>OZ010664.1:14603699-15952894 GCA_963932335.1 Andrena marginata
CAACAATGGTATCAATTTACTGAACGCAAAATTTTAAAATTCTGTACTACGCGATGGTTATCGCGTTACTCATCCGTAGTTACGCTTTTAGAAAATTGGGACAGTGTGTTGCAATTTCTGAAAGAATTGGTCGTAAGTGTAAGGAATGTACGTCGCCCGACGTCTCCGGTCGAGGCACCGGCAACCTCGGAGGTATTGCGTCGCGGAGTCGTGCGCTTCCATTGTTTTCATGCGACGGCGTTCAGTCGCTGTTGAACGCCGAACCATAGCTAATAAACGTTTACAAATTCAGAAGTGGGATTCTACCAGTGCTGTTTTAACACGGAGTTCGTAAATCGCATACAATTTGTCGATTAGTACCGTTCTGACATACGGTGTGAAACGTTTTGACGTAGTCTCGTGTGACGTTGTAGCGTTTTTGCGTGTTCTCTCTTTGTGTGAGGTTCTTGGATTCAGACAAGAGGCTGAAGAATATGGCCCCCCGGAAGAATTCTGCGCAATTTACAGTCGAGCAATTGAAGGATATACTCCGAGACTGGGGAATTTCTTCAACTGGCAATAAAGCCGAATTAATAAGACGGCTGGATGAGGCTGATCCAAGCGGTAAGTGGAGAGAAGGACGTTCGGATCTCAGAGAGGACCACCAGAGTATCGTCACAGGTGAGGAAGTGGAAGGGCCGAGCAACCTCCAGGTGGACGAGGAGATGTCTGTTCTGCGACCTGAAGCACCTGTTTGGGGACATGTTAATATTCAGGATGATGTCTTACGTAGAGAGGTGGAATCATTACGCAGAGAAAAAGAATTATTAGAAAGGGAACTTCGGCTACAACGACTCGAAAACAGAAGAGAGAGCTCAGCAGTGCGTCCGAGCGCAAGTATTAAGACAATCGGCGAGCTGCTTAGTGACTTCGACGGCGGAGATACGTTTGAAAGATGGGAGAGACACTTGTTGGAGTTAGTTCGGAGTTACGAATTGGACAACAAAATGGCGAAGATTTTAATTGGCACGAAATTAAAAGGAAGAGCACTCGAGTGGTTTCATTCTCGACCAGAACATGTAGGAATGGATATGGACACCTTATTGGCACACATGTCTGATATGTTTTACCATCGATCAAGCCAACTTGATAGGAGGAGGAAAGTCGAGCAGAGAATATGGCAGACCAACGAACAATTCAGTGATTATTATTATGACAAAGCAATTTTGGCCAGTAAAGTACCAGTGAACGAGGAAGAACTGATAGAGTATCTCATCGAAGGCATACCAGATAGAGTTCTGCGTAATCAGGCACGCACCCACAATTTCTCGACAGCTGCGTCTTTCTTGGACGCTTTCAAGAAGACTAGTCTTTGTTCGAAATCAAAACCGTTACCCGAGCGGCGTGCAGACGAAACTCAGAAACATGATAATCCAAAGGTTGCCGATTCTCAATCGAAAAATGAACGCGCACCCAGTAGATGCCACAATTGCTATAAAAAGGGCCACTCATCAAAGGACTGCAAACTACCCAAGAGGCCGAAAGGATCATGTTTTAATTGCGGGGAAATAGACCACTTGCTGAAGGATTGCAAGGCACCAAGGAGGCCGAAAGGATCATGTTTTAATTGCGGAGAAACGGACCACATGGCTAAAGACTGTCCCAAGAAGAACGACCAAGTCAATCACGTACGAGAGGAAACGACGGTGGAAGACGATTTCCAGAAAAACATTTGCTATGTTATAAACGACGGTACGGTAAATTGTGAATTGTATCTCAATACGCTCCTGGATACAGGCAGTCCGGTAAGCTTTATAAAAGAAAAGTTTATACGCGGTAAGTTTGACAGAGTCTCTAGTGTTGACCGAAATAAATTCTTTGGCATAAACTGTTCTGAGTTGCGAGTTAAGGGTACCGTTCAAACAAAAATAATTTTTAATGGTATCACTTGAAATAATGTGTCACTTTTCATTGTGCCGGATAGTACTATGGCGACTTCTGTGGTCTTAGGTCGCGACGTGCTGAAACTATTCGCAATGAGACTCTTAAAAGAAAACCTTAACGATGCGGAACCTGAGTCGAACGCGATCATGGATATCATGAACATTAATGTAAGCGAAACGCAGACGAGCGAGACGGAATCGCTTGTGATTAATCCGGATATTTCGTACGATAAACAGACCGAGCTTAAACAGTTATTTGAAAGCGAATACACAAAAGGTACGCGACCAAGTGAACCAAAGGTTAAGATGGAATTAAGTCTAAAATTGCGAGATCACAAGCCGTTTCACTTTGCACCGCGTAGGTTGTCGTTTGCCGAGAAGGGTGAAGTTCGAAAGATATTGGATGATTTACTTGCGCGTGGCATCATTCGCCCTAGTGAGTCTGATTATACGTCACCAATTGTTATCGTAAAAAGTAAGAAAAGACTTCGTAGACTGTGTATTGATTTCCGGTTTTTAAACCAACTTATTATCCGAGACTATTATCCTTTACCACTCATAGAAGACCAACTCAATGTCTTAAGCGACAAGAAATATTTTAGTTTGTTAGACTTGAAAGATGGCTTTCATCATATTAAAGTCGCCGAAGATTCCATTAAATATACGGCATTTGTTACACCACATGGGCAGTTCGAATACCTCCGAATGCCTTTTGGTTTAAAGACAGCACCTTTAAAGTTTCAACGGTTTATAAATGAAGTATTCAACGAACTTATTAGATCTGGTGATATTGTAACCTACCTTGACGATTTTTTGATTGCTACACGTACGTTGGAACATCATTTTGTAATTTTGAGGCGTGTATTTAAATTGCTTTGCGATAATCTGTTAACGTTAGACATTGCTAAATGCCAATTCTTGCATACCGAGATCCAATATTTGGGTTATATAATTACGGAGAATTGTATAAAACCCACCGAAGACGGTGTTAAGGCAATTAAAGAGTTCCCTGTGCCAAGGACCGTACGTGAAGTCCAGCAGTTTATAGGATTATGTGCCTATTTTAGAAAGTTTATCGAAGGTTTTTCTATAATCGCAAAACCTTTATACCATCTCTTAAAAAAAGACACGACCTTTATGTTCAGCGGAAAAGAATTAAGTGCGTTCCTCGAACTGAAATCAAAATTAATTGATGCCCCTACACTAGGAATATATCACCCTCAAGACGATACGGAACTGCACTGTGATGCTAGTTCTGTAGGCTTCGGTGCAGTGTTAATGCAAAAGAAAACAGATTTGAAATTGCATCCTATTTTCTACTTTTCTAAACGGACGTCTGATGCGGAAAGTAGGTACCATAGCTTTGAGCTAGAAACCCTTGCGATCATTTATGCGTTGAAGCGATTTAGAATCTATCTACAGGGTGTCAAATTTAAAATCATAACTGACTGTAACGCTCTAACATTAACTCTTAACAAGAAGGAAATCAATCCTAGAATTGCACGATGGGCGTTAGATCTCCAAGATTATGACTACACAGTAGAACATAGAGAAGGTTCACGAATGAGGCACGTTGACGCGCTCAGCCGGTCGACGGGCGTACTTGTTATTAATGATAATCCTTTCGAATTAAATCTTGCGATAGCTCAAAATAGAGATGAGAAAATTACACAAATAAAAAGTAAACTAGAGAGCGCTGAAGATAAGTTTTTCGAAATGCGAAACGGGTTAATTTATAGGAAAAAGGGTGAAAATTTATTATTTTACGTTCCACAAAGTATGGAGGATAATATTATGCATAAGTACCACGATGAAATGGGACATTTGGGAATAGATAAAACTGCTAGCATTATTCTGAAAAATTATTGGTTTCCGAATTTAAGACAGAAAATTGTTTCTCACATACAAAATTGTTTGAAATGCATTGCATATTCTCCAAGCATGGGTAGATCTGAAGGACATTTGCACAATATACCTAAAGGTAATATTCCATTTTCAACAGTGCACATTGACCATTATGGTCCCGTAGATAAAAAGCACCCTTCAAAATTATACGTTTTTCTCATAATCGATGCTTTCACTAAGTTTATAAAATTATATGCGACAAAAACTACCGCTACTAAGGAAGTTATAACTTCTTTAAAACAATACTTTTCCAGTTATAGTAGACCAAATATTATTATTTCTGACAGAGGCAGTTCGTTTACATCCAAAGAATTTACAGATTTTATACAAGAAATGAATATACAACATATAAAAATCGCAACAGGATCACCTAAGGCCAATGGTCAAATAGAAAGATTTAATCGAACATTTGCTCCAATGTTGGCTAAACTAGTCGACGACTCGTCGGGAAAATATTGGTACAAAGTCTTGGAAGATGTAGAGTACGCGCTGAACAATACAATCAACGCGTCAACGGGAGAAATTCCAAGTATTTTATTGTTTGGTGTTAGACAAAAAGGAAAAAATATAGATAATATCCGCGAATATTTAGAAAACACCACTGCTAGCGACGACCGTGATCTTCAAAACGTTGGAGCTCAAGCGCAAGTAAAAACTACACTCTCACAAGAATATAATAAAAAAACATTATGATAAACACCGAAAGAAAGGACACCAGTTTAGTGTTGGCGATTACGTTATGATGAAAAATTTTGATAGCACACCTGGTGTAGCTAAAAAGCTTATACCCTCTTTTAAAGGCCCTTATGAGATCGATAAAAAATTACGTAATGACCGTTATCTATTGAAAGATATCGCAGGTTTTCAAGTTTCGCAAAAACCATATCACGGAGTATGGGAAGCGGCTAACTTACGACCTTGGCACAAAGGATTGCGAAGTGATAACTTATCTTAATCATTTTAATTTGTCTACGTTTACTACATACAATATTCAGTTACTTTTAACCATTTATAATTCTAATATTCATGTAATTAATAGTTTTAAGACACCTATTAACCTATTCGTGTATATGTGTGTGTGTGTGAATTTTATGTGTGTGCACGTATTTTCTTTTTGTTGTAAAACTATAGAAATTAAGAGACTTGATGATGACCGAGGTCGGTCATAGTCAGGACGGCCGATTTGTAAGGAATGTACGTCGCTCGACGTCTCCGGTCGAGGCACCGGCAACCTTGGAGGTATTGCGTCGCGGAGTCGTGCGCTTCCATTGTTTTCATGCGACGGCGTTCAGTCGCTGTTGAACGCCGAACCATAGCTAATAAACGTTTACATAATAGTCCGGGAGCCAGCGACATTTTTTGATGTCTCATTTGTTTAAAGTTGGTTTATCTTTTGTTCTACTATATTTGTACTACAGATCAACAAAACGACCTCCTGCCAGCGCACTAGCGGAACAACGCTTATCACCAGCGTATCAATTATGTAAGAAAATATTGTGCAAAATCCTTATTTGTTTAAATTTGGAAATTTTTGTACTAACAATAGATAGCATAAAACACCGAAAAATGATCTGCTGCCACCTTAGTTGTGGAACGGCATGCTACTGCCACTCCTATAAACATGTTAAAAAAATGACCTCCGTTGACTTAAATGTTTAAAGCTGAAATTTTGTGAGGTGGTAGTTTATATCACAAAATGAAAGAAAAAGAATTGCTGCCAGTCCTATCACGGGACAAAAGCCTTGGCAGGAGCCACGAAAGGTACAACGCCACGCGCCGCGCCGCGTTACCTACATCTCCAGGACGAGTGCGATTCAACATTAATTTTCTCCGCCGCGGTCATATATTTAAAGCTGAATTTTTTTGTGCTAATTATTTACAATAGTAGTGTAAGAAAAACATTTGCTGCTACCCATATCGTGGAACAAAAGGCTTGGCAGGAGCCACCAAAGGTACGGCGCGACGCACCGCGCAGAGTTTCGTTCACAAGGCGCGTGCGATTCAACATTAATTTTCTCCTCCGCGGTCATATATTTAAAGCTGATTTTTTTTGTGCTAATTGTTTACATTAAGTAGTGTAAGAAAAACATTTGCTGCTATCCATATCGTGGAACAAAAGGCTTGGCAGGAGCCGCCAAAAGTCTTGCTGTTGGTTGAGGTAAAGAAAGGTGCAATTTGGCGAGTTGTATGAATTTAATCCGCATAGTTAAAAGTGCAATAAAATATAAATAAAATAAAAATAACATCGAGGATGACATCGATGATGATGTCGATGACGCTAATAATAATAATAATGAAAAGTTATGATGATATGTGTATGAATTATTATGAATTAAGATAAATTCATACAACTCGCCAAATTGCACCTTTCTTTACCTCAACCAACAGCAATACTTTTGGCGGCTCCTGCCAAGCCTTTTGTTCCACGATATGGATAGCAGCAAATGTTTTTCTTACACTACTTAATGTAAATAATTAGCACAAAAAAATTCAGCTTTAAATATATGACCGCGGCGGAGAAAATTAATGTTGAATCGCACGCGCCTTGTGAACGAAACTCTGCGCGGTGCGTCGCGCCGTACCTTTGGTGGCTCCTGTCAAGCCTTTTGTTCCACGATATGGATAGCAGCAAATGTTTTTCTTACACTACTTAATGTAAATAATTAGCACAAAAAAATTCAGCTTTAAATATATGACCGCGGCGGAGAAAATTAATGTTGAATCGCACGCGCCTTGTGAACGAAACTCTGCGCGGTGCGTCGCGCCGTACCTTTGGTGGCTCCTGCCAAGCCTTTTGTTCCACGATATGGATAGCAGCAAATGTTTTTCTTACACTACTTAATGTAAACAATTAGCACAAAAAAAATCAGCTTTAAATATATGACCGCGGAGGAGAAAATTAATGTTGAATCGCACGCGCCTTGTGAACGAAACTCTGCGCGGTGCGTCGCGCCGTACCTTTGGTGGTTCCTGCCAAGCCTTTTGTTCCACGATATGGGTAGCAGCAAATGTTTTTCTTACACTACTATTGTAAATAATTAGCACCAAAAAATTCAGCTTTAAATATATGACCGCGGCGGAGAAAATTAATGTTGAATCGCACTCGTCCTGGAGATGTAGGTAACGCGGCGCGGCGCGTGGCGTTGTACCTTTCGTGGCTCCTGCCAAGGCTTTTGTCCCGTGATAGGACTGGCAGCAATTGTTTTTCTTTCATTTTGTGATATAAACTACCACCTCACAAAATTTCAGCTTTAAACATTTAAGTCAACGGAGGTCATTTTTTTAACATGTTTATAGGAGTGGCAGTAGCATGCCGTTCCACAACTAAGGTGGCAGCAGATCATTTTTCGGTGTTTTATGCTATCTATTGTTAGTACAAAAATTTCCAAATTTAAACAAATAAGAATTTTGCACAATATTTTCTTACATAATTGATACGCTGCTGATAAGCGTTGTTCCGCTAGTGCGCTGGCAGGAGGTCGTTTTGTTGATCTGTAGTACAAATATAGTAGAACAAAAGATAAACCAACTTTAAACATATTGGCAAAAAAAATGTGTCGCTGGCTCCCGGACTATAAGTGAGAAGACAAAGTCTGGGGAAGATCTGCTTGTCATCATGCAAAATCCAGAAGCGAAAGCATATCTTCTGTTTTTGGAATACGTTCTATTGTATTTCAATGACTTTAGTTTATTCTTTCAATCGCAACATACAAGAATCCATTTGCTTCAAACTACTGCCAAAACTCTTTTGTATAATATTTTACGTAATTTTTTGAAACCGCAGCTTTTGAAGCACATGGATTTAGTAAGATTAATAGATTTTTCAAACGACGATAACCAAATCGCAATTAATAGTATTCATTTAGGTCCGGATTGTGACATTTTTCTTTCTAAGTTAGTTGCAGAAGGCAAACCCGATGTTGTCAAAACCGTTCGAGAAAATTGTATTAAGTTTTACATAACGGCTGCAAACGAAATTCGTAATCGATTGCCAATCGATGACGAATTTCTGAGCAAGTTATGTGTTTTTGAGCCTCATGTGGCATTAATAGATACTGACAGGGACACTTCCTTCAAAAGTGTTCTCTTTATTGCTCGGAAATTGGGCGGTTTCGACGAAGACGGTTTGCAAAAAGAATGGTCGACATTGCATCTGAATTTTGCAAATGCAGACAAGCTTTGTACATTAGATTTTGATGATGCTTGGAAAACGGTGTTACTAACGCGAAACGATCAAGGGTCATTCAAATATACATGTTTAAAGGAATTATTAAATTCAATTAGAAGTTTTCCAAATTCCAACGCCGACGCTGAAAGATCGTTTTCCATGCTTCCTGACGTAAAGAACAAGAAACGAAACCGACTTTGTTCGACCCTCGTCAATGCCACTTGCGTAACGAAATCGGCATTAAAGGCGCACAGGGAATCAGCTCAGACCATGAAGGTAGATGACAACCATCTATCTCTCATGTCATCTGAGCATTTATACCCAATTCTTGCTAAGAAGCAAAAGAGTAGTTTACGTTTACATGCCGTTGATGGCTTCGCGGATGTTCCTTCTACGTCGGGTAATGCAAAGTGATGTCCAGAATATTATCAATTTCATCCATTTTTTATTTCATTCGATTTTTGGACATCGCAAATATGTAAATAGTTGTTCGATTTACCTCACGCCATTCTTGTTCTATCCTTGCAATAAATTCGCTTGCATGCTGTACATATGATTCATAGAGAGAACTTCGAGATAATTGTACAAATAAATGTATATTCTTAATTATATTCATTTTACATGTAACAATTATCTCGAAATTCTGTCGCATGTATTATAGTAAATTCCTTTGCTTGCTTTCTATCCTTTGGAAATGTAAACAATTGTAGCATTATTTCAGTCGTACATCTCGTCAATATATCGAACCCAATTGATATATTTACGTGCTGCCTTTCTTTTCTGTTTTTGTAATGTTTTTGTACTGTTAGTGTACAACATGTACCTACCGCGATGTTAGCTTTGCATAACCAATTGTTTACATTTCTCTCCCGATGGAAGAGACCACCACTTTCCCGTAGTTTCCATCGAGCGATAACGTGCACGCTGCGCGTAATTAATTTGTAAATAGTGCGTGATTCTTTGTCGCAACTTGATATAATTACGTTTAGATTTTAGATCGTACTCTGAAAAAATATTTTTTATCGAAGGCTTCTACAGCGTGCATGGTACTGGCCAAGAGTGGATTCTAATTTTAACAAAGTTCACCATTGTACAGTATCAAAATATTCGACTTTTAATAAAAAAAATTCATTTTAAGGTTTGAAAAATAGAAATAGCTCAAATAAAAAGTACGGAAATTTAAAATGAACACAAGAAATTGAGGCATTTGATGAAAAAAGGGCACATAAACCACTTGTTTAAAACTTATAAATAAAGACACATATCATTTTTAAATCATGACTTCTGTATTGAGAACGCTTGAACGACACGCTAACTACATCCTTAAAAAAAATTTGATTTAATTGCATTACTTTTTATTAAGTTATACTATAATGAACACTTTGAAATCGATTTTCTTGAAATGGCATTTTGGCGTATGTGCGGTAATGTGCAGTTTTTCCATCAAATGCCTCAATTATGAATGTACATTTTTCTTTGTTAAACAAGATACAGAAGAACTTTATTTAACTTTTTCTTATGTAGAATTTAGTTCGTATATCTGAAAAATCGCAGAACCATAACGGGTAATTATCACTTTTCGTGATCTAATCGGATTTTAAGACAAGAATATAAAATTTTAATATAAAGTTTCAATGAAAATTTTGCCGTTTAAACGTAATCGTGTTAACAAATACATGAGATATTTAAAAAAAAAAAGCTCTTTTCTAAATAGTCAAAACGTGATCAGGAGGTCTTAAAACGTGATTTCCCTAACAAAATTTTTTCCAAATTTTTTTTCATTACAAGAGTATTATATATATGTCAGAAAGTGAAAAGTGTATCTCGAGGCACTCAGGAAGATCGCGCACGGCCGCGTGTCGCTTGCACCGCTTGCTTGGATGACAGCGTTTCAAGAGCGAGAGAGAAAGACGCACATTCGTTTTCTCTCTCGTCTTGTCGACGTTGTCCGAAGCGCCGAGCTCACGGACACGCAGCTCCGGCGTAGTGTGCGTGCGAGGTGGGGGAAATTCTCGAGAACACCCGTCCTCATTCTGGCATCACTGCTCCGAGCTCGGTCGGAACTCGGCGGGTCCTCGTTGCCGGCTGGGCCCAGGCTTGGTGTCCGCACGTTGAGATAACGGGCCGGAGGCACAGTGCGGACGAATGATTATTATTATTATTATTTCCAACGGAAATACTCTTTAGTATAAAAAAACGAACATGATAACTATTACAATAAGTAGCGAATCTGGTAACCTATTCTAATTAAATTAAGTATAGTGAGCATTACACATCGGGGACGGTTATATTCAGGGAGTCGACTAAGAACTTTGTGAGCGTGTGAGATATAATGATAGAATTTTGGACAAAAATCTAAATTATAAATATATATATAGAGTCTGAAGTATAGCGACTGGACCAACTCTCCGGCACGACCGCGTCCCCCAGGATTTACCCTGGAGAAGTCATACCTGACAAGCGAAGTCCCGAGGTGTAGCTTTATGACTTTATTGCCTACGCCTTTTTAGTTGGTCGAAAACGAGTGACTGATCAGTTCTGCACAAATATTCGACCAGTGAAGATCTTTGAGTTGCGTCATTCGTAATGCCTTATTCATTTCCTATGGAACACTTAGCCATAATGGCAATTTTATTGGAAGAACCGCAAAAGAGAAGAAGGCAGAGAAGATGGAGTGTCCACCCTCTGTGGAAGAATAGAAGCCAGCAAGGGGAATTTCAAATGTACAATACCCTACTTGACCACGAGGACAAATTTTACAATTACTTCAAGATGTCTAGAAATACGTTTGATGCCCTACTGGATAAAATCCAAGTAATAATCGCAAAAAACGATACAAACTGGAAGCAGTCGATATCTCCGAGAGAACGCTTAGCAATTTGTTTGAGGTAGGTAGAGAAGTTTATTTGTTAGATGTGCAGGAAATAACAGAAAATAGTAATAATAAACGTACACAGAACGCAGAATACAAATATGCAGGGTGTCCGACAAATTTTTTCTTACATTATTATTTTAAAAGATACGATGGTCAAGCTTGGTTTTTGAAACAGAACTATATATTTTTTTAAAAATCAATAGATAGTGCGTTTCAAGACAGATTCAATAACCTGTAATGTACCCGTGTACCTCCACGAAACGTATTAATGTTGGATAATACTTGTTAATTGCTATATTGGTGGCATCTTTCTTATTGTCTAGCCTTTGGGCCTGCCACTTCTGGCACAGACTATTGGTGGGTATCTGTTTCAAGAGGCAATGTCTAGCGCGTGCCACCCGTGGCGTAAACAAGACCACCCTCGGTGCTTCCTATTCGGGCGGGTTTTCTTCCAGCCAAAAAGATTAAATTTGGGGTTTTCAGCGTGCGAGCGCGTCTTCGCGCCAAAATTTGCCCCACATTTTCGCCGTCGCTTGAGGGACGCGTCCCTCTGAGAGAGTGGGGTAAATAGCCTGCAGAGGTGTGACTCACGATGGGGAATTCCGGCCATTCCATTTAAAGAATGAACGAAAAAAGGTGAGTAATAAAGTTGGAGACCGACTGCCACATTTGAAAGAGATCGTAAAGTAATTTAGGCTCGAGCACTCGCAGCACGGCACGAAATCTTAACGAACCGCGATGGTCTATCATAAAGTGTCTCTTGCTTACGTCCGATTTTCCCATTTCAAGTCATCGACAAGCTACTTTAAAAAAGCGGGATGAAGATTTAACAGAAATTAGAGAATACCTTGCAGCTGAGCAAGACGAAATAAATAAATTTCGTTGACTTGCAAATCAGCTTCAGCGAATCGGAAAATAACGAATAATTTGTAAAATTTTATTTTCCCTAAATACCTATATTCCAATGTTTTGACATTTATACCTGAATTTAGATTTTTGTCCAAAATTCTATCATTATTTCTCACACGCTCACAAAGTTCTTAGTCGACTCCCTGAATATAACCGTCCCCGATGTGTAATGCTCACTATACTTAATTTAATTAGAATAGGTTACCAGATTCGCTACTTATTGTAATAGTTATCATGTTCGTTTTTTTATACTAAAGAGTATTTCCGTTGGAAATAATAATAATAATAATCATTCGTCCGCACTGTGCCTCCGGCCCGTTATCTTAACGAGCTGACACCAAGCCCGGGCCCAGCCGGCAACGAGGACC
The DNA here is from genome assembly GCA_963932335.1 of Andrena marginata. NCBI lineage: Eukaryota > Metazoa > Arthropoda > Insecta > Hymenoptera > Andrenidae > Andrena > Andrena marginata. Next base: position 14,615,847 of record OZ010664.1, read on the forward strand.
CGCCGAGTTCCGACCGAGCTCGGAGACTCCTCGTCGCCCATAAGCTTTAAGGTCCATTTATGCATATCCGTTCCGTTCCGGCGTGCCAGTGGTAAGAAGAAGAGGGGCGTAGAGGGTCTTTTCTTCTTACCACTGGCACGCCGGAACGGAACGGACCCGGAACGGATATGTATAAATGGACCTTAACATAGAAGCTCGGACGAGGCACGGACGGGCCGGCTCGGATCCTCTATAAACCGACCTTAATGCGTGAATCGGAACACAACCTAAGTATTCTTAGTTTACTTTCATTACAATGAATGAAGCTGTCTAAGGGTGGGTTATGTTGGCACCATTTCTACTACTTTCTACTGTTTTGTTGTCCCGTTTTATTTAATAATCATACGTGAATGTGCAAATCTGATAACTTTCCACATCCTTGCAAATGGTGCTTAGCATACGACTGATAAGAAAACAATTAGTTACTGTATTTAACAAGAGTATGGATGAAGTTTTATACATATTTATATTAAAAAACAAATATTTTTTAGATTTAAAAAAGAATTTCAACGATATAACCTACACTCTATTGGAATTAGGCACTGACCAAAAATGATACATCGAAAATGGAATTGTACCATTCGTGGCCACGTAATGGCCATAAACAGTCCACGGTACAACCATTTTTGGTCAGTAGGCATTCTCATTAGCAACTTATCGTACAATACCTAATTATTGTAAAATTATTATACAATAGTTAGCAAAAAATTCTTCTAAAGTTGAATTCAATTTTTTCTGAAAAATACCCATTACTTTTAGCTGCCATAGATAATAATGGGACTTAGAAAGAGAAATTCTACAAAAACAATTTCAATGAAGAAAATAAAAAGATTAAAGCCATAAAGTTAGAAGAAAGGATTAAGAAAAAAAATAAAAAGCAAAACCTGTCGCTACCAAAAGAAAAAGTAGAAAGGATATTGGCAGTTAATATTACTTTCGTGCAGCAAGTATTGCATTATTTGTTCAGTAATGAACATTTGTAATAAATTAAAAACTACAATTCTTACTGTGGGTCTTTCGTATTACCAATTCTATAAGTGGCCACAAATGGAAAGCCGGTTGGCCAAAACTGGTACTCTAGTGGCCACAAATGGTGCAAAACAGTCTGACACGATAATATAATGATTTTTTAAATAATTATGTTTAAAACATTGTTCAACGTAGAATATTTCAATTATCTGTATATTTTGGAATCCACATATATATTCTTTACTTTTGTGTACTCTTTTGTAAGTTATGCATCTGTGAATGGTACGGAAATCCTTAAAGTGGCCACAAATGGTACATCTACCCTACTAAAATTGGAAAACCCTATGTAATGTTTACAGTGTACTCAGGGCCGTTCCTGGGTTTTGGCCGCCCAGGTGCGAAAACAATATTACCGCCCTTATTAATTTAATATTCTTTAATTAAAAATTTGATATGCAGTGTTTACTTTTACATCTATATATACATAGTTTTAAACAGTTATCACGCAAAGAAATTGTTTTAAATTTTTATTTTCATAAAATGAAACAAAGATCCTTAAAACATACTAAAGGGTTTTATTTGAATATTTTAGATGAATATTTTATTCCACATATAAGTACAAAACTGATGCGTAATAAAGAGAACTATTAGTATTAAGTGTACTGAAAGTTAGGAGTACCATTACTTCAGTCATGGTATGGCCAGTTGGAGCATTTATGAGCATGCCCTCCATGAGGTTTGCCAGAGCCGAGCTGAAGGGGAGCTCGAAGTATTTACCAGTTGTGCCTGCACCGCACACTACTAGAGTTTCCCCATCCGATGTACGTCCGCGGTATCATTGGCTTCGAGCTTCCCTTCGGCGCGGCTCTGGAAAACATCATGGAGGCTATGTTCCCAAATGCTCCAACTGGCCATGACTGTATTACTTACTTAGTCTGTATTATTGTCGTACTAAAATTTGGTTTTAATGATTAAGGGTTAGAGTTGAATAAAAATTAAAATCATAAATAAGAAAATATATCACAATCACAAATGTACCCTTCTTGCTTTTTTTTATGCAAATTCATCAATTACTTTTGATAAATCCAAACTCTCGCAAATATCTTTTTCTATAGATAATAATGCAAGACAAGTTAAGCGTTCCTGTGACATCGATGACCTAAGGTAATTTTTTTATTAATTTTAATTTAGAAAAACTCCTTTCCCCTGATGCCACAGTTACAGGCAGAGTTAAAAAAATTCTTAAAGCTATAGAAAAATTAGGAAATGAAGATATAAATTCATTATTTATAATATTATCTAAAGTAGTTAAGGGTTCTGTCGAAGTGGGAAATATTTCCCTGTAATTTAATATTTCGTTATATAATTCAAGTCCATTCAGGTCTTTTTCCACAACATCATCTACCTTTTTTTGTAAAAATATTTCAAGATCCATGCAACATTTTTTCAAAATATCGGAATCTATTTGAAGAAAAGAACACAAAAAACTAAATATACTGTTACATTGATCTGATAATATAAATCTTTCTTCTACAGAAGTTTTCGCCGTATCTATAATGGGAAAATAAAAATTAACTTTAATATTTGTTCAGGATTTTGTACAGACTCATCACTTGATTCGTACAAAAATTTATGAGATTTCTTTCTTTTGCGAGTTTGGGGAAATTCGGGTTCTACATCCATAACTTCAGCAAGCTTTGTAGCTTCACTAACATATTCATTAAAACTGATATCATTCCTTTTCCCATTTAAACTTTTTTTTAAATTATCCAACGCTTTAGTAGATTCATTAATGTTAATATTGGGATTTGGTAGCATTTTGCTAACAACGTCTATTTTTGCGAGCATATCCCGCCAGATTATTAACGAACATAAAAATTTAAAGGATTTTAATTTTTTAGATAAGGAATTTGACATGTTTCTTGTGTTCAAATCTCTACTTTGATCATTACTTAAAACATGTAAACTGTCATAGATTTGTTTGAGATTTTGCTGCAAAGGTCTTATGGCGTTAATGCGACTTGACCACCGAGTGCTACTTAATGGTTTCAAAGTGAAAATTTTAATATTTTTTTTTAAAATATTCCATCTATATGGAGAAGCAGAGAAAAAATTAAATAATTCTTGAACAATGTCGAAAAATCCAACGATTTCGTTATTAATGCTTACGGCATCATTAAGAACTAGGTTTAGACAATGTGCTGCACATGGTACAAATGTTGCTCTAGGATTGACATTTAAAATTCTCTTTTGAAGTCCTATATCCTTACCCCTCATGTTAGCGCCATTGTCATAGCCTTGTCCACGGATATTTTGCACATCAAGGCTAAATTTTGGTAACAATTCATTAGTTAGGTAGTTAAATAAACCTACGCCAGTGGTATCAACTATTGGAAAAAAACAAGAAAGTATTCTTCTATTTTCGCATTATTTTTCGTGTAATTTACAATTCGGACAACAAACGTGATTTGTTCCACGTAGCTTACATCTGGTGTGCAATCAAGGATAACAGAAAAATATTTTGAATCTTTTATAGTGGTTGTTAATTTTTCTCTTATAGCTGCTGCTAATAACTCAATGATTTCATTTTGAAAATGTACCCCAAGATAATAGGGCATATGATTTTTTAATTGTTTCGATGTCTGTACATTTTTTACGTGCTCTGCTATTATCGGATCAAACTTAGCTAACATTTCTACAGCTTTCATAAAGTTTCCATTGTTGGGTTTGTATAACTTGGTGGACTCGCCGCGAAATGCCAAACACTGACCACATAAAAATTGAACAATGGCTATCATTCTTTCAATAATAGCGCGCCATCGTTTTGTTTCCTTTTCGTAATATGTTTGAAGATTATCTATTGTGCAGTTCTTTTGCATTCGGAATTTTAATTCACACCACATCTTTGAGCATTCAATATGTTGTGCAGTGTTTTCGTGTTGCCGAAAATATATTGCTGAATGTCGCCAGTCTGAATAACCGCCACGGGTCAATTTAATAATATTTTTGCTAAATAATTTGCAGCAAAAACAAAATACTTTGTTCAATTTACAAGAGTAAACTAGCCAATTTCTGGCAACTTTTTCACCATTTTCTAGAATTCTATCATAATAGGTTGTTGAAAATTTTCTGTTTGTCTCATCTGAAGGGAAACTAACATTATCGCGACGTTGCACTGGTCCTTTCTTCACTAAAATTTCTACAACATGATTATCAATTGAATCAGGCCATGTTCCAATATCTGCCAGCACTAAAGAAGAACTTAAGGGTTCTGCTTCATCAATATCCTCTTCTTCAGGATTTTCCTTTTCCGATTCCGACGATCTTGAAGATAATGTGTCATCTTGCTGTTGCTCTTGCTCCTTTACACGACTAGGAGATGAAGCACTTAATAAATCTAGAATCTCAAGTGATGGTTCAGGTTCTTCAGGAACAATATCAGAAGTGGAACTAGCCAATGTACATGCTACAGAAAGATTTTTTGAAAAATCCAAAAACTTTGTTAAAGCTCCACTTAGTTCATTCGTTTCTTTTATTTTTAATTTCCTTTTTTTTCGATAATAAGCACCAGACTGCCTTTTGGTTTGTCTTTCTGACATCTAACAATAAGAAGGAGTGATATTTTTTCTTATTTACAACAAAATTCCTAAATAGATTATAAGTAAACCTTACCTTGATTAATTTATTTATAAGATAAACACCTATAATATTGTAATTACTTATAGCCACTAATCAGATGCACTAAATCACAACTTTAACACAATTATCAGTTCTTCTCTAAATGAAATCTGTAGAAAACTGGTAAATATTTACACGAATACACCAATGAAATAGTGTTTAAACCGCGTACGACGAATGCAGGGTCAATTTTGAAAAAGTCAGGCTCCGGTTCAGGCTCAGATTACAAGTGCTGGCGGAGCGTTCGAAAGACACTCGTTTTATAGATCTAAAGCAACATTGTCGGCACTTCGATTCGTTATTGTTTCGCTATGCTGGAGGGGTCCACCAGTCTACCTAAATATATACTTCGAAAGAATACAGCGAATCTCCAGCTAGAGTCGTCAAAGACGATGCCGCCGACAATTCCGCGATTCGCTGAGTTTCGTGATCTTCGACGCTCGAAACCAGCGGGTGAAATGTATTCACTACGTCAGCATATTAAAAACTTTTATTCTTCATCGAATCGATATGGTGATACCAATGAATTCCTGGTACAAATCACTTCCCAAATAAATTTTTCATGTAATTTCCTTAATTATGGTCCGAGTTATATCGTTTTGGGGACTATTTTCATCAGGAAAGCATAAGGGAACTACAGAATTCAGCATTCGTCACTGCTTAGGGCGCAACATTGAATGGCCCCGCTGGTTTCGAACGTCGACGACCACGAAACTCGGCGAGGCACAGGATTGTCGGCGGCATCACCTTTGACGACTCTAGTTGGAGAATCAGTACAGGGACATTCCACGCCAAATCAATCACAGGTAATTATTTAGAAGTTTTCCATCCTCACCGATTTCAATGATTTTTGGATATGTTATCGGGGACACGATTCTGAACAACTTTTTCCTATACATGTTACCGTCGCTCGACCTTCGTTTCCGAGATATTCACGAAAAACTGCTGCTACTGCTACAATGTATTCTGCTGTAAACCTACCTACAGTACACGCTCGTGACAGCGTATGCGACAGCATGGGACAAAACTAATGACGAATCTTTGTTTTCGAGATATTTGCGAAAAACTTCTGTTGATTTATTCCGACGCAACGCCTTCCACTTTCCAACTTGATCCGGGTATTAGTATTGGTTTGGCTAGATCAGTGCGGGGGCGCGCGCCCGCTTGTGGGCGCGTAAAGCATGGTACCGAACCGATGTGCCGGCGCCGCCGAACATAGTCGGGATGTCCAACATGTGTTCTTGAAAGCACTCTCTTTCTAGCGAAAAAATTATGTTTTAGTTAAACTCAAATCGGTTCGCTGCCATGCTTTACGCGCCCGCCAGCGGGCGCGCGCCCCCCGCACTGATTTAGCCAAACCAATACTAATACCCGGGTTAAGTTGGAAAGTGGAATGCGTTGTGTCGGAATAAGTGAACAGAAATACTGTACAGTGAGGCGATCGTGGTGAGGTGATTAAAACAATTTTCCTTCAAATCCATGAGGAAATGTTTACCAAGGTTTTTTGCGCATATCTTAAAAAGTAAGGCCGACCGAAAGTTACATGTATAGGAAAAAGATGCTCAGAATCATGCCCCCTACAACATATTTCAAGGTCATCGAAATCGGCGATGGTCATGCTAATCGATAAGTTTACCGAAGTTTTTTGCAAATATCTCGGAAACAAAGGTCAGCTTCGTTATTTGTTTTGTCCCATGCTGGCGCAGACGCTGCCACGGATGCGTACTGTAGGTAGATATACGGCAGAATACATTGTGTAGTAGCAGCAGTTTTTCGCGAATATCTCGGAAACGAAGGTCGAGCGACGGTAACATGTATAGGAAAAAATTGCTCAGAATCGTGTCCCCGACAACATATCCAAAAATCATTGAAATCGGTGAGGATGGAAAACTTCTAAATAATTACCCAATCACATTTTGCCCCTTGATGTCTGGAATTTTGTTAAAAATGGAATATGTTTTAGTTCTCGTGAAATTACGGGGCGGGTTTAACTCATCATTTCGTCTATTTCGTATTTGTTTAAAAATACAAGGCCTTGAATTTTTCGATTTTTGCCTATTTTCGTGAAAGAAAATTTTTTATGAATTTTTATTTCGAAAACCTACGTTGGATAATTTGAAAAAAATTTAATTCTTATTAATCAAAATTTTACATATAGGTAAACAGCGTGCGGCCGCCCCTAGGTTTGGCCGCCCAGGTGCGGGGGCACCTTCTGCACCCCCGCCAGGAACGGGCCTGAGTGTACTTATTTATAATTGTAGGAATGGATGTGTTGGGAGCAAGTTTGAAAGCCGCGCGTCCGAACCGGAAGCCGACATGCGCGCCGAACGAGGCAAACCGTCGCGAACCGTTGCGAATTAGTCAGTCCAAAAAGAACTATAGGAGACGAACGACGGTAAAAAGGCAATCGAATACGGTGTGTGGCGAGTGAGTTGAATCGAGTAAAATCTTGCTGTAAAACGCTAGCTGCTGAAAGCAGCGTCACTTATGTCTTTATATTTTCTTATTTTTCCTTATAATCTAATTAATAAACGTATTAATTAAATTCGTACCAACGGGATTAATAATTTCCTATAAAATGGGGGCTCTTGCCGTGATTGAATTGGATTAATCAAGAGCTACGGAAGACTTTTCTGTCCTAAAGTCGTCTCATAAGAGTACTGGCTTCATACGACGTAAGACGGCACGTTCTGCGACCAAACAAGTGAGGTTCAGACTGCAGAAGACGGGAAGTCCTACTCAAGACGCGTGAGGACGACACGTGGTGACGACGATTTCAAGCCACCCAGGAAGACGGTTCGAAGGAAAAAGGGCGCACGCTTGCACGTGGTCCACAATAACGAAACAGCATTAACAGCATACGTGAATAAGACGGAACGTATACGGTACAAACAAGATGGAATGTTTAAAAGAAAATGCGAGGGTGGAGAAAAACATCACAGTAGCACCGGCGAAGGTGATCCGAGCGTTCCACCAATTAGTGTTCGGCGATATCGGCGACCGTAAAAATCGTAGCCGATTGAGAAACTTTAAAGGATTCACATTCCATGACGGGAGTGGAGAACATCACGATAAGGTGGCATTTATCCAGGAAAACTTCGAAGAGCGCGACTTGATCGCCATTTGCAATATCCTTTGTCTGGATTACGAAGGATCCAAGGAAGAAATAGCCAAACGCATCTGTAGCGGCTTAATGAATCTGGACACTCTTCGTGAAAGCGATAACGATTCCGAAGCCGAGGAGGACGGGGATTCTGACGAGGACAATGGCGAAGAAGAGGACGGCCCAGTTGCAGACGATGCCGGTAATGAAGACGCGATCGGTAACGAAGGTGCTGCAGAGGAAACCGAATTACCCACAGGACGTCCCACAGATCCACCTGTCGGACGGCGGAAGGAAGCAGTCGCTCGACGCCATGATTTTTCATTAAAAGAAGTAAACACACGACGTCACGATTTTTCGTTGACATTCAGAGACGTAGAAAGTTCCATCCGGACTTTCGACGGAAGTGACACTTATCCGATTGAACGATGGGCAGCAGACTTTGAGGACACAGCTGCACTTTTCAACTGGAGCGAGTTACAAAAAGTAATATTTGCAAAACGCTCATTAACAGGACTGGCAAAACTTTACATTCAGAGTGAAGGTGTCATAAAAAACTGGAAGACCTTAAAGACATTATTACAAGACGAATTTTCTACAACAATCGACAGTGCCAAGCTACATCAAACGTTATCGGATAGGAAGATGAAGAAGGACGAGAAATTATCTGAATATTATCTGATAATGAAAGAGCTAGCATCCAGAGGCACGATCGAGGATCAAGCATTAATACGATACATAATTCAAGGCATTCCAGACGACGCAGTCAACAAATCTATCCTATACGGAACGAAAAAATTAAGAGATTTTAAAGAACGCCTACGAGCTTATGAAGAGATATGGGACGCAGCCCAGGCACGAGGTTCCAGAGGCAGCAGAGGGAAGACGACGACATCCAAAGGACCAGCGACAACGCACGAATCTTCGAAGAAATCCGAGAACCGGACCAAGACTGTGAGGTGTTATAACTGCGGAGACCCAGGGCATCCGAGTAGTGATTGCCCATCGAAGAAGCTAGGCCCTAAGTGCTTTAAGTGTAACCAATTCGGGCATAAATCGCTTGAGTGCAGTGCAAATGTAAAGGACAAACAAAAGAGCAATGACAAAAGTGAAGCAGGCGTGAACAATATCTCAGTCTTGCCGAATCGAGACATGTGTAAGGAAGTAGTAATTTGCGACATGAAAGTACAAGCTCTGTTAGACACGGGTAGTCGGGTAACACTCGTTAGTGAGAAAATTTATCGCGAATTAAAATCACCCGCTCTAGATAGCACGCAATGTTTGTTGATCGGTTTGGGTTGTACCGAGGTCAAGCCACAAGGATGTTTTCAGGCCATAATCTGTATAGACTGCGAAAAATTTCCGACGACAGTATACGTGGTTCCGAATTCTGTAATGGCATTAGAAATGATAGTAGGACGCGACGTACTTTTACAGGCAACAATCACAATCGTACAAGGCGAGGTGACAGTAGCGAAGGATGACCGACCTGATTTCCTAGCTAACATCGACATATGCGACCAGTCACCTGTGAATATAAACGAACAAGTAAGCGAGAATGAGAAAGCTGAGGTAAGAAGCTTAATTACCAATTACGCTCCTAATAAATGTAAAACGACCAATGTCGAGATGAATATTGTTGTAAAAACCGAAGAACCTATTTACCAACGTCCGCGACGATTACCTCCAGTAGAACGCGATATAGTTGAGAAACAAATACTAGAATGGTTGGAAAATGGAATAATCGAAGCTTGCTCTTCTGAATACGGCAGTTCGGTAATAGTAGTAGATAAAAAAGACGAAAAGAAACGCGTTTGTATAGACTTCAGAAAACTGAATAAAATCATAGTCAAAGATCGATACCCATTACCGTTGATAGAAGATCAATTGGACAAGTTACAAGACGCGAAAATATTTAGCACCCTAGATTTAAAAAACGGATTTTTTCATGTAAACGTAGCCGCAGAATCGCGAAAATACACGTCGTTCGTGACACACAGTGGGCAGTATCAATTTCTGAAAGTTCCTTTCGGATTATGTAACTCCCCATCTGTTTTCCAAAGATTCGTTAACCGTGTTTTCGCCACGGAAATAAAAGAAGAAATCGTTATTCCTTACCTAGACGATTTAATAATACCGGCTCCGAATATTGAAGAAAATGTTGAACGGCTAAAGCGAGTTTTACAGACTGCGAGCGACCATGGTCTGGAAATTAACGTTAAGAAGTGTCAATTTCTGCAAAAACGTGTTGTATTCTTAGGTTATGTCATAACAGGAGGTGCGTTACACCCTTCTCCTGATAAATCGCAAGCTGTCGCGCTTTATCCGGAACCAAAAACGCTAAAGGACGTTCAAAGTTTTCTAGGACTTACTGGATATTTCCGAAAATTTATTGCAGACTATTCCTGCATTGCGAAACCCCTGAGCGATCTTTTGCGTAAAAATGAGAATTTCAGATTCGACGAAAAAGAACGAAATGCCTTTTCTTCATTAAAAGACGCGCTTGCTAAGAAACCAGTATTAAAAATTTACCACCCCGCGCACGAGACCGAATTACACACAGACGCTAGTCAAAACGGTTATGGAGCAGTTCTCTTACAAAAATCTCCAGAAGACCAAAAGCTTCACCCGATCTATTATTTAAGCCGCAAAACAAGCGACGCGGAACGCAAGTACCCAAGTTACGAACTGGAAGCCCTTGCGATAGTAACAGCGCTAAAAAAGTTTAGGGTTTACTTATTGGGAATTGAATTTAAAATTGTAACGGACTGTGCCGCTTTCCAGAAAACAATGGATAAGAAAGACTTATCAGTACGGATAGCACGTTGGGCTTTGAGTCTCGAAGACTTTAAATATACGATCGAACATCGCGCAGGTAATCGAATGAAGCACGTTGACGCGCTTAGTAGATACCCCGTTATGTTAGTAACCATCGACGAAATTACGTCCAGAATTAAAAGAGCTCAGCAAGAGGACAAGGGAATTGCACCGATATTTAAAATTTTAGAAAACCAGGAGTATGATGATTACTTCTTAAAGTCAAACCTTTTATATAAATCTCAAAACGGATCAGACCTTATAGTGGTTCCCGAGTCTATGCGAAACGAAATTATAAAACTGATTCACCAAAAGGGTCACTACGCGATTGAAATCACTGAGGAATTAGTCAAGCAAAATTATTTCATTCCGAAATTGAAGTCGAAAGTTGAACAATGTATCACGAACTGTATTCCTTGTATTTTAGCTAATAAGAAAAGTGGGAAACAGGAGGGATTCCTCCACCCAATTTCGAAAGGGGATGCACCCTTCCATACGTATCATGTCGATCACATGGGTCCATTGCCCTCCACTTCTAAGCAGTATAAGCACATTTTAGCGGTTATCGATAGTTTTAGTAAGTTTGTATGGCTTTACGCTACGAAATCCACGACGGCCAAAGAAGTAATTAATAAGTTAGAGTTACAAAAGTCTAGTTTTGGCAATCCAGCTAATATTATAAGCGACAAGGGGTCTGCGTTTACCTCTTCCGAATTCAAAGAATATTGTGAGACCGAAGGCATCAAACATGTATTAGTAACCACCGGGTTACCTCGAGCTAACGGCCAAGTCGAAAGGTTGAATCGTACCATTGTATCCGTTCTAAGTAAGCTAACATTGGATGAGCCAGAGAAGTGGTACAAACACATGAGCCGCTTACAACTAACAATAAATTCGTCCTATCACAGAAGCATAGGCGTAACACCGTTCGAATTGCTTTTCGGGGTAAAGTTACGAAGTAGGGACGATTTTCAACTCAAGGAGTTATTAGAACAAGAACTACGCGATCAGTTCCTAAGCGAACGTAACGAATTACGACAAGCCGCCAAAACCCAAATTTTAGATGTACAGAGCGAAAACCGCCGCGTATACAACCTCCGTCGAAGAAAATCCGCCAAATATTGTATAGGCGATTTGGTAGCGATCAAACGCACCCAAATGGGGCCTGGTTTAAAGTTAAAAGCCAAGTTCTTAGGTCCTTATAAAATCACTAAAGTCAAGCCGAACGACACCTACGATGTAGAGCGTGTGGGAACGCATGATGGACCTTTTTCCACATCCACGTGCGCCGAGTACCTGAAACCATGGGGTACCAATGTGTTAATGACCGAGGCGGTCAACAGTCAGAATGGCCGAATGTAGGAATGGATGTGTTGGGAGCAAGTTTGAAAGCCGCGCGTCCGAACCGGAAGCCGACATGCGCGCCGAACGAGGCAAACCGTCGCGAACCGTTGCGAATTAGTCAGTCCAAAAAGAACTATAGGAGACGAACGACGGTAAAAAGGCAATCGAATACGGTGTGTGGCGAGTGAGTTGAATCGAGTAAAATCTTGCTGTAAAACGCTAGCTGCTGAAAGCAGCGTCACTTATTTCTTTATATTTTCTTATTTTTCCTTATAATCTAATTAATAAACGTATTAATTAAATTCGTACCAACGGGATTAATAATTTCCTATATAATAGTTTGGAATTTTAAACAGTACGTAATTACCTCAACTTTAACTTTATATATATTTACATTATTTTTTGTACTAATCGCCCCGGGTGTTTCTCTTAAAACGTGGCCAATTATATGATGATTCTTATTTTCATCGATTTCCTCTCGAACTTCACTTACATGAAAACTTTGTAATAATTTCCCACACAGCACACGGCGCCTTAAAGGCGCCTGTTTTCGGCCTGTTTTAGGCCTGAGCGCCTGAGCGTCCGGATTTGTAACAAGGCGCCTTTAAGACGCCTTTAAGGCGCCTTTTGGGCGTCGTCAGTCGTGTACCTGCACTAACGTCGTCTATACTATGAGATGCATTTCAGTCTTAAAGGGTATTTCAGCGACAGTGTATTACCGACTCCTAATTTGAAGACTAGACGTAGCGCTCTCTGCTTATGGACATCGTGCAATTCAAGAACTACTCTAAAATGTATCGAAATGTTGAAAGATTTGTTTGGAGCGAGAGTTTGAAACAGGCGGCAGGTGTAGAGACGTGTACGTGCGTTAGAGGTGTACGAATTTCTTTCCGAAAATCTATGCGGGGAGTGTGGAGTCATATGGACCCGAATATAGTACATCCTGAGAATTTGTATTTTATCGGGTCTAAATTAGGCTAAAAGCATTGGGACGGTGTTGAAGACGGTTATCGATACGATTAAAATAAAATTAAATTTGATAAAAATATATTTTCATTTATTTCATTACTGTACACTACAAATTATATAATCCACTGCATTACACTATGTGTGTTTACAAATATTGAAAAACTACAATATTATTATTCTATTTGTTATAAATTATATTCTCATCAGATCTTTACGAAAAATCACCGGAAACAAAAAACTAACCGTATCCAGGCGCGAAAAATTCTTACCTGTGGGAGTCTGGTTGCCAGATGTGTAGCTTGGCTATAGCCCGACTCAGCCAGGACTTCGGAGGAAAAGCCCGACAGTATGCCGAAAATCATAAAGTCCTTTTACCTGAGAACGGAGACACGATAGCGACGAAAGTCGAAATCCATGAAAAACGGCACGGTGTCTGTTCGGCCGCGAACGTAAACTTTGTCGCGACGAAGAAGGGTCTGGTTCGTGTCAAGCGATCAGAATGGAAATTCCGAGAAAGGACGGAGTCTCGGAGCGCAGTCAAGATAGGACCCCCTTTGTCTATATCCTGGTGCGGGTCGGTCCCAGGATAAACACGTGCAGGCCATATCGTAAACCGTCGGGCGACTGCACGGCGCCGAATTTTCCCGATAACTAAAACAAGGGAAGAGAATGACGCCCCCTCCAGGGTCGACCACCTTGAGCGTGGTGAGGGGGCTCTGGGAATGCGGCTATGTTCCTCTCCGGGCGCTGGGTGAGGTAATTGTTCCTTGCCCAGCGGCTGGACGCGGGATGCTGCCTTCCTGGCCAAGGGTCGACCAACCCATGTGAGGTAGTGCTGGCTGCGGCACCTGGAAAGAAGAACTGTGGCAGAAAGAACCAGTGTTTAACGAGTGGTGGTACTTACCTGAAGGCTGCCTCGGCGATAGGCTAACTGGCATGTCAACCAGTAGCCGGAGTGGCTGCCCACTGGCTCGGACTCCGATACCGCCTGGAGCATGTTGTACGTGGAACCCTCGAACATCTGAACCTGAAAAGAATATAAAAGTGATTAGTTCCTAAAGTTGGAGGTTTGCATGTGCAAGGCTGGGTAGCCTTGGACACATGCCACATCTAGGACAATTATAAACATCTGCGACGAAATTGATATTAAAATCGGACATCTAGAGATGTGCAGTGGGACAGGCTTCTGTCCAATACCCTAGGAGGATGCCTAGGCCGGGTACTACCTCGGCTAGGACCGTACGGTATTTGTGGTCCCCCCGACGCATTAGTCGGCTGTTACCGTGGCCAGTCCAACAGGGTCGAGAATTGGGAGAAATCCGCCGGGCGGTGGGGCCGTCGCCCTTTAAGACGTAAAATGGATAATGCAACGATCAAGCCTGGCCTCGGATGTTAATCAGGCGATCGGAGGCGTTAGGCCATCCCCCTTCACGAGCCCTGTCGGCAGCTCGGAAGGAGTAAGAGTAAGTAAGACCGATGACGCCGAGCCGATGCAGCGGGCCGGTGTCACCGGTGTGGGCCAGGGGACATTTACCCTCCCCCCCCCCCCACATCCGGAAGAAGCTACAGCTGCCCGACATGGACATTCTTCCTTGGACTTCGAGATCGGAAACGTGAAGGGAAAGGGGAGCAGCACGGGAGATCCTCCACAGACCGAGTTGGAGTGTATCCTGATCGACGAGGAGGGTGCCGAGACCCAACATACCCCCCTCCACCAGGGGATGAGTAGTTTTAGGAAAGGGCGGTCCTTGAAGAGGTCCCCCCCCTCCAGTCGTGATGGGAGTTACGGAGAGCAGGTGTTGGAGATATCCCCGTTCGTGGGGAGAACGTTGGCGAGGTCCCCTCCAAGGGGGCATAATGATGACGTGTCGGTTGGGGATCGACCCCAGATAGGGAGGGCTTTGGTCCGTATGGACCCTCCCGCGGATGCTCCGGTTCTGAGGGACCGGATGGCGTGTCAGGGGGAGAAATCGAGAGTGGGACCCGCGGGGGGAATGGTGGCCGGAGTCGGAGATCGTGCGGCCGCCCCAAGAATAAGATCGGCCTCAACGTCGAGGCTGAAGGGTCCAACGGGCGACGGTGTGCTGAGGAAGGCCCCCCCCCCCCCCCTCGTGGGGCGGAGTTTGAGGTCCCGGATCTCCCCAGGATCAGCACTAAGGTGAGCAGGGGTGGTAAGGGGGTTGGGGATACCCCGGAGGCGAAGACCGCGAGGCTTCTGGCGAACGTCGCCTCCCAGATGTCCGCCCTAACCCAGACGTGCAGGGACTTAGTTGAGGCCCTCAGGTGCAAGAAAGTCACCTCCACTCGTGGGGTCCTAAAGGTCGCGGAGGGCCTAATTAAGGAGTGCGACGTAACCGCTGCTGTGGTGGCCGAGGCGGCCGCCTCGCACGCGATTCAACGCTGGAAAGGGGATTCCACCCACGTGGACGCTGGCACTCAGTACGAGGCGTTGGGGAGAGTTAAGGGGGTCGATGTGGGGACCCAATTCGAGGTGGTGGGGAGAATTACGAGGGTCGATGTGGGGACCCAATACGAGTCCCCGGAAATTCCGACGGTGGTCGGGTCTACGGCGGGGGGGGTTCTCGGGTTCGGAGGATCCCCCGAGGGGCGATGTTAAGGGTAGAGGGAGCGGCAAGAGGCTCCGCTCCTCTCCACAGGAGAGCCCAGACGGTAAGACGAAGAGGAAATTGTACTCGGTGGTGACTGGTAAGGCTGGACCCCAAGGACCCTCGACCTCCGCGATGGCTGAGCCTTCTCAAGGGGTGTGCGAGGAGGGTGAGAGCTACCCGCCCCCCCCCCCCGCTCTGGCTGGGGGTGGTGACGGGGCAGGTGACGGCTTGGGTGGGGTGGCCCAAAACCGAGTCCCACCTGATGGTACGGTCCTCCCTAGGGGGACGCCCTCCTCTGGGATAAGGACGACGAAGAAGAAGAAGCGGGGAAAGCGAGCCCAGATGGGCGCCCCTCCCCCTCCCCCTCAGGAGCTGACGGGGGCGGATACCCCCCTTCAAGCAGCTGGAGTCGATCCTGGTCCACCTCGGACGGTGCCACAGCGTCCGCAGGAGCAGCCCGGGCGGGACTCAGGACTTCACCCCCGGTCGGGGGACGGAACGACCCCGAGGAGTAAACCAGCGTCGGCCCCCGTCGGCCCGGGGAAAAAGGGGGGTCCGAGACCCCCGAGAAGGCGGCCGGAGGCAGTGGTGGTGAGGGTTCCTCCTACGTCCACGTACCTGGACACATACAGGGTCCTCCTTTCGAAAGGAAGGGATACACTCGAGGGTGTGGTGGGGGTCAAGATGACCCGGGCCGGCCAGGTCCTATTGGAGATTTCGAAATCGTCCAGTGCGGCTAAGGTGGCTGCGGCCTTGGGGGCAAAATTCACCAGGGGGGAGATCTCTTGGTACCCCCTCACGGAGAAGATTTCCGTCGAAATCAGGGGTATTGACCCTGGGGTGGATGGGCCGGAGTTACTGGGGGACATGGGGGCCGCTGTTAGGGCGGACCCCCAGAGCCTTGCCCTACGGATGCTTAGGATGGGACCGATGGGGACCCAGACGGCCGTAGTGGAGTTGCCGGCGAACCGTACCGGGGTTAGCCCGGACGGTCTTAGGTTTAAGACCGGGATCACCATGGTGAGGTGTAGGATACTTCCTAGGTTGGAGCGATGTTTTCTCTGCCACCAGCTGGGACACGTAGCAAAGGCGTGTTCAACAGTGAAAGAGGGGGCGGAGCTGTGCAGGAGGTGCGGTGAGCCCGGGCACAAGATAGAGGGGTGTCCGAACCGCCCCAAGTGCATTATATGCACAAAGGCGGGACATACGGGCCTTAAGGCCGCCCATGTTACGGCCTCGCTGGGATGCCCGGCGAACAGGAGGGGGCTGGGTGCGGGGGGCCCAGCGACTATGTCAAGAAGGGGGATCGCGGAGAGGCCCCGTTAATGGGAGTTAAGATCCTCCAGATAAATCTGAACAGATCTAGGTTGGCCCAGGACGTTATGCTACACAACGCCACCACATTGGGGGCGGATGTGGTCATGATCTCCGAGCCCTACAGGCAGATGGGGAACTGGTTTAATGATGTTACCGGGGACTCCTCTATCTGGTTCACGGGCCTGAACGGTAAATTCCCTGCCGGGGCTCCGGTTCCTCCCGCGGCGGGGCTCGCGGTTGCGGCGATGGGGGGCACGATACTTGTTAGTGGTTACTGTTCCCCCAGAATGAAGCTGGATGAGTTCGGCAGCGTCCTCGACTCCCTTCGGGAGATGCTGCTGGATGCAAGGGCAGCCGGTAAGGGGGTGGTCGTTGCCGGAGACTTTAATGCGCGGTCCCCCGCCTGGGGAGGCAAAAAGTTGGACCCGAAGGGAGCCGTTTGTATGGGGGAGTTTACCTCCCTCGGTCTGGTTCCGGTGAGCCTCAAGGCCCCGGCTACCTTCGTTCACCATAGTCACGGGGGGTCCTCCTTTATAGATATTATGTCCGTGGACAGGGTCACCGCCAGACGGATGGGGAGGAGTGAGGTGTTGGGGCACTTCTCCTTCTCCGACCACCGATATGTTTTACATCTTCTGGGTGAACACAGAAGGGGGGTCCCTCCCCCACCGGTCTGGAGTCAATACTCCGTTAAAGACTTCCGTCCGGAGTCCGTTCTTGAGGAGTTTCGGTCGGTCCCTTGGGGGATGGGGAGAGGGGAGCTCCCCCCGGGACAATCAACGGAGGACATACCCCTCACCGAGGTGCTGCAGTGCCGCCTCGAGGAGGTTTCAGCTGCCCTGTTCACAAAGAAGACCCCGGCTAGGGCCTCCAGGAAGCCAAACTACTGGTGGAATTCGGAGATCGCTGAAGCGAGGAGGAACGCGCTAAGGGCGAGGCGCTGGTTCCAACGTAGGAGAAAAAGGGACCACCCGGACGCCGAGGCGGCCAGACAGGCCTACCTCAACGCAAAAAAAGAGGTCCAGCGCAGAATATGGAGGTCGAAGGAGGAGCATATGAACCGGCTCTGCGCCACCATCGACCAGAACCCCTGGGGGAAGCCATATAAGATGGTCATGGCTAACCTTAGGGGCCGATCACCGACGGTCGAGATGCCCCCAGACCAGGTCCGGACTATTGTCAGGGACCTATTTGTTACTCAGCCCCCCGCTGCTCCCCTTCGGGGACGACCCATTTTTGGGCCCTCGTTGGGTGGGTGGGTCCGCAGGGGAAGGACCGAGGAGGTCGTCGCCAGAGTGGACGAGACCCTGATACGCGGGGCGCTGGCGAGACTTAAGCCAGCCAAGGCCCCCGGGTTAGATGCGTTGCCCTCGCAGGTGGTGGCCTGCGTTCTTAGGGCCCACCACGAGATTTTTGGGGCCGTGGTTCAGGACACGGTCCGTAGGGGGACAATTCCACGGGGATGGAAGAGGGCTAGGGTCGTATTGATACCTAAGCCCGGCAAGGACCCCTCCTCCTCGTCATCGGCCTACAGGCCTATTAGTGTCCTCCCGGCCCTGAGTAAGGCATGGGAATATGCCTTGAAGGCCCTGATTGAGTCCTACATTGGTACGGACCCGTTCCACCCCCTCCAATTCGGCTTCCGTAGGGGAGTGGGCACAGTGGATGCGGCCGCGGAAATCGTCCGTTTCGCCTCGGAGTGCGGGTCCAGAAACCGCCTCTGCGGGATGGTCACGATTGACATCAAGAATGCGTTTAATACCGTGGGGTGGGACCATATACTGGAGGTCCTGGACAGAAGGTCTCTCCCCACTTGTCTATGTGCCCTTGTGAGGGACTATTTCAGCGATAGGGGTGTCGTCGTCCACAATGCCGCTGGCCCCATCGAGGCGGATATCTGGGCGGGCGTCCCCCAGGGCTCGGTAATCGGGCCCTTTTTTTGGAATTTAGTGTACGACGACCTCCTCACCACCCTAAACGGGGATAGATTTGTTCGGGCGGTCGCCTACGCCGATGATCTCGCGGTGGTGTTCTCGGCTAGAGATCTTGGGCAGCTGGGGTCAAAGATTGACGCGACGATGGCGTTAGCCAACGACTGGTTCACCAGAACGGGTCTCAGGGTCGCAATGAGCAAGACGGAGGTAATTCTCCTTACGGGCCAGAGGGGCTCTAAATGCGAGCCATTCTCGATCCTGGGCACGGAGGTGGTCTCCTCTGAGACGATCAGGTATCTGGGGATCGTAGTGGATTGCCGTAGGTCCTTCAAGGACCACTTGGTCGGGGCGGCTGCCCGGGGGGACGGCGTGATGGGAGCCTTGGCCTCACTGCTCCCTAATGTGGGGGGCCCGTCCGTCCACACCAGGAGACTATACTACTCGGTGTGGGAGTCGGTCGTCCTGTACGCGGCGCCGGCTTGGTCCTCGGCGATGACCAGGGAGAACTGCAGGAAGATCCTCAGGAAGGCCCAGCGGTCGGCGCTGATCAGGTCGGTGGCCGCGTATAGGACGGTTTCGTACCACGCCCTGTGTGTCCTGGCGGGGCGGATGCCGGCCCACCTTAAGGTGGAAATGTGGACGCAGGTCTCCAAAGTTAGGGCGGCTAATCGTCCGGACCTACTTCCACAGTCGGAGGCAGCGGCTAGGGGGCCAAGGATCTTGGCGGCTAGGGCCCGGGCGCTGGAGGAGGCCATGTCCGCGTGGCAGCGGGAGTGGGATGCCTCGGACCCGGAGAACTGGACCAGGAGGCTGGTCCCCCATGTTAGGACTTTTGTCTGGGGGGAGGGGCCCGTTCTCCAGTTGGATTATTGGACCACCCAGCTGCTTACATCTCACGGGTCCTTCAACAGTTTCAAGTGTAGGATCAGGAAGTTGACGTACTCGTCATGTGACGACTGTGGGGTGGATTCCCCTGACAACGCGGAGCACGTTCTTTTAACATGCCCCACTTACGCGGAACCCCGAAGGGTCTTAGAGGGGGTGCTTGGGGCCCCGCTGTGTGTGGGAAACATTGTTCCCCTGGCCACTGGCTCGAGGGAAAGGTGGGAGGCCCTCAGGGCATTCGCGGCCGAGGTGATGAAGGATAGGGCCGATAAGGAGCAGGCGAAGGCGGCGGCTGCGAGAGCCGCCAGAAACGAAATGATTCGCCGCGAGGCGGAGATCAGAAGGGAGAAGCGGGCCGTCATTGCGGCGGCAAGAAGGGCGGAAGCTAGGAGGAAGGGGGGGAAGAGGAGGGTAGCAAACCTCCAGCAGGCGAGTGCCCAACCAGCGAAGAGGCGGAGGTTGGCTCCCCCACCCGGGGACCCGGGGGGGTAGCGCCCTACTCCGGCCTTGTGGCTCGGGTTCACCACTCCCGTCACTTTTACCCGGCTCGCGCGCGTATTTAACCGACGTTTGGTGTGGTTTGTCCCCGCGTAGTTATTCGTAATGTATTGTTATTAGTTAGTTAGTACGCGTATTTAACCGCTGTGTGTGGGGCTTGGTCTCCAGATGTTATTTATTCGACATGTGGTACGCGTATTTAACCGTATTGTGTCGTGTGTATCCGCGTATTTATTCGCTTTACTTGTCTTATAGGTTTAAGTGTTTTATGGTGTTTGGTCTCTCGTCCCCGCGTATTTAACCGCTTGTGTGGTGTACAGGGGGAGGGGGGTATTCCTAGGGGGGGCCCTATCCTTAGGGCCTTTTTGGGAGGATTGACTAGGAGGAGTTGCCGTTGGGGGCGACAGTGGGTTGACTGGCGTGGGGGGCTTGAGTCACCGGCCCCCGTTAGGTGGCTGCCTCCATACATATGGGGGGGAGAGAGCAAGTATTGCTTGTGGTGCGCCTCTCCCCTTAGGGCCCACATTAGGGGGTATCCCCGGAGGGGGGTTTTAGTGAGTATCCCGCGGATAACAGCGGTGAGTCTCACATAACCTGGGCAGTAAATGTCTGGGTATGCATAAAGCATTTCCCCCCTCCTAAAAAAAAAAAAAAAAAAAAAAAAGGGAAGAGAATGACGAGTAGAGTAGTAGACTTTAGTTCTCGTGCGAGTGCGGTTCGCAAGAGGGATTCTCCCAATCGATTTGGAGATGTAATTCGGATCGCGGCAACGAATGCATGTTGTGAACGACAGTGTGATGTGTAACGATGCATAACAATTCCAAAATACACGAATGCGAATACACAAATATAAGGGA
Organism: Andrena marginata; assembly: GCA_963932335.1. Lineage (NCBI taxonomy): Eukaryota > Metazoa > Arthropoda > Insecta > Hymenoptera > Andrenidae > Andrena > Andrena marginata. Next base: position 14,636,866 of record OZ010664.1, read on the forward strand.
TCCCTCGGAGTCAATCTCCATCAGGTCGTGCTTAGCACACAATTACATACATGAGGGATCCCGCGGATTCATAATCTCCGCCAGGTCGTGCTTAGCACACACTCACACATACTCGACAGAGTCCGCGGAACTATAGTTCCGCCAGGTCGTGCTTAGTACACGCCCACAAACACATCTAACGAATTGTGCATGTCGCACAAACCGCATCATGTTAATTGCGCTCAACCTTCGGCTTATCGTTCACACCTTCATAATTTTCCTTTTGTAATTGATGTTTAAACTTTGTTATTGGGGTTTTTATGCCGCAAGGCTTTTCCCCAATGAGTCAATAAATTATCAAGTTATTTTCGACTCAATTCTGTTTTGTTTATTATAATTCATTCCTTCTCTATCTTTAGTAGTAGGGTAATGCCGATTCTAACTCAGGTCCTCTGAGGGGAGCGCGGGGGCGGGGGGAAGTGAGGGCGCGCGGGGGAGCGCGGCGGAGGGAAACATGGGCGCGGGGCCTGCGGGGAGTGGAAGACCGGTTGCGCGCGCACGAGCCGCGGAGTGGGGGAAGCCGCGATGATGGAGGGGATCACTCCGGGCCGAGCCGCCGCGGAGACCGGGCCCGCCGTCGAAAACTTTTCAGGGGGAATGACCCCCGAAAAATCTCTTTCGGCCCACCCCCCAAATATTTTTCCAAATCAGTATGTGATGAATTTTCCCCACCAACGCAGAGAAATAATTTATTTTTATCAGACGATATCGGACAATGTCGGGCAATGTCGGCTTTTTACGAACCGCGTCTTCGGAGGAGGTAAAGAGACAGAGCATCATTTTAAAGCTAAAATTCAGAGGAGGGAAAGGGAGAGCAATATTTTAAAGCCAAGAGTATTCTAGAGCGTTCAGATTTAGCGTCGCAGCGTCTCGCGCGATCGTGCGTAACTTGAATCCTCTGGAGCAGCCGTGCGGGATGACGTCATTTTCACGGCGCGAAGAACATCGAATCTTAAAATTAGGTGGCGAGGAGAAAGACGGATAAATAAAATTGGCAAATAATATGTGTTTAAGAAATTTATTTAAAATTAAAAAATATAATTTAACATTTTTTCCTACGAGCATCAGCTAGAATATCATTGATGGCACATGCTACCAGTTCGCAATCTACATAATAATCCTCGCAGTAATGTTCGCTATCGCGTATGATTTTAGCAGCACGACGCGTATCTAATGTTTCACAGGCAACATCGCTCTGCTGTAGCACGTTAACAAAAGTTTCAAATTTCGTCTGCACATCTCTTACATTTTGATGCAGCCGTAGATATACATAGTCTAAACATGGTTCAAGATTTAATAAAAATGTTACTGTATCTGGTTTGAAATACAGCGGCTTATTATGTAGTGTCATCCTTATAATCGGAGAATTATAGATTTCACAAAAATCCACCGTTAATTTATCCATTTGCATCGAAGGTGATCCAGGTGATCGTCGACGTTCTTCAATGGTCATACGACTGCTACATAGCGAACCCCATGTATCCCATGGCAACGTGAGAAACATCCCACGATTGTCGCCGAGAACCATTTCCACATCAATCGTAGGCCGTACTCTGATCCCAATTTCCAAGTATTTGCTGCCCATGGATGTTAATGCGTATCTTCTGACCATGATCCGCGATGTTCGACGCGGGCTAAGAGAACAATCAAAGCTATGAAATTGCTCGCTCGTATTAGGAATAAACATACAAATTTTGAGATGTGAAAATTAAGCCTTACCAAACAACTGTATCCTCCCCGCATTGAGCCACACCATCATCTAGCACGATCGGAACGTAATAATTCAGGCGTTCAACGTTTGCTTCGGCACTGGTACTGCACATTTTGTTTTCAGAGCAGTATTTGTTCCGTCGAAAGTCACTGTGGATACTCAGCGATTGATGGAATAGCCTTCGGGAGCCCTCTTAAATAGAGGTGCCATTGCTTCCCCCACCACACCATTTTTATTTTAAAACTATCAATTTTTCCATAATGTGTTTCAATCTTAACGTCGCAGTATGTAATTTGAGCCCCATCCTCAAGGATAAAAGTCTCGACACGTGTCGAACGTCGAATCTTTGAATTATGTGGAGTCAGCAGAAAATTTCATCGAATGATATTGCGCGCTAATTCGTCATATGCATGAATCATAGCAAGAATTATGATGTATCAGCGGAAATTGGTGGATATAAATATGCGCTCCAAACTGCACAAAGCCTCAAATCGTTGCAACGTGTTGCATGGAAAAGACATTTACATTGCATTTACGACCATGGGAGAATTCGCGCAAGTAACCCGCCAATTGCTGGATCAATCCGCACGATTGATTTCCCGGGAAGAGTACCTCGCGTGGGAAGAACGGTGCAACGAGTGTGTCGAATCTTTGGAAGAACAGAGCCGTGTGAAACGTCCTCGATTATCGATCGGTGTTCGGCAATCGTTGGTTGCTCGAATCGCGCAGCTCGAAGGGCTAAAATATTCGTTGCGCGGACGTTTCGTGCGTGAAGGTGCCGGACATTCGAGCACAGGACTTTTGTGGCGCGAAATAGACGCTGCGTTCGATACCCGCGTATTAACTGGTGCCGTGCTAAATTCAAACTACATCGAGCCGCGCAACTTCCTCCAAGATGCGGGGACCATCGTGCTGGAGCATGTGCGGGGTGCTTTGAGGAAACAGCGGAGCCTCAAAGTGAACACTGTGTTTAACGGCGAATTTGTGGCGGGTGACAAGCATGCTTGTAAAAGCATTAATACCCGGAACTGTGAACTCTTCGGCACATCCGATCTGCAGGAGTGGTACCAGAGATGCGTCATCGAACCCACCCTGGCATCGCTGGAAGAGTTCCAGGAACGCGACAGCGGGTGGGCATTGGCGAGAATCCTCAACCTGACCGTCAATGTCAATAAGTATAATCCGCTGCGTGCCGGGTGTCACATCAAGTTGCCGCGGGATTTATTGTTGAAGAAAGCCACGATCAGTGTACAATCCCCGGACAATGCCTGTTTCGCGTGGGCAGTGGTCGCCGCTCTCCATCCTGCGGAAAGAAATGCTGATCGCCCAAGTTCGTACCCGCACTATGCTTCCGTGCTAAATCTCCAGGGCATTGAGTTCCCTATGTCCCTGGCGCAAATTGGGAAGTTTGAGCGGCAGAACAACATCTCCGTCAACGTCTACACCTTCGAGGCGGAGAAGACGAAGACGGTCTTTCCCTTGCGTCTCACCAGCCAAAAGAGGGATCGACACGTAAACCTGCTCTACACGCCGAATCAAGAGCATGGCGATGTAGGGCATTTTGTATGGATCAAGAACTTGTCTCGGCTGGTGAGCGCGCAGCTGAGCAGGCACGGGAAAAAGAAATTCATCTGTGATCGGTACGTATAGAAAACTTGTGAAATATTAAAATGTCTCGCGAAACAATTAAATAAAAAAATTATGTTTACAGGTGTATGCACTATTTCGGATCTATCGAGAAGCTGGAGGCACATGCAGTGGACTGTGGGCAGATGAACGACTGCGCCATCGTGCTGCCCAGCGAAGGCAACAATTTCCTCAGCTTCGAGAACCACTGCAGGAAGGAGCGGCTCCCCTTCGTGGTGTACGCAGATCTTGAATGCATCATTGAGAAAACAGAGGACAGTCGAACGGGTGATGATAATAAATTGCGCGCATATCAACATCATAAAGTTCATAGTATAGCCTATTATATGCATTGCTCGTACGATACATCGCTATCGACGTATCGATGTCGTCGCGACGCGGATTGTGTTTCATGGTTCGTATACGAACTGAAAAAATTTGCAAACTTCGCCAAACCTATCTTGACCAGTAATGTTCCCATGCATGATTTAACCACCGAACAGTGGACGACATTTCGCGATGCAACACACTGTCATATTTGCGAAGAGCCATTCGAGGCTGATGACGTACGAGTTCGCGATCATTGTCATCTCTCCGGACGGTTTAGAGGCCCGGCACATTCGGAGTGCAATTTAAATTATAAAAATGCGTTTTACATCCCCATAGTTTTCCATAATTTATCCGGCTACGATTCACATTTCATTATCGAGGAAATAGCTACCGCTTTCGACGGTCACGTTGATGTATTACCTATTACTAAAGAAAAGTATATTTCGTTCACTAAAAATGTCGAAGATACGACCGATTCAGACTCGCGAAATTATATTAAATTACGATTCATCGATTCGTACAAATTTCTCAATACTAGTCTCAACAAATTATCGTCTTTTCTGAGCACAGATCAATTAAAAATTTTACGATCCCAATTTGAAACATTATCCACCGAAGATTTCAATTTATTGACGCGAAAGGGTGTCTTTCCATATGAATACCTTGATTGCGCGAACAAGCTGCAGGACCCGTGCTTACCGCCACGCGAGTCATTCCACAGTTTGTTAACGGGTGAGACAGTATCCGAGACCGATTACGCACACGCCGAGACTGTCTGGCAGCGTTTCGGGATTAGAACCTTGGGCGAATACAGCGATTTGTATTTGAAAACTGATGTCTTGTTATTGGCAGATATTTTTGAAAATTTTCGAGAAAGTTGTATCAAGAGTTACGGACTAGATTCAGCACATTATTATACTCTACCTGGTTTCACGTGGGATGCAATGCTAAAACATACCAAAATTACGTTCGAATTACTCACAGACGTCGATATGGTCATGTTTATCGAACGCGGTATACGTGGGGGTTTAAGCCAATGTTCCGGAAGATACGCACATGCTAATAACAAGTACATGTCATCTTACGACGCATCGGAAGAGTCATCGTACTTGATGTACTTTGATGTGAACAATTTGTATGGATGGGCAATGTGTCAGCCCCTGCCATACGCTAAATTTCAATGGGTCGAAGATGTTGCAAATTTTGACGTGTCTTCAATCCCGGTCGATTCGCCCACGGGGTACATTCTCGAGGTAGATTTGGAATATCCGCAACGTCTGCACGACGCTCATACCGATCTACCGTTCTGTCCGACGCGTGCCAAACCACCTGGTAGCAGGCAGGACAAGTTACTCGCGACGGTATACGATAAGCAGCGTTACGTCATCCATTACCGCAACCTGCAGCAGTGCACGCGTCACGGTCTTCGTATTACAAAAATACACCGCGTCCTGCAATTCTCTCAATCTCCCTGGCTCCGGGATTACATCGAACTCAATACACGGTTTAGAACAGACGCGACAAACGACTTTGAAAAAAATTTGTACAAATTGATGAACAACGCGGTATTTGGCAAAACTATGGAAAATGTACGAAATCACGTGGATGTAAAACTTTTAACACATTGGGAAGGGCGATATGGCGCGGAGGCAATGATCGCGAAACCGAATTTCCACAGCAGAAGTGTTTTCTCGGAAAATTTAATAGCTGTTGAATTGCGGAAACTCGAGGTGAAATTCAACAAACCGATATACGTGGGTATGTGCATTCTGGACATATCAAAAATTTGTTTGTATGAATTTCACCACGAGTACATGTCTCCCAAGCATGGACAAAAATGTAAAATTCTATATACAGACACTGACAGCCTCATTTATCACATTCAATGCGACGATATCTACGAGTCCATGAAACACAATATTGATAGATTCGACACAAGCGATTATCCCACCGACAATGTATATAATATGCCGCGCGTAAATAAGAAGGTTCCGGGGCTGATGAAGGACGAAAATAACGGTGCGATAATGACCGAATTCGTAGGTCTTAGAGCGAAAATGTATGCACTTCGCGTAGACGGCAAAAAAGATACGAAAAAGGCGAAAGGCGTCAAGACCAACGTCATAGCTAGAACGATAACTTTCGACGACTACGCGCAGTGTTTGCAAAGGGAGATCGAAATGGTTCGCAGACAATCATGCATACGGTCTAAATTGCATAAAGTGTACACCATTTCGGAATCTAAAATCGCTCTAAGCCCACACGACAACAAGCGGTATATCGTACCCGATTCGACCGACACTCTGCCCTGGGGCCATTACCAAATTCCATTGTAAAATAGAAATTATTGTATTTATTATAAATAGTGGAATTATTGTTTGCAAATGTATAGAAATTATTATTATTGTATTTATTAACTCGTTTCTTACAAATAGTAGAATTATTGTTTGCAAATGTATAGAATTTACAAATGGTGGAATTAATGTGTAAAAAAATGTTCACACATGTATATGTATCATTGTATTTATTGGACCATGTATTATTATTATTTTACAATACATTATTTTTATTTATCCAAGAATTGTGTGATTTATCAAACCCCAGCCACTTGACGTACACCTTATCCCCCTTTCTACGCAACACTTTTTCCACTAGATACACATCAGGATCGGTGACACGTTGCAGCTCATGTTCATAGAATCCTCCGGCAACGGGTTTTCCACAGGAATCGTCCAGCAGATACGTCGCGGGATTAGTTGTCTGTACTTTGGCTATCTTGAACACCTCCGTTGTCCAGTTCGGCGTATAGCCTTTATCGAATATGGTTTTAAATTTGCTCACGCGCACAAACTCGCCCAATTTGAATCTCGCTGGTGCGGCGATCTTTATGTTGCTGTATACGGTGGCTAGCAGCGTGTCGGCGATCGCCGGGGTAACATCGCAAGGACGCATTCCGATGGTTCTATGTTTTCGTGCGTTATACTCTGCAAGTAGACTTGGTAGCGCATCGGTCCATCTATAGGTTCCATTCAGCGTAAACAGTTTCCACATATTGTTCTTCAAAGTTCGATTGAAACGTTCTACGACAGAGGCCTTCATCACCGAATACGTCGAATAATGATTAATGTCGTGCTTTGTCAAGAGTTTCTGCACATCGGTGTTGTAAAATTCTTTTCCTTGATCGGTTTGTAAATTTTTCGGATATCGCTCTCTAAATATCTTTGCAAACGCTTTAGTCACCTCAACACCACTTTTAGTCTTGAGCGGCGCCGCCCATGCATACTTGCTCAACACATCGATGACGGTGAGTATGTAGTGGTGACCCTGGTTGAATCGCGAGTATGGACGCATTTCTACAATGTCAGCTTGCCACAGATCATCGTATCCATGCACGATGACGCGCCTCCGCGGAATATGTCTTCGAGCTGGAGCGTGCAATTCCTCAACGAGTTGTAGCTTCTTGTGACCATGGTTTTCTTTACTCTTGGATTTCGATAATGGCTGCATGTTTGATCGCAGAGGTGTCTTGGACACGAATGATGCGATAATTATCAGGTACGTGCATTAAGTGCTTCCCGTTGGTCCGAGAAAATTCTGGACAAGTTGCTGCTCCGCAGCAAAAGCGGTTATAGCCTCTTTAACTTTACGAATTTCATTGTCCGGCTGCGGGATAGAATTCGACACTTGCGATATCTTTTGAACACTGTTTTGCAACGTCAGCATATCTCTTTGAAACACGACCAGCTTCCTCTCTAATTCTTCCTGCTGCTCTCTCAAAAGTTTAATGCTCTTTTCCACGTATAGTTTATTGACGGCATCGGTGTCGGCCACCGGCTCAGCTACGCGTCGTATCTTGCGTGATTTTGCATCAAAGTCTGCACCGGTCACGCAAAGAGCGTTATCTCGCATGTAATTTCGAAGCAAACCGCTCCATTTGTAATAGTCCATTCTAGCTGCTCCACTCTTCTCGAGCGATACCCCAAATTTGTTGATTGGCATCTCGATGCATACTGCGCACATCATCGGCGCGCGGTTTTATATAATGAGGCCTACCTCGCGGAGTTCCTCGATAATCGATAGAATTTCAGGATCGTGAGAGTTGTTACCCGCCTGACGCGACGCTTCGAGCAAACGGAATCGATCCACCAGCTCGTTGGGATCGTCCCAGTGTACGTAATCGATTTTGTTATCGTTTACCACCATGACCCGCGGCAGTGTTAGACCTTTCCCTGCCCTACTAGCCGATGCACGGGGAATTAGCGGTGCAATTACATGTTTGTACTTGTATCCCTTGTTGCCCAATATGGGATTTTTAGCACCATGACCGCGTCTGTGGGCATTCGTTTCCAGCAGTATACTTTTGTATTTTTGTTTATCGGCATCGGTGTATACAGTATCGTCGGGAATTCTCATAAAAATCAATTCGTAAAGGCCGGGTGTTCCTCTGTATTTTACACCATCTATGATTATATTATCATCCTTGTCTATATCGAAAGCCTTATCCCCAAGCATCGTTCTACTATTGTCAAAGTATACACCGTACACATAGTCCATTGCTGTATCCTTGTCACTACTTAGGATTGCACTCATGTATTTTTGCCCCAGCGGGCCGAAATGACTGCGGATCGTTTTTTGTCCCTCGGATGTTTGGAATTGCTGTCTAATAGATGTTACAAACGACTCATCGGGACTAGTTTCAAAAACGTCGTCATCAACGGCTGAGAGCGATCGCACATTGGGAAATGTATTTATTGGTGTGGGAGGAGCCGGAGAATCGTTTGATGTAGCATTTTGTCGTTTCCGCTTCGATTGAACTGGTGTCGAGGTTATGGGTGAATATTCCAATGGCCCATGTTGTTTCCTCTTTGCCTTGCGCGATGTGTTCCCTTTCGGATGGATTTTTTTAGGCGTTAATGTTTCATTCCCTTCAACGTCTGTACTCATCAGCGGTGATGTGTCAGCTTCTGCTGTTGTGGTATTTTCCACAATATGTTTCAAGGGTTCAACGATAGGTTTAAAGTATCTCTCCAACGCGATATCTTCCTCCATCTTGCCAGTCTTCAAAGCCTGATGTTTCCGGCGAATGGAATCGCTGGTTTTTGCAATTTCCTTCGCTATTCTCTCGCGATCCTTAATCTCCAGAGTATCGATATCAATCATCGTTGTGCCGCAGACGTTGCTTTCCCACCGACGTGTTGATGACGATTGACCATCTCACGGTACGGCAAACTCGTTAAATCCCTTTCTATAACGTCCATTGGACATGGCGCTATCCTTGTCTATTACCACGAAACCATACTCCCGTTGCCAACAATTACGGCACAAAGCGCAGAAATCCTCGTAAGGCATGTCAGTGTTTACGTGATCGTTGTACACATGTTTCAAGTTGGTACCATCCTGCTTAAACAGAATCAGCAGATTCGCATTGTCGCGTATAAGATGTTTGGGAATTTTTGCATATGTCTGACAGAGATAGAAGCAGTCAACGTTCGAGTGGCGCCCCATTGCAAAGTATTCCCTTATCGTATCTTGCTTGTCGCATGCCACGTCATCAAAGATAAAAATAGAATTCGGAAGCGATTCGCTCGGTGGGATGACGTCACTGTTATTCGAAAACGTAAAGTAGCCAATTTCATCTATCGGAGTCAATAAATTCTCCAAGTACTGATATTTCGGCTGTTGCAAGGACTTTGAGTACACGTACACGTTCTCGAAGCGGACGCCGTGAGGACTTTCCAACAAGCTGACCAGCACGTTGGTCTTTCCGCAATTTGATGGGCCACAAATGACGCAGCGGATAGTGTTTGGCAGCATGCTACCATGTCTGCGTCTTGTTTTCGAAGACATCACTCGCGATTTATCATCAAAATTTGTCACGCGTATCGTCACAGGTTGTCGCACGAATCGCATCCTCTCCGTGAACTGTGAAAAATGATTTTGATACGTCGAAGCGCCCTATTTATAGGTCCGCACCGAAGCAAAACGGTTCAGTATTCAAAATGCTTCTGATCCTGTCGGATAATTGTGATATTCGAGACCTAACCTCTGAGCAGTTGAAATATATACCAAAGATTATTCTACTCCGAGAGTTTGGCAGGCACATTGATCAGTTGTGGGACAGACTCCCCGAGCATATAAAAGCCGATTCTGAGGTTCAGCAGTATCGTCGGTGTCTGGAACATTATAATCGCCCTTGGCAGCGAACGCATATCGACGGTCCAGCACCATTGATTAAAAACTGTAGCGAATGTCGCCGACGAGAGTAAAGAAAGGCAGTGGTTTGTTAAATCGGGCGATAAACGCGCTACCTATCGAAATACATATTCCGGGATACCAGTTTTGCGGCCCAGGAACTCATCTGGCAAAACGATTAGCTAGAGGGGATCGAGGCATCAATCCGTTGGACGCAGCGTGTCGAGAACACGATATTGCGTATTCGCGTAGCAACGACCTCGGCGAAAGGCACGCGGCAGATAACATACTCGCTGACAAAGCGCGAAAACGCATCGTTGCGCGAGACTCGACTCTGGGTGAAAGAGGTGCTGCTACAGCTGTTTGGGCAGCTATGAAGGCCAAGACGAAGATCGGAATGGGGTTGAAAACAAAATCCTGCAAAAGAATTCCAAAGAGAGCACCAAAAAAGCGGATTCTTCCGGTAGCAAAACGGGGTGGTATATTACCACTTCTACCGTTGCTAGGTGTTCTCGGATCATTGGCTGGCGGAGCGGCGGGGATCGCCAAGGCGGTAAACGATAATAAGGCGGCGCAACATCAGCTGCAGGAAATGCAACGTCATAATCGCTCCATGGAAGGTCGGGGACTTTATCTCGCACCGTACAAGCGCGGACAGGGAATATCGAAACGAAAAAAAAAACGCCGAAAAGAAAATAAAAATGCCTGCGGGTGTAACTACCGATGCACAATTGGAGGAGTTGGCAAAACGTATGCATATTCCATTCTTTAGAGGTGTTTTTATGCGTAACGCGTTACCAGCCGGAGGAGTACGTCGAAACGAGAGCGGTATCGTAAATTTGGACAATGTCAAGGGGCCTGGGACTCATTGGGTGGCGTATGCGAAGAGAGGGAGTCGAGCTATATATTTCGACAGCTTTGGGAATCTTCGACCGCCTAAGGAATTCATACAATATCTGGATAAAGATGCTGTGAAAATTGAATACAATCGTACGTCTTATCAAAAGTACGATCAGAGCAATTGCGGACAACTATGTCTACGCTTTCTACAAACGATCGACACCGAATTTAAGGATTGACTTCCCACCACTCTGATTCAGTAACAGTCGAGCAGTTCGAGCAGAATATGTCGTTAACATTCACTCTAACCGGCAAGAGTAGCACCCTCGCGGTAAACTACTTTCCACCCATAGATTTGAGCGATGATGATTACGAGCTTGGTCTAACAACCTTTGAAACTTATCACACAATACCGAACATCGACTCGAGCAACGATAAATTCTACTTTTTCTCAAACTATGACATCAAAAACAACAGCGTCGACACCACTCATGAATACATTACGATCCCCCACGGCTCCTACGAACTAGACGCCATTGCCAAGTACCTGAAGCAGCGATTACTCGAGCGATATCCTCAAAAAAATCTCGACGGCACCGATGACGGTGACAACGATGCGTATCCTATAGTGTTGCGTCCCAACAACAACACCATGAAAAGCGAACTGTACTGCCGGTTCGCCGTAGACTTTACAAAGCCCAATAACATCGGATCACTACTGGGATTCTCGACGAATCGGGTATTAGAACCAGCACGATGGCATGAATCGGACGATCCAATTAATATCATGAACGTGAACATTATTCGCATAGAATGTAGCGTGACCGCTGGTGCGTACAACAATGGGAGGCGTGTACATACGATACATGAATTTTCTCCGAGAGTCCCACCAGGATATAAGATATCGGAAACGCCCGCGCAGATCATTTACCTTCCAATCACCGCACGGGTCATTACAGATCTAACGATACGCGTTGTGGATCAAGACGGACGATTGCTCGATTTTCGAGGTGAAGAGATTACCATCAGACTGCACGTACGACGACGACGATAATACGTGTAGTGCGAAAGAGATGCTTGTATTGAACGACTCCAGAAACCCGTTTCTTCCAAGTGAAATTGTTTACAACACCAACAACTGCAACTCCGATCACGCTAAAAAGAAGAAGCTCAGTGCTGCAAACATTGCATTTTTGAAATCTTTGGGATTCATTGTACGCATTTAAGTTGAAAAATGGCTGATATTCTAAGCATTGGAGGGAAGCCGACGTTTGATGATCGCATCGTCAAGCTCGAGACTCACACATACAACCCATACGTCAACACGACGTTTGGATACAGCGATGAGATAAGAATACCGATACAGCAGCAGGATTTATACACATTACCGTGCGAAAGTTTCCTCTATGTGGAGGGGAAATTGAAGATAAATAAGCCAAACGATGCGTTAACGGTGATGTTGGGAAATAATTGCATGGCGTTCTTATTCGATGAGATTCGATACGAGCTGAATGGTGTGGAGATTGATCGCAACAGAAACGTTGGAATAACTAGCACGCTTAAAACTATGTATCGCTGACATCGGACGAAGACAAAAATATGGAGAATGCCGGATGGGGCTTGAAACGACGCGATGGGCTAATAGTGAAAAACCATTTCAATTTTTGCGTCCCACTCAAATATTTGCTGGGATTTTGCCAGGACTACAAACGCATGATTATTAATGCGCGTCACGAATTGATTTTAATACGATCGCGCAACGACAACAATGCTCTAATAGGATCACCGATGTTGGAACCAGAAATTGAATTACTTAAACTACAATGGCGGATGCCTCATGTGACGCTGAACGACGTTAATAAGCTATCGTTGCTACGTACTTTGGAAAGTGGACAAAACCTGAGCATTTGTTTTCAATCATGGGATCTGTACGAGTATCCTCTCTTACAGAGCACGACCAAGCATTCGTGGGCCGTGAAGGCATCTGCACAGCTGGAGAAGCCGCGATGCGTGATCCTTGCTCTACAGACTGGTCGAAGGAATGTGATGAGCGAAGACGTTACTAAGTTCAACAACTGTAAATTGACCAATGTAAAACTTTTTCTCAACTCGGAATTTTACCCATACGATGACATGAACTTGGACTTTGACAAGAATAAGCATGCCATCTTGTATCACATGTATACGCAATTCGGTAAATCGTATTATGGACATAGTAGCAACGAGGCATTATTTACCGTGGCTGAATTTTTACAATTTGGCCCCATCGTGGTGATTGATTGCTCGCGACAAAATGAGTCGATCAAGAATGGTACCGTGGACGTGCGCATAGAATTCGAGTGTAAAGAGAATGTGCCGGTAAATACTACAGCCTACTGTCTGATTCTGCACGATCGGGTGGTTGAATACAATCCACTGACAAACGTGGTGCGCAAAATGAATTAAATTGCCACGCTACTTGCCCGCCCTCTCCTGTGCGAAATTCACACAAAATTTAATCATGAAAATCGAGATGCTTTACGAGAAAAACTGCATTCTCCCGTCTGTCTTGGAAGCGAGTGGACCTCTAAATTGTACCGATAATGGCTGTACCAACATTTGTTGACCTGCAAGGGTTCATCGTCGATGGAAGATTTATCGTCAAGGAAGTGGCTGTCCTATGCAAGGGGACAATTCTCTCGCACTATATTTTTGGGAGCTCAATGCCGCAATATCTTCTTACAAAATCCGATAAATCAAGCATCCGATGGTTGGTGGCAAAACATCATGGACTACGTTGGGACGATGGAGACGTTCCGTACAGTATGGCTAAACAGCTAATTACGAAAGCTGTAGCTGATGCGATCGACGAAGAAGATGACACATCCCATATAGTATACGTTAAAGGGCTGCAGAAACGCGACTGGCTTGCAGATTTCCTGGATGAAAATACGAGAGTGGACGTGATCATCGAGACGCTGGACATTGACTACGAGGATATAAAATCCCTAAATAAGCTAAATGTAGTTAATACTCTGCGTTGTGGCAGACACGCAAAGCACTGTGCCTTGCAAAATGTATTTAAAATATTCAACTGGTGGTCTAAACGCCAGAGGCATAAATAAAATATAATCAATTTTTAATGCATAAATGTTTTTTCTTCACCCTCCCCCAACCTAATCTCCTACATGTACGCTAGATTAAGACGATAGTTGAAATTATTTAGAAGCGGTACGATTGACGTTCGATACACGTTCAAAGTGGTACGATTGATGTTCGATGTGGTACGTTAGACGTTCGATACACGTTCAAAGTGGTACGATTGACGTTCAATACACGTTCAAAGTGGTACGATTGACGTTCGATTCACGTTCGATGTGGTACGATTCACGTTCGATGTGGTACGATTCACGTTCGATGTGGTACGATTGACGTTCGATGTGGTACGATTGACGTTCGATACACGTTCAAAGTGGTACGATTGACGTTCAATACACGTTCAAAGTGGTACGATTCACGTTCGATGTGGTACGATTCACGTTCGATTCACGTTCGATGTGGTACGATTCACGTTCGATACACGTTCAAAGTGGTACGATTGACGTTCGATTCACGTTCGATGTGGTACGATTCACGTTCGATGTGGTACGATTCACGTTCGATGTGGTACGATTGACGTTCGATGTGGTACGATTGACGTTCGATGTGGTACGATTGACGTTCGATACACGTTCAAAGTGGTGTAATCTAGTCGAATGATGTGTTAAAGAAGAAGGGAAAGAAGATGCGTGTGAATAAGGAGAGGACGGTCAGCGAAGAAGATAAGTACATGGAGGAGGATGGTCAGCGAAAATGCAGGTGGTCTATGTTGAAGATGGTGGTGAACAAAGGCATCCTCCTTTTGCAAAGCTATGCACTTCTCGATTTCAAGATATGAGTTTAGATGCGAGAGCCAGGAGATGCAGCGAGACCAGTTGTTTGTCAAACGTTAAAGACAGCAGTTTGCTTTTGTGCGACAATTGTTTCTGTTTGAAAAAAAATGGGATACTACCGAATTATGTCGGAGTGGGATTCATGGCGAGACGACTCTGAGGTATGTACACAACAATGTTTTTTTACATTTATCGCGTTTAACCGTTGATACCGAGTGTATATTATATCGCGGGTTTCTATTTTTTTCCAGAACTCGCCATCGCCGTCGCCACCACAGTCGCCACCACCGTCGCCCCAGTGGTCGAGCGATTGGGGCTCACCATCCCCATCACCGCTATCACCGCCTCGTTGGCCTTCGCTGCCGCCATCGCCACCGCTGCAGCCGTCGCCGCCACAGCCGCCTTCGCCACCGCCACCGCCACCGCAAGTATGTAGTGCATTGTTTTTTTGCGTGTTCCATGTTTAATGTGTTAATATTATATCGATGTTTGTGTGTGTGTTCTAGGACCTGCCACAGGTAATTGCCTGGCTGGCGGACCTGGCGCTCCAGGTTGCACCCCGAGGGGTGCAAATGGCCGCGCGGCTGCAGCTGCGGCGGCCGAGATGGGCTCCATATTGGATACCGCAGCCACCATCGCCGCCGTCACCCCCCTCGCAACCTTCCCCTTTATAAATATTTTCTTTTATTATATTCTATTTTATTTTATTATTATTATTATATTCTTTTTTTTATTCTTTTATATATTTATATTTATACTTTTATTCCATTTTTACACTCTATTTATATTCTATTTATATTCTATTTTTATATTTTCCCTTTTTTATATTATATTTTATTCTTTTTATATAGATTTTTTTATACTTTTTCTTTTATATTTATTTTCTTTTTATATTTACTACTATTATAATTATTATCGTTTTTTTTCCATGTAACAATATATACTTAAACACATATTATTTGTCAATTTTATTTATCCGTCTTTCTCCTCACCACCTAATTTTAAGATTCAACATTTCAAAAAATTATTATTTCTCTGCGTTGAGGACAAAACATTCTGCTGATGCTGCATAATTCTATTTCGTTCTTCGCGCTGCCAAATGACATCATCCCGCACTTTTACTTTTGCAATTCTATTTCTATTTATATTTCTATTTATATTTATATTGTAACAATATATTATCATCTTTTAGCACATATTTCTCCATTTTATTTACCTGTGCTCATCCATCTCTCCTAATCACCTAATTTTAAGATTCGACGTTTCTGCTGACGCCGCATAATTCTGTTTCGTTCTTCGCGCCGCCGAATGACGTCATCCCGCACGGCTGCTCCAGAGGAGGACTCATATTACATACAATCGCGCGAGACGCTGCGATTGAAAATCATTTTGAAAATTTTTAGAATGCTCTTGGCTTTAAAATATTGCTCTCCCTTTCCCTCCTCTGAATTTTAGCTTTAAAATGATGCTCTGTCTCTTTCCCTCCTCCGAAGACGCGGTGTAAAAAGCCGACATTGCCCGACATTGTCCGATATCGTCTGATAAAAATAAATTATTTCTCTGCGTTGGTGGGGAAAATTCATCACATACTGATTTGGAAAAATATTTGGGGGGTGGGCCGAAAGAGATTTTTCGGGGGTCATTCCCCCTGAAAAGTTTTCGACGGCGGGCCCGGTCTCCGCGGCGGCTCGGCCCGGAGTGATCCCCTCCATCATCGCGGCTTCCCCCACTCCGCGGCTCGTGCGCGCGCAACCGGTCTTCCACTCCCCGCAGGCCCCGCGCCCATGTTTCCCTCCGCCGCGCTCCCCCGCGCGCCCTCACTTCCCCCCGCCCCCGCGCTCCCCTCAGAGGACCTGAGTTAGAATCGGCATTACCCTACTACTATCTTTACATCCTAACATTATTTGAATTACGGAATTTCTCCATGTTGGAGAGATTTCGACGATACAGTGTCGACTGCCCCTTATCGACATATCTGGTAGACAAATGTTTCCCAACGAACGCTTCGAGAACAAGCGATTGCCTAGTCGCAAAGAAACGAAGACATTTCGCTTAAAAAATACCAAATTTCCAGCTGTAAATCGTCTGCATCACCAGGATCTGTTTAGCTTACGCACACCCTTTCGAAGCCAGATATATAAGTCCCCACCGTAAAACTCGCGAAAGTAGAACAGCATGGGCCCATCCGCCCTCGACTATACTTATACCTATTAAAAATCACGTTGATTGGAACAATGATGCAATCGAACTTCAAACTAATATAATGATAAAAGTAATAATATTTAATTAAAAAGTAATACTGGAAATAACCCATGTTTTTCAACGTTCGCCGTTAAAAAGTACCGAGGTAATTTTGAGGTACATAATATAACTTGCAGTGACAAAGTTTTTCCTTAATATACAAGGAAGATTTTCACACTGGCGAAATATTCGTCGAAAGTGAAAATCATGCCATCACGCGTAGGGTTTATACAAAAACCGACTTTTGAGAAAACCGGTTTTCGAATTCCACTATTCCCAGAAAACCGGTTAAACCGGTTTTCGAATTTTCACAAAAAGTATATAATTAAAATAGTAAATAAATATTCGTACTTATTTTAAAAATGTTCAGTTTCCTTAATATTTATGGAATTGCAAAAATATAACAAAATAAAATATACTCTATCTATACAAAACCAAATAAATAAATAAAAATTAAATTAACTAAAATCCGTACAATTTTTGAGTTCATTTCATATTTATGGATGCACAAAAATATAACACAATCAGACTGCATACAAAACCAAATGAAGAAAAAACCTCAACTAAAATCCGCACAAAATATAAATCTTTTACAGTGGTACCAAATTATAAATCTCTATTCCATTTAGTATTTTTCTTCAGAAAATATGAACTCATAAAGATTAGTTTTACAGTAATGACTAAACTGTTACCTACGCTTGTATCCAAGGCGACTTCAAGACAAAATATTAACGTTTCTAATTAAATAATTAATTCATTTCTGCATATTAATTCTAGTATACAAAACCGGTTTTTAAAATTTTAAAACCGGTGTTCGAATTTTACAATTTTATAAATAAAAACCGGTTTTTAAACTCGGTTTTTAAAAACCGACAAACCCTAATCACGCGCAAGCGCATGCTCGCCGCGCAGACCCAATGGCGCGGTCAGGCCGCACCGAATTTTATGGCTTTCGACCCTCGAAGGGTTTGGAATACCATTAAAAGTAGGAAAAATCCAAGTTCCACATTTCTCATCAGATCTCTGCGAAACCAGCGCCAATCGATTCTTTATTTTTCGCCGATAAAACTGACATCAAGAACGACGCAATTCGGAGCATAATGAAGGAAATTCGATGAAAAATCTATTTTCATCATCTCCATTTAACTTCGTTTAAAGTGGCCCCATTTACATGAAATTTGATATGATTTTCGTCGGATAAACACAAGGAATCCTTCGGTGTCACTTCCGTATCGATACGATAAAGTATAAAGAATTATTTTATTTCTGAAACAGGTATAAATCCTCGGTTGACCGCAGCGATTCGAGGGCGGGTGCCCGCGGTCGAGGGTGAAATATTCATTTCAGCGTATTAAGAATTTCGTTTTTCTTCATTCTTCATCGCGTTGATATGGAAATGACACCAATGGATTCCTGGTGTGCTCCCGATTAAAATCATACCAAATGTCATGTAGATTCGAAAAATGCTGTGGGATTGATCCCCAAGAAATAGGGGAAGAAATAGAGTACCAAATAAACAGCTTTCAATTTTTTTTATAAAAATTAACTGAAAAAAATTGAAAAAAGAATAAATAAATAAATGTAAAAAATATTAAGTTATACATAATTAGGAGGGGATAATTTTTTCCTGTTTTTTGGCGCAAATTTCGTTTCGATATCTTTTATAGTTCAAAAGCTATAGACAAATGTTACCAAATTCTTCGACGATGCGCGCAACCATTCGCGTGCGCGGCTTCACGTTGCACGAGGTACCTGGTTGCGCGCCGAACCATAAAAGTCGACCCTTGTAATAATGTTCGCAGCGCGCATTGCACATGTTTAACCGTGCCTTAATGCGCTGCATAGCAGATTTAGCACTCGCGTTGACTGTTGGTGGCACGTGAAATTTATATATATATCGACATATCTTCTACAGTTATTTATTAATCAGTGTGAAAATTGTTGAAAATCTTCCTTGTATATTAAGGAAAAACTTTGTCACTGTAAGTTATATGTACCTCAAAATTGCCTCGGTACTTTTTAACGGCGAACATTGAAAAACATGGGTTATTTCCAGTATTACTTTTTAATTAAATATTAGTACTTTTTTAACATAAGGGTTTTGTGCATACATTTCACGGCTTCGCTAGAGTTACCTGAAGTTATGTTTTAAGTCTCATACCGATCCCTTAATATTTACTCAAGTTATCGCAATTTATGCTTAAAGAAATAATTCTTTGTTTAAAATTTTTACTTCGAATAGTAATGATTGGATAAACAAACTGTAAATAGAAAAAAGGTGTGTCGTGACGAGCTTTACAACAATATATTTTTTAAAATTCAGTTTAATAACATTTAATTTTCCAATCTTTCTTAGCGTTTGGACAATAATTCTTCCCATTTTCCAGCGCTAGTCCCCTTATTGCATCTAACCCTTCGATTAACAATTACTTCCGCGATACAATCCACAGTGTATTTGGACGCTAAATGAGTTGTGATATTCCCTGGACAGTTTAAACTTTTGCCCACCAAAAAAAAAACGGGTTTTCAGCCCACTTTGCGCCGCACGCAAAGACGCCTATACCTGACCTGTGATTTTTCCAACGTTAGCGGGCTCGCGCCGCCGACGACCCTCACGATTTCCTGTTTGCATGGACACTTTTTTGGACGCGCCACGCCTGACAACGGTTCTACTCGCACGCAAGAACGTGGAATTCCGGCGCGCCACACTTCTAACTGCGCACAAGATGCTAGCAAGAACTTCCGATGAGGTGGAAACTTTTCGTCTGCAAGAAGAATGCTGATCGCAATACAGTCGTTATAACTGAGTAATAAACCATTTCCATAATTTATAGCACCTTCAGGTAAACCAAATGTAGCTTCGTAAAAACAGATGTTTCAGTATGCCCTACAGTAAAAGCATTTATGATATCCTCTATAAGCCAGGTATATCGAGGAATTCGTATACTTTTCGCGAACCTACGTGTATCGCGATCGTGTCTTGCCGATTGTTTCGCAGATCGATAATATACATGGAACAGGTAGTACACAATACAAGACTGCGCTGGTTCCTGGAAAAAGCACGTGGAGTCGACGTAGAAATGGGAGCCCGAACTCGCTGTCTCTAAGTAGTGACGGGTACGATCTTCTGGCCTGCGACGTTCCGGCACGCCACGCCAAATGCGTGCCGCGCTGGCGTGTGGCGCGCAAAAGTGTCCCAAAAGAACGTCCGTGTAAAGATACCAAATGTCTTTAAAATGTCTTTATGACGATAACATTCATGATTCAGGTTTCGCGTTTTTCTAGTCTCATTGTCTATACCTTTTAAGCTAAGAATACACGCTAGCAAAATTTCTAAACATGTTTTGTTTCATAAATACTTGTGTTTACAGCATTAGAAATGCGTTTAATGTTTGCAGCAGAATTCTTTAACAAAAATAATTTTTGTTTTTAGACAAAACAGCATCCCCCAGCACCAGCTGTGAAAGCCAGGGAAGTTTTTCATTAAACAACATTCAAATTGGTAAGTCATGTGTATAAACAGAATTCTATTCTATACGGAAATAGTTTTTTATCATGGAAACTTACAGTGAAAAAATATAAGATGTAATAAATAATTTTCAGAAAACATAGATGCAGGCCCCAGTGGCAGTAGCAGCGACACGACTGATGGGTTGTTGAGAACTATCATTAAACAGAACCGTAAAATAATGCAGCAAAACAATTTGCTGAAGACATTGTTAATAGAAACAATGGAGCGGGTGAAAACCCTGGAGAATAAGCAGTGGTTCATGAAAAACAATCATTTCTTCTCAAATTTCAATATTTGCAATTCCCAATCGACTCCGTGGAAAAGGTGAAGGAACTAGAAGAAATTTTGCATAACCAAAATAATTTCCAAGATGCAATAAGTAAAATATCATTATAGACTCTCTCCCTCTCTCTCTCTCTCTCTCTCTCTCTCTCTCTCTCTCTCTCTCTCTCTCCCTCTCTCTCTCTCTGTAGTCCAACCTGTAGGATAAGCCATTTTAATTTAGCCAAGCTAATAATTTTTTAATTATAGGTAAATGAATTTTCAAAATTTGGAGGAACCAATGTATACGATGTTGTAAAAAGGGTTTTGGACTCCGTCCTTATAAACGATTTGGCGCTGATGTTCAGCTGGCTGGGGAGGCAGGAGAAGCAACCCTTTTATAAATTAAAGTTGGCACAAGTCGTTATAGGTATGTAATTATCACCCAAATTTTACCATAGCTAATACTGATTAATGTAGAATTCAATACATATATGTAACATCTTGTTGAAATTCTTGTTTAAGATGCTGCGGAAAAGGGGAAAATGTCCACAAACAGGAAGGAAGCGGAGTCCTCCATTCAAAAATGGTTGAAGCGAGCGTGCGACCGGAAACCGGTGCAAAACTAAATTCATTAACAGCAGTGCCGCCCTTAGGGTTTGCGGGGCCCGGGGCAAAAGTTGATATTATTGAAAACATCTAATTGAAAACAGATAACAGAAAAAAATCGTCTTTAATCAGTTATAAAATCTTTTACAAACATCCAATGTTGATACGGCCATTCCACTCTGTAAAAATTTCACTTTTACTTTCCTTTATATTTAAATATGATTTTTTTTCTCTTCGGAACGGGCGTTAAAAGTATTGAATTCGATTCGTGAATATTCAAAGTATCTTGCTGATGGTTTCGCTGATGTATATCATAACGCATAATTAAGTAATTAATAAATTTTTCACGTGTCAGCTACAAATCCGTGAAAAAGTAGTTTCTTGTTACCGAACTTAAGAACGGTCAAATTTTAAGTATTAAATATTTCTTGCACGAGTATATTAATGTAAGAAAAATATAGTCAAATAAGTTACAAAATAATTGTAAACTGTTTGTACATTATTTTGAACTTATTATTTTATGACCATTATTTTCCGATGCAGTTAGTAGTTGGGACATTATTAGATTCAACTAATCCACCTATAGTTATTAATTTATTTTGACTTAAAAATAAACGATTTTTATAAACTTAATGTAAATTGTAATAACCGATCCCAGTATAATTTTGGAACTGGCTACATTACTGCCGCTATCTGCTTTGAGAGAATACTGGCACGCGACCGCCGTCCGCATAGAGAAATTGTTACTTTCAGCGCCGTCGCTGAAGCGTTAAGTGTCTTTATGTGTATATTCTGTACATTTTGTATAATTTGCATACTTACATGTGTATCACCTATCTATACTTCTCATGTAAGTGCATTCTGTATTCATTGCGTGTGTAAGGTCATCTTGATATAGAAATATATAAAACACACATAAAATAAAACATATAATAACATATATATAAAATATATATAATAACACAAGTGTTTTATAAGTATACATGTTAAATATTTGTAAACACATTGTGAATTATATATTTTATACAAAGCATGGTATGTATAGTAATAATGATAAAAAAAGAAATATATATGTGTCCAACTGAGAACCTCCTTGCTTTTTCAAGTATCTGTAAAGAAATTTTAAATAAATAAACAATGGATATTAATTTTTATCGTGTCCGATTTTATTTTGATAACCCTTTGTTTTATTAAATTTATATTATAATTAATCAGTATCGATAACCATCTTAGATAGGCCCTACTGGCGATTTTTAAACAGCTGCATCAGCCCTAATTTATCGATAATTAAGACGCGTGCCAGTCCTAATCCAGGCCCGTTTAAGGCGTATTTAAGACGCCTGTCAGTCCTAATTCAGGCGGTTTGAAGGCGCCTTTAAGGCGTCCCGTTTTGTAACATCAGGCGCTTCGAAGGCGCTCCGAAGGCGCATATTGGACGCTCGTGAGACACTCGCGGCGCCTCTAAGGCGCCTGTGTGCTGTGTGGGTTTAGGGCTTTTGTCAAACTTTTTTGTCGAAATACACTGGTATTTACTGCTTGAAATCCAGCTTTTATTATTAAGACCATTATTTTAATGTATTTTAACGTTATTGTAACCACGTACATACAACCCGTTAAACAATAAATTACAAAACGCATATTTCACATCTGAATCTGAAACAGTTGCCGCTCGTATACTCCCAAAATTGAAAAAAAATCCGAGAGACGGCGCGAGCGCTCCGCGCCAAAGATACTTGTCTAGCCTATAGTTAAATGCGGACATCAGCGGACATAGTAGGCCCCGAATCTGACACCAATCTGCTGACATACTGCAGTCAACTCCGTGGTATCAGCGAAAGGTAAATCCACACAAACACTATATATATATATATATATATATATATATATATATATATACTGCAGTCAGTTTGTTTACTGGGTATCAAATTTTATGAAGATCACGTTAAGTTTTGAAACTATAGTGAGGTGGGAGACGTGAGGGATAATAATTAAGGCCGCGTCTTATTAAAAACTCAACAAAGAATATCGTTTATTTGAGATTGTAACTCAAGACTTCTTTAGATAAAGAAAATGTCAGAGCGACGAAAAAGCACAACCGCTCAAGACGCCGACTTGTAACCGAATGATCGTCAACGGTCGCGTTCCTTCCAAAAACCAAGGAAACGCGCACCGTGTGCAAAAATCAGGAAAAACCCTGAGTCCTGAGGTAGGGGAGGTTTCGTCGCCTGGCAAAGTCCAACGGCTACGAACCTTCGGTTGCAACTTTATTACCCTACCTGGTCGACTTCAGCTCCGCTAGAAATGCGACGCTACGCACGCTACAATAGAAATAAATTAAATACTAATAATAAAAGTCGCTTTAATGCACATATTTTTCTTAGGTTTTAATGTTTCGACTGAATAAGAGGCAACTATAACCTGTATATAACAAGCAAATGAGGTTATACATATGTAAGGAAATGGTATTACCTTAATTCAAATACCGCGCCTCGCGCGTGGTAGAGCGTAGAGTGTAGAGTGGTGGTAGAGAGTCTACTGTATAGAGAGAACGACTAATTTATGGAAGGACGATTACATAAGAGAGCACAGGTGCGTAGATCGCAATAAGGATTAACAGAAGATTAAATAATAAGAATACTAAGGCTGTGAATGAAGAAGAGATAGAGAATAAACTTTAAATGTCGTTTTTCTCTTTACAGGTAAGATTGTACATAGTGTAAATAAGCGTTGTAATATAATATAATATAATAAAGTAAATAACCTCTCTTTACAGAGAAACAATTTCTAGTTCATTCTTGAAAATCCTTCTGCTTCGAAGATATCCTCCTTATACATATAAATTGTTTTTCCGCTTTCGCTGACTAATAATTCATTTATCTTAAAATATTTGATACATTATTTAACTTTTTGGAACAATTTTCAGTGGATTACCACTGTCATACTTAAATATAAATTAAACCTATCATTAATACTGTATAACTTTCTTACAAGTATAATTTAGAGCACAAATAAGAATTTTTTACGACAAATTTTAACCAAATATATAATATAAAGCATTCATGTAGCCATACAAATAGATTTTAGAAATTTCTGATCATCTATTTTGTTATTAATAAAGAGTGCTACACTTTTTTTTCAGTAATCAATGTTTATGCTGTGCCTTGGTTAAATTTTTTGTACACTGAACTTTACCTCAATGATTGAATAACGTTTAACAAAGCTTGATTTTCTAAATATACATACATGTATATATATATATATATTTAATACTCGATTTTCTCATAGTTGTCTATATATTGCTTTGTAATTAAATGTTATGAACTATTTAACATCAAATTATTGTTGTGGATATATATAGCTTTATGTATTATATAATACTGTAATATTTCTACATGGTATATTAAGCCCTTACGTTAATACATTATTATGCATTATTGTGTAAGAGGGGCGACAGAGTATACGTACTCTGCAAATGTAAGAAGACATTAATCACATTTATATAGTTATTATGTTGACCTTTAAAAATATATTTAATTATTAAGTGATATACTGAATATAATATACTAAAAATAGTTATTCTTTTGAGCACCAAATCTTGGACATTGTTCATTATTAATACCATTCGTTACTAATTGGGTCAGAATCTGTCAAATCAGATTAATTTTTCACCAAAGCGTAACACTTTAAACTGTAAACAATAGCAAAGTGTAAAAGTTCGGTTGAAATGTTTCGTCTTCGTTTGGAATTGGTATAAACATCAAAATGTTTCAGTATATTCTTTGAATATGGTTCCTTATGAAATACATGCCGCATGACAAAATAAGATATTACTGTGCAATTAGAATGTATGTGCTGACTAGAAATCATTTTGAACACATATCAACCTATTAAGATGGTTAAAATTCATCAGATTTCTTATTCGAATAATTCATCAGTTACTACTTTAATACTACAATCAATAATAACATTTACAAAAGTGTATGTCGCATGTGTCTACCAGCATGCATTACAATCTAAACGCATTTGGGATTTTTATGGTACTCATGAATTCCTTAAATCATTCAATGGCAAATCAACTGCACTCGCCTACTTACAATGATAGGAAAAAAATCAATTTTCTGTGCTCAAAATCGACGATAATGTTCATTTAATTGTATGTATGTAGTAAATAATATTAAATTTATTTTAAGATTAATACAGCAGGTGGTCCCAATAAAGAAAGGTATAAAATCATGAACAAAACAACTTATAAGTTATGAAGTCGTAAATGAAACAATTCATAAGCTATAAAATCATACACAGAACTTACATTTTAACATTACTATCGCGTTTTCGCGACATTACATATTATAGGCCTTACGTTCTCTTTAGCAAAATATTAATAAAACCCTGATACTAAATTCATTTACCATTATTACACGAAATACGGTAAATTAAAATATATCGAAGATATTCAATCAATGGTTTTGTTTCGATGTGAATGCATTTGAACGTAAAATACTTTAAATAAATGTAACTACGTAATACGATGGTCATGTCTTTTAAACTCTTTAACATTCTTATAAGATTGCATAAATGGTATATATATAACATGTAATTATATAAGCGCATAGTTTCAAGAGAACAAAACATTCTCTTTCTCTCCTTTTCCCATGTCTTTACAACAGCACACCTAAGTACCCATATATATACAGTATTGTCTCCGTATTTGCTCACTGGTCGGGGCCGGCGTTGAGCCCGTATCGTGTACAGAGCCCTAATTCTGAGTGTTCGTTTCTCGCTTCTTTCTGGTCGAAGGGGGGAGCGAGATGGAACGCTTTGCATGCGCGACGGCGCGAGCGTTCAGGTAGAATCGTGACTGCTCGACGCATGCGCGCGATGGTCAGATAGCCAGGCACGGCACGAGTCTTTTTTGCGCCCTAGGCGAACTTGCCAAATTCCGCCATTTATTATAATATATTTGATTGAGAATATTGGTGACCTTACTCTGAATTTTTATCCGTAATTTAAAACCGTTGTAGTACAATTTGTAGTATTTCATTTAAAAATTTATTTTCAACAATGCCAACAATAAAAAGACCATTTTGCACCTCTTATCAACCTTACGCCGTAGTAGCTGCCTAATTTTGCAGAGTAAAGATATAAATAATCTCAAATAAATATATTATAATGAAGGGCTCAATTGAACAAATTCGCCAAGGGCGCAAAAAAGACTTGCGCCGGGCCTGCGTCAAGATTTTGCGAAGCGGTTCCCGTGCTTCCGTAAATGCTTGCAACCATCGCGCACGCCCGTCGCGCATGCAAAGGACGGAGTGTCACGGCGCTGGAAAGACGGAGTGAGACAAAACATCCCCGCGTCGTGTGTCTCGTACTGTCCTCGCTCGCTTTCAATGGGGCTCGCTCGCTCTCGTTCCATCTCGCTCTCGCCTTCGCCGGACAAGAGTGAGACAGAAGTGGTGGGGATAGCAATAAGCCCGTATTGGGTGCACCAAACCGAGCATATACGTAGACAATACTGTATATATATCGGTAACTACAGTGGCAGGTATTATATATGTAGTTACCGATCATGAGAAGGGACAGTTTACGTAAATTTTTATCTTGACTAGATATTACAAAGTGCACATTGTTCAATAACATGCTATGTAAACTGCGCGCTAGAAAAGCGGTTCTTGTTATTCATGTAAAAAAAGTTATGAACAGTTATAAATTTGTCGTATATACAGTGAGTAAAAAAAGTATTGGCACACTTTTTAAAATCGCATAACTTTTTTAGAATTGGTCCAAACGACATGAGATCGCAGAATAAGGTCGAAAATCGCGAAATTTCCGAAATCAAGCTATTTTCGACCTTATTCTGCGATCTTTAAACGTTTGTAACTCAGAGCACCGTTCACCGATTTTGATGAAATTTTCAGCATGTATACAGCTTACTTAAATTTACAAACGGGTTTTTTGAATTTTCATTACAGGCTCAGAAAAAAAAGTTGAAAAAACTGCCCTTTCTATGTTTTTTTGCTATTCCGACAAATTGCATTTTTTTCAAAACTACGAAACACGTCACTTAGCAAAGTAATCCTTCTACCTTCTAAAAAAAACTCATGTCGTTTGGACCAATTCTAAAAAAGTTATGCGATTTTAAAAAGTGTGCCAATACTTTTTTTACTCACTGTATATGTACATATAGAGTGTACAAAAGAGAAGTGATTTTGGTTGTGAGAAGCTATAGTCTCACGCAATGGTGTTAAAAGATATATAATGCTTTCTCTATCATTCAAATTTGTACCTACATTTATTGAATCGCGCATACTTTTGAAGTTCCATGGGATTCTTGCATAGCAGCTGCCCGTCTCTTTATACCTTCCAAATATATCTCACGGTTAAACAAACCGCCGCCAAGGGGAATTCTATAATAATTGTTAATAAGGCATGTGGTATAGTTTGAACATATTATTACTACTAGTATAAATAATAGAAGTACCCACGTGTCAATGCCAGGCCTTATGGTTGTTTTGAAAACACCCCATACAGGTTTGTGATCCGAGGTGCAAATGCTTGGAACAGAATCGTACACCAGACATTCTATAACTCCGTCTTTACATGAATTGGTGCTTTCGTGGCTAACTCTTCGAATGTAACCTCTTGTGTGCCCTTTCCCCTTGAAGAGAATTCTGTCTGTATACGCAGGTGTACGTTGCTTGCTACTCGAATCAAAGTTATGCGTGCCTGGGTCGTATTTGTAAGTAGGAGGGAACATAATTGGCCCTTCTTCAAAACCACGTAAAACAGCTCCTTCGTTAAGGATTGTTCGTAATTGATCTTTACGCAAATTTACTGGCGATTGTTGAGGAAACGAGGTATCTGTGACCCATTGGATAACTTCCTCCCTTGGTTGCGATAGACGAAAGTTTAAGTCGCCGCACCAAAATACACAGTCAAAATTTTGAGTCACATCTGAAAATATACGCGTTAAATGTTTCTTGTAATTATGCTAATGATAATAATGAAATCTCCTCTGATTCGCACCTTTGCTTTTGTGTCTTATAGGCAAATCTTTAGGAAGATCAAGATTTCTAATTATCCTTTTAATGTCGTGTACCCGTTCCTTAACTTTATCTTGATGCGCAGTTAAGTGTGCAGTAACGAAGAGAAAACTTGTGCCGAATAACATTAAAGCTATGGCCACTGCTCCTTTAGTTCGAAAAGCAGTCCCTGTTCTAGTTGAAAAGTTATCATCTTCTGCAATAGAACAGAACCAAATTAAATCTCTTCTTATAAAGAGCGCAAGATGCAATGTTCCCAAGCCAGTACTGAAAAGTAGTACATGGGAGGGGCCAAGGGTTTCTTGTAAAGCAGCTTCCCATTCGCTTCTTTCGGAACAAGATTCTTGTGTCCCGATCGCTAATAAATCTGGAACAGTTTCTATATCCGAGGGTAACATAAAATCATTTAACTCTTTTGGCGGGCTCTGTCCATTCATGTTCCATGTCCCGATGAAAATTTTTAATTCGCGGTTTGGCAATACTTTTTCAAGCTCCACTGGTCCTAGCAATGAATTCGCGGCAATCCTTCCGTGAAGAAAATTTCTACGACAGGATCAGAACCATAACATTTATTTATGTGTAAAATTAGTGTCCCCATCAAATGAACATTTCATTAAGTTGTCGTACCTTTCACGTGCTTTTTGCGTAGGGATTAAATTCAGAACTTGAGCAGCCAATAATGCTTGCTTCGCTAAATTATTCATAGATGTACCGGATGTTTGAGATTGATGACGTTCTTTCTTTTTGGATAAAGCATCGTGCGATGTGGAACGCGGTTTAAGTTGGACAGGTGCACTTTTTATAGACTCCGGACTTGAATGTCGCATAGAATTTGTTGGCGAATTTGCTATTAAATTATCCACGGATCGTCTATGAATTAGCCTCTGCCTTAAATACGCAGGGATACTTGGAGAGATAGATCCAGAGGATGAATTTTCACCTAAAACATCAAAATATGAAGCGATTATATAAAAAGCTATAAATCCAGTGACATCAATTACGGAACTTGAGTAATACATATGTCCTTCAAAATAATGTCTTAATGAAATCAACATAACACAAAGTAGATCATTAAAAGATATTACACTTTGTATCTGTAATGAAACCAAATTGGCTCAATTGCTTCCTATTATGTTCTTGATACTGACACAGTTATTCAGAAAGTGGCAGGAATATCTGTGATTCATACAAAATGCTTGTTTTACGTGGCCGTCTCTAGTAGTTTATCCACGTAGATAGATATAATTATATATAGTAATATTATTAACAGACTTTCAACATAACAGCATTTATTATTTAACACAAAGAATTAACGTTCGTAATAATGAATACGATTCATTTGTGATATAGAGTAAGTAATATTTAACGTCTCTATGATTTGTGTAACAAACAATTTCATACTTCAGATACCTATATTTTAAAACTGGTTAAATAGAACAAATAATGTAACACATAATAATAAAATGAAAAATATTTGAAGAAGCAGAAGAATCAAATTTCAAGCAGCAAATATATAGATCTCGCGAGTAAAACCAAAGGGGCTGGAAAAGCAAGAAATCTGTGGACTGTCTTTCGCTGTTAGTCACCCAATGGTATATAAGTTGTATCATTTAAATTATCATGAATTTCTCGAAAACAATCACCTGCATTCGTTTACGTTAGGTAAGATACCAGGACCAGAAGTTAGTGGGAGGAGAGAGGGAGGGGGGATCACCCTACTCCAACAAGTTTTCACACTTTCCTGCTTCCCAATCAATTTTGTTTTGCTGGCGAGACCTATACCTAATTTATTATACCTTTTTTTCCTGGTTTTTCAATATTAGATTCGTGATACTGAACCATACTGTAAACATCAGAAGGATTGTAGAATTGGCGTTCCATTTCCAAGAAGAAATAAGAGATATATTTTCCTTTCGTAAAATATTCATCCTTTAATTTCTTTTCATTTTTTTCGCAATCAATCAAAAGTTCGTTTTCATCTTCCGATGATTCCTCAAACGAATCGTCTGTTAAGTCTGCAGATAAATCACTATCTTCACTACTCCCTTCGGACATTGTTTCTGTTTCTTTTAATATAAATTTATGTGCTTCGTGTAAAATCTTTAGAGGGTTAGATAGCATTAAATTTGGTGATTTTGAAAAAGAAACTGAGTATTTCGTTGCATCTTTTTCAGAAGATTGATGAATATTTTCAATACCATGATGATCTTGTTCCAAGAACATAATTTTCATATTTAAATTCCTATCTGAGCCACTGTTAATGTCTTTTCCTTTGCCCATACTAACATTTCTTACACTCGCTGCCCTTTTGTCTTTTTGTGAACCTAAGATATTTGTGGCTACATCGATGGCATACGTACTATCCGTTTGTTTGAAACTTTGACTCGTGTTAGACATTATTTCATCACCTCCGCTATATCTTTGACGTATTTTCTCGGTAACTATAATTTCGGAATGATTTTCAGTACTACCAAAACTTTTCCTTATTTCATAACTAGCATCGCGAGCTTGGACATTTAAATTTTCAATACTTGTTTCTGAAGCTCCCTGAAATTCTAGATTTTCTGACGTTTGCTTTTCTAATTTATCACTTTTACTTCTTTTAAATACTCGAAATAGTTTTTTAAAAAAAGTTTTCTTTTTTCCCTTATCTGAATTAGACATTCTTGAAAAGTAATGCTTGAAGTGGTACTTCAAACATGCTTCTGTGTCAAAGATTAGGAATTAACTGAGTGCCGGTAAAGCCCACGTCTCCCTCCACGAGGACAATGAAAGCAACTCTTTTCCTACCTAAGTCTGGAGACGTGGCGGGGATATACGCAAGGTCATTAACTCATTCCACTATATTACACAACTGATATAGAAAGAACATTGTGATGGATGTACTCTTAAAAGCTATATATGACTGAATGAATTCGAAATAGGTTTGTGCCCTTATTTGGAGACTCCAACTATTGTAAAAGATAAGAAAAATTGTTTAAAGAAGAAAATTAAGAAAGATGATTCTATGTCTTAAAACAAATCAAAACGATAGAATGAGGTTTCTATGTTTAAAGCTATATTTTCTAGGAAGATGACTTTGAGCTTGAATCAGATATGTGTGCACTTTTCTGAAATTTAGCATAGCAGATTTCACTACAGATCATCGTCACGCCCCATCGTCGTAATTAGTAAAATATGGAATAGTTCTTACCTTCGACAAAAGTATCTTGCAGTTGTTCTTTTCCTACGCAAATCTTATTTTTGTCCGTAACAGTCTCTTGTACATTGCGCGTACCGCTTGCTGCATATGCTTCTTCTTTTTCTATCAATGTGTCCGTTTGACAGTTCCCATTAACAGAGGCTATTTCAGATTTAACGGATGTGCGACTCAGCGTAGTCGGGGACAATCTACTGACTGTCAAACTTTGTGGCGGGGTCCTGCTGCGTTCAGTCATCGCGCAGCACAGCGAGAGTTTTGTACTAGTATGAGATCCATGTTGCGAATTCTCCAATTTAGAATTCTTCGAATTACCATCTTTGTAAGACGTTTCCAAACAGCCGACTTTAGTCTTTTTATTCATAAGCATGCGGCAAAGAGATTTCTTCTTCTGCTTCGACTTAGGCGAAATGTCCGCTTTAGCTGCGTCGTTTTCTTCGTACTGCTCCATCGTATTTGCAGTTATATATTTTGAATATAACAAATTTACTATTGATATACCGATCACTTTCTTGTCGGTTATGCCCAGTAATATAATTAGAAAGCTCTAATAAGGTAGGTCTTCTTTTATATATTACTATAAAACCAGTCAAAATTTGGGCATGTACAAAGTGATTCTGAAGTTGTAATTTACTATATAATTATACTCGCTCTTTTCTTTCTGCACGGCTTATGGTACGATCAATGGCCATTTAAATGGTTAAGATCATTAACGGCGCAAACTCATGATTATAGTAAATATTTATAATACGTATAATCCTTACGTGGAACAATGTGCAATTTTTCAATAATTATACTATATATTTTATTGTACGTTGTAGACTAGAACCGTAAAACAGGATTCTTTATTTTGTCAGTGTATATAATATTTCAGCTTGACAATAGCTTATCATCGGCATCTCGTGTGCTTAAATAAATACATTTAATATTGTATTAATAAGTAATCGCACTTTAAATACTACTAAATTCAACGCTTGCGTATAAAACAATTTGTACGGAGTAATTACACTAAAAGTAAGTAACACATATTTATGAATATTGTGTTTACTGTGACAATTCAATTTCTAGCTCTCCATGGTTTACTTCTGTAGGCACAAGATTCATCTTCCCCGCATGCATCTATTTATCATGCCCTTAATTGTGTGCAGGAACTATTGTAAATTTTCTATGGTATATATCGTGTTAAGCTATTTTGCCGAATTAAATTCAGTGAGGGAGCATTGTGCCACTTAATTATCAAAGGTTAATCTGATTTAGATCGCATACACTTCCCTTGCGTCGTTACGAAATTCACTTTGACTTTGATTCTCGCATTTGTAATCCATCAATGCGTCATTCACGCCGAAATCCACAACAAAGCGCATTGCAATTGAAAATACTTGACAATCGATCATTAACTCTGACTTCCGCCTCCATTTTCAGGTAAATGGCAAAATAAATAGCATAATATATACTGTACTATTTAACACCTGGCGATAGACATCATTATAATCCTATGCATTGGCAAGAATTGCTCCCTAGTCCGGTCAAAACTGTCACCACATATCCGAATACCGTGTAATCAATCACTACTTCGCCACTGATTCCCGAACTTACGCGGCTATTAGTCAAGCGGGCGACAATCTTGTCACATTACAATGCGCGTTAAACAAAACTTCGTGTTATATTAATGACGTTCGATGTAATTAGCACGACAAAAGAGGGTACAGAATTGGCGTAGGTTCTTCTCTACCCGAATTGGAGAAGCGATAAGTACTGTCTCATTCAAAAACATATCTGTCAAAGCGTGCAGACGACAGTCGTGGACG
Source organism: Andrena marginata (assembly GCA_963932335.1). Classification (NCBI taxonomy): domain Eukaryota; kingdom Metazoa; phylum Arthropoda; class Insecta; order Hymenoptera; family Andrenidae; genus Andrena; species Andrena marginata. The sequence continues at coordinate 14,670,187 of OZ010664.1, forward strand.
CCATCTTGCTGGCAGGAGCCATCTGTGACGCAACATACTTCACGCATCAACTGTATATGCTGGGCGTGTAGATGTGTGTGTACTCACGTATATACCTCGTTGGCCAGTGCCGTTTAGCGGGTTGCGTCACTGCGATGTTTGTTTACATTGACGATAAGTGCACGTCCCACGAAATGCGGCCGTACAATTAAATCGAACGATAGAAAATACACAAACACTGTACCGAAATAATTGACTAATAATCCGTGAAGAGAAACATATACCACTGCTCACGCGAGTCTTATGTAAATAACATCGAATCGTTTACGTCAATTATGTAAATGAACATGTAAATATAGATTTGAACGAATGTTGTGCGTGCTCAGGGGTGATCTAGGATGTGTAATTAAATCCTGTTAATGAGGATCATTATGAAAATGATCGGCTGCATGTTTTTATGAAAGAAGACTCCAGAACGACACAGAAGTGTAGTATACAGGTATACATAATATGTGTATACTGCACATGTTTTCTGAAAATTCGTTTAAAGTTTACGTATTCGTAAAAATCGATGTAATATAAACTTTGTAATTATTAAACTCAATTATGGTGAATTCGTGACAGAACTTGTAGATACTGGAGATCGTCGGAATATTTCGACGTATACCGGGTATATACTCCAAGGAAAGACATGTCCCGACGTGGTGAGTATAAATATTTAATAACGTATATTTATTAATATCTGCGAAGTATTCACACTTAACAACTATTTTTAAAAACATTTTTCCTCCTTCCTAAGCATGTGCTTTGCTTTTGGCGGTAATTATATAAATTGTATAAAATTTAATTAAATTTAAAAATCGATATAAGAATTATTAAAATGTTGATAAATTACAATCTACGAATATAAAACTAAAGCTGAATTGTTAATATTGTAGAAAAAAATTGGAGGGAAGGAAAGAAAAATTTAAAACAATAATAGAAGGAAAATGTATAAGAGTGTGTGTCAAAACTATTGAAAACTAATTGTTGCTAACATTGAATACAATGTATTTGTAAGTAAACTAAAAATATATAAATTTCTTTAAATAATTGGATTGCTCGTATGAAATTTGCGATCGCGCTCTTGCATGGCGCACGAAATATATGGGCAGAATTCTAATGAAAGGAAATCTTATATATATAGCTCGCGAACGCCACAATGTCAACGGCTGCGATAGGTTTTGAATGAGTTTTCCCGACGTTGACAGCTGATGCGTAATAAAATCCTAACTTAAATATTGCAAACAGTGTTTAAGACATCAATTGCATTTTAAGCAAAGCTGTTCAACGCCCATGAAATATACGTGATTGGTTCTTAACCGATGACATTTTCAAATGTATTTACATGTATTTTTCAACGCACCGCTTCTGCGATTAACAGAATAGTATACAGGGTGAAATATTTAAACAACTGGGCTAGTAATATATACTCGGCCGATTCACGCTCGATCAAATAAATTTGAACTCCGAAAACGTGTCCCTTATGTAAACGTACGGTCAGCCTTGCTTCCGCAAATTCTAACGTTGCGCGATTTGGAAAAATCATGCCCAATGTAATGATAACTTCCTCCGCGAATGATATCTTCCCGTTTAACGGCCTAATTCTTATTTACGGGAAAATGGCAAGTAGCAGTTTCGTTCATCGGAAAAAAGATCGTACTTGCATGCACACGAGGGAGAATCTACGATTCCGAACGGACGAGGGAGAGAGGGTGAAGGAAAGTGGGAGCAGGATAGGAGCGTAATTTGCGCCGCCACCACAAGGTGTCAGCATTGCATGCGGCTCGCTCGCTAGCGGCCACCATTGTTGAAATTCTGCTTTGGTTGATGCCCCGACGATTTTTTGGCCGAAAATCGTAAATTCGCCAGCCCCTGGCAAGGGCCCTGTGCGGAAGGTGCGTATCCCGTGATAAGCCCGCGACTATGACCGAGCTGTAACAGCCCGAGGTGGCGCGTTCCGCGGTTAAGGGCCCATCGGGGAAATCCAGTGAAATCGAGTGTGCCCATCGATTTACGCGAAAGAAAGAGGCACCCATGTCCGTGTCATACGTCTTGTCGGGGTGTTGGTGTTGTGTGCGGTGGGCTGAATTGTGCATGGTACAGACGTGCGTGCATGCGTGCCGGTACAATGTGACGCGTTTGCATCGCGCACCGTGCAATCTGTCGATCCTAGATCGTCCCGCTGGCCGGAGTGGAAAACTTTCATTATCCGTGTCCTCCGAAACTCTGGTGTTCAGGAGTTAGGTAGAGACCGCGCGCTGGTAACTTGCAATTTCTGTTTCTTTTTTTTTCTCTTCCCAGTAGGGTGCACGTTGTTCCGCGTGTCCGGCACACGCGGCTCGCGCGTTATCATCGGCGATAGTGTCCCAGGTGCGGGAACCGTGTCCCTGCCTCACTCTGTTTCCCCCTACGTGTGTGTGTGTGTGTGTGTTCGCGTGTAGTTTTACGGGGTTAGATGTCTTCTTCTTCTTTCCACGCTTTGCACGTGCGCGTGCATAGGCGTGTGCACGCGCGCGCACGTCATTCATATGTGTATGCATACGCGCGCTCGTGTGTATTTTCGTACGGATGTACATGCGTGGCGGGTTTGTTAACGAACGTGCCTCTTCTCCGTGTATATGCGTGCTACCGGGTGGTACGTGATACCCACAATACGTGCCATCGGAATTCACTAAAAAGTTCGCCACGCGAACTCTGCCCTGCGAACCACGCTGCCAGACGTGGTGATCACTGATCGAGATACACAGTGTTCACATGCTCGTCGCTCCCCTCGTGGGCAATCGGCGCCGAGAAACACCGTAGGTGTTGTTTCTTCTTACGCCGGACTTCTGCGGGAACCGTTAGAATCTTTATCGCCTGCTGCTTTGACAGATCCATCGAATGCGGCCGTATTGAATCTATGACGAATGATTTCTGGGACACACGGGCTCCCGTGTTGTAAGATACATCAGTGAACACTGAACCGTACCAACGTTGACACCCAGGCAATAATTTCGCTGTCGTCGCTACTCACTCGTTTATGTTTATTCACGGATTCTGTATGATTTCATGTTATATGTGTTTTCTGTACCTCCTTGTACTTTAATCTATTGTGAAAGGGTACTTACAATTTTGTGCTAATAATGTAAGAACGTTACTCCTTTCGCGAATAGCTATCTATACAGTAACATTCAGCTTCCTAATAACTTGAGTGAGTGAAAGTTAAGACAAGCACCCTCTCAAAGTGTAAACACTGTGATGTATAAGTATTGTGCAAGACGGATTTGCGCTTTGTATAAAGAACTATGTGCAAGTGTTTTAATAGAAAGAGGCACTACTTTGCTCTTCTTTGATTTAGAATGAAATAATTTAGTATCGATGACAGCGCCTTGTTTTACAAAGTGTTAAAGACTTAATAAGTTTTTATTGCTGTTGTTGTTGGTAATAATATTTGTATGCTCATCATTGTGTACTAGTAACATTGGTCAAATATTTCCATATTACTTGGTTTGATCCTTCAATTGTTAACATAACGGTAATACGATTCTAGAAGGTTACTCAAGTCTTTACATGTCTTCTTATGATAATTTCAGAAACTGGAAACACTCGCAGTTGTGTATTACAAGAAGGAGAAGTTAATACTCCCAACTTATATAATTTATCAAATAATCATCGATTTTGTCAAAATACACAGAATATAAATGAACAAAGTGTAAATATTCCAAATCTGCACTATGGTGTGACTTGTCAAAACACGTGGGCTGTTCCCAGCAATGGTAAACATAATTTTTAGCACCTCTTTCACTTACGAGCACGTTATACAAAAGAATGCTATGTAACTGTTGATTCAATGTAAATATAATTTCTTTCCTTTCTTTAATTTCCTACATTGGGAAGCTTTGTTTCATATAGATTACATTCGATATGATGTCGTATATTCTTGATTATAAAATAAGAGAGTCGTAATCGTAGCTTCCAATTGAAATTTTCATTTGCAGGGCCATTCGTACTTGGAGTCGCGCCAAAATGGGCGCTATCGAATAATTTCATGCAGTGGGATTACATACAAGAGTTAGTAGCACATGTTGGTGTGCCAGATGTATATGGTTTATATCACAAGGAGGAAAATATTATAGGCGTGTCGGATGTAAACTCAACATATGTTAATCAATTCATAAACTTCTTGCAACCAACAAATAACGGCAAGATAGCAAATTCTGATACGCAAAAGGAAACGATTGGTAAATGCTTAGCGGAATTATCAGAACATGAGTGTAAGAATCGCAAGGAAAGTTGTAGTACCTGTCAAAGGGACGATAGCGAAATAAAAGCAACTAATTCACCGAATACTAACAGCGGCATCGCTCAGTTCCGTAAAGACGAAAGCGAAAACTTGCCCAAGGTAGATACTGGAGTTCGGCGTCAGAGTAAAAGTCTCGATAGTTTTTGTTGTTTGTCAGAGCGCCTAAATAGTACGGAAAATATTGCACAGTACAAGTGTTTATCCGACATTTTGGAACAGTGTAAAAATACTTATAACCTTCTTTGTGCCTCTGAAGAAGACAAGCCACTTAATTTAATAAAAACTCTGGAGGATAGTAAACGCTGTTGTGACGAACGAAGTGGAGGCAAGAAAGAACTGTGTAATTTTTCGGAGACGAAAGGATCTTCAAACAACTGTGCCATTTCGAATCGAACAAATCATTCCTGTATCATAGAGAATTGCTGTTACACAAAGTACAAGGAAATAGACTATGGTTTATTAAAATTCTCTGATTTAGAAAATTTGTCTCATAATTTGGAAACCGATAAAACGTCACTTAAAACCTCGAAACGCAAAGTATGTAAAAATTTTCAAGTAAACTCAGATTGCACGTCAGACGGAGACCGAGAGAGTTCTCCTGCTCTGGATAAATATTTGGATGGTAAAGCCTCGTTGCTTTTATGCAAAAAGAAAAATACAAACTTTTCTTTCGTGCATCCGTCGCTGAATGTTGAAGGTACTAATCTTAAAAGTGAATCTTGTACAGAAGAGCATACAAATAAGTTAAAGGACACGTATTTTGCAACCGCTTGCAAACCAACATTAGGTAATTGGGAGGATTTCGAAATGTCAGGGCAATATCCAGGTCATAGCCGACCTCCGGTTGGCACACCTCCACCACAGACAGTTTGGAATCACCTTACGATGACTCAGGGTCAAGGTATTTTCCTTCGTTCGCGATAACACGCGCTACGTTTCCATGTTTTAGAAATATTAATTCCGATTGTAACAGTTTCAGGCTTGAATATTCATCCAACGGCGCTGTCAGGCGCTGCGCTAAGTCCAGCTGGATTTTATACACATCCATCTATGGCAAGGGCGTCTCACATAACATCACAGCTTACGCCTCAACTTGCGCATACTCAAGCACCCCCGACATGGCATACACCGACTGTCCCATCGAAAAGTGTCACTCCAGCCAACACGCCAGGAAATCCGTTGTTTAGTTTACAAATGCTGGTAGATAATAGGCAGAATCAAAGTCAGTATAGAAACTCGCCGGGTTCGCAAAGTACATTAGATTTATCTTCTACGTCTGAAATTATCCCTGAGAATTACTCCCGAATACCGCAAGATATTCCGATAAGTTTGACCGCAAGAAATGTAGACAAAGGTAGTAGAAACGGGAATATAATTTCTCCCCCGATACCTTTAAACGGAGAGACATCATCGGATAGTGGGATCAGTTCGTCGGTACCAACGCCTAATTCTGTTAGCGAGCCAGTCTCGCTCTCGACGAAAGAACTTATAACACCTAAAATAACAGTGAAAAATTTCGAAAGCAATCTAAAAGGCGTGGCAAATCTTCACGATAAGATTAAGGAAATAAGTGTGGATAATTTTACGCAGAAAGTTATAAATCTACCGCCTAGTGTAACGATCGAGAGGGTAATCCCGGACAAAAAGGAGCCCGAGATTATAAAAAGTAAAGATACATTAAGTGTTATTGCGCAAGTGCCAAGGAATGTTCTACCTGTTATTGTGAATCTTACCTCTAAACCAGACAAAGATATAGCAGATAGTCCGAAGAGGGAATCGTCCTCTGAACGGGATCGAAAAGTCGAGGAAACGAATGTTAGATCGCCCAAGAATTTACCGAAACGAGGTAAGAAGGGCGTGGATTCTCTTTTAGAGAAGTTAGAGGGCGGAAATAAGAAGCTTGGCAGCGCTGAAAACATTGGATCTGTTATTGTGATGCCAGTGGAAGAGAAAGATACGTCTAGCGTTAAAAGTATGTCCCCCGATAGACAGAAATCGAAATCCCCGAACAGAGAAGAGGACGTGGTGTCCCCGACATTCAGTAATGACGATTCGAACGATAATACTAAACAGCGCAGGAAAAGGAAGCTGGAGAAGCCTGTGAGGCTTAGTAAAGATTCGAAAACGGAAGTAGAGGATATGGAATTAGAGCCTACGGAACCAGCGGAGCCTAGGACGAATGAACCAGTACCAGAAGAAGCAACACGCGCAACTCCGGTTGTTAAATTAGAAGACAATACTGATTCGGCGGAGCAAAGAATACCTGAGAAGACAGAAGAAAATGCGGAGGAACGAAGTGAAGAGAATCAACCAATTAGAAGGCGGAGGAGCAGCGAAAGTACGCCTCCAAGTTCAACTCCGTCTAATCAAAGGGTTCGAAGAAAATCCAGCGACGATGCCACTGAGTTCTCGAAAGTGACGAGTCCGAAAGGTGTAAATAATACAAATCCATTTAATCAAGTCGAATCAGAGCTGGAGAAAATGTTCGCCGGTATTGTCGAGACAGAGACAGACGTGAAAAAGGAGGAATCGAAAACGGAACTTACGGAATCGGAGCTTCAAGATGGTGGCGCGGCGAAAATGGAGAATTTAGAGAATAGTATTCTGCGTGCAAAAGAATCACAGCACGTGCACCCCACTGACGTCTCGTCTACAGTTAATACGAAATTGTCTGGCAAGAAAGGTAAAAAGACTAAAATTCAGGGGGGTAAACGGAAAATATCTAGATCGTCCGAGAATATCTTCGGGACTGTGGGTAACGACATGCCTCAAAAGGAAATCAAAAAGAGGAAAATGTCTAAGAGTTCGAAAAAGCAAAGCGTTTCGAAAAAGACGAAGAAGAACACGAAAATAGACGGATTAAGAGAAATGGCATACGATTCCGGATCGAATGCAAGTTCTATTAGATCTCGTGGACCGGTGGTTCATGTTGAAGGTCCAAGGGACAGTCCATTGAGCATTCAGGTAGTTAACGCGCCGCGAGAAGAGGAAGAGGAAAAGAATAAAGAAAAGCGGAAGAGTGTCGGAAATGGTAGTGCTGGGAGGAGCAAGAGACTCAGCCATCAAAACGATTTAGATTATAGGGGTACGTGTCTTTAAATTTTATATATTCCTATCCAGCCAGCTGTGTATTAATCACTTAAAACCATCGATTACATTTGAGTGACTTGTCTCGCGCAGGTAAAGTCAGTAGAGCGGGTCTCTTTAGTTCAACATTATCGTCGCGTTACGATGCGCACACAACAGATTCCACATGGGTTTGTGTGTTTTGTAAACAAGGTCCTCATTCTGTTATACCTGGGGATCCTGCTCGGCCGCATCCTAATTTGGCTGGTCCACACATAGCACCTGGAACTTACACTGTACGTTACGTATAAAACAACGGGTTACCATTAATCACGAATCCCGTCGATTAACGGCATTATATGTTTTAATGGCAGGTTCCAGCTGGCGTTTTGAGCGATTTATTTGGTCCGTATTTAATTGGTAAAGAGCGTTTGGAAGATGGAATTCTTTCAGCCGACGAGCAAGAGATTACTACAGAACAGAAGAAAGGTGGTAAGAATAAAAGGAGTTTAAGGTACGCCGGGCTAGCCGATCAGTTCACTGCCAAGATGGGTAAAAAGAAACGGAATTCTGTTGAGAATAACACCAACGCCATGTTTACGGGAATGACTGTACTTCCCGGGGAGGAGCAACGTTGGGAAGTTTGGCTCCACGAACAGTGTGCTATTTGGGCAGCTGGAGTGTACATGGCAGGTATAATGCACAATGATATATACTTTTCCGTGGATAGATCCTATTAGGAAGACTCGCTTCAAGCTCGTCGTGTACGTTCGTTACACATTGTAAGAAAGGTATGATCTCTATTACAGGTGGCAGAGTAACAGGTCTACAAGAAGCAGTGTGGGATGCAGCGAAATCGGTATGCGATTCCTGCGGTTTAACAGGAGCAAATATTGGCTGCGTTAAACGAGGATGTAAAGCTGTTACGCATTATCCTTGTGCATTAACAAAAGGTTGGCACCTGGACACTAATCAGTATATACCGAAGTGTAACCTCCACCGAGTTACGTGAAACTTCGGTGAGTGTGCTGTTATAGCGCGGAAGAAGCTTATATTTATTATGTCGCGAAATATAGCTTTAATTTAAAATATGAAATGATTAACGATACTTATGGCAGGCCGCGTATAAATTTCTTTTCCGATAAATATAGCCTGCTCACTTCAGTTCATGTGGAAGCTAATGATTAATTTATATTTTTCAGCATTTAAGAGCTTTAAGACGTTTTGAAATTACGCTTTGCATCGTTTGATGCATAAGTGTGTTTGAAGTGTGGAAAGTATAAATGTCAGGACCGATACATGGTAATTTGCATACGGAAAATATCAATATGCTCGACAGAAATACCTTCCAATGTACAAGATGTTCGACTGAGAATGCTGTTGCTGTCATTAAGAATTACAAATGAAAATGGAGATTAACGGAAACGAGGAAGCGGAAATTTTTCTCGTTCATTAAATTTAATTAATTTTCTTGGCCTGTGGCCTTGAACAGTGGCCTTTTCGACCTAATGTAAAAGCAAGATTTTTTAATTTAAACTCTGTAGGATAGACGAATCGTTGCCGAGGAACAATTGTTAATCAAAAAAGTATTTGCTTTTTTACTGATATTTGAGGAACTTCGGGAGGTTACAAATTTTTCCCTAAAACATCATGTACGCAGGAATAAATATTATAGGGCATATTGTACCAAAATTCGAAGAAGAGGGGAGCGGTGAGAATTCGGCAAAAGGCATTGAAGTGGCGGATCGCTCCGCTATCAGTTGTATGTGTGTGTATAAAATGGGACGGATTATTAATCAATTAAATTGATGGGAATTCGAACACTCTTGGCACTTTTCATAAAAAGTGCGGATGAGAAACATATAGGCAAGTGTTCTCCCGTGAATGTAAGAAATCATCTGTAAATAACAAAATGTTCTTATGTGAGAAAATGACTATTATATTATTATACAATTCCAATGACACTGTAAGACATTCTTCCGTTTTTAAAGATCCATGCTGTTTTAGTAAGCATGTGTGGTTACGTTCTTTCTGCGCAAGAATAAATCTAGTGTAACGACACTTAATTTCTATTATCGTTTCTTGAAAGTTATTTGTGACATATAAATCTTGTGTAGGTGTAAATAAATAGACTTTTCGCTCGTATAATATATCTCTTTATTTCTTCACCTCGTTCGCTTTGCAACTACATTGTCGAAGTAATTTCTGTGCCTAAAGAGAACCGGCTCACATGTTTACTTAAAGAGATCACTTTGTAATCATTGTAATTATTATTATTAATATAATATCTCCAAGGGCAAAACGTACATTTGTTCCATGCATATTAACTTCTCGTTTTCGGGCGCTTTGACGACCGTGAACCTTCGTGTCTACTATAATTTATTAGTGTGAAAACCAGTGACTAAGAGTTAATAGGACATATACCACTTAGTGATTAAATTAATCGCTACTTATTATTATAAAATTTATGGCAATTATTACTGATTTATATTATATTATTTTTTCATATTAATATTATTGTACCCCCCCCCCCCCCGCGCTGTCATATTCATCAGACTTTGTAAGAGTGTAAAAGAGAGAAATTTTTGTAATAACAGATTTAAGGACGACGACGATATTGAACTGTTTCGGTGCATCAGGGAGAGGCAGCAGAAATCAGGAAAATTGTATAAAAATATATAGAATGAAAAGTGTACATAACATTAATGTGAGTAGAGATGGAAGCGAGTGTTTTATATATACATAACATCGACGTGTACGCTACAAGAAAATAATAGTTGCCACTCATCCTCCCACAACACAGAGTGCAGCAGATTAAGAGTAACCGTTTTTAAATATTAGTTGCATAGATACGCAATTAAATTGTTGAAAAGGAAATAATTCTTTGTACATATATATCATATGTAGTAACAAATGTCGTGTAAAGAAACGTCGAACAGCGTAAAGAAGCATTCTGTTTGGAAGCGTAAGGTATCTGTTTTAAATGTAAGATGACAAAATGGTTTACTATGAGGTGAACATATTTCGATTTTCCTTGAAGTCCTTCGACGCGGAGGGCCGTCCTCGTAAAAATTAATATAAAGGGGATACAGTCTGAAATAACTGCTTAGATGCGAGGAGGAAAATTGAATTGTAAACGAAACGCTTATATTATACAATTATGTATGAAAGGGAAACAAAATTTTATCTTAGATGAATAACTTTGTAAGATTAATTAATACTTGTGATACAAAAGAGAAAATTTTCTGGATAGAGCGGTATGATGAATAATTCCAGTATATTCTTATGTTTCACACACACACAACTCTGCGTACATAGAGCACTCCTTACGTACCCGTGTACAGTTTAATTTTATAGTAAGTAATTGTACCGCTGTATACATACTTAGTCTCTATTCGCGGAGGAGAGAAATCAAGATATTATATACAAAAAATTTAGAGATTCTAGAATCCTCTTTGTACGCATTGTTTACGTAATATTTATATTTAACAAATCTCGACGGCGACGTGCGAAAGCGTCCCGCCACCTGTCTTATATAAATGCTGAGCACATTTAGCTTGTAAATTGCGGAGAGGATAATTTGAAGCACCAGAATAATCAAGCGCAAAGGAACTCTGATATCACAATGCCTAAGTAATTGTATAAAATATAGATCTGTAAAATAAAAGTGTCGCATCGTGATACGTGGCGAGAGAGGTACCGTAGTAATGATCGCGAATTCGAATCAACAAGGATAATTCTACATTGTTAAAAAAAAAAATGAAATCATTAGGTATTTTTAATTCCTTGCCTTTGTATGTCATAAGTCTAATTCGCTTTAGTGTCTTGTTTTCTCTTATTCTTTTTCTTCTTCAACTCGATCCCCTCTTATTCTCTCAACTGATCATAGGTGTGTATAAATTCGTTTGTGACCTGGTTTAATTGTCGAATAATCGGTAGGGAAAGGAATATCACTTTTACTCTATTTAATGATATGGAATGGTAGAGAAATTCGCGGAATGTATTTGAAATCAATACAATAATACAGCTAAGTATACATCTTTGTGTAATATAAATATAATGAATAAAACATGATATATAAGTCACAAGTCGGAATAACGGACACTTTCGAAATAGCCCTTCAAAATGTTGTGTAAATGTACAAAATTAACGGGGGCGGAATGATTTTTGTACCCTTGTGTCAACTTTGATTCCAGTTAATGAAAAAGAGAAGATAGGAGCACCGCACACGAATACCATGGGGATTTCGATTGTGTAATAAAAATTTCTACGTACGTTAACAAATGGATAACATTATTTTAATCGATGATATTTGATTTGTTTCTTGTTATACAGCGTAATGAGATAAATCTTTGTAAATATATTTAAATACACCAGATCTATAATCAAATCAAATGTATACTTTTATATCGCGACGGTGTTGAATGACATATTTTTTTTTTATTTAAGTAACATCATTTCAGGTATGGTATCTACCAAAAATAATGATACGGTTAATTTATTTTATCCCTGACGCTATAGTTGTAACATGTTTTAGCTCTTAATCATCGGAATAGATTTATATACACTAATGCCTCGTTATAATCACGACGATCGGGGCTGGCGGCGGGACACTAACGCGATGCGGACACTATTTCCTTAGAGTAGTATATGTATGCTCTAAGACTATTCCGTGCGGCCGATGCCGCGAGTGAGAAAACCCCAGAGCCGAGCGAGAGGGAACGAAACAGTTGACACGAAGTTGCCGTCGTCTCTTTCGTTCTCTCACTCTCGACCGAAGGATTCCAAGAAATGGTGGGGATAGTGAGCGTGATTATAACGTATGGTAAAAACGTGACACTAACGACGAATTAGTGTAGATAGCATTTAATTTAAGGATATGAATTCACTTATCCCAAATGGAATAATTCGTAACATATGAAATTATGAAATACTATCGAGATACAGGGGACTCTACTGTTCTTAAAATGTTATTATTTTTATAAACGTAGGTTTTTTCACGTAAAAATCACATACAACACGTGTTACGTCACGTTTGCCAAAAAATATAACCATGTTAACATACAATAACGCATTAACAGCATTGAACACTTTTTACAATCAATTATTAGATAAACAAATGCACGTTTCAATAGTTTCTCGCAGGACTCGTGCGAAACGAACTGTTTTTCGGTTACGATTATGCACTCTTACTTTCTGATATATACGACATAATAATTCATTGTAGAGACGCACAACAGTAAATAGTATTGTTTTAATAAAAGCAGAAATAAAGGGATCACGAATTATATGTATTTCCTTTCGTTTTTTACTTATTCCTCTGAAACTGTCGTAAAAACCTTATACATCGCTAAAATATTTAAACTCAATATTGTCGTTAATGTGGAACTATAAGATTTACGTACATACATTAGTTCGTAAATGTGTAACATGTTTATATTACAAATTTTACGTTTCCCAGTATTTATGTATTCGACTTCTGTATAAAAAATATTTCTTTCTATATTTAATACGAACTAGAAGAACCGTCTTTTATAAGATCGCTGTAAAATAATGGAGGAAAACAGGCGTTATGTTAATCATGTCCACATTAGAACCTGTAAAATAAATTTCTCTTCATTTAACAAACGTGCAAGACTTAATTTTTAAACGCGGAATCATACTTCGCGCCATAATACACCATCTTGAAATTCGAAACAGGTATGCGTTGAATAGGTCTTATCACCGATGCATCGATGGTTACGTGCGTAAGGGGAGAGGAATGAGAAAGTCTTCACACTTTCTAGCACTGATGCCAGATTTGGGACACTTATGCCAAAATCGGAACGGGTTCCCTCGAGAATTTCCCCCACCTCGTATGCATACTACGCCGGAGCTGCTTGCCGTGAGCTCGGCGCTTCGGACAACGTCGAGAAGACGAGAGAGAAAACGAATGTGCGTCTTTCTCTCTCGCTCTTGAAACGCTGTGATCCAAGGTGGGGTGCAAGCGACACGCGGCCGTGCGCGATCTTCCTGAGTGCCTCGAGATACACTTTTCACTTTCTGACATATGTATAATACTCTTTTATTGAAAAAAATTTGGAAAAAGTTTTGTTACGGAAATCACGTTTTAAGACCTCCTGCTCACGTTTTGACTATTTAGAAAAGAGCTTTTTTAAATATCTCATATATTTGTTAACACGATTACGTTTAAACGGCAAAATGGATTTCAATGAAACTTTACATTTAAATTTGATATTCTTGTCTTAAGATCCGATTAGATCTCACAAAACGATAATTATCCGTTATGGTTCTTCGATTTTTCAGATATACGAACTAAATTCTACATAAAAAAAAGGTTAAATAAAGTTCTTCTGTAACTTTTTTAACAAAGAAAAATATACATTCCTAATTTATTGTTTTCATTTTAAATTTCCGTACGTTTTATTCGAGCTATTTCTATTTTTCAAACCTTAAAATGATGTTTTTTTATTAAAACATGAACATTTTGATACTGTAAATTGGTGAACTTTGTTAAAATTAGAATTCACTCTTGGCCAGTAGCATGGACGCTGTAGCGCCTTCGATAAAAAATATTTTTTTCAGAGTATGATCTGAAATCTGGAATCTAAACGTAATCACATTTCTCGCTAGATTTTTCGATAATTATATCAAGTTGCGACAAAGAATCACGCACTATTTCTAAATTAATTACGCGCAGCGTGCACGCTACCGCTCGATGGAAACTACGGGAAAGTGGTGGTCTCTTCCATCGGGAGGGGACTGTAAACGATTCTTTATGCAAAGCTAACATCGCGATACATGTTGTACACTAAAATGTACAAAAACATTACAAAAATAGAAAGGAAAGGCAGCACGTAAATATATCAATTGGATTCGATATATTGACGAGATGTAGGACTGAAATAATGCTACAATTGTTTACATTTCCAAAGGATAGAAAGCAAGCAGAGGAATTTACTATAATACATGCGACAGAATTTCGAGATAATTTTTACATATGAAATGAATATAATTAAGAATATACATTTATTTGTACAATTATCTCCAAGTTCTCTCTATAAATCATGTGTACAGCAAGCGAGCGAATTTATCGCAGGGATAAACTATGTACATATTCGCGATGTCCAAAAATCGAATGAAATAGAAAATGGATGATGAAATTGATAATATTCTGGACATCACGAATTTGCATTACCCGACGTAGAAGAAAATCCGCGAGGCCATCAACGGCATGTAAACGTAAACTAATCTTTTGCTTCTTCGCAAAAGTTCCATATAAATTCTCAGATGACATGAGAGATAGATGTTTGTCATCTACCTCCATGGTCTGAGCTGTTTCCCCGTGCGCCTTTAATGCCGATTTCGTTATGCAAATGGCATTGACGATGGTCGAACAAAGTCGGTTTCGTTTCTTGATCTTTATGTCGGGAAGCATGGAAAACAATCTTTCAGCATCGGCGTTTGAATTTGGAAGACTTATAATGGAATTTAATAATTCCTGTAAACATGGATATTTAAATGAGCCTTGATCGTTTCGCGTTAACAACACCATTTTCCAAACATCATCAAAAGCTAATGTGCAAAGCATCTCCTTGTCTGCATTTGCAAAATTCAGGTGCAATGTCGACCTTCTTTTTGCAAACCGTCTTCGTCGAAACCGCCCAATTTCTTAGCAATAAAGAGACCACTTTTGAAGAAAGTGTCTCTGTCATTATCTATTAATGCCAAATGAGGCTCAATAACACATAACTTGCTCAGAAATTCGTCATCGATTGGCAATCGCTAACGAATTTCGTTTGCAGCCGTTATGTAAAACTTCATACAATTTTCTCGAACGGTTTGGACAACATCGGGTTTGCCTTCTGCAACTAACTGAAAAGAAAAATGTCACATTCCGGACTTAAATGAATACTATTAAATGCGATTTGGTTATCGCCTTTTGAAAAATCTATTAATTTTACTAAATCCATGTGCTTCAAAAGCTGCGGTTTTAAAAAATTACGTAAAATATTATACAAAAGAGTTTTGGCAGTATTTTGAAGCAAATGGATTCTTGTTTTTTGAGACTGAAAGAAAAAACTAAAGTCATTAAAATACACTAGAATGTATTCCAAAAACAGAAGATATGCTTTCGCTTCTGGATTTTGCATGATGATAAGCAGATTTTCCCCAGACTTTGTCTTCTCTCTTACGCCCAATTCTTGCAGAAAGTGCAACACACTGTCCCAATTTTCTAAAAGTGTAACTACGGATGGGTAACGCGATAACCATCACGTAGTACACAATTTTAAAATTTTGCGGTCAGTAAATTGAAAACATTGCTGAAATTCGCGAAAAATGAATGTTGCGACTTTCCGTAATAATTCCTCGCAGAACGCGGGAATGGTAGCGCATGTTGCATGCACTACCAATGCAAAGGAGTGACATGGACACGGCATGGTGAAAAAAATTTCACCCCGCATTTCTGCAAGTTTGGTCTTGAATGACGAGTGACACCCTGTCGTGACAGAAGCATTATTACACGACAAAGCAAGAATGTTTTCGAACGGAATTTGTTTTTTCCACATGGAGTTCCTAAATGAGGTAAATATTTTATCGGCAGTACATTCTCGCGCGTCAAGATTAATTAATTCTACTACTTCCGTTCGAACACCCAAAGTCTCGGGTGCGACATAACGAGCAATAAACGACATCCATTTCTCATGGGTAGAGTCGGATGTCTCATCAATAAATACTGAAAATTTAGAATTCTGTAAAACATGACTAAGACGCTCTGTTTCCCGAGGACACAGAACCATCGATATAATATTAGAACACTTTGTTCGACCAAACGTCATACGTTCCAAAACGTCAGGATCTTTCCCAACGTCTTGGAAAAATTTAAGAATCGCCTCTGCGGATTGATGCGAAATATTTTTCTCGGCAACTAATGCAGCAAAACGAATTTCCGCAACTTTTTTTCGTTCATGAAATGACAAAGGCGATTCCTCGCTTTGCGATCTGAAATCGTTCGATTTCCTCACATCTATTCCATTTTTTCCACAGTTTTTGATGTAGCACTTAGAATCCGCGTGACGTTGGATTTGCGACATTCCGCAAGCAAATGATTTTTTACAAACCGAACAGAAACACGAAAAAGGATCATCGGCGACCTTATTCAACCAGAGCTTCAAATCCTCAAGTCATTGAGGCATAAAAATCTTTCTCGAGACCTTAGCATGCACAGTTATTCGCGGAATTTTTTGAGATGGCAAATATTTATGTCTCGCTGGTTCCGCACGCCTTTTAACGCTCGACGAGCCGCAAGAAAAAGTTTTCTCGCATGAAGAACAGTAGAAAAGGCTTTTATCATTAGGTACTTCGCGAATCCACGATCGGAACTTCTCATTCGTTTCCCACAACGGCCGATAAACAGGAGTAGCCTCTTAACCTGTTTTCTCAAACGTTTCCATCGTACTTACCACGAAAAAATTGAAATATGTAGAAAAAAAACATAAAAAAACTTCAATAAAGTAAAAAAATTACGCCAAGTACATGAAATCAAATAAATCACAAAAAAAGATAATCACAATAAATCACAAAAAATAGAAAATAATAATAATAAATCACAACAAAATAGAAGTAGGGTAGATGTACCATTTGTGGCCACTTTAAGGATTTCCGTACCATTCACAGATACATAACTTACAAAAGAATACTTACACAAAAGTAAAGAATATATAAGTGTAATCCAAAATATTGTTACGTTTTTGAGTAGACATAATATAAGTTTAATGTGTAATAACAGAACGTGAACATCAACAAGGATAACAGTAATTAAATAACAGTAATTAAGGACAAGGAAGTGTTCGGGACTACGTCTACTGTCAATGGCGTCGGTATCTCAAGTGACAGCTTGACAGGCGATCGATGAGATCGCCTTCTTCTCGTTGTCTCTTTTGTCTTTGTCGTGAGCACCAACGGGCCATGGATTCCATCCATAGGGTGCTCGCAACACTGCTCCCCCCTTTCGAGGAGCGGTCGTCCCGACCGCTGCAGGTTCTTCGTCGATTGCAGCTGTACCCTGGTCCGGAAGAGTGGGAAGAACGCTACGTGGCCTCTTCCGTCCGTCGTCTCGGCATTCACCTTCACGCCCAGGGGAAAAACCACCCCAAAAACCCTGGGCAAGGCGTGGGTACATGGCTCCTCGCGTCTCTACCCTCCACTTGCGTCTTCGGACTTGCGTACTTCTTTCTTGTATGGGCTTCGTCTTCTTTGACGGCGCATTTTCTTCTTGGGTAGAGACTGGCGAGAGGTCCGGTCCTTTTTATGGTCTGACGACTAGTTCTCTGCGTTCCCTCGGCGGAAGTCCAGCGACGACGTTCCTCTGGAGGCTCCGGCTCCTTGTCCCACGACGTCCTCGCCTTGGAACGGCGCCACCACTTCGATGTCGCATCCTGTGTCGAAGCCTTGGTTCTTCCAGGAGTTCGTCCTTGACATCCTTGCTGTGGTCCTCCTTGGAACTCTGTCCAGTGGCTCCGAAGTCGCTTTGCTAAAACGCGTGACTCAAATTAGGAACCGCTTCATTGTGAGTCATCCGTTGGAGCCGAATAGAGCCGGTAAGACGGAAAGGCGAGACGAGTACGAAAGCAGGGGGTCACACTTATGAGCATGCTAACGGCCCGCTCCCCTTTCAATCTGTCCCAGACTCCCAGCTCATTTTCAGTCTTCTTTCTTCTTGTCGCCTCCAGTTTTCCAACCCTTGGCTTCTCGATGGCCCCACTCCCTTTCCTGGCCTCTGGTGTTGTTCCAGGGGACCGTCCTGTACGTCCGGTTAGCGCTCCCGTTTCCGCGACATCCTCTCCAGCCGATCCAAGCAGCGCTTGTCCGTCTGGTGATTGGAGATGTCATTTCCTTCCTGCTGTCCACCCTCCTCCTTCTTTGTCCTGGGTACCCCGCGAGATCCTCCATCCCGGCCGCGCCAGGGGCTCGCAGGGTCTCCTCTGCGGACTGCCACGCTATTATGGCACATTCGGGGAATTCGGGAGCACGTATCCCGGCCGCGGTGGCAGTCCCCCGACACCTTGTCCCTCGTCGTGGGGTTTCGTGATTCCTGAAACAGAATAAGAAACCGGGGGCTGGACTGTGTACGCAGCCCAGTCCACCTGATTAGTTTTAAAACTAATCTTCTCTCTTGAGTTCAGGTCCTCTTCACTCCTCTTGGAAGCGTCCTTCATATATCGCTAGGCGTCGAACATGGACCACCTTGCACTGCTTCCGGGGTGAACGCTGAATCCTGTAGATGATGTCGTTGATCCTGTCCGTTATCGTATAAGGGCCTTCCCAATCCGGTTGAAGTTTCGGGCACTTTCCTTTGACTCTTCGTGGTTGGAATAACCACAATCGTTCTCCCGGCTGGAACTCCCGAACTCAGCATTTTCGGTTCTCTCTCTCTCCGCGACGGTATTCGTCCTCGAACTCCCTCCGTCGCGGCTTCCTGTTCGTCTATCTTGCGACGATGTTCGCCCTCGAACTCCCTTCGTCGCAGCGTCGCGATGGTATTCGCCCTCGAACTCCCTCCGTCGCGACTTCCTGTACAGCTATTCTACGACGATGTTCGCCCTCGAACTCTCTTCGTCGCAGCGTCGCGATGGTATTCGCCCTCGAACTCCCTCCATCGCGACTTCCTGTACAGCTATTCCGCGACGATGTTCGCCATCGAACTCCCTTCGTCGCGGCTCAGCAATCGCAGCGACGGTATTCGCCCTCGAACTCCCTCCGTCGTGCTTTCAGTCTTCCTTGTCAAACTCCTTAATCTCTCAATTGGTAGCAGTTCTTGCGGAGATGTCCGGTTCCTCCACACTGCCAGCAAGTTTTCTTCGTGTAGTCGTCCGATCCGTCGTCCGAGCCCTCGAACCTCCTCTTCTTCTCCGGGCTCTCAAAAGTGTAGGAAGTTTTAGTTCCCCGTTTTTCCGCGTCGCGATCTCGGGACTTTGTCATCTCGGGACTTTGTCACGAGATCGCGAGACATCGTCTCGCTGGCCTCTATCTCCAGAGCTCTGGTCACGGCGGCTCTTAGGGAGGTGAACCCGCCGAGTCGCAGTTCCCGTTGTATCTCCGAGCTAGACAAAGCCGTCACGAATTGAGACGCGGCCAGTCTGTCGCGTGTTTCTACCGGGCAGTCGCCGAACGCGGACTGCGCTAAACGTTCAATTTTGGTGGCGAGCGAGGAGATGCTTTCATCTCTCCGTTGCCTATGGTTCTGGAAGAGTACATGATTCAAATTTGCCAGATTCCTCGCCCCGTAGCGGAATTCGAGTACGGAAACCAAATCTGCGAAGTTCTCGTATTGGGCAGCTGAGAGCGTCGTGAGGACGCTCCTCGCTGTACCTCCCAGGGAAGCGATCAAGGCTGTAGCCTTCTTCTGATCATCCCACCCATTTGCGCGTGCGATCGTCTCGAATTGTACTCTGTACTCCTCCCAGGAATTACCATCAAAAACTGTCGGTTTCACCGCGTACCCCAAACTGAGCGCGCGGTGTTCCTCCCGGGTATCTCGAGGGGCAGCGGCAGGCATACCGACGGAGGTAGGGACATGCGTTGAGGGGACAGTATTTACACCAGTATTTACATCGCTATGTACATCACTGTTTACATCATTATTTACATTATTATTTACATGTGCAACTGTCTCTCTACCTCGAGGGCTCGCGCCGCTGTTAACTGATCCGTGGATATTTTGTAATAATGAGACTACGACCTGGATACGATCTTCCATTTCTGATTTCCGGGTCTCGAGAGCCGCCTGTGTTCTTCGGTCGGCGGCTTCCTTTTCCTCCCTGCGGCGATCCTCTCTCTGCCAGCGGGCCTCGTTGTCCCTCCGTAGCTCCCGCATCTGTTCCGCGATGCTTAATTGGAGGGAGGTGAACAGTTCCTGTATAGAAGGGTCCGTCGCTGCAGGAGAAGGGTTCGCGGAGGACGCGGATGCGCGTGTGGGCATCCCACTTCTGACACCAGTGTTGCGTTTTTGAGTAGACATAATATAAGTTTAATGTGTAATAACAGAACGTGAACATCAACAAGGATAACAGTAATTAAATAGCAGTAATTAAGGACAAGGAAGTGTTCGGGACTACGTCTACTGTCAATGGCGTCGGTATCTCAAGTGACAGCTTGACAGGCGATCGATCAGATCGCCTTCTTCTCGTTGTCTCTTTTGTCTTTGTCGTGAGCACCAACGGGCCATGGATTCCATCCATAGGGTGCTCGCAACAATATACAGATAATTGAAATATTCTACGTTGAACAATGTTTTAAACATAATTATTTAAAAAATCATTATATTATCGTGCCAGACTGTTTGGCACCATTTGTGGCCACTAGAGTACCATTTTTGGCCAGCCGGCTTTCCATTTGTGGCCACTTATAGAATTGGTAATACGAAAGACCCACAGTAAGAATTGTAGTTTTTAATTTATTACAAATGTTCATTACTGAACAAATAGTACAATACTTGCTGCACAAAAATAATATTAACTGCCAATATCCTTTTTACTTTTTCTTTTGGTAGCGACAGATTTTGCTTTTTCTGTTTTTTTTTCTTATTCCTTTCTTCTAACTTTATGGCTTCAATCTTTTTATTTTCTTCATTGAAATTGTTTTTGTAGAATTTCTCTTTCTACGTCCCATTATTATCTACGGCAGCTAAAAGTAATGGGTATTTTTCAGAAAAAATTGAATTCAACTTTAGAAGAATTTGTTGCTAACTATTGTATAATAATTTTACAATAATTAGGTACTGTACGATAAGTTGCTAATGAGAATGCCTACTGACCAAAACTGGTTGTACCGTGGACTGTTTATGGTCATTACCCAGTAAACAAACTGACTGCAGTCTGCCAGCGGATTGATTTCAGATTCGAGTAGATTCTGATGTCAGATTCGGGTCCTACTATGTCCGCATTTGACTATGATTTTGTGGTCAGAGCCTGACATCAGGATCTGACCGCAGATTGATGTCAGATTTCGATTAGATCTTGCTGCCGTGGCTGACCGCAGATCTGCTCGCAGGTTAAGGCAGCACAATCTGTCGGCTTTCTGCTGTCAGTCTGCTTTCATCATCGAATACAACCCCTGGCAATAAGTTTTCGACCAAACGCAATGGTACGAAGTTAACGAGAAACACCAGAATTTTTTGTACATAAAACAATGCGGAATAAATATAACACTCATGGTAACTTTAAATTGGTCTAATATGCAGTAAATACACAAAAAATAATTAGGACATTCGTTTATTATCTACTAAAAAACAATGAACAAAGAAAATGTTGCTTGGAAAAAAGTATTTGGCCAACGGAAGCTCTGGAAAAAAGTATTCGACCATATAAATTTGCAAAGAAATGAACAATACTTTACTTAAAATTCACATTACCTAATATTTAGTTACATTTCCACGTGCACGTATAACAGCTTTTATGCGTTTTGGCATTGACTCTATAAGATTCTCGCATTCTGTCGGTGTGATTTCATCCCACGATGCCTTAATTGCTTCGCGAAGCTCATTTTTGTTTCCAGGTTTTTTTATACGAATTAACTGTTTCCACGTTGCCCATAAATTCTCTATTGGGCTTAAATCAGGACTATTTGCTGGCCACTTTATTGTATTAATTCTATTATTCTTCAAATACTCTTTTACTTTTTTGCTGCGGTGGCAACTCGCATTGTCTTGTTGAAAATGAAAATCATTTGAATCCAGGAACCAATTTTCTATACTGGGTATTAGGAAATCTTCTAAAACCTGCGTATATATTTTGGAATTGACAGTTACGTATAGTATACACAGTTTTCCTACTCCTTGGGCTGTCATGCAGCTCCACACCATGTAAGACTCGGGATATTTCTTTTTAAAATTTAAACAATCTTCATTGAATTTTTCACTGGTTTTCCTCCAAACAAATTGTCCAGCATTATCACCTGCCCCGATGCATACACGTGATTCGTCACTAAAAATGATTTTTTTCCAATCATCCACAGTCCAATGCCGGTGTTCCTTACACCATTCCAAACGCTTTTTCCTATGCAGTTTCGTAAGAAACGGTTTCGTTTTCGCTTTGCAAAATGAATATCCCATTTCATTTAACCGGTTTCTCACTGTACGGACACAAACATTTTGTGCCCACTTTCCATTTATTTCTTTAGACGTACCTCGCCTCATATTTTGAACAATTTGTCGCAATTGTCGGTCATCTCTTTTTGACGTGGAACGAGGACGTCCACATCTTCTACGATTAACTACACTTCCACTTTCATTAAATTTCTTATTTATGTAGCTAATCGCACTATGGGAACAATTTAAAATTTCTGCAACTTTTCGTTGAGTATTGCCCTCTCCCAAAAGTTTAATTATTCTTTCTTTTAAATCGTCAGAAAAATGCTTGCGTGGTGGCATGCTAAATTTCTACGACTTGCTTCGATCGCTAGCTCACAATTGACTGATCGCCGCACAAATTGTAAACATACGTTTTCAATACATTGTTGTATTGCACTCTGCGTGACTTGTGAAAGAGACAGCGAGTGAGAAGATGAAGAAAGTGAGAAAACAGTCGACATCGAGCGATAAGCGTACCTAGTATAGCGCAACACTGAGTTACAGAGCTCCAGAATGCAGCAAAATTGTTTAGTAAAAGAATGCAAGATTATTTGCATAATAATGGGATCAAAACTGAAAAATGGCCAGCCAGTGGGTACGCCAAACCTATTTTTCATTAAAAATTTATGCGTAATATCTTTACAAAGCAATTAAGGCATCGTGGGATGAAATCACACCGACAGAATGCGAGAATCTTATAGAGTCAATGCCAAAACGCATAAAAGCTGTTATACGTGCACGTGGAAATGTAACTAAATATTAAGCAATGTGAATTTTAAGTAAAGTATTGTTCATTTCTTTGAAAATTTATATGGTCGAATACTTTTTTCCAGAGCTTCCGTTGGCCAAATACTTTTTTCCAAGCAACATTTTCTTTGTTCATTGTTTTTTAGTAGATAATAAACGAATGTCCTAATTATTTTTTGTGTATTTACTGCATATTAGACCAATTTAAAGTTACCATGAGTGTTATATTTATTCCTCATTGTTTTACGTACGAAAAAATCTGGTGTTTCTCGTTAACTTCGTACCATTGCGTTTGGTCGAAAACTTATTGCCAGGGGTTGTATAACAAATCCTGTATCAAATCTGTAGTCTTTCTGCCACAAACATTTGTACTCAGGCGTTGAGCAAAGTCTGCAAAAACGGACGTGGTTGACTGGGTACGTGGCCACGAATGGTACAATTCCATTTTCGATGTACCATTTTTGGTCAGTGCCTAATTCAAGTAGAGCTTAGGTTATATCGTTGAATTTCTTTTATTAAATCTCAAAAATATTTGTTTTTTAATATAAATATGTATAAAACTTCATCCATACTCTTGTTAAATACAGTAACTAATTGTTTTCTTGCCAGTCGTATGCTAAGCACCATTTGCAAGGATGTGGAAAGTTATCAAAGATTTGCACATTTTTGTATGATTATTAAATAAAACGGGACAACAAAATAGTAAAAAGTAGTAGAAATGGTGCCAGATAACCCATCCTTAGACAGCTTCATTCATTGTAATGAAAGTAAACTAAGAATACTTAATATATTGGGATAAATAAGACAGTGGCCACAAATGGTGCAGTGGTCACAAATGGTACATCTACCCTATACAATCACAAAAAAATAAGAAAATATACAAATCACAAAAAATAGATGATAATAATCATAATAAATCACAACAAAAGAAGACAATAATAATAAATCACAACAAAAATAGAAGAAAATATACAATCACAAAAAAGAAGGAAATATACAAATCACAAAAAAGGAGGAAATATACAAATCACAAAAAATAGATAATAATAATAATAATAAATCACAAAAAATAGAAGACAATAATAATAAATCACAACAAAATTTGAAGAAAATATACAATCACAAAAAAATAGAAGAAAATATACAATATAAAAAAAATATGTGAAATCAAAATGAGCTGCAAGTACATAAAGGTGCTTTCCAACTGCGCTTAAGATGACACAACTACATATACACAGCTAAAATGCTGTGTTCGAACATTACATTACTCATATCGCGGACATTTTAAATATCCCATTAGTATAAAAGAATCCCATTTAAAAACACTGTCGTAAATTAATAGCTTTACAAAATTAATGATATACAAAAATTGCGCCAATTATAACAATGGTTATTTATACAATGAAAAAAATGTATTAAACAATATTAAGCAGATATATTTTTATACAAATAAATATTTTAATACGAATAAATATTTTATTCAAAATACTTGGCGCTGCGAAACCGAAAAAAATGTTAATTGGCTTAGTATTAATTAATAATTTACAATAACTCCCTTACAATCTAAAATACATAACCATATACATATACATATTAGAAACGCAGTCAGATTAATTCTACATATATTTAATTCCAATATCATATGTAGCATATGCACACGCATACATACACACATTCACGAATGCACGCATAAGAAAAAAAGAAAAAGATTAATGCAATTTATACATATTTATTCAGTTTAGCAACAATAATTGGGAGAGCAGCGCTAAGTATTTTGAATAAAATATTTATTCGAACTAAAATATTTATTTGTATAAAAATATATCTGCTTAATAGTGTTTAATACATTTTTTTCATTGTATAAATAACCATTGTTATAATTGGCGCAATTTTTGTATATCATAAATTTTGTAAAGCTATTAATTTACGGCAATATTTTTAAATGGGATTCTTTTATTCTAATGGAATACTTAAAATGTCCGCGATATGAGTAATAGAATGTACGAACACAGCATTTTAGCTGTGTATATGTAGTTGTGTCATCTTAAGCGCAGTTGGAAAGCACCTTCGTACTTGCAGCTCATTTTGATTTCGCATATTTTTTTATATTGTATATTTTCTTCTATTTTGTTGTGATTGTATATTTTCTTCTATTTTTGTTGTGATTTATTATTATTGTCTTCTATTTTTTGTGATTTATTATTATTATTATCATCTATTTTTTGTGATTTGTATATTTCCTTCTTTTTTTGTGATTGTATATTTTCTTCTATTTTTGTTGTGATTTATTATTGTTGTCTTCTTTTGTTGTGATTTATTAGTATTATTATTATCATCATCTGTTTTTTGTGATTTGTATATTTTCTTATTTTTTTGTGATTGTATACTTCTATTTTTTGTGATTTATTATTATTATCTTCTATTTTTTGTGATTTATTCTGATTATATTTTTTTGTGATTTATTTGATTTCATGTACTTGGCGTAATTTTTTTACTTTTTTGAAGTTTTTTTATGGGGATCTCACTTCTTTTTACAAAGATAATTTGCATAGGCAATGACTTTAGATAATTTTTAATATTATATTTATTATTATCTTCAATTTTTTGTGATTTATTTGATAATTCTCTTTTCCGTCCTCGACTTTTTCATGTACTTGGCGTAATTTTTTTACTTTTTACTTTCTACACCGACTGTGTATGTTTTTAGAATGCTTGAAAATAAGTATAAATTTAAATACTAATAAATGTATTGTTGTTTTTACTACTAATTTCAGGACCATACGTGGCTCGCCATCAGTAGGGCGGGTGGAGGGTGAGGGCCCAACGCGATAGTTCGGCCGCAATTGAGTTGATGAGGGCCCAGGCCCTCACCCTGCGATCAATAATATCGCAACAGTGTCGCGGCCGGGGCCGGGGCCGGGGCTCTGGCGGCGGCCAATAAAAAATGAAATAATTTAAAAAAAAATCAATTTTTCCTTTTGGTACATAAAATGTGGTTATTTCATTTGCTCATACAGCAGGGTTACTTTCTCTTTCAGCTGTTGAAATAATTCTCTTCATCTGCATTGTTAACTGAAAAATAGGACACATTTACTAATTATTTATATATAAATTATCACACGTGCTCATATGTCAAGATCATTGAATCAGTGAATGAATAATTGCGTATGCAAAACGCTACCTGAAAATTTGTGCGTACACAGTCCGACGTAGATCACACTGCATCATCTTCTGCTTCGATTATCTGTAAATATATAAAGCCACATTTTGTAATTATATACAACTTAACATAGAACTTATTATTTATAGAAATAGAGTGGCCTTTTGCTATAGTGAGTGTAGAGACTAAATAATATGTCCAAAAGAGGTGAGAGCGTATGGTAGAAAGTCTTGTTGCAGGAAATTTAAATGCTAATGGTAATAATTCAGCGAAAATGAACGAGGAGATCCAAAATTTTTAACGCACAATTTATTGGTGTTGGAATAAAACTAATTTTATATGTTTATTGGTCAATTGAAATAATGGGAATCTAAAAAATTAATGAATTAATGAATAGCGTGACAACTACTGTGGATTTTATTAAAGTATTACGAATGTCTTTCACATAAGATTGAAAAGCATCAACGGAGATTTGTTTTCAGCGTACTTTCTTCACTAATATGACTTGCTTTATATTGCAAGCAGTCCACCATAATCTATTTTCTTAATAAATCTTAATGCTATGTCTTTAGACAAATTTTGTCGATTTACCTTATTTGACAAATTTTCAGAAACTTGTGCGAAACAAGATGCTCTGTCTATCTATCTAATCTTCTCCGGACAACCTCCAAGCATGTGCATTCCCTTCATTTCTATCCATCCAAGCCTGTGCGTCACCTTCAATTCTACTATCCAAGCCTGTGCGTCCCCTTTATTTCTATAATATAATAAGTTTTACATAAAAACTCTAAATTGCTGGTATACAAATACAAATATCTGGCAATTTAAATTCAATGCAATTTTTTTCTACAATATATTATTTTGTACAAGCATGGTACAAATTTCTAGAAACTTATGCGAAAGAAGGCGCTTCTCTGTCGAACCTTCTCCGGACAACTTCCAAGTCTGCGATTCTACATAAAAAATTTATTAAATAAATTTAGCGACTTACCTTGTTAATTGAGACAATAATTCCGTCTCCTATTTAGTGTAAAAACTCCTGACATCTCAAATTTGGACCACTTACATTATTTGCCACTTGGAAGGTTAAGATTGGTAGGTTATAAAGTTCAATGTATTTAAAAAATTGTTTGTACAATGACGGACGACGATCCCTGCCGAATAATCGCGAGAGTCGACGAACGAAGAATGAAACATGTTTAGTTTCGTTTTGGTTGAAGGTGTGCGTGTAACGCGTATATACGTAGAAGAACGAAACATGTGTTATAGACCGAGAGCCAGTGAACATTTTACCTACGTCATTTTTAAATGGAAATAATTCTTATTTTATGAAATCATATGTACAGACGATAACGGAAACCATCGTCTGGCGGCCGGGCGTTAGAACAACGACGCGTGGGCGGACGTTGAAAGTGCAAAAAAAAAACAGTAAAATTACGTCATTTTTAAATGGCTGATTTTTTGTGTGGTAATTAATAACATAATGGTAAGTTATAAAAAAATGTTGCCAGACGTTTTTATTAGAACTTAAGGGGCGCCAGACGGTCATAAAGTTGCATTTTTACAATGATCATTTACGTCATAGATAAATGGCTGTTACTTTTTTAAACTTTGATTTAGAACCCCTTTAACACTAATATACAATTGCCAGACGAAAATCGCGGAACTAACACCTTGCCAGACGTGAGCAAAGTCTCGGCCGGCGCGTACATCGACACCTCGACGCTACGCTTAATCCATTTCTGTAATACTTCCTCAACAATTATATACGTTTTCCAGGCGTATATATCGAAACTAACATTTTATCAAACAGCTGCAATGTTAAATGTTGACCGTTATTTTACATACAAGCGGATTCCTCTCGTCGGAACGTGTTATATTGCCAGCTGCAAATAGAAGCCTGTTGTATTATAATTTATATTATTATATGTATATGGGTTCTCCTGGAAAATACCGATTCGACATTATCGCATATTTCGATAAGGAGCAGCATTTTGGCGGCAATCGGGAAACAAGACAAAATTTTCTTTCTTTTTCTTTCTAAATCTATCTCTTTCCGAACTTGACACCCCGCATGTGCGTAGGCGATCCGCGAGTACTTTATCCTAAAGCGGTCTGTAGACGCTCAATAATATTGTGCAATATTGAATATTGCACAATATATTGAGCGTCTAGGGGCTGCTTAAGGAATACAAATTGCTTTTGTAAAAGAAGTTCGATTTGCATGATACTTGGTATAATCGGGAGAACGCCAGGAATCCATTGGTGCCACTTTCATATCGATACGATAAAGAATGAAGAATTTCTTAATAAGCTGAAATGGATATTTCACATTTTCACCCTCTACTGCGGGGGGTCGACCTAAAACCGCTACGGTCGGTCGAGGATTCATACGTGTTTCAGAAAAATGGGTGACATTGTTCAATCCAAGCTAATCCATATATTGCTCTGTAGGTAGGTAGTACGAGGACCCACACGTACCGTTTTCTACCGCTGGCTCGCGGGACAATACGGTCATAAACCGCGACCCTCTCGAAACGCTTTGGCCGATCACCGTGATTAATTTATGGGAACCAGGTATGGCAGACAAGGCAGCTCGTACAGTTTTTACCTGAATGTCTTTGATTTTTCTTCCTGGCCCCCCCCCCCCCCTTCCGCAACACATCTTACCAGTTTGGAAAGTAGAAAGGTCGAGAAATCGGTATCATGTTAAAACAAACATAGGGTAAACTCGGATAAATCCGTGGTACAGATTATTCCACACGTACGAACGGGGCATTAGGGAGTCTCAAGTGGCGTTCGGTTCAGATCTGGACGCGGCCCTACGGCTCTACGAAGCAAGCGAAGAGGAGAAGGAGCCATTGCGGCTCGCGAGCCGCTAGTTCGACACCCCTGCTTTATCCTATCGATATGGAAGTGATGCCGATGGATTCCTTATGTTTTTCCGATGAAAATCATACAAAATTTCATGTAAATTAGGCTATTACTAACGAAATTAGCTTGAGGTTATGGAAATGAATTTTCCATGAAATTTCCTTCATTACTTTCCGATTTACGTCGTTCTTGGTGTCAGTATCATCGGCGAAATATAAGGAATCAATTGGCGTCGTTTTCGCAAAGATCTGATGAGAAATGCGGAAGTCGAAGATCTCTCACCACGGGGTACCACCCATACAGCACACTCTCGTTGCAGCATAGTTGCAAGATAGTTGCGGTGCAAGATGGCAACGACTCACGCAAGGATACCGCAACTATGCAGCAAAAATTCTATGTCCGCCTGCTGCAAAGTTGCACAGCAACTTTGAGGCAACTTTGCACGGTAACTGTGAGGCAACGAAAAACTGTTAAAAAAAAATATCGGTTACGACAGGACTTGAACTCCGGACCGCCCGCATGACAATCTGACGCGCTACCGTTCAACCGTTGTGGCCACGGAACCTTCTTGGATGTAAATTACTGTAGGTGGTATATACACTGATTACTCCGTACGTTAAAAACACGTACCACCAGTAAAATAGATTCTGACTTATGCTTGGAACTGATTAAATGGTTGCCTTCTCCGACATATATTTTATATTTTAGTTCATTATACAGGATGTCCGCGGGAACAATAAACACCTGGATATTTCCTAACGTATTGGAGATATAAAAGAAATTGTTTACATGAAATTGCATGGTTGGAGGGGGCAAATTCACTGGGGCAGACGATTTTTTCTTGTATTATTATTTTATGAGATACGATGATCATTTTTTTTTTAAACGGAACTCTTTTTTTAACAGATCACATGATAGTGCGTTTCAAGACGAATTCAATCAAGTATAATGTATACACTTTATTTCAGCCGGTTTTGGAGATATTATGTTTTAAAATCTGCTAACGCCGTAAAGTTGTGGCAAAGTTGCGACAAAGTTGTAGCAAAGCTGCGGCAAAGTTGCGGAAAAACTGCGGCAAAGCTGCGGCAAAGTTGTTGCATAGTTGCGACATAATTGCAGCAAAGTTGCTGCATAGTTGCGGCAAAGTTGCAGTGCATTATTGTAACGCAACTATGCAGCAATTATGCAGCAACAATTCTATGTCCGCCCCGTGCAATGTTGCACGGCAACGTCGCAGCAACCATACATCGACATTGCGCTGCAACCATGCAACATCGCAAGGTTACTGCAACCATCCTGCAACTTTGCCGCAACGAAGTGTGCTGTTTGAGCAGGCGGCATCTCTTTGACAGGCGCACCGAGAGAATCAACCTGTACCAGTAATAATCAGTAAATTTGCAAAACCAGTTGAAATAAGGTATATACATTCGAGGTTTTGAATTTGTCTTGAAACGCAATATAAAGTGATCTCTAAAAAAAATAGTTTCATTTAAAAAACCGGACTTGACCATCGTATCTCTTAAAATAATAAATTTAATAAATTTGCTATAAATTTGGCCCCTCGCACCATGCAATTGGATGTAAACAATTTCTTTATCTCCAATACGTTAGGAAATATCCAGCTGTTTACTGTTCCCGCGGACACCCTGTATAATGAAATAAAATATAAAATATATGTCGGAGAAGGTAACCATTTAATCAGCTATGCTACGATGTTAATTAATATATAGGTCTAGGTATCTCACGTTACTTTTTCCCCCACGCGATTCACACAATATATTGTACAATCTTCCAATATGATCCACAGACGGTCAATATTATTGTGCAATATTCAATATTGTACAAGAAATATCAAAACCGTTTTGATTCACGCAATATATTGTGCAATCTTCCAATATGATCCACAGACGGTCAATAATATTGTGCAATATTGAATATTGCGCAATAATATTGAAAGTCTACAGACCGCTTTACTGTTGAGACGCCAAGGGTTATTTATTTTTCTTGTCACCGTCTGGACGCGGCTGTAAATTCGGGCGAGTTTATTGCGGACAATTTGTAACGGCTTTAGGCTGATATAAGCCAGATGTCGCGGACCGAGCCTAGTCCCAAAATGTTTGGGTCTGTCGAGTGGTGTCGCGAGGTTGAGGTTTACTAGACCCGCGATTCGAGGGTGAGAATGGCTTTCCCTCAGATAAGCGTATCTTACCACCACTGGCTAATCACCGCGCCTAATTTTGTATCCAGCCAATGACAGGTCTTACTTTTCACACCATTTTCGTTGGAAGCAACCAATCGGGTTCACTTGGAGTTTTCCTTAGCGGAAATATTGAGTGGATCAGTCCGATCGAAGCAAACGTTTAAACTGGCAACAGCTTTAATGTACAATTTTTTTGTTGTGTTATAATTACAAGATTTATTGTAAATCGACGTGTGAGATACACCTACGGTTCGGCAATCAAGTCTAAGAACTCGCGTACGCAACACTTACTTTTGTAAGGAACTGTTTTGCCGTGTCATTTGTTTATTTATAATAGTGAGTGTCACCACCTCATTGCTAATAAGATGGCTGAGGCCATTTTAAAGTGTGTCTTTTGCAATAGTGATCTGAACAAGTTACGTTTATTTACGGACGATACTTTACAAAAATGTGACGGTGCATTAAACATACGTAAGAAAAACAATTTAAAATATGCTGATGTCATTTTACCATCTAATGTGAATTCCAAGGAAGGATATCATGCAAAGTGCTATAGCAATTTTACAGCAGTAATGAAAAAATATAAGAAACTCGATGCAACGTCGATCGACTTGCCCTCTTCGGCGACTTTATCATCGCACGCATCTATTTCTACTGCAACGACGACGGCAAGCAGCGATGCACACGACACTGAGATAAATGTAAGTGTATGTATATTTTGCAATTCTGCTCGCAAGAAGAATAAAGGTCGTTGGAAGAATTTACACAGTTGTGGAAATGATAGTGTGCTCCAAAACATCATAGCACTAGC
Source organism: Andrena marginata (assembly GCA_963932335.1). NCBI lineage: Eukaryota > Metazoa > Arthropoda > Insecta > Hymenoptera > Andrenidae > Andrena > Andrena marginata. The sequence goes on from OZ010664.1 coordinate 14,702,478, forward strand.
GACAAAGCCAGAATATTCAAAATTATTAGAAAAAATTAGTAAATTAAAATAAAAAAATATTCAAATTCAATATCATACTACGTGTCTACAAAATTATAAAAGCAATCGAGACTTACCGAAAAATGCAAAGCGCACCGATTGGCATGCCTCGCGAGACACCCACAAAGCTGCATATGAAGAAACATGCGCATTTATTGAAGAAAATATAATAAAAAATGATCGTTGCTTTTTTTTACATTTTTTATGCACTTTGTACATGGACAGTTTAAAGAAGGAATGTGAAAACTATTCTGATTCTTCTCCAAATTTATTTACGCCTCAGCATCTTAAAAAAAAAATAGTCAAGACGTTTGCAGATAAAATAAAAATATTTATTATCCGTAAAAAAGAAATAGTCGCACCAAACCGCCATGTTGCGCTTGATGAAATAGAATTTCAAAATATGCAAAATACTGATATTTTACAAAGAGCAGCACTGCTTTTACGTCAAAATATTATGAAAATGGAAACAAATAAATTTCCGGAAAATTTAACCGTGCAACATTTGTTAGCTGGGGAATGCTCTATTCCAAATGTTCTTCTTGATTTTTATATCACGCTTTTGAGTGGCTCTTCTCCACGAAGAAAAAAAAGTCCTACCTGCTTGAGAATTGCAACATCGTTTGCACAAGATGTCATTTATGCCGTAAAAAATGGTACTGTCAAAACGTCAAAGCATGTAACTCTGGGATTAGCTATGAAAAGCCTAACTAGCAGCAGAAAAGTTATTGACATTTTTAATAGATACGGTCATTGTTGCAGCTATAATGTAATTGAAGAACTAGAAACCGAAGTAACATTTTCTTCCTCTAAGCGATCAAATATTTGTCCTCAAGATATTATTCAAGTACATAATTTAATGACAGGAGTCGCCTTCGATAACTTTGATCGATTCGTTGACACGAGAAATGGTAAGGATACCTTACACGACACCGTTGGTATTATTTTTCAAAATACCAATGGTGATGCTGATTTTCTTCCGGATATATTTTCTATTGAAGAGAATGAGAGTGGCACGGACAATGATACGCCAAATACGAAAAGAAGAAGAACGTTTGATGAAATTACTCCAGAATTAGAAGCTTACAATAAAAAACCGAGAGTAGTCGAGTTGTTGCAACCGATTGATGTTCATTCTAGCCTCGCCGATCCACCTGATTTGAAAACATTGAAAGAAATTGACGTCACCTGGATGATTTCTCATGCACTGAATATACCCAACACGCCTATGTGGATGGGGTTTCATAGCAAAATACTAAACGATACATCATCAATGCAAAAAATTTCATATCTAACGCCTATAAACTTATCACCAACAAATACAGCTGTTGTTTTAGAGACTATGGTGCAAAGCGAAAAAGTTGCCAACGAGTGCAATGAAAAATACATGCAAGTAACCTATGATTTAGCCATAGCAAAAATTGCAATGTCAATACAAGCAACAGAGAAGCCTAGATTTGGCAATCTTTTTATTAATCTCGGTAGCTTTCATATCATGTTAGCGTATTTTAAAGCTGTTGGCAAATTTATTGAGAATTGTGGCTTAAACCACATCATGGTTAACAGTGACTTGCTTGCTAGTGGTTCAGTACCTGGTTTCATAGCAGGGAAGCACTTTAATAGGTGTAAAAGACTACACCCTTTGACAAGTTTGGCTCTGCACATTTTACATTTTGAAGATTTCATTGAAAAAAGTAATATACAAATAGGAAGAATTGTAATTAATTATTTAAATGAGTTTCAAAACAATAAAACAGAGAACCCCACTATTGCTAATGCAGCTCTTTTGAAATTGCTAGAAGAGTATTCTGCATATGAAGAATCGACGATGAGCGGCGTATTCGGCAAAACGCCCCAATTCTATATGATTTACATAAATCTAATAAATCATTATTTGATGTTAAATAGAAGTATTAGGACTGGAAATTTCGAACTGTTTAAATATATATTGCCTAAAATTGCAAATTTATTTTTTACATTCAATCAACCCAATTATGCCCGTTGGCTAGTAAAATATCATGAGAACCTTATTAAAATTGATGAGACTCATCCGGGTATAAAAAATTCATTCATAGAAGGCTGTTTTGGAATCAAAAGGACAGAGAAACCGTTTTCAAGACAACCAATAGATTTAACCTTAGAGCAAACAATCAATGCAGACGCTGGGAGAAGGTTAACAGGTGTTCTCCATTTTACAAACTCTATTTCAGCACGTCAGCACTGGGCTAGAAGTCATGGTATCAGGTCCACCATTATTTCTCACGTTTTGGATATAACTGGATTACGAAAAGAGCAAGATGTAACTGCAGATTTAGAAAAAAGTCGAATCAAACTTAGTTCTATGCAACTACAAAATTTTATTAATGTAATAAATCAAAATATGAATCCTTTTAATCCAGAATTACAGAAAGATTTATTGTACAATATTGCTAGTGGACGAGCAGCAACAGAAAAGACAGCTGAATTCTTGATAAATGTTGAAAAAAATGGAAATCAACAACGTGAAACATTCATCACTGAATGCTCTGAGAGTCCGGACAGATTTGAAAAAGCCATAAAGAAAAATAACATCTTAACATTTTCGGAAGCGCTTCAAAAGAAAAATGTTAAAATTGCTGGCAAAATACAGGAAGTTCGCATGCAGCGAGACTTATTTGGAAGACTTCTCGGTATTTCAATGAACGACAATATTGATATGGAAAGAGTTTTGTCTTTCCCTCTTACTCCGATTCCTTTATCAATGTGTCATCTTGACGGAACAATTTGCAAAACGGATAAATCTGTTTTATTAAAATTATTAGCACAGGATTTTGATACTGACACAGCACCACCTATCGATGTTGTCCTTATTGACGGTTTTTTCATTTTGCATTTAATAAAAGAAATGCCAAAAACATTTGGAGGTGTTTCAATCAAAATATTAAAAACTATTACAAACTACAATGCGCTCAGAATTGATGTTATTTTCGATCGATACTTTTCTCCATCTATCAAGGATTACGAGCGACAACTGCGAGGCAACACGAGAGATCAAAATTATATCATAAGAGGACCAGATCAAGTACGCCCGGCAGATTTTGCAAAAGAGCTAAGAAATATAAGGTTTAATGAAGCGCTAATTAAGTTTCTGATAGAGTATTGGACGCGTGATGAGATAGTGCCATTTATCGGTGCAAAAACTGTAAATTTGAATTTTGATGTTTGCTACAAATATCAAGTAAAAAATGGAAAAGTACAAAGAACCGTCGATGAAAACTTATCATGCGAACAACACGAAGAAGCAGATACAAAAATAATATATCACATCTGTAATATTGAAATCGAAGGAAACGTTTTGATTCGATGTGCAGATACAGATGTGCTTATAATTATGCTGGGAAATATCTTACGCTTAAAATGCCCCATCAAAATTTGGATGGAAGTTGGCGTAGGTAACAGACAGCGATGTATAGATGTAAAGGCACGGTTAAACATGTGCAATGCGCGTTGCAGAACACCATTACAAGGGTCGATTTTTATGGTTCGGCGCGCAACGTAGGACCTCGTACCGTAGGAAATTTTAAGTGTTCGGCGCGCAAATGCGCGCTGTTGCACATGTTTAACTGCACCTTAACGCGAATGAGTGACGCACTAGAAAATTCTGTGTGCAATTCGTTACCAGGATTTCATGCATTTACTGGTTGCGATTACAACGCTGTTTTTTTTTTATGAAAGGTAAAAGAAAACCGTTTCAACTATTACTGCAGTCTCCAAAATACCAACAAGCATTTACTGACCTTGCGACTTTAAATGGATGCAATTCAACAGAAATTTGCACAAGTTTGGAAGAATTTGTGTGCCGCTTATATGGTTTTAAAAAAATTAATGACGTAAACCAAGCTAGATTTGCGTTGTTCACAAAAACCTACCAAACCATGACTAATACTGAAGAATTTAGTATAAATGTTAAAAATTACGACGCATCTAAACTGCCAACTTGTAAAGTGGAATTACGGGCAGCATATACTACGAGCCGCGTATATCAGTCATGTATGGAGAAACGCATATTTAAAAAATGGAACAATATTATTGCCAACCAATCATGGATGGGAGGAAGCTGGTGAGAAGTACGATTTCGTATGGTACAAAGGTGACACACTACCAACGCTCGTCAGCGACGTTGTAATTCAACCCTCCGTTCCCGACGATGAAAACAATGATTCAGGTACACATAATGCATTTATTTTACTGCTATTAAAATTGATACGTAATATCCGATGTTAATAACTTATATTTCTTTATAGATGATTTAATTGAGTATGATCTCGATTGTGATGATAATGATAATGATGTGGACGACCGCGATGAATATTATCTCGACGATGAGGAGACATAAAATTATTCAACATAATAATAATAAAATGAAATATGTTCCTCAGAAAGTATTAAAAAACTTATAGAAAATAACTTGTTTACTTTACTTGCTAAACATTTTTTCTGTTTCAATCTTAAATTTAGACTCCTTTTAGCAATTCAAATCATTGCCATAGAAATATCTCGGTATTATTGTCTTGTACACACTCTCAAAGCCTCATCCGCCCCCACGCCAACAGCGAAGAGGTATGTACATTTAACATTGCAGCTGTTTGATAAAATGTTAGTTTCGATATATACGCCTGGAAAACGTATATAATTGTTGAGGAAGTATTACAGTAATGGATTAAGCGTAGCGTCCAGGTGTCGAGGTGCGCGCCGGCCGAGACTTTGCTCTCGTCTGGCAAGGTGTTAGTTCCGCGATTTTCGTCTGGCAATTGTATATTAGTGTTAAAGGGGTACTAAATTAAAGTTTAACAAAAGTAACAGCCATTTATCTATGACGTAAATGATCATTGTAAAAATGCAACTTTATGACCGTCTGGCGCCCCTTAAGTTCTAATAAAAACGTCTGGCAACATTTTTTTATAACTTACCATTATGTTATTAATTACCACACAAAAAATCAGCCATTTAAAAATGACGTAATTTTACTGTTTTTTTTTTGCACTTTCAACGTCCGCCCACGCGTCGTTGTTCTAACGCCCGGCCGCCAGACGATGGTTTCCGTTATCGTCTGTACATATGATTTCATAAAATAAGAATTATTTCCATTTAAAAATGACGTAGGTAAAATGTTCACTGGCTCTCGGTCTATTAAAGGAGTGTCGCTTCATTCTTGCCAGGCCCCTTTGGAATATTTTTAACTCCTCATTATCTAGGGGGACGTTCCCGACAGCTTGGAAGACCACTTTAGTTACCCCGGTATTCAAGGCAGGCGATCGCACCGATGTTAGAAACTACAGGCCGATATGCAAATTATCGGTCTTGCCTAAGATCTTTGAGGAAATTATTACGGAGCATCTAACGCCCTGCCTCATGAACGTTATTTGCGACGAACAGCATGGATTTGTTCCTGGGCGATCGACGACAACCAACTTGGCGGTATACCACTGCTTCGTCTCTGCTGCACTGGATGCGGGCCATCAAGTTGATACTGTGTACTCCGACTTTCAAAAGGCATTTGATTCGGTGGATCACGGTATCCTGCATCATAAAGTAGCCTTAATCGGGATTAATGGGCCGCTCCTTTCTTGGATTGATAGCTACCTTGATGGCCGAGTGCAAGTTGTTAGGGTGAGGGATCGGTTATCGAATCCAATCAATGTGACCTGTGGTGTCTCTCAGGGATCGCACCTAGGTCCTCTCCTGTTCCTTCTCTTTATTAATGATCTTAGTGAGATTTTCCTGCACAGTAAATTCCTAATGTACGCGGATGAGTTGAAAATTTTCCGCACTATTAGTTGTGCTTTCGATGTGGATCTGTTGCAGGCTGATCTCAGTAGGTTCGAGCAGTGGGTCGTCAATAGGATGAAGCTAAATACCGCGAAATGTGTGTTTTTGAGGTCCCATAGGGCTGTCAATGGTATTCCCTCGACGTATATGCTAGGTGATGTTGCTTTAATTGCGGTTCCGGAAGTCTTAGACCTCGGTGTTACGTTTACGGTGGGTCTGGATTTTCGTAATCATTATCGCAGCATCACTTGTAAAGCAATGAAAACCCTTGGGTTTATTGCCCGTTTTGCGAAACACTTTAAACGGATCAGGACATTAAAACTGTTATATGTTGCACTGGTAAGGCCACAAGTTGAATATGCGTCGGTTATTTGGAGCCCCAAGCATAAGCTATATGCTGGCGTAATAGAAAGTGTCCAGCACAAGTTCCTTAGGCTAGCCATGAGGGCATCACGTAGCCCTATGCGGTTCAATGGACACGATTATATTCCTGCCCTGCTAAAGACTAGGCTCTCTACCCTTGTTGACCGCCGTGTCTGTTGCGATCTACTGTTCCTTTACAAGGTTTTCCACGGTCAGATAAACTGCCAAGAGCTGGTGGCATTGATTTGTTTTAATGCTCCGCAACGGTCACTGCGTCCGAGACCCCTTTTTGTATCGTGCGCAAAGTGAATACGAGGACAAAGATGCTAATGGAAATGAAGTAATATGTGAGCACAAGCGATTGTATTTATTCGAAAGAATAAAGTCATTCACATTTACGAGCGACGAGAATGACAAAGAATACGAGGATTTAGAAACTCTAAATGAGAATGAGAGTATAGTTGTATATATAAATAGAATCAGGGATTCGGCTAAACAAATGGCAAAAAACAGTGTAGGGACAGATAGATATAACGAATTTTATCATTCAGCATATAAAATCTATCGAAAATCTCTTGAAAGTGGAACGTGCTGCAATTAAACGCACGAACGAAAAAATTGCACTGCTGACTACTGAAGAAAGACATAAAAAACAAAGAAAAATTGATTCACGTGATTTTGGTGAAAATGTGTAGAATGCTATGGATATTTGTGATTATTTAAGGGAACAGGAAAATTGGAAAGGATTAAATATTGAAGTGAAATCAAGTAAATTAAAAGATTTACAAGCGGACAACGATGAAAATATACAAAATCGAAAACCAACCGCAGATGTAGAAAAAAAAACAAAACATTGAATGTAATACAGAAACCCTTAATCTACAAAAAAAATACTCCTAGAGGGTAATATTTAACTCCATGCCCAGACATTCACCTCACATATGACAGGCCATTAAAGAAAAGAAAAAATGAAATATTAAGAAATAGAAGTATCTATGATTTCGTTAATGTTAATGGCGAAAAAATATATATTACAAATACGTGTGCATTCGACTCATTGGTTGAAGTATTCACCAGTGCGTATTGCAATTATAGTACATTTAAAAACTGAATCAATGAAAATTCAGACAATATATTTTTTATGCTCGTCAAAAATTACGCTATGGAGAATATTAACAACTCCATGTATGAAGAGCAAGCAGCTATTTTATGTACAATATTTAAAATGCGCAATAATATTGTAGATTGTACTACAAATCCCAATTGGCTATTGACAAAACTTGTAACAGATGTTTGCAGTGTCGAAGAAAATAGAATCTGCGGCAAATGTAAAGTACATAAGAGAAAATTGTTTGCAGTAGATATAATTAGTACAAATACAACTGAAGATTTTAAACAACATTTTCTTAATTTTGTTGCGTAATTCTTCAGTACACAAACAGTCACGCGTAAAACATGCCAATCAGCAGTGCAATTAAAGAGAGAAGCAAAATCATATGTGGTTATAGACCCCGAAATATTTTTGCAACAAAATAAAATGAAATATCCGGATGGAATAGTTTTAAAAATTTCAAATTGAAGATGTGATATACGTTTTAAGTGGCATCGTATATCATAGCCCAGGACATTTTACACCTTACTACCGTAATACAGCAGGAATATGAACATTACACAATGACATTAGTCAAAAGTTGCGGACAATTACAAATCCACAAAGGGTAAAAATAAATCCGTCAACAATAATATTTGTAAAAATATCAAAATTCTGATAATAATGATAATATTATAATTAAACAGAATATATGGTAATGGTATTTTACAATAATACAACTATTGAATTGGTACGGCATCGATAGCGGTGTATAGTGCAGGACCACTGACTGCGTCACAATTATTAGCAATAGGACTCTTCCTCGCGGATCATGCGATCACGTGAGAGGATCGACACCGCTGTAAATTTCTCAAAAAAGGGAGGAAGAAAATAATACATTTAATTCACCCTGTAATTTTTTTAGATACATTTTTAAGTTCATAGGAGCAGACAGGCAGAAGACAGATAGATAGTGTCGGTTTATAAAGATCCAACTGACGCGCTGCGCCTCAGAATTTCCTCTATAGGTAGCAGCAATTTAAACCAAGCAAGATGGTATGAGCTGACTCCTATCGAAGAACCACGGGAAGGGCGGAAACAGTAAAGATGTTGAAGATCACACTTGACTCGATGGGATCATCGTAAGGAATGTTGCTATAGGGTAGGCCGTGAGGTCACGAATTATACAGACAGAAGACAGCTACAAGAAAAGATACAGATGCGGATCTACGTTGCAAATTATTTGCATTCCATATTTCAGATAATATTTGACATCTTATGAATCTATGGTAAACTTTGTACGCTTATAATACAACTATTAAACATTTCCATTACAAAATATGTTATAGATCCAGAAATATTAAGAATGCAGTCTCAGATTCCACAAGCAACCTCTGTTGATGATTGATGAAAACATGTAATATAAATAATTAATACAATTACTTAATTAGAAAAATAAGGTTTAAATAAACTGCTAAACTGTATACAGCAACAAAAGATATTTGTAAAGAAGTATAAGATGTCCAAATTACTGCCAATGTCCATATTAATATTATTTAATTTATTTTAGTTAATAAAAACGGTCTGCAACGTAGAATATACAGCATGTACGAATAAAGTATGTGCAGTCGTCGCATGAATTCCCGTCGAATAAATTGATACATCTTTCCTTCCTCCAATAAAAAGATAATACGCATATTAGTAATGTTTCATATATCACAAAAAATAGAAGGTAATAATAAAATCACAAAAAAATAGAAGACAATATACAATCCCCCAAAAAATAGAACAAAATATATAATCACAAAAATGGAAGATAATACACAAAAAAATAGAACAAAATATACAATCACAAAAAAATAGAAGATTATAATAATTACAAAATAAAAAAAAGGTGTGAAATCAAAATGAGCTGCAAGTACATAAAGGTACTTTCCAACTGCGCTTAAGATGACACAACTACATATACACAGCTAAAATGCTGTGATCATACATTCCATTACTCATATCGCGGACATTTTTTAATTAATCCGTCAAAAAGAATCCCATTTAAAAAAAATTGTCGTAAATTAATAACTTTACAAAATTAATAATATACCAAAATTACGCCAATTATAAGAATGGCTATTATACAAAGACAAAATTGTATTAAATAATATTAAGCAGACATATTTTTATACAAGTAAATATTTTAATACGAATAAATATTTTATTCAAAATACTTGGCGCTGCGGAACCGAAAAAATGTTAATTGTTTTAGTAGTAATAATAATTTATAATAACTCCCTTACAATCTAAAATACATAAACATATATATACATATACATATTAGAAACGCAGTCAGATCTATTCTACATATATTTAACTCTAATATCATACGTAGCATATGCACCCGCACACATACACACATTCACGAAAGCACGCACAAGAAAGAAAGAAAAAGATTAATGCAATTTATATATATTTATTTCAGTTTAGCAACTCCAATTCGGGGTGCAGCGCCAAGTATTTTGAATAAAATATTTATTCGTATTAAAATATTTACTTGTATAAAAATATGTCTGCTTAATATTATTTAATACAATTTTGTCTTTGTATAATAGCCATTCTTATAATTGGCGTAATTTTGGTATATTATTAATTTTGTAAAGTTATTAATTTACGACAATTTTTTTTAAATGGGATTCTTTTTGACGGATTAATTAAAAAATGTCCGCGATATGAGTAATGGAATGTATGATCACAGCATTTTAGCTGTGTATATGTAGTTGTGTCATCTTAAGCGCAGTTGGAAAGTACCTTTATGTACTTGCAGCTCATTTTGATTTCACACCTTTTTTTTATTTTGTAATTATTATAATCTTCTATTTTTTTGTGATTGTATATTTTGTTCTATTTTTTTGTGTATTATCTTCCATTTTTGTGATTATATATTTTGTTCTATTTTTTGGGGGATTGTATATTGTCTTCTATTTTTTTGTGATTTTATTATTACCTTCTATTTTTTGTGATATATTTGATTTTTCATGTACTTGGCGTAATTTTTTTACTTTTTGAAGTTTTTTTATGGGGATCTCACTTCTTTTTACAAAGATAATTGGCATAGTAGGGACAGACTTTAGATAATTTTTATTGGGGGAAAAAAAAGTGGAAAATTTGAAATCGACCGGAAGACGGGAAACCGGGTCTCATCGCATTTGAATTTTTTTTTGTAATCGTTTTTCTCCATTGTAGTATATCGTTAATATACATGTTTATATATGGTTGAATTTGTCTTTTTACACTCTGTAATAATATAGAATCAAAGTATAAGATTACTTGAAAAATTATGACCTTGAAATCTCGTAAATTTACCGTAAAAAAACATCTTTCGTTGTAATTATTTTTGCCATGTCAAACAGTACAACTTTTGTCTAAGGAATTTTTTTCATATATATATATATAAATAAAAGATTTCAAAATTTTAATGAAATAACCGATACTTTCGTTAAGAATACACTGTTCCAACAGATTTTATAAATATGGATTCTCTAGAATGGAAAAGTGATCCCAATTATAATATTGGATTAAATATAGTAAATAATTTAGCAGTAAACGATTCGGCCGAACGAGCAGTCAAACTCATGCAAAAGTTCAATTGTAACTATTCAACAGCCATCTGGACTTGTAACATTCAATACACGTTTCTTATAAATTTTCGTACGCTGAATACGAATTCGCAAACCGTTTTTCGCCAACATCCTCCGTTTTCGAAAAATTAGTTTATTTTAAAAAAAAATGCAAATTTTCAACTTGAACGTCTTGCGTATCGAAATAGTAATAGTTATTCGGTTGCTTGTTCCGTCAAAATTATTTTATAAACCTTCGGGAACACAACGATATAAGTTATTATTGCATTATTACTATTTAAATATATTTAAACCACGATCAAAGAAAAGATGCACCCGAAACGCAACAATTTTTGCAGATATCTGTCAATTTATTTTAAAAACTAAGAGTCTAGAAGAAAATCTGACTACTCCACGCGATGCAGCAGACATTTTTCCTTCGGAAAACATTAACAAAAGTGGTAGGTCACATTTCGTTTTCAATAACTGAGCGAAATAGTTTGGCAAAACGTATGGCGCCGACAGTGGTAGTCGCGCGCGTGTAAGCGATTCTGTCGGTGAGCGGCAATGGATACGCCCGCCGCTGTTGCCTTCTGTATTGAAAACAAACCGTGACTTACCACTTTTATTGGTGTTTTCCGGGGGGAAAATGTCTGTTGCATCACGTGCAATGGTGAATTTTCTTCTAGAGCCCTAGTTTTTAAAATAAATTGAAAAATATCTGCAAAAATTGGTGCATTTCGGATGTAGTTTTCCCTTTAATCGGTTATTTATAATTATCCAAAAAAAATTTTAGACGAAAATTATACTGTTTGACAACATAAATATAATGCCAACGAAAAAAGTATTTTTTGATGGTTCATTTTTTGAGATTTCAAGGTCATGATTTTTTTGTGTAATCTTATACTTTGATTCTATATTATTACAGAGCGTAAAAAGATAACGATATATAAAAATGTATATTAACGATATACTACAACGAAGAAAAACGAGTTACGAAAATAAAAAATTTCAAATGCGATGAGGCACAGTTTCTCGTTCTCCGATCAATTTCAAAGTTTGCACACATTATTTTTTCTCCCAGTGGCATAATCCTTGGGGAGTTACCCCGTCAAAAATCTCAAAATTATATTTCGACAAGAGTAACTAAGGTCCACCCTAATAAACAGTCTTATGACGGGATAGAATTAAAGATAAATTCTACATAATAGAAACTATGCACACCTGCAATGCTTCAAGATGATGATTGAATTGGTGGAATTGGTTTAAATTTGAGTTTTCTGATATGAACCAAACTTACAAGAAGCAAATAGAGGATTGCAGCTGAATAAAATCGTTTAATAAAATCGTTTAATTAATATAATTAATATAATACCATGTCACAATAAATTTTTTTCTCTGCCGTAGATCATACTGCATCATCTTCTGCTTTGATTATCTGTAAATATATATAAAATCCACATTTTAGTTATTTTAGTTACAACTTAACGTAGAACTTATTATATATAGAAATAAAGTGGCCTTTTGCTTTAGTGAGTGTAGAGACTAAATAATGTGTCCGAAGGAGGTGCGAGCGTATGGCAGAAAGTCTTGTTGCAGGAAATTTAAATGCTAATGGTAATAATTCAGCGAAATGAACGCGGAGATCCAATATTTTTAACGCACAATGTATTGGTGTTGGAATGAAACTAATTTATTTAGTATGTTTATTGGTGATTTTAAATAATGGGAATCTAAAAAATTAATGAATTAATGAATAGCGTGACAACTACTTTGGATTTTATTAATTAAAGTATTACGAATGTCTTTCACAAAAGATTGAAAAGCATTAACGGAGATGTGTTTTCAGTGTACTTTCTTCACTAATGTAACTTGCTTTACATTGCAAGCAGACCACCATAATCTATTTTCTTAATAATTCTTAATGCTATGTCTTTAAACAAATTTTGTCGATTTACCTTATTTGACAAAGTTCCAGAAACTTGTGCGAAACAAGATGCTCTGTCTATCTATTTAATCTTCTCCGGACAACCTCCACGCCTGTGCATTCCCTTCATTTCTATCCATCCAAGCCTGTGCGTCCCCTTCAATTGTACTATCCAAGCCTGTGCGTCTCCTTCATTTTTATCGAAGTCCTGTACGTCCCCTTCATTTCTATAATATAATAACCTTTACATAAAATAAAAACTCTAAATTGCTGGTATACAAATACAAATATCTGGCAATTTAAATTCAATGCAATTTTTTACTACAATATATTATTTTGTACAAGCATGGTACAAATTTCTAGAAACTTATGCGAAAGAAGGTGCTTCTCTGTCGAACCTTCTCCGGACAACTTCCAAGTCTGCGACTCTACATAAAAAATCTATTAAATAAATTTGGCGACTTACCTTGTTAATTGAGACAATAATTCCGTCTCCTATTTAGTGTAAAAACTCCTGATATCTCAAATTTGGACAACTTACATTATTTGACACTTGGAGGTTAAGATTGGTAGGTTATAAAGTTCAATGTATTTAAAAAATAGTTTGTACAATGACGGACGACGATCCCTGCCGAATAATCCCGAGAGTCGACGAACGAAGAACGAAACATGTGTTAGTTTCGTTTTGGCTGAAGGTGTGCGTGTAACACGTATATACGTAGAAGAACGAAACATGTGTTAGTTTTGTTTTGACTGAAGGTGTGCGTGAAACGCGTATACGTATTATGTTTGACGAAAAATTTCTAGAAGAATCAGAAGAAGAAGAAGAAGAAGAATCTTAACATTCCGACTGATCCATGAGACGATATTATCATATCTCTGTTATGCGTGGACCGATTTTATTGAAATTGGTCTCATTCCAAAGCTTATATGCGGTTTACATAAGAAAAATGCCTTTAAATTTAGAAAATATTGCAAGCGTCATGAGATATTAATGAAATAAGTTTCAGGTTAGGTTGGATTAGCCGGGCGACGAGTAAATGATAAGCAGTAGCGACAGTCGCCATATATAGGGTGTCTTTTTCTTTCCTGTACTTTCTTTCCTGTACTTGGCGTCGAGACGCTACCGCGTCTCTAGATCGACATCTTTCCAAACTCCACTTTCAAAGTGAGGCAAAGTATCATGCTTTGTCTTTTTTGTAGCCTCTCATCGTTTAATTTAATTAATAAAAAATTGAAATTATACTTGGCCGTTTCAACGGGTATCGTACTTCTTGGATGTTTTTATTAATAATCCGATTCTGAAGGGTGAGCATACGAAATTGTTGGGTGGGTAAATCTCTTCTGCATCTAAACTAACGGACTGCATCGTTGAAAGAACGATTTTGATAATATTTTAGGAAAAAACCGAACTTTAACGCGATCGCGTCTCCAGTACCCTTCTTTTCGCGGATTTTATTATTTAATTCGCTTCTGAAGAATGGGCAAACGAAATTGTTGGGTGGGCAAACGTGGCCAGTTCGGGTACATTCGTATCCAACTTTAACAAAATTAAAATATATTCATGGAGGGTGATGAAGTCAAATTTTTTAATTTGTTCGTAACTTTTTTTTGAGGGGTGGGAAAAAAATTGATGGGTGCAATCATTTCCCACTGCCAAATCATTAAAATGTTTTCATGGGGGTGCTGATGAAATTTTTTTGCCGTAACTTTTTTTTGGAGGGTGGGCAAACGAAAATTTTGGATAGGCAAACGTGGGCAAACGATGAACAAACGAATGCCGTCGAGTTTTTCATAAAATTCGAATTTGGGGGTGTTATCTCCACAGATCTAGGAAATAGGAATCAGGATATGAACAAAGTAAAAAAAAAGTAATATTTTAATTTTAACCCTATAATATGAAACATCCTAGTGGAAGGTGAAAATGGCAATACCGGCAATTAGTGATGGGATCTGAAGCGCTTCGAACCTATATATATGACGAAAGGTTCGAAGCGCTTCGAACATGGTTCGAAGCTCTTGAAATGTCTTGGTCGGCTTCGAAGTCTGAACGGATTCGAAGCGTGATCAGCTTCGAAGTCTCGAAACTGTTGGTTCGAACCTTGGTAGGTACTCCGTGGCCCCCCGTGGGGAGGACAACACCGAGTGCCTCACCAAATTTTATGGCTTTCGATCTTCGAAGGGGTTTGAATACCATTAAAAAGAGGAATGTCTAGGATTTTCGAATTTCTCATCAGATCTGTGCGAAAACGACGCCAATCGATTCCTTGTGTTTCGCCGATGAAACTAACACCAAGAACGACGTAATTCGGACCATAATGAAGGAAATTCCATGAAAAATCGAATTATATCATTTGAAGTTACCTTCGTTAAAAATAGTCCAATTTACATAAAATTTGATACGATTTTCATCGGAAAAACATAAGGAATCCATCGGCATCACTTCCAAATCCATACTATAAAGAATAAAGAATTATTTTATTTCTGAAACAGGTATGAATCCTCGGCCGACCGCAGGCTGCGGCCCGCACCGATTCCAGGTCGGCGCCCCGCTGTCGAGGGTGAAAATGTGAAATATTCATTTCAGCGTATTAAGAAATTCTTTATTATTTATCGTATAGATATGGAAGTGACACCAATGAATTCCTTATGTTTTTCTAATGAACGTCATACCAAATTTCATGCAAATCGGATTACTTTCGCACAAGCAATTTGTATTGCTTATGCTGTCCAGACCACTACCGCTGACTCGGGGGACAATACAAATATTATTATATTTTATTATTTATTTAATTATTTTGATATTGTTTGCATCAACCCAACCCGTGTGACAATCATACCCGGTCTCCCCTACATTCAAATTCGATTTTTCATGGAATTTCCTTCATTATGGTCCGAATTACGTCGTTCTTGGTGTTAGTTTCATCGGCGAAACATAAGGAATCGATTGGCGTCGTTTTCGGACAGATCTGATGAGAAATTCGAAAATCCTAGACATTTCACACTTTTTAATGGTATTCAAACCCCTTCGAGGGTCGAAAGCCATAAAATTTGCAGAGGCACTCGGGAGTGTTGTCCGCGCTACGGGGTGCCAGGCAGCATTCTGTAAATACACCGTTCAAAGAGATTCGAGACTTCGAAGCGCATCAAGACTTCGAAGCCGACCAAGACTTTTCAAGACTTTTAAGGTTCGAATCAGGTTCGAATCGCTTCGAAGCAGTCTCGTGACACCTAAGACCGATTCGAAGCGCTGGGGTCCGCTTCGGACTCCCATCACTACCGGCAATGCTGCTGATATTGCTTTTGCTGAGTGTATACCTCGGAAGGTACAGCGAAGAACTCCATATTCGGCTAAACACTGGCGCGGGTGATCGGTGCTAATATGTTGCCAATTTCATTTGGCAATAGCTTCGGATTTAAAAACTTTATGGCAGTGGTTGAACCGGACTATCGAGGAATCTGTGACCATCGATCAGAGTTGGGCATTATTCGACTAAATTTTTATTCGATATTTTTATTCGATTAAGTTTTTAATCGATGAACTCGAATTAATTTAGTCGACTAAATTTGTATTCGACTAAGAATTTAGTCGACTAAACTCTGAAATTCTTAGTCGATTCAATTTTTAGTCGTTATTCGTTCCTCATTATTCGTTTAGTCGAAGGCCCGTTGTAGCGACTAAACGACACGAATAAGTGGGGGTCAGAACCCGAGCCGCCCCGGCTCGGCTCCCGAGGCCGGACTCGGGCCGAGCCGAGGGGGGTATCCTGAGACAAGGGAAACGCTTTTCGAGTGTATCTACCTCCTCTACCAGGGGCTGCTCGGTATTCCGCACTATATATCGTCAATTTTAACAAATTTCACAAGATTGTAAATTCCGTTCTGTATATTGCACAACAATAGAGGTCGAAGATCTTGTAATAACGTATAATATTACAATAACCACCGTTTAGCCGTCTAAAATCGAGAGACTTTCGGATATGTACCCATAACTTCCGAAAAACAATAGTTTTTTAACTGAAACTTTTTTTGAGTAGTTGATAATACTATGTAAAGATAGTCAAAAACGGGAAATCTGCATCAAGCCCTTGACTTGTAAAAAATCCACAAAATGTACACATTCTCCGAGGGTTCAAACAGGTATACCCCCTTAAACCAGGGCAACGGTTGTCGATGAGGTGAGAATTCGGATGGCCGCCTGCATTCCGGTCGTAGGTAATAAAGTCATAAAGCTGGTATATGTAAATGGAAACCATGCTGACAGAATATGAAGGAGAAAGTGAATTTGAAAACAGTTAACTGAAATGTACTTTTCACAGGATATTCTCTGTCCCTAGCTCCCTAGCAGGTCAAAGTCTTTCGGTCACAGGCTCACGCCAGGCATCCCTCACACGCACACACACACACACTTTGAGGTTGCAGTATGTACTCACATCTTCCACGCAAGCCACGTGATTGCTATGAACATAATTTGTTACGGGTAATACTATGTTGCACATATATTCCTTATACTATAGGCTATCGAATAACACAGTACAACAGCCATCTGGACTTGTAACATTCAATAGCCGTTTCTTATAGGTTTTCGTACGCTGAAAACGAATCCGTAAACCGTTTGTCGCCATCACCCTCAGTTTCTGAGAAATTCGATTTTGAAAAAAACTGAAAATTTTCAAATTTGAACATCTCTTGTGTCGAAACGGTAATAATTATTCGATTGTTTCTGACGGCAAATTATTCTATGAACCCTCCCGAATACAACTATATAAGTTATTTTGCATTATGAACATTTAAATATGTTTAAACAACGATTAAAGGGAAAAGGACACCCGAAATTCACCAATTTTTGCAGATATCTTTCAATTTATTTCCAAAACTAAGGGTCTGGGAAAAAATCTGACCATCCCACGCGATGCAGCAGACAGTTTTCCTTCGGAAAGCATAAACAGAAGTGGTAAGTCGCGTTTTCTTTTCAATACAGAAGCGAAACAGTTTGGCAAAACGCGCGGTGCCGACAGTGGTAGTCAACGACGGCACGCGATCCACTGCCGCTCAGCGTAACACAATCGCTTACCGCGCGTGACTACCACTGCCGGCTCCGGGCGTTTTGTGAAACTATTTCGCTTCTATATTGAAAACAAACAGCGACTTACCACTGCTGTTTATGCTTTCCGAAGGAAAACTGTCTGCTGCATCGCGTGGGATACTCAGATTTTCTCCCAGACTCTTAATTTTGGAAATAAATTGAAAGATATCTGCAAAAATTGGTGAATTTCGGGTGTCCTTTTACCTTTAATCGTTGTTTAAATATATTTAAATGTTCGTAATGCAATAATAACTTATATCCTTGTATTCGGGAGGGTTCATAGAATAATTTGATGTTACGAACAATCCAATAACTATTACTGTTTCGACACAAAAAATGTTCAAATTTGAAAATTTGCAGTTTTTTTCAAAATCGATTTTTTCAAAAACTGAGGGCGATGGCGACAAACGGTTTGCGGATTTGTTTTCAGGGCACGAAAACCTATAAGAAACGACTATTGAATGTTACAAGTCCGAAAAAAAGTCAAAATTTGTTGTACTGTGTAATATAAGTTTCAAGAATACGATAATTAAGACCGTTACATAAATTCTTACCTATACTTTCGTTACTTATAATTTTTTATATATTTCATTAACATCGAATAAATCCATCATTTTATTTTTATGAATAAATGAAAACTTTTTCAATATATGAAGCGTGAATTTATACATATTATTGTCCTCCTAATTTCCGTGCGTAATTTTGTTAAATTTTATGCAGCAGTTAACTTCGAAATCAGATTCTGCGACCCCAAAAAGTCCGCGAATGACCATCTTCATAATGATAAACGGTGAAATGTGAACATAGGTATTTTTCTATCACGTTTTCACCGAATCGTACCACTATGTGCCTCGGTGCCTTCGTGGCACTATTTGCTAATACCAAAGCCATGGCCATTTACAATATACATACTTTATGACGGTACCTACAATACTAAAGGGCTATTAAAGGGACGGCTGGCTTGCACGTTTTCTTGGGAACGGACAGTCTTTAGGTAGAGTTGTAAATATTGTGAAGCATTTTTGCTTAGCATACTAACTGAAAAAGTCAGTCTGCATCGAACCTTTGGCAGAGAACCGTCGTGTTGATTTTCAAAGTGTGTTGTGCGAACGTTTTCAATCTATGGTCGAAGCCATATATATATTGGCCGGTGAATTCGTTTTCGCGAGCGGCGGTCGAGGAGAAATCAACCACCACCATCTGACGATTGCGGATTTGTCAGTTGGAGTTGCATGGCCCTCGCAGGGTATGGTGGGGTAACGAGAACTCTGCTCGGCTCCGCCTGAACCTAGCCGTTTGGCTGTTATTTATTCTTAGCGTAATAGTTGTGTGCGTTAAGGCACGGTTACACATGTGCAACAGCGCGCATTGCGCGCCGAACACCGTGCGCAGCGGAAAATCACGTCCACACATCTGCAATGCGCGGCCGAATTTGCACGTGAGACCCTCCAAAAAAGTCGGATTTTATGGCGAGACGCGCATTCCAGACGCGCAAATGTTCGTCGAAAGTGAAAAGCATGCCCATAGCGCGGTCAGGCCGCACCGAATTTTATGGCTTTCGACCCTCGAAGGGTTTGGAATACCATTAAAAGTAGGAAAAATCCAAGTTCCACATTTCTCATCAGATCTCTGCGAAACCGGCGCCAATCGATTCTTTATTTTTCGCCGATAAAACTGACATCAAGAACGACGCAATTCGGAGCATAATGAAGGAAATTCGATGAAAAATCTATTTTCATCATCTCCATTTAACTTCGTTTAAAGTAGCCCCATTTACATGAAATTTAATATGATTTTCGTCGGATAAACATAAGGAATCCTTCGGCGTCACTTCCATATCGATACGATAAAGTATAAAGAATTATTTTATTTCGGAAACAGGTATAAATCCTCGGTTGGCCGCAGCGATTCGAGGGCGGGTCCCCGCGGTCGAGGGTGAAATATTCATTTCAGCGTATTAAGAATTTCGTTATTCTTCATTCTTCATCGTGTTTCCTGGTGTGCCCCCGATTAAAATCATACCAAATGTCATGTAGATCGAACTAATTTGAAAAAAATTGAAAAAAGAATAAATAAATAAATGTAAAAAATATTAAGTTATACATAATTAGGAGGGGATAATTTTTTCCTATTTTTTGGCGCAAATTTCGTTTCGATATCTTTTATAGTTCAAAAGCTATAGACAAATGTTACCAAATTCTTCGACGATGCGCGCAACCATTCGCGTGCGCGGCTTCACGTTGCACGAGGTACCTGGTTGCGCGCCGAACCATAAAAGTCGTCCCTTGTAATGATGTTCGCAGCGCGCATTGCACATGTTTAACCGTGCCTTTACGAAGTTATGCGTAGACCAATACGAGATGAAGCTATCGAGAAAGAATCAATGTTCTGACCAATAAAGCTCCTGAATTTTTTCGTTGCTAACGCACACCTATTCTGATGTGTGTATTTCTACGCTGACAGCTCGGTTTGGCCTACACCCCAGAAGCTTGACACTATCCCCACCACTTCTGGTTCACTCTTGTTCTGCAAAGGCGAGAGCGAGATGGAACGAGAGGGAGTCAGAAAACGTTGAGAAAAGGAGCACCGAGGCAGGCAAACTGTGTGGTGGGAGAATACCCCTCACGAAACTCACCGGCCAATATATCTGGCATCGACCTTAGTGTTTTGTGCTTCTTACCTTTCGTATCCCTCCTGTATTTTCTGTGTTTCTTATTCCCACTTGTTTTTAAGTTTCCGTAGACCAAAATGTCTGATAACAGCTCTGTAACACCAGTATCCTTTCCTTCTACTTCATCTGATAACAGTTCTGTAACACCAGTATCCTTTCCTTCTACTTCAACTTCTACTCCTAATTCTTCGACAAGTGGTGCCATTTTAGACGGGACATTTTTTAAAATTGATCGCACAAAATCGCGCGACAATACTGTAGTGGGTGTGTGTATTAAATGTGAATCGAAGTACGTTGAAGTGAAAGGGCGAAGAGACTCCTCGTCAAATTTCCGGTCTCATTTAAAAAGACGGCACGGTCAGATTGTATTAGACGAATATAACCAGTATCTGAAAGCAAGGAAAGCTGCAACAGCAGAAGTGATATCAAACCGTGCTACGCATACGAGAAGTATTTCTAAGAACCACCAAATCACTCAAGGCGGTTTCAATACGTATTTGACGAATTATATTCTTCATTCAATGGCACCTCTGCGGACGGTCGGTGACCCGCATTTTGTAAAAATGCTTGAGTATCTGAAGATTGGAAGTATGTATTCTATTACGATAATTATTTTCAAGTAAATATACGGTGATTTTTTCCAAGGGGGTAGTCCTCGCCGATTTCGATGTCCTTGAAATATGTTGTGAAGATTAACAATTTAAATAACTTTTCTCCATACATATAAATAAATAAGTAAATAAATAGAAATAAATAAATAAATAAAAAATAGGCAAAAAAATCATTATTAACATTTATGTAATATTAATACGTTACAGATTACAACGTAAGCGTTATGAGCCGAAGAAACTTAAGCCGCTATATAAAAAATTTAATTAATGATAATGTAGCTGAAATAAAAAATAAGCTAAATGATATACAGTTCGTATGTACTACAGCTGATATTTGCTCCACATTCATACGAAAGAATGTCCGTAGCCTTATCCTGCAGAAAATTTGGAGGTAACGGTTGTATACGTCTGTAATAATGTACATAGTGTATATAAAGTAATGGTCATTGTTTTTATGGAGGAATCTTGCAATATTACATATTGACGAACCATTACTTGATATGGTTATAATTCCGACTGGCCCCATTAGCCGATTGACTCGTGATTTGAGGGGACGGGTGGGGAGGTTGTGTGAACCCTAAATCTAAACTTGTTGCTTCAGGAATTTATTAGTTTCCGAAATATTACTAAAAAAACCTTTAGTATTTCTGTGGACTTATTTAAACACAACGCATTCCAGTTTCCAAGTTGTTCCGGATTTTAGTATTGGATGGGTATAGATTAGTGTGGGGTGGGGGGTTTGCTTCCGAACGCGTAAAACATGGTAGCGAATCAAGCTGAGTTTAGAGATTTGAACCAGAAACTTGCGGATCCTGTTATACAGGATTGATACAGATTACTCTACTGGTACTCAATTCTGTAAGGGGTTATTCTACGGGCCAAAATACGACAAAAATATAGAATACAATTTTGTAACACCGTCCTTGGTTTGAGATTTAGGATCCACACGCTGTCCCCACCCCTCCCCTCAACCCTCGTGTCGATCGGCCACTGTGGTCATTCGGAAGAATATCCCTTTATATACCCCCCGTACATTATGTTACAAACGAGATGATTATTCAAAATATGGAATTAATATTTAGGTACACATAGCTACGATGCAATAGCAGAAATGTTACACGAGATTCACTTGGAATATAATCTGAGCTATCCGAAGCTGACTGCAACAGTAACGGACAATGCAAGTAATTTTGTCAAAGTCTTCAGGATTTTTGGGGTAGAAACCTCACATGACAAGGACAAGGACAACAACAATAATGAGGACAAGGACAGCGACAATGACGAGGACGAAGACAGCAACATTGACGAGGAATTGGATGAACATTTATCGATTACACACAATACAGACAATTCAATATTCGAATTTCTACCTAGGCATATTCGCCGTTTTGCGCACACTCTGTCTCTGTGTATGACAACAGACGTGAAGCGAGCGATGAGCAAAAACGATGATTTACAAAATATCCACAAACAAACCATGAATAAATGTAATTTACTGTGGAATGCTGCATCACGCCCGAAATCTGCTGAAATTGTACAGACAATTTTAGGGCACACACTGAACAGACCTAGAGACACAAGGTGGAATTCACTACATGACTCTCTAGCAGAAATAATGAAAACAAAGGAAAAAAATTATTCGCTTCACAAAAGTTTAGGGATGAAGCATATAATCTTAGACCAAGAATACTTATATATTGAAGAATATACCAATGTTACAAGGCCTGTGTCGCATGCTCTATATATTTTACAAGGGGACAAAACGTTTTTTATGGAATGGTAATTCCATGTTTATTATCGCTGCAAAATAAATTGCAAAATATACGCAATAATCAAGAATGGACGTACTGTAAACCCATACTGGAATCCATGGAAAACAGTATTGAAACCCGACTTGCGAATTATCTGAATTTCACATCACAGCAGTCCAAGGATGCAGTTATTGCTGCATTTTCACACGCATTTTTTAAGAACAGGTGGTTGTCATATACACCAACTACGAACCACAAAACTCTTATTGCCATATTTAAAGCCGCGTTAAAATCAGAAATAACAACAGAGATACAGAGTAGTATAATAACTCCGGATAAAACTCAATTTAAAGAATTAGCTGCATTTTTTGATTTCGAACAACCATCGACAACAACAGAGCATCACGTCCAAACGAAAAATATTTTATACTAGAATATTTTATGAATAATAATAATAATAATAATAAATATAGTATGCTAGTATACATATTGTAGTATACATATCCGCCAATTAAAAAAATGTTTTTAAAATATAATACACCATTGCCGTCATCTGCGCCAGTCGAGCGTTTATTTTCGTTTGCAACAATTACAAATTCTCCTAAGGCGAACAGATTATCGGACAAGCTGTTTGAACAACGAGTTGTACTTAAAGTAAATTTGTTAAGTACAAATAAATAATTACTAACTAAATTTTTTTCTAAGATCATTGTTATATTGTCGTTTGGCGTCGCCTTTGCGACGATCTGATGAGAAATGCGGAGCCTGAAATTTCTCACTTCTTAATTGTTTTTTTTTTCACTACGGGGTATCGGGCGGATCACCTTACATTCGACAAGCGTTCCCCTCGGCCCGACTG
Organism: Andrena marginata; assembly: GCA_963932335.1. Lineage (NCBI taxonomy): Eukaryota > Metazoa > Arthropoda > Insecta > Hymenoptera > Andrenidae > Andrena > Andrena marginata. The sequence goes on from OZ010664.1 coordinate 14,726,291, forward strand.
GAGGTCGAGGGCCACGGGACTCTAGCCGAAGCGGCTATTATTATTTTGATCACCGTACGGATCACAGAGACTACATCGATCAATCATGTTTTTGGATAAGTTACACTCTCGTCGGACTCCAGGGTGAGCCAGGAATCCATTTGTCACGTACATATCGATACGATAAGAGAGTGGGTTTAAGAAATGCCTACTCCTTTTATAATTTGTATTGTTTGTGTAAAAGTAGTCCGATTTGCATGAAATTTGTGATAATTTTAATTGAGAGAACGCCAGGAATCCATTAGTGTTACTTTCATATCGATACGATGAAGAATAAAGAATTTCTTAATACGCTGTAATGAATATTTCACCCTCGACTGTGGGTCCCCGACCTCGATTCGCTGCGGTCGGCCGAGGATTCATACCTGTTTCAGAAAAACTGTATACTTTATTCTTTATCGTATCGATATGGAAGTGATACCGATGGATTCCTTACGTTTTTCAAATGAAAATTATACCAAATTTCATGTAAATCGGACTATTTTTAACGAAGTTATGGAAATCAATTTATTATGAAGATTCCTTAATTACAATCCGATTTGTGTCGTTTTTGGACCATTTTCATCGGGAAAACATAAGGAAACGATTCACGTCACTTTCGCCAAGATCCGGTGAGAAATGTAGAATTTTCGATTCGTCACGTCTTAGGGGGCAACATTGCACGGCCCCCCTGGTCTCGAGGGTCGAAGTACTCGAAACCCATCGAGGCACGGCTTATCGACGGCGTTGTTTCTGGAGTCTTGGCTGCCAGGATCGGCTGCCAGGCTCGGCGTGCGCTCCAGGATTTCAAAACTGTCGGAAATCCACGCGCCACGCCGAACCCTTGCCGTTTTCCTTTTCTAACTACTTTTTCTGTCTCTTAAGGTGCAGTTAAACATGTTCAACAGCGCGCATTTGCGCGCCGAACACTTAAAATTTCCTACGGTACGAGGTCCTACGTTGCGCGCCGAACCATAAAAATCGATCCTTGTAATGGTGTTCTGCAACGCGCATTGCACATGTTTAACCGTGCCTTTATGTAAACTCTTCTGGAGTGAAGGTTGGAGCGCGGCTAGGAGCGTGGTGCTTTCTGGCGCGCGGGCAGGAGTGTGGTGCTTTCTTGCGCGCCACGCTAGAGCGTGGCTGAAAAATTTGACCTGCATCACGCGCCATCAGAAGACTACCCCCTTTCTTCAAAACATCTTGCACATTACACCTCTTCATCATTTATCTTACATATAACATCACTTGCATACCTATGTGTATTTATTGTTTATCAATATTAGTTTTTATATTAAAACAAGCAATGACATGGTAATTATTGCCGTCAATAGTAATAATTATGATCGTCAGAACAGTGAATGTGTTACCTGCAATTTCATTTGCCATCGCATTGCCGGGGAAACATTTGGATATTTTAATGTACCCTTGTAAAATTTTACAGTCGTTATAACTGAGTCTTAAACCATTTCCATAATTTATAGCATCTTCAGGTCAACCAAATGTAGCTTCGTAAAAACAGATGTTTCAGTGTACCCTACAGTAATAGCATTTATGATATCCCCTATAAGCCAGGTATATCAAGATATGTCATTGATCGTTTCGTAGATCGAAAAATTGGATGGAGTCCACGTAGAAATGTGAGGCCGAACCCGTTGTCTCTAAGTAGTGGCGAGTATAATCTTCTGGCGCGCACGAAGGAGCGTCGCTCCGGCGTTCAAGTACTTTTGCGTGCCGCGCGCTGGAACGCACGCCGGGAACGCGCGCCGGGAACGATCGTGTAAAGACCCCTATTCGTGACACTTAGTCGCCACGGAAATCCTCCGACTAACGAATAAGGAGGGACGAATAATGACTAAAAATTTAGTCGACTTAAAATTTAATCGACTAAAAATTTAGTCAGATCATCGAATACAAACTTAGTCGACTAAAAATTTATTCGTTAGTCGCGAATAACTTCATTTATTCGAAATTCGTATTCGAAGGTTGGTCGAATAACAATTTAGTCGAATAATGCCCAACTCTGCGCATATCTAAAGGCGCGGCTACACATGTGCAACGCGCGCTGCAGAACATCATTATAAGGGTCGATTTTTATGGTTCTGCGCGCAAACAGGTACCTCGTGCAACACCAAGCCGCGCACGCAAATGGTTGCGCGCATCGTCGAAGAATTTGGTGATATTTGTCTATAGTTTTTGAACTATAAAAGCTATCGAAACGAATTTTGCGCCAAAAAAATAGGAAAAAATTATCCCCTTCTAATGATATATAACTTAATATTTTTTACATTTATTTATTTCTTCTTTTTCAATATTTTTATGTTAATTGATATAAACAAAATTGAGAGCTGTTTATTTGGTACTTTATTTAATGCTCTTTCAATAGTTTAAGTCGCATGTTGAGGAAACTTTTCGTTTCCAAGTTATAAAGATAGTAGTTGGGAAAACAAAGTGGTCCGGGTCGAAAAACTTAGTGACACTTCATGCATTTGTAGAATACCATTTATCTTACCTGTTATTTACATAATAATTCGTCAGCTTCGGTATCTAGATTTTTTTTTATTACATGATTTTAGTCGGATAGCCGGTATATATAATAATAATAATCGTCTTTATTCCATGTTTAAATAGCATATAAAAAAGAGAAACCACTTCGAAGGTCGTGGAAAGGGCGAGGCTCAGCGTAGCTGCTATTATGGCTGACCCGAAGGCACTATATGGTTCGGATGTTAATAGAAGTTTATGAAATATATCTTCATATGTTGATTTTCTTGATTTTTTCTCATATTCCAAGTTCTACATTTTTTAAAATCTTTGTGACATTGTTTCCTGTGCCGCTTCAGACAGTTGTCCAATTGGGAATAATGCGTGTTCTATGAACCATGCATTAATATCCTGTGGACAGAAGCTGGTCTAAACAGTTCCTTGAAAAGTTGAACAAAGATAGAAATGATTCTTGCGTGAGTACATAGAGCAAGATATGCTGAAATTATTTCATTTACAGTGAGTAAAAAAAGTATTGGTACACTTTTTAAAATCGCATAACTTTTTTAGAATTGGTCCAAACGACATGAGTTTTTTTTAGTATCTACACTGCGTCTGACCACTGCGTCCAAATCTAGCTACGGGGGGTTTCAATTCGGTGATAATTGAAACAACTATAAACGTAAAATTGTATCTCAGAGCGGAGAGGAAATATTTAGAGCAGAAGGGTGGTGGTTGTTCATGTGCTTACACGGCTGCCATTTTTTACAATTCATTACACAGCGACATCAGTTTTTTTAAAAGCACATGTTCTATTGCTGTGCACCCTTTACCATTTTATATCGATGTATGAGGTAGTAAAAATGATAGAATACAAATCGTGATATAAATCAAATTTTCAGCATTAATTGTTCGAAAGGAAAAGTTTTGTTATATATTTTCGATTTATTTTTTCATGAAAAATTATCTTTAACCCACTAGTACATTATGCATTTCTCGGATCATAGGGCGAATCGTATCAAAATAAGAATTTAGTCCATATTTCTTACATCGCGATAGAAATGAGCATCCCGATCCTTCGTAGTGTACGTCGTCCCTCTTCCCGCACCTACCGCAATAGCCCGTCAATTGTTTTAAGTCATGGTTTACAGCTAACAAAATTATTTTTCTTTTTTTAGTACATTTTAATAAAGGCTGGTTTTTAAATTTTTATTTTTGATTACACAAGCATTTTGTATTCCTTATGTAAAAGTAGTCCGATCTGCATAACATTTGGTATGATTTTAATCGGGAGCACACCAGGAATCCATTGGTGTCATTTCCATATCGACATGATGAAGAATGAAAAATAACCAAATTTCTTAATACGTTGAAATGAATATTTCACCCTCGACCGCGGGGAGCTGACCTCGAATCGCTGCGGTCGACCGAGGATTCATACCTGTTTCAGAAATAAAATAATTCTTTATCCTTTATCGTATCGATATGGAAGTGACACCGATGGATTTCTTATGTTTTTCCGACGAAAATCATACCAAATTTCATGTAAATGAGGCTACTTGTAACGAAGTTAAATGGAGATGATGAAAATAAATTTTTCATATAATTTCCTTTGTTATGCTCCGAATTACGTCGTTCTTGGTGTCAGTTTCATCGGCGAAACATAAAGAATCGATTGGCGCCGGTTTTGCAGAGATCTGATGAGAAATGTGGAACTTGGATTTTTCCCACTTTTAATGGTATTCCAAATCCTTCGAGGGTCGAAAGCCATAAAACTCGGTGCGGCCTCGCCATGGAGTCTGCGTGGCGAGCATTCGCTTGCTCGTGATGACATGCTTTTCAGTTTCGACGAACATTTGCGCGACTGAAATGCACGTCTCTCCATAAAAACCGACCTTCTTGGAGGGTCCCAAGTTCAAATTCGGGCGCGCATTGCAGATGTATGGACGTGATTTTCGCTGCGCACCGTGTTCGCCGCGCAAATGCGCGCTGTTGCACATGTGTAGCCGCGCCTTAATGTTTCGCAGGCAACATCGCTCTGTTGTAGCAGGCCAACAAAAGTTTTAAATTTTGTCCTCACATCTTCTGCAGTTTCACTCAACCGCGGATACACATAGGCCATAGACGGCTCAAGATTAAATAAAAATGTTACTGTATTCGGTGTGAATTACAGCGACTTATCAAGTAGTGTCATCTTTACAATCAGAGAATAATACATCTGACAAAATTCCACCGTTAATTCATCAATCCATAACGGCGCTGATCCAGTTAATTGTGTGCATTCTTTGATGTCTGTACATTTTTCGACTAGTATGCCTCATGTTGAAATCGGCAATACGAGATGATTCCCGCGATTGTCGCCGAGAACAATTTCTACATCGGTTATAGATCGTACGCTGATTCCAATTTCCAAATATTTGCAGGCCATGGATGTTAATGCGTATCTTCTGACTATGCTACGCGATGATTGGCACGGACTAAGAGAACAATCAAAACTATGAAATTGTCCGTTCGTATCAGGAATAAACATAAAGGTGAGATCAGACGGCGCGTGAATCGGCGAACTTTGCGCGTGAATCGGCGAACTTTGCGCGTGAATCGGCGATTCACGCGCCGTCTGATCGGTCATGGCTCGGCTCGCCCAGGCTCGCCAAGCCAACTTGCCGAGCTACACGAGCCGAGCCAGTTCGCCAAACCACGCGCCGTCTGATCGGTCATGGATCGCCGAATGGGGCTCGCCAAGCCGACTTGCCGAGCTAGACGAGCCGAGCTAACTCGCCAACCCACGCGCCGTCTGATCGGTCATGGATCGCCGAAGGGGGCTCGCCAAGCCGACTTGCCGAGCTACACGAGCCGAGCCAGCTCGCCAAGCCACGCGCCGTCTGATCGGTCATGGATCGCCGAATGGGGCTCGCCAAACCGACTTCACGAGCCGAGCAAGTTCGCCGATTCACGCGCCGTCTGATATCACCTTAACAATTTCAAGAAGTTATAAAAGTTAGGCCTTACCTATTACATGCATTCCCCTTGCATTGTACCCCACCTTGGATCACAGCGTTTCAAGAGCGAGAGAGAAAGACGCACATTCGTTTTCTCTCTCGTCTTCCCGACGTTGCCCGAAGCGCCGAGCTCACGGACAAGCAGCTCCGGCGTAGTGTGCATGCGAGGTGGGGGAAATTCTTGAGCATTCTCGAGCGCTCCCGTCCCGAATCTGGCATCACTGCACTGAACCCGTCCCGATTTTGGCATCAGCGCTTTTAGTGAAATGGTGCCAGATTCGGGACGGGATCTCTCGAGAATTTCCCCCACCACGCATGCACACTACGCCGGAGCTGCGTATCCGTGAGCTCGGCGCTTCGGACAACGTCGGGAAAGACGAGAGAGAAAACGAATGTGTGTCTTTCTCTCTCGCTCTTGAAACGCTGTGATCCAAGGTGGGGAGCAAGCGACACGCAGCCGTGCGCGATCTTCTTGAATGCCTCGAGATACACTTTTCACTTTCTGACATACTATGTATAATACTCTTGTAATGAAAAAAAATTTGCAAAAAGTTTTGTTACGGAAACCACGTTTTAAGACCTCATGATCACGTTTTGACTATTTAGAAAAGAGCTTTTTTTTAAATATCTCATATATTTGTTAACACGATTACGTTTAAACGGCAAAATGGATTTCAATGAAAGTTTATATTTAAATTTTATATTGTCTTAAGATCCGATTAGATAGCGAAAAATGATAATTACCACCCGTTATGGTTCTTCGATGTTTCAGATATACGAACTAAATTCTACATGAAAAAAAGTTAAATACAGTTCTTCTGTAACTTCTTTAACAAAGAAAAATGTACATTCATTATTTCTTGTTTTCATTTTAAATTTCCCTACTTTTTATTCGAGCTATTTCTATTTTTCAAACCTTAAAATTAATTTTTTTTATTAAAAGATGAATATTTTGATACTGTAAATTGGTGAACTTTGTTAAAATTAGAATCCACTCTTGGCCAGTAGCATGGACGCTGTAGGAGCCTTCTCGAGGACCGAGGAGAAGGCCTCGAGGAGGAGATTTTTCGATAATTATATCAAGTTGCGACAAAGAATCACGCACTATTTACAAATTAATTACGCGCAGCGTGCACGCTACCGCTCGATGGAAACTACGGAAAGTGGTGGTCTCTTCCATCGGGAGGGAAATGTAAACAATTGATTATGCAAAGCTAACATCGCGATACATGTTGTACAGTACTAAAATGTACAAAAACATTACAAAAATAGAAAAGAAAGGCAGCACGTAAATATATCAATTGGGTTCGATATATTGACGAGATGTAAGACTGAAATAATTGTACAATTTTTTACATTTCCAAAGGATAGAAAGCAAGCAGAGGAATTTACTATAATACATGCGACAGAATTTCGAGATAATTGTTACATATAAAATGAATATAATGAAGAATATACATTTATTTGTACAATTATCTCGAAGTTCTCTCTATAAATCATATGTACAGCAAGCAAGCGAATTTATTGCAAGGATAGAACAAGAATTGCGTGAAGTAAATCGAACAACTATTTACATATTCGCGATGTCCAGAAATCGAATGAAATAGAAAATGTATGAAATTGATAATGTTCTGGACATCACCAATTTGCATTACCCGACGTAGAAGGAAAATCCGCGAGGCCATCAACGGCATGTAAACGTAAACTACTCTTTTGCTTTTTCGCAAAAGTATATAAATTCTCAGATGACATGAGAGATAGATGTTTATCATCTACCTCCATGGTCTGAGCTGTTTCCTCGTGCGCCTTTAATGCCGATTTCGTTACGCAAGTGGCATTGACGATGGTCGAACAAAGTCGGTTTCGTTTCTTGTTATTTATGTCAGGAAGCATGGAAAACGATCTTTCAGCATCGGCGTTTGAATTCGGAAGACTTCTAATGGAATTTAATAATTCCTGCAAACATGGATATTTAAATGCGCCTTGATCGTTTCGCGTGAATAATATCGTTTTCCAAGCATCATCAAAAGTTAATGTATAAAGCATCTGCTTGTCTGCATTTGCAAAATTCAGGTGCAATGTCGACCATTCTTTTTGCAAACCGTCTTCGTCGAAACCGCCCAATTTCTGAACAATAAAGAGAACACTTTTAAAGGAAGTGTCTCTGTCATTATCTACTAATGCCAAATTAGGCTCAAAAACAATTAACTTGCTCAGAAATTCGTCATCGATTGGCAATCGATTACGAATTTCGTTTGCAGCCGTTATGTAAAACTTAAGACAATTTTCTCGAACGGTTTGGACAACATCGGGTTTGCCTTCTGCAACTAACTGGCAAAGAAAAGTGTCATAATCCGGACCTAAATGAATACTATCAAATACGATTTGATTATCGCCTCTTGAAAAATCTATTAATTTTACTAAATCCATGTGCTTCAAAAGCTGCGGTTTCAAAAAATTACGTAAAATATTATACAAAAGAGTTTTGGCAGTATTTTGAAGCAAATGGATTCTTGTTCGTTGCGATTGAAAGAATAAACTAAAGTCATTGAAATACTCCAGAACGTATTCCAAAAACAGAAGATATGCTTTCGCTTCTGGATTTTGCATGATGGCAAACAGATTTTCCCCAAACTTTGTCTTCTCACTTACGACCAATTCTTGCAGAAAGTGCCACAGACTGTCCCAATTTTCTAAAAGTGAAACTACGGATGTGTAACGCGATAACCATCGCGTAGTACACAATTTTAAAATTTTGCGGGTCGTAAATTGAAAACATTGCTGAAATTCGCGAAAAATGGCCGAGCGTTTGGGACTGCTGTAAATGAATTTTGCCACTTTCCGTAATAATTCCTCGCAGACCTCGGGAATGGTAGCGCATGCTGCTTGCACTAACAATGCAGAGGAGTGACATGGACACGGCATGGTGACAAATTTTTCACCGCGAATTTCTGCAAGTTTGGTTCTGAATGACGAGTGACGCCCTGTCATGACAGAAGCGTTATCACACGACAAAGCAAGAATATTTTCGAACGGAATTTGCTTTTTCCACATGGAGTTCCTAAATGAGGTAAATATTTAATCGGCAGTACATTCTCGCGCGTCAAGATTAATCTAGAGACGCGGTAGCGTCTCGACGCCAAGTACAGGAAAGAAAGTACAGGAAAGAAAAAGACACCCTATATATGGCGACTGTCGCTACTGCTTATCATTTACTCGTCGCCCGGCTAATCCAACCTAACCTGAAACTTATTTCATTAATATCTCATGACGCTTGCAATATTTTCTAAATTTAAAGGCATTTTTCTTATGTAAACCGCATATAAGCTTTGGAATGAGACCAATTTCAATAAAATCGGTCCACGCATAACAGAGATATGATAATATCGTCTCATGGATCAGTCGGAAATGTTAAGATTCTTCTTCTTCTTCTTCTGATTCTTCTAGAAATTTTTCGTCAAACATAATACGTATACGCGTTACACGCACACCTTCAGTCAAAACAAAACTAACACATGTTTCGTTCTTCTACGTATATACGTGTTACACGCACACCTTCAGCCAAAACGAAACTAACACATGTTTCGTTCTTCGTTCGTCGACTCTCGGGATTATTCGGCAGGGATCGTCGTCCGTCATTGTACAAACTATTTTTTAAATACATTGAACTTTATAACCTACCAATCTTAACCTCCAAGTGTCAAATAATGTAAGTTGTCCAAATTTGAGATGTCAGGAGTTTTTACACTAAATAGGAGACGGAATTATTGTCTCAATTAACAAGGTAAGTCGCCAAATTTATTTAATAGATTTTTTATGTAGAGTCGCAGACTTGGAAGTTGTCCGGAGAAGGTTCGACAGAGAAGCACCTTCTTTCGCATAAGTTTCTAGAAATTTGTACCATGCTTGTACAAAATAATATATTGTAGTAAAAAATTGCATTGAATTTAAATTGCCAGATATTTGTGTTTGTATACCAGAAATTTAGAGTTTTTATGTAAAGCTTATTATATTATAGAAATGAAGGGGACGCACAGGACTTCGATAAAAATGAAGGAGACGCACAGGCTTGGATAGTACAATTGAAGGGGACGCACAGGCTTGGATGGATAGAAATGAAGGGAATGCACAGGCGTGGAGGTTGTCCGGAGAAGATTAAATAGATAGACAGAGCATCTTGTTTCGCACAAGTTTCTGGAACTTTGTCAAATAAGGTAAATCGACAAAATTTGTTTAAAGACATAGCATTAAGAATTATTAAGAAAATAGATTATGGTGGACTGCTTGCAATGTAAAGCAAGTCACATTAGTGAAGAAAGTACACTGAAAACACATCTCCGTTAATGCTTTTCAATCTTTTGTGAAAGACATTCGTAATACTTTAATTAATAAAATCCAAAGTAGTTGTCACGCTATTCATTAATTCATTAATTTTTTAGATTCCCATTATTTAAAATCACCAATAAACATACTAAATAAATTAGTTTCATTCCAACACCAATACATTGCGCGTTAAAAATATTGGATCTCCGCGTTCATTTCGCTGAATTATTACCATTAGCATTTAAATTTCCTGCAACAAGACTTTCTGCCATACGCTCGCACCTCCTTCGGACACATTATTTAGTCTCTACACTCACTAAAGCAAAAGGCCACTCTATTTCTATATATAATAAGTTCTACGTTAAGTTGTAACTAAAATAACTAAAATGTGGATTTTATATATATTTACAGATAATCAAAGCAGAAGATGATGCAGTGTGATCTACGTCAGAGAAAAAAATTTATTGTGACATAGTATTATATTAATTATATTAATTAAAGGATTTTATTAAACGATTTTATTCAGCTGCAATCCTCTATTTGCTTCTTGTAAGTTTGGTTCATATCAGAAAACTCAAATTTAAACCAATTCAATCATCATCTTGAAGCATTGCAGGTGTGCATAGTTTCTATTATGTAGAATTTATCTTTAATTCTATCCCGTCATAAGACTGTTTATTAGGGTGGACCTTAGTTACTCTTGTCGAAATATAATTTTGAGATTTTTGACGGGGTCACCCCCCAAGGATTATGCCACTGGGAGAAAAAATAATGTGTGCAAAATTTAAAATTAATCGGGGAACGAGAAACTGTGTCTCATCGCATTTGAAATTTTTTATTTTCGTAACTCGTTTTTCTTCGTTGTAGTATATCGTTAATATACATTTTTATATATCGTTATCTTTTTACGCTGTGTAATAATATAGAATCAAAGTATAAGATTACAGAAAAAAATCATGACCTTGAAATCTCAAAAAATGAACCATCAAAAAATACTTTTTTGGTTGGCATTATATTTATGTTGTCAAACAGTATAATTTTCGTCTAAAATTTTTTTTGGATAATTATAAATAACTGATTAAAGGGAAAACTACATCCGAAATGCACCAATTTTTGCAGATATTTTTCAATTTATTTTAAAAACTAGGGCTCTAGAAGAAAATTCACCATTGTATGTGATGCAACAGACATTTTCCCCCCGGAAAACACCAACAAAAGTGGTAAGTCACGGTTTGTTTTCAATACAGAAGGCAACAGCGGCGGGCGTATCCATTGCCGCTCATCGACAGAATCGCTTACACGCGCGCGACTACCACTGTCGGCGCCATACGTTTTGCCAAACTATTTCGCTCAGTTATTGAAAACGAAATGTGACCTACCACTTTTGTTAATGTTTTCCGAAGGAAAAATGTCTGCTGCATCGCGTGGAGTAGTCAGATTTTCTTCTAGACTCTTAGTTTTTAAAATAAATTGACAGATATCTGCAAAATTTGTTGCGTTTCGGGTGCATTTTTTCTTTGATCGTGGTTTAAACATATTTAAATGGTAATAATGCAATAATAACTTATATCGTTGTGTTCCCGAAGGTTTATAAAATAATTTTGACGCAACAAGCAACCGAATAACTATTACTATTTCGATACGCAAGACGTTCAAGTTGAAAATTTGCATTTTTTTTTTAAATAAACTAATTTTTCGAAAACGGAGGATGTTGGCGAAAAACGGTTTGCGAATTCGTATTCAGCGTACGAAAATTTATAAGAAACGTGTATTGAATGTTACAAGTCCAGATGGCTGTTGAATAGTTACAATTGAACTTTTGCATGAGTTTGACTGCTCGTTCGGCCGAATCGTTTACTGCTAAATTATTTACTATATTTAATCCAATATTATAATTGGGATCACTTTTCCATTCTAGAGAATCCATATTTATAAAATCTGTTGGAACAGTGTATTCTTAACGAAAGTATCGGTTATTTCATTAAAATTTTGAAATCTATTATTTATATATATATATATATGAAAAAAATTCCTTAGACAAAAGTTGTACTGTTTGACATGGTAAAAATAATTACAACGAAAGATGTTTTTTTACGGTAAATTTACGAGATTTCAAGGTCATAATTTTTCAAGTAATCTTATACTTTGATTCTATATTATTAGAGTGTAAAAAGACAAATTCAACCATATATAAACATGTATATTAACGATATACTACAATGGAGAAAAACGATTACAAAAAAAAATTCAAATGCGATGAGACCCGGTTTCCCGTCTTCCGGTCGATTTCAAATGTTCCACTTTTTTTTCCCCCAATAAAAATTATCTAAAGTCTGTCCCTACTATGCCAATTATCTTTGTAAAAAGAAGTGAGATCCCCATAAAAAAACTTCAAAAAGTAAAAAAATTACGCCAAGTACATGAAAAATCAAATATATCACAAAAAATAGAAGGTAATAATAAAATCACACAAAAATAGAAGACAATATACAATCCCCCAAAAAATAGAACAAAATATATAATCACAAAAATAGAAGATAATACACAAAAAAATAGAACAAAATATACAATCACAAAAAAATAGAAGATTATAATAATTACAAAATAAAAAAAAGGTGTGAAATCAAAATGAGCTGCAAGTACATAAAGGTACTTTCCAACTGCGCTTAAGATGACACAACTACATATACACAGCTAAAATGCTGTGATCATACATTCCATTACTCATATCGCGGACATTTTTTAATTAATCCGTCAAAAAGAATCCCATTTAAAAAAAATTGTCGTAAATTAATAACTTTACAAAATTAATAATATACCAAAATTACGCCAATTATAAGAATGGCTATTATACAAAGACAAAATTGTATTAAATAATATTAAGCAGACATATTTTTATACAAGTAAATATTTTAATACGAATAAATATTTTATTCAAAATACTTGGCACTGCGGAACCGAAAAAATGTTAATTGTTTTAGTAGTAATAATAATTTATAATAACTCCCTTACAATCTAAAATACATAAACATATATATACATATACATATTAGAAACGCAGTCAGATCTATTCTACATATATTTAACTCTAATATCATACGTAGCATATGCACCCGCACACATACACACATTCACGAAAGCACGCACAAGAAAGAAAGAAAAAGATTAATGCAATTTATATATATTTATTTCAGTTTAGCAACTCCAATTCGGGGTGCAGCGCCAAGTATTTTGAATAAAATATTTATTCGTATTAAAATATTTACTTGTATAAAAATATGTCTGCTTAATATTATTTAATACAATTTTGTCTTTGTATAATAGCCATTCTTATAATTGGCGTAATTTTGGTATATTATTAATTTTGTAAAGTTATTAATTTACGACAATTTTTTTTAAATGGGATTCTTTTTGACGGATTAATTAAAAAATGTCCGCGATATGAGTAATGGAATGTATGATCACAGCATTTTAGCTGTGTATATGTAGTTGTGTCATCTTAAGCGCAGTTGGAAAGTACCTTTATGTACTTGCAGCTCATTTTGATTTCACACCTTTTTTTTATTTTGTAATTATTATAATCTTCTATTTTTTTGTGATTGTATATTTTGTTCTATTTTTTTGTATATTATCTTCTATTTTTGTGATTATATATTTTGTTCTATTTTTTGGGGGATTGTATATTGTCTTCTATTTTTTTGTGATTTTATTATTACCTTCTATTTTTTGTGATATATTTTTTCATGTACTTGGCGTAATTTTTTTACTTTTTGAAGTTTTTTTATGGTTAATTCTACTAATTCCGTTCGAACATCCAAAGTCTCGGGTGCGACATACCGAACAATAAACGACATCCATTTCTCATTGGTAGAGTCGGATGTCTCATCAATAAATATTGAAAACTTAGAATTTTGTAAAACATGACTAAGACGCTCTGTTTCCCGAGGACACAGAACGTACGATATAATATTAGAACACTTTGTTCGACCACACGTCATTCGTTCCAAAACATCAGGATCTTTCCCAACGTCTTGGAAAAAATTAAGAATCGCCTCTGCGGATTGATGCGAAATATTTTTCTCGGCAACTAATGCAGCAAAACGAATTTCCGCGACTTTTTTTCGTTCATCAAATGACAAAGGCGATTCCTCGCATTGCGATCTGAAATCGTTCGATTTCCTCACATCTATTCCATTTTTTTCGCAGTTTTTTATGTGGCACTTGGAATCCGCGTGACGTTGGATTTGCGATATCCCGCAAACAAATGATTTTTTACAAGCCGAACAGAAACACGAAAAAGGATCATCGGCGACCTTATTCAACCATGGCTTGAAATCCTCAAGCCATTGAGGCATAAAAATCTTTCTCGAGTCCTTAGCATGAACAGTTATTCGCGGAATTTTTTTAGATGACAAATATTTATGTCTCGCTGATTCCGCATGTCTTTTAACGTTTGACGCGCCGCAAGAAAAAGTTTTCTCGCATGAAGAACAGTAGAAAAGGCTTTTATCATTATGCTACTCTACGAATCCACGATCGGAACTTCTCATTCGTTTCCCACAACGGCCGATAAATATTAGTAGCCTTTTCACCTGTTTTCTCAAACGTTTCCATCGTACTTACCACGAAAAAAATTAAATATGTAGGAAAAATATTATATACAAAGCAACAAGCAAATGCTAGCGTATAGAAAAGGGGAGATATAGGGGGCTACTAATTACACACTACACGACAGATACGAAAAACATGCAGCGCAGCGCGAAAGAAATAGTAGGTACTCACCACCGGATCTCTAATTCTACTGAAATGACGGATCAAGAGACACGGTAGTGTCTCGCGCCAAGTATATATATAGATATACATATATGCGCAGCGCAAGACACGGAGTGGCTCTATTACGCGACGACTCGCTATCAAGAACCCTGAGATTTCCGAATCTCAATAACGGCTGATCCAATTAGATTTTGAATGGTCTTAATGGATAGCTTGGGTTTGATTTACATCAGAAAAGTGTCTTTGTTTTGTTCCTACGGGCCTTATGAGCTGAGATATTTCGTTGTAAAGTTGCAATTTGCTGAATTTTATGTTCTTAAAATTCAGCATCGTCATAGTCATCGTCCTACACTTCTAGGCAAGAGGGGAGTATGAAAGGGTGAGGAAATGTCTCTCAGGCACGTTGTTCATTGGATGCGGGCATCGGCCAATCGCGTAACAAATTGTTGTCACGTGACAGCTAGGCAGAGATATTATAACCTACCAAGTGCTAAGTGTCAAATAAATTGTTGTCACGTGACAGCTAGGCAGAGATATTTTAACCTACCAAGTGCTAAGGGTCAAATAAAGTAAATTGTCGGAATTTGAAATGTCACGAGTTTTTACACTAATAGGAGACTGAATTATTGTCTCAATTAACAAGGTAAGTCGCCAAAATTTTTCAAATAGATTTCTTATGTAGAGTCGCAGGCTTGGAGGTTGTCCAGAGAAGGTTAGACAGACAGAAAAACATCTTGTTTCGCAAAACATCAAGTTTCTGGAAAGTTGTCAAATAAGGTAAATCGACAAAATTTGTCAAAGTAGCGTAGCATTAAGAATTAAAAAAATTATAGCGTACTGCTTGCAACGTTGAGCAAGTCACATTAGTGAAGAAAGTACGCTGAAAACGCATCTCCCTTGATACTTTTCAATCTCTTTTGGAAAGGTATTCCTAATACTTTATTAAAATCCACAGTAGTTCCTACGCAATTCATTAATTTTATTAGTTTCCCATTAACAATATTTCAATTCAAAAATATAAACATACTAAATTAATTTTATTCCAATACCAATACATTGTACGTTAAAAATATTGAATCTCTTCGTTCATTTTCGCTGAATTACCATTAGCATTTAAATTTCCTGCAACAAGACATTCTGCCATACGCTCTCACCTCCTTCGGACACATTTTGTAGTCTGTACACTTAAAATAGCAAAGGGCCAATCTATTTTTATATGTTCTACGTTAAGTCATAACTAAAATGTGGAATTTTGTATATTTACAGATAATCGAAGCAGAAGCGATAGAGAAAGTAACCCTGCTGCAAATGAGAAAAATAAGCACATTTTCATGTATAATTTTATTCTAGAGTTTTAAGAAATATGTATATACAATTAATATTGAGTTTTATTATGAATGTGGAAAACTGTATAATTCAGACAACAAAAATAAATCGGACATAGTATTATATTAATTAAACGATTTTATTCAGCTTCGATTCTATGTTTGCTTCTTGTATGTTTGCTTCATATCTGAAAACTCAACTTTAAACCAATTCGACCAATCCAATTGTCTTGTAGCTTTGCAAGCGTGAGGAGTTTGGATAACGATATAATATATTGTTGAAAAAATAACCCCGAGGGGGTGAAAAAGTTATCCAGTCATCAATAAACACTACAAAATGTGTGAAATCCCCACAAAATTACCTTTTTTAAAAAAGGTACAAAAAAGAGCGCCAAGTATATAATTCCATCATAAAGAATTCCATTTAAAAACATTGTCGTAAATTAATATAAATTTCTTAATATGCTATATTTAACTTTACAAAAGTGATGAGATACAACAATTGCGCCAATTATCACAATGGCTATTTATACAAAGAAAAAATGTACTCAATAATATTAAGCCGACATATTTTTATACAAATCAATATTTTAATACGAATAAATATTTTATTCAAAATACTTGGCGCTGCTCTCTGAATTGGTGTTGCTAAACTGAATAAATATGCATAAATTGCATTAAAATCTTTTTCTTTCTTTCTTGTCTCTGTGGTGTCTTGTCTTGTTTTATTTATTAACCAAGACAATTAACATTTTTTCGGAGAGCAGCGCCAAGTATTTTGAATAAAATATTTATTCGTATTAAAATATTGATTTGTATAAAAATATGTCAGCTTAATATTATTGAGTACATTTTTTCTTTGTATAAATAGCCATTGTGATAATTGGCGCAATTGTTGTATCTCATCACTTTTGTAAAGTTAAATATAGCATATTAAGAAATTTATATTAATTTACGACAATGTTTTTAAATGGAATTCTTTATGATGGAATTATATACTTGGCGCTCTTTTTTGTACCTTACTTAAATGTCGCGAAGCGCAACTGTTCGACTCCCCACGAAACGCATCGACATGTAAACAAAGTATGTATACGCGACCACCGATCGCGCGGATCTGACCGTCAAATGTACTTGACGAAAACCAGGCCCGAGCGAACCCTCGAAACGAGAAACGAAAAGAATAGATAGGGATTCGTAAAATAGTACGAAAAATTCTGAAAGGAGAAAAATCGAAGAAAAGGCTAAAAGAAATAACAGCAAGGCAATGGTGACAGTACCGAACTGCCACAGATGCATTTACCAGTTATACCTTTCTCTCCTATTCTTGTACAATTCCTTTATACCAATTTACACATTTTAGTGTACAACATGTAGGGATGGGATCAAGTTCAATATGTACTGATGAATCCGAGTCAATTCCAATACAAAAGTTTCACTTCATGGGATTCGAATACTACTCATAAGAGCTGGCGTTTCATTCTATATACTTCCAAAGTACTTGGGTTATAGAAGCCGGTTTCGAACCTCAGAAAAAGTAGCGGCAGAGTTCAGAATGTACTTCTAAGTACTTCGACGTTTGAAAGAATCGAATCTCGTAAAAGTAGTATTTGATCCCTGAAAGATAAAAATCTACATAGCTGAGATTTACCAATATCGTACCACTTAATATATTTTTCGTTGTATTTCGTATTTGGTACTAGATTGAACGCAAATTAATATTGGATATTGAAGCTTGATGTTTTAGGCATAGTTTTTAGTTAAAGAATTGTACATAACCTGTACATATAACATATAACTTAAGTTTTCAAATCGTACTGGTACGATTGCAGTTGTACGATTTTAGGAAACATGATTGATCAGTTTATTTATACATATCTATTTAAACTTCATAATAAATGTAATATGTACATAAAATGAGTGTGAAATATTCTACAATAAACCCGCTTTTAGAAAAATAGAAAAATGCAGGATAAAACTGCATTGTTTGATTATTATCAGCTAAAATATAATGGTAAAATGTCATCAATCATACTTGATTCTTTTAAATGTTTATATTTATAGCACGCACAAACTAGGGTGTAAGCTTGAAGGTTTTATTTCTGTTTCTCATTTTGCATTTACTTTATGTTTTTACCATTACATGTCGGTTCTACTCACTAATTATTGAGAAATTGATGAGGTACGATTTATGTGACCAGATAGTTTGATGACCGGATAGTTTCGAACAGTTCACGATTCACGAGTGGTTTGAAAAAGAAAAACAATACTTTTAAGGGAACATTCTCAACAAATCGCTAAAAAATAGGTGATGTTTAGGATTTTTTTGTAAAAAAGTATACAACTTACAGTAAAAAAACTTTATGGGTTTTACTTATTCGTTATTCAAGGATAGGAAAAAAAAATTTAATTTTCCAGTAGTCGTTCGATTTCTACGTGGCGCTCCTTGCTCTGCTATAATAAAAAGCAGCGTCGACGGTAGGCAGTATAACTCGACGTAGGATTGTCGCAAATACAGGAACCAAAGATACTCTTATATGTTATATTAATCGCTATCGTATCAGCCTATTAGAAGGTACAGAACGTAAAATGACGATGTTTGGTGCACGTTTGAACACAAAAATGCTAAAAAAAGGAGTAATTTTAAGCCTAAAAATGTTAATAACGAAAACCTATGACACCTAAAATTTATGATCGAAGGCTGATACGATAGTGAATTTAATTATAAAGAAAATATCAGTATTATCAATAACAATTTATTTACTTGACAAATACACAAAACACTGTTAACATTTGTAACTATTGAGGAATAATATTTGATCGACAATTTTTGGCTTCAGTCTATTTCGTTTTTTATTAATGACATTTCCTGCCTTCGAAAATAATCTTTCTGATGGGACGGACGTCCCCATGGTGCATAAGTAATCACGAGCTACGTTCGTTAAAATAGGGTACAGAATACTATTTACAGACCAAAATAATAAAGGACCATTTTTACGATTCACGTACTGTGATTTTAAATAATTGTGTATCTCTATAGTAATAGCGGATGAACTAGAGACGTGCTCGTTTATATTGGCAACTTTGGTATCAAAGGATGACCATAATGAAATATGGGCGTCATTTTTGTTCGAATCATTTAAATCTTGGGAAGTATCCGTACTTGTTGATACATCGTCATTCAAAACGCACTTAGCTGCTTCCTCGATTAAAGCATCGCGTGCACAAGCAATGTTTTCATTTTTGGAAAAACTTGCAGTTTTGAAACGAGGATCTAATAAAGTAGCTATCGCATAAAAATGATTATTTTCAACATCACTTAGATAATATTCTATATAATAAATCAACTTTCGACGCAAAATCTGATCTAAACCAATATCATCGGTACTATCGGTAGTAACGTATAAAAGAGTACTTA
Source organism: Andrena marginata (assembly GCA_963932335.1). Lineage (NCBI taxonomy): Eukaryota > Metazoa > Arthropoda > Insecta > Hymenoptera > Andrenidae > Andrena > Andrena marginata. The sequence continues at coordinate 14,745,628 of OZ010664.1, forward strand.
GTTGCTTTTTTAGTGGTATTATTTTTGATAAATTTATATTTTTTTCGCTACTAATTTCTTTTGTAACTAAAAAAAATATATGCAATATGGGCAGTATTAAACCCAGAGTATTCCATTCATGATCACTTAATAATTCAAAATTATGTGTTAATGTGGCTAACGCTGATACTACAGCACGTTTTTGCTCTAATAATCTATCAAACATTTCATATGTTGAATTCCAACGGGTTTCAACTTCAATTATTAATTTGTGATTTGGGATCTTAATCAGGTATTGCGTTTCCGCTAATTTATCTTGTGCTAGGCTGCTGTGTTTAAAATACGTAATTACTCGACGACATTTCTCGCGAATCCGGACAATATCCGGAATCTCCATCATAGATTTTTTTACTATGAGGTTCAAGGTATGTGCAAAACATAGTATGTTGGTCGTTTTAGGTTCTAGCTGTTTAATTGCTAATTTCATATTTGCTGCGTTGTCTGTAACAACGCTTATAACTTTATTTTCTATTTTCCAATTATTAAATATACCTTTTAAATTATTTGCAATTGCGGCACCGGTATGACTTCCTTCAATTTTTACAGTTTCCAACACATATGTTTTTAGTTGGTAAATGTCATTAATAAAATGACACGTAACAGTTAAGAAACTGTCCATGTTTACGCTAGTCCACGTGTCTGTCGTAATACAGACCTTTCGCACATTGGCTAATTCATTTTTAACATTCGATGTAGCTTCTTCATATTTCTTTTCTAACCATTTTTTTAATACCTTCCGACTTGGTAGTTGATATTTTGGGTCCAAAAATTTTAACAATGCAACAAAACCATTGTCTTCTATTATGGATAATGGCTGCAGATCAGTTGTTATCAAATCGATTATTAAAGAATCGATTGTTTTTTTTCTCGGATTATTCTCTGAAAGAATCAGTATTTTTAGAATCAATTGCAATAATCTTTATGCATAAATTAAATCTAAAACATTAATATGAATTAGAATAATGTAATATACCTTCATAAGGGCATACGTTTTCTAAAACAGTATTATCATTACTGTCAGTTTTCTTGGAGATATTATGAAGCTTCGCATGCTTAATTAAATTTGTAGTACATTTGTCATATTTCAGCCTTTTATTACATGTGCTACACACCACAACACCATTTTCTGGGTTAGAATAATAATCCCAAACCCAAGAACGTTGAGGCATGTTCAACGTGGATCACTACACGACGATAGACGATGCGTGAGGGTTACTGATAGTGATTACTGATTATAAATTATTATTATCGTTACAAATTAGAATTATACAGATCACACGACATATGATTGATTGGTTGGACGCTAATGAACGAGTGTCGATTGACGATGTACAACGACGCCGTTATTCATGATTTAATGTAGCATGTATTTGTTAATAAAACTATCCAATCATGTAAATAGTTTCTCCATTTATAATGTAACAAATTATTTGATTGGTTCGTCGCTAATTCAGAACGAGCGTTTTACATGTTAGCATTGTTTTAATAACGAAGCAGCCGAAGAGAGAGAGATATATATGATAATTATATACAGTGAGTAAAAAAAGTATTGGCACACTTTTTAAAATCGCATAACTTTTTTAGAATTGGTCCAAACGACATGAGTTTTTTTTAGAAGGTAGAAGGATTACTTTGCTAAGTGACGTGTTTCGTAGTTTTGAAAAAAATGCAATTTGTCGGAATTGCAAAAAAACATAGAAAGGGCAGTTTTTTCAACTCTTTTTTCTGAGCCTGTAATGAAAATTCAAAAAACCCGTTTGTAAATTTAAGTAAGCTGTATACATGCTGAAAATTTCATCAAAATCGGTTAACGGTGCTCTGAGTTACAAACGTTTAAAGATCGCAGAATAAGGTCGAAAATCGCGAAATTCCCGAAATCAAGCGACCAACATACTATGTTTTTCACATACCTTGAACCTCATAGTAAAAAAATCTATGATTGTGATTCCAGATATTGTCCGGATTCGCGAGAAATGTCGTCGAGTAATTACGTATTTTAAACACAGCAGCCTAGCACAAGATAAATTAGCGGAAACGCAAAACCTGATTAAGATCCCAAATCACAAATTAATAATTGAAGTTAAAACCCGTTGGAATTCAACATATGAAATCTTTGATAGATTATTAGAGCAAAAACGTGCTGTGGTATTAGCGTTAGCCACATTAACACATAATTTTGAATTTTTAAGTGATCATGAATGGAATACTCTGGGTTTAATACTGCCCATATTGCATATATTTTTTTTAGTTACAAAAGAAATTAGTAGCGAAAAAAATATAAATTTATCAAAAATAATACCACTAAAAAAGCAACTAAGTACTCTTTTATACGTTACTACCGATAGCACCGATGATATTGGTTTAGATCAGATTTTGCGTCAAAAGTTGATTTATTATATGGAATATTATCTAAGTAATGTTGAAAATAATAATTTTTATGCAATAACTACTTTATTAGATCCTCGTTTCAAAACTACAAGTTTTTCTACAAATGAAAATATTGCTTGTGCACGCGATGCTTTAATCGAGGAAGCAGCTAAGTGCGTTTTGAATGACGATGTATCAACAAGTACGGATATTTCCCAAGACTTAAATGATTCGGACAAAAATGACGCCCATATTTCATTATGGTCATCCTTTGATACCGAAGTTGCCAATATAGGTAAACGAGAACGTGTCTAGTTCATCCGCTATTACTACATTGGTTATTATTATATTGGTCTGTAAATAGTATTCAGTACCTCATTTTAACGAAACTAGCTCGTGATTACCTGTGCACCATGGGAATCTCCGTCCCATCAAAAATAATATTTTCGAAGGCACGAAATGTCGTTATAGTAAAAAACGAATTAGGTTGAAGCTATAATAAATTGTCAATCAAATATTATTCCTCAATCCTTACAAATGTTAAGAGTATTTTGTGTATTTGCCAAATAAATTAATTGTTAATGATAATAAAGTTAACTAAATGTAATGTGGAATACTTGTACATAGATAATTTTCACCGAAAACAAATCACTCACTCGCACCGAATAGAAAACTCCTGGTTAAAGTAGGTAATTATAAAGGATTCGAATCTATTGATCAGGGTTCGATTATACTTGCAAGTACCGCTGACGTTTCTCAAAGTACTTATAGAGAGTTCGAACCTATCCCGTCAAGGTTCGAGTCTACTTGAAAGTAGTGTTTTTTTTTCCGAAGTACTTGTGAACTGTTCGAAACTATACAGTCAGATTCGAACCTACCTTCAATATACTTGATCCCATCACTAACAACATGTATCGCGATGTTAGCTTTGCATAACCAATTGTTTACATTTCCCTCCCGATGGAAGAGACCACCACTTTCCCGTAGTTTCCATCGAGCGGTAGCGTGCACGCTGCGCGTAATTAATTTGTAAATAGTGCGTGATTCTTTGTCGCAACTTGATATAATTATCGAAAAATCTCCTCCTCGAGGCCTTCTCCTCGGTCCTCGAGAAGGCTCCTACAGCGTCCATGCTACTGGCCAAGAGTGGATTCTAATTTTAACAAAGTTCACCAATTTACAGTATCAAAATATTCATCTTTTAATAAAAAAAATTAATTTTAAGGTTTGAAAAATAGAAATAGCTCGAATAAAAAGTAGGGAAATTTAAAATGAAAACAAGAAATAATGAATGTACATTTTTCTTTGTTAAAGAAGTTACAGAAGAACTGTATTTAACTTTTTTTCATGTAGAATTTAGTTCGTATATCTGAAACATCGAAGAACCATAACGGGTGGTAATTATCATTTTTCGCTATCTAATCGGATCTTAAGACAATATAAAATTTAAATATAAACTTTCATTGAAATCCATTTTGCCGTTTAAACGTAATCGTGTTAACAAATATATGAGATATTTAAAAAAAAGCTCTTTTCTAAATAGTCAAAACGTGATCATGAGGTCTTAAAACGTGGTTTCCGTAACAAAACTTTTTGCAAATTTTTTTTCATTACAAGAGTATTATACATAGTATGTCAGAAAGTGAAAAGTGTATCTCGAGGCATTCAAGAAGATCGCGCACGGCTGCGTGTCGCTTGCTCCCCACCTTGGATCACAGCGTTTCAAGAGCGAGAGAGAAAGACACACATTCGTTTTCTCTCTCGTCTTTCCCGACGTTGTCCGAAGCGCCGAGCTCACGGATACGCAGCTCCGGCGTAGTGTGCATGCGTGGTGGGGGAAATTCTCGAGAGATCCCGTCCCGAATCTGGCACCAGTGTTTAGTGTGTTGTCGACTGCCGTCCGGGGTGGGTGCATTGCCGCGTCTTTAAACGATGGCCGAGTTTCCGTGAAGTTTTGTGACTTTTACGGTGAAATGGGGATTATGTCGACACGAAATGGGTAATCTATCGACTATAGTGAAGTTTAGTACAGCACTCTTCTCCTGCCTTGTGGATTATACCTGGGCTGAAAACGAGCTACGAGGTAATAAACATTAACTATGCCTGTATTACGTACGCCGTATCCTGCACGTCAAACACACGTGGTTTAATACAATCTACCCGATCCTTACGGCGTCCTTGTCACTTCTTATTTTTGGCGCCATTCCGTTAGTTGAAATCTCTCCGCAATACGCAACTCAACGAACACGTCGCGAGTGAAAGTGCATTTGTCCTTAATAACGCGTGTCAATTGTAATTAATGCTCATCGATTACAATTAACCAGCAACTTTGTCGCTGTGCCAAAGCTGATATTTGTTCCCATTCATAATAATATATGCTGTGCGTTTAGAATGCTGGGTATTATGGATCAAATCGAGAAATGAAGGTAATGCATGGATTTTCTTATTTAGTAGAAAAATTTAAAGGGTCTTCAATTTGTGACATAATGTTTTTATTAAACAATATTAAATATTATATTGTGCGTCAGGCAGTGGTTTTTAATAAGCGCAAGTTATTATTTCTCGGTGAATCATGTTATGCCGTGACAATCCATAAAAATTATCCTTCCTCTGTCTTTGCCTGGTACGAAACGTAGCACTGTGATTGACAGTCAGTGCATCTCGGAGCTAATTGTCGTGCATGCAATGCTCGCAAGTTTCTAAGTGCATCGTACTAGAAATCCTCTTTGGGTTTCAGCTGTACTCCCTTATTGTTCCGCATCCTGTCGACGTTTTATGGTTGCCAAAAGCTATACTTCTGTTAACATCTACTTGAGGAAAGAAGAGTTGTGTAAATATTCTTTTATCCACACTGTGCATCAATTCTCATGACCAAATCGGACTTCGCCGTTCCATTTCTAAATACTTCCTTCGCACATGATTCTTCCATTCAAGCAGGGCTGATGTGCAAGTTGGACAATTGACGAGACATAATTACCGATAATTTTGAGCTATCTAAAAGTATACTTTTATTATTATACTTTTAATTTAGCCTTTTTACAGAGTACAACAGTATAATGTAGGGCAATTCTTATACATGGACCGCTACAATGAACATCCTATTTACAAAGTGGAAGGGGTGGTTCTCCATGCTGAAATGAATCGAAAACACAATAATTTTTTTATAAATGATTAATTCACGAAGCAATTTTATGATTTTCTGTCCATTGCGTCAATAGTGACCAGTATTATATCATTTGAATGTACATTAAGGGCACAGTTGTGCATACGGTACTTATGTAAATCATTCCCAAGCATGCTTACATTAATAAATCATGAAGAATTAATCTCTCCACTCATTTACCATTTTACCACCGACATACCACCTTGTATGACTAAGCAAAGTACATAAAATTATTATAATTATACATAGCTCCGTGTGGAAACTACTCTGTTTAGTAGAAGATGGCGTTAATGTTTCAGCTTGTTTGTGCAAATGAAAGGAGACAAGAATCGGTTTTTGCGCTGTTGGAGTGTGCTTAAACGCGAGCTACTCTAGGCTAGAGAATGCATTGTGCTCACCTGTAGCGATGGGAATGATACCAAATCAATAATATCGACACCAGTTGGCAAAATATCATTTTCAATGAATTATTCAACACTACCGCGATATTAATCGCTTTATGCTATTATCACGACTAGGACTACATAAACGGTAATTCCCAGGAGCGTGTATTTAGAGCATAAAATAAATCCACTCACGTGTTTCGATTAATCCCGTTTCAACCGAAATAGTAATTTCAATTTGAAATGATTTTACTTGCGATTAAATATAATTTCCGTTTATTCCATTCAATGTATTCATAGTGGTAGCGACTGTTGCTCGTCTTTTAAAGTACCTACAGTTGAGTGTTTTTCTACCGATTTGTTCGAATGTCGTAGCTAGTTATCGTGTCAGCCCCATTGCTACTCACCGGCCCTGACCAGGACGGACCACCGCTGGTCAGGAACCGTAGATGCAAGGGAAAGGTATACGATGGAAATGCCTCTGTAAAGTCTCCTAGAAGCAAATCGTGGCATTTGCTGCCGCTTGTAAGACACTCTTATACTCTACGAAATTTTTCGTTCTGAAAGGATCGTCGCTGGAATTATAATTATTATTATTCGCCTACGCGCGATATTAGATATATCTAATACTTTCTTATAAGAAAGGTGTAGATCTGCGGGGAAAGCTGCATCTGCAAAAGAAATATGTTCGGAAATTAGATCTCACAAGGAAGCGCTCCCGACCCGAAAATTCTGATTCTAATGAAACTTCGTTTCACGCAACGAGCAATTTTCTTTTTGAGAAGATCGCGAAGAAGCGAAACTAGACCCCAAAGTTGCCGCGGTTCTTTTTTTAATATCTTCGCATTGAAAAAATTATGTTGCTCTATTTGGGGAATAATTAAACCGCTTGAAGTAATATCAGAATCTTATTCCGGGCTCGAAATATGGAAAAATAGGCGGATCGCGCTTTGCTCGCGAACGCAGACCACCGGCGAAAAAATTTAATTTTGCACTCTGCGAAAATATACAAATAAGTTCCCGCTCCCGTCGTTTCCCCGCGGAGCGTGCAGAAATTCGAGTACAATTTATTTAGATTGCTGTGTGAATGTTATTTTTAAGTTGAAACGAAACTAACGGGCGATTCTAGAGCACAATGAGAAACGTATTCTTGGATGAATGAAATGTATATAGTCCGTGAAACTTCACTCTCTTTTTTGTATTTGGCATTTAAAGTGTCTTCTAAAAAAAAAACCGGTGAAGAATTTGTTTGCTCGTTTATCAAGTAGCAAACAAGTAATCGCATGCGTCTGCTTTGTTGCCGGGGACGTTCATCATTCCTCGCTTCTTTCTCTGACTAAAATTTCTAATTTGAAACGAGCCGGCGCAATAGTATTTCATAAGCATTTTCATTTTATCATGACTCGGTGATTCTGTTAGCGAAATTCGCGCGCGAATACTCGCAAAGTCTTATTTCTATCGTATTACGGGTAGAAAGTAGACACTCGTTATTCATTCCATCAAAATCACTGGCAATTTCTATCGTAGAAACACTCTTATTCTACTGAACACATTAAAAAAAAACTGCTGGCAGTGGTGGTCGAAGGAAAGTTTGAAACTCACATTTTTACGTGCTTGCCTGATTAACTTATTGTTAGTACTCCAAGTACGCTCGCATCATTGACCTATTCTGGCAAGCTTCAGTCTTCGTAATATAAATTTTAAGACACAGTTCTCTCTAATAGAACTATCTTTTGAAGCTACCTTCTTCACAGTTTAAACTTCCTTTCCGCCACTACTGTATACCTAGTGCACTCTAGTTACAATACAAATATGTAGTGGAGCACTCGGTATTTAATCCTGGGGGAGCCGAGTTGAACGGGTAAAAATATTTTTAATGAAAATTTAATAAAATTCATTAGGTGATTACAAGAATTTATTTAAAGAATAAAATACAGTTTTGAAGTTCTCTTTGGAAGTAAAAAATTTTATCAGAAAATGTCCTACATGCTAATGGCAATACTATACTATAGAATTTGATTTTTGCTGCTTACGGTGAGTTCTACAAGGACTCTTGAATTCAGTTTCTAATAGAATCTCGCAACTGTTGGACAACACAGCACACGATCAAGCTTTCCTTTTTGGTTGTTCCGTTGCAAAATTATTCGCTTTGTGTTTCGCTATGTCCGGGGTTGCTGCCGCGCGTACGAGTATGGTTGCTAGTGAGAGCCTGATAAGCGGTAGCATCCTGTGAGCAACTTGCTCCGCGTACAACCATAGCTATCATTTAGATCAGGCCTGCCCCAAAGGGTGCAAATACCTCCTGAATTTCTGGGACCGGGCAACAGCCAAGCGCGGGACTGTTACGTTGCTAACCACAGCATGGGCTGCGGGAGTGTGCGAGTCTGTTAGGGCGGCCGCACTCTCATGCAGTTCTCTCACAAATCTCGCAACGGGTAGCAATGGAACAGTCCCGGGCTTGGCTGTTGCCCGGGTCCCAGAAATTCAGGAGGTATTTGCACCCTTTGGGGCAGGCCTGATTTAGATGGAAAGATTACTCGGGGCTTTTTTAATTAGTGCCCCCATACGACCACCGTCGGATAGTTGTTTCGCGTTTTCACTACTCGAGACAGCGGACAATTACATAAAGGTGGGATCTCCTACCCGCGATTGGTCGCAGCGATTTGACCCAGCAACTGGCCCTAGGCTTAATCTCCTTGCCTGCGACCAGGGGTGTGCTCGGGACTGGCCGGAAACTTTCGGGCAGGATCGGGCGGGGTCCCGAGACTCAATTCGGGCTACAAGCATAGCCGCCATGAGCGGGCAATTGGATTTCAGGTCGGCTCGGCAAAACTCGGACGCGATCGGACGATATCGTTACCAGTAATAATAGATCAAAATTATTACCTGAGAACATAGAAAAATTATGTTTCTTACACGTTAATTTGAAATAATAAAATATTCGCCTTCCTGTATATTGTTGTTACTATGAAACATCCAGGAAATATTCCTTTCTGTATGCTTATAGTTGTTCGTACGTTTTCTATTTTAAATCTGAACCTATCCCGAAAAAGATAATACCCTATACATATATCCCCTTTACATAAAGTACTAAGTATGAAGTATATTTTATTAAGATTTTAAAATATTGTCGATATAAAAATAGTCTTCTTCCCAAGTTCTGAACATGGTATTTATTTAAGTACGTATATGGACATATTCAGTATTCACAGACTATTTGGTAGCAATGAAAATACATATATATGTAAATAAATAATAAGATACAAATTATGATTCAACAGGAAACAGAAAGGTAAAAACTTATCACTCTGGTATTGATATAAATTATATACATAATTCTTTTCGTCTCGGTCCTCTCGTAATAGCTGGCTTTCGAGCCGATCGCGTCCGAGTTTTGCCGAGCCGACTTCAAATCAAATTGCCCGCTCATGGCGGTCATGCTTGTAGCAAAGAGAAGATATAACCATAAAAAAACTTCAAAAAGTAAAAAAATTACGCCAAGTACATGAAAAATCAAATATATCACAAAAAATAGAAGGTAATAATAAAATCACACAAAAATAGAAGACAATATACAATCCCCCAAAAAATAGAACAAAATATATAATCACAAAAATAGAAGATAATACACAAAAAAATAGAACAAAATATACAATCACAAAAAAATAGAAGATTATAATAATTACAAAATAAAAAAAAGGTGTGAAATCAAAATGAGCTGCAAGTACATAAAGGTACTTTCCAACTGCGCTTAAGATGACACAACTACATATACACAGCTAAAATGCTGTGATCATACATTCCATTACTCATATCGCGGACATTTTTTAATTAATCCGTCAAAAAGAATCCCATTTAAAAAAAATTGTCGTAAATTAATAACTTTACAAAATTAATAATATACCAAAATTACGCCAATTATAAGAATGGCTATTATACAAAGACAAAATTGTATTAAATAATATTAAGCAGACATATTTTTATACAAGTAAATATTTTAATACGAATAAATATTTTATTCAAAATACTTGGCGCTGCACCCCGAATTGGAGTTGCTAAACTGAAATAAATATATATAAATTGCATTAATCTTTTTCTTTCTTTCTTGTGCGTGCTTTCGTGAATGTGTGTATGTGTGCGGGTGCATATGCTACGTATGATATTAGAGTTAAATATATGTAGAATAGATCTGACTGCGTTTCTAATATGTATATGTATATATATGTTTATGTATTTTAGATTGTAAGGGAGTTATTATAAATTATTATTACTACTAAAACAATTAACATTTTTTCGGTTCCGCAGTGCCAAGTATTTTGAATAAAATATTTATTCGTATTAAAATATTTACTTGTATAAAAATATGTCTGCTTAATATTATTTAATACAATTTTGTCTTTGTATAATAGCCATTCTTATAATTGGCGTAATTTTGGTATATTATTAATTTTGTAAAGTTATTAATTTACGACAATTTTTTTTAAATGGGATTCTTTTTGACGGATTAATTAAAAAATGTCCGCGATATGAGTAATGGAATGTATGATCACAGCATTTTAGCTGTGTATATGTAGTTGTGTCATCTTAAGCGCAGTTGGAAAGTACCTTTATGTACTTGCAGCTCATTTTGATTTCACACCTTTTTTTTATTTTGTAATTATTATAATCTTCTATTTTTTTGTGATTGTATATTTTGTTCTATTTTTTTGTGTATTATCTTCTATTTTTGTGATTATATATTTTGTTCTATTTTTTGGGGGATTGTATATTGTCTTCTATTTTTGTGTGATTTTATTATTACCTTCTATTTTTTGTGATATATTTGATTTTTCATGTACTTGGCGTAATTTTTTTACTTTTTGAAGTTTTTTTATGGGGATCTCACTTCTTTTTACAAAGATAATTGGCATAGTAGGGACAGACTTTAGATAATTTTTATTGGGGGAAAAAAAAGTGGAACATTTGAAATCGACCGGAAGACGGGAAACCGGGTCTCATCGCATTTGAATTTTTTTTTGTAATCGTTTTTCTCCATTGTAGTATATCGTTAATATACATGTTTATATATGGTTGAATTTGTCTTTTTACACTCTAATAATATAGAATCAAAGTATAAGATTACTTGAAAAATTATGACCTTGAAATCTCGTAAATTTACCGTAAAAAAACATCTTTCGTTGTAATTATTTTTACCATGTCAAACAGTACAACTTTTGTCTAAGGAATTTTTTTCATATATATATATATATAAATAATAGATTTCAAAATTTTAATGAAATAACCGATACTTTCGTTAAGAATACACTGTTCCAACAGATTTTATAAATATGGATTCTCTAGAATGGAAAAGTGATCCCAATTATAATATTGGATTAAATATAGTAAATAATTTAGCAGTAAACGATTCGGCCGAACGAGCAGTCAAACTCATGCAAAAGTTCAATTGTAACTATTCAACAGCCATCTGGACTTGTAACATTCAATACACGTTTCTTATAAATTTTCGTACGCTGAATACGAATTCGCAAACCGTTTTTCGCCAACATCCTCCGTTTTCGAAAAATTAGTTTATTTAAAAAAAAAAATGCAAATTTTCAACTTGAACGTCTTGCGTATCGAAATAGTAATAGTTATTCGGTTGCTTGTTGCGTCAAAATTATTTTATAAACCTTCGGGAACACAACGATATAAGTTATTATTGCATTATTACCATTTAAATATGTTTAAACCACGATCAAAGAAAAAATGCACCCGAAACGCAACAAATTTTGCAGATATCTGTCAATTTATTTTAAAAACTAAGAGTCTAGAAGAAAATCTGACTACTCCACGCGATGCAGCAGACATTTTTCCTTCGGAAAACATTAACAAAAGTGGTAGGTCACATTTCGTTTTCAATAACTGAGCGAAATAGTTTGGCAAAACGTATGGCGCCGACAGTGGTAGTCGCGCGCGTGTAAGCGATTCTGTCGATGAGCGGCAATGGATACGCCCGCCGCTGTTGCCTTCTGTATTGAAAACAAACCGTGACTTACCACTTTTGTTGGTGTTTTCCGGGGGGAAAATGTCTGTTGCATCACATACAATGGTGAATTTTCTTCTAGAGCCCTAGTTTTTAAAATAAATTGAAAAATATCTGCAAAAATTGGTGCATTTCGGATGTAGTTTTCCCTTTAATCAGTTATTTATAATTATCCAAAAAAAATTTTAGACGAAAATTATACTGTTTGACAACATAAATATAATGCCAACCAAAAAAGTATTTTTTGATGGTTCATTTTTTGAGATTTCAAGGTCATGATTTTTTTCTGTAATCTTATACTTTGATTCTATATTATTACACAGCGTAAAAAGATAACGATATATAAAAATGTATATTAACGATATACTACAACGAAGAAAAACGAGTTACGAAAATAAAAAATTTCAAATGCGATGAGACACAGTTTCTCGTTCCCCGATTAATTTTAAATTTTGCACACATTATTTTTTCTCCCAGTGGCATAATCCTTGGGGGGTGACCCCGTCAAAAATCTCAAAATTATATTTCGACAAGAGTAACTAAGGTCCACCCTAATAAACAGTCTTATGACGGGATAGAATTAAAGATAAATTCTACATAATAGAAACTATGCACACCTGCAATGCTTCAAGATGATGATTGAATTGGTTTAAATTTGAGTTTTCTGATATGAACCAAACTTACAAGAAGCAAATAGAGGATTGCAGCTGAATAAAATCGTTTAATAAAATCCTTTAATTAATATAATTAATATAATACTATGTCACAATAAATTTTTTTCTCTGACGTAGATCACACTGCATCATCTTCTGCTTTGATTATCTGTAAATATATATAAAATCCACATTTTAGTTATTTTAGTTACAACTTAACGTAGAACTTATTATATATAGAAATAGAGTGGCCTTTTGCTTTAGTGAGTGTAGAGACTAAATAATGTGTCCGAAGGAGGTGCGAGCGTATGGCAGAAAGTCTTGTTGCAGGAAATTTAAATGCTAATGGTAATAATTCAGCGAAATGAACGCGGAGATCCAATATTTTTAACGCGCAATGTATTGGTGTTGGAATGAAACTAATTTATTTAGTATGTTTATTGGTGATTTTAAATAATGGGAATCTAAAAAATTAATGAATTAATGAATAGCGTGACAACTACTTTGGATTTTATTAATTAAAGTATTACGAATGTCTTTCACAAAAGATTGAAAAGCATTAACGGAGATGTGTTTTCAGTGTACTTTCTTCACTAATGTGACTTGCTTTACATTGCAAGCAGTCCACCATAATCTATTTTCTTAATAATTCTTAATGCTATGTCTTTAAACAAATTTTGTCGATTTACCTTATTTGACAAAGTTCCAGAAACTTGTGCGAAACAAGATGCTCTGTCTATCTATTTAATCTTCTCCGGACAACCTCCACGCCTGTGCATTCCCTTCATTTCTATCCATCCAAGCCTGTGCGTCCCCTTCAATTGTACTATCCAAGCCTGTGCGTCTCCTTCATTTTTATCGAAGTCCTGTGCGTCCCCTTCATTTCTATAATATAATAAGCTTTACATAAAAACTCTAAATTTCTGGTATACAAACACAAATATCTGGCAATTTAAATTCAATGCAATTTTTTACTACAATATATTATTTTGTACAAGCATGGTACAAATTTCTAGAAACTTATGCGAAAGAAGGTGCTTCTCTGTCGAACCTTCTCCGGACAACTTCCAAGTCTGCGACTCTACATAAAAAATCTATTAAATAAATTTGGCGACTTACCTTGTTAATTGAGACAATAATTCCGTCTCCTATTTAGTGTAAAAACTCCTGACATCTCAAATTTGGACAACTTACATTATTTGACACTTGGAGGTTAAGATTGGTAGGTTATAAAGTTCAATGTATTTAAAAAATAGTTTGTACAATGACGGACGACGATCCCTGCCGAATAATCCCGAGAGTCGACGAACGAAGAACGAAACATGTGTTAGTTTCGTTTTGGCTGAAGGTGTGCGTGTAACACGTATATACGTAGAAGAACGAAACATGTGTTAGTTTTGTTTTGACTGAAGGTGTGCGTGTAACGCGTATACGTATTATGTTTGACGAAAAATTTCTAGAAGAATCAGAAGAAGAAGAAGAAGAATCTTAACATTTCCGACTGATCCATGAGACGATATTATCATATCTCTGTTATGCGTGGACCGATTTTATTGAAATTGGTCTCATTCCAAAGCTTATATGCGGTTTACATAAGAAAAATGCCTTTAAATTTAGAAAATATTGCAAGCGTCATGAGATATTAATGAAATAAGTTTCAGGTTAGGTTGGATTAGCCGGGCGACGAGTAAATGATAAGCAGTAGCGACAGTCGCCATATATAGGGTGTCTTTTTCTTTCCTGTACTTTCTTTCCTGTACTTGGCGTCGAGACGCTACCGCGTCTCTAGATAAGAATCGTTTTCGAAGCGTTCGTCGGGAAGCATTTGTGTACCTGATGTCGAACAGGGACAATCGACACCGTGCCGTTTTTTTTGCAGGGGTTTGAACTTTCTTCGCCCTGAGTTAATCCGTTGATTGCTCTGTCACCGGGTGCTACACAGGGACTTTGGGATCGGCACGTACCGCTGTCTACCACCGGCTCGCGGGACCATACGGTCATAAACCGCGACCCTGGCGAGACGCTCTGACCGATCACCCTGATGAATTTTTCACAGCGAGGTGAAAATTCATTCGTTGTTTACGAGCGGTAATATTTATATTTTCCCAAGAACGTTTCTACAATATCCGTTTGCCACATTTCTAAATGGCAATCAAGCACGTGGTGGGGTCTTTAAGAACTTTAGGCATTCTACAGCCTGAGTTAATCCGTATATTGCTCTGTCAGTGGATGGTACATATGTATTTTGGAACCAAATGTGGTAAATATTTTCTTCCCCCACTGCGTCATCAGAGAGAGAGGGTCCCCACTTCTCGAAGAACGATGTTTCCAAAATGTTAGTTTCATAATTATATCAAAACAACAATTACTTTCATGTCATTTTCTCTTCTTTATACAATGAAGTGAGAAATATAAATTAGTTGAAAGCAGAAACCTTGTAGGTACTGTACGAATTCTCATTATTGTTATACCTGGTTATGGATGGGTATTCTTTCATTGGCATACATTTATATTCATAATACAATATCATTTGTTGAGACGAAGTAAAGAAGTTGGAACATAAGGTCATTTAATGTCGCATGAGGTTGTAAATTACATATCGAGGCCTCCAAGAAGTCAGGTACATAAACGACAAACGGTGGTCGTCTCGTTGAACACTATTTCACCGTGCTAGGCACTTGTTATAATAACTACATGTGCAAGATGTGACAAAGATGATACCAATATAGCAATTAAAAAGTATTATCCAACATCAATACGCCACGCGAAGGGGTAGAAGGGAGGTAGTCCGCTGACTGTGTAGGATGCCGCCTGCTTGATCCTCCAGACAAATTCAAGACCGATCTCTTATTTCTCGAGTATAAACACGCAAGGTATAGGGAGGAGATTATATTATGTCCAGTTGGTCCTGCATCCCTTTGAAACGGCAACTTTCCACCGCTGCACCGTAATATCTCCTCCCTATGACACACGTTCTCTTGCACCGAATACGTCAGCGCGTGCTTTTATTTTGATATTCCAACGCGTGTTTATATTCGAGAGATAAGGCATCACGCGCAGTCAGCGTACCACCCCTTTTCTTCCTGTGGCTCTCCGCAAGGCGCACTGGTCTTTCTGCAGAATAATTTCGTTTCCTACCCCATTGCCAAGGAAACATTCTTCGATCTAACATAAGAACATCTTCTTCTATTGGTAATTGTGCGGACCTTAAAATTAATTTTCGTCACGGTTAACGTTCCGACCATACTTTTTATTCTTTTATATTGTAGCGAAACACGGTTTATTGCCTGCCGAGCGTAGAGGAATTAGCTTGTAGCAATTGGAGATTAATCGGAAAAATTGTTCCGCTGTTCTGCAAGTTACTTGGCAGATGTTTCCTAATTACTTTATATCGTGTAGGGGGCCGAAGGTCTAGTGTCATAAAGCTGTAGTAAACCGTGGCCTGCTAACAATCCGTTTAGGGCATCACTCATCACGCTACATCATGGAACTTCGCGCGTGTGTCGATAGGAACACTGCACTTTCCATGGCATATTTATCAAATTCTTGTAGTTTTATTGGAACTATTGACGTCCATTCATGACGAATTGGCGTTATTTTCTTAAATAACGTCAAACTTATATATTAACACTTTTAGTATCAATTTCCTTAATATTATTCGGCATTTTTAAATTGCAAAATACAGGATGTTGCATTTTTTCCCATTTTTGGGGATTTACCCCCACTGTGCGACATAGAATACACGTATTTAATCCATAACTGCAAAATATTCGCGAATGCTTTTTCCGCAGTAGCAAGGTCTAGATTATGTTGATTAGAAAACAAACAAAAAATTTGTTCAGAAGTTCCCGGAAGTGGAACTAAAAAAGGGATGATTGCTGACAATTTTTCAATTGGTTTCTTATGGAAAAAAACTGTATGTAACTAATTTTTTGCTATTACTTAACAGAATCGACACTAATTTTGGGGCTCCAAAATTGTTTTCTTTTATATCACCAAAAATTAAAAGACTCGATTTAAAATTCTGCACGAAAAATACATACAATCACAGACACGTGTTTGCACACAGATCAGAAGTAGGCGTCATGATATTTTAACCGTTTTTAGGTGCTCATATTAGTAGTCTACAGGTAACATAAAAATACATATCTTTTGAATTCTGACTTCTTTCCTTATTTCTTGGGATTCTGTCACACTGTGGCAATGGGTCGCAGTGCGACTGGTTGCACCAGTCGCCCAGTGCCCAGCCTGCGACTAGGTATAATGGGAAACAGACCCTCCCCGCATTGTGTTGCCTCTCGAGTAGCCTAGGCTGGTACGCAAACAGACTCGCGTCAGGCTCCTACGTCTGGCGCATACCCGACGATCGCAGTCGCATGTAGAAGAACAGATACATGCTTTCCCATTGCACCAGTATACTGCGACCAGTCGCTGCAACCAATCGCAGCGACCAATCGCGGGTAGGAGATCCCACCTTAAGAAACCGATGTCTTCTATCATAAGCTTCGTACCCCTTCAGTTGCTTCAAGGAGGGCCAATTTTTTGCTTTTCTTTAGGGACGACGCAGAGGAAAAAGCTACACAGTTTTTACCGACGAGCATTGTCCGCGTGCATTTATTAACATTTCAGTAAGTTGTAAAAAGTATTTCAGCCCCATATAATAATAATTAAGCGGTGCAAGATTCCGTAAAATGCCCATTCAAGTTGGCCAGGCGTTTCCCGAAATAATTCTTCCTAAGGTTCGCTTGCCTTGCCCCAAAACAAACACTCGACGACGGTCGACGACCGAGACAATCGGTGCGAAAACACTAATCAAAGTTTATTTAGATTTAATGGCCGCAGTGAGCGCAGCTTGAATGACGTAATTGAAGTTTCTTATTTTTGTAATTAAAAAAAAAAGTTAACGATCAGGATAGCAGCGCGTAGAAGCTCGCACGCCGCACAGTGGTCCGACGCATAGAGGAGAAAGTGGAAAAAACTCATAACTTCAGCATTTCTCAATATTTTTTAATTATTTTTGTTTCGTATTACTTCTTAAACATCAAATTTAATATAATATTAAAGAAATAATTTAATATGACTTTTTACACATGAAATGTGTAATTTTATTAAATATATAATATAATTAGGCGTTATAAACTAATATTTGAACATACGTAAATTATCTATACATTACTCTATATACAACAGTTATGTTTATTTAAAAATATTTACAAAACCTATACATACGGAACTATTTTTATTAACGTTTGTGCTTCTTCGCTAAGTGGAAGTGACTTGGGCTTTAGTTCTGGTCTTAAGTGACTAATATATGGATCCGAAGTTATCAGAAGCGTGTTGAGCATATCCTCATTCGTTGCCAAATGAGAGCATTTTCTGGTGTGATGTAGTCTATAATATCAACAATCTTTATTTCTACTTTCCTGAGCCTCTTCCGAGAGTGAACCCACAGGCAAAACAGCACATTCTATAATGGCCTTGCCGTGCATTAAAATTTTATGCACAGTTGCCGGCATGTAATACCAGGGGTATAACGATATTGCTAATCTAGCTGTTTCTTGCGAAAATGTATTAAATTTATCTGCATCGATAGCGAAATTGCTGCAAATCACTTCTAAAACAACAGCCAGTCTTTTTATTAATGTTTCGTCAACTTGTGTTATTTAAAAATTAGCTTGCTGCAATTGAAGATTAGGCGACGAACGCGCACGTACGCGAGACCAAATATTTTTAAGTAGTAATAAATCTTAAATAAACCGTGATCCGCTATCAAGCCGTTTACACAAGCCGTAAATTATAAGATTTATTAATTTCAATATAAGATAAAACATATCTTTAAAACAATAAATAAAAATACTCTTTTATAATTTATACTTACTGTTTTCATGTTACGAGAGCATTCACAGGTATTACTAACGATTCTTTGTATTGCGTGGTTTCGAATTTTCTTTTATGAATTTCACATGATTTGTAATACACAATTGGCATGGTGATAAATCGTTTTGTTGGAATGTATTCCTATGAGAGTAACAATTTTGTATAGGCACGAAAATCATTCGAAACGCGCAGCGAAGAGCCGTGAACCTATTCGGGAGTCCTGCTGTACCCCCAAAGTTTCATGCGTTTTCACACTTTAAACATTAATATCAGCTAAAGTTGCAAGAAGTAGCAACTGATTTTTGCAGGACATTTGTGTGATGGTATCTACTTTCAAAATATATCATCAAGAGAACGTAGGAACGCGTAGCTTTTTTTGTAGGCCTACAGAAAGCAGTTACAACCTGAAATTATACGTACCTTACTTTAAGACTCGAAAACATGATTTTGGTTCTGTATTTTTGAAAAGTATTTTCGTCATACATAAGCTAAGACTATACCCGTTTATAATACATAATACATTTGATTATAAATATCCCCAAAAGTGAAAGGAAAATGTCGAAACTTTGGTTAGAAATCTGTCAGAATCCCGCTAGAATACGAAAGGTCTACTTCAGATGCATTTTACTTCCGTATTAAAGAGAAAAACATATATCCCTTTTCATAGTAAGATACATTGGTTCATTGGCTACCAGAAAATAATAATCGATACCTAAAAATCCGACTTTCATAATTTAGGATTTTTTCCAGCTTGGGACCACTGTGCGCCGCACAGTGGTACATAATCGCACTTTTTGTTCAAATCACCGTACAGGTCGTAATTTTTTAGTAATCATGACGATTTTTTTTTTAAATTCTTCGCAATTAAATTCTCTATCGATCCCTCCGGCCGGAATTTTGAATTTCGTTGCTGTTTTTTTTTATATTTAGCGAAATATACAGCACTTTTAGAAAATCGATGTCTGTGGGACTTTTTGGACGCCGATTCCGAATTCAAACTCAAATTTTCTAAATTGTAGAACTTTTTAACAATGACAACTTCAATATATCGAAGCGAAATTTCAGAAAATGATCTTTTTTGGAAAAACTTAGTGTGTATAGATTTTCGGGGTGCTATCTGATTTCAGAATTAGGTTTTGTGCTTCTGGATGCAAATCTTTAATTTTATGTTTATGCACGTGTCTTAAACTCGAAATGTACGGATCGGAAGATATTAAAAGAAAATGTATTATGTCCTCGTCACAACCGTATTTTGTAATCAATTTGAAACAGGTCTCTTGTTAGAATTCGTACGCTGCATTTGTATGGTATAGTTATGTGCATGTCCGCTAGGGGCGAATGTGGCGGTAGCAGCATTTTCGTTTTCTCACAAGAGAAATTACAATTCTGCAACAATAAGTGTGGCCGAAGCAGGTGTTCATAGCGAATGATATATTCTGCTTCATTTCGAGCATTTCACATCTGTTTCTTTACCAGAAATCTGTAGCAACCAGTTCTTTTCAGAACTACTTATTTCATCAGTTCTTTTTAGGACTACACTTTAAAGCAGTTATTTTAAGAAATACTGTTTCAATCAGTTCGCCTTTCTTTTTCTCAAAAGAATAGCTATTTGTCAAGTTTCCCTATTTTTATACTTACTTTATTGAATATTTGAAAATGGATGCTTCGATTAAAAATATTGATTTGGTGAACATTCTTTTTAGCTCGAACAAAAGAACTAAAAAGAGTAGTGTTCTTTTGAAATATTTTGAAAAACAGTGGAAGTTAGAAGCACATGTGTTAAGGTTGGTTGAAGAAAAATTAAATCGGCTTTTTCTCCCAACTTTCAACAAGAAATGGAAACACTCATTTTTTCAAAAGGCGAGCTTTCTCGAACGTAATACGAAATGGTTAGAAGATATTTTCACTATCCCTACGTTTTTTAAACTTCCCAAACCGAAATTGAAATCGTATGAAGAAGTTAGTACGTCTACGAAAAAAAGAAGGATCAATCAAATCCTGGAAAAAATTCCAGCAACTGATATTCTAAATGCTTGTTTGAAGAAAGCCGGGACTACCAGTGAAATTGAAACAAATGACGTTGACAATTGTGAAAATCAGTCAAATGACAATAGCAATACAAACGACTCTAGTATAATATCTGATGACGAAGCTTTAGCATTATACATAGATGCAAAGTTAACCAAGAATCAATATACTTTAATTAGAGAAAGATTACTATCAAAAAATGCTTACGTTCTACCCGAATACAGACATATTATTGCTGCAAAAGCAAGATGTTATCCTGAGGTTGAAGTATCAGAACTTGGTGCCTCTATTAAATTACAAGATCTTCTCGATCATACTGCTCAAAGAATTTTAGAAGTAGATGAAGTAAAGAAGTCTGTTCTTGAAAAACAAGAGACCTATTTCAAATTGATTACAAAATACGGTTGTGACGGCAGCTCGGGATTTAATCAATTCAAACAATCCTTTACTAATCCTAATGATTTAGGAAACAATAGTATTTTCATGTTTTGTATGGTCCCGATTAGTTTAATAGTGAATCGTGCAATTGATACACCGATAGAGTTTTGGCGAAATAAATACCCATGTTCTACCCAGCACTGCCGTACAATTAAATACTCATATCAGAACGAAACAATTGAAAATATTAATTTCGAAATGAAGCAGATGGAAAATGAAATTTCTGTTTTGAAACCAACGAAATTAATCTTTGAGAAAGTTGAAATCACAATCGAGCATACGATGCTATGCACTATGATTGACGGGAAGGTTCGCCAAGCTCTTACAGGCACCGCTTCTTCGCAAAGATGTTGCATATGTGATGCACTTCCAAAAGAAATGAATAATTTAACAGAAATCTTAAAGAAGCCTCCAAATATAGGCACGTATCAGTACGGTCTGTCCACGCTACATGCGTGGATTAGAAACATGGAGTGGATTCTGCATTTATCATATAAATTACCTCTTAAAAAATGGAATGTTCGATTGACCGATGAAGAAAAAGAAGTAGTTGAGAATACTAAACACCAGATTCAAACAGGCATTCGCGATAAATTGGGTTTACTTGTGGAGCAGTAAAACAAGGTGCAGGTAATACAAATGACGGCAATACGGCAAGGAAGTTTTTTCAAAATTATAATAAGGTTGCTGAAATCACTGGCATTGATCAACATTTCATAAAACGACTGTACATAATTATGCAAGTAATGGCATCAGGAAAACCGATCGATGTAAATGAATTTAAAAAGTATTGCATGGATACGGCGAAAATGTATGTGAATAAATATATGTGGTACCCAATGCCTTCTTCGTGCCATATGATTTTAATTCATGGGTCGGATGTAATAGAGACATTTTTAATCCCTATTGGGCAGTTATCGGAAGAGGCACAAGAGGCGAGGAACAAAGACATTAAGAGGTGTAGAGAAAATAATACACGTAAATCGACACCTATCCATACTAACGAGGACATAATACATTTTCTTTTAATATCTTCCGATCCGTACATTTCGAGTTTAAGACACGTATATAAACATAAAATTAAAGATTTGCATCCAGAAGCACAAAACCTAATTCTGAAATCAGAGAGCACCCCGAAAATCTATACACACTAAGTTTTTCCAAAGAAGATCATTTTCTGAAATTTCGCTTCGATATATTGAAGTTGTCATTGTTAAAAAGCTCTACAATTTAGAAAATTTGAGTTTGAATTCGGAATCGGCGTCCAAAAAGTCCCACAGACATTGATTTTCTAAAAGTGCTGTATATTTCGCTAAATATAAAAAAAACAACAACGAAATTCAAAATTCCGGCCGGAGGGATCGATAGAGAATTTAATTGCGAAGAATTTAAAAAAAAAATCGTCATGATTACTCAACAATTACGACCTGTACGGTGATTTGAACAAAAAGTGCGATTATGTACCATTGTGCGCCGGCGCGGATACTCTAATTAACGCGGTTACATTACTGTTGGCCGATTTACTCCCGTGTACTATGTCGTAGAAATTACGCGTCCAGTGCAACCAGGTCAGAGTTTCGGGCTGGGGCGTGCGGAATCCACAAGTGATTTGTAGGAGTCAATTGTGTAACCGGGATACTAGTTTTGAAATTAATAAACGCGATATCCAACGTTCTGGCTGTCTGTAATATTCGAGCCAGTTCCTTTCTTCGACTCCCGCTGTTACCAGACGGCGCTTTGGATAGCAAAATTGTGTTATCGTGCTTCATGAAATATGAATTATTAAAAGTGGGTAATACGAAGAATAATTTAGAAATCAGACCGGAAAATAGCTGCGATTCTGTGCGCGCTCTGCGGTTCACCGTTGAGTCAGCGATTAAGGGAATCAGATTTGAAATAAATTCTGCGTTGTTGTGCTGTTACGCATGGCCTTTCAATTCTAACCGTGTTTTGACAAAGTATCCTCGAGTACATAATCCGTTAAACGATGCGAGGCTTAAAAAAGATTAATGTGCACGCGTAAAGAGAACATCATTGCTCTTTTAACACGCTATTATTTATCAGGCTCACTTAACAGATATATCTTAATCATTCGAAATTGTCAAATCCTACATGAGTTTCTAAAGGAAGTATTTTCATGGTACATACATGTATAACTAGACAGCACAGGGTTGCTAACTTTTTTCCGGAAATATACATATAGTACTTCACGGCCAATTGTGATAAAAAATATAGTACTTTTCAGAGGAAAATGCTACAAAATCAAGCTAGATTAAAACATTTTATTTTTTAAATGTATATTTTTCGTGCACTTTGAATTGTTAATTAATTTATTGTCTTTAACAAATATATGTCAAAGGTTTGATTGCACTGAAAGTCCAAATCAACATATATAAGAAGCTCATTTTTTATTATAGATAGACTGGCTCTGTTTCACTCTCCCCGCCACTTCATATTCATCACAGAAAAAGAAAAGTCCTCTTTTAAAGTTTAAGTTCGCAAATTAAGCTTTGAGGTGGCTGTAGACTAAAAAAAAACAAGTAAAATTGTAGAATTTTATCGATGCATCGGAAATATAGTATTTTTACGTACTATATTTTTCTTACAGTATACAGTACGCTAAACAACAATATAATACAGAAACCAGGCAGTTCGGTGGTTAGCTTCGGATGCATTCTGTTCATGACGCCTCGTCATTAATGGCTGTACTCGGAACCAGAGATGAGTAAAATTTTTATTTAAATAAAGCGAATAACGAATAAAAGTTCAAAAAAATTATTCGTCATTTGTCGAATAAAGTTAACTCGGGTTAGCGAACGAATAACGAATTTTTTTAAAACTTTTATTCCTGATTCGAAATTCTATTTAAATAACAATTTTGTCCACATTTGCTCGGAACATAACCACTTTTGCTGTTTTGTGCAAAGTCGAACTTCATACTATTTACTAATTTCGTTAAATATATATAACCTACATGATATACGGAAGATTTTATGTATAACCTTTTCGACTATCTCTCATAGACACATAGCGCGATTGTATATCTGAAAAGCAACGAAGGGGAACGGAGTTACTCGATTTACCTGTATCACTTCCCCCCTCAGATCTCGCCCCGTCTATATAAGTTTATGGCTGGCAAATTTAAGCTACCACCTTAAGTACCGTTCCCAAAAATTTACACCCTCATTTCCGTAACCCCGTCTCAGTAATTCCACCGGGATTTATTAGCCCCCGTCATATCCCAGCCGAGACCTTTGCTCCGCGTTTCGTTTCCAGTTTTTATAGTCAAGACGGTTATTTCATCAGACGGCACAGTTCGGGTGAGCGTTTCAGCCGAAGGTGCTAAGAGTTCGGCCGAAGAGCCAGACATCGGCCCCGGTGTGCAGAAAAATCCTGGGAAAGATTTCTGCGGGCGTTTAGAAGTCGAGACGAGTGAATCCTAACAGGAGTTTCAGCGGAGCTCGTTAGGTCGCAACGGTGGAAGGCCTTTTCTTATCTAGAGCCATACGCGATCTCGGAGGCACCGTAGGTAAGCGGAATCTGAGGTTTTTCTCGAGTCGTGCAGCAAGCGCGGCGCGTAGAACCTGACGGTAGAATGGGGAGCGGGGACCGGCAGCCTCCGCTCCGAACACCTATTTGATTTTCCGAGGTACCGTTTTCTTCTACGAAATTAGCTCGATCCGTCCGTCTGGCGCAAGCCAAACACAGGCTCGTATTATGTACACCTAAAGGGACGCGCGGACTTTCCACGTATCCCTCGTGTCTGCTACTTTTTGTACTTCTCCTTCACCTACACGCGCCTACCGCTTGATTCGAGCAACCGAACGGGCAACGCGCAGCGTTTTCAATTTCAACGTTTATTTGGTCGTGCAGCTGAAGTCTTCGCGTTGCACATAATCGGAATTGTGGGGTAATTTTAGGGGATATTAATAATTGGACATTCAGAAAGATTCAGAATATTCACAAAAGATGCAATGTTATGATAGGGTACTTATGGGGTCTCCCTAGCTTGACGGACGAAAAATGATGCGAACTTTGGGAATTTTTTAAAACAAAACCATTAAATATATTTACATTGAATGTGAACAAAAATTGTATGCAAAAATAGTAGTTATAACCGGAGTTATAGTGCTTCAAATATAGCGCCTTACAAAAATCAAATGCGCATTGTTAGCATAAAATCAGCTGTTGCAGTTGTCTGAAACAGAAAATTTAAAAATTTATGTAATCTGTTCGAGTGTGGTTATTGCGCGAACTAGATTAAACGAGAAATAATGCAAATTAAAACAAAATGGCAGCGTCTGAAACAGACATTGATTTCTGTAAAAAATTGGCTGGTTTTTTAAGTCGCAAAAGTCTACTTTTGCAAAAGCCGACTTAGTTTTAGTAACAACGAGACTGGGACATCTACTGAAGATAAATGTCAAGTTTGAAGTAAATCGGGTGAATGGTTTCTGAGATATCATGCTAACCAATTCGAAAAACGTCGTTTTGAGAAAAACGCGTTTAAAGTTTTAGGTACCGTTTTTTAATTAATTTTTTTTAAATGTTGCCTAAATATGTACAAATATAAGCATAATGTTTTCAATTAATATAATTTGAAGGTGTCTCTTTAAAAAATCCCAAATATCGCGCTTCTTTTCAGGCCGCCAAAGTAGGAAGTCCCATTAAAGCAAATGGTAAAAATGTTAATATAGCAGAGTGTTCCAAAAGCATGCTAATGTTCCCCTAATTCACGGTATTTATTTTATATCCAGTTTGTGATATAACTATTATTGTGACATTAATGCAACCTGGAAGTATCATCAGAAATTTCTGTTTATTCAAAGTCACGCCCTGTTTACTCATCTGCCGTAGTCACTAGAACTCCTCTTGACACACTGTGCGCATAAAAAACTGACTCCCTTTTAAAGAGACCAGCAAGCTTATCGCCCGAATGCAGTCGTTTATGAGGCACCAGGCACTAGGCAGTCTTGCTATCGGCATCCGGCCTGACAACTTCCGCCTTGGCTTTGGTAACTCATCGTCAGCGAAACATCTGCATCCTTCTTCTGTGTCCCCTCCATCTTAAGGTGAAATCTGACAGAACGTGGATCGGCGAGCACGGCGCGTGGGCTCGGCGATCCTAGTGCCAAGCTCGCCGATCCACGTTCCGTCAGATTTCACCTTTAGCTTTCCGTCCCTCTTGTCCTCGGCTATCTCGTTACCTGCTGCGAAGGACTTTAATTCGCTGAGAACAGTCTCGAAATACAATACCCGTGCGATAAAATAAAATAATATCAGCGCCGAACCCCCGCAGCAACAGTTTCGCATCCTTCCCGCTTCCTGATCGATCGTATTTCGCCGTCACTGTTTTAGAATCCGATCTCGGTATTTTACTCAGCGGTAGGTACCATTACACGTTACAAGTCCACGGAAAAAGCCACTACCGGCGATAAGTGCGTCATAATAATCGAATTTGTGAGTTTCGCGTGCTACGAAGAAATTAATTTATATTATATGTACAGATAGCTTTACATGGCTCTTATGAGGCTATTGCTGTTAGAAATTACTTCTTCTTCGCCTGTTGTTCGCAAAGTTACCGGCATTTCTTGCATTTCGAAGGAAAGCATCGCTTGCAGGGGCGAATTTAGAGATTTCGCGATCGTAGACCATGAAATATTTTAATTTAAAATAATCTAGAGTCTAGACAATTCCAAAATTAATTCAATATGGCAACTCACATATGGGTCATTGCTAATTCGCTATATGAAAAAGAGGTGAATTGAAGGCTCGTATGCAATAAGGGGACTAGCACTCGAATATGGGAAAAATTATTGTCCAAATGCTAAGAAATATTGGAAAATTAAAAGTTGTTAAACTGTATTTGAAAAACTATAGTGTTGTAAAACTCGTCACGGCACACATATTTTCTATTTACAGTTTGTTTATCGAATCATTACCATTCAAGTTAAAATTATAAACAAACAATTTTGATCGTCCAAAATCATTATTTCTTTAAACATAAATTGCAATAACTTAAGTAAATATTAAGGAATCGTTATGACACTTAAAACATAACTTCAGAAAACCATAGTGAAGCCGTAAAATGTATACACAAAACCCTTATGTTAAAAACTGTAACGATATTTAATTAAAAAGAGATACTGGACATAACCTATGGTAAAATGTATCGAGGCAATTTTGAGATACATATAACTTGCAACGACGAAGTTTTTCCTTAATATACAAGGAAGTTTTTTACCAATTTTCACACTGATTAATAAATGATTGTAGAAGATATGACGATATATATAAATGTCGCACGCCACCAACAGTCAGCAGCTACGTACTGCGCTACTTACCACTCGCATTACACTGCAAAGACATAACTTTCTCCTTATTATATGATTATATATTACAAAAAAATATTGCGATATTATTTCCGAAATATTTATTAACATTTTTATTATAGTATTTACACCCAATATTATTGGTCCTTTTATATATTTTTCTTTTTCTCCTTTTTTCTATATTTCCTTTTTCATTTTCTTTTTGCTTACCTTTTCTTCTTTGCACACTTATTTTTTTACAGATGTCGTGCTTAAAAATTTTTTGCCGAAATCTTGTCCACTGCACGTACAATACTCCAGTAAATGTTCCAAGTCTTTTCGTTTTTCAGGAGTCACTCCTACCCTGCCTGCCAATGAAGCATTTTCCAAATCTTCCACTCCAAAATAGATGTGTTCATTTTTATAGTAGTTGGTTCCCCATTAAAATTATAAATACATCTACCTGCCCATTGGGAAAATAAATAATATGAACGATTTGACAGGCGGAGTAGAATAGAAGTGACTGCTGAGAAATGTAAAGACTTTGAAAATTTATTAGAATACCTATTGTACCCCCAGTGGACAAGATTTCGGCAAAACAATTTTAAGCACGACATCTGTAAAAAAATAAGTGCGTAAAGAAGAAAAGGTAAGCAAAAAGGAAATGAAACAGGAAAGATAGAAAAAAGGAGAATTTATGAAAGAACTAATAATATTGGGTGTAAATACTATAATAAGAATGAAAGAAGCTAATTCCCTTTAAGTCACGAAAAAAGTTCACATGCAAAGATTGTTAAATCATCTTTGCTAATTCTAATTGTACCATTCATTCACGAAAAACATTAAAAAAGTTCTCACGCAAAGATTGTGAAATCAACTTTGCTAATTCCAACTAAAAAAGTTCACCAGCAAAGATTTTGAAATCATCTTTGCTAATTCCAATTGTACCTTTAATTCACGAAAAACATTAAAATTAAAAAAGTTCACACGCAAAGATTGTGAAATCAACTTTGCTAATTCCAATTGTATTCTCGTTCTCCGCTCGAACACTGATTCCTCTGTCACTTTTTATACTTGACATTCCTTTATTGGCCACAAATCAATTCAGAGCTCAGATTTTCAGCTAAATATTACTACATTTTTTAACATAAGGGTTTTGTGCATACATTTTACGGCATCGCTAGAGTTTTCTGAGTTTTATGTATCAAGTCTCATAACGTTCCGTTAATATTTACTCAAGTTATCGCAATTTATGTTTAAAAAGATATTGATTTTGGTCGAAGAAATTTTTTTTGTTTCTAATTTTTATCTCGAATTCTAATGATTCGATAAACAAACTGTGAATAGGAAAAATGTGTGTCGGGCGAGCTTTACAACACTATATTCTTTAAAATACAGTTTAACAACTTTTAATTTTCTAATATTTCTTAGCGTTTGGACAATAATTTTTCCCATATTCAAGCGCTAATCCACTTATTGCATCGGAGCCTTCAATTGTCTGAAGCCTCTGTATTTAAACCTTTCCCAATTTCTTTCGCTCCAAATTTGCTGCCGCCCCCCCCCCCCCCAAAAAATTGTCGCTCCAGAAAATTTACTGTTACTCAAAATTTTTCGCTTTCCAAAATTGACCGCCCTATACACAAATCTGCCCCTGATCGCTTCTGAATATTTATACAGAAAATATGAAATACTGCATACATATACATATACCTACGGTGCCTGGGCGTATGCAATTCGTGCCTATAGAACACTAACCTCAGGATTTACACAATGTTAACGGTTTTAAACGCGTGTGCGTAGTGGTTTCGTGACCGCATAGTTTTCCCGCCGTGTGCTTCTCCGGCATTGTCATATTTCATTCTATTTTGCGGCTCTCCCCATTGCCCAATTAACTCGTGCCTACCGCGAGCCCAAAACAACGGACGTCAGCACGTTTAACCCTTAGGCTGCCGCTATAGCCACTATATTGGCACGGTTCTACCCCCTCGACTCTATGGGACCTATTGACTACTCATACATAAAAATATTTGGAAAAAAAGGACCCCTATTTTTACGAAAAAATAGCGGCAGCCTAAAGGTTAAGGAGTGGAAACGTATTTTGTTGAGTTCTGTACAGAAACTTCACTTTCGAACACGTTCAGCGAGGGGGCAATAATTATGTTACATTTTTCACTTCGGTTCGAGGAAAGTTTCGTCTTCGATAAATATGTATCGTGAGTCAACGGTGACTCACGGCATAACAGTGTAGATTGGCGGAAAGAAACATTTAAAAGTCTTGGATATTTAAAAGAAAAAAGTTCCAAGTTTCTTTTCCTACGTTTTCTTTTGTAATGTTGTTCGCCCCCTTGTTTAAGGAAAGCGCGCTTGAATTAAGTAATTACAAATCGGTTTCGGGTAAATCACGAGCCGTAGACACTCGTTAAATTATCGTAAGGATACTCAGAAAATCGTAGCGCGTCGAATTAAAGCATGTTCCGCTGCTACAACAGCTGGTCAGATGCAGTTCCATTGTTATGCGAACGTTATCGGGTTACGAGTACGCTCCTGGGTATAAATATATTCTGTTGATCGTTACGTACATTTACAAATGCAATTTAAGTAATATTATGAGTTCTACGCGGTGGTAATATGTTTGCCGGAATGTAGCGAACGCGGAGCACGTCTAAAAAGTCCTGCTCATTTAGAAATCCTTTAGAGGCCATTAACCTTTGTTACAGATTCATTAGCACCGTGTTACTTACAGTGACTCGCAGCCATAATCGTGCACTCTTTAAATCGCATAACTTTTTTAGAATTGGTCCAAACAACTTGAGTTTTTTTAGAAGCTAGAAGGATTAGTTTGCCAACTGATATGTTTCGTAGTTTTGAAAAAAATGCAATTGGTCGAAATAGCGAAAAAAAATAGTAAAGGTAGTTTTTAAAACTTGTTTTTGTGAGCCTGTAATGAAAATTCAAAAACCCCGTTTGTAGATTGAAGTAAGTTGTATACATGCTGAACATTTCATCAAAATCGGTTAACGTTGCTCTGAGCTACAAACGTTTCAAGATCGAAGAATAAGGTCGAGAATCGCTGATTTCGGGAATTTCCGCGATTCTCCCGTCTTAAAATCCGCCACTCGAAATCCACTTGCTCGCTCGACCTTCTCATACGATTCTCGAAAAAACGCCCCGCGGCAAATAAAATATTCGACACTCCTTTAAAGCATCCACTAGGGATCACTAAATATTCAAGCATGCGCGAACCAGGAAATAACAATACACAATTCCACCAACAACCAAGGGCATTTTTCCCTCGAGCAAGCCAGCTAACCTAAAGCAATGGACACAAAAGCCGCGAGACATCGATGGTAACTATCTGCATCTGGCGGCTGGTGGGTCATTAGTGCGTCTAATTAAATGAGAACGCTCTGCCGCGCCACGGTAAACGGAAACGGTACGAAAACGTGAATTCCGAATGACGAAGATGCGGCTGCATTGTTGTGCGAGCGGACGTTGCTAGGTCACCGGTGCATTTCACGCGGCAGCGCGTGTTACCTGCCCCTCCTTCTAGGCCTCGCGCAACATTGAACGTCACGCATTTTCAGTCACTTCTTGTATTTCACGGGGATCTCCATAGAGTTATAACTGTATATCCGCGGGCCCGGTATAGGTCTTGGCATTAACTATGTTACGTAATGACTGGTTTTCTCAGGGAACGAATATCTCGGCTGTACGGAGGAGGAGGGAGCTCCTCGTTCCTCCTTGCGCGCCGACCGTTCGCTCGCTCGCCCTCTTCAGGATCGCGAGTAAACCGCCGAGTACAGTTACTTATTTGTACAAACACGAGAAACTCGAGTGATGATACCCGCGGTCACAACAGGTACGCCGCCTGGTATCGAATAGTTAACACGTGTGCGAACAAATTTAAGTGAATTAGCAATAACTCGTGTGTGAGTTGGCATATTAAATTAATTTCAGAATTATCTCAACTCTGTGAAATTAAAATATTTGATGATATTTGCGAAAAAGGCGGCATACGGTTGTTAGCTCAGGGGTGCCAAATCTCCAAGTCCGCCTCAAATTCGTACAGCGAGTTATGGGAATGCGAATACAACTCGTTACGCAACGTTGTAGCGAAAGAAATATGGAAGAGATGTGTTTGGTAATTATTCGGATAGTTTTAACAGTTTTGTCGTCGGAATGATGGGGCCGCGATAGTGCAATGTTATTCTGGTCATGCATACAGCACTCAATTGAGGCTATTCCACTACCACCACACGATACGGATTCCGACAGAATTTGGTCGCTTCCTGGTGCTATCGTGGTTTCGTCATTGCAGTGGAGAAGTGTTGTAACAGCTCTCAAAGTATCGCTCAGTATTGCGCTTAGAGTATCTTGGGGAAGCAGAGAGACTTTTACTTGGTTTTGAGAGATTTTGTGACGAAATAATGTGGTAAAAGCGCTTGTAAATAAAATGGTCAAAGCACTTATAAAAAATATGGTAAAACTAGGTGTTTTTAATCTTTCTTCGGTACCATCTAACGGTCTCCTCGTAATGCAGGGAATTGTAATCCTAAGGTATCATTGAAAAATTATCCCACTTGACATACTTTCCTAAAAATTGTCTCATCTTGAATATACTAAAGGCGAACAATTCAATCCTGACAATGGGCGAAGAGTAGAAAGCTTTCTTGCTGAGGTAAACGTCCAATTTCAGTGAGCAATGATTTCTACTTTCACGAGTTCAACTAATTCGTTCTGTTTCTTGTAATTATCTGGCCCGTTGACGAATTTTCACCGCGATGCATGGTCATCTTGCGAGCGTGACGCAAAGGTTCTTCAAGACTGCTGTAAACAAAAAAAGCTTAAGCGACGTGTAGCGGTCGTAGAAATACAGTTTGTTTCATTTAGTTTAACTGCTATTCAGCCATTGATAACATTACGCTGCTTTCCGTCACCGTCCCACTATCATATCAACCAATTTTTTGGAAAAACGTTGAGCAGCAAGCGTATCCCGCTCGGAGCTGTAACATAGCCGCTTCAGATTTTTATCGTCGCACGGTGACCAGCGTGCCTCCTCTTTGCGAAATGAGAACGGATTCCGCAACGAGGAAACGTTTAGGAGAGAACTCAGTTCCTACTTTGGCAACGATGCAGATTGCCGTTCCAAATAGCTAAATTGACCGTGGGTACGTGGAAAGTTCTCATACGTGTTCAAGTGACAATTTCTCTTTCATCAATTGATCGAAAAGACTTTAACGCGTCACGTACGTATGATCGAAAATAGGTTGCCCGCTAGCGGTCCGCCTAAGCCAGGCATGGAACTAAAGTGAACGCAGCGGCCGTTTTTCGGAGGCAACGCCTCCTTCCTCCCGCCGCGCGTCTTCGCCCCCGCGGCGGGCCCAGGAGCTTCGAGCGCCGCAGACCCGTACCATATGAACCGCATGTGGCGCATTGAGGCGACACCCGTATCAATAGATTTCCGCATTGGGTACTATTATCGATGCGTTTTTTTTTGTCAGTGGTATCCCCTGTAGGCCTATTCCACTGTGTCACGCGATAAAAATGGATAGGAAAAACGCGTTTTACTATCACAATTTTAAATACGTTTGGGAAAACTTCATTTTCGCGCACGTTTAGACGTGCTGGGCATATCTAAATTTTAGATATTTATACGTATTTAAAATTTTGATAGTAAAACGCGTTTTTCCGATCCATTTTTATCGCGTGACACAGTGGAATAGGCCTACAGGGGATACCACTGACAAAAAAAAACGCATCGATAATAGTACCCCATGGGTGATGCGGAAATCTATTGATACGGGTGTCGCCCCAATGCGCCACGCGCGGTTCATATGGTACGGGTCTGAGGCGCTCGAAGCTCCTGGGCCCGCCGCGGGGGCGAAGACGCGCGGCAGGAGAAAGGAGGCGTTGCCTCCGAAAAAACGGCCGCTGCGTTCACTTTAGTTCCATGCCTGGCCTAAGCCACCATTCCGATATTTCGTTTGCGTTTCGTTAAAGGTGCAGCGAAATAGGTGCATAGATGCGTTTCACGCGAATGCAGCTACGACTATCCTTGTAACAGTACAGCTCTTATGTGTACACTTTATAGCACCCTACTGCAACGCCTTTTTATCAGTTCTGCAATATTACGATGTTTCTGCAAAGGAAAACGGCTGCATTAAAGTTTATGCAAATCGACCGATCTTTCTGAGCGGAACGCCCGCTGCTACATTCAAATTGCGTAAGACCGCCTGAATTTCTTGCCAGGAATGATAATTATCAGTCGAAACGCAAAGATACCGATCGCGCTGCAACTAGGAAAATCGTAAAATATGGCTCTACGAGCTGGTAGCTCTAAATGTAAAAGGTGACCAAGACTTTCACCCAATGTTTGATAGCCGTTACTGCAAATCCACGCGAAATACTGGAAAGCGAGTTCCGCGTCGCGTATCCAGGCGCTGTGACTCTTAAACGTGCCGATTGGTCGGCATTATTACTATCTCGTAGAGTAAAAATTTTTTTTATTCGTATCTATTTTACAAACGGCGTCACGCAAGGTTGATTATGCAGCGTTTTAAAAAAAAGTGTCTTTGGTTTTGCCCTGATATTGAGCTTAAAAATAAAGATACAACGGTTTCCTTGAAAATATGCTTCTCCTGGAACCTGTAGTTTCAGCTTGAACCTCGGAAAGAACAATTGAACCAAAATTATTAAAATAGCTGATTTTCGGGGTGCGCAGATATATGTTTTCTTTTTTGACTGCACTTCCGAAACGGACCGGTGGCCGATCGAGATGAGGTTTGGGGGAGGGGTTGGGGAGGGGGTGTGAACCCTAAATCTAAAATTGTAGCTCAGGGTATTTATTAGTTTCCGAAATATTAGTAAAAAATTGTTATTTTTGGAGGGAAAGTTTTTTTGGGCGTTGGTGCAGACCTCCCTACCCAGGAGCCCTTCCGTCCCCCTATTTTTTATTTTTTAAATTTTGTAATCACGGCCTCGTTTTTGGCATCGTCGGACTCATCGGTTTGCTGCCGTGCTTTGCACGCCCCTCGCACTGGTCTACCCCCAACCGGTGGCTGATTTAGATGAAACTTGGTGGGTATTACGATGTGGACAGACCCCTAATATAAAATTTTAGCATCGGCAATTAATGCGTTCAAAAGATACAGAGGTAATTGTGCATAAAAGGATACTCCTTGCCAATTTTCTTTAATCACTTTACCACGGTCCCCCCCTTTTAACAATATTTCTGTTGACTTATACCGACACAACGCATTTCACTTTCCAACTTGTCCCGCGTATTAGTATTGATTGTGGCTAGATTAGTGGGGGGGTCGCGCGCCCGCTTGCGGGCACATAAAGCATGGTAGCGAACCGATATGAGTTTGGCGATGCTAAAAATGAGACCGTGATTACAAAATTTAAAAAATAAAAAATAGGGGAACAGAAGGGCGCCCGGCAGGGAGGCCTGCATCAACGTCCAGAAAAAATCCCCCCCCCCCCCCCAAATGAACCATTTTTTATTAATATTTCGGAAACTAATAAATACCCGAAGCTACAATTTTAGATTTGAGGTTCACACCCCTTCCCCACCCCTCCCCCAAACCTCATCTCGATCAGCCACCGGTCCCTTTCGAAAGTATATCCTCTTTTTTACACCGGGAACCAGAGTGTTTACAATCTACTGCTGCCGTTCAAGGCAGGAAGGAATATATGTTCAACATGCTGTAAAAAATTCAAGTCGATCCGAGCTTTCGTTTTTTTACAATCACTGCAAAACCACAGAAAAAAAGGCCAACACTTCAGCCAACTGTGGCGCCGACATATATATGTATATATTATCAAAATAATCTTTTTCTATTGTTGATACCATTAATAAATATCCATAAGTATTAAGTCATAATCTGTATTCATTTCCTTGAAATTAATTCCCCCAGAGAGTTAAATTTGTACCAAATCTGACTGCCTAGTCCCCTTAATAATATCCCCCCCCCCCCCCCCCGGCCGCATAAACATGACTCATGTATGAAAGAAGCTAATTCCCTTTAATTGACAAAAAAAGTTCACATGCAAAGATTGTGAAATCAACTTTGCTAATTCCAATTGTACCTGTAATTCACGAAAAAAATTAAAAAGTTCTCACGCAAAGATTGTGAAATCAACTTTGCTAATTCTAATTGTATTCTCGTTCTCGGCTCGAACACTGATTCCTGTGTCACTTTTTATACTTGACATTCCTTTATTGGCTACAGATCAATTCAGTGCTCAGATTTTCAGCTTCGGTTTTAAGGAATTAGCGGGCGAGAGGCCTGTAGTTGATAAAAAATATTTTATAAGAGGGACATCTTCTGTTAAAAATGTCGTATGAAGATCGTTTTACGATGGAAGATAATAAAAACTTAGTAGAGACTAATTTAAACGAAACAAAGTCGGTAATAGATTAATAGCACATTCGGCAACCTGCACTAATGCGCACTAAATGCGAACTTTTTCGCTTCCAATTGGCCAAAATTCGCACCCAGTGCGCACCAGTGCAACCGCTCGAATACACTGTAAGAGAGATGCGGAGAATATGAAACATTTTGTTTTAACTCGACTTCATAGTTTTTTTCTTATACAACGCCCGCTAATTCCTTAAAACCAAAGCAGAAAATCTGAGCACTGAATTGATTTGTGGCCAATAAAGAAATGTCAAATATAAAGAGTGACAGAGGAATCAGTGTTTGAGCCGAGAACCAGAATACAATTGAAATTAGCAAAGTTGATTTCACAATCTTTACATGTGAAATTTTTTTGTGAATTAAAGGGAATTTGCTTCTTTCATACATGAGTCATGTTTATGGGGGCGAAGGGAGGGGGTGGGGTGGGGTGGGATTTCATTACTTTTTTCATAATAAAATTCGATTTTGTACATACATATTTCTTAAAACTCTAAAATAAAATTATACATCAAAATGTACTTCTTGCATTGGTTCGCGCAACAGGGTTATTTTCTCTTTTTCTTCTGCTTTGATTATCTGCAAATATATAAAAGCCACATTTTAGTTACAACTTAACATAGAACTTATAGAAAAAGAGTGGCCTTTTGTTATGTGTGGAGACTACATAATGTGTCTAAAGGAGGTGACAGCATATGGCAGAAAGTGTTGTTGCAGCAAATTTAAATGCTAATGGTAATTTAGCGACAAAGAACGAAGAGGTCCAATATATTTTTAACGCACAACGGCTATAATAAAATTAATTTAGTATATGTATTGGTGTATTGAAATATTGTTAATAGGAAACTAATAAAATTAATGAATAGCGTGGAAACTACTGTGGATTTTAAAGTATTACGAATGTCTTTTGCAAAAGATTGAAAAGTGTCAAAGGAGATGTGTTTTCAGCGTACTTTCTTCACTAATGTAACTTGCTCTACATTGCAAGCAATCCGCCGCATTTTTCTTAATTCTTAATGCTATGCCTTTTGACAAATTTTGTCGATTTACCTTATTTGACATATTTCCAAAAACTTAAGCGTAAGGAGATGCTTCTTTGTCGAACCTAGGGTAGATGTACCGTTTGTGGCCACTGTACCGGTTTTGGCCATGTGCATAATTATCGCGGTTCTTAAGCTTGAAATTGCTTCCAGACACATAATTGTGTGTAGAATTTCACACCGCAAATATTTTGTTTAGAGTACCGTCAGATGTATAAGGTTACATTCATTGCTTACGCGAAAAAACATTATATTTTTAAGAAGTGTGTCAACGGTTCGCTGTTCTTAAAAAAATCGTTAAGGATATAAGGTAAGTAAAATTCCCATATTTACTAATGAAAGTATGTTAATATATAAATTATAGTACATATAGGTTAAATATAGTTTCAAAATTAATCTGAAAGTATAAAATTATCAAATTCAATTCACTATTACGAAGAAAATTATGTGGCAAGAAATGGTACAGTATTTTAATAAATTTTCCATTTCTGGCCATGGGGTGGCCACAACTGATACAATATAGTAACCAGTTGTGGCCACCCCATGGCCAGAAATGGAATATTTATTAAAATATTGTTCTATTTTCTGCGACCATGCTTTTTCAGATCTAATGGCTAAAGCTGTTATATAAGACTGATCAATTTTTCCATTGTATGTACAATATATATTCAGATATGTCTATAATATATATTAATTAATTACTAATGTATTATTTTATATCGTTTGTAATACAAACTATTGAATTGCAGCCATGTCAAATAAGGGACGCGTAACTGGAAATCGGAAATTATTTTGTTATTCGCTAACAAAAGTACAATCTGCTTTGAGTGCGATAGAAAATGGGATGTCTGTCTTGAAAGCCAGCAAAACTTATGGAGTACCACGTACGACTTTAAGACATAAACTAAAGGGAGAAGCTCCAATAACTTCTGGCCGAGTAGGACCAGAATCTATTTTAGGCCCAACAATAGAAAAAATTTTACTCGATTGGGTGTTAAGTGCAAGTAGAATGGGATTTCCCATTTCTAAAAAGAGTTTGCTAAGCTCCGTGAAAAAGTTAGTGGAGAATGAAAATATTAAAACAACTTTTACGAATAATACTCCCGGTCGTAAGCGGTTTGAGGGCTTTATGAGGCGACATCCCATTCTATCAATGAAGAAAGCCGAGTATTTGAGCAAGACAAGGGCAGCGGTTACCGAAGAATTTGTCCGCAAATGGTTTCATGAAGTTCGAATTTTATTAAAAGATGACCTCCAAGTATTTGATGATCCGCGAAGAATATTTAATATGGACGAAACCGCGATGTTTTTGGCACCTAAAGGGGGGTTGGTGCTTGCGGAGAAAGGAAAGACCACGTACAACGTTTCAACTAGCAATGATAAAGAAAATATTACTACGCTCTTTACTGTGAATGCTGCGGGAGAAATTGCACCACCATTAACAGTTTTCAAGTACCAGCGATTACCACAAGCTTGTTTAAATAAAGCTCCATCAGATTGGGGTATCGGCAAAACTGAAAATGGTTGGATGACACATGCTGCCTTCTTTGAGTATTTTACCAATGTTTTCCATAAATACCTTCAAGACCAAAAAATCAGTAGGCCAGTTATTGTTTTTTTAGATGGACACGTATCACACATGTCATATCATTTAAGCTCATTTTTGTAAAGAACATGAAATTATACTATGCTGCCTGCCACCAAATGCAACACATTTGTTACAACCTCTGGACGTATCATTTTTCGCCCCTTTGAAAAAACATTGGCAAAAATTTTTGAAAACGTGGCGTATAAATCATGATGGTATCGATATACAAAAATTTGATGTACCGTTTGCATTGTCAGAAATAATTAAACAAGAAGATTTTATTGCTACAATTACGGCTGGCTTTAAGTGCTGTGGACTTTATCCGATCAATCCGAATGGTATTAATTATGACAAATTTGTAAAACAAAGTATCACATTTAATCATGATACAGAACCAAATGTAGAAGAAAATGAACAATTAGTATTGAAGTATTTGGAAAAAAATATGAATAGCAATATTTTACAAAAATTCAGGACACAAAAAAATAATAATTTACCGTGGAATGGCGAAATTGAATATTCTGCTTTATTTGATACTTGGAACAAGATTTACGATGAAATTTATAGCAAAAATACAATTGCGGATAAAACTTTTCCAATTGATGATAGTATACAGATATGTTTCGAAAAGACGGATGACATTTTGAATGGTACGTATATAAAAACTTGTAGATTAATCAACATATTACGTATCTTAATTCAATGAACTATTAACTTGAATTAGATAAACCTGAAGTAGAAAATCAAAATTTTGCGGACTTTGTGCAGTCTCCCGGAAACGTTCCCGCTAACTTGGATTACCCAGTTGTACTAATAGAAGCTGTCAATGCAGAACGTAATCAATTTCCAGAGCAACTGGAAATTGAAGCTCAAAAAATTTTGAATGGTTCAAGCAGCGTTACTATTGCTCTGCCTGTGATAGATAACGCAAATATTATTGACATATCTGCTAATAACTGTGATAACAATAATAGTAGCGGTAATAATAATAATAATAGTAGTAGTAATAGCAATAATAATAACATAAATAATAATTACGAGCATAAAAATTGTGCAGATTCCAATGACAGGATAATTTTTAATCGATCAAATTCTTTAGAAAAGGCTTTACAAAATATTCTTGTGTGGCCCACGCCAAAACCTTAAAAAAAAAAGGTCTTGAGGAAAGAGCATTTGCCTTCTGTCCTAACATCAAATAAGTGGTTGGAAGTTATGAAAGCAAAGCAAGAGGAAAAGCAAATGCAATTGCAAAGAAAAACAGAAGCAAAGAAAAAGAAATTGGAACAAAGAGAATATTTAAAGCAGCTTAAATTAAGCGCAAAGAGAATCAAAATTGAGAAAAAAGAAGAAGCAGAGAAAAGTAAATTGGCAGCAACAAGAGTAAAGCTGGATAAAAAAGAAGAAAAGAAAACCAAAGTTGAAAAAATAAAAATAAGGGCGAAACAAATAAAGCAAAGAAAGTGAGAAAGTAGTATGTAAGATTATAGTATAAATAAGAACCTATTTTGCTATATATATAAATATTTAAGTACATGGAAATGTTATTTTCAAATCAAATTAATAAAATAAGGAAGTGTTGCCATATACTGCAGTTTTCTTACTTAAATGCTTCCTTATTTCAAATTTATTTAAACACATTATATGTATTAAATTTTGACAGTGGCCAAAACTAGTACCAAACATGGCCAAAACTAGTGTGCAAGTGGCCACAAACGGTGCAAAATGGATTTCTTATATTTTTTAACTTTATTAATTATTTAACGATTTCTCTAGTTAATGGCAACTTAGACATTGATAGTAAAGATAGTGTACAATTTAGTAAAGCTTACAGTTTACTGATTTAAAGTACAATTTTAAAGATAATTACAGTGAAAGTCACTGAAATCCTTAAAGTGGCCACAAACGGTACATCTACCCTACTCCGGACAAGTTCCAAGTCTGTGCGTCTCCTTCGTTCCTATCACCTGTAATTACATAAAAAGTCTGTTAAAAAATTTGAGTTCTATAAGCTCTACATAAAAAGTCTATTAATAAATTTTAGCGACTCACCTTGTTAATTGAGATAATAATTCAGTGTCCTATATGGTGGAAATATTCGTGACATTTTAAAAAAAAAGGTTAACAACTAACACTTGGCAGGTTATGATTGATTGACAGCTAGTTGACATTTATTGGATAAATTCTGCTTTCGAATGGCGACATCTACTGGCGTCAAGTGTAGGAGGAAAACGTGACGTCACGAAAACTTTGACTGTCTGATCTCGTAAAAAAAGGATCATTTTGATAAATATTAATTCAGAATAATTCTTTTATCTTTTAGAAAAACAGATTGCTACATTAAGTAAAACAATAAATGGGTTCAAAAGAAAAATAATTATTCGCTTGATCATGTTAAAACACCGGGACTATATCATAAGATAAGATAATAAGGCCAAAATAGCTGTGGGGACCTGTCAATTTCACTATCATTCGTGTATAGAGACATGGTCGCTCAGTCTGCCTATGGTTAGAGGGGGAAGGGGAATTTGCTTTCAGACGCGACCACGTCTGTTGATACGTCACGCTGTACAAGTGGTACAGGGGAAGCGCCGACCTTTCTATGTTATTCAAACGCTATTATCTAAGAAATGGTTGGAAGCACGAAAAAATATATAGGTATACAGTAATTGTAGAAAACTGAATGCTCTTTTAGTATTATTTGAACAAAATTTCGATAGGGCTAACCATTTTTGAAAAGTTCTATAAATTCAAACTATTAATGAATTCTAAACTTTAAGCCCTAGCCGGCACCCTTTCCTGTTGTCCGATTGCAATAACTTTTTTAGGGACTATTTTTTTATGAAATGCAACCATATTAGGAGGGTGAGGGCAAAGAAATACGAAAAAATAATCGGCACGTATAAATAAGGGCCACCGTAGTGGGATATAGCGGTTTATTACCGATCAACGATTAGAATAAGCTCGTTGGACCGTTATCGGTTTCGACTTTATGGCACATAGGGGACTTAGTAGAACAGCTCGTTTCACGTGTAACATCCGATGTGTTGCACTGGCACGCACGCCAGCCACGAGCATCTGCCCGCCATCCGGCTCTATTTACCACTTGCGCTCGTTAATTTCACGACACTCCGCGCCTTCGTGTTAATTAAGCGTTTTAATAGATCCCCTACAAGTCGAATTGTCTGAAAGAAGGAGCGCCGTGTCGCGATCTCTGAGACACATCGAATCGGTAAAAGCGGACACGCGGATCACCTCGCGATTGTAAATATTTTATTAGAGTCAGTATCGATTAGAAATTATATAACAGCGTGCAGAGGATAATCCCTCATTTTGCACTCCGTAAAACCAGATTTGTGTTACGAACTTGTTACTTAGCTTTGCGGAAGAGGCGGCTAAGAATTCGAAAGGCAGAAGCAGAGATTTCGCAACGAAATGTTGCAGTTAGAAATACTTTCCAAATTTTAGCTCCACCGCGTTCCAAGTTTTCTCGCGAATATCGAAGAAATATCAAGATCCATTGCAATTGCGCGCACTTTTTCGCGAAGCTGTTCGCGATACTCCTTGACCTGTTTATATGGCATAGCGAATAAAAGGCGAGGAATACAACGTATACGTGTGATTAGTGTAGCACGGAAATTCATTTCGTATCTATCGCGAAACAGTGCATTTTATTCGTGCTTACCGGTTGCATCTTGCAGTATATACTGTGTATGTACCTACTGAACGCGCGTTTTGCTTTCGTAACGGAGTTGTTGCTTTTGTGGTTTATTGACCTCTTAACATCCTTAGAGTGACTCTCAACGGGATAGTGTCGTTGGAATTTTGACAAATAACGAAAATCAACTACCACTTTTTTATTCTTTTGAGAGATAAAATTTGCATATTCAAGATCCAGAGATCCAGTGGCAGAGTGCGCCACTGCATGGTGCACAGATCCATTTCACCATCAGTAATGACCTCATAATTTAATATTATCGCAAAGAGACGCGATTAATTTATGAAAGAAAACGTTTAAATCATATCACTTTTGTGCCGTTATTCTTTCTCACTTTGTATCGAAATATTTTTGTTTGCTACTTCTTTGGAGGCGCATAATGTTTTTGCGTAGCAATTCTCAATAATGCATACCTACGTTTAATGCGTTTGTTTCTGCGCCGTTGAGGTGCAAAAGGCGTAAAGCAAATTGTTGCTGTGAAAGTAGGAAACATACGAGAGATAAAAAACTGCGCTAAAAAGCGATAGGCACGCGAAAATGCTTGTTATGCATTTACGGCAAGAACTGTTGTAGCAGAAAGAAATGTAATTTTTTACAATTTCCACTTAGCTACACGTAGTATACGTTTAATCGTTCACCATGTCAGGTCTGTAAAGTGGAATTACATGGAAGAAAGAATTAAGTACAGTATTGTCTCCGTATTTTGCTCGCTGGTCGGGACCGGCGTTGAGCCCGTATCGTATACAGAGCCCTAATTCTGAGTGTTCGTTTCTCGCTTCTTTCTGACCGCAGGGGGGAGCGAGATGGAACGCTTTGTATGCGCGGCGTGTATGCGCGACGAGGCGAGCGCTCAGATAGAATCGTGATTGCTCGATGCATGCGCGTGACGATCAGATAGCCAGACACGGCACGAGTCTTTTTTGCGCCCTACGCGAACTTGCCAAATTCCGCTATTTATTACAATGCATTTAATTGAGATTATTGGTGACCTTACTCTGAATTTTTATCCGTAGTTTAAATACCGTTGTAGTACAATTTGTAGTATTTCATTTAAAAATTTATTTTCAACAATGCCAACAATGAAAAAACCATTTTGCACCTCTTGTCAACCTTACGCCCTAGCAGCTGCCTAATGTTGCAGAGTACAGTCATAAATAATCTCAAATAAATGTATTATAATAAAGGGCTCAATTGAACAAATTTGCCTAGGGCGCTAAAAAGACTTGAGCCGGGCCTGCGTCAAGATTTTGCGAAGCGGTTCCCGTGCATCCGTAAATGCTTGCACCATCGCGCACGCCCGTCGCACATGCAAAGGACGGAGTGTCACGGCACTCGAAAGATGGAGTGAGACAAAACATCCACGCGTCGTCTGTCTCGTACCGTCCTCGCTCGCTTTCAATGGCTCTCGCTCACTCTCGTTCCATCTCGCTCTCGCCTTCGCCGGACAAGAGTGAGACAGAAGTGGTGGGGATAGCGAATAGCCCGTATCGGGTGCACCAAACACTGATGCCAGATTCGGGACGGGTTCCCTCGAGAATAGAGCTGTTCGAGTACTCGAATATTCGAGTAGCTCGAAATTCGAGTCGAGCCGGGACTCGGTTTCCGAGCCGAGCCGAGTACTCGAATGAAGCGAGCGGCTGGAAACAATCAGGTGGAACGAATGATCCACATGTTTCGTTCGTCAATCGCTACCTTCACTATGCAATCTACTCGCTTTTTAATCGAGCCGCTCGCTTTTTAATCGAACCGCTCGCTTTAATCGAGCCGCTCGGTTCTTTCGAGCGCTCGGGTCGGATCGGTTATTCGAACCGAGTATATCCCGGCTCGCTTGTTCCGAGTACTCGGACAGCTCTACTCGAGAATTTCCCCCACCTCGCATGCACACTACGCCGGAGCTGCTTGTCCGTGAGCTCGGCGCTTCGGACAACGTCGGGAAGACGAGAGAGAAAACGAATGTGCGTCTTTCTCTCTCGCTCTTGAAACGCTGTGATCCAAGGTGGGGTGCAAGCGACACGCGGCCGTGCGCGATCTTCCCCGAGTGCTTCGTATAAAGTGGTGGTCTCTTCCATCGGGAGGGAAATGTAAACGATTCGTTATGCAAAGCTAACATCGCGATACATGTTGTACACTAAAATGTACAAAAACATTACAAAAATAGAAAAGAAAGGCAGCACGTAAATATATCAATTGTTTACATTTCCAAAGGATAGACAGCAAGCAGAGGAATTTACTATAATACATGCGACAGAATTTCGAGATAATTTTTACATATGAAATGAATATAATTAAGAATATACATTTATTTGTACAATTATCTCGAAGTTCTCTCTATAAATCATGTGTACAGGAAGCGAGCGAATTTATCGCAAGGATAAACTATGTACATATTCGCGATGTCCAAAAATCGAATGAAATAGAAAATGGATGATGAAATTGATAATATTCTGGACATCACGAATTTGCATTACCCGACGTAGAAGAAAATCCGCGAGGCCATCAACGGCATGTAAACGTAAACTACTCTTTTGCTTCTTCGCAAAAGTTCCATATAAATTCTCAGATGACATGAGAGATAGATGTTTGTCATCTACCTCCATGGTCTGAGCTGTTTCCCCGTGCGCCTTTAATGCCGATTTCGTTATGCAAATGGCATTGACGATGGTCGAACAAAGTCGGTTTCGTTTCTTGATCTTTATGTCGGGAAGCATGGAAAACAATCTTTCAGCATCGGCGTTTGAATTTGGAAGACTTATAATGGAATTTAATAATTCCTGTAAACATGGA
Organism: Andrena marginata; assembly: GCA_963932335.1. Classification (NCBI taxonomy): domain Eukaryota; kingdom Metazoa; phylum Arthropoda; class Insecta; order Hymenoptera; family Andrenidae; genus Andrena; species Andrena marginata. The sequence continues at coordinate 14,790,456 of OZ010664.1, forward strand.
TATTTAAATGAGCCTTGATCGTTTCGCGTTAACAACACCGTTTTCCAAACATCATCAAAAGCTAATGTGCAAAGCATCTCCTTGTCTGCATTTGCAAAATTCAGGTGCAATGTCGACCATTCTTTTTGCAAACCGTCTTCGTCGAAACCGCCCAATTTCTTAGCAATAAAGAGACCACTTTTGAAGAAAGTGTCTCTGTCATTATCTACTAATGCCAAATGAGGCTCAATAACACATAACTTGCTGAGAAATTCGCCATCGATTGGCAATCGCTAACGAATTTCGTTTGCAGCCGTTATGTAAAACTTCATACAATTTTCTCGAACGGTTTGGACAACATCGGGTTTGCTTTCTGCAACTAACTGAAAAGAAAAATGTCACATTCCGGACCTAAATGAATACTATTAAATGCGATTTGGTTATCGCCTTTTGAAAAATCTATTAATTTTACTAAATCCATGTGCTTCAAAAGCTGCGGTTTAAAAAAATTACGTAAAATATTATACAAAAGAGTTTTGGCAGTATTTTGAAGCAAATGGATTCTTGTTTTTTGAGACTGAAAGAATAAACTAAAGTCATTAAAATACACTAGAATGTATTCCAAAAACAGAAGATATGCTTTCGCTTCTGGATTTTGCATGATGATAAGCAGATTTTCCCCAGACTTTGTCTTCTCACTTACGCCCAATTCTTGCAGAAAGTGCAACACACTGTCCCAATTTTCTAAGAGTGTAGTCAGTAAATTGAAAACATTGCTGAAATTCGCGAAAAATGAATGTTGCGACTTTCCGTAATAATTCCTCGCAGAACTCGGGAATGGTAGCGCATGTTGCATGCACTACCAATGCAAAGGAGTGACATGGACACGGCATGGTGAAAAAAATTTCACCACGCATTTCTGCAAGTTTGGTCTTGAATGACGAGTGACACCCTGTCGTTACAGAAGCGTTATCACACGACAAAGCAAGAATGTTTTCGAACGGAATTTGCTTTTACCACAAGTATTTTGAATAAAATATTTATTCGTATTAAAATATTTATTCGTATAAAAATATATCTGCTTAATATTATGTAATTGTAATGGAATGTATGGACTCAGCATTTTAGCTGTGTGTATGTAGTTGTGTCATCTTAAGCGCAGTTGGAAAGCACCTTTATGTACTGGCAGCTAGTTTTGATTTCACATCTTTTTTTGTATTGTGTACTTGACGAAAACCAGGCCCGAGCGAACCCTCGCCACGAGAAACGAAAAGAATGCATTGGTAAACCAAGAATTTCGATACGCCAACTAGTGACAAAAAATTAAACTACTGCGAGTAGGCCGAAATCCGTAGAAGTCCATACTATCATCAGTGTTTATATAGACATGTTGTAAAAACGAGTTTTCTTTTAAATTTTCTTGAACACTAAATTTTAACTTCTTCGATTAATAAATACTTATTCGAAATGTTTGGTGGGATCCGAGCCTACTTTCAATAGTTTGCCAACTTACCACTACAGCGCTGAAATCTAAGCCACGCCTCCACTTGGTTTCCCAATAGGAAATCGTAAAATAGTAAGAAAAATTCAGGAAGGAGAAAAATCGAAGTAAAGGCTAAAAGAAATAACAGCAAGGCAATGGTGACAGTACCGAACTGCCTCGGATGCATTTACCAGTTACCTTTCTCTCTTATTCTTGTACAATTCCTTTATACCGATTTACACATTTTAATGTAGTACGTATATCGCGATGTTAGCTTTGCATAACGAATCGTTTACATTTCCCTCCCGTTGGAAGAGACCACCACTTTCCCGTAGTTTCCATCGAGCGGTAGCGTGCACGCTGCGCGTAATTAATTTATAAATAGTGCGTGATTCTTTGTCGCAACTTGATATAATTATCGAAAAATCTAGCGAGAAATGTGATTACGTTTAGATTCTAGATTTCAGATCATACTCTGAAAAAATATTTTTCATCGAAGGCGCTACAGCGTCCATGCTACTGGCCAAGAGTGAATTCTAATTTTAACAAAGTTCACCAATTTACAGTATCAAAATATTCATGTTTTAATAAAAAAAACATCATTTTAAGGTTTGAAAAATAGAAATAGCTCGAATAAAACGTACGGAAATTTAAAATGAAAACAATAAATTAGGAATGTATATTTTTCTTTGTTAAAGAAGTTACAGAAGAACTTTATTTAACCTTTTTTTTATGTAGAATTTAGTTCGTATATCTGAAAAATCGAAGAACCATAACGGATAATTATCGTTTTGTGTGATCTAATCGGATCTTAAGACAAGAATATAAAATTTAAATGTAAAGTTTCATTGAAATCCATTTTGCCGTTTAAACGTAATCGTGTTAACAAATATATGATATACTTAAAAAAGCTCTTTTCTAAATAGTCAAGACGTGATGAGGATGTTTTAAAACGTGATTTCCGTAACAAAACTTTTTCCAATTTTTTTTCATTACAAGAGTATTATACATATGTCAGAAAGTGAAAAGTGTATCTCGAAGCACTCGGGAAGATCGCGCACGGCCGCGTGTCGCTTGCACCCCAACTTGGATCACAGCGTTTCAAGAGCGAGAGAGAAAGACGCACATTCGTTTTCTCTCTCGTCTTCCCGACGTTGTTCGAAGCACCGAGCTCACGGACACGCAGCTGCGGCGTAGTGTGCATGCGAGGTGGGGGAAATTCTCGAGGGAACCCTTCCCGAATCTGGCATCAGTGGGACCAAACCGAGCATATACAGAGACAATACTTTAGTACTTAAAAGAAAGGAGGAGAAAGCTTTGAAAACACAAGTTAAAGTAGTAAATTTATTATAATAATAATAATAAATTAAAGGAACTCGGCAAATTTAAGATTCACCTGTCTCTGAAGAGCAAGTTCTTTTGATTATAATTTAAGGTGTATTCTGCCCAATGAATTATTTTTAAATGGCCGCAGCATAATAATTAGTCTTTTTACCTATTGCAGGCTTGTATGAACGAGCTGATGAAATATTTACTGTCTCTAATATAAATTATTCATTTTATGTAAAAATGCTTAAATTAAATTATGGGGCGTGAACAACCCTATAGAATTTTATATTTTAGTCAAAGTTGAATTTTCTAATTAACTTTAGCAGCCGCGTATGAAGGGGTAAGAAACTTTGTAAAATATCTCGAACGAACGTTTTATTGGCCTCGAAGGGGTGGGAACTTCCTGCAAGATAAATTAGCGGTGCTTGATGTTACGAGGAACGCGACAAATAGCAACAAAAGGAGAGTGCAGGATCGTTGAGAAGTTTCACCTGGCCTGTAATGATACTTCCTGCTCGTTAAGTGGACTATGCCGGTATATACTGATTGGTCCAGCATTTTAAACTTAAACAAGTTCCGCCAATATGTTCCAAGGAGGTTCATTTAATAACCCGGAAACTTCCTACGGCCTTTATTCACACTAAACATTTGGCGCGTAGATGTTTCCTTTCAATTAATCGTAGTCACTTTCGTCCGTACGATTACTCGTAATAATATAACTAGCCTCTTTATACGTCTCCTTTATACCTATTGAATTATATTTAATTCCATAACGAAATCATTACGAAATTCTATGCCACTTTTATTGTTTATACGTCAGAGAGTTTTTTCTTCTGATAGCTTGAGAATGCAGGCCAAAGGCCTGTGTTTATTACGACGTAACTGGAAATACTGGAGCCGTTTCGCGTTCCCCTGGTCTTTCTCGGTTCACCTATTATTTTATTGGTTCTTTCTCTCCATATCGCGTCAGAAATGGAGAAAATCGAAGTTCACCTCGAGTAAACTTAACAGAACTAAATTCTTCACGCTCCACTTACTTCATAACTCGCTCCGTCGAAAGAAATTCAATTTATTCAGGTCAAATGTTACAACTGTTAAGATTTATTTCAAGGTATATAGTTTGCAACGTTTCTAGCTAAATAACAAGCTTATTAACTGAGTTTATCATTAATCGCGTACATACCAAACAAGATTAACCATCTTCGAACACCACGCGATGAGTTTTACTTTCCTCGTTAAATATTCAGTCACTTTCGGTATCAATTAACATTAATTGCGGTGTTAATTCATAGGCGATTTTATTATCAAGTCGATGGCGTGGCGATTACGTGGAAGATTCCACAATTTCGTCGACTTTTTTGCACTAATTATCAGTGAAAAATCAGCCGTATATTCTATACAAGGTGTTCCAAAAAGATTTCATTAATTGTAAGCACGACGTGAAGTAGGCCTCGTGCATAGCAGTAGCCCATAGGGTTGCCGATCTTTTTTGTCACGATTTTCGATTTTTTAAATCGATTCTCAAGACAGGGATCGATTCGAAGATCGTATCGTAACCAAAGGGATCGTGAATCCCTAGCGGCGTGTAGCGTAAACTCTAGAAGTGCGAAATTTGAATCAGACCACACAAATGTAATAGGAAAGGGAAGCAAAAGTGATGTTAGCACAAGTCCAAGGAGTTTGAAAACAGTTAGAGATTCTTTTAATAAATATACTTCAAGATTATAAATTAAGCACTACTTCCTTGGAAGCAGATATTCGAACATTCGACCTCCACTTTTATCCCTTCTCCTAAGTGTGTAAAGCCAGCGGAAAGGTGTTAAACGCTTGATAAGTAAGAAATCGATGAATACCGGCCATAAAAAACCTTTGACTGCATTCATTTTGTAATGTAGGGTGTTCGAAACTACCCTTTATTTGTTTTATTATGATGAATCGATCTCGATGGGATCGATTTTTTAGGTTCCGATTTTTTTACGAATCGATTCTTTGCACAACGATCTGAATTGAATCGAAAAATCGATTCTATGGGAAAGATCGGCATCCCTAGTAGCCCACACACTTAGAGCATATAGACACGTAGGTCTCATTGAGAGCTCGAAACTGTCGCCAACATCGTGCGAGAGGGAAAGACGGGCGATTGAGAATCTATACTTCTCTCGCTCGCACCAGTTTTCACATGTCTTTCTCTCTGACAGTTTCGACTAGGGAAACTATAAGGCAATAAGACCTGCAGTGGTATATGTATGTTCTAAGGGCCCACAAATGCATTATTTCCTGTTACGTTCTTCTTACAGACATGGAAAGTTGTATATTAACGAAGATCTTTCGATATTTTAATAAACTGCCACTGAACAGTATTTTTGTAAACCCTCAAATTTTTGGTTACCGAATAACTGTGAAGATGATAGCAGCAATCGTTAGGACGAGGGCGATTATTACGAATATGGGAATCAATAAAACGATATCGCGAAGCTGAAATATTCAAGGAGCCTAATTTCTCAGATACACAACTTTCGGCAGAAATGTTAAACCTGAGTAAACGTTTTAGGAACACCCTGTATAATGCAGCATCACTGGTGATTACTGGCGTACGTAATATGGTAGCTGCCATACTCTCAGCAGCAGCTTCGGACAAGATTGATGTATACTTTGAGAGAGCATTATCACAGTTTTTCTGACCTGAAAACATATTTCCTTTAGGAGGACGACGGGTGTTCCACTTAATTCCTCTAATTGATAATAAAACGTAAAAAGAAAAAAAGATGGTAAGAATCGCTCGCTTTAAATTGCACAGTTGCCAAAATTACATATTTTACGTTTAGGCCGGATTGTTCATTTAAAAATTTTTTCAATTCAAACCCCGTGTCATCGAATTTTAATAATCGAAGCATCGTTCTGTTGTAATATAAACCATTTTTGCTTAATGTTTTACAAAGTCTATTCCGATTAAAGTAAGTATGAAATAGGCACATGACCTTAAGGTCTAGAATGTGACAAAACAAGCAGGTACCGGATGGTGTTCTCAACTTGGAGAATGTGATCACTGCTTCTTACACTATCCTCCGAGATATATTAACCACATAATCGAGAAAGGAACAACGGCATTCCTCATGCGTGTACTAATAGGCAGTTACAGCCGCCTCTCTGGTTATATGTATTTAAGGAATTGCTAAAGCTATAATCATTGTGCGTACGGGATCGTAATGCGTTTCAACAACTGTTTGATTTCTCGTCGTTCATTATGCACAGGCTAAATTGAATTATACGTTTCTTTCGCAGTTACAGAATGCATCGAAGGGCAAGGAGGCTGCAAGAGGTGCAGAGATGGAATGTGTGCCAGATGCGCGGTACTTTTGCATCAGGGAACCTGTGTCGATACTTGCCCGCCTGGTCACATCGCAGATTGGTCAACGAGAGACGAATATATGGGCAGAATTTGTAAAGAAACCGGGTATATGTTCGGATTCACTGGCAGCCAGGTAGCGATTCTGGTGGGAGTCGTCTCCGGAGCCACTATATGTATCCTTATTATATTGTGCGGAGCTATAATTGTACATAGAAGAAAGAAAAAAGCTGTCAAATTTATCCAGCAATTTGAGGACAGGTACAACCCTAGTATGTTACGATTGTAATCTGCGAAATGGATGTCAGTGGTTACGAAGGAAAGACGTGCCTCTGCTTGTGTTTTAGCGCAGAGAGAAGAGAATTCTTGAAACACCTTGCGACACTTAGGGAAGAAGGCAATACATTTCTGTCTATGCTCAACGATACTAGGAGACAAGTTAGAGAATTATACTACTCTGGGAATAACGGGGATGGTGCTGTCGGCATACAAGCATATAGGTATGATTATTTCTATACTCCAGGTCATTTTAGAAGGAACTTATTCGCGCATGTAGAATAAGGTCATTGGCTCCAAGGAAGCGTTTGTTTGGGATATAGCCAATAGTAACTTGTTTCGTCACCAATGAGCGCCAACATGCGCAGAACCGGTCTAAACTCGTCGGTCGGCAAGTTCCTTCTAAAATGACTTGGAGTATATATTTAATACAATGCTCTAATGTATAAATCCTTTTCTATACCATAATTTTAATTTATAGACCAGTTCTGCGTGATTTAGCGAGGATACTAGTTTTTATTAATAGAAGGGACGACGAGATACCAGTTCCTCCGGATGATTGGCAGAGACTTTTTTCATGGGCGGAGAGGCTCTTGAGGCGTTACAAGAGGCACAGTTCTCCGGAGGTAAATTGAATATTCCGTTAAACATTGATTTTAAGTTGCCCGATTTCAAGACACTTGGCATTTTAAATTTTACTTCTTTTTCACGCAAGTCTTTAAAACATTTTGGTGAGTGATACGTATTAAAAGAATAATTAATGTAACTACTTTCCTAAATTGCACGGCAGGAAGGATATACTTTAATCAAAAGATTGCATATGCTGATAACAAGTGACATTTCATACGAACTTTTGAGAACGAAGCGATGTACCGAATGCTTGCTGTTGTACTTTAAGGTGGCTCAACTTGTGACATTCTTGCAACAACCAACAGCATCAGTCCAAATGAATGTACCGCAGCAAGTGACAATCACACAATCACCTCAGCCGTACGAACTGAGAACCACTCCAACTAATCTGACTACATTCCAAGCAAACGTACCACTTGCAACATTTCAAGCGAGCGATAAATCAAGTATCAGTCCTGCGAGTTCCAGCCTTGGATACGTAAAGGACAGCCCTGTGAGCTCCAGCCTCGGACAGAACAGCTCCGGAGTGTACAACGAGAAACTTAGCCCAAATGGATCCAGTATAGGACAAACAACTCCGCTAGTATACGACAACCAAAAACGACTAAAATCCTCCAGTACACATTTCCAAGAGCTTGCCATCTCGACATTTAATCATACTTATAATACCGATGCGACTATAACAGGGCCAGCATGTGCAATAGATGAGTGCGAGGCGAGTGGACTTGACCGTGAATTAAATCCGCAGTGGGAATTTCAAAGTACTACAGAGGCTGCTAACTATACCATTTTGTCAGATTGGTCGCCTGCTCGTGAATACCTCATCGACGATTTCACAATTCTTGGTTTTCGACCGCAAGATGAAATTACAACGGAACTGTAAATAATATTATATGCAACATGTACATTTCTTCATACCATGGTATTTACTTGTAAAAATATTCTTTCCATTTATGGACAGTATTTCATTTGTTTTAATATTTAAAACTACCACCTGAAAACTCAATGCACTCTCATATTATTAAAATAATTTATTTGTACCCCGATATACTTTTACGAAATCGTGTTTTCAATCATTTTTTATGAAATCAGATTTTTAAAGAATTACGCGATTCACATATAATTTATTTGAATGTTTCATACATATACAGGATAAAACATTTAAGGCTGCGATCGAAGAAATCTCCACTATTTAAACTTATGTTTCGTGTATTTTGTCATACGCGAGGTTTATATCGTATATGCAGAGATGTATAAATCATTCATTTGAGTGAGCAACTCGTGTAAAGAATCGTAAACCTTTTTCACCTGTCCTATCTCTACGGTATGTTATACAAATTTGGCCACGTTTCCCTGGATAACCCTGTATATGTTCATACACGTTCATTCTATAATATAACAAATTTATAATGATACCAAATAACCGTAAGCGTTTGTTGTAGACGATATCTTTTTTATTTAATTTCTATCTTGTACGCATATGTTTAATTATTATTGTATAATTTACTCTACTAGTCAAGATTTCCTTTTGTTGAGTGTATGGCTTCTAAGATCATGTCTTTGTATTACCAACAGTTGAAGCAAGTTCGTAGGAATAATTTTACATATTTTCTAAAAATACTCTGTATTGGTTTACTAACATATCACTACCAAAACGAAAACATGTGTGTACACATATTTGTATGTATTATTAAACGGAGTGATTCTTATGAAATGACCGATACGGTTACCGCCAAAGTTCAAGAACATATAGAAGAATTGTTCATGCAAAAAAAATACATCGTTAACACCGCCGAGCAGTTTTTTTTGTTACAATGTCTTCAAACTTCAAACATAATCTCATTGATCACTTTATAAAAATCATTATATATCAGGCCGAAATGGTCGGTTGTATGTACAAATTGATGTAAATATTGATATTTTACTAGCAAATCTAGGAAAATGTTAAATATAATATATATGGATGTAGAATAATTACACCTATACTTTCCCTATACTTATAACCATCTTCCCTTTTAGGTACAGAATTTTCCCTGAATAGTAAACTGTCACAAAAGTTCATATAATTATTTTGCAACGTATTTACTTGAACCATACAAGATTACATTAATCTCCTACGAAAATTATACCTACTTGTACAAAAGAGTATCAAGTTCAACACACTTTCGAGATACATAAATTGAAAAACGATTGCACAGATACATATATTTCTTTGATTCCGCGAGAAATTATATTACAAAATATTAGGAAGAATTAGTAAAAGTCCCTAATATGTATTTAAGACGATGAAAAACGAAAAGAAAATGATTTTCCATAAAAGCCATGAATGTGAATGTGTTTCCAAATATTGGCGGGCTTTCGCGCAGGAAGTGATTAAATGGCGCGCGCAGCCGGATGCTGCGCGCGCATACTGGACGAGCTAACAAAGAACACTTCACGTATTTCATTTCGTTATGTTGCAAATCAGGCTTATTATTTCCCGATAATTTGACCAGCAATTCGTTTTTCGCAGTGGCGAGCTATTTTACCGAATGACTTTCGCATACTGTGCTAATTAAAGGACGGTTGACCAAATAATGCCCGTAACGCGTAAGTTCCTGCGGGGTGGGCGAGGGACGCCATGACAGTCGTCGTATTTTCTGTTAACCGCAAGCACGTATGTTCTTGGCAGCGTTTTCGTGAAATTGTTGCGCAGTTTGGTGTCTATACGGATAAAAATTGGCAGCCCCGTTTTCGAAGCCCCGCGGACTTCGCTTGGGATATATTCTGGAGGTGGAGGGCGAGGGCGCGTGGCCATTATCAGGGATTTGCTTGTGGGTACCCGTGGCGAGGTGAGACGTCGAGAGGCGGCGAAAGGCGTCCCCCCCTGCGTCGGGACGCGTGTCTCCCTGTGCACGAGACGGCCCAGGGCCGACGAAGCGAGATGCCAGAACCGCCGACGGCACCGTACACCACGTGAGTCGACCCTACGAGCATCCTCGGTCATCCCTTCGGCCCTCTCGCACGCTTCTCCCGAATCCCCTTGCCCTGAAACCTGAGGAACCTCCATCTTGTGGCCCCTTGTCCTCGTTCTACGAGTCACGATAATTGACGCGTCATATGCCTGAGACACCAGAAGATGGTGCCCGTGAATCCTCTCTTAACTACGAGGAGATCTATGGCAACTCCTGGCAAATGTGGGAACACAGCTGCGTACTCGAACGAGCCGCTGGTACGGTCAAACACTTCTAACGCTTCACTATTTTCGCTTTGTCGCCCTCGCGAGATTGCATCAGATGAGTCACCCTTTCCCGCTCACTCGGCAAAAAACTCCACGGAACACGGAATATGTATCTGCGAGGTTAAAGTAACTACTTGCGTTTCTGCAGGCCGATAATATCTGTGGCAATATTGACCTATTGCCGTGCACATTATATAATAATAAACGTACGCCCATGCAATTCTTTGAAATTCATTAGACTCGGGAGAATCCTTCCAGTCTATTTGTATTAAACTAATTGATTTCGAGGTTAAACGTTAGAATTTATTTTACTAGCCTGTTCCGACGATGCGAACGGCATAGTGACTACTCTGTTAATTGTATATTATGTATTCTATTAACGGACATGTTATTTTGCAACATTATTAGCATTTTATGGGTAATAAAGAAAGGATATGTTTATAGTAGAGTCAATTGCTATTAGATCTTGTATATGCAAATGAATGTGTGGCTCTTAACCGACGATATCTAAATAAATTTTAATTGAATTGTTTTGCAGGATGAGAAATGAAATATATCAAAAATATTTAGCTAGTAACCAGCAGTGAACAAAGATGAATAGTGAGCAGCATGCATTGCCAGCGACTACGCAGGCACAAGAGGTAAGCATGTATTTCATTTAAACAGGCTAACCACCAAACCACAAATGCGCAACAATTATATGAACACTGGAGATTAAAAATATTCTCAGACAAATTAAAATCATTTATCGATTGGAATATGTTTTCTCTTAATTATGTAATTTATTTAACAGTTAAAAACATTTAATTCCACTTCCGTTGCTTTTTATCGGTTACTGTTTTAGGCTGCTTTTAATTATCAATAATTACTTTTCGTATATTACAGTTGCTTTATTCATATTTAGAAATGCAACATTAAGATTCTGTGTAGATGGTGAGAATTATCGTGTAAATTGCTTGTACCACACTTAAATGGAATAGCTTATGCTTGAATATTTTATATTTCTTGGCTTGCTCTTTCTGCGATATCAAGTACTTATAGGAGCACATACTTTTACATATTAAGATACAGTTTTGTGAAAGTAGCATGATAACATTTAAACACGTATTATAATAATTTAGTTTAAATAATATAAGCTTTTAGCATAAAAACATGCATTTTAAATAGTCTTGCAAATTGTATCCTCTAGGTGTAATTTTATTATTTACTTTCAGTGACATAGAACTCTGTACATAATAGTAAATACCAATGACAGTACTGGTCGCATGAATTTGTCGAAAAAAATTTCATTTGTAACTCTATGCCGCTGGAAGCGTAAAAACTGGAAACTAGCGCATTTGTCGATTGGAGCCGAGCCTGGTGCATGCTGCTGCATGCCGTATTAATGTTGTACAAATGTTTGAATGTATATCGGTAGGATGTAAACGCGGGTCAAAGTGGTCGTCCTTCGTACCCAGGTGGTTTGACTACTGCAACCAGTCTTGGCAATGTAGCGAGTACCCCGCATTCATCCGCGGACCTGCGTGTAGGTACAGCCGTAGCGTTAGCCTCCTCGGTAGCTAAATATTGGGTCCTCACCAATCTGTTTCCTGGACCGCTACCTCAGGTCTCGGTCTATCACCATTCCCACCACAACTCCTCGCACAGGAGTAGTGGAGGTGGAGAGGCATCTTCCAAAGAGCCAGCCTCTTCATTGAACCAAGAAATGGCGTTGACTTCCAGTTCACATCATCAGTCGACGCCTGCGCATCATCATCATCAACCTTCAGTTAGCAGTAGCAGCCATCATAGCTCTTTACAACCAAATCCGCAGGTTTGTTCACTTAGAGGTATGCAATGACTAGTTATCGAGCGTAGATTATAGAGGATCTAGGTTAGAATTCGCTTCCGTAGTAATTATAGTAGCGTACTATGTTGCATATCTCTTATGTTATATGTGAGTAGATAGTGGAGTTTTGTACCATAATAAAGTAAAAATACATACGTATTGCTCGCAATATTTACATTTATGATTTAAAATCCAGCTTTATCCAAAGTCTGTTTTCTTTTCTTTGCATTTCATTGTACGCTAGTTGTAATTTATATTAAATTTATTATATACGTGCTGCCACCGATACTGTATTTTTCATATTTGTGTTTGTTAGCTTCCAGAATGTGTTAAGAAAAGATATTTAATATAAAACGTATTTCACATTGAATTTAATAATAGTCTCGATCGTACGATCCTTTGAGGCGCAGAAAGGAATTTAGCAATATCATTCTTTTATGTTTCATGTACCAGATCCCAGTGTCGCTGCCGGGCCTTAATCTAGACGGAGCGCATATACCTGCAAGCGTTAGTCATTTGCAGGCTGCGCATGCACAAATGCAGCAACAAATGCAGGCGCAACAGCAACAGCTGCATCAGCAGCAGCAACAGTCACAGCAGCAGCCCCAACAACAGCAGCAGCAACAATCTCACCATCAGATGCAAAATCATCAAAATGCTCAGAACAATGGACCAACTGCACACAATCAAAACGCACAGAGAGATGATAATAAAGTGAAAGATGAGGGTGGAAGTTGCACAACTGAACGTTGTAGCGACAATCAAGTTCATTGCCAAGTCCAGTGTGATCTCCAGCTGCAAACATCTCAAGATCTACAACAAAGTCTTATGCAACAGCAGCAGCAGCAACAACAACAGCAACAACAACAACAGCAGCAGCAACAACAAATTGGTGTGAATATAAGTGGAAATTCTTCGGCCGAAGGTGGAAGTCAGAACAATTCAGAGAAGCCTGAAAAAGAAAAAGAGCTGCGTCAACTGAATATGACGCAGTATGTTTGTTTAATTCGTTTATCTTTTAAGTATGATCATTCCTGTAGCATGACGAGCGATATTACAATTTCTGTGCAGGTTCCAAGTGCCAGATTTAAAACCAGGAGGTCATATGATGGATGTGCGAACAGCCGACGGTTCAGTTGTAAAAATCAGTGCTGGGAATGAACAAGATTTAGCGAAAACCCTTGGGGTTGAAATGGTGCAAAATATGTATAAGGTAAAAATTATTAGAATGTACAATGCGACGTATCCCATATTAACGTAACATGCGATAGATTTATTTGAGCATCTCTGGTTGTACGTTTTAGGTGAATGTCGAAGATATTAATCAGCTTCTAGCATATCATGAAGTATTTGGAAAGCTGCAAAGTGACATAGCTGCTGGTACAAGCTTAGTTGGAAGCACAGTTCCTACTCAAACAGTTACCACGATACAGAATGGAACGCCGATTGTGCAGCAAGTTCAATTAAATAAGTTCGATATTAAGTCGAGTGACGGTGAAGCTACACCAGGACCAAGCGCATCGCCAGTATCGGTTGGAAGCCATGCTTGTGAAATATGTGGAAAGATTTTTCAGTTTCGCTATCAGCTTATCGTGCACCGTCGATATCATACGGAAAGAAAACCATTTACATGTCAAGTACATAGAAAATCAGAGTTTCCTATTATTTTCCACTTTACTCCATTGTCGTTTACTGTATTTAGAATTTATGAACTCTGCAGGTGTGTGGCAAGGCATTTTTAAATGCGAACGATTTGACTCGCCATGGTAAATGTCACTTAGGTGGATCCATGTTTACTTGTACAGTGTGTTTTCATGTGTTTGCTAATGCACCGTCGTTAGAGCGCCATATGAAGCGACATGCTACCGATAAACCTTACAATTGTACCGTATGCGGAAAGAGTTTCGCGAGAAAGGAACATTTGGATAATCATACTCGTTGTCATACTGGGGAAACACCCTACAGGTAAATACACTTCTGCGGTTTCTATAATTTTTATTTACCGATTGAAACAATTTTAGGATATTCGAATAACTGTTATCATTTCGTGTTTTAGGTGCCAGTACTGTTCGAAAACATTTACTAGGAAAGAACATATGGTGAATCATGTTCGCAAACACACGGGTGAAACGCCCCATCGATGTGATATTTGCAAAAAGAGCTTTACGCGCAAAGAACATTTTATGAATCATGTTATGTGGCACACAGGAGAGACTCCTCACCATTGTCAAGCATGCGGCAAGAAGTATACGCGTAAAGAACATCTTGCAAACCATATGCGTTCGCATACCAACGACACACCATTTCGCTGTGAAATATGTGGTAAGTAATTTGTTTATTCGTTGGTCCGAAGTATCGTGTTTATATATGATATGCTGTTTCTATATATCTGCACGATATATCGTATAATATGTATATTTGATGGATATACTTTCACATTAGAGTATTAAAATAGTAAATGCAATTTATCAGTTGTACATATTTGTTTCTTGGAAGGAACTCTGAGGAATTGCAATCTTAATTGCACTGTTGATTACACGATTAAAATATATACACTATTATTTAATGGCTTATCAAAAAAAGATGTATTCTTCGGATAAGAAAGCGTGATTAATTCGGATATTCCCTTTCGAACCTTGTATTTCTGGGTCCTTCAAAACTTTTTCATAAAATGGGATTCTGATGATACTTATTTTGTATTTAAAATCCTCACCTCACAGTGATAGTTATCTTTGTTTATGATAAACCCAAACACTGCGATAAGTTTCAAAGTAATATTCAATACGTGTATGGAATTAAATATTTCCGAAATCAAAGTACTGTGCTCCAATGAAAAGAAGTCGGTTAAGAAACTCTCGGGTCCGAATAGTATATCCCTATTGGCTGGCGCGACAACGTCGACGAATACAAAGTAAGCAAACGGGACACGGACGGCGGGAGCCAATGCGAGTGAAGAACCCCGACAGACTTTTTATCATCGGGGCACAGTAAATATTAACAAGGATATCATTTTTAATGAGAAGTTCCATATTTATTGCGGCGAATATTTGAAAATCACTGTTTCTATTATTTAAGATATATTGCGTATACTATTATAATAATATGAGTCCGTACAAACAATTTACAACAAATTAGTCGACCATTGCCTAAAATCGTAACTAAAATGCACTGAAACTCTTAGTAAGGTAAGTTATAACTTATTGTTCTACACTGTTTTTAGATTAAACGCTCCAAGTTTCGAAGTAGAATTTTAAAAGCACAATATCATAAATATAATGAATATATGGTGATTTTTTATCAAATTTGATCATATATATATATATATATATATTCCACTTTTAAGAAGCATATATTGCCCACAACCGCATGTTTAGAATTTACAACCAAATGGAAATTAATAGAAAGTTTTCAAATAGAATTTTATTATACCCATACATCTTACTATATAAAGCAGAAAGTGTTTGTCTGTCGCCTAAAAACTTTCAAACGGTAAACTCTGGGGTCACGAAATGTGTCCTAGCTATTATGTCTAAATAGCTAATACAGACGAATGTGACTATTTTCACAAAAAATAAATATTTTTTTTTTAAATTAGAAATAAATTTCGGGCGAAGTCGAGTATTACAGTCAAGCTCATATCTTATATGCCTTTAAAAGTGGATTTACCCCAGACATAATGAATTAATAAAATATACTCAATAAGAAATTTGCCAATATAATACTACTGATCTGTTTAATTTCATTCTACAATAGTAGTAGTTTCTTAAACTTAATATACAAATTCGAGAAGTAATTATAATAAAACTTAAGCAATTCGGTTTTAGTAACAAACTGATAATATGATGAATTGATAGGTACAACAAGGAAATGCGTAATTTAATGTACAAGTCTTGAGAAGCATACAATTTTAATAACTACCCCATGAAAATTCGTACCTGCAATTTAGAGGCAAATAAAAAAAAATAAGCATTATCGAGTCCAGCCGATTGGTCTTTGTGGTCGCGGAGTTACGAAAAAATAGAGTATAAGCACGCCGAGTCGTGG
The DNA here is from genome assembly GCA_963932335.1 of Andrena marginata. Classification (NCBI taxonomy): domain Eukaryota; kingdom Metazoa; phylum Arthropoda; class Insecta; order Hymenoptera; family Andrenidae; genus Andrena; species Andrena marginata. Next base: position 14,806,591 of record OZ010664.1, read on the forward strand.
GTTGGCGAGGGTGAAATAAAATTCGCGAGAATTGATCGTGCATCGCGTCTACCTGCCCCTCTGTCGCAAGTCGTGCGCATTCTTTTACAAACGCGCTTTCTAACCTCACAATTGCTGGCGTCTTTTGCCGGTATATATTGGTTTCTTAATTACTGTATGTAACGGGCTATTTACCGCAGTGTTTCACACAATATCAAGATATCGGTGCATTAAAGCAAACATTGGTATCATGACATGCTATTTCGTAAATTTGAGCGGTTGGTATATATTGCAATACGTTTCGTTTTCATGTAAACAAAATACGCTTTCACTTTTGAAATTCACATGAAAAATTGCGATTTCGATCATAGCATTACGCTTCCCTGGTAGCATTTCGAATTTTTCATAGTGAAACATACATTTGCGATAAAATAAAGTAGAAATGTATGTTGCGCTTAAACACTTAATTACTAAATAATTATTAAAGCAGTATCGAATATTCATGATTAAAATAGAACCAAGTTGTGTTATTCAACTTCTCTGTCGCAATTTCTTGTTGCGTTAAAAATAAAATATCAGTTTGCAGTTATTATCCTTCACTTTTAATCATTGCTGTTAATTAAAAGCTCTTTAAGAAGCATAAAATATTATGAACATACTTTGTAACTTCTTCTGTCAAGAAGACCGTAAAAAACAGTACATAACGGTAAGGAATAGGTACCGAAGATCAAACAATTAATTTTACCAATTAATCATGCTGCTACTTTACTTTAATGGACGAGACTTTGAAACCAATTGAGCGTAGTTTTCGCTAGGAAATTTTCAAATTACAGTTAAAGAAAATTAATACATTCGCGTAACTTTGTAGGCAAGCTATTATATCTGTCGCGACTACAGAGGTATTCTTATGAAGCTGCTGATGCAATTAGCTGTTTAGTTTGAGAATGTATCGTGTTCCATTTGAAGGAGAATATTGTATAATAGAAATAATGGTGTTTTTAGTATTCGAATAGCATTTATCCTTAATCATGAAAGTGTCACAAGCTCTTATAAGCACTCTGTCACTCGGTAGAGTGTATACATTGTACGCGTATGGATATTCTGTAAGTATGGTTAACAATCTACGAGCAATGGTTTCCGCACACTACGTACTGAACATTAAAAAGATTCGTGTAACTTAGTCAACTCATAAAATTCAAAACACACGGCAATGGACGAAACCAAAATCTTTGCTTCGACAAGTTTGTGCAAATTCCATTGCGAGGCATTGTAAGCAGATTTACAGTCTTATGATTCCGATTGATATTACAGTATAATCAAGTATTCGTGTGTTTTGCTTTTGTTTATCACTGCGAATACAGGTAAGTCGTTTACGAGAAAGGAGCACTTCACGAACCACATAATGTGGCACACGGGTGAGACGCCGCACCGCTGTGATTTCTGCTCGAAGACATTCACGCGAAAGGAGCATCTTTTGAACCACGTCCGCCAGCACACGGGTGAGTCTCCACACCGATGCGGCTTCTGCTCCAAATCGTTCACCAGAAAGGAACACCTTGTTAACCACATCCGCCAACACACAGGTGAGAGCGGTTGGCAGATGTCCATTTCACGGACAACCGATTGTAATATTTGTCTCTAAGAGTAGTTTATATTACGTGGCTAGAAAATGATTTAGTTAAGAAACATGTTAGGGACTGAGTCACCTTCCATAATATATGTCATGTAACACGCACCAAATTGTTCTCGTGTTCGTCCAAAGATAAAGAAAAAGAAGAACGATCACTATTATTACGAAACGTGTCACGACAATCGTTTACTGAACTCGCTATCTGAGTACAGTTTCGATTCCGCTTCTAACTGACGTTTAGCTCCGACGTTGAGCACTTGCATGCAAAGCAATATATAATAGTGGTCTCGATATAATGTCTATCAAAAACAGAAACAGCATATATTTATAGAAGTTTATTTACGATGCCGAGTAGAATAATCTGTTTTATCGATCGTCTGTGACAATTCATATTGTGTCTAACTAGCAATTAGTTAACCGATCACAATTATCCCATTTCATCGAATCCCTAGAGACATTTACTGTTCTGCCTCATACACCGCTCTCATACATGCTTCTTATTAACTCCTTCAGGGCCTTGTCGCTATAAATATTCATAATACTTGTTACATTCTGAAAGCGTTTAGCAAGCTTTTTATCATTTCAAAGACTTGTATATAGTTCCATTTTCATTCTCATTTCATTTCGTAGGTGGCATACCAGTGTATTATTTAGTTAAACCTAAGGAAGCTCATGATATATTTTCATTTTAAAAATCAAACCTGCTATCTAAGACGCTAAGACTTTTTTAAATTAGTACTTTCGAACACTTGAGATTAGAATGTCTTTGGTAAAGATTTTTTTATCACTGTGCAAGCTGACTTTGCTCCTGTGCGACGCAATGCGACAGTAATATCGGATGAATCCTTATGCTCTGCCCCTGTAAAGCTTCGTCCCTGCCATTCGTCACGTGTTCGAGAGAAGAGATTTCATTTCGAATGCCCTTTGCCCATGCATTGCGTCAGGAGAAAACTCGCCTTGTACAGGATAATCGGTTGTTCGAATGACGAGTAAAAATCGCAGTTGGTTATAAAATGTACAGGGGAGACGCCCTTCCGCTGTCAGTACTGTCCAAAAGCATTTACGCGGAAGGATCACCTGGTAAACCACGTCAGGCAGCACACGGGTGAGTCACCGCACAAGTGCCAGTATTGCACCAAATCCTTCACGAGGAAGGAACATTTGACAAATCACGTGCGTCAACATACAGGCGAATCGCCACACCGATGCCACTTCTGCTCCAAGTCATTTACTCGTAAGGAGCATTTAACGAATCATGTGCGAATCCACACCGGCGAATCACCGCACAGGTGTGAGTTTTGTCAGAGGACGTTCACTAGGAAAGAACACCTTAATAATCATCTCCGTCAACATACCGGAGATTCCTCGCACTGTTGCAACGTGTGTTCAAAGCCGTTTACAAGAAAGGTACGTTGATGAAGATTGTCTTTCGTATCCATAACGTCAAAGATTATTATTATTATTGCACGTGTCAACGGTAATTAGTTTCGAGCTGTAAGGACTTGTGTCTATGTCAATCGTAGATTATTAACAATTTCAATTCTTTTCGTCTGTTGCAGGAGCATCTTGTAAATCATATGCGATGTCATACTGGTGAACGTCCATTCGTATGCACAGAATGTGGCAAGAGCTTCCCGTTGAAGGGCAATCTACTTTTCCATATGCGCTCGCACAATAAAGGAAGTAACGCCGAGAGGCCGTTCCGTTGCGACCTATGTCCTAAAGACTTCATGTGCAAAGGGCACTTGGTGTCCCACAGACGATCACATTCGGATGAACGGCCCCACAGCTGCCCGGATTGTGGGAAAACGTTCGTCGAGAAAGGCAACATGTTGAGACATTTAAGGAAGCATGCGGCAGAAGGGCCACCGACACAAGTCACCACGCCATCAGCCATTCCTCAATCCGGCGTTCTCCCTATACCGGCTGCAGCGGTTCTGGTTGGTCATCCGTTGGCACCGCCAGCACCACCAGTAGTGCCACAACACACGGTTGTCGTGCCCACCCCGCCAGGTGTGTTGACCTCCTACTAAACCAAATCAACAGGAAAGATGTGAAAGCATTTGATGAAGATCAAAGTGAGTGTATACATGATGAACGTTTGTGTTGTTGATCACGAAGTAATTGTGCGTCATTGAGTCCTCTTCTTTTTTTAACGACTTACACGGTTTCCATGGCCACGGAGGTTGATCAGTGTTGTTATTGCGTCGCAATAATGCCGTTGAGAATGTAACTACAGACATTGTCCACGTTCTAAACGTTCGCACCAATGCTCTCCTACGCTTAAGCGCAGAAGGGAAGTTTATAGAAACATTCAATTGAACAATAACCGCTGCCTACGCGTTGGCGGCGTATTATCCAAAGTTTGAATTTCTTTGTTTCTTTTTATACCATACCTTCACGTAGATCTTTATATAAAAAAGAAGGAGGGGTGGGAGGGGTTGGAGAAGCTAATACGATCTTCTCACGTTTCTCTTGATTATGCAGAATGTATAACTCAGGACTTTGCAATTCAGTGATGGGCACAGATAAATTTCATTGTTAATTGAATTGAGATTAGTCAATAATTACGCTATCGATGCGTCGATGTATTATTTTTGTATGATAATTTCATATGTAAAGAGGAAGAAAATTATTGTATCTTCTGATTACAAACAGCAGAATTCGGCATTGTGTAACGTATTGTCGACGGTGCGGGGGGAATAGCGACGTCGTAAATTATGCCCGACCATAGGCAGAAGCACGTTTTGATTGTTGGCTCGAGTAGTGGGGAATACGGATTAGAGTGGAGGACGGAGACCACTTTACTGGGAATCGCGTGAAACATTCCCATTCTCAAATTAAGTAGCAATGGATCAGTGCCACGCGAAGGATGTTTATATACAGCGTTGTGTCTTTAAACTCCCGCTTGCTTTCCGGTCACTTAAGACCTGTTTCTGCCTATCATTTCGCTTCACTCATGACTTCGCTAATGACCTCACTGTTGCTCCACAGTCGACGATACAACGTACGTACCTCAAAAGGTATGATTACAATTTTAAGAATTTATCGCGGCGTTTGCTGGCAGTACAGAGTGTATTCGCAATCGAAATTACACAATGAATGCGCCAATTCGTAATGCACGTTTTTCTTTCGAATCAGGCACGTGACTCTTTATAGGAAAATACTTCTGTTCGATACAATCGCGATACGCCGATAGCACAGTACAACAAATTTTGACTTTTTTTCGGACTTGTAACATTCAATAGTCGTTTCTTATAGGTTTTCGTGCCCTGAAAACAAATCCGCAAACCGTTTGTCGCCATCGCCCTCAGTTTTTGAAAAAATCGATTTTGAAAAAAACTGCAAATTTTCAAATTTGAACATTTTTTGTGTCGAAACAGTAATAGTTATTGGATTGTTCGTAACATCAAATTATTCTATGAACCCTCCCGAATACAAGGATATAAGTTATTATTGCATTACGAACATTTAAATATATTTAAACAACGATTAAAGGTAAAAGGACACCCGAAATTCACCAATTTTTGCAGATATCTTTCAATTTATTTCCAAAATTAAGAGTCTGGGAGAAAATCTGAGTATCCCACGCGATGCAGCAGACAGTTTTCCTTCGGAAAGCATAAACAGCAGTGGTAAGTCGCTGTTTGTTTTCAATATAGAAGCGAAATAGTTTCACAAAACGCCCGGAGCCGGCAGTGGTAGTCACGCGCGGTAAGCGATTGTGTTACGCTGAGCGGCAGTGGATCGCGTGCCGTCGTTGACTACCACTGTCGGCACCGCGCGTTTTGCCAAACTGTTTCGCTTCTGTATTGAAAAGAAAACGCGACTTACCACTTCTGTTTATGCTTTCCGAAGGAAAACTGTCTGCTGCATTGCGTGGGATGGTCAGATTTTTTCCCAGACCCTTAGTTTTGGAAATAAATTGAAAGATATCTGCAAAAATTGGTGAATTTCGGGTGTCCTTTTCCCTTTAATCGTTGTTTAAACATATTTAAATGTTCATAATGCAAAATAACTTATATAGTTGTATTCGGGAGGGTTCATAGAATAATTTGCCGTCAGAAACAATCGAATAATTATTACCGTTTCGACACAAGAGATGTTCAAATTTGAAAATTTTCAGTTTTTTTCAAAATCGAATTTCTCAGAAACTGAGGGTGATGGCGACAAACGGTTTACGGATTCGTTTTCAGCGTACGAAAACCTATAAGAAACGGCTATTGAATGTTACAAGTCCAGATGGCTGTTGTACTGTGTAGTATTTGTTTGTGTCCATCATCGTTTTGACACAATCGAGCTATCCGTTAAAAAGCACATTTCTTTGCTATCACTTCCATGAAATCGGGCGATCTCGTTAGATTCGGAATGGTATTTCTAATTTTGTAATCGACATCGCGCCTCGGTAAACGTGTTTGATCGATGTATTCCGAAGTGTCTTTTTAAAAAAGAAATATATATATAGTATGAGTTTCGCCGTTTCCATACACTGACTGTAGAACTAAACGAGGATTTCTACGTTCCGTCGCGTGCGAATCGAATACCGTGGGAAGAGAAAGTATGTTCTATTATTTTCGTAAAAGATTCTATATGAACGTGACTGAAAAAAAGATATTATATATTTAATAATTCGTAATCTTCAGATCACTTAGATATTTACCCGTATTACTTTACTTGATTGGCGCGTAGTTTAGTCCATTGCGAAAATTTCTATTCCAAAGGAACTTTAAAAAAGATTTATGTTTTATACGAACTTGTCTATGCTAATTAAAGTTTCACGTCGGTTGCTCGTTTTAGCTATAGTCATTGTTTTTCGTTTAATCGTAAACATTATGATCGAGTGCAATATAAACTATGCCGACTTTGCTTAAGAGACGTCCGCGACAAATACCACTGTTGCACACCCGAATCTTAAATTTTAAAAACCGGGAGAGAGAGAGAGAGAGAGAGAGAGAGAGAGAGAGAGAGAGAGAGAGAGAGAGAGAGAGAGAGGGAGAGAGAGAGAGAGAGGGGGAGGAGATAGCAGTTTAGTCAGTCGGTCTATGTTCAAATCGATGCTTTGAACTCTTCGTTTTTACGATTACTTTTTAAATAATTAACAATATTTGTGTATCGTCTACTTGAAAAAGGGAGAATATTATGACTCTAGCGATCTTATAAGGCCATGTATTTCATATTTACGGTTAAGATAAAATTAAATCGTAAGCTTGGTTCTGCGATAACGTATCGTTCTGCTAAGTTACCTAAAATAATATCACGTATTTAAAATGAGCACCCGACACCAAAATGTTACGTTTAAACCGTTTATGACTACCGACAGCAAACAACAGCAAAGATGAAACCGCAGCCGAGTTTTACCGTTTGTCGCATTACCAGGCTTATCTTAATAATGTATAATAATAATAAGTATCGAGAATAGACACGAAAGAGAAATGAGAAATTTATTAACGCGCCGTGCATGCGTGATATGGAGTTTCGTGTACGATAAACGTTCGTCACTGCTTAGAGGTCTAGATTAATATATTATAAGAAATACTACTAAGTATATTCAAATAATTAGATATCACGTACTATTTAAAGTTAATGAGGGGAAATAAATAATTAATTGTACCGCGGGGTCACTTAACGGGTGACATAAAATGTATGTCGTATAAGGAACGTGAAATTTTCACTACATATTCGTAAGAGAGAGGGAAAGGAGGGGGGGGGGGGGCAGAGAAAGAAACACGTGAAGTTCGTGCAAAGATGTGTCTGTAAAGAAGAGAACAAATATATATGTATAATATATATATTGCTCACGCTTATATACATTATGTATATATACTGCACACGACGTGAAGAGAAATGATTTGCGATGCCACATCGGATACACTTGGAGCAAGTAATATTTCTGATGATACGTGTAAAGAATTCCTCTGCAATCTATTCGTGGCATCGCTCCCCTGCAATTTGCTAAAAATCTAACAAAGAATAAATAGAAATAATGTTTATATGAATTATTATTATTATTATTATCGTCATTATTAATATTATACGTTATGAGAATAAGAGTTGATTCATGCTTTTAAGAGATTTAGTTTCGTGCTTGTTTTTTTTTAAAGGAAAAAACAGCAAGCAAATATCAGATCCAACTGTTCCCTTTGAATTGAAGCAACCTCGTTGCAGTACAGTGGATGAACAACGGGATGCTAACGTTTAACATTGGCACGTTCCGTTCTTCTTTGCAATGTTTTCCCGTTGCAACCTCGCGTCGGTGACCGCGGTCCATGTGGTGTTGAGCGTATTCGTGGGGGAACGCTTCGGTTCAAAGCAAAGTACGATGGTGAAGGAAATGATTTAAAATATAATTTACTTTAGATAGAACAAAATATGTATAGAATTTTATTATGCACCATTGTAATATTATGTATCCCAGTTGTGACACAATATACACTGGTGTTATGTTAAATGTGAACACTGTGTGTCCTGTCTTATATGTAATAATTTCCCATGTTTTCGTTCTATTACGAATAAAAAAGAAACCGATACTTTTTTTTTTAGTATAAACAGCGACTTTGTCAGAATAAGCGACGGTGAATGGATTCGTACGCGTTCGAATGGTTTCTCGCCTCTATCGCGCGTCTTTATGTAAAAAAAGGCGATGCGACAACAATCTCTTTTCATAACTTTTTGTGTAAAACGTATTAATATCGAAGTATTCTTTTTCGTGGTAGACTGTATCCTCGGTTTTTGAAAGAGCAGCTGGTAATATTGCAATCATTGCATAATAGAAAACGTCCTGTGTATCGTAGTTTAAACGCTTGTTTTCTTATTTTAAGAGGTCTGAAATAGTTGACTGTACTATCGATATTTCATTTTTCGCGCTTTGTCGTTGCCAGACTCTTCAGACGCATGATGCAAAATTAACGATAAGTAATGCATCACGCGGCTTATACAAATTAACATTAACTTCTTTTGAAACGATGCCGAATGGATAAATTTTGTCAGCTATGACCCTCGGGGTCTTCCAATAAACAGAAGATAATTTAATTCTGATTTTAAACCAGGAGAAGAGCGTTTCAAATGTAACAAATTTATTCACAGTTTCTCTATGAATTACTCTATTAGAAACTCTTAAAAGATATGTAATTGAACGAAAAGCATTTGTTCATCAGTGAATCATACTCCGAGGCAGAATAATGTTCCTATACCGGCGTACGGCAGAACAAGGTACATAGGAGGAATACACATAAAGGAAAACGTGAATAAATATTTTAAAACTTGTTCGCGCAACGTGCACAGTAAACGTCCGTCGCTTTCGAAGTCCAATAGGTGGTCCGAAATACCGGTAACCGAATAATAATTAGTAAATATCGATGTCAAGACGTAAATTAATACGCGTTTCTATGTATATTTCCTTGTACATGTAGGAATCCATAAGGAAAGCATAGGAGTGTGACATATGCGAAAGCGCAGTCTTCCGTTGTATCAGTTTGTAGGGAGAAAGTGGAAACGAGTAATGTTTGCATATGCGAGATTGAAACGGAGAAAAGCGAATTGTCAACCAAAGCTTTGCTAAGAAAAGTTAAAAAAGAGTTGGATGTATCGAATGCGGGGTCATCTTACGTTTGTTGCGTCGATTGGAAGCAGGTGTATCCTCTGATATGTTGTACCGATACGGAGTTAAATAATTCACACGACGAAACGTTAAATCGTACGAGTCTTGAACACGTATATATTTGTGAATGCGAAAAAGTCTAGGAATTTGAACCTCATCCACGAGAAGAACTATGAATAAAAGGGAAAGATCCAGCGCCACCTGGATATAATATAACATTAATTCTTCCACAATATGTTTCCTTAAAAAGGGAGTCAAATAGGGGAACATGTAGGTGTGTAGGGATGTGTAATAAATAGAAGTGCGAATGAATTGCAATAACATCGCCCGGAAATCTGCTTGAACTCTGGAGCGGTTGATGTTTCGACTTAACTTAAAATTAACCTATTCAAACCTATTCGACCATCAATATTGCTCCTTATTGATGGTCGAATAGGTTTGATTTTTAATTCTTTTTCTTCAACGAGTGAGTATGGCTCTGAAAAGAGCCGTTTTATCTTAAAATGTTCTTTAATTAAAATGTTCTTAATTAAAGAACATTTTAAGATAAAACGGCTCTTTTCAGAGCCATACTCACTCGTTCTTTAATTTTATTTAAATAACCTACCGATATTGAGGACCATCAATATTGCTCCTTCGTAAGAAATAACTAGCCTCTTAGCGCCAATTCGCTGCACAGGAGTGACGGAGAGCATGCGGTAGACAGGGATGGTGCTAAACAAGGACAGGGCTTTATGTGCAAGTGAGAGGGTCTTATGCGGACAGCGGCTACCTTGGGGTGGCGGCGGACAGAACGCCTTCCCTTGCCTTCCCAGGCTGGAACACCGATATGGGAATTTCGTGCGTTTACCTAGACTTCGGCTTGGCAGACTAAAAATTTTCTACCTTCGATACATGCTACTTCTTTGCCAAATAGATGAGGAATCGAGCCCATCATCCTCTTACGTGTAATGTTTTATCAAGCAAAATTCATTTTAGCAAATTAAATAATAACTTGTAAAATTGTCACCATTGTCACTAGGCATAACTCAGTGGTTCTTCGACACAGGGGGACTCGGCATGCAACGTTGCCAAATTTCCGAAGGGAAGCCGATTCTGTCCCTTAGTGTACACTGTTTTGAGTGACAAATCTCCATTCTGTTGTTAAAAACGCAGATGAGGTAGAGAAACATTCATCTAAAGTGCAGCGAGCGTGCAGCAATCGCAGAATTTCAGAGGAGAAGCAGTCACTGCACCGCTGATGCACTGGAAGTGGCATCGCATTGGTGGCAAGTTAGAGAAATTCTACGGAATCGTACGATGCCACCAATTTCATGCGCAGTATGCGTGAATTGAAACACAGCCTCTGGTTGTGTTCCGATTCACGCATTATGCGCATAGACTCAGGGGGGCCAAGCTTCCCTGTTACGAAAGTTGAAGCAGAGTTTGTAGCGCCTCCTACAAATAAGGTGCGTACTAAACTGTGAATGTGTGAATCAGTGTGAATCGGGACGTATGTGTATGTGTATACGTGTAATGCACCGCTTACTTTAAAACCTGTCCACAGATCGTCGCGCCAGCGACACGTATGCAGCAGATAGAAGGATAAACATTGAAATTGAATATTTCTTCTTTTCTTAGGAAAAGAAAATTATTCAATTTCTTTGTATATCGTTCTATCTGCTGCATACGCGTCACTGACGCGACGATCCATGGTCAGACGGCCTTAGAAAAGGTAAACCAGGGAAAGTGAGGACGCCATTTGAAGGATTTCTGGTCATTCCAAAATTTAATCTTTTAAATTTTATTTTAGAAATGACAGGGATCCTTTGAATCACGTCCGTATTTCCTCCGATTTACCTTCTGAAAATATAAATATAATTAAAAGTAAAAGTATAATTAGATACATAAATATATGTTAAATGATATACAAATTCTTTATTAATTTTAAATAACATTAGTCATTACAATTATTACAATAACAATGATCATATTAAATTCAACAATAATATTACAAAATTTATACAACTCCTAAAATATTTTACTTTATTTACCAAATTGCTTCAATTCGTTGACATCAATAGAATCTGCAAAATAATTAAATTGTTTACAAAATTTTTTTTTTTCTTTGAGTTTTTACGAGGGAAAACAGCGGGAATCTTCAAAAGACGCCTAGTAGGATCCGCACTACTAGGCAGTGTCGGATTTATACCGACTAAAACCGCTAACCCCATGCGCATAGAAAACACTCATTTCCACTCCTACATGCAATATAAAAAGTCAAACACTCATGCAGTATAAAAAGTCAAACAATCATGCAATATAAAAAGTCAAACACTCATGCACTATAAAAAAATGGAACGCACAGGTAATATACAAAATGAAACGCTCAGACTATATAAAAAATGAAACGCATAGGCAATATAAGAAATTAAACACACATGCAACAGTCCGACAGCCAAACATATATACATAATAAAAAACGCATTACACACTCATACTGCAATCGCATACATGCAAAAAGACTTAAAAGTAGATTCGTATATACAAAATCACAATTAGAACCTCTGCTTTCAATGTGATCTGCCATATGTCAAAGCACATAATGACAAACCAGACATTGGAATCATAGGTTCTTCGGAACAATTTAGTAGCCTATTAGTGGAAGAAATACATTTCTTTAATACATGATCGACATAGTTGTCGGTCAAATACACTTTGAGATGCCCTAAAGGGCAATCGCTCAGGTTGACATCAACTGAAAGGCTTAAACAAGTTTGAATTAAAATTTTTAAATTACAATATTCCGTGAAGTTATCGAAACAGTATTTAGTTAAAACATAAACTGTTGTGGGTTGGCAAATATTACTATACACGTGATATTAGAATAATCAGAAAAACTTTATTGAGTAATACACGTGCTTCTGCACTCAGTCGAGACGCAAAGCAAAACAAGCTGCGTTACCAAGGATAGAAAAAGAAACATAACGTCACTAGATGGCGTCGTTGAAAACAATAATGCGCGCGTTATTCAACACTCCTCCTCAACGTCGTCATCAGCCACTGGTTGCAGTCCACAATCCAAAGACAACCTTTTAAGCTTGTTCTTCTCTATTGGCTTCGTCAATAAATCTGGAATCATATGTTCTGTACTACAATATATTAACTTGATTATGTTACCTTCTTTTAAATCTCTGATAAAATGATATTTGGTATCAACATGTTTTGTTCTTTTGCTATAATTTTGATTTCCTGTTAATGATATACAGCTTTGATTGTCCTGATACATCTTTATAGGTAGATTAATATCTTTATCAAAATCTTTGAGTAATTTGATCAACCATAGACCTTCTTGACATGATTCACTCAAAGCTATGTATTCCGCCTCAGTAGATGATAGTGCTACGCATGTTTGCTTTCTGCTTGCCCAGCTAATACTGCTTCCATTATATTTAAAAAGATATCCACTGTTTGATTTTTTATCGTTTTCAGATTCTGCCCAGTCCGCGTCTGCATATCCTACTAATTTTTCTGTTTCTTGATATCCCAACTTTAATCTATAATTTATAGTGTGTTTCAAATATTTAATAATTCTTTTAGCTTCGTTCATATCTGTTTCGGTTGGATTTTTCATTTTTCTACTCAAAATGCTCACGCTCGCTATTATGTCCGGTCGTGTTGATACTGCTATGTACATTAGACTACCTATAATACTTTGAAATTTTGTATTATCTTGTAATGGTTTACTATTTTGAACTTTCCTATATCCTGTACACATTGGTATTTCCGAGCCCTTAGCATCTTTTAATCCATGTATCTCTAAAATTTGCTCGATGTATTTTCTTTGATGTATATAAAATATTTGTTCTTTGTCTCTTTCTACTTGTATTCCTGAATATTCTTTTATGTCTCCAAGTTTTGACATCCTAAATTTTTCTGAAAGTTCTTGCTCAAACTTTTGAATCTCATCGGTATTTTTAGTAGCTATTACTATATCATCCACATATATTATTACATAAGTACTCATGTTTCGACTATGTTTTATATATAAACATGGATCTGTAATACCTTGGCTATATCCTATTTCTTTTAATTTGCTTGAAATGCAAGTATTCCAATTATTTGCTGACTGTTTCAATCCGTATATACTTTTGTTCAATCTTAATACCAAATGCTCTTGATTTTGTATCTCGTATCCTTTTGGCTGCTTCATATAAATTATTTCCTTTAAATTTCCATTTAGAAATGCATTTTTTATGTCATAGTGTTTAACTATCATCTTCGCTTTACCTGCAATACTCAAAAGCATTCTTAATGTTGTTTGTCTTACCACTGGCGCAAATATTTGTTCGTAATCTATCTTATAATTTTGATTACAACCCAGCGCTACAAGTCTAGTCTTGTAACGGACTATATTTCTACTTGCATCTCTTTTTAATTTAAAAATCCATTTGCACCCAATTGCCTTAGCTCCTTTCGGAAGTTCAGTTATATCCCATGTATTATTCGCTAACAAAGATGAGTATTCTTCATCTAACGATCGTTGCCATTCTTCTTTGTTTATTCCTGCCAAAGCTTCTGCGACGGATCTTGGTTCCAAAACTTGCTCTTTCGTGATGTGTACGTATGCTGATAACTTCGCTGGTGGTACTCCTTTATTTTCACGCTTTGATCTTCTTAAATTATTTTCATTTTTTTGATCCTGCTGTATCTGTTGTATAGGTTCTTCTTCCTCTTCTTCCTTAGTTTCTAAGTCTATATATATATCCGTATCTTTATTTTCATTATTTTCATTAAATTCTTTGGTCTCCTCCTGAATACTGATATTTTCCATAAATATAACATCTCTACTAATAGTAATCTTATCAGTCTTTAAGTTTATTAAACGATATGCTTTTGATTCTTCGCTGTATCCTACGAAAAATAATTTCTCTGCCTTATTATCTAACTTCTGTCTTTTTTCACCTGGGATGTGTACGTAGGCTTGACATCCAAACTTGTGTATTTCTTTGAAATTTGGTTTGGTTCCGTGCCAATACTCGTATGAACTTTGCTTCGCATTCTACTGGGTAATCTGTTCTGTATATAATTTGCCGTTAGAACTGCCTCACCCCAGTATTTCTTTTCGAATCCACTGTCGATGAGCATGCATCTGGTCATTTCTATCAGGTACCTATTTTTTCTTTCACCAATTCCATTTTGCTGCGGAGTATACGGTGCTGTTAACTGTATTTGTATACCTTCAGTTTTCAAGTAATTTGTTAATTCAGCATTTACATACTCCCTCCCTCTGTCGGACCTAATGACTTTTGGTTTTTTGTTAAACTTATTCTTGACTAAAGCTACATATTCTTTTATGCTTTTATTTACATCAGACTTATGTGCTAAAAGACGTACCTCAGTGTACCCACTACAGTCATCAATTAGTGTAAGTACATATCTTTTGCCGCTTGGTGTTGCTGTTTGCATCGGACCACATATATCGGTGTGAACAAGATCCAATATTTCCTTAGCTTTCTCCGTTCTCTTTGGAAATGGCTTCCGAGATAGCTTTCCTTGGATACATGTATCACATGCTTCCTTAATTCCGCAGTCCTCTATCTTTATGTTCGACGCAAGAATTTCCTTAACAATCCTACGTATGGCTTCTGGATCCCTGTGTCCCAGCTTCCTGTGCCAGGAATGTATACAATTTTCCTTATGCTGGCTTTGTGCAAGTAATGCTTTATGATCCTTCAGTCTGTATAAATTTCCTATACTTTCCGCTGTAGCTACTATTATATTATTTTTTGTTATATTGCACTCGGTTTCATTAAAAACAGTTTTAAATCCGTTACCCGTTATTTTCTTAACAGATAATAAGTTACCATGTAAATCAGGTACATACAATACATCCTTTATAGTTACTGTTCTTTCTTCGTTCAAATTATTTATGCATTTAATACTTCCTGTTCCTATGCCTTCGACTTTAATTACTTTTCCATCTGCTACAGTAACATTATTCTTTTTATTAGTATCCAGGGTATTAAAAAACTTTTTGTCGCTGGTCATATGACTCGTTGCACCTGAGTCAATAAACCATGCACCTGAATCGCTTTTATCTGTATGAGCGCTAAAACAGAAATCATCATTATTGGTATCTTCTGTTTTATTTACCTTTTCCTTTTGCTCTTTCCAATTTTTATATTTCCAACAATCCTTTTTTAAATGTCCTTTCTTTTTACAAAAATAGCAATCGCTTAGTTTTCTTGAATCTTCTTTCTTTCGAAAGTTGTTGCTTTTCGTCTTCAGTGCTGTATTTCCCATTGTACTTGACTGCGCAGAGCAATTTACCCTTCTGTGACATTCATCCAAAAGTTTTCCTTTGACCACACTTAACGTTAACTCATTTGGCGCTTTACTTTCAAGTACGTTTATTAAACTATTATAAGATTCTGGTAAACCGCAAAATATTATGCCAATCAAAAAAGATTCATTCATATCTTCCCAAATGGCTACCAATTGATTATACCAATCAATCATCTTATTTAAATGTTCTTCCAAGTTTCCGTGTTCCGATAACTTTAAAGTACATAACTTTTTTAATAAGAATATCCTACTTGAAAGTGTAGACTTTTCGTGATATTCTTTCAATGCATTCCAGGCTTCTTTGGCACTCTTAGTAGATCTAATATGCACCAACTGGTCATCTTCTACTAACAAACCTATTGTGGCCTTGGCTTTACCATCCCTATTTAACCATTCCACATTTCTTTCTGCAGGAGGATTTACCTCTACTAAATCCCATAAACCTTCTTTTATTAGTAGCAATTCTACTTTATATTTCCATGACTGATAGTTCTGATTATTCAATTTAGTAATGAAAACACGTGTCGCGTCCATGTTATCTTTAACAGTTAGGTTAACTCTGCACGTGGTTTTTTCTTAGTTTATCTTTATACCTTATAACGCACAGAAAAAATTAAAATAAACTTTAATCAACTGTTTAAAAAGAAACTCCTGGGCCCATAACCTGTTGTGGGTTGGCAAATATTACTATACATGTGATATTAGAATAATCAGAAAAACTTAATTGAGTAATACATGTGCTTCTGCACTCAGTCGAGACGCAAAGCAAAACAAGCTGCGTTACCAAGGATAGAAAAAGAAACATAACGTCACTAGATGGCGTCGTTGAAAACAATAATGCGCGCGTTATTCAACATAAACCTCTCGCATAAATTGAACTATTAATGATTTTTGTGTTAAAAAAGCTTGGCAACACGTAGCACAAGCTTGAATAAATGGTTCTAAGTAATCTAAATTGACAGTAGTAGCATCATAATTTTGCAAAATTGACTCTATTGATTCTACAGCTACTACTGGTATTGTATTATTAGAAAATTGAGAATTTTGATTGCGAGAGGAAAATTCGAAAATTTCTTTAACATTTAACAAATTTTCACTACAATCTGCCTCGCAGTTTTGTCTTCCTGAGTTGGAAAACAATGAATTTATAAGCAATGACTTGTAGTATCCGGTAAATACTGAACAAGTCGGATTTGTATTTCTTCCACCATGCTGTCTTACAAGCGAGAAAAATTTTTCCAAAGGATCTTGGTTAAAATCTCTGGTTCTGAATCCTGCAAACCCAAGATCGAGCAAATAAGATTTGAGAATTTTGAACCCTTTCAGGGTATGTATCCAATTCTGCAACACCACAGGATACTCTTTATCTCCCGCTTTGCGTTTGATAAATCGCATACTTTGGAATAAGTTTATACACTTATTCCAAATGTCTGTGGCGTTACTTTCGTTATCCAAAATGGCCCTACTATTGACACTGTCGAAAAGTGAATTTAAATTTAGACATAATATCGCCGTATCTGTTCCCGAAGCTGACATCTTTCTGGATTTACAAGCACTTTCCGCCTCATTAGTGCTCACAAGTTCCATAAGAGATGCTACTTTACGCGAGAAGACTTGTGTACAATATTTGACACGCATCTTCTTAATTCTACTTGGAACGACATGCTGTTCCGTAATATTAACTAAAGTTCTAAAATCACCTCTACACCGATCAATGAAATAAGTATCCTCGAAGTGGGACCATTTTGCTGTTCTTTCTACACCGTCCAGAGTATAACGAAGATCCTTCGTTAACAAATTATTCCTAATACATTTTAATAAATGAGGCGGATCAAACAGTGGTACTATCTTTTGTTCATCTACCATGATGAGCCCCTCTTCAGCCAACTTGCAATCTCTTTTCGTGTCGAAAAGTAATTGCTTAATCGCGCGTACATTTGTTGACCCTTGATCGCAAACCGAAGCAACAACTCTTAAGCGTATAAGAGTGCATTCCCGTACTATGGCCTTAAATGTACGCGCTATCGACTCCCATGAAGCGGTGCCCCTACAAAAGGAGTACGACACTGTTTGCTTCCACGGTTTATCTCCAAATATCCCTCTTAACATAAAGACCTGAACATGGTCTGCAATGTCTCTATTACGCGAAAACCCGAAATCTACTAGTCCCTCTACAATATCGGATTTGACATTATAATGAAGCCGGGGACTAAGCTTCATTTCGTCAAATAACAAAATGCAATATCTGTACCGCGAATCCTCGAAATTGTCGAGTATATTTTCGATGCTGTTGAAGACAGACTTACTAATACCGGGAGATACAATGATTTTAGTGACCAGTTTTCTTAAGGTCTCTGCACTTGGTAAGAGGAAAATATTGGAAAGGTATCGATAAACCTTTGGACTTTGCTTCAGCAATGAAAGCGCAAAAATTTTGTCATCTAAACTGAAATTTCTATTGAACTTAGATCGTCCCATGTTACGGACTTGTAATGCAAAAAAGTCTCGCACAGTTGATGGCAGACTTTCAATGCGTTCCGCAAAGCCACGTTTTAGCAACATTTCGGTATGTTGCAAACGTTCCTTACATTCTAAATGGCGTTTACGCATTTGTCTCCTTGTCTTCATCAAGGAGACAATTACGTTCCCTGATAACCAGATCGGACGGCAGGATCTGCCGGCAGCTGCGGCGCAACCTACGACCGCATTCGACTACGGATCTGCCGGCAGGCCCTGCCGGCTAGTGGTGGAGAATTATCGATAGCATATCGATAAGTATCGATATTTTTCCATATCGAAAGTTATCGATATTTTTTTATAAACTATCGATGCTGATCGATAGTGTCCCCCCCCCCCCCACTTCCATTCTGTTCATGTCATGACGCTATTCACGTGTTCGAGACTCGACAGCGGCAGCCATTTTTTTCGATCTTTGGGGTATTCCCGAGACCAGAGAATAACCGTAATGATTCCCATGAATAAATGTTTGCCAATGCCAAAGAAAAGGAAAAGAGATGGTAAGTAATGATTAATATAATACGTAGAAAATTAAATAGAATGCTATATTTTGATCTATTTTTCTTTTTTTTTCATACTAGAAAATGACAGTTATGAACTACCGGACACTGAATCGAACGATACAATAGGTAGTATGAATTCTAATTCTATACCTAAACGTAACAGGAAGAAAATATCTTTAGTATGGAAATATTTAAAAAAATCCAACGATAAGACATTAGCAAAATGCATTACCTGTGGTAAAAAATATAAGACTAGCGGGAATACGACAAATTTAAAAGACCATATTAAGAGATTCCATCCAACACTGTTTAATTTAAATTCCAATGACAATGCAATTGCTAGTACCAGTACCAGTACGAGTACCATAATAGTGAATTGACGTTTCTAGGGGTCAAATTATCGATTAATAACGACCACAATCGATGGTCACGACTATCGATAAATCTCCACCACTACTGCCGGCAGATGAACGGCAGATCGACGGCAGATCCTGCTGCCCGCCTGACACATCCAACAGCGCCATCTGAAGGCCACAATGACCAAACTCCCTCTGCGTGACGTCACATGGACCTACGCACCAACACAAATGTACATTACTGCTGTAGGTGTATCCCTACCCCTAAATAACAAAGCAAGCAAATTTTACATTTATTAAATAATTCATTCTACTTATTGCAAAAAGTATTTATTCTTTGTTTAATAATACAGTATTGGCGATTACAATTGTTACAAAATAATATAGGTAGCGCATATAAATTCGAAGAACATTCAATATTTACATTTATAAATCTATATACAATACGTTCCGTACCCAGTGGTACCTATTAGGTACGTTATCAGAAAATGTCCTGTATTTAGACTTCTTTTTTCTGTAGAATCACCATATTCCGTATTATGTTAGCGCTGAAAACAAATGGAACATTAGTATAAAATTAAACGTAACGTATGAATAAACAGGATACCTGCGATACTTACTTCAGCTCCATCTCTGCACAACACACACCCTAAGCGATCATGCATGCTCCTGCGAACATTAACATTTATAAGAAAACGTGTTAAATTATTATTTACGAAACAAGACGCTAAATATTCGCACTTCGCGCATAACCCTATTTTTCTGTCTTGCAGCTAATGTGACTCTCGATTTCCGCGACGTAGATAATTAGTAATTATTCAATTCCATAATTACGTTTGCCTTCTGGATACGTCGGGATGATTTGTCTGGATATTGATGCTTAGGATCGCGTGGAATATTCTTCAATTTTGTCGGCACTGACTGCCACTGAGAGTGACTGCCATCTCAGACCTCGAAAACGAACGCAAACTGCACGTGGAGCCTTGACCAATCACGAGTTTCGGCACTATGGTGCAGCCAATCCGAGCGTAGCCCATTATACCACATTTAGTTATCCTCTACCGTGGTACATCTACCTACCTACATACTCTTCGTTTAAACCATCCGTTCTGCTTGAAGACGTACGCTCGAAGAATATTCCAAGTAATTTCAAACATCAATATCCGGACAAATCATGTCGACGTATCCAGAAGACAAAGGTAATTATGAAATTGAATAATTTCCAATTATCTACGTCGCGGAAATCAAGATTTACATTATCTGCAAGACAGAAAAGTATGGTTATGCTGGAATTGCGTATGTTTAGCGTCTTGTTTAGTAGATAATAATTTACCACATGTTTTCTTATAAATGTTAATGTTCGCAGGAGCATGCGTGATCGCTTAGAGTGTGTGCTGTGCAGAGATGGAGCTGAAGTAAGTATCGCATGTATCCTGTTTATTCATACGTTACGTTTAATTTTATACTAATGTTCTATTTGTTTTCAGCGCTAACATAATACGGAATATGGTGATTCTACAGAAAAAAGAAGTCTAAATACAGGAAATTTTCTGATAACGTACCTAATAGGTACCACTGGGTACGGAACGTATTGTATATAGATTTATAAATGTAAATATTGAATGTTCTTCGAATTTATATGCGCTACCTATATTATTTTGTAACAATTGTAATCGCCAATACTGTATTATTAAACAAAGAATAAATAATTTTTGCAATAAGTAGAATGAATTGTTTGATAAATGTAGAATTTGCTTGCTTTGTTATTTAGGGGTAGGGATACACCTACAGCAGTAATGTACTTTTGTGTTTGTGCGTAGGTCCATGTGACGTCACGCAGAGGGAATTGTTTGGTTATTGTGGCCTTCAGATGGCGCTGTTGGATGTGTCAGGCGGGCAGCAGGATCTGCCGTCGATCTGCCGTCCATCTGCCGGCAGGCTCTGCCCGGTAGGGCCTGCCGGCAGATCCGTAGTCGAATGCGGTCGTAGGTTGCGCCGCAGCTGCCGGCAGATCCTGCGCTCTCCTGGCAGACCCTGCCGTCAATCTGCTGGCAGACAGCCGGCAGATGGCTATCAGGGTTATATTGCCGCACTTGTTCTGGAGAAAGGCTGGACCTCCTATTTGCCCTGAACAATTTCAGCACAGGTGCTAAGTGGTAAAAAGTAAAACAATTTACGCATGCAAAGAAAACTGAATTTCCAGCACCCAGGAAACTGTATAAAATTTAAGGTGGTTTTATCAACACCCCATGCTCCGGGTTATAATTAAAAACAAGCTGTTAGCACATGCTCAGCATAAAGAATATATATTAAAAGGAGGAATTGGGGAATACTAATAAACAATACAAATAGCAGAAGTTCAAGGGAGTTTTTAGAGGAACTGGATTTTGGATAAAACAACCTTAAGAATAGTTTGTAATATAAAACGTCACAGTACCTTTCCTTGTCCGCGATGATTGTCCAGAGGTACCAGCAACAGCATATCCAGTATCTGTAAAATTTAATGCAAATGATTAATTCGTTAACTCGAATCTGAAGGGAAGAATTAAAATCTTCGAGTTATGGAGGTTTCGACTTATCGAAGTTATGGGGTAAGAGAGACTTTTACAGCCGATTTCTTCGCCTCTAGATTTTCACTTTGAAATATCAGCTTAATATTGAAATTTTTGTGATGTTACTAACCTAGGGAAACGCGAGTTAAGCATACTCTACTGTACACTAAGGGACAGAATCGGCTTCCCTTCGGAAATTTGGCAACGTTGCATGCCGGGTCCCCCTGTGTCGAAGAACCACTGAGTTATGCCTAGTGACAATGGTGACAATTTTACAAGTTATTATTTAATTTGCTAAAATGAATTTTGCTTGATAAAATATTACACGTAAGAGGATGATGGGCTCGATTCCTCATCTATTTGGCAAAGAAGTAGCATGTATCGAAGGTAGAAAATTTTTAGTCTGCCAAGCCGAAGTCTAGGTAAACGCACGAAATTCCCATATCGGTGTTCCAGCCTGGGAAGGCAAGGGAAGGCGTTCTGTCCGCCGCCACCCCAAGGTAGCCGCTGTCCGCATAAGACCCTCTCACTTGCACATAAAGCCCTGTCCTTGTTTAGCACCATCCCTGTCTACCGCATGCTCTCCGTCACTCCTGTGCAGCGAATTGGCGCTAAGAGGCTAGTTATTTCTTACGAAGGAGCAATATTGATGGTCCTCAATATCGGTAGGTTATTTAAATAAAATTAAAGAACGAGTGAGTATGGCTCTGAAAAGAGCCGTTTTATCTTAAAATGTTCTTTAATTAAGAACATTTTAATTAAAGAACATTTTAAGATAAAACGGCTCTTTTCAGAGCCATACTCACTCGTTGAAGAAAAAGAATTAAAAATCAAACCTATTCGACCATCAATATTGCTCCTTCGTAAGAAATAACTAGCCTCTTAGCGCCAATTCGCTGCACAGGAGTGACGGAGAGCATGCGGTAGACAGGGATGGTGCTAAACAAGGACAGGGCTTTATGTGCAAGTGAGAGGGTCTTATGCGGACAGCGGCTACCTTGGGGTGGCGGCGGACAGAACGCCTTCCCTTGCCTTCCCAGGCTGGAACACCGATATGGGAATTTCGTGCGTTTACCTAGACTTCGGCTTGGCAGACTAAAAATTTTCTACCTTCGATACATGCTACTTCTTTGCCAAATAGATGAGGAATCGAGCCCATCATCCTCTTACGTGTAATATTTTATCAAGCAAAATTCATTTTAGCAAATTAAATAATAACTTGTAAAATTGTCACCATTGTCACTAGGCATAACTCAGTGGTTCTTCGACACAGGGGGACTCGGCATGCAACGTTGCCAAATTTCCGAAGGGAAGCCGATTCTGTCCCTTAGTGTACCTATCCGCCAGATAACTTTTAGAAATCGGCCATTACAGAGGCTTTGTACGAAAATTAATAATTTGCTGATCGGAATGGCATAAAGATAGAAAAATTCAATTTGTACTACTACGCTACTATTCATTATTATTGAAAAATATCCGTTATTCTAACAGTTGAAACAAGGGAGACAGTATCGAATGTTTGTATTTTCTTACCAGTATGGACCGGTACTGGACTGGTTATTTGCTGAACCTCCAGGTGGCCAATCCCTCCAATCCCTGCTGTAACACAAATTACAAATATTCATATTGTATAAACTAGTTAAATTCTAAGTTTAAAAAAAACAAACACATGCATTCTAAATTTTATAATAAGTATATATTTGTATTTCCTTACCAATATGTACATCCAACGGTTCCCTTACTTCCGGTACCTCCTGATGGTCAACTGCATGCTGTAGCAAGCAGCTTACATCAATTGGTGCTACAAAATATAAATGTTAAACCCTAAGAGATACAGAAAAATGTATGAATACTTTTTTGTTCTATTGTACACCCTATATATTAAACATACCTGGAAGTTGAAGCGTTGGAACGGCAGTCTTAGAAAGTGTCCTTTGTAATTTGTAGATGCCTAAGAAGTGGGCATCGCAGATCTTCCTGTTGCGACGAGATTGGTGCATTAACAATGGATTGCCGCAAGCAGCAATCCATTTTAAGCACCTCTCTCGGTCTTTAACGATATCGGGAAATGCCCTCAGTAGTTCATATCCCGATTCGCAACCTTTCACTTCGCACTTCTTAGGCCCGGACATAATCTAAAACTCAAATTGATGCAATTAATAAAAAAAAACTTACAGTATCACAAAGACGCTATATTACAAAAATTACTTCTCGTATGCGATGACAGATCCACGTGGGTTACACTTCCTCGTGTTCACGTTCACTCGTGTTCGCGCCAAAACATTTACAAATGACGACGGTCGTCTCGGTCATCGTGGTAACATTTCACCAACGTCGCAAGGCTGTGTGTCGTGCTCACTGATACACCTAGGTATGTGTGTCTGATGTATCTAGCGCCTCCTACCTATTTGGTGCTAACTAAACGGGAACTTCAGCCAATCAAAGGCGGCTTGGACCCCCTGCATAGACTGCAGAGAAAACCGTTCCGTTTCATTCTATGCGTGCATTGGTTGCGTTGGTGACGCACAGCATTCCCTAGAATTCTCCCACCTCTAGCGCATGAAGCGTGCAGTTCATGCGCGCATGCGTATTTGTCTCTTTACGTACGCTTTGAAAAACATACACCACATTCTGTGGTCCGCTACTCGAAGTGACAGAAAAGATAACCTACATATATGCTACATGACAATAAATGTTTATTGGATATTTCGTTCTTTTACCCTACATTTGTCAATTTTTTATAACTTAACATTCATCCAAAATATTATTGTACGCGGGAACGGTATCTCTATGAAATCGAGAAACGTAATTATGCGTGATTAGGAAATCAAAATTTCCATTAGGACGAGAAATGGTGATTTACAAACATTTGCTTATTTCTTTGTAGGGTGTTTATTTAGGGCATGTGTCCTTACAATTTTAACAAATACACAATTACTCTGTTTAACGAGTTGTGTAGATTTTTTTTGTTCAGCCATAACCTTATGAAGCGCATAGATCTGTAAACCTGAAAATTGAAGCTAAAATCAATTAGAATGTAATTGATAGTAGTAATTGTAGAAGCGCACGAATTTGGTAAACATATACAAATTAAGCTAAAACTTACTATTTCTATGAAATGTACTCAGAAAATGACGTTATGAATGGATACTTTGATTTTTTAATCGCGAATAATTACACTCCACAACTTCGTAATCCGCTCCTCGAAGTGACAGAAAATATTATTATTATTATTATTATTGTTATTGTTGTTGTTATTATTGTTATTGTTATTGTTGTTGTTATTGTTGTTGTTATTGTTGTTGTTATTGTTATTGGTATTGGTATTGGTTTTGTTATTGTTATGGTTATGGTTATGGTTATGGTTATGGTTATGGTTACGGTTACGGTTACGGTTACGGTTACGGTTACGGTTACGGTTACGGTTACGGTTACGGTTACGGTTACGGTTACGGTTACGGTTACGGTTACGGTTACGGTTACGGTTACGGTTACGGTTACGGTTACGGTTACGGTTACGGTTACGGTTACGGTTACGGTTACGGTTACGGTTACGGTTACGGTTACGGTTACGGTTACGGTTACGGTTACGGTTACGGTTACGGTTACGGTTACGGTTACGGTTACGGTTACGGTTACGGTTACGGTTACGGTTACGGTTACGGTTACGGTTACGGTTACGGTTACGGTTACGGTTACGGTTACGGTTACGGTTACGGTTACGGTTACGGTTACGGTTACGGTTACGGTTACGGTTACGGTTACGGTTACGGTTACGGTTACGGTTACGGTTACGGTTACGGTTACGGTTACGGTTACGGTTACGGTTACGGTTACGGTTACGGTTACGGTTACGGTTACGGTTACGGTTACGGTTACGGTTACGGTTACGGTTACGGTTACGGTTACGGTTACGGTTACGGTTACGGTTACGGTTACGGTTACGGTTACGGTTACGGCTACGGCTACGGCTACGGCTACGGCTACGGCTACGGCTACGGCTACGGCTACGGCTACGGCTACGGCTACGGCTACGGCTACGGCTACGGCTACGGCTACGGCTACGGCTACGGCTACGGCTACGGCTACGGCTACGGCTACGGCTACGGCTACGGCTACGGCTACGGCTACGGCTACGGCTACGGCTACGGCTACGGCTACGGCTACGGCTACGGCTACGGCTACGGCTACGGCTACGGCTACGGCTACGGCTACGGCTACGGCTACGGCTACGGCTACGGCTACGGCTACGGCTACGGCTACGGCTACGGCTACGGCTACGGCTACGGCTACGGCTACGGCTACGGCTACGGCTACGGCTACGGCTACGGCTACGGCTACGGCTACGGCTACGGCTACGGCTACGGCTACGGCTACGGCTACGGCTACGGCTACGGCTACGGCTACGGCTACGGCTACGGCTACGGCTACGGCTACGGCTACGGCTACGGCTACGGCTACGGCTACGGCTACGGCTACGGCTACGGCTACGGCTACGGCTACGGCTACGGCTACGGCTACGGCTACGGCTACGGCTACGGCTACGGCTACGGCTACGGCTACGGCTACGGCTACGGCTACGGCTACGGCTACGGCTACGGCTACGGCTACGGCTACGGCTACGGCTACGGCTACGGCTACGGCTACGGCTACGGCTACGGCTACGGCTACGGCTACGGCTACGGCTACGGCTACGGCTACGGCTACGGCTACGGCTACGGCTACGGCTACGGCTACGGCTACGGCTACGGCTACGGCTACGGCTACGGCTACGGCTACGGCTACGGCTACGGCTACGGCTACGGCTACGGCTACGGCTACGGCTACGGCTACGGCTACGGCTACGGCTACGGCTACGGCTACGGCTACGGCTACGGCTACGGCTATGGCTATGGTTATGGTTATTGTTATTGTTATTGTTATTGTTATTGTTATTGCTATTATTATTATTATTATTTTAACGGGAGAATCCTTTAGTGTACAGAGTATAAAGCTAATTAGTACAAAGATAAAGATACTATAAAAAATCTTCCAAATTTGTACGTAGATGTACCAACTACTGCTAAGTTTTTCGAACGTGCTCTTATAATGCTAACTTTACAGCTATACTCTAAACCAGAAGACGTACGAGAGCCTGCGGTTCTATTCAATAGCCTTCAAAACCTTGAATTTACCCCGGACGCGGATAATAAATAACTTCATTTTTCCTTTACACATCCGTTTACCAAATTACGCTGGGTAAGCAGCAATTCGTCCTGTAAAACTCGTAAAATATGTTCTTCGCTTTCAATAATTATCGCTGTTCGATAAGAATAGAAAAACTCGGGTTGAGAAAATCCAGCAATAAAGCCATCAAATTTCGTTAGGAGTCGGTCCCCGATCCTTAGAACGAAGTAACCTTCGCGCGTGCGTCGACCACCGTCCAAAAGTCTCGAATTAAATTAACCGTAATCCATCCAACTGCATAGCTATTTGTAAGTAAGTTTGAACATTCCCGCGTAACCTCACAAGAATCAGACGCATCGAAACCCGTTCCGTGTCGTTACTGCGGTTCATGCGCTGCTGGAAACGGAACGCGGTTTATGCGCGCAGCGCAGACGCTGCAGTCTATGCGCATAATGCGTGAATCGGAACACAATCTACACTATTCGGTGTGGGAATCGGTCGTCCTGTACGCCGCCCCGGCCTGAGCAAAGGCCCTTAAAACAGGAACTTATAGGGACATCCTACGTAGGGCGCAGAGGTCGGCCCTCATTCGGACCACGGCGGCGTACAGGACGGTCGCTTTCCACGCGTTATGCGTAATCGCGGGCCAAATGCCGGTACATTTGAAGGTGGATAGGTGATCGACCGTCTATAATGCCAAACTCCAGGACAGGCAGGACCTCCGCCGTGGAGTCCCTCCGCGGCTAGTGGAGGAAAGGGCGGCGAGGACCAGGAAGGAGGCGATGGCCGGAGCCCTACGTAAGTGGCAGGAGGAATGGGATGGGTTCGACGGGCAAAACTGGACCCGTCGGCTCATCCCTTCAGTTTTGACGTTTGTTGCGGGGGAGGGGCGCCCAGTACTCCAGACGGATTACTGGATTTTACAACTCCTCACCTCGCACGGTGCATTTAACGCCTTCAAGGCAAAAATAGGTAAGCCGGTTAGCCCCATGTGCGACG
This sequence comes from Andrena marginata, assembly GCA_963932335.1. Lineage (NCBI taxonomy): Eukaryota > Metazoa > Arthropoda > Insecta > Hymenoptera > Andrenidae > Andrena > Andrena marginata. The sequence goes on from OZ010664.1 coordinate 14,834,217, forward strand.
ACTGTGTGGGGGGGGGGGGGGGGGGAGGTTCGAGATGACGCCGAGCATGTCCTCACGGCCTGTCCGACATATGACGCGCAAAGAGGGATTCTGGCGGCGGCACTCCGGGCACCGGTCGCAACGAATACCCTCATTGACCTGGCGACCCAGTCGGAAAATAGCTGGGAGGCCCTTAGGAGCTTCGCATCCGAAGTCATGAGGGACCGGATTGCGAAGGAGTTAAAGAAGGAGGCGGAAGCTCGGGCCGCGAGAAACGCGGCTATTAGGCAGGAGGCCGCGAGGTTGGCAGCCGTGAGGAGGGCCGAGACGGGGAGGAGGGGGGAAAAGAGGAAACCCTCTGAAATACGGAAGAGGGTTGGGCAGCCCCCCAAAAGGAGGAAGGTTGCCCCTCCCTCCCTGCCCCCCCCCCTCCGCAGTCGTGATTTTATCTTGATTTTATTTTATCCGCGTAATTTAACCGCTTTTGACCATGTTGTGGATGTCTGACACGTGGAGTCCCCGCGTATTTATACGTATATATGTTATGTTATATATGTAGTATGGGTCTCCGCGTATTTAACCGACATGAACGAATGAGGATGTGACGTCCCCGCGTATTTAAGCGTCAATGTTATACAGGGTGAATGTCGCGTATTTATTGCGGTGTGTGAATGTGTTGAGATAGGCCACGAAAGTGGCAAGGTGGGTGCCTCCAGTTGCTGGGGGGGGGGGGGGAGGGAGCAAGTATTACCTAGCTGTTCGCCCCTCCCCTTTAGGCACACAGGAGGTGGTACGCCCAGGAGGTGTACACCTGGAGGGGGTTTTTAGTGGGTAGTCCGCCTATTTGGCTGGGAGTCCCACATAACCCCGTCAGTTCTCTGGCGGGGTTATCTTCTCATACTATGTACTATATATATATATATACTATGATTTCCCCCTTTTAAATATAGCGCGCGTTTTATCTGGCTGGAACTGAAAATGGCGACTTCCGACTCATTAGCCACACTGCCCTGGACCTACTGTAGCCTTTTTTTTTTTTTTTTTGAGGGGGAAAATGCTCGATGCATGTAGTCACTATATATATATATATATATATATATATATATATATATATATATATATAGTGACGTGTATGTATAAACTTAATATTTAATTTTATTAATGAAAACTTAGATAAATATTTTATAGTTTATATCAGTTTATAATTATATATAAATTATATATTATACATAATATAAATATATAAATATATAATTATATAGTTTATAATTATTAAAAAATATGTAGATACACAAATGTGTAAAGTAAAGATCATATACCCATACAGCACACTCAGTTGCCCGAAGCTTGCAGGAAGGTTCCATGGGGGTTGCCGTGGAATATTCTCTCGGTAAGGACATAGGAACCTTCCTGGAACATTCCAGTAATGTTCCGGTGGAACATAACAATAACAATAACAATAACAATAACAATAACAATAACAATAACAATAACAATAACAATAACAATAACAATAACAATAACAATAACAATAACAATAACAATAACAATAACAATAACAATAACAATAACAATAACAATAACAATAACAATAACAATAACAATAACAATAACAATAACAATAACAATAACAATAACAATAACAATAACAATAACAATAACAATAACAATAACAATAACAATAACAATAACAATAACAATAACAATAACAATAACAATAACAATAACAATAACAATAACAATAACAATAACAATAACAATAACAATAACAATAACAATAACAATAACAATAACAATAACAATAACAATAACAATAACAATAACAATAACAATAACAATAACAATAACAATAACAATAACAATAACAATAACAATAACAATAACAATAACAATAACAATAACAATAACAATAACAATAACAATAACAATAACAATAACAATAACAATAACAATAACAATAACAATAACAATAACAATAACAATAACAATAACAATAACAATAACAATAACAATAACAATAATAATAGAGTAAACCAACCAGTAATTGACCGCATACCAGTGAATGACCATTAGGCAAAGAAATGTAAATTATAAATTTAAAAAATACTATATGTTTATAAATGGAGTGTAGTTGCACTTTTAATATTCCATATTTTTAGTTATGCGTATTAAACAAACATTAATAAATACTTAATAAAAGTATGCGGTCATTTACTGGGCTTCTCATTCAACAATTCGGTTATTCACTGGTCGGTTTACCCTAATAATAATGTCAAAACGAGCCTTCATTTTTTAATAATTTGAGTTTAAAGTTATGCACGATATGTGTTTAAGTTCGAATACGTAAGCATTCTTTTCAATCAACGGTTGTAGCTGCAGCGGTAAAGTGTTCGTCTACGGTGCTAGTGTTCGTCTACGGTGCTCGAGGTCGTGAGTTCGAATCTTACTGGGGTGTAAAGAAATTTTTTATATTTTTTATTCATTTTATATTTTTTAAAAACACACGGACGTTATAGTACTACGATTCTGCACATATTATACTACACTATATTGATATTTTTATTTTTGGCTTTACTGTTCGGAACGTCCCGTGAGCATTGCCAAAGAATGACCGGAACGTTCCGTGAGCATTGCCAGAGAATGTCCGGAACGTTCCGTGTAATGTTCCCAAAGGGCGGACATAGGATCCTTCAGGGAACGTTCCATCAATGGAGTGTGCTGTATGGGTAATTATAATTTGATTATACTTCAATAAATACTTAAAAAATAAATAATTAAATAAAAGCAATAACGATAATGTATGACTTGTAGTTCGAATACTTTATTAATCATAGTATATTACATAGTAATTATATTAAATAATTTATTAAAAAATATATAGATACACAAATGTTTCCTTTGTTTTGATGATGACAATGAAGATGAACTGTATGCCTTGTATTTCTTGATACCTGAAAGTACAGTGGACCCACTGGTTAATGGACAGTAGGTTAATTAGTTTCTTATAATTGAATAATACAAAAAACAAACTATTTTCATTACAAAATATGTATGAATTTTCATAACAAAATATTATAAATACATATGCTAATGCAAGTAAATTTATACAAATTCACATAATAAGCTTATTTATTATTGCATGTTTTGATACTATAATTTAATTTAATATATATCACTTCACACAATGTAGCTGTATTATGTATTAGTAATCCCTCATGCATTCCACCAAGAGTCGCGCAAGAGAGTGTCCAACTCTCTCTTCTTTGAGGGTCTCGGGGAAAATAATTCATTTTAGCCCCATTCTTCGAGCTATTTTTACAGCCTTTGGCAAAACAATGAGGCATCTGAAATTGTGTTTTAATTATCAAGATGTAGCTAAAAATTTGATGTTATTTTAAAGTTATACTATAATTTATTGTTATACTTTGCAAAATAATTATATTTACTTTTGGTTATATTTACCTTGATTTCCGTAGTTCCGTGACGTATTTATTGCACTTATAGAGTACATCTCTGAAGTTGTAAGAAGTACAACTTGAGAATGTGTAAATATATATGTATACTGATCTATACATACGAGCTACCGGAAGTTGCCTGAAAATGGCGCCACCAATCAGCGACGAGGAGCACTGTCGCGAACTCCCGCCTAGCGGCGTGTAGTATAAACTTCAGAAACGCGAAGTTTGAATCGGAACACACGAATGTAATAGGAAAGGGAGACAAGGTGAAGTTCGTACAAGCCCGAGGTGTTTGAAAATAGTTAGAGGTTCTTTTAATAAGGGAACTTAAGATTATAAACTAATCGATACTAATGGATACCCACTTGGATACGGGTGTTTGAATAAATGAACTTCTCCTCCCTCCCTTCTCCTAGGTGTGGAATTCCAGCGCAATGATGTAAAACGCTTGATTTTGTAAAAATTGATAACCGAAAAGAATCGGATCAACGAATAGGAATTTAGCTAGCTAATTAGTAAATTTGCGATTGGCTTTTGGTAACTAAGCCATCTTTGTAATTAACAAGAGGTAAAGCGAAGGACCTTCTGAAAGCGTCACTCGAGCCTTAAAAGCAGTAGCGAGCAGTCGTGTTGAAGAAAACCTCCGGAAATTGAGATAGCTATAGCTATTTTGTTAATTAAAGTTTCTAGTGTTGAGTTCCAATTGTTCTTTTATTGCGTTATCCTTTTATTTATTATTCGTTTTCATTACATTTATTTCTTGAATAATCCGCGTCCTAGGAGCAGAATGCCTTAGCGTTCCACGGGCGTTGACCCTCGCTGAATTCCCCAAGAGAAACAGCATCTTCCCAGACGGCCACGCAACAGCACATTGGCCACACTGTCTCTAGACCCACTATATGTTGTTGCGTGGTCCTCAGGGGTGGTCCACTACGGGTATTATTGTGTTAACACCGCATTAACACCCTCTAGCGGGTTGGATATGCACTATATTACTAATGGCGGGCATTTAAAAATTTGTATTCAATGCATCCCTTACTTATGACTATATGTGGCGGTGATTAAGAAAGTGGTGTTAATCAAAAATTTTAAAAAATTGAATTCATCACTTACTTTGTGTTATATTACAAAGTAAGTAATAAATTCAATTTTTTAAATTTTTGACTAACACCACTTTCAAATTATATTTCGAGAATCAAAAATTTCCAAGTGCATACAGGTATAAAATACAATATATTTATAAAATATTACATTACAATTTATTTGGGAAATATTACATTACAATTTACTTGGGAAATATCATATTGCAATTTATTTGAGAAATATTACATTACAATTTATTTGGAAAATATTACATTACAATTTATTTGGAAAATATTATATTACAATTGGACTTCGTTATGCAGCAAGTAAGCAACCCATAGTTGATGTGCTTGGTACACACGGCTCAAACGATTGTGGCCGATCGAGTTTCGATTGCATTCGAGCTCACTAGGGCTGGCTTTTTTACATCGCTACGATTCTACAGTATTTCGTGAATATGGTGGGGGCAGTGCCAAGCCACAGGTTCCCGTCTAGAACACTTCCAATTCATGTTGAAACACCACTGTGGCACCATCTGCCTATGATTGTCATAATTATATAAATCCGCGCGATCGGTTCTGTTCGCGATGCTGTAGCGAAAATGACACAAAGGATAAATGTCAAATGACTTTTATTGCAATGAACCTAAAAAAAATCATAATAATTTTGCCACTATAAACGATAAACTTGTAATGTCCAAAGTAAATAAATCAACGGATTTATATATAAATCCATTGATTATTATAATGGAAAACACAAATAAATAAAGCGGGAAACTAGAGTAGTAATGAAAAGAATGGAAACGAATGTTATGTATTTCGTAGAGATAGCAAGGGTTAGGAAACCAGAATACTCAGATGAAAGTCTTGTCTCAAAGTAAATAGATCAACGGATTTATAATGGAAGACACAAATAAATAAAGCGGGATGGTGTAGACCAAAGAAATACGCATTTATTTCAAAATCTACTATCTGTTATTTTATGTTAACAACGGGAAAATAAACATAACCGAAAATTAAATTTTGTGACAGGACTGTGCGAACGTGTCTCGCATTAAACGTCATCCGTTTACTTCACGCTATATCTGTCACTCTTTTCATGCGAGTAACCAAAATAAGTAAGAAATTTGTCCGGTTGAGAATTTATGAAAAATAAAAAATATTTTTATTTTTCATTTATTATTATTACATATTATTATTATTTTTTTTTTATTTTAACGTCGTGGAAATCCCTAACGGATACCTCAGCTCTCCCCGAGCTGAGGTTATGTGTGGCTTGCACCCACTAAAACCACGACGATCTTGAAACGCTGGTTCCTCGTATGGCCTTTACAAAGGCCGATGTTCTTCGTCAATGATTCAGGAGTTGTTCCGTCGAGAATATTTGCTGCCACCACCAGGATCTTGAAATGCTGGTTCCTCTTGTGGCCTTTGCAAAGGCCGATATGTTCTTCGTCAATAATCCAAGAGTTGTTCCGCCGAGAATATTTGCGGCCTTGAAAAAGGCCTAGCGATGCGTTCGGAGGTATGCACTAGTAATTCGTCCAGAAACCGCTACGATCAATTACTTGATGTAACCGTTTCGGGATGGATTTCCCCAGGTTTTCGAATATTTGTGGGTTGGCTGTTAAATTTGCCCAGGCGTGCATCGCATAGTCTATAAGAGCAGCCCTAGTTCTTACATCGGCAGCTGGTCGCCAGGATTTAGCAATATATGCCCATACATGTTCTATTATATTTAAATCTGGCGATTTCGCAGGCCACTGTAAAACTTCGATGTCGGGGTGCCTTCTAAACCATGCACGTACGGCAGCAGAGGTGTGTACTGAACTATTGTCCTGTACCAATCTAATCACCGGCATGGTCTCAACAGAATATATTTCACGAACGCTGGGCACAAGTACGTTCTCTAAAATTTGAATATATTCCGCAGAGTTCATATGCGGTGATATTTCGACTAATCTACCAGGACCACGTGCAGAAACCCACCCCCACATACCACACGTGATGCGCCCACTCTCATTACGTGGCAAAACATATCTGGGATCTAGACGGGAATCCCCATTGGGTCTCCATACATGTAAAGATTTACCGCCAACAGTAGAAAATACCTTTTCATCGGTGAAAATGGTCCTTTCCCATTCTAATTGCGGGACAGGTAACTGCTGTAACGCAAACGCAACGCGGTCCTCACGGTGCGTTTGTGTCAGCAGCACCTTACGTGCAGGCCGGCGACAGTAGTAGCCGGCTTCCTGTAAACGATTTCGCACAGTATTGTGACATACTGGCAAATCTAGATTTACGGTAACGTCTTCCGACGATTGGAATGGGTTTTGAACCATTTCCGCAATGATAGTTTTATCTTCTGCTAGCGTAGTCTTCCGCGCGCCCCTATTAAATTGACGTTGGTCAATCAGGCCTTCCTCACCCATATTCGTAAACCGGTGTACGTACCTTCTCACTGTCCGCGTTGGAATTTGAAGCTGCTCAGAAATAGACGAAACGGTGCGCCCACTTTGAAAGAGCGCCGCCACTTCGCCCCGTCTGAATGCTTGCTGTTCCTTTGCGGACTGCATCTTGGATAATGGCGATTTTTTTCGAAACCAAATGTAATAAAGTTTACAAAAACAATTGAAAGCTACAGCGGGCGAGTTCCAATTACACCCAAATCGGGCCCGCGGTCGCAATATATCATGGAAATCTCGGGCGTTGCGGGCGATTGGGGTGTAAGTGGAATTCGCCCAAAATAGGATTCCAGCTATTAAAATTAAAACACCATCCCGCTTTATTTATTTGTGTCTTCCATTATAAATCCGTTGATTTATTTACTTTGGACAAGACTTTCATCTGAGTAATTCTGGTTTCCTAACCCTTGCTATCTCTACGAAATACATAACATTCGTTTCCATTCTTTTCATTACTACTCTAGTTTCCCGCTTTATTTATTTGTGTTTTCCATTATAATAATCAATGGATTTATATATAAATCCGTTGATTTATTTACTTTGGACATTACAAGTTTATCGTTTATAGTGGTAAAATTATTATGATTTTTTTTAGGTTCATTGCAATAAAAGTCATTTGACATTTATCCTTTGTGTCATTTTCGCTACAGCATCGCGAACAGAACCGATCGCGCGGATTTATATAATTATGACAATCATAGGCAGATGGTGCCACAGTGGTGTTTCAACATGAATTGGAAGTGTTCTAGACGGGAACCTGTGGCTTGGCACTGCCCCCACCATATTCACGAAATACTGTAGAATCGTAGCGATGTAAAAAAGCCAGCCCTAGTGAGCTCGAATGCAATCGAAACTCGATCGGCCACAATCGTTTGAGCCGTGTGTACCGTTTCTGAGTATAGATTACCTGAAAATAATAATTCTTGAGAAGGGATAGCTGTCTGTTTTAGACCTAGATTAGTTAATTTATCATTAATTGTAAAATGATTGTCACAGACACGATAAGTATTGTATACTCGCATAGCATCCATAGTGAATAACTTTTCATTGCCCACTACTTTCATCCATTGGTTGAAACGGTTCACATCTTTAGTTGGATTTGGAAATCGATGAAGTGATGATTTTGTGCCATAGCATCCAGGTACACAACACGGAACACGAGATGTCATATTGCAACCTAAAATTAATTAAATAATGATTAATATAACTAATAATTGCCTTCATTTTTAACACTAGAACTGCCATTCCAGTCATTATGACTATTAGGTAGTAGAAGTCAACAGAACACATTATCATTATATAACCAAATACAACAAATGCTTATATTACATGCTTATAGTACTTGTACGTAAAAATTATTGAAATAAATAGTAGAAATTTATTATATTGTTACGTTTTCGCGTTGGCATAATACAGCGTGTCCCAGAATTGATGTACATCCCGGAACATGCAATATCCTGATGGAAAAAGACATCGAAAAGTCCTTAACCGTTTTGGGATCCGGGGTTTCGTTTTCGAGATATTAAGAAAAAACCCCGACCAATCAGAGCGCGAGCCTTCCGCTGGAGCTCCCGCGCTAGCGTGGCCGCGCGCCGGGCCGCGCCGCGACTACGAACAAGCAGGCGCGGCATGCATCGAAGGAAATTGCGTAGAATGGCAAATGAAAAAGACTTAACAAAAAAATCTAACCTTTTGCCATGGTTTGTTTGCCATTTAAAGTGAATAATGAGTAAAGGATAAATGGATGAAAATCATGTGTAACGTAAAAGGACGAATACACAGTTGTTTTTTTTAGAAGATTGGAAAATAATAATTATTTGGTGTGAGAGGATAAAGAACATGTAAATTTCCTTTTTTAATAACGTACAAACGAAAAGGTAATGCAACAGGGAACGAGTGAAAAGTGATCGTAGTTCGTCATTGTGATAAACATCCGTAGTTCAATAACGGCCAACACTGTTGTTGATAATGAATAAGTGCGTTTAAAAACTGCGAAGAAAAATTTACATACGGAAATTTGGAGAGTTATCACCGGAAATAAGCCATAGCCTGCGTTAAATTTAAAAAATATTAGTCGCCAATAATGTAATTAAAACTCACCCTTTCGGAAATTCACCTGCAGCTTGAAAACCTGTGTCACTAGGTCACCGAACAGATCCTGGTCGTCGACAGACGCACCGAGTGCACAGCTGTTCTAAGGTACACGACACCATGCAAAGTTAAGGGTCGCAACGTCAAGTGCGTCCGGATTAATGCACCGAATTCACTGCACTGCACGCCTACTAACACTGATCACTTAATTTATTTTTCATACAACGCGTTGTTCTTACGTTATAAAAATTGGTGGAAATGAATTTTTACTTGGCGTTTGGAGCCGTGAGTATTCCCGCGCAAATTGTCACGCTGCAGCACTTGCGTCCCCGTTGTTCGGGGGGTACACCGAGAACATCGCGTAATACTCTTGAGCAGAGAACATTTCTGCGACGTGATTGCTTACTGACTGACAAGATTTTTTCCAAGCGACTTCTTCTACCCCCAAATAGATTCTCTCGTTCCATTATGAGTTGACCCCCACCAGGTCAAGAGGCTTCAGGTAAAAAGAAACACACGTGTTTCGCAGAAGTGCAACGAACGGGCTATCGCGCTCTTTTACAAAAGTCCGCGTTCCGTCCTTTTACTGCCAATGTACCCATTGCTTCGAGGTAGGCAGCAGACACCACGTGTTTCGGTTCGAAAGGGTCCGAAGAGAAGAGAAACAGAAAGTCTTCCAGTTGCTATAAAGAAGAAAATCCTGTTTCCTGTTTCCCTTTTCCGATACCCTGAGTTCACGTCTGCTACGAGGCGGAACCAATTAAGCCATGAATTACCCAAAACTGTAGGAAACCGTTGTCTACCGTCGACTAGCGGGACAATACGGTCATAAACCGCGACCCTAGCGAAATGCTCTGGCCGATCAGCCTGATTAATTTTTGGAAACTAGCAATTTAAAAGTATTATTTAACATCAACACGGCTCGCGAAGAGACACAGGAAGAAAGAGAGCATGTAGTTCGCTGACTGTGCGTTGTCCCGCCTGCTTCGTCCTACCTTCAAATTAAAGACGGATCCCTTATCTCTCGAGTATAAACACGCGCTCGAATTTCAAAACAAAAGCACGCGTCGACGTATTCCGTGCGAGAGACGATGGGCTTAAAGTCCGATTGGCCCTACATCCCTCCCAAACGGCCACTGTTCTGAAGAGGCCCTCTTCACAGAAATATCTCCTCCCCAAGGCCCACCTTCTCTCGCACAGAATACGTCGACGCGTGCTTTAGTTTTGAAATTCGAGCGCGTGTTTAGACACGAGAGATAAGCAGGCCCGATTGGTTAGTTTGGGACCAATCGAACTTCAAGCCTACCTTCTCTCGCACCGAATACGTCGACGCGTGCTTGTGTTTTGAAATTCGAGCGCGTGTTTAGACAAGAGAGATAAGCAGGCCCGATTGGTTAGTTCGGGACCAATCGAACTTTAAGCCTACCTTCTCTCGCACGGAATACGTCATCGCGTATTGTCCCTGAATTGAGGGACAATCCGGGGCATGCATTATCCTGATGCCGGAAGACATCGAAAAGCCCTTTACCGTTTCACTTCGAGGTCGCGATTATAAAAATCCGAAAAAGTACTACCACATTCGCTGATATGTTTTTTGTAAATTAAGCTTATTTCTAGAGTAACGCAGCTGATATTAACGTCGCAGTAATTTCTTGAAGACAATGGGGCGCCCCGTCTCAGGTAAAGCAACCGCGCGCGATTACAGTCAGCTGACCGTACCGCTAGGACCCCAGGTCTTCAGTCAGGTCAAAAAACAATTCGACAGAAGGATTGCAGGAGAATGACACTGTTCTTTATAATAATCAGATTTGTAAGTTCCAGCTTGTCCTTATCTTGATTTCTCCTGACCCATCCTTAACCTCTCCTGATGGAAAAAGCCCACCACCTTCTCGTGGTTTCCATTGAGCAACGACATTTTTCAACAAATAATCAAGATAAGGACAAGCTGGAACTTACAAATCTGATTATTATAAAGAACAGTGTCATTCTCCTGCAATCCTTCTGTCGAATTGTTTTTTGACCTGACTGAAGACCTGGGGTCGTAGCGGTACGGTCACCTGACTGTAATCGCGCGCGGTTGCTTTACCTGAGACGGGGCGCCCCATTGTCTTCAAGAGCTTACTGCGACGTTAATATCATCTGCGTTACTCTAGAAATAAGCTTAATTTACAAAAAACATATCAGCGAATGTGGTAGTACTTTTTCGGATTTTTATAATCGCGACCTCGAAGTGAAACGGTAAAGGACTTTTCGATGTCTTCCGGCATCAGGATAATGCATTCCCCGGATTGTCCCTCAATTCAGGGACAATACGCGATGACGTATTCCGTGCGAGAGAAGGTAGGCTTAAAGTTCGATTGGTACCGAACTAACCAATCGGGCCTGCTTATCTCTCTTGTCTAAACACGCGCTCGAATTTCAAAACACAAGCACGCGTCGACGTATTCGGTGCGAGAGAAGGTAGGCTTGAAGTTCGATTGGTCCCAAACTAACCAATCGGGCCTGCTTATCTCTCGTGTCTAAACACGCGCTCGAATTTCAAAACTAAAGCACGCGTCGACGTATTCTGTGCGAGAGAAGGTGGGCCTTGGGGAGGAGATATTGCTGTGAAGAGGGCCTCTTCAGAACAGTGGCCGTTTGGGAGGGATGTAGGGCCAATCGGACTTCAAGCCCATCGTCTCTCGCACGGAATACGTCGACGCGTGCTTTTGTTTTGAAATTCGAGCGCGTGTTTATACTCGAGAGATAAGGGATCCGTCTTTAATTTGAAGGTAGGACGAAGCAGGCGGGACAACGCGCAGTCAGCGAACTACATGCTCTCTTTCTTCCTGTGTCTCTTCGCGAGCCGTGTTGATGTTAAATAATACTTTTAAATTGCTAGTTTCCAAAAATTAATCAGGCTGATCGGCCAGAGCATTTCGCTAGGGTCGCGGTTTATGACCGTATTGTCCCGCTAGTCGACGGTAGACAACGGTTTCCTACAGTTTTGGGTAATTCATGGCTTAATTGGTTCCGCCTCGTAGCAGACGTGAACTCAGGGTATCGGAAAAGGGAAACAGGAAACAGGATTTTCTTCTTTATAGCAACTGGAAGACTTTCTGTTTCTCTTCTCTTCGGACCCTTTCGAACCGAAACACGTGGTGTCTGCTGCCTACCTCGAAGCAATGGGTACATTGGCAGTAAAAGGACGGAACGCGGACTTTTGTAAAAGAGCGCGATAGCCCGTTCGTTGCACTTCTGCGAAACACGTGTGTTTCTTTTTACCTGAAGCCTCTTGACCTGGTGGGGGTCAACTCATAATGGAACGAGAGAATCTATTTGGGGGTAGAAGAAGTCGCTTGGAAAAAATCTTGTCAGTCAGTAAGCAATCACGTCGCAGAAATGTTCTCTGCTCAAGAGTATTACGCGATGTTCTCGGTGTACCCCCCGAACAACGGGGACGCAAGAGCTGCAGCGTGACAATTTGCGCGGGAATACTCACGGCTCCAAACGCCAAGTAAAAATTCATTTCCACCAATTTTTATAACGTAAGAACAACGCGTTGTATGAAAAATAAATTAAGTGATCAGTGTTAGTAGGCGTGCAGTGCAGTGAATTCGGTGCATTAATCCGGACGCACTTGACGTTGCGACCCTTAACTTTGCATGGTGTCGTGTACCTTAGAACAGCTGTGCACTCGGTGCGTCTGTCGACGACCAGGATCTGTTCGGTGACCTAGTGACACAGGTTTTCAAGCTGCAGGTGAATTTCCGAAAGGGTGAGTTTTAATTACATTATTGGCGACTAATATTTTTTAAATTTAACGCAGGCTATGGCTTATTTCCGGTGATAACTCTCCAAATTTCCGTATGTAAATTTTTCTTCGCAGTTTTTAAACGCACTTATTCATTATCAACAACAGTGTTGGCCGTTATTGAACTACGGATGTTTATCACAATGACGAACTACGATCACTTTTCACTCGTTCCCTGTTGCATTACCTTTTCGTTTGTACGTTATTAAAAAAGGAAATTTACATGTTCTTTATCCTCTCACACCAAATAATTATTATTTTCCAATCTTCTAAAAAAAACAACTGTGTATTCGTCCTTTTACGTTACACATGATTTTCATCCATTTATCCTTTACTCATTATTCACTTTAAATGGCAAACAAACCATGGCAAAAGGTTAGATTTTTTTGTTAAGTCTTTTTCATTTGCCATTCTACGCAATTTCCTTCGATGCATGCCGCGCCTGCTTGTTCGTAGTCGCGGCGCGGCCCGGCGCGCGGCCACGCTAGCGCGGGAGCTCCAGCGGAAGGCTCGCGCTCTGATTGGTCGGGGTTTTTTCTTAATATCTCGAAAACGAAACCCCGGATCCCAAAACGGTTAAGGACTTTTCGATGTCTTTTTCCATCAGGATATTGCATGTTCCGGGATGTACATCAATTCTGGGACACGCTGTATAAGTTTAATGTGTAATAACAGAACGTGAACATTAACAAGGATAATAGTAATTAAAATAACAGTAATTAATCAGGTAGAGGTGTTCGGGACTACGTCTGCTCGCAATGGCGTCTGTATCTCAAGTGACAGCTTGACAGGCGATCGATCAGATCGCCTTCTTCTCGCTGTCCCTTGTCTTCGTCGCGAGCACCAACGGGCCATGGATTCCATCCATAGGGTGCTCGCAACACTGCTCCCCCCTCTCGAGAAGCGGTCGTCCCGACCGCTGCAGCTTCTCCGCTGTCTGCAGCCGTACCCTGGTCCGAAAGAGTGGACTAAATGCTGTGTGGCCTCTTCCGACCGTCGCCTCGGCATTCGCCTTCACGCCCAAGGGAAAACCACCCAAAAACCTTGGGCAAGGCGTGGGTACGTGGTTCCCCGTGTCTCTACCCTCCACTTGCGTCTTCGAACTTGCGCACTTCTTTCTTAGATTTCATCTTCTGTGATGGCGCATCCTCTTCCTGGGTAGAGACGGGTACGGGGTCTTGTCATCTCAGGGTCGGGGTACGCGTGTCTGTCCTGGATTTTGGGGTTTCTGGATGCAGCTTCAAAATTTCTTCTTGTTCGACGACGACATCCCCTGCGTGGGTCCCCGGGCTGTCCGGTCTTGGGATCTGGCCGTCTCCACGTCCTGCGTCTGGATCGCTGTCCCGCTCGCTAAGTTCGCCTGTTGTTGCTCTCGCTCCGGTTTCCCTTGCAGAAATACAAACCGCTTTAGGGTTCGGTCGTGTCTGTAAAGAAACCGTTGGGGCCGCCCGAGCCGGAAAGCCAACGAGGAAGGCCGAGCACGCGAGCAGGGAATTGCAGCTAGTCACAAGTATGCAAGCGGCCCAGTCCCCACGGCAGCCGCCGGACTCGTCCACCCTGATGATGATTTTCTTCTTTTCTCCTCCAGCCCTTGGCTTCGTGATGGCCCCATTCCTCTTCTTGGCCTCTGGTGTTGTTCCAGGGGACCGTCCTGTACGTCCGGTTAGCGCTCCCGTTTCCGCGACATCCCCTCCAGCCGGTCCAAGCAGCGCTTGTCCGTCTGGTGATTGGGGATGCCATTTCCCTCCTGCTGTCCACCCTCTCTCCTTCTTTTTCCTGGGTACCCCGCGAGATCCTCCATCCTGGCCGTGCCAGGGGCTCGCAGGGTCTCCTCCAGGGGGCTAGCGGGGCGCTTTCACGTATGTCCGCACCCCGCTGCGGACTGCCACGCTATTGTGGCACATTCGGGGAATTCGGGAGCGCGTATCCCGACCGCGGTGGTAGTCCCCCGACACCTTGTCCCTCGTCGTGGGGTATCGTGTGCCTGTAACAAACTCAAGAGCGGGGGCCGGGCTACGAAGGCAACCTCCGTAGCCCAGTCCACCTGATTAGCTTAGACTAATCTTCTTTCTTGAGTCTTCCGAGTCCTCGCGTCCTTCCATCTTGAGATTCTGAGTGTTGGTGCTTGACTCTTCACTCTTCTAGGAACCGTCCTTCGTATTTCGCTAGGCGTCGAACATGGACCACCTTGCACTTCTTCCGGGGCGTACGCTGGATCCTGTAGACGACGTCGTTGAGCTTGTTCACCACTGTGTAGGGTCCTTCCCAGTCGTTCTGCAGTTTTGGGCACTTCCCTTTTACTCTTCGTGGTTGGAATAACCACACTCGTTCCCCGGGCTGGAATTCTACCGCGTGAACGCGCTTGTCGTACCACGACTTCATTTTCGAACTGTAGATGTCCAGACGGCGTCGAACGAATTCGTGGATCTTCTTCATTTTTCCTCGGATCCATTCGGAGTATCCACGTTCAACGTCCTCGTCGTCTTCCACCTCTGGGGGTAGTCCTCTCCATAATTGTAGAGGTAAACGCAGTTCCTGGCCATATAGGATCATCGCTGGCGTTAGTTGTGTAGCTTCATGTCGTGCTGACCTGTATGCGAGGAGGAACATGGGAATCCATTCGTCCCAATCTCGTTGATGTTCTGAAACAAACATTGCAAGATATTGGAGCAATGTTCTGTTCAAACGTTCTACTAGACCGTCGGATTGGGGATGCAGAGGAGTTGTTCGTGTTTTCCTGATTCCTAGCAGTTTCAGCAATTCCTTGAACACGGAGGATTCGAAGTTCCTTCCTTGGTCCGTGTGTATCTCTAACGGTACACCATGACGACACACTACGTTGTGCAAAAGAGCTCTTGCCACTGTGACAGCTCGCTGGTCTGGCATCGCGATTACTTCCGGCCACCGGGTAAAGTAGTCCGCCACGACCAGCATAAACCTGTTGCCGGCCTGAGACCTCGGGAGCGGACCCACAACGTCCAGGGCAAGTCTCTCGAACGGAGCTCCCACGTTGTATACTCTCAGGTTCCCTGCTCCCCTTTGACGTGGTCCCTTCTTTGCCGCACAGGTGTCACACCGCCGGCACCACTCTTGAACGTCCTGTCGACACGTAGACCAGAAGAACTGTTGGCGGATCTTTGCCAAGGTCTTGTTTACTCCGAAGTGTCCAGCTGCTGGCGCATCATGGAACTCTTTCAGGACTCCTGCAACCTTTTCGTGCGGTACCACCAAAAGCCACGAGGTCGTTGTACCATCGTGGGACTCCCATTTCCTGAAAAGCAAACCTTCGTGAACTTCCAGCGAGTCCCAGATTGACCAGTAATATTTCATTTGCGGGGAGAAACGAGCAACATCTTGCCAATCGGGCTTCTCCCCTTCTCCTTTCTTTTTAAGGATGAAGCCGATCGTTTCATCCTTCTCTTGACTTCGTTTCCACTCGTTCTTGTCTTCTTCACAAAATATCCTGTGAATCTTCTTCGTGGTCTGTACTTCTCCTTCTGCTTCTTTCTTCTCCAGTCGATTGCAGTTCTTACAATTTTCTTCGATACACTGTCTTCTGGAGAGTCCATCGGCGTTTCCGTGGGCTTTTCCTTCCCTGTGACGAATTTCGAAGTCGTATTCTTGTAGTCGTTCGATCCAACGGGCTACCTGTCCTTCAGGGTGTTTGAAGGTCAGCAGCCAACGAAGCGCTGCATGATCTGTCCTTATTAGAAATCTTCGTCCGTAGAGGTAATGATGGAAGTGTTCGATGGATTTCACTACTGCTAGTAGCTCCCTCCGGGTGACGCAGTAGTTCCTTTCTGCTTTTCCCAGGGTCTTGGAGAAGTAGGCTACGACCTTTTCCTGTCCTTCGTGTTCCTGTGAGAGGACGCCGCCTATGGCGAAATTAGAGGTGTCCGTGTCCAGGATGAAGTCCTTGTTTATCACTGGGTATGCTAGTATCGGGGTTTCGGTTAATTTCTTCTTCAGCTCTTCGAAAACTCTTTGGCATTCGTCGGTCCATTGGTAGTCTTGTTTGGTCTCGGTGAGGCGATGCAGGGGTTTGGCGATCCTGGAGAAATCCTTTACAAATTTTCGGTAGTACGTGCATAATCCTAGGAAACTTCTTAATTCCGTGATGTTCTTTGGTTGTGGCCATTCTGAAATGGCTTTAATTTTCTCCGGATCTGTTTTAACTCCACTCTCTGTTACGATATGGCCCAGATATTTTACTTCTCGGCAGAAGAAAGAGCATTTCTTGGGGCTCATCAATAGTTTAGCTTCACGTAAACGAGAAAACACTGACCGTAGGCGTTCGAGCTCCTGTTCAAAGTCATTCCCGTAGATGATTATATCGTCCAAGTAGACCAAGCAGATTTTCCAGGTCAGACCTTGAAGCACGTTTTCCATCAGTCGCTCGAATGTGGCAGGGGCGTTGCAGAGTCCAAAGGGCATCACTTTGAACTGCCACAGTCCCGTTCCCACAGAAAACGCAGTTTTCTCTCGATCTTCTTCGTCCATAGAGATCTGCCAATATCCGCTCTGCAGATCCACGGTTGAGAACCAGGAAGATCCAGTGAGGGCGTCCAGGGTATCCTCTATACGAGGTAGAGGGTACGAATCCTTTTTGGTAACCTCATTCAGACGACGGAAATCCACGCAGAACCGTATACTTCCATCCTTCTTCTTCACGAGGACGATCGGGGAAGACCACGGGCTCTGCGATTCCTCGATCACGCCCTGAGCTAACATCTTCCTGAGTAACTCTTCTACTTCTGCTCGACGGTGTAGAGGCAACCTCCGTGTTGCCTGCTTTATGGGCTGGCAGTCTCCGGTGTCAACTGTGTGTTTCACCCGGTCGCAGTTCCCAATCTGACTCGAATCCGTGGCGAAAACGTCCTGAAATTCGTACAATAATTCAGCAAATAGTTTCTTTTGTCCTTCTGACAAACCTGATGAGCAACGTGTGTACAGCTCTTCTAAATGCTGTGGGACGACCGTTTCCCCTTCTTCTTCTGATTTCTTCTTCTCGGCAATTAGCTCACCAAAGCGTATCTCCGTTTTGCCGGGAAGGCACAGCACATTCCGGGAAAGGTCGATGTTGCAACGGTGTTTCCTCAGAAACGTCGCTCCCAAGATGCATTTTTCCACCATTTCCACGACGTAGAAGTCTTCTACACTCGACAGCTCTCCAACGCTGACTTCCATGCTCGTTTTACCGAACACTTTCATTTTCTCTCCCGTAGTGGAGCGAATGTCGGTTTCTGTCTTTTGGAAGTCTTTCCTCGGGCACAATTCTTTTTCCAGAAGGTTGATCGGAGAACCTGTATCTAGGATAAGTTTACACGATTTTCCGTTAATTTTTCCACATACGTAAATCTCGTCGGCCGGATTCCCCTGACGCTCAGTCGCCTCCTGCATTGCCACACTCTTGACGACCGGGGGACTGTTCTTTACGGTCCGGCGTCTCCCCCTTACGCCGTCCTCTTCCCGTTTCCCTCGGGTTTCTTCGTAGGAGCGGCTCTTGGCTGGTCGTTCTTGGCCTTGAAACAATCCTTTTGTAGATGGCCCAACTTTCCGCAGAGCCAGCACTTCGGTGTTCTCGGCGGGTCCTCCGTCCGTTCCTCGGGTTTTGCAAATCTCCGCTGGTTCGCCGGGCACCTTTCAAAATTGTTGGAGGATTTAGCTTTCCGTTTTTCCGCGTATAGTTCTCGCGATTCGGCCGTGGGGCGGCGAGACATCGTCTCGACGGCCTCGATCTCGAGAGCTCTGGTCACGGCGGCTCTTAAAGACGTAAACCCGCCGAGTCGCAGTTCCCGCTGCATAACCGAGCTCGACAATGCCGTTACGAATTGGGACGCGGCTAACTTGTCGCGGGTTTCCACCGGGCATTCGGCGAAAGCGGACTGTGCTAATCGCTCTATTTTTGTGGCGAGCGAGGAGATGCTCTCATCTCTTCGCTGTCTATGGCTCTGGAAGAGTACATAGTTCAAATTCGACAGGTTTTCCGCCCCGTAGCGGAATTCCAACGCGGAAACCAATTCCGCGAAGTTCTCGCATTGAGCTGCGGAGAGCGTCGTAAGGACGCTCCTTGCCGTGCCCCCGAGGGCAGCAATCAAGGCTGTAGCCTTTTTTTGGTCATTCCAACCATTCGCGCGCGCGATCGTGTCGAATTGTACCCTGTACTCTTCCCACGAATTATTCCCATCAAAAATTGTCGGTTTCACCGCGTACCCCAAGCTGAGTACGTGTGGTTCCGACACGGGGGTAGCGACGGGCGCACCGACGGGAGTGGGGATATGCGTCGGCGGAACACTATTTACAAGTGCATTCTCCCCACTCTGAAGGCTCGCGCTGCACCTAACCGAACTATGGTTGTTATGAAACGAAGCGGTTACGACCTGAATTCGTTCCTCCACGTTCGATAGGCGCGCCTCTAAGGCCGCCTGTGTTCGCTGGATCTCTGTGTCCCTCTCTTCCCTGCGACGGTCTTCCCTCTGCCAGCGGGCTTCGTCCTCCCTCCTCTGTTCCCTCATCTGGCCCACGATGCTTAACTGCAGGGAGGTGAAGAGTTCCTGAATAGAGGCATCCCCCGTCGCTGTAGGAGAAGGGCTCGTGGAGGCCGCGGATGCGCGAGTGGGCACCCCACTTCGAGTGGGCATCCCACTTCTGACACCAATGTTACGTTTTCGCGTTGGCATAATATAAGTTTAATGTGTAATAACAGAACGTGAACATTAACAAGGATAATAGTAATTAAAATAACAGTAATTAATCAGGTAGAGGTGTTCGGGACTACGTCTGCTCGCAATGGCGTCTGTATCTCAAGTGACAGCTTGACAGGCGATCGATCAGATCGCCTTCTTCTCGCTGTCCCTTGTCTTCGTCGCGAGCACCAACGGGCCATGGATTCCATCCATAGGGTGCTCGCAACAATATGTTATAGTGCCAATCAATATGACCGATATTGGTGGCTTGTAGGTAGATTAAATTTTTAGCGGTTATAGTGTTAACAAAATATAAAATATATGGCAATAATGGTTAAAACTCCGAATTCCGAACTCGAAAACATTTCACACGATGTGCACTTAACGAAGTCCAGAAAAAGGAGAGAGCGATGGAGAGTAAGCGTCCCCAAAGGTCCCGCAAAATTTCAGAAACAGAATATAATTTACGATACTACCCTCACTGAATAACGCTATGAGTGCCACCTAGTACAAAATCCGAGAATTAATACTGCGTTCAGAGACCTCATGCGGCTTGGATAGTTACTAAATCCGTGTTAACAGTGGTTGTGTTCCGATTCACGCATTATGCGCATAGACCGCAGCGTCTGCGCTGCGCACATGAACCGCGTTCCGTTTCCAGCAGCGCATGAACCGCAGTAACGAAATGGAACGGGTTTCGATGCGTCTGATACTCGTGAGGTTACGCGGGAATGTTCAAACTTACTTACAAATAGCTATGCAGTTGGATGGATTACGGTTAATTTAATTCGAGACTTTTCGACGGTGGTCGAAGCACGCTTCCTAACTACATCGGTTACTTCGTCCTAAGGATCGGGGACCGACTCCTATCGAAATTTGATGGCTTTATTGCTGGATTTTCTCAACCCAAGTTTTTCTATTCTTATCGAACAGCGATAATTATTGAAAGCGAAGAACATATTTTATAAGTTTTACAGGACGAATTGCTGCTTACCCAGCGTAATTTGGTAAACAGATGTGTAAAGGAAAAATGAAGTTATTTATTATCCGCGTCCGGGGTAAATTCAAGGATTTGAAGGCTATTGAATAGAACCGCAGGCTCTCGTACGTCTTCTGGTTTAGAGTATAGCTGTAAAGTTAACATTATAAGAGCACGTTCGAAAAACTTAGCAGTAAAAGCCTTTAAGAAATAAAAATGCGCGCTACGTATTTGCTTCCTTCCTCATCTTTCGGTTCGACCCTGCCTAAAACCTTCTAGGGATGTGTTGTTCGCTTCGAAATTGAGTCCGTTACGTTGGTTGCAATTCATACAGCGAGTGCAGTGATGGCAGTACCAATTCCGTAGAATTACCTAGAATCCGCCAACTTCTAGCCAAAGAGTAGGTATAATAAGAGGCGTCACTCCGGGCGGAACCTTTGAAGTCCTTGCTTGACCTTGGCATTTAAATTGGTTGTACATTCGAGCGGGATATTCAAATCGACTAAATGTACCTTACCACAATTGGCTGATTATTGCCGAAGTTTACCGATCATTGCCGAATGGGGCCGAATGGGCATTTAAATTGGTTGTCTCACTAGAAATCACTGTTTCCCTAGATTATTTCTGTCCTTGTCGAGTGACGCCTCTTATTATACCTACTCTTTGTTCTAGCTCATAATGCGTGCAGCAAGTGCAGAAAATAAAAGCATGGGCAGTCAATGCGCATATTACGCGCATGCGTATTGTCGCTTCACGTGTGCTTCTGTATTCTATTTTTTTATACCTACGAATTGATAGTTTGAAGTGTTTAGTTTTTATTAGTATGACCGAGAAAGCATAAATTTACGTTGTAACAAAGTTGGAAGATTTTTTATAGTATCTTTATCTTTGTACTAATTAGCTTTATACTCTGTACACTAAAGGATTCTCCCGTTAAAATAATAATAATAATAATAATAATAATAATAATAATAATAAAAATAATAATGATAATGATAATGATAATGATAATGATAATGATGATGATGATGATAATAATGATAATGATGATAATGATGATAATAATAATAATATTTTCTGTCACTTCGAGGAGCGGATTACGAAGTTGTGGAGTGTAATTATTCGTGATTAAAAAATCAAAGTATCCATTCATAACGTCATTTTCTGAGTACATTTCATCGAAATAGTAAGTTTTAGCTTAATTTGTATATGTTTACCAAATTCGTGCGCTTCTACAACTACTACTATCAATTACATTCTAATTGATTTTAGCTTCAATTTTCAGGTTTACAGATCTATGCGCTTCATAAGGTTATGGCTGGACAAAATAAGTCTACACAACTCGTTAAACAGAGTAATTGTGTATTTGTTAAAATTGTAAGGACACATGCCCTAAATAAACACCCTACAAAGAAATAAGCAAATGTTTGTAAATCACCATTTCTCGTCCTAATGGAAATTTTGATTTCCTAATCACGCATAATTACGTTTCTCGATTTCATAGAGATACCGTTCCCGCGTACAATAATATTTTGGATGAATGTTAAGTTATAAAAAATTGACAAATGTAGCGTAAAAGAACGAAATATCCAATAAACATTTATTGTCATGTAGCATATATGTAGGTTATCTTTTCTGTCACTTCGAGTAGCGGACCACAGAATGTGGTGTATGTTTTTCAAAGCGTACGTAAAGAGACAAATACGCATGCGCGCATGAACTGCACGCTTCATGCGCTAGAGGTGGGAGAATTCTAGAGAATGCTGTGCGTCACCAACGCAACCAATGCACGCATAGAATGAAACGGAACGGTTTTCTCTGCAGTCTATGCGCATAATGCGTGAATCGGAACACAACCAGTGCTCCTATGCGAGTGGACCACCCCTGGTGGTCCTGCAGCCAGGCGATGGTCCAAGGAGCTGGGTCGATGCCCGTGAAGCGAAAAACCGCTCTGCTCGGAGTTGCGCGTTCGGGTTTAAGTAAATTAAGCTTCAGTTGTACAAGTATTCAATATTCTTGTATTCTTAACTGTTTTATTAGAATACTCAATAACTTAAAATGGAAATATGAACTTGTAACTATTGTAACTGAGCTCGGAAATAAACGTGTTATCGCTTGTACAGAAGGATTGGAAGTGATTCTTTTCTTTTGGTCGTTGTTTTTCGTTTCCACGGAGAAAAGGAACAAAAGCTAATTAATCGAGTGGCTCTCATAAGTGTTTTGAAAAAAGTCGAAATTAAACTCTGATTAATTATCATGGCAGACAACCTCCTAGCAAAAGCTCCCAGGTCTCCTATAGTGGAAAACACATTGTTACCAACTCGAAGTTGCGCGGTACGCAACAATGTCAGCCGGGCAGCAGGACCTGCCGCGAATCTGCCGTCGATCTGCCGACTCTGCCACGCAGGGTTCGCCGGCAGAACCGTAGCTGAATGCGGACGTAGGTTGCACCGCAGCTGTCGGGAGATCCTGTCGCCCGATTTGGTTATCAGGGTATTGAAGATTTCGGAACGACTTGATTGTTTAGAGTTACACATACAGGGTGTTCCAAAAATGCTACGGTGCCTTGAAGGGGGTGACTCAGTGGGTGACTCAGGGGGTGATTGCAAACAACTTTTTCCTTTACGAAAATGCTCTCCGAGATTTCGTTAACGAGATATTAACAAAAAAAACCGACCAATTAGAGCGCGCGCCTTCCGTCCGAGCTCCCGCGGTAGCGTTGGCTAGGGTAAATGTCCCAATTACTGCCACTTTATTTATTTTATGTAATAAAAACGTAACGTATGAAAAAAATGTACAAAAAAATATTATTATTAAACGGAGATTCTGATTTACATAAAAAAGAACAAATATATGTAGTCATATGTACCTAGTGTTTAAAAAATAATATTGAAAGATGAAAGTACCATTTGAGCGTCAAAAACGCGACGACGTTAGTAGGAAGTGATGGCGAAATCGTACTAAAGAAAGGGCTGCAATTTTACTATTCAACCTCTATCTATTGCATAAAATGAATTATTCCGGTCTAGAAGAATTACTTTAATGATGTAACGAATAAAACACATCCCTGATAACCAGATCTGAAGCGCAGAGCCTGATGTCAGATCCGTAGTCATCTGTGTCCGCATTAGGCTGCGGTCTGAGGTACAGAGCCTGACATCAGGGCCTGACGTCAGATGGGCAGCAGATTCGCATCAGATCCTGCCGTTCGCCTGACACGTATAACAGCGCCATCTGAGGGTCAGAATTGGCAAACAATTCCTTACGCGTGACGTCACACGGCCGCCCCCACGCGTGACGTCACACGGCCGTCCCTACACGTGACGTCACATGGCCGCCCCTACGCGTGACGTCACACGGCCGTCCCTACGCGTGATGTCACACGGCCGTCCCTACGCGTGACGTCACACGGCCATCCCAACGCGTGACGTCACACGGCCGTGGCTACGCACCAATCACATTTGTACCGTGATTGCTATAGGTGTGTCCCCCCACCCTTTCTACTGCGCGCAGGGAATTTGTAAATTGTAAGCAGAAGTTTCGGAGCAGATTATGTTTACATAACCTACGAGGTTTATTAAATAAGTTCTCAATTTATTTGCAAAGGTATTTTTAATAATACAGCGATATGTGGCACATATATATAATTAACTCTGAAAACAAATACAATATTAGTGTAAAATTGAATTGATACTGGGAATGTATCAATCCATGATTATTTTATTAAACGGGCGCTGAAAAGTGCCGATTGATGTTCATTGTGAACATCGAGAGGTTGTTTACGTTCCAATCAATTAAAATGGGCACTGAAAAGTACCGTTTGGTTTCTTCGCCACCGTAAAAGGAGACACACCTCTACTTTTAATGGGCACATTTCTGAAAAATAAAATATTTACCATATTTAATTATCGTTTGCCCGCGACAGTAAATCGTGACTTTTACGGTCATGGCACTAAATGTCATGACTTTTACTGATACGGACCTTCAAAGGTCAGCTTCTTCTTCGGGCTGCTGGTCGTCCGTCCACAAATCGCGGCGCATTCGCAATGCATTGGAGGCTGCTGTCGCACGAGGACCACTCTTCTTACTTCGAACCCTCTCCTTGGCGGCTCGAAGTGCCTGCTGCATCGACCGTTGAAAATCAGATCGGAGCGGCTTAGTGAAGTGCGGATTTCCAGACACAGCTTCTGAAAAAGTAATGCACGCAAAGTACGTTAGCATAATTATGCATAAAAACATGGAAATGCTTATTGCTTCGTACCGTATATTGCCATCACGATACGAGTGTTGTACAACGGCCTTTGGCCTGTTCGGCCGAACCACGTGAAGGACCGTGTGATGTCGTCGACCAGTGCTTCCTTCAGGCAAATCCCGACCGCTTCCTTCATGCTGAACCCACCCACGCATTTTAAATACTGAACCTAAGCAAAGTAAGTAAAGATTGATGTAAGTATGTATTATATAAAAGTAAATAAAAGCATAATTTTGTTTTTACTTACAACATTGAAATAGGTTTCGTCGTCGATGGTCTCGAAACAGTCCACCTCCTCCGGTGACGAGAGAGGAATGACTGCTGGTTTTCTGGGTGGACCATTACGGGTGGGTTGCACACATTGGAGAACACTCTCCAACAGAGTATTCATTTTTCTGCAAGCAGAACGGATGGAGACTTAACGTATCAATAAACACGATAACGTGCAATACTTACCTTAGCTCCATCTCGACGCGCGCCGTGCGATCTTCCAGGCTCCTGCGAACATGAACATTTATAATAGAAAACTTCACACTATCAATATTTTTATAACAAAAAAAAAATGTAAATTTACCCATTAGCAGAAGGTTGTATGTGCACTGTATGGTGCTGCAACGGCTCATTCCGAGTGACTGTGGCGCGTGCACACGACGTCCCTGGATCATGATGATCCCTTAACGTTGCGAGGGCAGGAGGACTGGCAGCAGCAGGACTGTTCTGTGACATAAGAACGTTACTTGGATTAGTCGTAGAAAAATCCTTTGACGTTGTAAGACCATTCGCTTCCTGCAGGATTTTCTTCAAATCCTGGATGTCCTCATTGATGGACTGCTTCGGCACAGTTGATGTCCTCTTTCTCGGAGCTTCCTCCTCCGAAGAAGTCGTCTGGTACCTCGCTGGTTTGGCGACCACACGCTTCTCTCGCTGCGACATGTCAACCTGTGAGTAAAAGTACATATTACAATACTTAGCAAAGGCGTGTTGGCTGTTTTTCCTATTTTACATGCAATATTAACCTAACCCAAATCTCAACACGAATCCAGGTAATGTATTACTCAGTAATTCGAGCGTAACTCGACAAAGGCTATAACAGTAGAAAACGTGAAAAAATGACCCATGAAGAAATATTCGAACCAAACGATAAAATAACTCATCACCAGAGATTAACAAGAATACGTGTAAATATAATATTATTTATGAAGAGCAATACAAAAGGAAAGTACAGTACAAAAGAAGAAAATGTAAATATTATAGAGCATGCTACTCACCAGAAAATAGTCGTAACTTACCAAAAACAAGAGACGAGACTAGAAACGGAAGATTTTTTTTTTTTTACATGGTGGAAATCCCTAACGGATACCTCACCCCCCCCCCATGGCAAGGGTGAGATTATGTGGGGCTTGCACCCACTAAAACCACCATGGTGACCGCCTGACGAGAGAAGCTACACAAGGGAGAAGTACTAGCAGCGAGATGCATCTAGCGCAAATAAAGGTGGAAGAATTTAAATACTATGGATCTTACGGCTTCTCGCTGTGTGTAATAACAGCAACGATACACCTACGGGGTACTGAGGGGCTTGTGTGAGTGGACATACTACAGCGAAAAGGCATTCTATAACATTTGTCACGAACCTGTTCAGGGGAGATATATAAAATTTCAGGGCTCAATGTGGCGCATTTATATATGCCAAGAGCCGAAGACTTTATGGCGACATCATAAAAATTATCGACTTCTAAAAATTTTTTGATACCTAAACGATACGAGTCTTTGTTCATGCCAATATTGAAAATTATGCAGATCGAGCCATCGTCTAAGATGCAACAATTATCGCGTACATTTGTGCCTAGAGATATGTTGTTCAATTCTATTTTACGGTACTGAGAACAATTGGTGTCGTTAGTAAGGGGTCTAGATACGCGAATAGAAAAATCGACATTACGATGAATTTTTGTGCCATGAGATTGTATCTCCCTCATTCTGTTGGAAAATTGTTGGAGAGGAAGAGATGGCTTATTAAGATATTTTTTAAAAATGGACATGTTGTTTCCATAGGGAAAAGCAGAACATGAATCTAAATTACCAAAACGTCTAACATCGTCGGTTAAGTGAAGAAGACCATGGACGTTATAACTATTAAAAGTCGGGCCATATAGTTCTTCGTTATGAAGAACAAATGTCTCCAAAGCTGACTCTGCGAATCTCAAGTGTGGGCTCGATGGAGATTCTGAAACCAAAACCCTTATGGCCGCATGTAAAAGTAAGAAGGACTTGTATATTTCATCTTTGAGTACACCATACAGTACAACTGGCCCTGTATATAAAAGGAACTGACGAAACTCGGTCGCCTTATAGTTACAATATTCTTCAATAGCTCTAGGACGTCTGGCAAAGTCCAAGGGACAGTATCTTGCGAGACTGTTGAGTCTCGTAGATATCACAGAAATGTGGGGTGCGGGCAATTTTGAGAAAAATGTAAAGCTTCCAGATACCCACGCGGACCAAAGGTTCTTCATTACGCCCAAGCATACAAGATGCATATACTCGAACGGAACTTGGGAAACCATTCCTATCGTTAGCGATGCCAATGGGCTTGGACCTTGTTTGTGGTGGTTCTCGTCTAACCGTTTACGGTATTCCTTATCGGTACGAGGAGAATGATTTATATCATCGAAGGCATAATGCCTACCGTTCAGGGTACCGAAAACTATACATTTGGAACAGGGATATTGAGACATATGCCCAAAATGATTCAATACGAATGCTCGAGCTGGTGCGTCAGCTATGAAACATCTCAGACGTATGGACAACTTACTGGCATGAAAATTTATACCTCCGTTGGACATGATGGCTTCGACGTCTGCAATAAATTTCTCAAAGAAAATATTGGGGTCTCGTGGTTTAGGGCAACCTTTATAGATTCCTACCACTATCGGCTTCATACGGGGAATATTTGAAATCCTACATTGGATGGGCCAGAACTGAATGGGACTTTTGTTTACACGACATCCGTCGGTATGAAAATCTAATTCTAACTCTCTAACAAAAGATACGGACAAAGTATTCGGGAGACTTTTAACAATTTCTGTTTCCAGATCGAAATGAATATATTCTCCTGGTTCCACGACGAATGTAACAGCAGGTTTACGTGGCGTATCGAGAAGTGTTCTAACATCCTGAGGCAACTGGGAAAAACAGGAATGCGTTCGAAGGAGAGATAATATATTATTTCCTTGAACGTGTGTTAAATTGTTGTCTACGAAACAAGACGCTAAACGTTGGCGAAAAGATGGCTCGGAGAAAGTACCACAGGACAATGAAACTGTATCGTGGATAGGAGAAACGCGTGACGTGGAAGTAGAAGGACCGGCGTCTTCTACATTTATATTGCGCCTAACACTGAAGCTATCGGGGATTAAATTAACAGGAACGAACGAACTACAACCTGCAGATGTACTAGCAGCATCTTGCACGGTAGAAGTATTATCCGCTACTCTGCTGACCGTATTCAATCCGGAACGGTATCGCACGCGTAAGTTATTTCGCATCTCGCGCATAACCCTCCTTCTTTGTCTCGCCGATAATGCGTGTACCGATTTCTGCGAAGTAGACAATTTGAAATTATTAAATTCCATAAATACTTACGTCTTCTGGATGTCTCGGGGTGATTCGCTTGAATATAAGAAATATATCTCTCAGAATTCTTCGGTACTGCTGTCAACGACTGCGAACCTCAGAATGAACGAGAATTCGAAACAAGAGCTACCGATAGGAATGGTTTCCCAAGTTCCGTTCGAGTATATGCATCTTGTATGCTTGGGCGTAATGAAGAACCTTTGGTCCGCGTGGGTATCTGGAAGCTTTACATTTTTCTCAAAATTGCCCGCACCCCACATTTCTGTGATATCTACGAGACTCAACAGTCTCGCAAGATACTGTCCCTTGGACTTTGCCAGACGTCCTAGAGCTATTGAAGAATATTGTAACTATAAGGCGACCGAGTTTCGTCAGTTCCTTTTATATACAGGGCCAGTTGTACTGTATGGTGTACTCAAAGATGAAATATACAAGTCCTTCTTACTTTTACATGCGGCCATAAGGGTTTTGGTTTCAGAATCTCCATCGAGCCCACACTTGAGATTCGCAGAGTCAGCTTTGGAGACATTTGTTCTTCATAACGAAGAACTATATGGCCCGACTTTTAATAGTTATAACGTCCATGGTCTTCTTCACTTAACCGACGATGTTAGACGTTTTGGTAATTTAGATTCATGTTCTGCTTTTCCCTATGGAAACAACATGTCCATTTTTAAAAAATATCTTAATAAGCCATCTCTTCCTCTCCAACAATTTTCCAACAGAATGAGGGAGATACAATCTCATGGCACAAAAATTCATCGTAATGTCGATTTTTCTATTCGCGTATCTAGACCCCTTACTAACGACACCAATTGTTCTCAGTACCGTAAAATAGAATTGAACAACATATCTCTAGGCACAAATGTACGCGATAATTGTTGCATCTTAGACGATGGCTCGATCTGCATAATTTTCAATATTGGCATGAACAAAGACTCGTATCGTTTAGGTATCAAAAAATTTTTAGAAGTCGATAATTTTTATGATGTCGCCATAAAGTCTTCGGCTCTTGGCATATATAAATGCGCCACATTGAGCCCTGAAATTTTATATATCTCCCCTGAACAGGTTCGTGACAAATGTTATAGAATGCCTTTTCGCTGTAGTATGTCCACTCACACAAGCCCCTCAGTACCCCGTAGGTGTATCGTTGCTGTTATTACACACAGCGAGAAGCCGTAAGATCCATAGTATTTAAATTCTTCCACCTTTATTTGCGCTAGATGCATCTCGCTGCTAGTACTTCTCCCTTGTGTAGCTTCTCTCGTCAGGCGGTCACCATGGTGGTTTTAGTGGGTGCAAGCCCCACATAATCTCACCCTTGCCATGGGGGGGGGGGGGGGGTGAGGTATCCGTTAGGGATTTCCACCATGTAAAAAAAAAAAATCTTCCGTTTCTAGTCTCGTCTCTTGTTTTTGGTAAGTTACGACTATTTTCTGGTGAGTAGCATGCTCTATAACAGGGCTCTCCAGCGTAGGGGCCCCTCACGCGCCTGCTTCCCCTTCCAATCTTCCTCTGGCGCAGCGTGCCTTCCGTTGTCAGGGAGACCGCGCGATGCTACGAAGGCTGCCATGACGGGCTAGCCGGGCAAGCGTCTTCGCGGTTAGCGTCGCGCGGTGTCCCTGACAACGCGGACGAGAGTGGGAGAACCCCGAGCGTACGCGTACGGCACCTTGGAGAGCCCTGCTCTATAATATTTACATTTTCTTCTTTTGTACTGTACTTTCCTTTTGTATTGCTCTTCATAAATAATATTATATTTACACGTATTCTTGTTAATCTCTGGTGATGAGTTATTTTATCGTTTGGTTCGAATATTTCTTCATGGGTCATTTTTTCACGTTTTCTACTGTTATAGCCTTTGTCGAGTTACGCTCGAATTACTGAGTAATACATTACCTGGATTCGTGTTGAGATTTGGGTTAGGTTAATATTGCATGTAAAATAGGAAAAACAGCCAACACGCCTTTGCTAAGTATTGTAATATGTACTTTTACTCACAGGTTGACATGTCGCAGCGAGAGAAGCGTGTGGTCGCCAAACCAGCGAGGTACCAGACGACTTCTTCGGAGGAGGAAGCTCCGAGAAAGAGGACATCAACTGTGCCGAAGCAGTCCATCAATGAGGACATCCAGGATTTGAAGAAAATCCTGCAGGAAGCGAATGGTCTTACAACGTCAAAGGATTTTTCTACGACTAATCCAAGTAACGTTCTTATGTCACAGAACAGTCCTGCTGCTGCCAGTCCTCCTGCCCTCGCAACGTTAAGGGATCATCATGATCCAGGGACGTCGTGTGCACGCGCCACAGTCACTCGGAATGAGCCGTTGCAGCACCATACAGTGCACATACAACCTTCTGCTAATGGGAAAATTTACATTTTTTTTTTGTTATAAAAATATTGATAGTGTGACGTTTTCTATTATAAATGTTCATGTTCGCAGGAGCCTGGAAGATCGCACGGCGCGCGTCGAGATGGAGCTAAGGTAAGTATTGCACGTTATCGTGTTTATTGATACGTTAAGTCTCCATCCGTTCTGCTTGCAGAAAAATGAATACTCTATTGGAGAGTGTTCTCCAATGTGTGCAACCCACCCGTAATGGTCCACCCAGAAAACCAGCAGTCATTCCTCTCTCGTCACCGGAGGAGGTGGACTGTTTCGAGACCATCGACGATGAAACCTATTTCAATGTTGTAAGTAAAAACAAAATTATGCTTTTATTTACTTTTATATAATACATACTTACATCAATCTTTACTTACTTTGCTTAGGTTCAGTATTTAAAATGCGTGGGTGGGTTCAGCATGAAGGAAGCGGTCGGGATTTGCCTGAAGGAAGCACTGGTCGATGACATCACACGGTCCTTCACGTGGTTCGGCCGAACAGGCCAAAGGCCGTTGTACAACACTCGTATCGTGATGGCAATATACGGTACGAAGCAATAAGCATTTCCATGTTTTTATGCATAATTATGCTAACGTACTTTGCGTGCATTACTTTTTCAGAAGCTGTGTCTGGAAATCCGCACTTCACTAAGCCGCTCCGATCTGATTTTCAACGGTCGATGCAGCAGGCACTTCGAGCCGCCAAGGAGAGGGTTCGAAGTAAGAAGAGTGGTCCTCGTGCGACAGCAGCCTCCAATGCATTGCGAATGCGCCGCGATTTGTGGACGGACGACCAGCAGCCCGAAGAAGAAGCTGACCTTTGAAGGTCCGTATCAGTAAAAGTCATGACATTTAGTGCCATGACCGTAAAAGTCACGATTTACTGTCGCGGGCAAACGATAATTAAATATGGTAAATATTTTATTTTTCAGAAATGTGCCCATTAAAAGTAGAGGTGTGTCTCCTTTTACGGTGGCGAAGAAACCAAACGGTACTTTTCAGTGCCCATTTTAATTGATTGGAACGTAAACAACCTCTCGATGTTCACAATGAACATCAATCGGCACTTTTCAGCGCCCGTTTAATAAAATAATCATGGATTGATACATTCCCAGTATCAATTCAATTTTACACTAATATTGTATTTGTTTTCAGAGTTAATTATATATATGTGCCACATATCGCTGTATTATTAAAAATACCTTTGCAAATAAATTGAGAACTTATTTAATAAACCTCGTAGGTTATGTAAACATAATCTGCTCCGAAACTTCTGCTTACAATTTACAAATTCCCTGCGCGCAGTAGAAAGGGTGGGGGGACACACCTATAGCAATCACGGTACAAATGTGATTGGTGCGTAGCCACGGCCGTGTGACGTCACGCGTAGGGATGGCCGTGTGACGTCACGCGTAGGGACGGCCGTGTGACGTCACGCGTAGGGGCGGCCGTGTGACGTCACGCGTAAGGAATTGTTTGCCAATTCTGACCCTCAGATGGCGCTGTTATACTTGTCAGGCGAACGGCAGGATCTGATGCGAATTTGCTGCCCATCTGACGTCAGGCCCTGATGTCAGGCTCTGTACCTCAGACCGCAGCCTAATGCGGACACAGATGACTACGGATCTGGCGTCAGGCTCTGCGCTCTCACGGCAGACCCTGCTGCCAATCTGATGTTACGTATGTGGAATTTTCCCATACGCCGCTCTCAACCATTTTTCGAGCTCGCGTCTGCGAAGGGAAAACGCCCTAAAAGCCTTTTTGTTTATCACATACCACTAAGGGGGTCATGATCTCGACCATCTGGATCACGACCATGGGAACGGGAGTGACACGACGACGACCCCGAAGGATTTCCTTATATGGAAATTCCTAATGCATCCCCACTCATTTTTGGGACTATATAAACCCTTTGGTTTCATCCCTCGTTGGTTAAAAGCTATAGAGTCACGCGTAAAGTCACGTCGTGTCACGCTCGTACAGAGTTGGTAAGATCGGGCTAAAGTCCCTGTCAGAATCATAGTTAACCTCATAGGATCCGCGAGTCCGGTTTATATCCTATTTGGCACTTTGAAATAGCCACTCGTACGCCCCGCATCGCCAGTGCGTCAACACCGTGCAACTAGTGGTAACCTACACACTTTTATTTATTATTTAATCGCGACACTTACATTTGTACAATAACTAATTATTGAATATACGAATGGTGTTCACGTGTAAATCGAGTAGATTCGTTAAACCCATCTCTTACCCAGCGATCCTTATAATATTAGTAGCACTCACCCACTGATACAACTTTACCGCTCGAGTTGTATCAAATATTAATTAAGAGTTACGAGGCATTACTAACATTTCCTGCGACTCCCTGATTTCGCATCAGGTTCGTTCGCAACCTTTCATCCACAACAAGGAATCTTCTCCAACCCAGTGGCTCCCCGATTTCGCATCGGGTTCGTCCACGAAACCTCACCCTCCTACGGCTCCCTGATTTCGCATCAGGTTCGTCCGTATCCTACAGCTCCCTGATTTCGCATCAGGTTCGTCTGTAAATCTACCAACTTCCGAACAGCTCCCTGGTTTCGCACCAGGTTCGTCTGTGAATAATCCAACCTCCTAACAGCTCCCTGGTTTCGCACCAGGTTCGTCTGTGAACTTCATCCTAGTGACTCCCCGATTTCGCATCGGGTTCGTTCACGACGTTTCACCTTCCTGCGGCTCCCTGATTTCAAATCAGGTTCGTCCGCGTGTGACTCCATTCCTAGAGGCTCTCTGATTTCGCATCAGGTTCGTCCTCGCCGTCAATAATCCTAGCGGCTCCCTGATTTCGCATCAGGTTCGTCCGCGCCCCTAACTAACAAACTCATAAACCGTATTCCTTGGGAAATACCCTCCTCGCCGGCCTCTCGCGTTGCCGCAGCCCCGGCTCGTAACAGAACTGGTGACAGCGGTGGGATGCTACTGCATTAGAATCGCCGTAAAATTTGGGTTTTTAAATACGTTAAAATCACTCGTAATTTATTATCGACGATATACTAGTTTTCTCTAGTCGAGTCACTTAGTAATTTTAAAATGGCAACCGCACAGGCGAACGTCTCTTCTAATGATATTATGAACCTGACAGTTTCAATTGCAAACTCAATGTCGCTTTTGACGCAACGGACATGTATACAGAATATTACTATGTCAATTCCAACCTTCGACGGTGAAAGTCCACCCTTGACGCGCTTTGCACAAAATGTGGAAGACGGGTTAACTTTGATTCCTGAGGGTACGGAAGCCGAGTATCTTGCTATAATATTAACGAAACTGATCGGTCCGGCACGCAGGTGCACGTTAGAGCATAAATTCGAGTCTGTTAAGAAATTAGTTCAACATCTAAAAAAGAGATTCGCGCCGGGAAGAAGTTTGTCATATTTTCAAGTCGAAATCGCGAAACTAAGCATTCGCGAAGGAGAAAGTCTGCGACAGTACGTCGACAGGACTAGCCATCTCGTTTATTGTGCGCGCGGAGCTATTCGGGAAAGGTATCTGGATCACGCTGAAGACTTCGTCAAAGAAATGGAAAAAGACGTTAAAGAAAACTTCATTGATGGTTTACCGGATCGAATTTCCTGGAAAGTGTCGGCTCAGATTCAAGACATTAAAACACTTGAACAAGCTTACGACGCCGTGCTACAGATAGATAGAAAATTAAGGAATCGACGACAGTCGCCCCGCAACGAATCGCCCTCCAGGTGGTCTCGCCGAGACCATTACGCCGAAGATTCTCGTCGCCACGACCGCGAAGTGTCGTACCCACTTTCTCCGAGTAGATACGACCAGAACAGGGATCGGTCTCTTAGAACATCTGGTTTTGAAGAGGAACGAGAAGGACGGACACGCACGACGGCCTGGACCTTGCGTCACCGGAGCCCCTCAGAATCCCCTTCTTATCGCTCCGACTCACCGTACGCAGATGATAGAGAAAAACATTATTCTATTTTAAAAAACCCCGATAAAGATCGCAAGCCGAGTTTATATTGTTGGCATTGCGGTATAACTGGACATGACGGAAAATCTTGTAGGAAACATCCGCGTAGCCCGAGATATCAACGAGACTCGCGAGATTCATCCGTCGAATCAAACAAGTCTTTAAACTTCGATCGCGCTCAACGTATAGGCGACACGATGAGCGGAAACAAAGAAGCTCGCCAAAGGACAGTCCGCTTCGAAGAGGAACCCTCATCAGGGAAGCACCTGCCCCACGCATCAAAATCAAGGTTCCAGAACTGGAGTCAGGAACGGGAGAATTCTTAATCGACGGTGGAGCATCCGTTAATTTAGTAGTCATTAACGCCCTGGGAGAAAAAGCCGCGATAAACTCTCGGGAAGAAATCGAATTAACCGGAATTACTACTAATCCAATTCATACTTTAGGAACAACAATTCTTCATATCCACGAAGCTCCTGCACTTTTCTATGTAGTAAAAGAACTTGCAATAGAAGCAGACGGACTTATAGGAAGCCCATTTCTAAAACAGGAAGAGGCCGAAATTTCCTATTATCATGGGACGTTGGTATTAAAAAATAAACCAACCCGACCTCTACGTTTTTCAAATTATCAGGACCTACCTCAAATGAAGGAGCCATTAACATCGACCAAACACCGTATCGAGCCCCGGACGTCTCAACAGATTGCTATAACGATAACAAACTCGAGGATTAAGGAAGGATATTTACCACGTATCAAGACCCTCGAACATCTTTACATAGGGGAAGCAGTTGTGAGTAACAATAAAGGGAAGTGCTACGTTATGGCAACAAATACCAGCGATGTACCCTTAGACGTAGAGATAGAGCCACAAACATTAGAGCCATTCGATATCTTCGGGTCATCAGACGAAGATTTTTACCCAGCTGTAGAACACCCTTCAAAATTCAGACCCAATGAAGATAGAATGCAAAAAATCTTAGAAGCCCTAAACACTAAACATTTGAACAAGGAGGAACTAGATTTCGTTACCAATTTGGTTAAAGATTTTCCCGACCGATTCTATCTTCCTGGAGATAAACTCGGGAAGGCCCGCGACTTTAAACACTCAATCCATACATCCAATGATATTCCAATCAACACAAGACAATATCGTTATCCTCTCATACATCAAAAGGAAATTCAAAAGCAAATCAGCGCGCTATTATCAAATGGTATAATTACACCTTCAAAATCTCCATATAATTCACCTTTGTGGATCGTCCCGAAGAAAGAAGACGAAAACGGGGTGAAACGTTGGCGTCTAGTAATAGATTTTCGCGGCCTCAATGAAATAACAATTTCTGATAAGTATCCATTACCTCAAATCACAGAGATCTTAGATCGATTAGGAGGAGCTAAATATTTCTCAGTCTTTGATCTGGCAAGTGGATTTCATCAAATAGAGATGGATCCAAAGGATAAAGCAAAAACAGCATTCACTACTCCAAATGGACATTACGAATTTTCTCGAATGCCTTTCGGATTAAAGAATGCACCACCCACCTTTCAACGCCTGATGGATCAAGCACTCACTGGACTTCAAGGAACAGACCTCTTTGTGTACTTGGACGACATAGTGATCTATGCATCATCGTTACAGGAACATAATATCAAAGTCAAGAAATTGTTAAACCGCCTTCGAGAACATGGATTAACCCTCCAGACCAACAAGTGCCAATTCCTGCGAAAAGAAGTCGCATACCTTGGACACATTATTTCAAAGGAAGGAGTAAGACCTGACCCTAGGAAATTAAAAGCTGTTCAAGATTTCCCAACACCCACATCGCAGAAGAACATTCAACAATTCTTGGGACTTGTTGGATATTACCGAAGATTCGTACCTAATTTCACCACAAAAGCAAAACCGTTAATTAACTTATTAGGAAAAGGCATCAAATTCCAATGGACAGAAGAACAAGACCAGAGTTTTAAGCAATTACGTAACGAACTTTGTCAGCAGCCCATATTGCAATACCCTGATTTCAGTAAACCTTTCATTGTAACCACAGATGCATCCGATTACGCTATTGGAGCTGTACTTAGCCAAGGGGAGATAGGAAACGACCTGCCGATTGCTTACGCCTCTCGCAGCCTAAATAAACCTGAGAAGAATTATTCGGCTACGGAAAAGGAATGTTTGGCCATGGTTTACGCCGTAAGATACTTCAGGCCCTACATCTACGGAACCCCATTTACCCTCGTTACAGATCACAGACCACTCGTCTGGTTACATTCTGTCAAGGACCCAACTTCCAGACTTATGAAATGGAAGCTCCGTCTTTTAGAATACGAGTACCAGGTTGTCCATAAATCCGGAAAAACGAATAAGAACGCAGACGCATTATCGCGCAACCCCACGTCTGCCTGCCTACCACTTATTCCACGAGATCTCCAGGACCCCGACTTCAAAGCCCAGATACCGAAAACAGACGCCAATACTGAAACAATCGGACACCGCATACGACAGTTACGAAGAGATAGGGAAAATCGACCCAAGTATCGAGAGACAAGCAGCAGTTCAGATGAAACAGAAGAAACCGCACGTGGGAACGTTCAACATTCTCCAATAATATACAAGAACCGATCTTTTCCCAGCTTATCTCAAGAGGTAACCATGCCAGATGAACGCCAGGAAACCATAAACAGTTTTTCACCCGCAGCAAATTCCACTCAAATCGTCCCTTCAGATAAGGAACAGACCGTATTAGACAATTTAATATCGTTTGAGGAGCCGCTCGAAAATACTGTAATAGAAAATGCAAGACACATTCAACTAGATTTACTCGGTACCCCGCAAGAACCATCGGAAGTCATGGAAGAACCTCTACAACCCTCAATAAACCAGCTACCTGCAGGAACTATGCCCGAAACAAGTGTAGGACAACCACCTGACAACAGGTTAACCGAACCT
Source organism: Andrena marginata (assembly GCA_963932335.1). NCBI lineage: Eukaryota > Metazoa > Arthropoda > Insecta > Hymenoptera > Andrenidae > Andrena > Andrena marginata. The sequence continues at coordinate 14,871,950 of OZ010664.1, forward strand.
AGGGTCTCTGACCGCACACTTGACTCCTACCCTTTCTTCACTACTGAAACCGAGGATTCAAACGACCTTGACGATCTGGAAGAGACCCCATTAGATCAACCGCATAAAATTATCGTTTCTTCAAATACATTTACCGCTGAAGAAGGACATTACGTACACTTCATTTCTGCCGACTGCAATTTAGTAAACCCCGTTGGAAAATTACTGTTAGACACTGAACTAATCAATAAACCAAACCTTCTAGCAGAACAACCAAACAAGGGAAACGTGATAACTACGGACAATGGATTATTTAAAACCTTCAGTATAATAATCTCAAACAATTTCTTCGATAATATTAAAAGAGTAGATGTGCTCAACGGCTTGAAAATTCTTCGACACACCTTGGATCAAAATCAGATTAAATCATTTCGAATTTCTGCTACGGGGGACCTTCACAAAATACCATCCAACGAATTCGTCAAGATATTAGAAGAGGTTTTCGTAGAAACAGGCTTGCAGATTATTCTATGCAATTGTACCATCACAACACCATCCGAAGAAGACAGACAGCACATTATCCGTGAAGCTCACGATAGTTTAATTGGAGGACATAAAGGAGTAACGAAAACATACAAACGCATCCGATCAAAATTCCATTGGCCACAAATGCGCAACGACATTCAAGACTACATTCGAAGATGCCAAAGTTGTCAAGAACAGAAATTAGTCCGTGCGAAAACTCGTCAGCCAATGTTAATCACCGACACACCTATAGGAGCCTTCGACAAAATTTCCTTGGATACAGTAGGACCTTTACCAATTACACCCAGTGGGAACAGGCATATTCTCACCATTCAAGATAACTTAACAAAATATTGCGTAGCCGTAGCAATACCTAACATTCGAGCTGCTACAATTGCAGATGCCTTCGCTAGACACTTCATCGCAATTTACGGTACACCTCGCGCAATACTAACAGACAAGGGAACTAGCTTCATCGGAACACTTATGACCAATCTCTCTGAAATATTTAAAATTAAACAAATCACAACCTCGGGATATAGACCACAAACCAACGGATCTTTAGAACGAAGTCACATCGTCCTCACCGAATACCTCAAGCATTACATGGATAATTATGAAGACTGGGATTTATTAATACCATTCGCAATGTTCTCTTACAACACATCCGTTCACGAAGCAACAAATTTCACCCCATACGAATTAATCTTTGGAACTCCAGCTCGGGAACCAAGCTCTTTTCCAACTGGCGAAAAATTAAAGTCATTTGGAGACTATTTAGTAGAATTAATAACACACATGACTCGAATTCGGAATATAGCCTCAGATAATCTATACAAAGAATCAGAACAAATTAAAACACGCCAATTTTCCGTACACGGCAACACGATAAGCCGACTATCTGTCCAAATATGATCCTGATCACCTTGCTCCCGAAACATACCCTGACAAGCAGCGAGAGTCTACCTGAGGGGCAACCAATCCCTTCCAATCGCCGCCCCTGCAAACTACAACCAGCACGGAGATGCTGATTGGGGAACAGAAGGATGGCCGCACAGCCACGTGGTGCTCAACCGGCTACCCGGACAACCACCACTAGACGTCATAGAATACTGGTTGCAGCTTGGCTACGCGGTACCCAGCGACGACTAAACTCTTACACACGGCAATACCTAGCGATAAGTACACTAATTACACCACACTACACCCGACAATTCTCTTTTACACTTTTTCTTATAAAAGGATTTGTGGGGCGTTTTCCCTTCTTTTGAAAAGCATCACGAGAATCGCGATGTTTTGTCTTAGGGGGGAGATGTTACGTATGTGGAATTTTCCCATACGCCGCTCTCAACCATTTTTCGAGCTCGCGTCTGCGAAGGGAAAACGCCCTAAAAGCCTTTTTGTTTATCACATACCACTAAGGGGGTCATGATCTCGACCATCTGGATCACGACCATGGGAACGGGAGTGACACGACGACGACCCCGAAGGATTTCCTTATATGGAAATTCCTAATGCATCCCCACTCATTTTTGGGACTATATAAACCCTTTGGTTTCATCCCTCGTTGGTTAAAAGCTATAGAGTCACGCGTAAAGTCACGTCGTGTCACGCTCGTACAGAGTTGGTAAGATCGGGCTAAAGTCCCTGTCAGAATCATAGTTAACCTCATAGGATCCGCGAGTCCGGTTTATATCCTATTTGGCACTTTGAAATAGCCACTCGTACGCCCCGCATCGCCAGTGCGTCAACACCGTGCAACTAGTGGTAACCTACACACTTTTATTTATTATTTAATCGCGACACTTACATTTGTACAATAACTAATTATTGAATATACGAATGGTGTTCACGTGTAAATCGAGTAGATTCGTTAAACCCATCTCTTACCCAGCGATCCTTATAATATTAGTAGCACTCACCCACTGATACAACTTTACCGCTCGAGTTGTATCAAATATTAATTAAGAGTTACGAGGCATTACTAACATTTCCTGCGACTCCCTGATTTCGCATCAGGTTCGTTCGCAACCTTTCATCCACAACAAGGAATCTTCTCCAACCCAGTGGCTCCCCGATTTCGCATCGGGTTCGTCCACGAAACCTCACCCTCCTACGGCTCCCTGATTTCGCATCAGGTTCGTCCGTATCCTACAGCTCCCTGATTTCGCATCAGGTTCGTCTGTAAATCTACCAACTTCCGAACAGCTCCCTGGTTTCGCACCAGGTTCGTCTGTGAATAATCCAACCTCCTAACAGCTCCCTGGTTTCGCACCAGGTTCGTCTGTGAACTTCATCCTAGTGACTCCCCGATTTCGCATCGGGTTCGTTCACGACGTTTCACCTTCCTGCGGCTCCCTGATTTCAAATCAGGTTCGTCCGCGTGTGACTCCATTCCTAGAGGCTCTCTGATTTCGCATCAGGTTCGTCCTCGCCGTCAATAATCCTAGCGGCTCCCTGATTTCGCATCAGGTTCGTCCGCGCCCCTAACTAACAAACTCATAAACCGTATTCCTTGGGAAATACCCTCCTCGCCGGCCTCTCGCGTTGCCGCAGCCCCGGCTCGTAACACTGACGTCAGATTGCAGACATCTGGTTATCAAGGATAATATTTATTGTTAAATTATAATAATTAAGGGTGACATCATTAAGGACAAAATTTTTGGGCTTGTCCCTACTACTGTTGGTAGTATTCGGGACAAAAAAATATGAAGTACGCATAACTGTCATCTCTCGAAGTTCAAATTCCGAACCTCAAAATCACGTGTAGCGTGTGATGCTGTGATATTAAATTATGGATATATATTACATGTACACATATTTTAAATTATAATAAGATATAAGACATATAAGGTACGTATATGTATTAAATCATTTAAAATTTAATAGGTTTGTCATATTTAGTTATAACTATCTATTCTATTATTTGTACATATATTTACTTAAACTTATTTAGTTATAGATATTTCGAATGAGGTAAAGAAAATGAGAGGTAAAGACACAAAGAAACGCTGTTTATACAACAAAGCAACCATCACATTGGCTTTAAGGGGCTAGACACGTCACGTGGTCTGGCTGCCGAGGCCGGTCGGTATTACAGCAGATTTTTTCTGCAACAGAAATGGTAATACCCATAGATACGCGGCTGCCTGTGCACGCGAGAGGGAGCTGTTTGCTATTTCCATATTTTATTTTGAATGTGGAAAGAAATTCTCAGCTGTTGCGTTGTACTTTTTAAACAGAAAGTCTGCTGGTACTGTAAACGTAGAAAATTCATTGTACATTTACTTGAAATGTGCTTATGCTACAATATTCTACGTTGGCAGTAAGGAATTATAAGTGAAAAGGAAAAATACACGAGGGCATGTCCCCAGAAAATGAAGTTTGTTAGTGTTACGTATGTGGAATTTTCCCATACGCCGCTCTCAATCATTTTTCGAGCTCGCGTCTGCGAAGGGAAAACGCCCTAAAAGCCTTTTTGTTTATCACATACCACTAAGGGGGTCATGATCTCGACCATCTGGATCACGACCATGGGAACGGGAGTGACACGACGACGACGACCCCGAAGGATTTCCTTATATGGAAATTCCTAACGCATCCCCACTCATTTTTGGGACTATATAAACCCTTTGGTTTCATCCCTCGTTGGTTAAAAGCTACAGAGTCACGCGTAGAGTCACGTCGTGCCACGATCGTACAGAGTTGGTAAGATTGGGCTAAAGTCCCTGTCAGAATCATAGTTAACCTCATAGGATCCGCGAGTCTGGTTTATATTCTATTTGGCACTTTGAAATAGCCACTCGTACGCCCCGCATCGCCAGTGCGTCAACACCGTGCAACTAGTGGTAACCTACACACTCTTATTTATTATTTAATCGCGACACTTACATTTGTACAATAACTAATTATTGAATATACGAATGGTGTTCACGTGTAAATCGAGTAGATTCGTTAAACCCATCTCTTACCCAGCGATCCTTATAATATTAGTAGCACTCACCCACTGATACAACTTTACCGCTCGAGTTGTATCAAATATTAATTAAGAGTTACGAGGCATTACTAACATTTCCCGCGACTCCCTGATTTCGCATCAGGTTCGTTCGCAACCTTTCATCCACAACAAGGAATCTTCTCCAACCCAGTGGCTCCCCGATTTTGCATCGGGTTCGTCCACGAAACCTCACCCTCCTACGGCTCCCTGATTTCGCATCAGGTTCGTCCGTATCCTACAGCTACCTGATTTCGCATCAGGTTCGTCTGTAAATCTACCAACTTCCGAACAGCTCCCTGGTTTCGCACCAGGTTCGTCTGTGAATAATCCAACCTCCTAACAGCTCCCTGGTTTCGCACCAGGTTCGTCTGTGAACTTCATCCTAGTGACTCCCCGATTTCGCATCGGGTTCGTTCACGACGTTTCACCTTCCTGCGGCTCCCTGATTTCGCATCAGGTTCGTCCGCGTGTGACTCCATTCCTAGAGGCTCCCTGATTTCGCATCAGGTTCGTCCTCGCCGTCAATAATCCTAGCGGCTCCCTGATTTCGCATCAGGTTCGTCCGCGCCCCTAACTAACAAACTCATAAACCGTATTCCTTGGGAAATACCCTCCTCGCCGGCCTCTCGCGTTGCCGCAGCCCCGGCTCGTAACATTAGGATAGGCATTTTTTAATTAGCAAAACACTGAAACAGAACATGAAATACACATCCTATGCAGAAAACTGTTATGAACAAACATATATAAAATTGTGTTTGATGTTGAATCCAACGCGTGATTATTATGTGACCCCTCCTCGAAGTGACAGAAAATATAACCTATGTATATGCTATATGACAATAAATGTTTAGCGGCTATTTCGTTCTATTGCGCTACATTTGTGAACTTTTCATCATCCTTCCGCAACATTATTATTGCGCCGCAACGGTATCTTTAGGAAATCGGGTATGGCTTATAGTTTATATTTTCTGTCATTTGGAGGAGCGGATTTTCTGTCCTCTAAGTGACAGAAAATATAACCTATACGTTATACCCGATTTCCTAAAGATATCGTTGCGGCGTAATAATAATGTTTTGGAAAGATGATAAAAAGTTCACAAATGTGGCGCTAAAGAACGAAATAGCCGCTCAACAATTGAATTCCCCATGATTAAATTAATTCAATAATAGCGCTTTAAATAAAAATTGGCTCGGGTTATTTAAGTATTGCCGATCTTTGGTATTTTGCCATATAATTGAGGCAGTGAGAATAACGACGGACTAACCCACATTCTTTTCGAAATTGAGTTAGTAGCAATAACGTATTCCAATCTAGAGACGCGGTAGCGTCTCGACGCCAAGTACAGGAAAGAAAGTACAGGAAAGAAAAAGAGACCCTATATATGGCGACTGTCGCTACTGCTTATCATTTACTCGTCGCCCGGCTAATCCAACCTAACCTGAAACTTATTTCATTAATATCTCATGACGCTTGCAATATTTTCTAAATTTAAAGGCATTTTTCTTATGTAAACCGCATATAAGCTTTGGAATGAGACCAATTTCAATAAAATCGGTCCACGCATAACAGAGATATGATAATATCGTCTCATGGATCAGTCGGAATGTTAAGATTCTTCTTCTTCTTCTTCTGATTCTTCTAGAAATTTTTCGTCAAACATAATACGTATACGCGTTACACGCACACCTTCAGTCAAAACAAAACTAACACATGTTTCGTTCTTCTACGTGTATACGTGTTACACGCACACCTTCAGCCAAAACGAAACTAACACATGTTTCGTTCTTCGTTCGTCGACTCTCGGGATTATTCGGCAGGGATCGTCGTCCGTCATTGTACAAACTATTTTTTAAATACATTGAACTTTATAACCTACCAATTTAACCTCCAATTGTCAAATAATGTAAGTTGTCCAAATTTGAGATGTCAGGAGTTTTTACACTAAATAGGAGACGGAATTATTGTCTCAATTAACAAGGTAAGTCGCCAAATTTATTTAATAGATTTTTTATGTAGAGTCGCAGACTTGGAAGTTGTCCGGAGAAGGTTCGACAGAGAAGCACCTTCTTTCGCATAAGTTTCTAGAAATTTGTACCATGCTTGTACAAAATAATATATTGTAGTAAAAAATTGCATTGAATTTAAATTGCCAGATATTTGTATTTGTATACCAGCAATTTAGAGTTTTTATTTTATGTAAAGGTTATTATATTATAGAAATGAAGGGGACGTACAGGACTTCGATAAAAATGAAGGAGACGCACAGGCTTGGATAGTACAATTGAAGGGGACGCACAGGCTTGGATGGATAGAAATGAAGGGAATGCACAGGCGTGGAGGTTGTCCGGAGAAGATTAAATAGATAGACAGAGCATCTTGTTTCGCACAAGTTTCTGGAACTTTGTCAAATAAGGTAAATCGACAAAATTTGTTTAAAGACATAGCATTAAGAATTATTAAGAAAATAGATTATGGTGGTCTGCTTGCAATGTAAAGCAAGTCACATTAGTGAAGAAAGTACACTGAAAACACATCTCCGTTAATGCTTTTCAATCTTTTGTGAAAGACATTCGTAATACTTTAATTAATAAAATCCAAAGTAGTTGTCACGCTATTCATTAATTCATTAATTTTTTAGATTCCCATTATTTAAAATCACCAATAAACATACTAAATAAATTAGTTTCATTCCAACACCAATACATTGTGCGTTAAAAATATTGGATCTCCGCGTTCATTTCGCTGAATTATTACCATTAGCATTTAAATTTCCTGCAACAAGACTTTCTGCCATACGCTCGCACCTCCTTCGGACACATTATTTAGTCTCTACACTCACTAAAGCAAAAGGCCACTCTATTTCTATATATAATAAGTTCTACGTTAAGTTGTAACTAAAATAACTAAAATGTGGATTTTATATATATTTACAGATAATCAAAGCAGAAGATGATGCAGTATGATCTACGGCAGAGAAAAAAATTTATTGTGACATAGTATTATATTAATTATATTAATTAAACGATTTTATTAAACGATTTTATTCAGCTGCAATCCTCTATTTGCTTCTTGTAAGTTTGGTTCATATCAGAAAACTCAAATTTAAACCAATTCCACCAATTCAATCATCATCTTGAAGCATTGCAGGTGTGCATAGTTTCTATTATGTAGAATTTATCTTTAATTCTATCCCGTCATAAGACTGTTTATTAGGGTGGACCTTAGTTACTCTTGTCGAAATATAATTTTGAGATTTTTGACGGGGTCACTCCCCAAGGATTATGCCACTGGGAGAAAAAATAATGTGTGCAAAATTTGAAATTGATCGGAGAACGAGAAACTGTGCCTCATCGCATTTGAAATTTTTTATTTTCGTAACTCGTTTTTCTTCGTTGTAGTATATCGTTAATATACATTTTTATATATCGTTATCTTTTTACGCTCTGTAATAATATAGAATCAAAGTATAAGATTACACAAAAAAATCATGACCTTGAAATCTCAAAAAATACTTTTTTCGTTGGCATTATATTTATGTTGTCAAACAGTATAATTTTCGTCTAAAATTTTTTTTGGATAATTATAAATAACTGATTAAAGGGAAAACTACATCCGAAATGCACCAATTTTTGCAGATATTTTTCAATTTATTTTAAAAACTAGGGCTCTAGAAGAAAATTCACCATTGCACGTGATGCAACAGACATTTTCCCCCCGGAAAACACCAATAAAAGTGGTAAGTCACGGTTTGTTTTCAATACAGAAGGCAACAGCGGCGGGCGTATCCATTGCCGCTCACCGACAGAATCGCTTACACGCGCGCGACTACCACTGTCGGCGCCATACGTTTTGCCAAACTATTTCGCTCAGTTATTGAAAACGAAATGTGACCTACCACTTTTGTTAATGTTTTCCGAAGGAAAAATGTCTGCTGCATCGCGTGGAGTAGTCAGATTTTCTTCTAGACTCTTAGTTTTTAAAATAAATTGACAGATATCTGCAAAAATTGTTGCGTTTCGGGTGCATTTTTTCTTTGATCGTGGTTTAAATATATTTAAATAGTAATAATGCAATAATAACTTATATCGTTGTGTTCCCGAAGGTTTATAAAATAATTTTGACGGAACAAGCAACCGAATAACTATTACTATTTCGATACGCAAGACGTTCAAGTTGAAAATTTGCATTTTTTTTTAAATAAACTAATTTTTCGAAAACGGAGGATGTTGGCGAAAAACGGTTTGCGAATTCGTATTCAGCGTACGAAAATTTATAAGAAACGTGTATTGAATGTTACAAGTCCAGATGGCTGTTGAATAGTTACAATTGAACTTTTGCATGAGTTTGACTGCTCGTTCGGCCGAATCGTTTACTGCTAAATTATTTACTATATTTAATCCAATATTATAATTGGGATCACTTTTCCATTCTAGAGAATCCATATTTATAAAATCTGTTGGAACAGTGTATTCTTAACGAAAGTATCGGTTATTTCATTAAAATTTTGAAATCTTTTATTTATATATATATATGAAAAAAATTCCTTAGACAAAAGTTGTACTGTTTGACATGGTAAAAATAATTACAACGAAAGATGTTTTTTTACGGTAAATTTACGAGATTTCAAGGTCATAATTTTTCAAGTAATCTTATACTTTGATTCTATATTATTACAGAGTGTAAAAAGACAAATTCAACCATATATAAACATGTATATTAACGATATACTACAATGGAGAAAAACGATTACAAAAAAAAATTCAAATGTGATGAGACCCGGTTTCCCGTCTTCCGGTCGATTTCAAATTTTCCACTTTTTTTTCCCCCAATAAAAATTATCTAAAGTCTGTCCCTACTATGCCAATTATCTTTGTAAAAAGAAGTGAGATCCCCATAAAAAAACTTCAAAAAGTAAAAAAATTACGCCAAGTACATGAAAAATCAAATATATCACAAAAAATAGAAGGTAATAATAAAATCACAAAAAAATAGAAGACAATATACAATCCCCCAAAAAATAGAACAAAATATATAATCACAAAAATAGAAGATAATACACAAAAAATAGAACAAAATATACAATCACAAAAAAATAGAAGATTATAATAATACATGAAAAATCAAACATATCACAAAAAATAGAAGGTAATAATAAAATCACAAAAAAATAGAAGACAATATACAATCCCCCAAAAAATAGAACAAATTATATAATCACAAAAATAGAAGATAATAATACACAAAAAAATAAAACAAAATATACAATCACAAAAAAATAGAAGATTATAATAATTACAAAATAAAAAAAAGGTGTGAAATAAAAATGAGCTGCAAGTACATAAAGGTGCTTTCCAACTGCGCTTAAGATGACACAACTACATATACACAGCTAAAATGCTGTGATCATACATTCCATGACTCATATCGCGGACATTTTTTAATTAATCCGTCAAAAAGAATCCCATTTAAAAACATTGTCGTAAATTAATAACTTTACAAAATTAATAATATACCAAAATTACGCCAATTATAAGAATGGCTATTTATACAAAGACAAAATTGTATTAAATAATATTAAGCAGACATATTTTTATACAAGTAAATATTTTAATACGAATAAATATTTTATTCAAAATACTTGGCGCGGCGGAACCGAAAAAATGGTAATTGTTTTAGTAGTAATAATAATTTATAATAACTCCCTTACAATCTAAAATACATAAACATATATATACATATACATATTAGAAACGCAGTCAGATCTATTCTACATATATTTAACTCAAATATCATACGTAGCATATGCACCCGCACACATACAGACATTCACGAAAGCACGCACAAGAAAGAAAGAAAAAGATTAATGCAATTTATATATATTTATTTCAGTTTCGCAACTCCAATTCGGGGTGCAGCGCCAAGTATTTTGAATAAAATATTTATTCGTATTAAAATATTTACTTGTATAAAAATATGTCTGCTTAATATTATTTAATACAATTTTGTCTTTGTATAAATAGCCATTCTTATAATTGGCGTAATTTTGGTATATTATTAATTTTGTAAAGTTATTAATTTACGACAATGTTTTTAAATGGGATTCTTTTTGACGGATTAATTAAAAAATGTCCGCGATATGAGTAATGGAATGTATGATCACAGCATTTTAGCTGTGTATATGTAGTTGTGTCATCTTAAGCGCAGTTGGAAAGCACCTTTATGTACTTGCAGCTCATTTTGATTTCACACCTTTTTTTTATTTTGTAATTATTATAATCTTCTATTTTTTTGTGATTGTATATTTCATTTTATTTTTTTGTGTATTATTATCTTCTATTTTTGTGATTATATATTTTGTTCTATTTTTTGGGGGATTGTATATTGTCTTCTATTTTTTTGTGATTTTATTATTACCTTCTATTTTTTGTGATATGTTTGATTTTTCATGTATTATTATAATCTTCTATTTTTTTGTGATTGTATATTTTGTTCTATTTTTTGTGTATTATCTTCTATTTTTGTGATTATATATTTTGTTCTATTTTTTGGGGGATTGTATATTGTCTTCTATTTTTTTGTGATTTTATTATTACCTTCTATTTTTGTGATATATTTGATTTTTCATGTACTTGGCGTAATTTTTTTACTTTTTGAAGTTTTTTTATGGGGTAGGCTCTACTAATCATATCGATGGCTTAGTACACACATATTGTATGTCCACTTTTTATGAAATTTGAGTTTTTATATGCAACAAATAGTGCTTGACTGTTTCTTTATGCTGTATAAAAATCACATTTTTATCTTTTCTATAAATTTATCAAAAATAATATTTTTGTTTATTGTATGTCCATGCCACAGGACGAAAATATTCTTGGAAAATGTGACAATAAATAAATTTTTTTAAAAAAGTCTTCCTATATCTATCGCGAAGAAAAAAGATCTTCTGTATCTTCCAACGGAATTATTCATCGATACTACAAGGCATTTATCAATAGCATACCATTAGCAAAATCACAACGTAATGTAATTCCAACACCCATGGACATTGACAAAAATGAAAACTACGAAAATGACAACTGCGAAAATGAAAGGGAATAATTACTTTTTTATTCCTGTTACTTTCAAAATAAATATAATATTGAAGTGAGATTATTTCCAGTTATTATTCCTTTCGTTCATTTTTATACAATATCATTCAGTATACTATGTCCTCCTCTGTACTTGGTTACATATAGCATGTCCATCTTCGAAGATTGTTATGGAATTATTATTATAATTTTGCAGATTCTAACTTATACTACTAATTACATATTTTCAGTGATACCTATATTACATATATATAATAATACAATAATGCAAAAAGTATTTATTTAATTATAAAATACCATTGAATGTTTGAACCTGTTTTTCTCAAAACACGCTAAAAGTGGACATACAATATGTGTGCGCTGAGCCATCAATGTACAATAGGAAAAATTTATTTGCAGGTTATTCCGTTGTTGCTCTAACTGTCTCAATTACTATAACATAAATACGACAGCGATTTCAAGTGATGTACGTGTTACGGTAAAAGCTTTAGTAAATGTATTCATTCCCAGCAGTTCCTAGTCAATGTATGCCTAAAATGCATATAACCTAACCTACAATCGTCCGAAAATGCATACATTGACTGCATCACGCTTTTACTGTTAGTCCGGGAGCCAGCGACATTTTTTGATGTCTCATTTGTTTAAAGTTGGTTTATCTTTTGTTCTACTATATTTGTACTACAGATCAACAAAACGACCTCCTGCCAGCGCACTAGCGGAACAACGCTTATCACCAGCGTATCAATTATGTAAGAAAATATTGTGCAAAATCCTTATTTGTTTAAATTTGGAAATTTTTGTACTAACAATAGATAGCATAAAACACCGAAAAATGATCTGCTGCCACCTTAGTTGTGGAACGGCATGCTACTGCCACTCCTATAAACATGTTAAAAAAATGACCTCCGTTGACTTAAATGTTTAAAGCTGAAATTTTGTGAGGTGGTAGTTTATATCACAAAATGAAAGAAAAAGAATTGCTGCCAGTCCTATCACGGGACAAAAGCCTTGGCAGGAGCCACGAAAGGTACAACGCCACGCGCCGCGCCGCGTTACCTACATCTCCAGGACGAGTGCGATTCAACATTAATTTTCTCCGCCGCGGTCATATATTTAAAGCTGAATTTTTTTGTGCTAATTATTTACAATAGTAGTGTAAGAAAAACATTTGCTGCTACCCATATCGTGGAACAAAAGGCTTGGCAGGAGCCACCAAAGGTACGGCGCGACGCACCGCGCAGAGTTTCGTTCACAAGGCGCGTGCGATTCAACATTAATTTTCTCCTCCACGGTCATATATTTAAAGCTGATTTTTTTGTGCTAATTGTTTACATTAAGTAGTGTAAGAAAAACATTTGCTGCTATCCATATCGTGGAACAAAAGGCTTGGCAGGAGCCGCCAAAAGTCTTGCTGTTGGTTGAGGTAAAGAAAGGTGCAATTTGGCGAGTTGTATGAATTTAATCCGCATAGTTAAAAGTGCAATAAAATATAAATAAAATAAAAATAACATCGAGGATGACATCGATGATGATGTCGATGACGCTAATAATAATAATAATGAAAAGTTATGATGATATGTGTATGAATTATTATGAATTAAGATAAATTCATACAACTCGCCAAATTGCACCTTTCTTTACCTCAACCAACAGCAATACTTTTGGCGGCTCCTGCCAAGCCTTTTGTTCCACGATATGGATAGCAGCAAATGTTTTTCTTACACTACTTAATGTAAATAATTAGCACAAAAAAATTCAGCTTTAAATATATGACCGCGGCGGAGAAAATTAATGTTGAATCGCACGCGCCTTGTGAACGAAACTCTGCGCGGTGCGTCGCGCCGTACCTTTGGTGGCTCCTGCCAAGCCTTTTGTTCCACGATATGGATAGCAGCAAATGTTTTTCTTACACTACTTAATGTAAATAATTAGCACAAAAAAATTCAGCTTTAAATATATGACCGCGGCGGAGAAAATTAATGTTGAATCGCACGCGCCTTGTGAACGAAACTCTGCGCGGTGCGTCGCGCCGTACCTTTGGTGGCTCCTGTCAAGCCTTTTGTTCCACGATATGGATAGCAGCAAATGTTTTTCTTACACTACTTAATGTAAATAATTAGCACAAAAAAATTCAGCTTTAAATATATGACCGCGGCGGAGAAAATTAATGTTGAATCGCACGCGCCTTGTGAACGAAACTCTGCGCGGTGCGTCGCGCCGTACCTTTGGTGGCTCCTGCCAAGCCTTTTGTTCCACGATATGGATAGCAGCAAATGTTTTTCTTACACTACTTAATGTAAACAATTAGCACAAAAAAAAATCAGCTTTAAATATATGACCGCGGAGGAGAAAATTAATGTTGAATCGCACGCGCCTTGTGAACGAAACTCTGCGCGGTGCGTCGCGCCGTACCTTTGGTGGCTCCTGCCAAGCCTTTTGTTCCACGATATGGGTAGCAGCAAATGTTTTTCTTACACTACTATTGTAAATAATTAGCACAAAAAAATTCAGCTTTAAATATATGACCGCGGCGGAGAAAATTAATGTTGAATCGCACTCGTCCTGGAGATGTAGGTAACGCGGCGCGGCGCGTGGCGTTGTACCTTTCGTGGCTCCTGCCAAGGCTTTTGTCCCGTGATAGGACTGGCAGCAATTCTTTTTCTTTCATTTTGTGATATAAACTACCACCTCACAAAATTTCAGCTTTAAACATTTAAGTCAACGGAGGTCATTTTTTTAACATGTTTATAGGAGTGGCAGTAGCATGCCGTTCCACAACTAAGGTGGCAGCAGATCATTTTTCGGTGTTTTATGCTATCTATTGTTAGTACAAAAATTTCCAAATTTAAACAAATAAGAATTTTGCACAATATTTTCTTACATAATTGATACGCTGCTGATAAGCGTTGTTCCGCTAGTGCGCTGGCAGGAGGTCGTTTTGTTGATCTGTAGTACAAATATAGTAGAACAAAAGATAAACCAACTTTAAACATATTGGCAAAAAAAATGTGTCGCTGGCTCCCGGACTATGTGGCTCGTGTATCCAGCTAACGCCTCAGTTTTGCTATGATTCCACGTTCGCAGTCCTCCCGAGTAGGCGCCATCTCGTATCCACTAGCTCGACTAAATTTGTCACGTGACTTGCTCTGTATTATCGCCAATATGGCGGAATTCGTATTTGGGAATGCAGTCACGATTTTTCGTTTTTCGTCCTTATATGAGCATATTTTCGGCTGGGCGAGGTCTCACTCGAAAGAGGAAGGTTCAATGCGGAGCGCTCTGCTCACCGTTTGAGTCACAAATCTCTTTTAGTGACCTAACAATGCTTAGATTCTGCTGGTGTATTTTGTCGACTTTTGCTCTACTTTGGACACTCATATTATTACATATCAACACAATTTCGTTGAACCATGAGCAGAGCGCTCCGCGTTGAACCTTCCTCTTTCGAATGAGACCTCGCCCAGCCCAAAATATGCTCATAAAAGGACGAAAAACGAAAAATCCCGAACCCATGTTTCGGGCCAGATTGTGCCGGTATACAGCGCGCTGCATTACCCGTGTCTACCCCCTTAACAGCAGTAAATGCAGGAATGAGTGTTTCTGCAGCTGCCAATAAATATGGAATTCCACGTTCAACTTTAGTGGCAAAAAAATATAATAAATATGTAAAAGATAAACCAGGTTCAGTGGCTTTTCCATGCAAGTAGAAGAGGATTTCCTCTTACTAAAGTCAATTTGTTGGACAGGGTAGAGTTACTTTTTAAGACATTAAAAAGAAGTAGCCCATTTCCCAATAATAGACCGAGTCGTCATTGGTATGAGGGTTTTATGCATCGACACAAAGAAGTTTCTGAAAGATTGGTGGAAAATTTAACGCTAAGTCGTGCATGTGTCACGGAACAAACACTAAGATGTTGGTTTCATGAGGTTGAAACCTATTTAAAGTAACGAAACCTCATTAATACTGAACCGTCAAGAATATTTAATGCCGATGAGACGGGTTTATTATTAAATCCGAAGGAGGGCCAGTATTAGTAGAAAGGGGCACTAAGAATGTGTATGGCATTATAAATAATAGCGAAAAGGAATCCTTAACAGTTCTGGTTACAGGAAACGCAGCTGGCCAATTAGCACCACCCATGGTGTTATTGCCATACAAACGAGTTCCAAGCTATATTGATTCACAATTGCCACAGGGCTGGGCATTGGGTCGTTCTGAGGAAATGGTGGAGGACAAGTGAAACAGTTTTTGAATATGTGGCTAACACGTTTCACAATTGGCTGACAAATAATAACATACCACGTCCAGTGCTATTATATTTAGATGGACATGTATCACATTTAACTCTACCCTTAAGTCAATTTTGCTCTGCGAATGAAATTGAAGTCATAGCGTTAAATCCTAATTCCACCCACATTTTACAGCCTATGGATGTATCCTTATTTAGACCTCTGAAATGTGCTTGGAGCAAAAAGGTAAAAGAATACTGTCTTCAAAATGAACAGTTAAGCTTAAGGAAAGACGATTTCTGTCTGATATTAAAGCGTACTTTTGAATTTATAAATGTGTGTGTAATTTTGAAAAATGGTTTTCAAACCTGCGGTTTGCATCCGTTTAATGCGAATGCTTTAGATTTTAGCAAAGTTAGAAGTACAAAACGCCACTCAAATTAGTTGAAGCTACTAACGTACAAACTAATTGTAAGCTAGAAGAATTTCTTACACATTTAGAACAGGAGATAGCGCCAGACACATTAGAAGAATTCAAAATGCAAAAGTCGGATACGTGGACAGGCAGGACTGAAGATACTAGTTTGTTTAACATGTGGTACCATAATACAACTAAAATAGTTAAAAACCTACCATTAGAATTAAGTCCACAAGAATCTATAGATATAGAGGCTGAAAGAGTTTTGGTCAATTGTAACAGTCCAATGATTTCTGTACAACCAAGTACTAGTAGAAATGAGGTAGAAAACTTAAATTTAGATTTACTTCCAGTGTATTTCATGGATGAGAAAGAAAATGTTACTGGTAATGATCAGCACAACATATCCATTGAAGAAGGATTAGAAAATATATTGAACAATAATATAGAGCTTCCTAATATAAGTGTAGGCGCATCTAAATTAACAGCTTCTTTAAATGAAGTACAAAATAATATAGATGACAATAATGAATTGTGTCAGTTACCAGAATCATTTAAAAACACGCTGTTTTGGCCAAAGAAAAGTTTTTTAACCAAAGAAACTGCAAAACAAGGAAAATAAAGAATACCCACAGTAATAACCAGCGATGAATGAAAAAAATATAAATCTGAAAAGGAACTTCAGAAAATACAAAAGGAAAAAGAAAAAGATCTTCGGAAACAAATACGATTAAAAAATAAAAAAATTAAACAAGAGAAGGTCGAAGAAAAGAAGAGAGAAAAAGTTAAGAACAAGAAAACAGTTTAATACTATATGTTATAAAAATGGAATATATTATATGTTTTAATTGTATTACAATGTCATGTTATAAAACGTTCACATGTATTTTATGAACAATTACAGTCTACGACAAATAAATTAATAATTCCCAAATTATATGCGTCCGATAATTCTGGAAAATAAATAATTCGGTAAAAAGGACTGGCAGTACCTAATCGAGTCTAAGTAAAAAGGACCGACTGTAATCGGGTCTCATTGTCAATAATAGGGACCGTCAGTTATGTGGTCACAGTTGTTAGGGCCGACAGATATTGGGTGGCAGTCATACGGACAAGACGATTTTTGACGTGACAGTTATAGGTACACTAGGATCGCTCGCGAATTTTAATTAATTATTAATAAATTCTTCATATTTAATTTATAAAACTATTTCTTTTAATTAAGGGGGTCACTCAGGTGAAAATGAGCTATGAGTAATTTGACAGATAAAAATTTGAAAAAATTTATATCCATATTATTTTTTACGCTGAAATGCATTATGTAAGAGTTAATATAGTGACAATTTTTTTCCAAAATTTAAAAATACAATTTCGAAAAAATTATTCGATTCTAAAATCCATACCCTTATTTTTGTAGAATTGTATACAAAGGCTGCAAACAAATTTTCAGCTCGAAAACTTCATTTTTGTCCGAGTTATAAAGTTTTTATATTTTGGGGTAGTAACTAAAACGCTCCTGCTCCGTACGTTGGATCTTCCTCTTCTTGCAATGTTCTCTTCGTGATTGTGCAGTTCGTATTATTTTTCTTACACGTTTGCATCTTTCTGAGGCTTTCTGTTTATACCTGCGTACTCGTACTTTGTGACGGTTTTGAACAATTTTCAATGATTGTTCGCTCATTTGCATATAGTTGTCCTTGAATGCATGTAATATTGTTTTCGTCCATCCTTTATTATATTCAGTGACTGCTTCCGTGACTGCAGCATCAATAAGATATTTTGAAGGAAAAATATCTTTTGGGCACTTACGCTATATCATGCTGTGCAAACTTTCATTAGAATTTTGCGTAAGGCATTGCGCACAACGACGGAGCAGTTTTTCATCGCTTAGTCTATTATAAATTGGTAATATTTTACCCAGAAATTGTTCTTTAATAGGTGGTCCTATTTTCTTAGCATGAGAACCAGGTTTTCTTCCTTTCGCAATTGCTGATTGGGAGAAACACCATGATTCTTTACCCGGTGGGCATTTATAATGTTGTGGTTTCGTATCAGTTGAAATTGCGTGGTATATTGTCGCGTATATGGCAGCTTTCATAGCTGCAATATTGTTTTTTTGCGTAATATAGCTTTTGTGTAATAATCTGCTAATTTTCTAATTGTAACTTCTTTCAGGGTACCCTGCTGTTTGGGAATGCATTAATTCCCAATGCCGCCACACTCGCTCTCACAGCAGCACCTCGCGGACGCAAGATAGAGAAGCTGATCGACGATCGATCTGCCAATCAACGACGCAGATCGATGATCAATCCACCAATCATCGAGTCTCGATGAGCCAATCAGCGCGTCGCGTCGATTGGCTTCGAGCAGGTTCGAGAAGACGCGAAAACGGATGCGTCTTCCATCTTGAACCGGGCACTCTCGTACGATCTGTTTAGTATAAAGGACATGTCGCGTGGTTATACAGTTTTGTTCAAAGCGAATTTGAAACTCTCTCGTTTGACTACTCATGTGATAAAAGTATCATTGTTCTCATCTCATTCTCACGTTCTGCTCTGCTTTGACTCTTGATCGCTCAGTGTGCAAGGAAAGACGTGTTGTGCGTCGAACGACATTGTGAACTCTCAGACGGCAGTTCGCGTCCATCTTGCATTCATCGTGGTGTATCAGTGCACGGGATAGCCTGCGGTGCTAAATCAGCACGTCTCAAATCAAACTTGTGTAATCGCGAATTGCTCAGGTAGTTATTTTACCATCGTTCAATTTCAAGTGAATTTCCGTGCATTGATCATTCGCAAAGCTCAATCAAGTGTTAGCTCACGTACTCTCGATTGATATAATCGTAACGGAGACCACGTGATCTCAGATCCACGTGGATACATTTTATATCATCTCATTCTCAGGAGTCAATCATTGCTATCAATAATATACGTGTAAGGCTGCTGTGGAGTCAATCTCTTTTCACTGAGAGGCAGAATTTACAGCTCTGCCTAACCATCATCGCTGAACACTCTTGTGTGCTCAGTAACAGTGTAATCGCATCGCGAATAATGATATATCTTTTGCCATCTTGTTCATCTAAGCTAATATCAGTGAAATTCTCATCAAGCAATCATTATGTTAACTCTCGCACTCACTGCAGTGCCGCGATAAACATTATTAAGGCTTCTCGTTTGTACTCTCAGTGTGTGTTTTAAATAAACTTGACGCTACTCATTTTAAGTGCTGTGTTGTGTGCACCTTTTCACCGTCGTTCCTAACCTCACTTTCAACCGGCGTGCTCATTAGGTACATTCTCAAACACCTGCCCTTTACCCCCTAAAGTAATGCCTTTCGTACGTTCCTGTTTTACCAAATCGGTCAAAGCTCTCCATAATCTTTTGCCAACGTGGTTCACACATTCTTCTTTTTCGATTTTTACGCCTTCCCCGTATATTTGTAGACTATTTAGATACTGCTCGGTTTTGCAATTACCGTGAGAAATAAAGGTTTTCAGTCGGACACCATATTCTTCTGATCTTTGCCATATTTGCGCTGCTGCGAACATTTCCATTGCATTGGACGAAGCGGTATGATTTTTTTGACAAAAGTGTTTGTGCCCTTCCATCCATATCGAAAATTCCGGAGAATTTTCGTCTAAATCGCGTACTGCATATGTACAAGTTTTACAATATTTTGACAATACCGCATAATCCAACACATAACCGGTTAGCACATCAATTATGCAACCCACTCCATATTTTGATGTGTGGTCACGAGTTAGCCAAGATTCATCGTAACTTACTAATATTTCAGTAGGAGAACTATGATCACTCGTATGCAAATCTTCATACTGTTTCTTTACTTGGTGCCTTATTTTTTGCAAATTTTCTGCACATGTTTTGATGGATGAACATCTCAAAGTTGCAGAATATTTTGTATACAGTGACTGTGAAATACACTTTATGTCCATAATGGCACTAAATTCTTCTAAAGCAGAGTATCCTTTACCAATACTCGAAAATGCTTTACATATACGTACATTGATATCGTAGACTGAAGCAGTCATATTTTCATTATGAATTTCATGAGAACTAATCGTAGAACTCTTTACAGACTCCAAACCACTTTTCTCGCAGTTGTTGTGCCCGGACCGACACCTAAGCGTGTCGACACCACACACATTCCGATTGCCCTAATCGAGCGGCCGGAATTCGGCACAACCGCGTAAGGGATCTCGGAAATGCACCGAGACCCACATGGAGACGCACATGGTGAAACACCCAAAAGCAGGCCAAAGGCGGAGACCCCATATGGTCCCCGCTTCGCCCCGACTACCTTATAAGAATAATGTACGAGCAATGCGAGCTCAGACTTGATATAGAATTGTTACGGGATCAATACCCGACTTTAAGACAAGACTCATGCCCGAGTAGGCACAGTGTAACAGTCACCCAGATCGGGGCAGAATAAACTTGTTATCCTTACGGTGAGTTCCAACTATTTAACCCGCAACGATCTCCTACCTCCGGGTTCAAACCGAATCCTTCCGTCCCGGCATAATCACCCGAACCTTCGGAGCCCGTGGACGACGATCGCCAAGGACGCCCAGGAGCACCCCGAGATTCGCACCCAGAATCTCGACCCCAGGCGCCCAGACACAACACAGTATTTGCATTTCAAAACAATTTCGTGAGCTAGTCCATGCGCTTTCTCATCTAATTGTATTTCTAAGGAAACCTGGTCACATTCAATACATTTCATATGTGAACAAAGATTGTTCAGACTAGAAATAGCAATAATTGCATATTGAATCTGTTTCGAAGCACAAGGATATACAGTCATTGCACTTTTTGATAATGCTTGCAATCTTGTATTCCCGTTTGAATTATGAGGAACGAAACTAGCAACGCCAAAACAAGGATCATGTGTATTACTAGAATTCTGTGGACTAAGATTATTGTTGTCATTCTCCACAGTATTTTGTTTGACCCGAAACTTTTGCCATCGTTTCTTCTGTTTCTGACAGTAGTATTACCTGTTTTTCTTCGGTCTAGTCATTTTGAAGAATTTATAAATTTCTAAAGTTGTCACGTATGTAACGTTCTCGAACGAGACGTTGCAGTCCCTTACAGGATATTCACCAGTAGAGCGGTTTACCAATGAATTGTGGGATGGTTCGGGTGGCGTGCGATTGAGAAAAGAATTTCAAGAGACGAGAGTCCTTCTTTTAACAAAAATAATTATGGTTTATTCAAGAAATAAACGGTTGTGACTCTAGGTCGAAATGAACAATTGCTTACGACGCTTAGTCGTTTAGATTATTACAATAAATGAAATACGTTACGACGTATTGGTCGGTATAAAGAATATAGCTAATGGTTTTGTTATCTAACACTAAGTCGATAATTAAGAATAGGAATACGTTTCTGCGCTAGTTCGTTTGTTTCGATTTATAGTCTCTATGCGAAACGGTGCGTTTTAACGATTGAAACGGCGCTAGGTCGATTTTGTATGTTTTAGTTGAGATTTCTGAGAGGGTTCCTTTTCTGGTGATAGGTATGGCTTCCAGTTGCCTATAAGCTTGCCTACGCTGTCTAGGATTGTTGCCAGGTTGCCGGTAAAGGCGTCCCCAGATTGTAGTCGAATTATTGGCTTTCTTCCTTCTGATTTGGTAACTTCTTCTGGTGCCTATCAGCTGGCCCACGCTTGGAGGATGAGGTGGTGAGGGGGCTAACTAAAGCGACCTCGAATGGAAACTGAGGGGGCTAACTAATGCGACCTCGTAATGGGATTCGGTAGTCGGTTTTAAAGATTCTACTCTAGACTGTTTCAAAACTAAAGGGGGCTAACGAAAGCGACCTAAGTCTCGAGGTTCGGTTGCAGAACCAAGTCTGCTTTTCTGCGGCTGGCGGGCCTATATTTATACTAGTTTGCTGTACTTAGCCCGCGCCAATCACTGGCTGTGTGATCTCGCTCACCAATTATAAATAACATCCGGTTCGCGCCACTCGGATACTACGCTCGGTTTATTCGGCGTCCGGTCTGTCGTACGGTGTGCGCACGCGCCTTTAGTTCACTCGCGGCACTGAGTTTAACGTTTGAATACGCGGCAATGCGCATGCGTTGCGCGTCACTAGATTTAATGTTTTCCCGCCGCATGGGATGTCGCTCGCAAGTGTTTCGTAAGTAATTATAAAAGGAACAGAAAGTGTTGGTTCATATGGGGTAAAGGCGAAAAAATCTAGGGGCTAATAGTAGCGGTACGTTACACGTAGCGTCACGAAGCGAGCAAGCGAGCGACGAGCGGCCGTGCGGGGGCAACCGACCGAGGCCGTATCGAGCCGAGCCGACGGAATTACCGGCCGAGTCTCCCCGATCGCGACCGACGCCCACGAGGTGGTCGTCACAAAGTCGAGGAAGAAGAATAAGGAAATACACTTTACTTACTCAGAGATCTGAAGTAAACTGAAACTAGTAGTCCATACATGTGTTTACATGACATAGGAAAAGGTCAAATAGTATTGCCGATGAAGTATTTCTATACTGATTCCACATCTTGTGTCTAACGTTAGGCTCTAATTTGACAATTTGCCCGGACCGTATATCGTTGTACTTCGAAACAGATTCAATATGCAATTATTGCTATTCCTAATCTGAACAATCTTTGTTCACATATGAAATGTATTGAATGTTACTAGGCTTCCTTGGAATTACAATTGTGTGAGATAGCGTATGGGCAAGCTCACGAAATTGTTTTGAAATGCAAATACTCCGAAAAAGTGGTTTGAAGTCTCTAATAAATTTTATGATTTGTTCTTATGAAATTCATAATAAAAATATGAATACTTCAGTCTACGATATCAATGTACGTATTTGCAAAGCATTTTCAAGTAGTGGCAATGGATATTCTGCTTTAGAACAAGGCGTAAAAAATCGAAAAAAAAGAGTGTGTGAACCACGTTGGCAAAAGATTATGGAGAGCTTTGACCGATTTGGTAAAACAGGAGCGTACGAAAGGCATTACTTTAGGGGGTAAAGGGCAGGGTACCCTGAAAGAAGTTACAATTAGAAAATTAGCAGATTATTACAAAAAAGCTATACAGTATTGTCTTCCTATAGGCTCGGTTTTGTGCACACGATGTGGGCTTTTCGCTATCTCCACCACTTCTGTCTCACTCTTGTCCGGCGAAGGCGAGAGCGAGATGGAACGAGAGCGAGCGAGAGTCACTGAAAGTAAGCGAGGACAGTACGAGACAGACGACGCGTTGATATTTTGTCTCGCTTCGTCATCTCGCTTGATTTCGGGAATTTCGCGATTTTCGACCTTATTCTGCGATCTTTAAACGTTTGTAACTCAGAGCACCGTTAACCGATTTCGATGAAATTTTCAGCATGTATACAGCTTACTTAAATTTACAAACGGGTTTTTTGAATTTTTATTACAGGCTCAGAAAAAAAAGTTGAAAAAACTGCCCTTTCTATTTTTTTTTGCTATTCCGACAAATTGCATTTTTTTCAAAACTACGAAACACGTCACTTAGCAATATAATCCTTCTATCTTCTAAAAATAAACTCATGTCGTTTGGACCAATTCTAAAAAAGTTATGCGATAAAAACAGTGTGCCAATACTTTTTTTACTCACTGTATATATATATAACCTTATATCCTTATATACCCTTGTAACCTTATATATCGTTATACCTTACACCCTTATATACCCTTATACCCTTATATACCGTTATACCCTTATACACTTACACCCTTATATATACATACCCTTATACCCTTATATACCGTTATACCTTTATACCCTTATATACCCTTATAACGTTATATCTTTATACTCTTATAAATCCTTGTACCTTTATACCCATACACCATCATATACCCTTATAACTTTATATCCTAATATACACTTATACCCTTACACCCTTATATACCTTTATAACCTTATACCCTTATACCCTTAAATAGTATGGCAAGGAGAGTTCCAACTCAAACTTGAGTTTCCCCCTCCCGTCCCCCGACGTTGAAACTCAAATTTGAAAATTCCCTGCACGCGGCGGATGACGTCATACAGATGGCGGAGTGGTGGTGGTGGGGGGGGGGGGGTATAGCGCGAGAGCAGACATCGAATCAATCGATAACCGGAATCAATATCATCGAACCGATACCGAAACTGCATCGAGGAGGAACCGCGGGTGAAGTACCACTCTCTCTGGATCGTGGTACTGACTACTGTCGGTAAGGAAGGAAATATTAATTTTAAGATATTAATATAAATGAAAAAACAGAATATCCCGGGCGACGGAGCTCGAACCCAAGACCGCCGCGATACGAGTCAGCTGCCTATCCAACTCCCCCAACGCCAGCTCTCTCACATTAGTCTTTTCCGAATGATACATATTCCGAGCGTCACACACGGGCACACACACCGTTGCGAAACACCACCGCATTATAATTATCGGATGATGTCGGGAAAGGTCGACGTATTACACACAACGTCTTCGGAGTACGTGAAAGAGACAGAGCATTAGTTTAAAGCTAAAATTCTGGAGGAGGGAAAGAGACAGCACTTGGTGGTACAATCGCTAGCGTCGCAGCGTCTCGCGCAATCGCTTGTAATTTAAGTCCCCTGGAACAGCTGCGTGAGATGATACCATTATCAGAGTGTGAAGAACGCACGAACGAAATATTATACATGCAGAAACGTTGAAATCTTAGAATTATGTGGCGAGGAGAGAAGGAAGATGGGCAAGTAAATGGAGAAATAATATAGAGGAAGGTTGCCTATTTTGGACCACTTTTTTTATTTTTCTCTCCTACACGGGCATAACACATTGCAGAAAGCAAACAAAAACGGGAAAAAGATCTACATTTTATTTAGATTTTATCATGTATTTAGTGTGTTGATAAAATATGTGTTTAAAATAATATCTCAAAAAAACTAAACTAATGACTTCGGTTCATTCCAGGCAACCGGTTTCGTAATTTGGACCACCGGTTTCCTACGTTGTACCGTTCCTAAAAATCAATGAATTTAAATATACAATCGAAAAAACACTGATCAGGGCATTGAAAAAAAATAGAAACGGGAAACAACAAGTATCTTACAGTGCACGTAGTGCAATAGTACGTTGTTTTGGTGTTTTTTTATATTTGTCCCCGCAAAACTCCCCAGCATATGGGCCGATTTTGATGATCTTTTTTTATTCGAAAGAGGGTGATGTTCTAATTAATAAGAAAGATTATTGTCACCTAATTATTATTATTTTATGTACGTATGCGCATATCTCCTCAGTATGTTGTGTCAATATGTATAAAACTAGAAAGTTAAAAATAAAAAATTTAAAAAAATTAGAACCGACTTCAAAAAAATAAAATTGCACTAAAAAGTAAAAAATAATTTTTTCCCTTATTTAATCTACGGTTCATCATTTGCACTGTGTAAATCTGGCGCGGATTTAAAAAAAATATGAGAGTCGCAGATTAAATACGGGAAAAAATTATTTTTTACTTTTTAGTGCAATTTTATTTTTTTGAAGTCGGTTTTAATTGTTTCTTAACTATTTTTAGTATGCTTTTAACTATTCGCTACAATAACATAGATTGTGTCCTAGAATGGACCGGTCCAATTCAAGCAACTAGTGATGGTCCAATATTAGGCAACTTGTAGTTAATATCAAAAAGATATGTTTGCATTGTTATACTTATACGAATATGGAAAAGTAAGGGCATAAAGTTGTAGCTATGACAGCACAGTTTACACTAGTATCGTTTAAAACTGTGGTACTTGCAAGTTGTGGAAATAAATTCACTTGATATAGCACGAAAAATAATGATCGCGCATCACAATTTTCTATATTTCGACGACGGTGAACGACAAACTAATGAATAACCGTCTCGCTGTTCTCGCACATTCCATCTCGACTTCCTAAATCAGTGTAGCCAAAAAAAAACACTGCAAATATATTTGTTTCTCGAGATACACAAATGGTCCAATCTAGGAGCCGGTCCAATATACGCTACTCTCCCCTACGTTTATGATATTATATATATTGTTACAATAAAAAAATAATATAAAAATACAATAGAAATAGAAATAGAAATAGAAATAGAAATAGAAATAGAAATAGAAATAGAAATAGAAATAGAAATAGAAAAAATATATATAAAACAAAAGAAAAAACTAATGAAAAATATATAAAATAAAAGAAAAATAATAAAAATTTAAACTAATACAAGGGGTGATGTAGCGATGGGAGCGAGGGCGGTGATGGGGGTGATGAGGGTGATGGGGGCGATGGGGGCGATGGGGGCGACGGAGGTGGCAGCTGCCATTTTATTTCTACCATTAGCCGTCGCGGTCGTCGCAAGGCCCCCGGCACCACCACATATGGCCGCAGCCGCGCAGCCCCATATGCTGTCTCCCGCCATGGTGTCCGCAGCAGCGGCGCGGGGTGCAGCAAGTCCTAGAACACACACACAAACATCGATATAATGCTGACACATTAAACATAATAAACATCAAACGTGCAAAACAATGCAAAGTATTATTACGTACCTGTGGAGGAGGCGGCGACCGCGGCGGCAACGACGACGAAGGCGGCGACGGCGACGAAGGCGGCGACGGCGACGACGACGGCGAGCCCCAGTCGCTTGACCATGTGGGTGATGGTGGTGGTGAGTTCTACAACATAATTAGCAATATAATATTCCCACGAACGCCTGATAAATGTCAAAATATTGATAAGTACATACCTCGGGGTCGCACTTCGGCGCAATTCGCGATAATCCCATTTTTCGTTTCACAAATGTTGTCAACGACTGTTAGCTGTTAAGCTTTGAAGACAAATGGTCTCGCTGCATCTCCAAGCTCTCACATGTAAACTCATATCTTGAAACCGAGAAGTGCGTAGCTTTGTAAAAGTAAGATGCTGTTGTTCTCCACATTCATCATTTTCGCTGACCATCTTCTTGGAATTATTCACTAACCATCCTCTCTTTCTTCGCACGCATCTTCTTCACCTTTTTCTTTGGACACATCATTCGACTAGACCACTTTGAATACATATCTAACGTGTACGATACCGCTTTCAACGTCTATCGTACCACTCTAAACGTGTATCGAACGGGTATTGAACGGCTTTGAACGTGTATCGAACGGGTATTGAACGGCTTTTAACGTGTATTGAACCCCTCTGAACGTGTATTGGACGTGTATCAAACGTATATCGAACGGCTTTGAACGTGTATCGAACGAGTATTGAACGGCTTTGAACGTGTATCGAGCGGGTATTGAACGGCTTTGATCGTGTATTGAATAGGTATTGAACGGCTTTGATCGTGTATCGAACGTGTAATGAACCACTTCTACATAATAATTATAAGTATCGTCTTAATCTAGCGTACATCACATGTACGAAGTTGGATTGGGAGGGGGGTGAAGGAAAAACATTTATGCATTAAAAATTGATTGTATTTTATTTATGTATTTCTCTGGTGTTTAGACCACTAGTGGAATATTTTAAATACATTTTGCAAAGCATAGTCTTTTGCGAGTCTGCCACATCGCAGAGTATTAACTACATTTAGCTTATTTAGAGGTTTGATATCCTCGTAGTCAATGTCCAGCATCTCAATGACCACGTCCGCTCTCGTATTTTCATCCAGGACATCCGCAAGGCAGTCACGTTTCTGCAGCTCTTTAACGTATACGATATGGGATGCATATCTTCATCGATCGCATCAGCTACAACCTTCGTAATTAGCTGTTTAGCCATACTGTACGGAAAGTCTCCATCTTCCAACCGGAGTTCATGATGTTTTGTCACCAACCACCGGATACTTGACTTATCAGATTTCGTAAGATGATATTGTGGCATCGAACTCCCAAAAATATAGTGCGAGAGAATTGTTCCTTTTCGTAGGATAACAACCTCCTTCGCGACAAATCTTCCATCGACGATGAACCCTTGCAGGTCAACAAATGTTGGTACGACCATTATCGGTACAATTTAGAGGTCCGCTCGCTTCCAAGACAGACGAGAGAATGCAGTCTTTCTCGTAAAGCATCTCGATTTTCACGATGAAATTTTGTATGAATTTGATGCCGGGGAGGGCGTGCGAGTAGCATGACAATTTAATTCATTTTGCGCACCACGTTTGTCAGCGGATTGTATTCAACCACCCGATCGTGCAGAATCAGACAGTAGGCCGTAGTATTTTCCGGCATATTCTCTTTACACTCGAATTCTATGCGCACGTCCACGGTGCCATTCTTGATTGACTCATTTTGTCGCGACCAATTACTCACCACGATGGGACTAAATTGTAAAAATTCGACCACGATGAATAATGCCTCGTTGCAACTATACCCATAATATGATTTACGGAATTGCGTATACATGTGATACAAGATGGCGTGCTAATTCTTGTCAAAGTCCAAGTTGAGATCATCATATGGGTAAAATTCCGAGTTGAGAAAAAGTTTTACATTGGCCAATTTGCAATTGTTGAACTTAGTAACATCTTCGCTCATCACATTCCTTCGATCAGTCCGTAGAGCAAGGAGGATGTATCGCGGCTTCTCCAGCTGTGCAGATGCCTTCACAGCCCATGCATGCTTAGTCGTGCTCTGTAAGAGAGGATCCCCATAAAAAACTTCAAAAAAGTAAAAAAATTACGCCAAGTACATGAAATCAAATAAATCACCAAAAATAGGAGGTTATAATATAAATCACAAAAAATAGAAGAAAAAATACCAGAGACCATAACTGTTATAACCTAAATCTTAAAAGTTATGGCATAAGAATTAATATTTTTGTTTAAATGATTTTGGTTATGAATAACCATTATTGCCATCCGAAATATTTTTTGGTTACGAATAACCATTATCGATGACGAGAATTATTTTGGTTACGAATAACCATTATCGATGACCAGAATGTTTTTGGTCACGAATAACCATTATCGATGACCAGAATTTTTTTTGGTTACGAATAACCATTATCATCGACGAGAAATTATTTTGGTTACGGCGTAACCAATATATTTTGCGGGATTTTTTTTTGGTTACGGTATAACCAATATATATTACGGGATTTTTTTTTCGGTTACGGTATAACTATTGACCGTGAGCGTCCGTTTCATTGGCTGACGTTTGCGGTTCGTCAGCCAATGCCTAACAATGTATCTACGATTATTTCAGTTTGAGTAAATAACTGGAATGACAATAAACTGTTGCTTACAAGGCATTTAAGAATAAGTTGAAACGATAATAAATTATTAAGGTATTATTAGTTTATTAGTTTAATTTTACTTTATCATTGCTATTAGTTTATTTTAAACTTTGTGTCCTTGTTAACGTCATGGGTCGAAAGAGAAATATCTTCGAACGGGAATTTTTTCATTTTGATAAGGACAAAAATGAGAGTACATGCAAAACATGTGAACTGAAATTTGAAGGATCACATCTCACGAATTTGAGAAGGCATATGGTTAAGCATCATACAGATATATATATAGATGAAAGGGAGAAGTTTGATGAAGAACCGAAAGAAGAAAATATTCACGGCAAGAAAAAATCATTTTCTGTTAAACTGTCCGCAGAAGAAGTAACAAATGCCTGCGTTGATTTTGTTACCAAAGTGTAACGTCCCACGGGGACTCAAACCCGACGTTACCGACCGTCGATAAAATAGAACAGTACTACATTACCACGCAACCAGCCTATGTTACCGCGCATACCCATTGTACATACTTTTATATATTAATATTAAACTAAGCAGAGATTAAAGAATCAAATATTATAGAAACGTTAGAAATAATTAAATATAAGTACTGTCAAAAGCATAAAACAAAATATTATATAATAAGCGAGAAAACTGCAAAATAACGAATATCGACTCACTGCGCATGCGCCAGCCCGCCAATTTTCCAGTATAAAAGGAGGCGCACGCAGCAGAGCGCTCAGTCAGGCTACATTCAAAAACACGCTCTTTAGTTGACGAATGTTTAGACCTAGAGGAAGCTTAAGTTTCAACCAGTGGGATTGAGATCGCTCCGGAAACGGTAGCGGCTGATCTCCAGCGTACAAAAGTTACTGGTGCACCTCTTTGGACTATTTCATTTGAAAACTATAGTACCTTGCTCTTACAAAGGCATTGAGATCGCTCTGGAAACGGTAGCGGCTGATGCACTTGGTAAAAGCGAGGTCTGCTGGAGCATAGAACCGAAACTCTGTCAAAAGAACGAGATCGCTCCGGAAACGGTAGCGGCTGTTCTTACTACAGACATTGCCAAGAGTCTACCAGATCGCTCCGGAAACGGTAGCGGCTGTGCTCTGCAATAAATACTTAGCCACGTAGCATATAATATAAGATAAAAACGTAAAAAACACAAAAACCTAAAATATATAATCGTAGTCGTAAGCAATATTATACTCGTTATTAGGAATAAGTGTTGTTTTAATAAAGTCATTGTTAAGTTTAAGTTGGATTTTACTCCTTTACTCTACCAACGAACCCCCACCTATCCTATTCTCGAGGGACGCCGCTCTCTACTCGAGAACCTGCTAGCGTTTAGTCGTCCCCGGACAACCGAACGTTACAAAAGAATCCCAGCCATTTGCATTATTTGATTCCAAGGCATTTAAAGTTCTTACGAAGGAAATATTCAAAGGTTTAAATATCCCAGTAATCAGTTCGAACAATATAATGGATTATTTCAATAAAAAAAAATTCCCGCAAAATATATTGGTTACGCCGTAACCAAAATAATTTCCCGCAAAATATATTGGTTACGCCGTAACCAAAATAATTTCTCGTCGATGATAATGGTTATTCGTAACCAAAAAAAATTCTGGTCATCGATAATAGTTATTTGTGACCAAAAAATATTTCGGTTAGTATTAAAAATTTACAATAACTCCCTTACAATCTAAAATACATAAACATATACATATACATATACATACGAGTATTTGGAACGCTGTCAGATTTATTATTCTACATATATTTAATTATATATCATACGTAGCATATGCACATGCACACATTCACGAACACACGCACAAGAAAGAAAGAAAAAGATTATTGCAATTTATACATATATTTATTCAGTTTAGCAACACCAATTCGGTTTCGCAGCGCCAAGTATTTTGAATAAAATATTTATTCGTATTAAAATATTTATTTGCATAAAAATATATCTGCTTAATATTATGTAATTGTGATGGAATCTATCTGTATTATGGGGATATCACTTATTTTTACAAAGATAATTTGCATAGGGAATGACTTAAGATAATTTTTAATATTATAACTTACAAATTATCGCGGGACAGTAAGTTTAACTACGTAAGTTTAACAACTACGAAAAGAAACCATGTGCACCGCATTTCCCGATCTATGATCGTCCAGCCCCGTGGCCGTGGCGGTAGCCGCAGCGGCGGCGACGGTGGCCCGGAGTAATATCTTTTTATTATATTTATTTTTATGTATTCTTATATTTTTACAATGTATAAGTATAAAAATAAAACAACAAATAAACTTCGTATAATTGGGATTGGTGGAATTGGTTTATTTAAATTTGAATTTTCAGATATAAAGCAAGCATACAAGAAGGAAACAGAGGATCGAAGCTGAATAAACTCATTTAATTAATATAATAATAATAATACTATGTTTCATTAAATTTTTTTCTCTGACGTAGATCATCCTGCATCATCTTCTGCTTCGATTATCTGTAAATATATAAAATCTACATTTTAGTTATTTTAGTTACAACGTAATGTAGAACTTATTATATATAAAAATAGTGGCATTTTGCTATAGTAAGTGTAGAGACTATAAAATGTGTCCGAAGGAGGTGAGAGCATATGGCAGAAAGTCTTGTTACAGGAAATTTAAATGGTAATGGTAATAATTCAGCGAAAATGAACAAAGTGATCTAATATTTTTAACGCACAATATATTGGTGTTGGAATAAAATTAATTTAGTATGTTTATTGGTCAATTGAAATATTGTTAATGGGAATCTAAGAAATTAATGAATTAATAAATTGCGTGGCAACTACTGTGGATTTTATTAAAGTATTACGAATGTATTTCACAAAAGATTGCAAAGCATCAAGGGAGATGTGTTTTCATTGTACTTTCTTCACTAATGTGACTTGCTCTACATTGCAAGCAGTCCACCATAATCTATTTTCTTAATAATTCTTAATGCTATGTCTTTTGACAAATTTTGTCGATTTACCTTATTTGACAAATTTCCAGAAACTTGTGCGAAACAAGATGCTCTGTCTATCTATCTAATCTTCTACGGACAACCTCCAAGTCTGTGCATCCCCTTCATTTATATCCAAGCCTGTGCGTCCCCTTCATTTTTATTGAAGTCCTGTGCGCCCCCTTCATTTCTATAATAATAAGCTTTTCATAAAAACTCTAAATTGCTGGTATACAAATATCTGGCAATTTAAATGCAATGCAATTTATTACTACAATATATTATCTTGTACATGCATGGTACAAATTTCCAGAAACTTATGCGAAAAAAGACGCTTCTCTGTCGAACCTTCTTCGGACAACTTTCTAGTCTGCGACTCTACATAAGAAATCTGTTAAAAAATTTTGGCGACTTACCTTGTTAATTGAGACAATAATTCAGTCTCCCATTTAGTGTTAAAACTCCTGACATTTCAAATGGGGACCACTTACATTATTTGAGACATGGAAGGTTAAGATTGGTAGGTTATAAAGTTAAATGGCATATTTAAAAAAAAAAGGATGTACACTCAGCTCAAACGATTGTGGCCGTTCGAGATTCGATTGCATTCGAGCTTACCAGGGTCCGCTTTTTCACATCGCTAACATTCTACAGTATTTCATGAACATGGTGAGGGTCCTGCCTAGCCACAGGTTGCCGTCTAGAACACTTCTAATTCAAGATGAAACACCACTGTGGTGGCATCTGCCTATGATTGTCATAATTATATAAATCTGCGCGATCGGCTCTGTTCACGATGCTGTAGCGTAAATGACGCCAAAAATAAATGTCAAATGACTTTTATTACAATGAACCTAAAAAAAAATCATAATAATTTTGGGACTGTAAACGATAAATTTGTAATGTCCAAAATAAATAAATCAATGGATTCATAATGGAAGACACAAATAAATAGAGCGGGATGGTGGGGTAATAAAGAATAGAATGGAAACGAATGTTATATATTTCGTAGAGATGGTAAGGGTTAGGAAACCAGAATACTGAGATGTATAAAGTCTTGTGGTATTTTATTCCTAGCAGTCCTCATAGATTAAAATCTAAGACGCTCATTATTAGTGGAAATGTGTAGAGCAAAGAAATACGCATTTATTTCAAAATTTACTATCCGCTATTTTATGTTAACAACGGGAAAATAAACATAACCGAAGCAATGTAGATTAAATTTTGTGACAGGACTGCGCGAACGTGTCTCCTATTAAACATCATCCGTTTACTTCACGCTATATCATAGGCAGATGGTGCCACAGTGGTGTTTCAACTGTTACGTGTTGTAGCAGGGATTTCGGAATAAGGAATGCGGATGGGTTCGCTGCCCGTGGAGCGCTAATGCGCTCTGCTCACGTTCGCCCTGATGTCAGCCTCCAGCTCCAGTGACAATTAGGTTGAATAAAAAGGACTCAGACTTGTTTGTGTAACTTGGTTTGTATTTAAAGGTAAGACAAATTGAAAACACGTCTAATAACTTTGGACGTTGATCAATGAATGAATGTACAAAGATGTCATCGTTTAGAAGAAGCAATGTAACAGGTTTTTGTTAATAAAGATATCCAATTACACAAATGGTTTCTTAATTAATTATTTAACAAATTATTTGATTGGTTCTTCGTTTACGAAGAACGAGCGTTTCATGTGGTATCGGTGATTTTGTAGCGAAGCAACCGAAACCAATATTTAATCAATATTAATTAGCGAACGTCTCTAAGCAGTATTCACTGGAATGATTTGTTCGTAGTTTCAGTTGCTTCGTTTAACAATTTGAATTTGGTGCGTCTAAACTTGGCTATGCCGAGCCTTCTAACATTACGCTCTTTCCACATGTTACCACGCGGTACCGTAACATTCCTTCACCCTTATGGAGAAAAGGTGTTTTCGTAAAACAACTTTTCTAAACTTGCAATGACAGATTTAAAGTTCATTGGGCAGTATGAGATTGAATATTGAAACGTCTTCTTTTGAAAAAAAAGAATCTATAAGAGATAATAAAAACCTTAACCTAAAATTTACAATTCCTTAAGTAGTAATACGATTCCAAGTACATATACTTTAATTAGTAACTTGATAAATATGCAAAATTTGAACGTAACACTTAATAACAGTATAATAATTAATTTAAGATTTTAAAATTTACAAAGAAATGTCTATAACACGGAAATCTTACAGCTATGTATTATCAGTGGAGCAACCTGGTCTAATACATGCTAACTTGAGTTTATTTGTATGTACAATTTTGAATTTATTGGAACCTAACATTATTTCCACAGTTAAATCGTTGATTGCTCTACTGATCTTGTAAGGACCTAGCCAATGACAATCTAGTTTAGTTCGTGGTTCTTTTAGTAAGTACACGTCGTCGCCTACGTTAAATTTACGAGGGTTTGCTTCACGGTCGTAATATCTTTTGCTTCTCTCCTTAGCCCGTTTTAACAAAAAGATCGTCGAGGTATTGGACGAAGGTGCGCGGTACTCTTTCCTTGGCAAACTCAGACGGAATTACCGCTCTCACTCCAAAGACTAATTCGTGTGGTGTAAACCCCGTGGCTTCATGGACTGAAGTATTGTACGAAAACATACCGAATCGAATCCACTCATCCCAATCACCTTTTGTGCAATAATGCCTCAAATAATCAACGAAAACTCTGTGTGCTCTCTCAAGGGAACCTAAGGACTGAGGGTGGAACGCCGTGGAAGTTATCCGTTGTATCCGGAATATTTGGCAAAATCTTTTCATCACCTGACCGACAAAATTTCTTTCTTGATCGGTGTGAATGACCCTCGGACAACCAAATCTACTTATAAATTGTTCGGCCAGGGCCGCTGCTACCGTTATTGCTTCAATATTGACCAATGGAATGGCATCCGAGTATTTCGTTAGATTATCCTGCAGGATAAGCAAATATTTATTTCCGTTTTTGGTTAAGGGTAGAGGCCCCACAATGTCCATTTGGACCTTTTAAAAGGCTCGCGTAGGCGTGTCTGTAATGCACATAGGTTGTTTAACCTTAGCAGAATGAATCTTATCTCTCTGACAGGTGGGACAGGAACGGACAAATTCTGAAATTTCCTTCATCATCCCCTGCCAATAGTAATGTTCCCTGACATACTTTTGGAGTTTCCCCACACCCCTATGACCACCGGCTGAAGACTCGTGAGATTCTTTGATTATCTTTAAACGGCCAGACCTGGCTGGTGTTATAATTTCGCCAGTGCATACAGTAATTAAAAATTGAGAATCGGTGAAAATTCGCTTAAATAAATCCTCTACCTGTTCCCATTCAGGGTCGTTAAAACTATCAAGATCTTTTGAAATACTAAAGGTCCAAGTTTTTAATGAACTCATGAGATTTTTAAGTGCCCTTAGGGAGGCTTCTATATAATCAAAATTTAAACGTTCCGCAGAGTTATCCTTGAAGAGTAAAAGGAAAATAGAAAATTGATCACCAGGAAGTGCCATAGCATCGCCAACCTCTAGCTGATATTGTCGCATCTGTTGCAAGGAAAATCTATTTCGTCTCAACAACTCAATTGTAACTTCGGAAGTAATATTGCCATTAAGTGGTAAAAAATGAGCAACATTGTCTCTCCGCATGTATAAATGATCCTTTACGTACAGGATGGTTGGCAGAAGGGAAAGGTGAATTGTTCGTCTATCTATGTTCACATTATTAGCCATAACTTCACTAATCTCCATATTGGGTGGTTTGTTTATTTCAGGATCTACTGAGGTCTTTTTAACGAGGGACTCCCGTGCAGTTTTGATCGCAGAACAGTTCGGTAATTCAGCCCCTGGATTTCCAATTCCAGGCATAACAGTTTCTTTTCGTGTCTCTTCATTCACAGTACAACAACAACAACAAGGTGCCCCTCTACCTTGATGATCAACACTCTGGAGCCCCATGCAAGTCACCGCAGGGGTCGACGAGTCACAGGGTCTCTTAGGAGCACTGCGAGCCCCGGGCTCATATCGAACACAGGCCGTCGCCCTAGTCTCCTGAAGCGCGATCCAGAGGCTTGGAGTCAACGTTTGCCGACAGGAGGTTCGAAACAACGACACCATGTCCGACTGGGAGAACCCTCTAAAATTCTCAAATTCTCTTTCAAATGTAAGTGGTTCTAACACATCAATTTGTAAATTTGTTTGAGAATTGTTGTTTATGTCTGAGCACGCTGGTGAGGGAGTGAGGTTAGGCGACAGTGGGAAACTTGAAATGAACTTCTGTGGTTGCACTAAAGTTTGTCAGTTGTATTTTAAAAACGCGTGAGAAGTGAGCTCTTGAGCCCCCTATTAACAATGCACTTGAAAGCACACACTGAGCGTTGAGCGATTCACGAGGTGAGAAAATGAAAAAGCGTACGCGACACGTTTGATACTACACGCTACGTGAACAAGAGTGAATACAATATGGATGATCATTTCCGTTGCCGACGTCGTCTCGAACATTCTCGGAGATCGACAGACGTGGGGAAATCTGATTGGTGGATGCATAGACGTGGTGAGCGTTGATTGGTGGATCGATTGTCGATGAGTTGTGATTGGCTGATCGATTGTCGATGAGTTGTGATTGGCTGATCGATTGTAGATCAGCCTGGTGTTCAGCTGCCCAGGAGGTGCTGCTGTGAGCGTGGGTGCGGTGATGAGAGGAACTAGGTGAATCTCAAACAAAATTCAATGCCTCAGAATTATCAGCTTCTATCTTCTCGCGCGCCAAGAAGACAGATGCCACCATTACTTCTATTTCATTACATGTATTTTTGTCATCTGTTTCATCCGCCATAGAATCTGGAAACGGTGTCATGTCTGCATAGACAAGCACCCTCTCCGGATCTACAGAGTCAGAATGGATCGTATCGTCCGTCGGTGCGTTTGGTGATCGAGGGACGATGCTCTGGCAAGGATCAACAGTGTTTCGCGAGAGTGCATCTGCATTAGAATTGGCTTTTCCCGGTTTGTAAACTATATTATAATCATACTCATTTAAACAAATTCGCCATCTCATTAATTTAGATGTGGGGTCCTTAGCGTTATGCAGCCATACTAGAGGGCGATGATCGGTAATCAAGGTAAATTGTTGGCCGTACAGGTAAGGTCGGAAATGCTCTACCCCGAACAATACTGCTAAAATTTCCTTTTCAATCGTGGAATAATTGATTTTAGCTCCGTTCAAAGTTTTAGAGGCATACGAGATAGGGAGATCACCACCGACCTCTCCCTGACTCAACACAGCACCTACAGCATAGTCCGAAGCATCAGTGGTCACAAGGAAAGGTTTTGTGAAATCGGGGTACTGTAGCAGTGGCTCCAAACAAATTATATCCCTCAGCTGTTCAAAAAACCTTCGAATTTCTGAGGTCCAACGAAAAGGAATATCTCTCTTTAGTAAGCTAGTCAGGGGTTTGGCAATTTTAGCCATATTGGGGATGAATCTCCTATAATAGCCCACGAGTCCCAAGAATTGCTTCACATTTTTCTTTGTTTTAGGTATAGGAAATTGCTTTACGGCTGAGACTTTTCCGGGATCCGGTTTCACTCCTGCGCTCGAAATTACATGACCCAGGTAAACTATCTGTTTTTGTAAAAATCGGCATTTTTGTGGCTGTAAAGTTAACCCGGAATTTTGTAGTCGCGCTAAAAGTACTTTTAATTTCCGATTATGTTCTTCAAGTGAATCCGCGTAAATGACAATGTCGTCCATATAGACGAAAAGTTCGATACCCTGTAACCCGGTTAATATCAAATCCATAACTCTTTGAAAGGTTGCGGGCGCATTCTTTAGACCGAATGGCATCCTATTGAACTCGAAATGACCGTGTGGGGTTGAAAAGGCAGTTTTAGGTTTAGATATCGGGTCGACGGGTATCTGGTGGAACCCAGAGGCTAAGTCTAAGGTGCTAAAATACTTAGCCCCTCCCAATTGATCTAAAATCTCAGTAATATTGGGTAATGGATAGGCGTCGGACACGGTTACTTCATTCAATTTTCGATAATCGATGACCATTCGCCATTTAGGTTTTCCCGACGAGTCAGATTTTTTCGGAACTATCCATACCGGTGAATTATACGGTGAACATGAGGGCTGTATTATTTTGCTGCTTAGTAAGGAATCTACTTGTTTATTTATCTCATCTTTGTGGACTAGAGGATATCTGTATTGTTTGGTTTTAATTGGAACTTCGTCAGTAGTAATTATGGTGTGCTGTGTAACGTTAGTAGATCCTAAATTATCCATCGGAAGATAAAACTGGTATACGAATCTGTTTATAACTTCTAAAATACTACTCTTCTCAATCTCGTTTAAATGGTCTAGTTCGAGCAACTTAATCAACTGAGCTAATCTTTGAGCGCGAACTTTGGATTTGTCAACGTCGGGGTCGGAATTGATTGTTTGCGATAAACCAGGATAGGGCTTAGAATCGAATTCCTCCAACTCAATGGGAGGTACCGTTAGGACGATATGGTCACTTGTAGTATTTATAGCGTATAATTTTACAGTGCCATTTCGTTGACTAGCCAGACATTCGCCTATAAAAACACCGGGTCCGGCGTCTAATCTCCGCACATAACCTGAGGGGTTATCACCCTTGGCAGGTACTGCGATTAAGGTTCTTGTTCGAGGGGGTAAATTAAGTGGGGAATTAACGCCGAAGGAGGGTTCTCCTTTACCAAATTTTAACACACCAGATAAATTTTCTTTAAATTCAATAGTTGCCTCTTGTTTTTGCAGAAACGAGATACCTAGGAGCCCGTCACATTTAAGGGAGAAATCATCGCTTACTATTTGGAAATGGATGGGAGTGTTATGGATTGAACCTGAAAGTTCTCTAAACTCTTTAAGAGATGGCTTTCGAAGCTATGAAGGAGAGTAAATGCGAGGAACACTATTTGGATCGTTGGATCGAGCTTTATATTAATGGCCCATGGTGGCCCAGGTTTACAAAAATCTCGCGACACAGCGGTTACGCGAGGAAGTCACAAGACCACACGCGCGGACAGACAGAACCAATGCGGTTTGTAACCCAAAGCTCGTAATTCCGCACTCGAACACTCGCGTGGAAGCAGAAAGATGAAACCAAAGCATTGACACACATGTGTCTAAAAGTCTAGCGACGAAAAGGTACTAGCTCCAAGACGAGCTACGCATTTACGCATTAACGCAAGAAGAGGCCTCGGAGTAATTCGCGAGCCGCCGGCCGGGCTCGGCCCCCCCCCCGCCGATCCCGCGACTCAAGCTATTCGGTCCACCCGAATCACGGAATCGACGAGAGCAGCCAACCGGTCCCACCGTCGGCCCGCGCAGGCCAAACTATATACATATATACAAGGCTTACAACTAGGAGAGAATATATACAGCTTAGCCTACTTAACAATATACTTCGGAAAACGTTTCGAACATGGATTAAAACAACAACCTCGCCATGCGTTTTGAGCATCCCTGCACCAATACCCGTAAATTCATAGACCCTTCCACTATTAATTTGTAAATCGGAGACTAATCCTGCGCGTTTTATTAGATTCAATTGCGAACCGGTGTCCACCAGGAATTTAGCGGAGTCCTGAGAAAAACGATCGCTCTCAAGGGAGACAACAGGTGGTCGAGCGGCATCGACTATATCGAATCTGTGGCAGATACGATAGACACGGCGCGTGCAATGAGGGGTTTGGTCGGCACCGCGCCTTTTTGCCGACTCCCCTTCGAGTTTAAATTTTGGTGAGCTTTTAAAGATGTTGGGTCACACTGGTCCGCCCCGGAGGAAGAATCGCGTTGATTTTGTCCCGAATTGAAATTTTCCCGGTCATTCCTAGTAGGTGAATAGTGCTGGTTCCCTTTAGAATTAAAGTCTCGCCGTTTTATACCGTGATTCGAGTTACGCCGATTCTCGGGTGTCGCGGAGGCAAACGAGTTTTGTGAAGGTTGAGAACCCCGTTTATAGCATTGTGCCTCGAGGTGACCCGTTTTCCTACAGTAATTGCATCTTTTAAAATTACGAGTTGAGGGGGCATACTTGTTATTGCTTACCAACTGGCAATCTGACCGATAATGGCCAAATTGGTTGCAATTAAAACATCTAATGTTTTTATTTGAATTTACCGCAAACACCGTAGACCTATTTGCAGACAATACGTGGCTCACGCTATTGCTCACATTTTTCTTTTGTCTAGCACACCTAGTGGCTATACGAATAACATTTGTTAAACCTTCCACTTCCTGATTAACAATAGACATCATCATCGCGTCGTCACGTAAACCTCACAGAAATCCCGATACTGCTTCTACCTCCAGTACAGATTTGACACCCTTAACCTGTTCTGGGTTTGACTTTTCTTGAGCTATCTCTATCCCATTATCCAGAATTTCATGCACTCTAGCACCGAACTCTTCTATGCTTTCTCCGTCTTTACGCTCTATGTTCCTTAGATCAGGCATGGAACTAAAGTGAACGCAGCGGCCGTTTTTTGGAGGCAACGCCTCCTTTCTCCTGCCGCGCGTCTTCGCCCCCGCGGCGGGCCCAGGAGCTTCGAGCGCCTCAGACCCGTACCATATGAACCGCGTGTGGCGCATTGGGGCGACACCCGTATCAATAGATTTCCGCATCACCCATGGGGTACTATTATCGATGCGTTTTTTTTTGTCAGTGGTATCTCCTGTAGGCCTATTCCACTGTGTCACGCGATAAAAATGGATAGGAAAAACGCGTTTTACTATCAAAATTTTAAATACGTATAAATATCTAAAATTTAGATATGCCCAGCACGTCTAAACGTGCGCGAAAATGAAGTTTTCCCAAACGTATTTAAAATTTTGATAGTAAAACGCGTTTTTCCTATCCATTTTTATCGCGTGACACAGTGGAATAGGCCTACAGGGGATACCACTGACAAAAAAAAACGCATCGATAATAGTACCCCATGGGTGATGCGGAAATCTATTGATACGGGTGTCGCCTCAATGCGCCACACGCGGTTCATATGGTACGGGTCTACGGTGCTCGAAGCTCCTGGGCCCGCCGCAGGGGCGAAGACGCGCGGCGGGAGGAAGGAGGCGTTGCCTCCGAAAAACGGCCGCTGCGTTCACTTTAGTTCCATGCCTGTCTTACACAGTGTCGCCTTTGCACGCTGCGGGAAAGCACCTTTATGTACTTGAAGCTCATTCTGATTTCACATCTTTTTTTACTTTGTATTTATTAGTATTTTCTTTTTTTGTGATTTATTTGATTTCGTGTACTTGGCGTAATTTTTTTACTTTTTTAAAGTTTTTTTTGGGGGATCTCACTTCTTTTTACAAAGATAATTTACTTATTATAACTTACAAATTATCGCGGGACAGAATTAAGGATAAATTCTACGTATTGGTTTATATAAGCTGAATAAACTCATTTAATTAATATAATAATAATGCTATGTTTCCATAAATTTTTTTCGCTGCCGTAGATCATACTGCATCATCTTCTGCTTCGATTATCTGTAAATATATATAAAATCTACATTTTAGTTATTTTAGTTACAACTTAACGTAGAACTTATTATATATAGAAATAGAGTGGCCTTTCGCTTTAGTGAGTGTAGAGACTAAATAATGTGTCCAAAGGAGGTGCGAGCGTATGGCAGAAAGTCTTGTTGCAGCAAATTTAAATGCTAATGGCAATAATTCAGTGAAATGAACGCGGAGATCCAATATTTTTAACGCACAATGTATTGGTGTTGGAATGAAACTAATTTAGTATGTTTATTGGTGATTTTAAATACTGGGAATCTAAAAAATTAATGAATTAATGAATAGCGTGACAACTACTTTGGATTTTATTAATTAATGTATTACAAATGTCTTTCACAAAAGATTGAAAAGCATTAACGGAGATGTGTTTTCAGTGAACTTTCTTCACTAATGTGACTTGCTTTACATTGCAAGCAGTCCACCATAATCTATTTTCTTAATAATTCTTAATGCTATGTCTTTAAACAAATTTTGTCGATTTACCTTATTTGACAAAGTTACAGAAACTTGTGGGAAACAAGATGCTCTGTCTATCTATTTAATATTCTCCGGACAACCTCAACGCCTGTGCATTCCCTTTATTTCTATCCATCCAAACCTGTGCGTCCCCTTCAATTGTACTATCTAAGCCTGTGCGTCTCCTTCATTTTTATCGAAGTCCTGTACGTCCCCTTCATTTCTATAATATAATAACCTTTACATAAAACAAAAACTCTAAATTGCTGGTATACAAATACAAATATCTGGCAATTTAAATTCAATGCAATTGTTTACTACAATATATTATTTTGTACAAGCATGGTACAAATTTCTAGAAACTTATGCGAAAGAAGGTGCTTCTCTGTCGAACCTTCTCCGGACAACTTCCAAGTCTGCGACTCTGCATAAAAAATCTATTAAATAAATTTGGCGACTTACCTTGTTAATTGAGACAATAATTCCGTCTCCTATTTAGTGTAAAAACTCCTGACATCTCAAATTTGGACCACTTACATAATTTGACACTTGGAGGTTAAGATTGGTAGGTTATAAAGTTCAATGTATTTAAAAAATAGTTTGTACAATGACGGACGACGATCCCTGCCGAATAATCCCGAGAGTCGACGAACGAAGAACGAAACATGTGTTAGTTTCGTTTTGACTGAAGGTGTGCGTGTAACGCGTATACGTATTGACGACGATATATATACGTAATGTTTGATGACGAAAAATTTCTAGGAGAATCAGAAGAAGAAAATCTTACCGTTTCCGACTGAATCCATGAGACGATATTATCATATCTCTGATATGCGTGAACCGATTTTATTGAAATTGGTCTCATTCGAAAGCTTATATGCGGTTTACATTAGAAAAATGCCTTTAAATTAAGAAAATATTGTAGGCGTGATGAGATATTAATGAAATAAGTTTCAGGTTAGGTTGGATTAGCAAGGCGACGAGTAAATGATAGCGGTAGCGACAATCGACATATACAGGGTGTCGAAACATGTACTTGGCGTCGAGACGCTACCGCGTCTCTAGATATTATTGTTTATAGAGTTCAGATCAGGGATCGGTGGACTCGAGCTGTCCCTAGACACCTACAGGAGCGGTGGTAATGTGTGCGTGAATTGACGCCAGCGCGAAGCCAGCCAAGTGGCTCGAGTCTGACGAAGCTACGCTAGCACCGAGTCCAAGCTGTAGTAACGTAAGCATGTGAGGTCACATTCGCCTCGCGTTGCCGCCACTTGGCTGGCTTCGCGTTGGAATCAATTCACGCATACATTACCACCGCTCTGTAGGTGTCTAGGGACAGCTCGAGTCCACCGATCCCTGGTTCAGATATCTTCAGATTATGATGAATCTAGATAATATAACTACTACTGTAAATAATTTAAATTGATTGTTTATTAAAATTATATTTTCAATTTAAGGATCATTTTATAATAAATGTGGTTATTGGTGGAAAATAAGAATATGAGATTATTATTAAAAAAAATGTGATTTTTATTTTTTTCTTATAATGAACTCATATTTTACTTTGTTGTTTATATTATATATTATATTTATTAAGTTGATTCCCACACAGCACACAACAAGGGTGTAAGGGTGTAAAGGGCGTAAAGGGCGTAAAGGGCGCAAAGGGTGCAAGGGTAAGGGGTGCAAGGGTAAGGGGTGCAAGGGTAAGGGGTGCAAGGGTAAGGGGTGCCAGGGTGCAAAGGTGAAAGGGTAAAGGGTACAAGGGTAAAGGGTACAAGGGTAAAGGGTACAAGGGTAAAGGGTACAAGGGTAAAGGGTACAAGGGTAAAGGGTACA
Organism: Andrena marginata; assembly: GCA_963932335.1. Taxonomy (NCBI): domain Eukaryota; kingdom Metazoa; phylum Arthropoda; class Insecta; order Hymenoptera; family Andrenidae; genus Andrena; species Andrena marginata. The sequence goes on from OZ010664.1 coordinate 14,916,244, forward strand.
AGGGTAAAGGGTACAAGGGTAAAGGGTACAAGGGTAAAGGGTACAAGGGTAAAGGGTACAAGGGTAAAGGGTACAAGGGTAAAGGGTACAAGGGTAAAGGGTACAAGGGTAAAGGGTACAAGGGTAAAGGGTACAAGGGTAAAGGGTACAAGGGTAAAGGGTACAAGGGTAAAGGGTACAAGGGTAAAGGGTACAAGGGTAAAGGGTACAAGGGTAAAGGGTACAAGGGTAAAGGGTACAAGGGTAAAGGGTACAAGGGTAAAGGGTACAAGGGTAAAGGGTACAAGGGTAAAGGGTACAAGGGTAAAGGGTACAAGGGTAAAGGGTACAAGGGTAAAGGGTACAAGGGTAAAGGGTACAAGGGTAAAGGGTACAAGGGTAAAGGGTACAAGGGTAAAGGGTACAAGGGTAAAGGGTACAAGGGTAAAGGGTACAAGGGTAAAGGGTACAAGGGTAAAGGGTACAAGGGTAAAGGGTACAAGGGTAAAGGGTACAAGGGTAAAGGGTACAAGGGTAAAGGGTACAAGGGTAAAGGGTACAAGGGTAAAGGGTACAAGGGTAAAGGGTACAAGGGTAAAGGGTACAAGGGTAAAGGGTACAAGGGTAAAGGGTACAAGGGTAAAGGGTACAAGGGTAAAGGGTACAAGGGTAAAGGGTACAAGGGTAAAGGGTACAAGGGTAAAGGGTACAAGGGTAAAGGGTACAAGGGTAAAGGGTACAAGGGTAAAGGGTACAAGGGTAAAGGGTACAAGGGTAAAGGGTACAAGGGTAAAGGGTACAAGGGTAAAGGGTACAAGGGTAAAGGGTACAAGGGTAAAGGGTACAAGGGTAAAGGGTACAAGGGTAAAGGGTACAAGGGTAAAGGGTACAAGGGTAAAGGGTACAAGGGTAAAGGGTACAAGGGTAAAGGGTACAAGGGTAAAGGGTACAAGGGTAAAGGGTACAAGGGTAAAGGGTACAAGGGTAAAGGGTACAAGGGTAAAGGGTACAAGGGTAAAGGGTACAAGGGTAAAGGGTACAAGGGTAAAGGGTACAAGGGTAAAGGGTACAAGGGTAAAGGGTACAAGGGTAAAGGGTACAAGGGTAAAGGGTACAAGGGTAAAGGGTACAAGGGTAAAGGGTACAAGGGTAAAGGGTACAAGGGTAAAGGGTACAAGGGTAAAGGGTACAAGGGTAAAGGGTACAAGGGTAAAGGGTACAAGGGTAAAGGGTACAAGGGTAAAGGGTACAAGGGTAAAGGGTACAAGGGTAAAGGGTACAAGGGTAAAGGGTACAAGGGTAAAGGGTACAAGGGTAAAGGGTACAAGGGTAAAGGGTACAAGGGTAAAGGGTACAAGGGTAAAGGGTACAAGGGTAAAGGGTACAAGGGTAAAGGGTACAAGGGTAAAGGGTACAAGGGTAAAGGGTACAAGGGTAAAGGGTACAAGGGTAAAGGGTACAAGGGTAAAGGGTACAAGGGTAAAGGGTACAAGGGTAAAGGGTACAAGGGTAAAGGGTACAAGGGTAAAGGGTACAAGGGTAAAGGGTACAAGGGTAAAGGGTACAAGGGTAAAGGGTACAAGGGTAAAGGGTACAAGGGTAAAGGGTACAAGGGTAAAGGGTACAAGGGTAAAGGGTACAAGGGTAAAGGGTACAAGGGTAAAGGGTACAAGGGTAAAGGGTACAAGGGTAAAGGGTACAAGGGTAAAGGGTACAAGGGTAAAGGGTACAAGGGTAAAGGGTACAAGGGTAAAGGGTACAAGGGTAAAGGGTACAAGGGTAAAGGGTACAAGGGTAAAGGGTACAAGGGTAAAGGGTACAAGGGTAAAGGGTACAAGGGTAAAGGGTACAAGGGTAAAGGGTACAAGGGTAAAGGGTACAAGGGTAAAGGGTACAAGGGTAAAGGGTACAAGGGTAAAGGGTACAAGGGTAAAGGGTACAAGGGTAAAGGGTACAAGGGTAAAGGGTACAAGGGTAAAGGGTACAAGGGTAAAGGGTACAAGGGTAAAGGGTACAAGGGTAAAGGGTACGAGGGTAAAGGGTACGAGGGTAAAGGGTACGAGGGTAAAGGGTACGAGGGTAAAGGGTACGAGGGTAAAGGGTACGAGGGTAAAGGGTACGAGGGTAAAGGGTACGAGGGTAAAGGGTACGAGGGTAAAGGGTACGAGGGTAAAGGGTACGAGGGTAAAGGGTACGAGGGTAAAGGGTACGAGGGTAAAGGGTACGAGGGTAAAGGGTACGAGGGTAAAGGGTACGAGGGTAAAGGGTACGAGGGTAAAGGGTACGAGGGTAAAGGGTACGAGGGTAAAGGGTACGAGGGTAAAGGGTACGAGGGTAAAGGGTACGAGGGTAAAGGGTACGAGGGTAAAGGGTACGAGGGTAAAGGGTACGAGGGTAAAGGGTACGAGGGTAAAGGGTACGAGGGTAAAGGGTACGAGGGTAAAGGGTACGAGGGTAAAGGGTACGAGGGTAAAGGGTACAGAGGGTAAAGGGTACAAGGGTAAAGGGTACAAGGGTAAAGGGTACAAGGGTAAAGGGTACAAGGGTAAAGGGTACAAGGGTAAAGGGTAAAGGGTACAAGGGTAAAGGGTACAAGGGTAAAGGGTACAAGGGTAAAGGGTACAAGGGTAAAGGGTACAAGGGTAAAGGGTACAAGGGTAAAGGGTACAAGGGTAAAGGGTACAAGGGTAAAGGGTACAAGGGTAAAGGGTACAAGGGTAAAGGGTACAAGGGTAAAGGGTACAAGGGTAAAGGGTACAAGGGTAAAGGGTACAAGGGTAAAGGGTACAAGGGTAAAGGGTACAAGGGTAAAGGGTACAAGGGTAAAGGGTACAAGGGTAAAGGGTACAAGGGTAAAGGGTACAAGGGTAAAGGGTACAAGGGTAAAGGGTACAAGGGTAAAGGGTACAAGGGTAAAGGGTACAAGGGTAAAGGGTACAAGGGTAAAGGGTACAAGGGTAAAGGGTACAAGGGTAAAGGGTACAAGGGTAAAGGGTACAAGGGTAAAGGGTACAAGGGTAAAGGGTACAAGGGTAAAGGGTACAAGGGTAAAGGGTACAAGGGTAAAGGGTACAAGGGTAAAGGGTACAAGGGTAAAGGGTACAAGGGTAAAGGGTACAAGGGTAAAGGGTACAAGGGTAAAGGGTACAAGGGTAAAGGGTACAAGGGTAAAGGGTACAAGGGTAAAGGGTACAAGGGTAAAGGGTACAAGGGTAAAGGGTACAAGGGTAAAGGGTACAAGGGTAAAGGGTACAAGGGTAAAGGGTACAAGGGTAAAGGGTACAAGGGTAAAGGGTACAAGGGTAAAGGGTACAAGGGTAAAGGGTACAAGGGTAAAGGGTACAAGGGTAAAGGGTACAAGGGTAAAGGGTACAAGGGTAAAGGGTACAAGGGTAAAGGGTACAAGGGTAAAGGGTACAAGGGTAAAGGGTACAAGGGTAAAGGGTACAAGGGTAAAGGGTACAAGGGTAAAGGGTACAAGGGTAAAGGGTACAAGGGTAAAGGGTACAAGGGTAAAGGGTACAAGGGTAAAGGGTACAAGGGTAAAGGGTACAAGGGTAAAGGGTACAAGGGTAAAGGGTACAAGGGTAAAGGGTACAAGGGTAAAGGGTACAAGGGTAAAGGGTACAAGGGTAAAGGGTACAAGGGTAAAGGGTACAAGGGTAAAGGGTACAAGGGTAAAGGGTACAAGGGTAAAGGGTACAAGGGTAAAGGGTACAAGGGTAAAGGGTACAAGGGTAAAGGGTACAAGGGTAAAGGGTACAAGGGTAAAGGGTACAAGGGTAAAGGGTACAAGGGTAAAGGGTACAAGGGTAAAGGGTACAAGGGTAAAGGGTACAAGGGTAAAGGGTACAAGGGTAAAGGGTACAAGGGTAAAGGGTACAAGGGTAAAGGGTACAAGGGTAAAGGGTACAAGGGTAAAGGGTACAAGGGTAAAGGGTACAAGGGTAAAGGGTACAAGGGTAAAGGGTACAAGGGTAAAGGGTACAAGGGTAAAGGGTACAAGGGTAAAGGGTACAAGGGTAAAGGGTACAAGGGTAAAGGGTACAAGGGTAAAGGGTACAAGGGTAAAGGGTACAAGGGTAAAGGGTACAAGGGTAAAGGGTACAAGGGTAAAGGGTACAAGGGTAAAGGGTACAAGGGTAAAGGGTACAAGGGTAAAGGGTACAAGGGTAAAGGGTACAAGGGTAAAGGGTACAAGGGTAAAGGGTACAAGGGTAAAGGGTACAAGGGTAAAGGGTACAAGGGTAAAGGGTACAAGGGTAAAGGGTACAAGGGTAAAGGGTACAAGGGTAAAGGGTACAAGGGTAAAGGGTACAAGGGTAAAGGGTACAAGGGTAAAGGGTACAAGGGTAAAGGGTACAAGGGTAAAGGGTACAAGGGTAAAGGGTACAAGGGTAAAGGGTACAAGGGTAAAGGGTACAAGGGTAAAGGGTACAAGGGTAAAGGGTACAAGGGTAAAGGGTACAAGGGTAAAGGGTACAAGGGTAAAGGGTACAAGGGTAAAGGGTACAAGGGTAAAGGGTACAAGGGTAAAGGGTACAAGGGTAAAGGGTACAAGGGTAAAGGGTACAAGGGTAAAGGGTACAAGGGTAAAGGGTACAAGGGTAAAGGGTACAAGGGTAAAGGGTACAAGGGTAAAGGGTACAAGGGTAAAGGGTACAAGGGTAAAGGGTACAAGGGTAAAGGGTACAAGGGTAAAGGGTACAAGGGTAAAGGGTACAAGGGTAAAGGGTACAAGGGTAAAGGGTACAAGGGTAAAGGGTACAAGGGTAAAGGGTACAAGGGTAAAGGGTACAAGGGTAAAGGGTACAAGGGTAAAGGGTACAAGGGTAAAGGGTACAAGGGTAAAGGGTACAAGGGTAAAGGGTACAAGGGTAAAGGGTACAAGGGTAAAGGGTACAAGGGTAAAGGGTACAAGGGTAAAGGGTACAAGGGTAAAGGGTACAAGGGTAAAGGGTACAAGGGTAAAGGGTACAAGGGTAAAGGGTACAAGGGTAAAGGGTACAAGGGTAAAGGGTACAAGGGTAAAGGGTACAAGGGTAAAGGGTACAAGGGTAAAGGGTACAAGGGTAAAGGGTACAAGGGTAAAGGGTACAAGGGTAAAGGGTACAAGGGTAAAGGGTACAAGGGTAAAGGGTACAAGGGTAAAGGGTACAAGGGTAAAGGGTACAAGGGTAAAGGGTACAAGGGTAAAGGGTACAAGGGTAAAGGGTACAAGGGTAAAGGGTACAAGGGTAAAGGGTACAAGGGTAAAGGGTACGAGGGTAAAGGGTACGAGGGTAAAGGGTACGAGGGTAAAGGGTACGAGGGTAAAGGGTACGAGGGTAAAGGGTACGAGGGTAAAGGGTACGAGGGTAAAGGGTACGAGGGTAAAGGGTACGAGGGTAAAGGGTACGAGGGTAAAGGGTACGAGGGTAAAGGGTACGAGGGTAAAGGGTACGAGGGTAAAGGGTACGAGGGTAAAGGGTACGAGGGTAAAGGGTACGAGGGTAAAGGGTACGAGGGTAAAGGGTACGAGGGTAAAGGGTACGAGGGTAAAGGGTACGAGGGTAAAGGGTACGAGGGTAAAGGGTACGAGGGTAAAGGGTACGAGGGTAAAGGGTACGAGGGTAAAGGGTACGAGGGTAAAGGGTACGAGGGTAAAGGGTACGAGGGTAAAGGGTACGAGGGTAAAGGGTACGAGGGTAAAGGGTACGAGGGTAAAGGGTACGAGGGTAAAGGGTACGAGGGTAAAGGGTACGAGGGTAAAGGGTACGAGGGTAAAGGGTACGAGGGTAAAGGGTACGAGGGTAAAGGGTACGAGGGTAAAGGGTACGAGGGTAAAGGGTACGAGGGTAAAGGGTACGAGGGTAAAGGGTGCGAGGGTAAAGGGTACGAGGGTAAAGGGTACGAGGGTAAAGGGTACGAGGGTAAAGGGTACGAGGGTAAAGGGTACGAGGGTAAAGGGTACGAGGGTAAAGGGTACGAGGGTAAAGGGTACGAGGGTAAAGGGTACGAGGGTAAAGGGTACGAGGGTAAAGGGTACGAGGGTAAAGGGTACGAGGGTAAAGGGTACGAGGGTAAAGGGTACGAGGGTAAAGGGTACGAGGGTAAAGGGTACGAGGGTAAAGGGTACGAGGGTAAATGGTACAGGGGTAAAGGGTACAAGGGTAAAGAGTATAAGGGTAAAGGGTATAAGGGTAAAGGGTAAAAGGTGTAACGGTATATAATGGTATACAGGGTGTCCCAAAAATGCTGCGGGTCATTGAAGGGGGTGATTCAGGGGGTGATTGGAAACAACTTTTTCCTTTGCGAAAATGTTCTCCGAGGTTTCGTTAACGAGATATTAACAAAAAGCACCGACCAATCAGAGCCCGAGATTGGAGGCCGAGTTCCCGCGCTAGCGTGGCCGCGCGCCGCGCTGCTACTACGAACAAGCAACTCGGCATGCATCGATGGAAATTGCAGAGAATGGCAAATGAAAAAGACGTAACAAATAAAATCGAACATTTTGTCATTGTTTGTTTGTCATTTAAAGTGAAAAATGAATAAAGGATAAATGGATGAAAATCATGCGTAACGTAAAAAGACAAATACAAAGGTTTTTTTTAGAAGAATCGAAAATAATAATTACTTGGAGTGAGAGGATAAGGAACACGTAAATTTCCTTTTTTAATAACGTACAAACGAAAAGGTAATGCAACAGGGAACGAGCGAAAAGTGATGGTAGTTCGTTATTGTGATAAAAATCCATAGTTCAATAACGTCCAACACTGTTGTTGATAATGAATAACTCCGTTTAAAAACTGCGAAAAAAATTTACGTACGGAAATTTGGAGAATTATCACCGGAAATTACCCATAACCTGCGTTAAATTTAAAAAATAATAGTCGCCAATAATGTACCTAAAACTCACCCTTTCGGAAATTCACCTGCAGCTTGAAAATCTGTGTCACTAGGTCACTGAACCGATCCTGGTCATCGACAGACGCGCCGAATGCACAGCTGATCTCAGGTACACGACGCCATCCAAAGTTAAAGGTCGCAACGTCAAGTGCGTCCGGGTTAATGTACCGAATATTCACTTCACTGCACGGCTACTAACACTGATCACTTAATTTATTTTTCATGGAACGTGTTGTTCCTACGTTATAAAAATTGGTGGAAATGAATTTTTACTTGGCGTTCGGAGCCGTGGGTATTTCCGCGCAAATTCTCACGCTGCAGCACTTGCGTCCTCGTTGTTCGGGGGGTGCAACCAGAACATCGCGTAATACTCTTGAGCAGAGAACATTTCTGCGGTGTGATTGCTTGCTGACTGACAAGATTTTTACGAAGCGACTTCTTCTACCCTCAAATAGTTTCTCTCGTTCCATTATGAGTTGACCCCCCACCAGACCAAGAGGCTTCAGGTAGAAAGAAGCCAGCACATTTTCGAAACACACGTGGTTCGCAGAAGTGCAACGAACGGACTATCGTGCACTTTTACAAAACTCCGCGTTCCGTCCTTTTACTGCTAATGTACCCATTGCTTCGAGGTAGGCAGCAGACACCACGTGTTTCGGTTCGAAAGGGACGGAAGAGAAGAGAAACAGAAAGTCTTCGAGTTGCTATAAAGAAAAAAATCCTGTTTCCAGTTTCCATTTTCCGATACTCTGAGTTCACGTCTGCTACGAGGCGGAACCAACTAAGCCATAAATTACCCAAAACTGTAGGAAACCGTTGTCTACCGTCGAGTAGTGGGACAGTACGGTCATAAACCGCGACCCTAGCGAAATGCTCTGCGTCGACGAATTCCGTGCGAGTGAAGCCTTGGGGAGGAGATACTGCTGTGAAGAGGACCTCTTTAGGACAGTGGCCGTTTGGGAGGGATGCACGTGGTCTGCTGCCTACCTCGAAGCAATGGGTACATTAGCAGTAAAAGGACGGAACGCGGAGTTTTGTAAAAGTGCACGATAGTCCGTTCGTTGCACTTCTGCGAAGCACGTGTGTTTCGAAAATGTGCTGGCTTCTTTCTACCTGAAGCCTCTTGGTCTGGTGGGGGGTCAACTCATAATGGAACGAGAGAAACTATTTGAGGGTAGAAGAAGTCGCTTCGTAAAAATCTTGTCAGTCAGCAAGCAATCACGTCGCAGAAATGTTCTCTGCTCAAGAGTATTACGCGATGTTCTGGTTGCACCCCCCGAACAACGAGGACGCAAGTGCTGCAGCGTGAGAATTTGCGCGGAAATACCCACGGCTCCGAACGCCAAGTAAAAATTCATTTCCACCAATTTTTATAACGTAGGAACAACGCGTTCCATGAAAAATAAATTAAGTGATCAGTGTTAGTAGCCGTGCAGTGAAGTGAATATTCGGTACGTTGACCTGGACGCACCTGACATTGCGACCCTTAACTTTCGGTAGTGTCGTATACCTGGGACCAGATGTGCACTGAGCTGGTCCATCGATGACCAGGATCGGTTCAGTGACCCTGTGACACAGATTTTCAAGCTGCAGGTGAATTTCCAACAAGGGTGAGTTTTAGTTACTTTATTGGTGATCATTCATTTTTAAATTTAACGCAAACGATGGCTTACTTCCGGCGATAATTCTCCAAATTCCCGTACGAAAATATTTATTCGGGCTTTTTAAACAGACTTATTCGTTATCACCAACAGTGCTGGCCGTTATTGAATTACGGATTTTTATCACAATAACGAACTACTATTATTTTTCGTTAATTTCCTGTTACATTACCTTTTCGTGGCTACGTTATTAACACAAGAAAATTTACGTATTCCTTATCCTCCCACTTCAAATAATTATTATTTTCGAATCTTCTAAAAAAAACTGCGTATTCGTCTTTTTACGTTGCACGCGATTTTCATCCATTTATCCTTTATTCATTATTCACTTTAAATGACGAACAAACCATGACAACATGTTCGATTTTATTTGTTACGTCTTTTTCATTTGCCATTCTGTGCAATTTCCTTCGATGCATGCCGAGTTGCTTGTTCGCAGTCACAGCGCGGCGCGCGGCCACGCTACCGCGGGAACTCGGCCGCCAATCTCGGGCTCTGATTGGTCGGTGCTTTTTGTTAATATCTCGTTAACGAAACCTCGGAGAACATTTTCGCAAAGGAAAAAGTTGTTTGTTATCACCCCCCGAATCACCCCCTTTAAGGACCCGCAGCATTTTTGGGACACCCTGTATAAGGGTGAAAGGGAATAAGGATATAAAGATATATATAAGAGTATTAGTGTATATAAGAGTATAAAGGTATATCGGTATATAAGAGTGTAAGGGTATAAGGGTATATAATATTATAATGGTATAAGGGTACATAAGAGTATTAGGATATAACGTTATATAAGGTGTAAGTATATACATATAAAGGGTATATAAATGTGTAAGGGTATAACGGTATATAAGGGTGTAAGGGTAGATATATAAGAGTATAAGGGTATATAAGGGTATATACTCTGCGGAATGATCCCGAGAATTGACGAACGAAACATGTGTGCGAAACTGATAGGTCTGTGTGTGTAACGCGTGGTATACGTATTATGTCGACAAATTTCGAAACTGGAGAAAATGTCGACAAATTTCGAGCTTGGAGAATCAGAAGAAGTATTTTCTCTTACCGTTTTCGACTGATCCATGAGACGATATTACGATATCTCTAGCATGCGTGGACCGATTTTTTCGGAATTGGTCTTATTGGAAAGCTTATATGTGGTTTACATAAGGAAAATGCCTTTAAATTTAAAAAATATTGCAGGGGTGATGAGATATAATGAAATAAGTTTCAGAATATTTTCGGGACGAGTAAAGGCTAGCGGTAGCGACAGTCGATACGATATATGCAGGTCTCGGAATTTCGTATTTCGGAAAATGGAGATACATGACAGGGGCAGTCGACATTCATATACAGGGTGTCTTATGTATACAGGGTGTCTTTTATATGTGCGTAGTACAGGGTGTCTTTTCTTTCATGTACTTGGCGTCGAGACGCTACCGCGTCTCTAGATACTCGTACAAATCCCACGAGTTAAAACAAATGCTTAGGTTTTGTCCACTTTCCAAAGTATTGTTGCGAACATCCCTTGGATGGAAATCCAAGGCTCACTGGTGCTCGCGAGCGGGACAAGAGGACAGCGAGAAGAAGGCGATCCGATCGATCGCCTGTCAAGCTGTCATTCTTGAGTCAGCCGCCATTGCAAGCAGACGTATCGAGATTTCTATTGCCACATATTTGAGCTTACATCTGCCTTATTGTTACCGTTCATGTTCAGTTCCTTTCGTGTTACATTAAACTGTTATTATGCCCAACCCGAAACGTAACAGTATGTAGCAACGATAGCTTATTAACGTCATTCAATGTCACACGAGGCACCGCCATTGTAGTTTAAATAATTCAATTTCTGGTTCCAACATCGGCGATCCTATTAGAGAATTGTTGTCGTTGCGCGATCGTATTAAAATCAATTCGTGACGCGCATTAATAATCATGCGTTTGTAGTCCTCGCAAAATCCAAGCAAATATTTGAGTGGGATGCAAAAATTTAAATGATTTTTCACTATTGACCCATCGCGTCGTTTCAAGCCCCATCCGGCATGCTCCATATTTTTATCTTCACCAGATGTCAGCGATACATAGTTTTTAAGCGTGCTAGTTATTCCAATGTTTCTGTTGCGATCAATCTCCACACCATTCAGCTCGTATCGAATCTCATCAAATATGAACGTGTTCGAGATTCGAGTAGTTCGGATCTCCGCCACATCCAACTCACCGCAGCACCTCCTGGACAGCGGAGCGTCAAGCCCGATCCACAATCGATCAGCCAATCACCTGTCAGCGACAGAACGCTCATCCAATCACATTTCCCCACGTCTGTCGATCCGCTGGGGAAGACGGCTAACGGAAATCGATGATCCTCCTGGCCATTCTTGTTCACGTAGAGTGCTCGGCTAGACGTTCGGTCTGACTAAATCGTTCATACGGCAACTCGTGAATATTCTCAGATACCCTTTCTCATCGTGTGCTCATCACAGATTTCTCGATCGCTCACTCACTTCAATCACGCGTATCGATTGTGGATCGTGGTCGTGGTGCGACCGCGTGGTCAGTGTGCATGGCCTTCTCAACGAGAATTTGGTGGTACAGCACCACGTGCTGTCGCTCACCGCTCATCTTTTTTAAACTTGTGACTCACTCCGCGAGTGTTTTTACAATAAACGACAATTTAACTCAACACGTGCATTGTGACTTTCGCACCTAACCTCCCCGGCAGTTTCAAAGCTCATCGCGTCATATCAATCGCGAACAGAACGCCACGCAATTATTTCTCCACATCAACGTTAATGCATCATTTGGTTATTTATCTTCAATTTTCCGTCCACATAGAGGAAACTTTCACACGGCAGTGTGTATAAATCCTGCTGCTGTATCGGTATTCTTATTTCATCGCTGTATCCAAACGTCGTGTTGACGTAAGGGTTGTATGTGTGAGTCTGGAGCTTGACGATGCGATCATCAAACATCGGCTTCCCTCCAATACTTAGAATGTCAGCCATTTTTTTCGCCTTAAATGCGTACAATCAATCCCAATGATTTCAAAAATGCAATGTTCGCAGCACTGAGCCTCTTCTTATTAAGCCGGGTCCAGACCTGAATGCGTATACGCTGAGCAGTCTGAGCGCGCACGAATGACGCATGCGGAGGGGTCGAAAGTGCCATTGTGTCTTTCTTCACCAACTTCTGTGCTTAACTTATTCCACTCCGCAGTCGTAAAAATGGTGTGATACATAGTTAGCTAAATAAACATACAGCTCAACCCTCCGCGTCATCCCCTTTACCAATACAGAGTGATTTTCCACCGACGCGTGTCAAAGAGTTTCCACCTGTTACCCCGTGGCTACGACAACCCCCTGCAGTGCCTCACCGAATTTTATGGGTTTCGATTCTTCAAACGGTTAGAATACCATTAAAAATTCGGAAATGTTCAAGAGTTCCGCATTTCTCATCACATCTTTGCGAAAACGACGTCAATTTATTCCTTATGTTTCGCCGATGAAACTGACACCAAGAACAATGTAATTCAGACCATAATGAAGGAAATTTCAGGAAAAATTGTTTTATATCATTTCAAGCTGAATTCGTTAAAAATAGTCGGATTTATATGAAATTTGGAATGATTTTCATCGGAAAAATATAAGGAATCCATCGGCATCCCTTTCATATCCCGTAGACATTTCGAACCGTAGGCGTAGGTACATTGGAAAGGTCTGTGGGACATTCTTCGTTTATTACCACCTTGTCTTGCTTTTTTAAACTACTTGACATCCCCAATTGTAAGGACGACAACAAGGCATGGTGGTGTGAGGTACAGGGATGCGCCACTACAGTTGTTTACCCCATGTGGGTGAGCCATTCCTTTGATGGTCTGGGACTTCACCAACATCGGCTGTGAAGTCGAGGTCAAGACGACTACTGCTGTCTTGACGTGTGTTAGTTTGCTCCGTATCTTTTTCGCATTTGATTGTTTTATTCTGAGTCTGCATTGTTCAGTTTTAGCTTCAATTGTGAATCTTGTGCATATCTTTTCGTTACCGCAGTGTTGTGTGCTTGGTGCCTATACTTTCTGAGTTATCTTCCGTTAATTCTCGGTATTCCGTTAATTCTCGGTATTCGGTTACGGTATACCTCGGCATTATTTGACTTTTTTTTCTGCGACATCGTCATCGTTGATCACAACTTGGTGTGCGTCGTGTCAGGCTAATTAGTAACTAACGACATCTACTGTGACTTTAATATACTACTGTCTGTGTGCTGTCGATATGGTCAGTTGTCGCGGTTGTTCGAAATTTTTACCTAAGTCTGGCATCTGCACTGTCTGTAAAATGGACAATAACTTCGACAGGGCTGGTCCATCGAACCGTTATGTCCAATCTCAGACTAGACCCGCCTCTCCGTCCACTATACCTGATACTTCACGTGATATACGTGCTATACATGGGTGCATACAGGACATTAATATGAAATTAACGTCGCTCGACGATCTGGTGGCTCGCATTAGTTCGTTGCACACCATGATGGCGGATGTAGCTGAGCGTTTTGACAGGCTAGCGGTTGACCAAGTGTCTCTGGATCGTCGCCTGACTTCGTTGGAGCAGCGTTTTGCCGAGAACGGAGCGCCTGCTGTGGCTAGTTCTGTGCCTCTTGGAGAAGTCGCCCATCGATTTGAACGGATTGAGCGGTCGGCAAGAGACTTTGAGATCGTTATTTCAGGTCTGCCGGATAATTCAAATGATGGGATACTTCAATCAATTCAAGGTGTTGCAGATGCTATTGAGGTTTCCTTCTCGCCGTCGCATGTCGCCTCTGCGCTTCGTCTCCGTCACACAAAAGCAAAATACAAGCTGCTCGTTATACGGTTTACTTCCACCTTTATCAGGGACGAGTGGTTTGCCAAAAAGAGGGCCAAGAAAGACCTTAAGGCTAAAGACATTGTTTCGTCGTGGCCTGACTCGCTTGTTTACATTAATGAGCGTTCGACAACCAGCGAACGTAGTAGCCTTGTTGAGGCCAAGAAGATTGCTAAGGACCTTAAATATAAGTACGTATGGATGAAGCGCGGAATTATTTACTTGAGGAAGGATGATGGTGCCTCAGCCTTGCGCTTTACGTCTGCTGCTGACTTCGTGGGACACTCATTCTCTCAACCTCCAACTCGGCGTGACTCGACGGCCCAAGCTCTTCGTCCTGTGGATGGGAACCAGTGACTTGACACGAGCCCACTCCCTGGCTCTGGAGTCCCCTGTTCGCCTACATTGAGCAGGGTGGTTTCTTCACCTGGCAGCTTATATTCTTCTGCGTCTTCTGCTTCGGTGGCGTTATCTTCCCCCACTTCTGGGGATTCGCTTTCTATTCCCTCCACCTCGCTTTCTTGTAAATTGCGTGCGAACTCCAAATCCTTGTCGGTCGCTCACTTAAATGTTCGGTCACTTATTAGCCATTTTTCGGACCTATCGGATTTAATGCGTTATTACAAGTTTGACCTTTTTGCTCTTACCGAAACCTGACTACGTACTGAACACGACTCAGGGTCCCTCATACTGCCTGATTATTCTTTCTTTCGTGTTGACCGTCGTTCACGGTTTCTCTCTCGCGGTGGAGGAGTTGCTTTTTATGTTAAATCTAATATACGTTGCGTAAACATCTTTGATGTTTTTACTGATAGCCATTTTCGAGATAGCCTCTTGGATGTGGCTGGCGTTATTTTTAGTATTAAGCACGTGCGCATTGCAGCCCTGGTTGTCTATAGGCCGCCTAACTGTCCTTTGTCCTGTTTGAATGATCTGGAGCTGTTCCTTGTTGAAGTTTCTTGCACCACTGCAAATATTATATGTATGGGTGACTTTAATATTGATTTTAATAATGTCTGCGACCCGGGTTTTCCACTTATTAGACGCTTTATGTCGTCGCTATCTTTAAACCAATCTATTTCTGTCCCTACCCGAATTACTGCGTTATCTTCAACTCTGTTGGACTTAATCTTTGTAAGCGATGCCGTTGATATTGTATCTTCTGGGTCTTTGGATGTTAGCCATATTAGCGACCATTGTCTTGTTTTCACCGTACTTGATATTCCCAAATCTATGGGTCGACAACGTTTCATTTTGCGACGTAATCTTAAGGAAATGCCTGATGAGCAATTCCGCCGTGCTGCTGAGGGCTTAGACTGGCAACTGATTGGAGACTTGGACTCTGTTGATTCCAAGTTTGCTGCATTTGAATCTCTTATTGTTTCCCTATAGGATCAGTATGCGCCGGTTAGATTAATGCGTGTCTCTAGGCCCTCTGCACCTTGGTTTACTCAGACTGTAAGGAAATTTATAAGACTTCGCAATCGGGCACTTACCAAATACAGAAAGACTGGGACAGCTGGTGCTTGGGATTATTATAAGCATCTTCGCAATGTGACTAAGTCTGTCATCCGTGCTGAGAAGCGGGCGTTTTTTCAAAGTTTCCAGTCTCGTTTCTCCTCCAGAAGGTTCTGGGATTCCTTATCCCTGGCCGGATTTTACCGGTCGTCTAGGGTCTCGTCTGATATTGATTCTTTTCCTGATCCTACTTTAATTAATAACCACTTTCTTGACTCTCTTCCTGCTTGTACTGCCTCTCCTAACCTTATACGTAGTTATGCATCCTTTGTTGACATTGATCCTTATTCTCCTACCTTTTCTTTTGTACCTTTCACTTCTGAGGACCTTTTAGCTGTCTTTAAAACCATTAAACTTACATCCTCTAATCCCTATGATATATCTGGCAGTATGGTTCTAAATTGTCTTCTATACTGTGCTGACGCACTCCTGCTTATCTTCAATTCTGCTATCACTGCTGGTGTATTTCCTCTGGCCCTGAAACATTCCTTTGTTGTTCCTATTCCCAAAGTGTCTCATGTAACCTCTCTCAATTCCCTTCGTCTAATCTCTCTTACTCCCTTCTTATCCAAGTTACTTGAGAAACTCTGTATCATTCAGCTTCAGAGGTTTTCCACCTCCACTAATGCTCTTCCAGTCTATCAGTCTGGTTTTCGACGTGGTCATAGTACTACTACATCCTTGCTGCATTTGTCGGATACTGTATTGCGTGGCTTTGATTCTAGGCGTCTATCTGCCATCATTTCCTTAGACTTTTCTAAGGCATTTGATACCATTGATCATGACCTGCTGATTGCTAAGCTTCGACATACGGGTTTGTCCTCTAATGTTCTATCTTTTCTGGAGTCGTATCTTTCTTCTCGCACTCAGCAGGTCATGCTTAATCAATTTATGCCAATGGTCTCATCCGTTCGTGCGGTTAAACGTGGTGTACCTCAAGGCTCGGTACTTGGGCCACTGCTATTTTGTATTTACGTTAAGGATTTGCCCTCAATCTGTCGCAACTGCCGGGTGTATATGTACGCTGATGATACTCAGCTTGTAAAGGACTTTGATGTTGGAGAGGCTGACACTGCTAAACATGAGATGGCTGCTGACTTGCAACGCCTCACATCTTGGGCTGACTCTCATGGTTTGCAGTTAAATCCCTCTAAATCTTTATTATTGATTGCGGGCTCTCCTGCGCTGCGTCAACAGCTATCGTCTTTTGACATTTCTTGGGGCTCTGCATCTCTTTCTATGCAACCCTCAGTCAAAATCCTTGGTGTTACTTTAGATCCTCTGTGGTGTTTCGACCAACATGTTGCTGTCTTGTGCCGTTCTGCGTTTGCTCGTCTGCGGTTCCTGTATCCTTCTCGTCGTATTCTCTCTACCCACGCTAAGCTATCGCTATGTCAGTCTATTGTTATTTCTCTGTTTGATTATGCCGATGTTGTGTATGGCCCTTGTCTTACTATCCGTCTTTCGTCTATAGTGCAACGTATTCAGAATTCGTGTCTTCGTTATTCGTATAATGTCCGTAAGTTTGACCATATTTCGCCGTGTTTCCTTCGCTCCGGTTGGCTCAATCTTAGACAGCGGTGGATCCTTCACCTGTGCTGCACTGTTTATAAGACTTTGAAATCGGAGACGCCTATTTATCTGAATGAAATTCTACAAAGTAACTCTTCTATGCACTCTGTTTTTGTGCCATCTACTAGGCGTGGTGATGAACTGGCTGTGCTTGCTCATCGGACGGTCAAATTGATGGCATCTTTCTCCTACTTATCCTGCTTCTATTATAATTCTCTTCCTTTGGTAATTCGTTCTTTGTCTTCTTTTCCTGCTTTTAAATGTGCTGCCCGCTCCTTTATCCTTGTCCACTATGCGTAGCTCCCCTTGTCTCTGGTCCTTCCCATGTTTGTTTTTTTTTCTTTTCTCTCGCTATTCTGTTTTATATAGCTAATTTTAGTTCTAATATTACTTGCTTTGGGGTTAGGTTGCAAAACAGCAGGTATGCTGAACCCCGCCCTTTTATCCCTTAATCCATGTGAATTTGTGGTGAATAAAGACGAATTATTATTATTATTATTATTATTAAGAGCCCGAACATCGCGGCGAGCCTGACCTTCCTTTGGTCGAGGGTCCCGAGGTCCCTTCCTCGGTGTTATATGGCAGGCAAACCTTTCGTCTGCACTACTCCAAACACTCTCTATCCTTCAATCTTTCGCTGTCGCGAACCACGAGACTCTGTCAAAACTGGCGAAGAAGATCGCTACAAATATACGTTCCACACGTAGGAAGGGGGGCATTAGGGAGTTTCAAGTGGCGTTCGGTTCGGGGTTCTATTCAGATCTGAACGCGGCCGAAAAGGAGGCTAATATTTCCACTATCTTTAGGTGGAATCAGACGGGTCGTAGCTCCGCGAGCCGGCTCGCCTCGTCTAGCTCGTCAATTTTGCTGGGCGAGCCGAGCCGATCAGTCTCCAATTCGAAGGGAAGACGTCACAGGCGGGATCACGCGCAGTGCAGCGGACACCTCATTTTCTACCTGCGTCCCTCCAAGAGGCGTATTACTGCCCCCGCGAGTAATCTCGGGTGATTTTTTAACACAACATCGCGTCGGCCTGGCTATATGAATTAAGAACAATGCAGGGTGTAGTGAAGAAAAGAAAGACAAATTATTCAGTACAATAGAGCTTTAAAATCTATCATATGTTAATTGCATTATTATTATTTAAAATGTAATTTTTAAATTTTTGATTATCTGTTTATGACAATATTAGCAATGGATTAAATTTATTTAGTCTATGCCTTCAATAATTTAAGACATTAAAATTAATTTCTGTAGAAGTTTCGTAAAAATCACGGAAAGCAGGATCTTTGAAGATTTGTATTTTTTAAACAATTTCGAATCTGCAAAAATGAGGACTTAACCCTCCCTAATTTCATATGGATTACCATATGTGTATTTCAATATCATGAAAATCCGAGATATCGAGGATTTTAGAAAAGTATCACATTCTGCCTCTATCTTCCACGCTGAACGCAATGCACTCCAAACTCCCTTTGATGTGCGGAAGATAACCGACAACGGTCGGCTCAGGCCATGTGCCTTCGCCGGCATTCCCAAGTCGGGTTGAATGAGCCGAGTTACCACGAATGACCTGTCCACACTAGCATATGCGTTCACGCTCTGCCTTTCTGACGTAGAAGCATGCGGCCCTAGCTACCGTTTCACCCGTCCACATCAGAATATTCGTGCGCCGCTCAGCCTGCTCAGCGTATACTCATTCAGGTCTGGACCCGGCTTTAGCGTGATCAGAACTGTCGCAGTTATTGTTGTTGTTGTTGTAAACAATTTCACTTGGAAGAAACGAGGTCGCCGCCGTCGTACGTGCAGTCTGATGGTAATCTCTTCACCTCAAAAATCAAGCAACCGTCCGTCTTGATCCACAACGCGTATCGTTAGATCCGTAATGACCCGTGCGGTGATTGGAAGGTAAATGATCTGCGCGGGCGTTTCCGATATCTTATATCCTGGTGGGACTCGCGGAGAAAATTCATGTATCGTATGCACATGCTTCCCATTGTTGTACGCGCCACCGATCACGCTACATTCTATGCGAATAATGTTCATGTTCATGATATTAATTGGATCATCCGATTCGTGCCACCGTCCTGGTTCTAATACCCGATTCGCCGAGAATCCCAGTAATGATCCAATGTTGTTGGGTTTTGTAAAGTTTACGGCGAACGAGCAGTACAGCTCGCTTTTCATGGTGTTGTTGTTGGGACGCAACACTATTGTATACACATCATTGTCACCGCCGTCGGTGCCACCGAGATTTTGGGGATACCGTTCGAGTAATCGCTGCTTCAGGTACTTGGTAATAGCGTCTAGTTCGTAAGAGCCGTGGGGAATCGTAATGTATTCATGAGTGGTGTCAACGCTATTGTTGATGTCACAGTTTACGACAAAGTAGAATTTATCATTGCGCGAGTCGATGTTCGGTATTGTGTGATAAGTTTCAAAGGTTGTTAGATCAAGCTCGTAATCATCGTTGCTCAAATCTATGGGTGGAAAGTAGCTCACCGCGAGGGTCCTACTCTTACTGGTTAGAGTGAATGTTAACGACATATTCTGCTCGAACTGCTCGACTAGTACTGAATCAGAGTGGTGGGAAGTTAATCCTTAAATTTGGTGCCGATCGTTTATAGAAAGCGTAAACATAGTTGTCCACAATTGCTCTGATCGTACTTCTGATAAGACGTTCGATTGTATTCAATTTTCACAGCATCTTTATCCAGATATTTTACCAATTCCATAGGCGGTCGAAGATTTCCAAAGCTGTCGAAATATATTGCTCGACACCCTCTCTTCGCATACGCCACCCAATGAGTCCCAGGCCCCGCGACATTGTCCAAATTTACAATACCGCTCTCGTTTCGACGTACTCCTCCGGCTGGTAGCGCGTTACGCATAAAAACACCTCTAAAGAATGGAATACGCATACGTTTTGCCAACTCCTCCAATTCTGCATCGGTAGTTACGCCCACGGGCATTTCTATTTTCTTTTCGGCGTTTTTTTTCATTTCGATATTCCCTGTCCGCGCTTGTATTGCGCGAGATAAAGTCCACGACTTTCCATGGAGCGATTATGGCGTTGCATTTCCTGCAGCGGATGTTGCGCCGCCTTATTATTGTTTACCGCCTTGGCAATCCCCGCCGCTCCAGCAGCTAATGATCCGAGAATACCTAGCAGCGATAGAAGTGGTAATATACCACCCCGTTTTGCCACCGGAAGAATCCGCTTTTGCGATGCTCTCTTTTGAGTCCTTTTGCGGGTTTTTGTTTTCAGTCCCATTCCAATTTTCGTCTTGGTCTTCATAGCTGCCCAAACAGCTGTAGCAGCACCTCTTTCACCCAGAGTCGAGTCTCGCGCAACGATGCGTTTTCGCGCTTTGTCAGCGAGAACGTTATCTGCCGCGTGCCTTTCGCCGAGGTCGTTGCTACGCGAATATGCAATATCATGTTCTCGACACGCCGCGTCCAACGGATTGATGCCTTGATCCCCTCTAGCCAATCGTTTTGCCAGATGAGTTCCTGGGCCGCAAAACTGATATCCCGGAATATGTAATTCGATAGGTAGCGCGTTTATCACCCGATTTAACATACCACAGCCTTTCTTTACTCTCGTCGGAGACATTCGCCACAGTTTTTAATCAATGGTGCTGGACCGTCGATATGCGTTCGTTGCCAAGGGCGATTATAATGTTCCAGACAGCGACGATACTGCTGAACCTCAGAATCGGCTTTTATATGCTCGGGGAGCCTGTCCCACAACTGATCAATGTGTCTACCAAACTCTCGGAGTAGAATAATCTTTGATATATATTTCAACTGCTCAGAGGTAAGGTCTCGAATATCACAAATATCTGACAGCACCAGAAGCATTTTGAATACTGAGCTGTTTTGCTTCAGTGTGGACCTATAAATAGGCCGCATCCCCGCTTCGATGTATCAAAATCATTTTTTACGGTTCGCGGAGAGGATTCGATTCGTGCGACAACCTGTGACGATATGCGTGACAAATTTTGACGATCAATCGCAAATGATGTCTTCGAAAACAAGACGCAGACATGGTAGCATGCTACTAAACACTATCCGCTGCGTCATTTGTGGTCCATCAAATTGTGGAAAAAATAACGTGCTGGTCAGCTTGTTGGAAAGTCCACACGGCGTCCGCTACGAGAACGTGTACGTGTATTCCAAGTTGTTGCAACAGTCGAAATATCAGTATTTGGAGAATTTATTGACTCCGGTAGATGAAATTGGCTACTTTACGTTTTCGAATAACAATGACGTCATCCCACCGAGCGAATCCCTTCCGAATTCCATTTTTATCTTTGATGATGTGGCATGTGACAAGCAATATACGATAAGGGAATACTTTGTAATGGGGCGCAACTCGAACGTTGACTGCTTCAATCTCTGTCAAACGTATGCAAAGATTCCCAAACATCTTATACGCGACAATGCAAATCTGCTGATTCTGTTTAAGCAGGATGGTACCAACTTGAAATATGTGTACAACGATCATGTAAACACTGACATGACTTACGAGGATTTCTGTGCTTTATGTCGTAATTGTTGGCAACGGGAGTATGGTTTCGTGGTAATAGAGAAGGATAGCGCGATGTCCAATGGACGTTATAGAAATGGATTTAACCAGTTTGCTGTACCATGAGATGGTCAATTGTCGCCAACACGTCGGTGGGAAAGCAACGTCTGCGCTACAACGATGATTGATATCCATACTCTGGAGATTAAGGGTCGCGAGAGAATAGCGAAGGAAATTGCAAAAACCAGTGAATCCATTCGCAAGAAACATCAGGCTTTGAAGACTGGCAAGATGGAGGAAAATATCACGTTGGAGAGATACTTTAAACCTATCGTTGAACCCTTGAAACATATTGTGGAAAATACCACAACAGCAGAAACTGACACATCACCGCTGATGAGCACAGACGTTGAAGGGAATGAAACATTAACGCCTAAAACAAAAATCAAGCCGAAAGGGAACACATCGCGCAGGATAAAGAGGAAACAACACGTGTCATTGGAATATTCACCTGTAACCTCCACACCAGTTCAATCGAAGCGGAAACGACAGAATGCTACATCAAACGATTCTCCGGCTCCTCCCACACCAATAAATACATTTCCCAGTGTACAATTGCTCACAACCAATGATGATTACGACGTTTTTGAAACTACTCCCGATGAGTCGTTTGTAACATCTATTAGACAACAACTTCAAACATCCGAGGGACAAGAAACGTTCCGCAGTCATTTCGGCCCCCTGGGACAAAAATACATGAGCACAATCCTAAGTGGCGATAGGGATACAGCAATGGTCTATGTGTACGGTGTATACTTTGGCACTAGTGGAACTATGCTTGGGGATAAGGCTTTCGATATAGACAAGGATGATAATATAATCATAGATGGTGTAAAATACAGAGGAACGCCCGGCCTTTACGAACTGATTTTCAAGAGAATTCCAGACGATGCTGTATACACCGATGCCGACAAACAAAAATACAAAAGTATACTGCTGGCGACGAATGCCCGCAGACGTGGTCATGGTGCTAAAAATCCCATATTGAGCAACAAAGGATACAAGTACAAACATGTAATTGCACCGCTACTCCCTCGCGCATCGGCTAGTAGAGCAGGGAAAGTTCTAAAGGCACCGCGAGCCATGGTGGTAAACGATAACAAGATCGATTACGTGCATTGGGACGATCCCAACGAGTTGGTGAATCGATGGCGTTTGCTTGAAGCGTCGCGTCAGGCGGGTAACAACTCTCATGATCCCAAAATTCTATCGATTATCGAGGAACTCCGCGAGATTGGCCTCATTATAAATTAAACCGCACGCCGATGATGTGCACTGTATGCATCGAGATGCCAATCAACAAATTTGGGGTATCGCTCGAGAAGAATGGAGCATCTAGAATGGATTATTACAAATGGAGCGGTTTGCTTCGAAATTACATGCGAGATAACGCTCTTTGCGTGACCGGTGCAGACTTTGATGCAAAATCACGCAAGATACGACGCGTAGCTCAGCCGGTGGCCGACACCGATGCCGTCAATAAACTATACATGGAAAAGAACATTAAACTTTTGAGAGAGCAGCAGGAAGAATTAGAGAGGAAGCTGGACGTGTTTCAAAGAGATATGCTGATGTTGCAAAACAGCGTTTAAAAAATATCGCAGGCGTGGAATTCTATCCCGCAGCCGGACAACGAAAATCGAAAAGTTAAAGAGGCTATAACCGCTTTTGCTACGGAGCAGCAACTTCTTCAGAATTTCCTCGGACCGACGCGGAGCACTTAATGCAAATACATGATAATTATCGCATCATTCGTGTCCAAGACACCCCTGTGATCAAACATGCAGCCATTATCGAAATCCAAGAGTAAAGGAAACCATCGTCACAAGAAGCTACAACTTGTTGAGGAATTGCATGCTCCAGCTCGAAGACATTTCCCCCGGAGGCGCGTCCATACTCGCGATTCAACCAGGGACACCACTACATACTCACCATCATCGATGTGCTGAGCAAGTATGCATGGGCGTTGCCACTCAAGACTAAAATTGGCGCTGAGGTGACTAAAGCGTTTGCAAAGATATTTAGATGTCGATATCCGAAAAATTTGCAAACCGATCAAGGAAAAGAATTTTACAACACCGATGTGCAGAAACTCTTGACAAAGCACGACATTAATCATTATTCGACGTATTCGGTGATGAAGGCCTCCGTCGTAGAGCGTTTCAATCGAACTTTGAAGAACAATATGTGGAAACTGTTTACGCTCAATGGAACCTATAGATGGACAGATGCCCTACCAAGTCTACTTGCAGAATATAACGCACGAAAACATAGAACCATCGGAATGCGTCCTTGCGATGTTACCCCTGCGATCGCCGACAAGCTGCTAGCCACCGCATACAGCAACATAAAGATCGCTGCTCCAGCGAGATTCAAGTTGGGCGAGTTTGTGCGCATGGGGAAATTTAAAACCATCTTCGATAAAGGCTATACGCCGAATTAGACAACGTAGGTATTCAAGATAGCCAAAGTTCAGGCAACTAATCCTGCAACGTATCTGCTCGTCGCTTCCTGTGGAAAACCCGTTGCTGGAGGATTCTATGAACACGAGCTGCAACGCGTTACCGATCCTGATGTGTATTTAGTGGAAAAAGTGTTGCGTAGAAAGGGGAATAAGGTGTACGTCAAGTGGCTGGGATTTCATAAATCACACAATTCTTGGATAAATAAAAATAATGTATTGTAAAATAATACATGGTTCAATATATACAATGATACATATACATATACATGAGTGAACAATTTGATTTTTTACACATTAATTTCACCATTTATATTACACAATAAATACAATAAATACAATGAATACAATTTCTATTTTGACAATGATACATTATAATGTCCCCAGGGCAGGGTGTCGGTCGAATCGGGTACGATATGCCGCTTGTCGTCGTATGGACTTAGAGCGATTTTAGATTCGCAAATGGTGTACACTTTGTGCAATTTAGACCGTATGCATGATTGTCTGCGAACCATTTCGATCTCCCTTTGCAAACACTGTGCGTAGTCGTCGAAAGTTATCGTTCTAGCTATGACGTTGGTCTTGACGCCTTTCCCTTTTTCGTATCTTGTTTACCGTCTACGCGAAGTGCATACATTTTCGCTCTAGGACCTACGAATTCGATCATTATCGCACCGTTATTTTCATCCTTCATCAGCCCTGAAATCTTGTTATTTACGCGTGGCATATTATATGCTGTTAAGTATTACGTTCTTTGTTTTACATCCTTGCTGGTGTTATACTGTGCGCAACGCGCATGCGCGCATTCATGGCAGTCTGAGGCGACACCGGTCGGCTCAGTTCCTATAGAATCGCCGAGCTAATAGCAAGGCCATATAGCAAGCAGTACTTAAGAATAAAAGTTTATTGTTCATAGTCAAACTGAAACAATATCAAGAGTTTTCTTTTACCTATAACCTTATCATATGCATTGTCAGTAGGATAATCGATTGTGTCGAATTTATCGATATTGTGTTTCATGGTCCTGTAGATATCGTCGCATCGAATGTGATAAATGAGACTGTCAGTGTCAGTATATAGAATTTTACAATTTTGCCCGTGCTTGGGAGACATGTACTCGTGGCGAAATTCGTACAAACAAATTTTTGATATGTCTAGAATGCACATACCCACGTATATCGGTTTTCTGAATTTCACCTCGAGTTTTCGCAATACAACAGCTATTAAATTTTCCGAAAAAACACTTCTGCTGTGGAAATTCGGCTTCGCGATCATTGCCTCCGCGCCATATCGCCCTTCCCAATGTGTCAAACGTTTTACATCAACATGGTTTCGTACATTTTCCATAGTTTTACGGTAAAACTGAACTTTACGGTTCAGTGTTTTCGGTATTCTCGAGAAAAATAATAGGAATATCTGCTCACCATATAAAAGATTAGGAATAGTAGGTAGTTTTTAGTAACTCTTCCTTTTCTTTTTTTGCATGTTGTGTACTGAACGAAAAGTTTGTTTTATCGCATCGTATATAAATACTTTCCTACGCTAGGCGATTGTTTTGAAAACGCGTGCGTGGGGACTGACTATGGGATCCGTCCAGTTCCAAGTGGCGTGCACTATCGTAAGTTTTATTTTTTTGTTGCCTGTTCCCAAAATGTCTCCGCTTTTTTCAAAATCCCATTTATTAACTGAGGGTTCAACGAATCGAATGGTATTTTTTCTAGCCGGACCGTGGGTGGGAACGACGTAAAATCGCGATTTGAAACTTTGACATCGATTGCCGTCAAGTTTATTAACAATAAACAAAATATTCTAAATATGGGTTGAGAAAGCATTCCTTCAGCTTTAAAATGAGCCCATGACGGAGACATTATCTTTAAAAATAACCGAGATATTAGAGTTTAAGTGATGACGCGGCAGCCGATTTTGTTCCAATTTTTAAGACTTTAACATTAAATATTTCGAAAACTATTTGACATAGGCCTTCAAAATTCAGTATACTTTGTTTCTGCAAGGTTATCGACAAATGCTGTAATTTTTAAGAGAATCGGTGAAACTAAATTTTCCCTCTATCCGTTTTGACGTGGAATGACTCGTCGATGAGCAATTCGAACGCAATTTTGGTGTGTTTCAGCATGGCATCCCACGTGAAACCGGGTAGAGTATAATAATGTGCTAAATCTAATCCACAACTCTTGATACAACTTTCACGAAAATTTTCAAAAATATCTGCCAATAACAATACATCTGTTTTCAAATACAAGTCGCTGTATTCGCCCAAGGTTCTAATGCCGAAACGCTGCTAGACAGTCTTAGCGTGTGCGTAATCGCTCTCGGATATAGTCTCACCCGTTAACGAACTGTAGAATGACTCGTGTGGTGGTAAGCATGGATCTTGCAGCTTGTTCACGCAATCAAGGTATTCATACGGAAAGACACCCTTTCACGTCAATAAATTGAAGTCTTCGGTGGATAATGTTTCAAATTTGCATTGTAAAATTTTTAATTTATCTGCGCTAAGAAAATATGCTAATTTGTCGAAACTGGTATTGAGAAATTTGTACGAATCGATGAATCGCAATTTAATATAATTTCGCGAGTTTGATTCAGCCATATCTTCAACATTTTTTGTAAATAAAATATATTTTTCTTTAGTTATGGATAATACATCAACGTGACCTTCGAAAACGGTAGCTATTTCCTCGATAATCAGTCTGCTCAATACCTCCGTGGTGACAGGTTGTTTGTTTTGACTTGTATACACGTGCGTCCAAAGGCCGTTATCCCAAGTGTCGTTATTTCAAGTCTTGTGGCATTGCCCAGTAGTGTCTACATTATTTTGACCAGCGGTTTGTGCTAGTGCAGTGGCTAGTGTCCGTCACTGAACGTTGACCACTGTCCCCGTCTCCGACAGTCTTTTTGGAGTCTTTTTCACGGCAAATATTCGAAATGGCAGGTGGAACGAAGAAATGCAAGGGTTGTGGATCCCCTGTAGCTTACCCGGTCACCTGCCCTGGCTGTGGGGTAATTAGCCACCCAGGTTCTTCGTGCCTTAGCCGCACCGGTCATCCCTGGCACAATGGGAAACTTTTAAATTGTCAAGCGGGATCCCCAAGGTCCCAAACCGTCGTTGGCCAACCTTCAACCTCTCAGGCACATCCACTCTCCTCATTACCGGCATCCGCGCTCCAGTCGCTCTCTGCGTTACCTACTGCCGGTGAAATGAGGGACCTTATGAGTGATATAATTAGGAAGGAGTTCACGGCATTCCGAGAGGATATACTCTCTGTTATCCGATCCGAGTTGTCCGACATGAGACTTGAGATCAACTCATTGTCTCAACGTGTCAGGACGCTCGAGGACAACCCCAACACTACCTCTGGGGGGCCGCCTGCTCCTGTTACTGACGACGTTATTGAGGAGTTGAACGACAGGGAAGCAAGGTCTAAAAATGTGATTATTTTTGGGATGCCGGAGCCTCGGGATTCTACGCCGGAGCTTGCTAGATCCGCGGATGTTGATGGAGTGAGGGCAGTTTTTAACGAGATCTGTCCCCTTGGATCCCAAGAGCTCGTCACCCGGCGCCTGGGGAAGCCGAGCACAACATCCTGCAGACCTCTTGTTGTGCGTTTGGACTCGGCAGCAACTGTTAAATCTATCCTCCAAAACAAACATCGTTACAAGGGGCCACTGAAAATCGCGGACGACAAGACTGCGCTTCAACGGGCGACTCTGGCGCAGCTTAGGGTGAAGCTGCGTGATTTCCACGAGCAAGGGGAGACCCACATGACTATTAGATATAACCGTGGAGTGCCCAAGATAGTGTCGGGTAGACCTCGTCAAGAAACTGCCCAAAAAAACTCTCATGTAACCCTTTAGTTTATTATCAAAACGTCCGTGGTCTGCGTACTAAATTAGTTAAGTTTTCTAATACTCTCCTCTCATCAGTATTATCGTACAACATAATAATACTAGTGGAAACGTGGCTAACCCCTGCAATATCGTCGCGCGAGCTAGGTTTAGGAAACTATGTAGTTTATAGATATGATAGATCCCCGTGTACAAGCAGTTTCTCGAGAGGTGGCGGAGTCCTCATTGCTGTGAAGAATACGATTTCCTCCCGTCCTATCACCGTTAGCTGTGTGGATGTTGAACACCTATTCATTAGGGTTCACCTCCACAATTATAAGTATCTTATATTGGGGGCCACATACTTGCCGCCTGCCTCTCAGCCTTCACTTTTTGCGAGACATGTGGACTGTATCATCGATTTATATCACAAGTTTAGTGACGATACTATCGCGCTGTTTGGGGATTACAATCTTCCACATGCTGTCTGGTACAATGTCCCAGGTCTAGCATGCTTCAGGAGGCCGGGTATAACGACTAATGAATCCGCTGCAATTGACCTCCTCCTAGGATGCGCTGCCTACTGTAATCTAGCACAGCTTAACACTGTGTTTAACATTTACGATACGACTCTCGACATCATCTTTGCCAACAATATTAATATAACGGTTGATCGTGTCCTGGAGTCCCTAATTGAACCAGACGCCTACCACCCGCCTCTTTACACAAAGTTTTGTGACCTGCGCTACGAGGCTGATGGCATGGGTGGTAACTTAGTTTTTAGAGATTTCAAGAGGGCTGATTTCCCTAGTATAATGGGTTACTTGAATTCTATAGACTGGGATAATGAGACTGGAAATACTGAGCCTAATTTAGCCACTGAGCGGTTGTACTACCATCTTAATCTTGCAATTAATAACTTTATCCCTGTTCGGTCGGTGGTGTGCTCCACGTATCCTCACTGGTTCTCCCCCAGATTGAAGAACCTTATTAGACAGAAGAAATCTGCGCATAGAAACTTCAAGCGTTCGTGTTCTCATGCTGATTATCTCAGTTTTTCCACTCTTCGATCGCAGTGCAAGGCCTCCCTGTCGCAGGATTACCGTAATTATATAGATGGTGTCGAGAGTACTGTCCAGGATAATGTATCATGTTTCTGGAAATATGTAAACACCAAGCGAGGGGGGCATAATATTCCTGGTAATGTTTATCTCGACCAAACCTCTGCGTCGACGCACTTGTCTGTTGCTGACCTTTTCGCGAAGTTCTTTGGCTCCGTATACAATCCTCCGGCCGCTGTGACGCCTGCCTTGCATCCAGGTCCGTCCTATGATAATAGAGTAAATATTCATTCGATGACCGTTTCTATCGCCGAAATTTACAACAAGCTTAATTCGCTCGATACGGCCAAAGGACCGGGCTTTGACGGTATACCGGCGCTCCTTTTAAAAGAATGTTGATTCATTCTATCTAGGCCCCTCTGGCATATCTTTAACTCCTCTCTATCAATGGGTACGTTCCCCACTGCCTGGAAGACCAGTCTGGTAACACCTGTATTTAAGGCAGGTGACCATGCAGACGTCCGAAACTATCGACCAATCTGCAAGTTATCTGTCTTGCCGAAGATCTTCGAGGAAATAGTTACGGAATATTTAACGCCCTGTCTCGTAGATGTCATAGTCGAGGAACAACACGGATTCGTCCCTAGTAGATCAACAGCAACTAATCTGGCGGTATACCACTGCTTCGTCTCAAACGCACTGAATGCCGGTCTGCAGGTGGACACTGTGTACACGGACTTCCGGAAAGCCTTTGATACAGTGGACCATTGTATATTGCGGCAGAAATTGTCCTTGATAGGTTTTGGCGGTTCGCTGCTGTCATGGATCTGTAGTTATCTGGAAGGCCGTGTACAAGTTATAAGGGCTCGAGACCATTTATCCTCTCCTGTTAATGTACCCTCAGGTGTCCCCCAGGGATCGCACCTTGGTCCCCTCCTGTTTCTTGTATTCATTAACGACCTTAAAGACGTGTTCCGTCACAGCAAGATTCTTTTATATGCTGATGATCTAAAAATATTCCGGACAATTAGTTCAGCATTCGATGTTGAAAAGTTGCAGGAGGACCTCGGTAGGTTCGAGCAGTGGTGTGCCGCCAACAAGTTGGGGCTAAA
Organism: Andrena marginata; assembly: GCA_963932335.1. NCBI lineage: Eukaryota > Metazoa > Arthropoda > Insecta > Hymenoptera > Andrenidae > Andrena > Andrena marginata. The sequence goes on from OZ010664.1 coordinate 14,945,780, forward strand.
TGCGGCTAAATGTGTTGTCCTCAGGAACTATAGGGCTGTTAGTGGCTTGGTTGCGACATATAAATTGTGTGACACCCCACTAATTGAAGTGGCTGAAGTGTTGGACCTTGGAGTTACGATTTCGGCTGGGCTTGATTTCCGTAACCACTATCGTAACATTTCTTGCAAGGCAATGAAAACCCTTGGATTTATAGCTCGAGTTGCTAAACACTTCAGGCAAATCAAAACACTAAGGTTGTTATACGTTGCACTGGTTAGGCCGCAGTTGGAGTATGCATCTGTAATCTGGAACCCAAGGCATGCGCACTATGTTAGCTTAATCGAAAGGGTCCAACACAAGTTCCTTAGACTAGCCATGCGGTTAACTGGTAGCCCTATGCGTTTCTGCGACCATGACTATAGTCCAGCTCTGCGAAAGATAAGGCTTACTACACTCACTGATCGTCGTGTCTGTTCTGATCTACTCTTTTTATACAAAGTAATCCGCGGACATATTAACTGTCAGGAGTTAGTGTCACTGGTTTGTTACCATGCCCCCCAAAGGTCACTGCGTCCGAGACCTCTCTTTGTAACAAGGGTCCCCGACTATGCACACTACACGGTGGATCCCATAAACCGTGCTATGGATGAGTTAAATCACAACATCGATGACATAGACCTGTTCTCTGTCTCGCTCGACTTGTTCCGGGCTCTTTTGTTTAGGCGACTTCTAACATAATATAGCTTATTTTCCGCAAGTATTGTATATTACGTTGTATAGACAGACTGTTATGTTTTCACGTATTATGTCTTATGTTATATGTTTTATGATTTTCTTTTTTTCTTCTTATTTTGTGTTAAATTTCGATATCTCTTTTATTTTAGTTTTCTTAATGTTATCTAATGCTCTAATTTCGTTCTTTGTTGTACTAAAGGGTTTTCCCGTTTATATAATAAATAATAATAATAATAAATAATAAAGTGCGAATCATAGCTGGATAAATTATGGAAAACTATGGGGATGTAAAATGAGTTTTTATAATTTAAATTGCACTTCGAATGTGCTGGCCCTCTAAACCGTCCGGATAGATGACAATGATCGCGGACTCGTATATCATCAGCCTCGAATGGTTCTTCGCAAATATGGCAATGTGTTGCATTGCGAAATGTCATCCACTGTTCGGTGGTTAAATCAAGCATGGGAACATTACTGGCCAGGGCGGATTTAGCAAAATTCGCAAAATTTTTTAGTTCATCGACGAACCATGAAACACAATCCGCGTCGTGGCGACATCGATACATCGATAGCGATGTATCGTACGAGCAATGCATGTAATATGCTATGCTATGCACATTATGGTGATGGTACGTGTGTAATTTATTATCACCCACTCGGTTGTCCTCTGTTTTTTCGATGATGCACTCCAGATCTGCATACACCACGAAGGGGAGTCGCTCCTTCCGGCAGTGGTTGTTGAAGTTGAGCAAATTGTTTCCTTCGTTGAGCAGCAGGATGTCACAGTCGTTCATCTTGCCGCAGTCCAGCGAATGGGCCTCCAACTTCTCGGGAGATCTGAAGTAGTGCATGCACCTGTAAATCCCAAAAAATTTTATTTAATTTTTTTTCACGAGACATTTCAACGTTTCATAAGTTTATATACGTACCGGTCACAGATGAATTTCTTTCCATTGCGTCTGCTCAGCTGCTTGCTCACAAGCCGGGACAAGTCCTTGATCAGCATAAAGTGCCCTACATCGCGATGCTCTTGATTCGGTGTGTAGAGCAAGTTTACGTGTCGATCCCTCTTTTGGCTGATGAGACGCAGCGGAAAGACCGTCGACCCTTTCTCCTCCTCAAAACTGTAGACGTTAACGGAGACACTGTTCAACTCCTCAAATTTTCCAATCTGTTCCAGGGACATTGGAAACTCAATGCCCTAGAGATTTAGCACCAATGTATAAGGCGGGTATGTCGATCGGTCTGTCGTTCAGCAGGATGGAGAGCTGAGACCACTGCCCGCGCGAAACATGCATTGTTCTCAGATCGCACGTTAATTGTTGCATTCTTCAGCAATAAATCACGCGGTAACTTGTGATGACACCCCGCACGCAGCGGATTGTACTTATTGACATTGACGGTCAGTTTGATGATTCTCGTCAATGCCCATCCGCTGTCGCGTTCCTGGAACTCTTCCAGCGATGCCAGGATAGGTTCGATGACACATCGCTGATACCACTCCTGCAGATCTGATGTGCTGAAGAGTTCGCAGTTTTGGGTATTGATGCTTTTACAAGCTTGCTTGTCACCCGCCACAAATTCGCCGTTGAACACCGTGTTCACTTTGAGGTTCTGTTCTTTCCTCAAAGCGCCCCGCACATGCTCCAGCACAATGGTCGCCGCATCTTGGAGGAAGTTGCGCGGCTCGATGTAGTTCGAATTTAACACGGCACCAGTTAATACGCGGGTATCGAACGCAGTGTCTATTTCGCGCCACAAAAGTCCTGTGCTCGAATGTCCGGCACCTTCATGCAAGAGACGGCTGCGCAACGAATGTTTCAATCCTTCGAGCCGCGCGATTCGAGCAACCAATGATTGTTAAACACCGAGCGATAATCGAGGACGTTTCACACGGCTGTGTTCTTCTAACGATTCGATACACTCGTTGCATCGTTCTTCCCACGCGAGGTATTCATCCCGCGAAATCAATCGTGTAGATTGATTCAACAATTGGCGTTCTACTTGCGCGAATTCTTCCATGATTGTACATGGAATGTAACTGTAATGTCTTTTCCGTGCAACACGTTGCAACGATTTAAGGCTTTGTGCAGTTAGAGCGCGCTTTTATAGCTTCATCATGATTTGGTATCTCTGGTTAACTCTTTCGATGTATCTCCTTCCTCCAATAGATTGCATGTAAATTTCCGCTGACACAGCATAATTCTTTCCATTATTCACATGTATGACGAATTAGTGCGCAAAATCATCCGACACAGTTTCTGCTGATCTGCATAATTCAAGGATTCGATGTTCCCAAAAGTATTATATTACATTCAACACGTGTCGAGATTTTTGTCCTTTAGTGTGGAACTCAAATTACATGTAATCGCGCGATGCGCTGCATGCTTCATTTTCATTACACATATTACAGCGATTCTAGTTATACTGAGAATATAAAAGTCCCGCAATTCACAGATTTGCGTGTATCTGCCGTAATTATTGTTTCCTCTACTTCTGTTGTTCATCTGAATTTCTTTTTGACTAAAGTTAACTGCAAAGGTCTGCAAACAATTAAGATATTAGGGGAGAATGATGCAGTTGCGGTCAGTTGGCAATGGCGGTGGCGGTCAGTATTGTTATTATAAAACGGTATGTCCGAAATGTACAATTTCTTTTCCTTACGTTCCACGACATCATTCTCTATATTGTCGAACGATCTCGCCTTCGCCGTTGCTAAGCAACCAAGGAAAACTAGCCATTTTGTGTTTTCAACATCGTCGATGTAATATTTCGTGTACACAACATAATAGGTAAGTACTAATTCTGAAGCTTTTTTTACATTTCAAGATTACGTAAATATAGATATACTATCAAGGGAAAGGATTAGGTGCAAGAAATATTGCACCTTATATCTTCGTTCTATTACAATTATTGCTTAAGTGACCGCCATTACACATTCTCCCCTACACTTTTTCAGTTGCCACTGTATATAAGTGGTCATTGAATAAATCACATGTTCATCACATTAAATAAATCATATACCATTTAGCAGGTAATAAAAACTCGTTATTTTACAATGCTACAGGAAATAATTAATTATTGTGGGGGCGCAACCGATGCACCTCCGCCGGGCGGCACCACCATCGGTGATGGGCCCGCGCCTACGCGCGATGCCATCTACAGTAGGCTCGCCTCGCGCTCGAGGAGCAACGCCCGAGCGAGAGACTCACAACTTGTATCTAGAGACGCGGTAGCGTCTCGACGCCAAGTACATGAAAGACACCCTGTATATGTCGATGTCGCTACCGCTATCATTTACTCGTCGCCGGGCTAGTCCAACCTAACCTGAAACTTATTTCATTAATATCTCATCACGCGTGCAATATTTTCTAAATTTAAAAGCATTTTTCTCATGTAAACCGCATATAAGCTTTCGAATAAGACCAAAATCAATAACATCGGTTCACGCATATCAGAGATATGATAATATGGTCTCATGGATCAGTCGGAAACGGTCCGTTTTCTTCTTCTTCTTCTTCTTCTACTTCTTCTTCTTCTTCTTCTTCTCCAAGAAAATTTTCGTCAACACAATACGTAGGCACCGACTTTCGTCAAGATATACGTATATACGCGTTAAGCCGCCCATACAGCACACTCCATTGCAGGAAGGTTCCCTGAAGGATCCTATGTCCGCCCTTTGGGAACATTACACGGAACGTTCCGGACATTCTCTGGCAATGCTCACGGAACGTTCCGGTCATTCTCTGGCAATGCTCACGGGACGTTCCGAACAGTAAAGCCAAAAATAAAAATATCAATATAGTGTAGTATAATATGTGCAGAATCGTAGTACTATAACGTCCGTGTGTTTTTAAAAAATATAAAATTAATAAAAAATATAAAAAATTTCTTTACACCCCAGTAAGATTCGAACTCACGACCTCGAGCACCGTAGACGAACACTAGCACCGTAGACGAACACTTTACCGCTGCAGCTACAACCGTTGATTGAAAAGAATGCTTACGTATTCGAACTTAAACACATATCGTGCATAACTTTAAACTCAAATTATTAAAAAATGAAGGCTCGTTTTGACATTATTATTAGGGTAAACCGACCAGTGAATAACCGAATTGTTGAATGAGAAGCCCAGTAAATGACCGCATACTTTTATTAAGTATTTATTAATGTTTGTTTAATACGCATAACTAAAAATATGGAATATTAAAAGTGCAACTACACTCCATTTATAAACATATAGTATTTTTTAAATTTATAATTTACATTTCTTTGCCTAATGGTCATTCACTGGTATGCGGTCAATTACTGGTTGGTTTACTCTATTATTATTATTATCATTATCGTTATCGTTATCGTTATCGTTATCGTTATCGTTATCGTTATCGTTATCGTTATCGTTATCGTTATCGTTATCGTTATCGTTATCGTTATCGTTATCGTTATCGTTATCGTTATCGTTATCGTTATCGTTATCGTTATCGTTATCGTTATCGTTATCGTTATCGTTATCGTTATCGTTATCGTTATCGTTATCGTTATCGTTATCGTTATCGTTATCGTTATCGTTATCGTTATCGTTATCGTTATCGTTATCGTTATCGTTATCGTTATCGTTATCGTTATCGTTATCGTTATCGTTATCGTTATCGTTATCGTTATCGTTATCGTTATCGTTATCGTTATCGTTATCGTTATCGTTATCGTTATCGTTATCGTTATCGTTATCGTTATCGTTATCGTTATCGTTATTATTATTATTATTATTATTATTATTATTATTATTATCATCTATTTTTTCTGATTTGTATATTTTCTTCTATTTTTGTTGTGATTTCTTCTTATTATTATTATCATCTTTTTGTGATTTGTATATTTTCTTCCTTTTTTGTGATTGTATACTTTCTTCTATTTTTTTGTGATTTATTATTATTATCTTCTATTTTTTGTGATTTATTTGATTTCATGTACTTGGCGTAATTTTTTTACTTTTTTGAAGTTTTTTTATGGGGATCTCACTTCTTTTTACAAAGATAATTTGCATAGGCAATGACTTTAGATCATTTTTAATATTATATTTATTATTATCTTCAATTTTTTGTGTTTTATTTGATAATTCTCTTTTCCGTCCTCGACTTTTTCATGTAATTGGCGTAATTTTTTTACTTTTTTGTAGTTTTTTATGGGGATCTCACCTATTTTTATAAAGACAATTTGCATAGGGAATGACTTCGGATAATTTTTAATATTATAACTTACAAATTATCGCGGGACAGAATTAAGGATAAATTCTACGTAAGTTCAACAACTACGAAAAGAAACCATGTGCACCGCATTGCCGAACTATATTTATGTATTATGTGCATAGTACTTTGTGTACAATACATGGTGCGCGAAGCAGCTTATGGCGCTAAAAGCAGCCTTTGGCACTGAACGTATTTAACTTTGAAGTATAATAACAACCACAATTAGCACCTTTCTAAGAAAAATATGTATGCATTTTTAGCATTTCGTGGCCAAGCTTGTTTTTCTACTCGTAAATCATCAACGGATACCCACGCTGTGCCCTTACCCCTTACCATACTTGTGTAATGGCCATCGGCAATATTTTTACCGTGGTGGAAAATTGCTGCCTTAAGTTTATAACAGTGATCTACCATTTGTATTTTAGTAGTAGGTATTGCTTTGATGTAGAAATTTTCCACTTTCGTTGTTGTTCCACTACTATCGTGATCGAACAAATGTAATTTTGCAATGAGAATTTGTTTGGAAGTAGTTATATCGATTTTCTTCATTGTGTTTGAATTTGAATTATCACAATTATTGCAACGATCTTTCACATTTTTCCATCCTGTGAAATTGTATTTTATTATATCTTGAAATTCAAATGATTTTTTTTTTAACATCTTGGGCAGTGCAAGATGTACAACACAATTCGTACTGATAGTAGTACTTGTGTAATTACACTCTAAACATCGTAATGCCGTTGTAATTTCGTGTTGTACTGCATTCTTAATCAGAATCTCACGATCACAAAGAGAGGTAATAAACTCAGCTGCATCATGTAGCTGATTGTTAACGTATTTTTCTCCTGCGAATTGCCGTAATGATATTGTGTTTGGATTTTGATCCGATTTATATTGGTCCATGAAGACTTTTATAATATGATCAGCTTTTTCAGTCATAAATAAGTTTTCTCTTATGGATGAACAATATAACATACATTGGATTGTGGCATTCGCATAACAAGACACACCATCAGAATTGGGGAGACCTCTTACGTGGTATTGAATGGTATCCGCGATGTGATCATTAGTATTCTGACATTCGGATACATTATAATTAGGTACTGCCCAAACAGCATCACGAACATTGAGAACGCGGTTTTTAGATATTGAAATAGTCATAAGATCAGGTCTATATTTTTTTCGCAATCTATTATACTCTATTATAGCCGATTCTTGTGCCTTTACGGAAGATGGATCATAATTGATAAGATGCAGTCCTTGTAATGTGGTCACCCGGGAAAGAGCAACGTAAATTTGTCCGCAAATAAATATTGAATTACCTGCTTCTATGACCGCATTCTGCAAGCTTAGTCCTTGACTTTTGTGAATAGTAATACCATAGCTGAGGCAAATCGGAAATTGTTTCCTAATAACGAACGCTCTATCCATTACTTCAAATTTAACACTTACCCGTTCTATCATATGTTCTTGCCCCGTGGGTAATATAATTTTCAATTTTTCAACGTCATTATCAACATCTCGTGTAACTGAAACAAGTTTAGCAATGGTACCGTTGACTAGACCTAGTGTAACATCAATATTTCTTCTAATCATGATTTGTACTCCTACTTTAACAATTACGACTCTTGCAAGTCCCGCCGTTCGGGTGCTATCATCGTCATTATTGTTTAGTACCTTTGACACCTTTTTTTTCAAGTACGGCGCACAATTCATTGTATCATGAGCAATCAAATGAATTTCTTCGGACGGAAATCGACTGAGCATTGCAGCGTTCAAAACATCACACTGTAGACATGTGGGAAGTAAACACACCGTAGTAGATCCCACATTAAGCATGTAATCACTTAATTCCTTTAATCGGTCATTACAATTTGTCGCTTTGAAATTTAATTTCCTCGATTCTAAAAGCTTTGTATCTGAAACGGTCACTACTCCGGTGCGAATTCTCGACAGGATATCTCTGTAAATATTATCACCCTGCTGTCGCATGTTTATTGTCAATTCGTCATAGCTAAACAAGGCAGACCATAAATTATAAGAACCTAATCCTCCAACATTTTTCTCCATACTCTTATTGGATAATTGTATAAAAGCAGGTTCTTCGTGAACAGGAGGAAGTTGTAATAAGTCACCAAATAACAGAATAGGTATTTTTCCGAACCAAGCATCATCGGAATCTGCAGTATCAAATATTTCTGTAAGTCGCAAATGTATGTACAGGAATGTTACGTTAGAAACCATCGAAATTTCATCGATGATTACTAAAGCAACATTTTTGAGTTGATCTCGTACAATTTGAAGGGCTGCATCGCTAAGTTGCCTATACTGGGCTGTATGCCCATGTTCTACAGGTAATTGAAATAATCGGTGTATGGTAAGACCTTCGATATTAAAAGCTGCGATTCCAGTAGGAGCAGTTACTGCTGTGTCTTTTCCGATAATCTGCTTGATCCAATGTCTGATAGTTTTGATTAAAAAACTTTTCCCAGTGCCACCTTCTCCACTCACATAAAGTCTGAGAATGTTATCGTTAGACGTCAAGGACTTAGTAACTGTATCAAATATCCTCTTCTGATCATAGTTCAATTCCGAAATCATTTCTTGAAGATCACCACAATCAAATTTGTTTCCCGCGTCTTTGAAATCTTTCATGGCATCAACAGTTTCAACGGGAACACACTCTAATGGGTGATCGCCTTGATCATTTTTTTCTTGCTCTACTGTATTCAACACGTTCTTCTCAATTTCTTCCTTTATATGATCACGCGCTTCTTGAATATCCGTTATTCGTTCGTGATACTGAACTGCTTCTGTCAATTGTGATTGTAACGACAGAAAAGCTTCCGCATATGTGTTAAATCTATTTTTCAATTCGTCGGTGTTTCTCCAAGGTTGGAATAATAATAATAATGAAAAATAATAATTCTCAGGTTGGGTTTGAACATTGTACTTATAATGATTGATAAGATACCCTCTTTGCCTTTTTTTCAAAAACAAAGATGCACGGATTTCATAATATTCAGTTTTTTCAGACGGTCTAATTTTAGTAACGTCATACCACATAGCAAAATCGTACAGATGCATAGATTCTAATTCCTTGGGTCTGTTAGGATAGTGATCATCTATGAGGGATGGGCAAAATATGTCTGTGGATTCACCTTCCAGATCCTCAATCTCTTTGCGAGTTTTCAATTTTCTACTTCTCAGTATATTTACATTTAACCATCTAATAGTAGTACTGGAGTCAGTGCCATGCAATGATAATCCTAAAAGAGTATCAGCGCATTCAGGCGCTCCACATTCTCTATGATTTAGCATGCGCATTCCAAGGTTGCACAGAATACTAGCCAATGACTTAGTAGAATTTATTGCTGCCATAGTGTCCGTAGCGTAACTTTTTTCCGGCTTTGACACGTACTTAGTACAGTAACATGTTACCAACCCCGTCTTTTCCCCAATATATTGTATATCCATGTTACCTCTCCAAACCGTAAGAACGGGAGTATTATAATCATTGATACGGACTTCCTTTATTGAACGTGGAAGATCATAGAGTCTACCTTTTGCTTTCAATTGTTTTCTAGCACCTATAGAAACAGCCACATCCCTTATTATTAAAGTATCTGTAACTGGACGTGGAAATGAAAATCTACATACTTTACAGAAGGAATTTTTAGTTTTTTTGTTGCGTAGACAGTAACTATTGCATTTATGCATTTGATGTGCAATTACACGACTATATAATTCTGGCGACACATGCGGTGATGGCAATCTGCAAGTGACGTATTTCATAATGAATCGTGCTACATCTTCCTTCGAAGATTTATCGATTATAGGAGCATCTTCAATCCAAATTAAAAGATGAAAATGTTGTGATCCCCTGCTTTGATATTCTCTGCGCCAAAAGTAATGAGTGACCTTGCCAATCGGATTGTCGGGCGAACAAATGAAATCCAGCATAGCGTGGAATGCATTATCTATAAATCGAGCAGTTGAAACGGGATCAGAAGCAATGAGTTCGTTCGGGGACATTTTAGCCACCGATGGGCCGTTTACTTCACGAAGATATTCTATTAAATCTGTCCATAGCCACTCACTTGGACTGAGCGTGAGAAACCATGTAGCTGGTCCATAATGGTGTATCATACAGTTCAAATCATTTCTCGGTTTTCGCCAATACTGTGCTGTGTTACGTAATCTGGAATATATAGTGTTCAAGTTCGTTTGTAGCTGATCTTTAGAGAGTTGCTCTAGAAAACCAGCAGCTGTGTATTTTTCACGTGGATTTACGACGTTCATTTTGTGAAAAATTCCAGCGTTCAATTGCCGCATATTGGTATCGTGTAATAAATGAAAAATATATTGCATGTTCAATCGAAATTGCGAATGCTTGGACATCAGTTTGGACTTAATAAATTCATGATCAGTCAAACGAACCAATCTTTCTTCATGCTGTCCGTTCATCCCATAAGGGTATAAATCTGGGAAACATTTCACATCTAATTGTTCAGCACGATAGCCCCACGGAACGTCATGAACTTTAAGCATTTGATAGAGTGCGGTAGCAGATTCATTAACCCTTTTGTCATACATTGGATAAATCGTAAACTGATCATAATATGAATCAGATTGTGACATTTGCGTCAATAATGCACGTTTGTTGTTTTCATCGATATTAAGTGTTTCACCTTCAACGTCCTCGACAGATTCGTTATTATTGTTGGCAACAACTTCTTCTTGAAATTCTGTATCTGGTAATTTGGCACTCAGCAATAAATCGTGCGATTGTGGTAAAACAATTTCTGAGTATAGAGGATTATTGGCTTTCAACCATACTAAGGCATTCCATACTTTCTTCAAGTCAACTAACTTTTCCCAAACTATTTTAGATTTTGTTGGAACGCCCCGCACCAATATGTATAATTCATGATTTTGATTTAAAGGTTCAGTCGCAGGACAGATTTTTTTTAAATTTTCTTGTAATGGCAAAGGAAGGTGAAATGTTCTCCCCTTTACTTTTGGAAACATATGTTTATGTGGCATATTTTTACGCATTACTGTATCCATTCTCACAATCGTTTGAAACGGTTTAGCTCTTTGAATGAGAATTCGTTCGTAATCGTTCAACACGGCTATTTCTGGAACTGAACGTACATCAAGGTTATTTAAAATACATTTTGGTGGTATGGAATCGTTGCGAATTTTATCGTGACAATATCGGCAAATAAAATGCATGTCACCAACTTTGTATCCAATATAATTTAACAATGTTTGCATTACATTTCCCATATATGTTCTTTTAGAAATATCCCTGATAACCAGATCTGAAGCGCAGAGCCTGACGTCAGATCCGTAGTCATCTGTGTCCGCATTAGGCTGCGGTCTGAGGTACAGAGCCTGACATCAGGACCTGACGTCAGATGGGCAGCAGATTCACATCAGATCCTGCCGTTCGCCTGACACGTATAACAGCGCCATCTGAGGGTCAGAATTGGCAAACAATTCCCTACGCGTGACGTCACACGGCTGTCCCTACAGGTGTATCCCTACCCTTACAAAACTATCAAGCAGATTCTGCAGTTTATTAAATAATTCATTCTATTTATTTTAAAAATTAATTATTCTTTGTTTATTAATACAGGATTGACAATTACAATTATTATAGAACATTATATAGAACATTCAATATTTACATTTATAAATCTATATACAATGCGTCCCGTAACCAGTGCTACCTATTAGGTGCGATATTAGAATATTCCCTGTATTTTAGACTTCCTTTTTGTGTGGAAGCATCATGTTTCCTGTTGTGTTATCGCTGAAAACAAACACAATATTAGGAGAAAATTAAACGTAACGTATGAATAAACAGGATACATGGGATACTTACTTCAGCTACATCTCCACACAGTACACACCCTAGGCGATCATGCATGCTCCTGCGAACATTAACATTTATAAGAAAACATGCGTTAAATTATTATCTACTAAACAAGATGCTAAACATTCGCACTTCCAGCATAACCATACTTTTCTGTCTTGCAGATAATGTAAATCTCGATTTTCGCGACGTAGATAATTGGAAATTATTCAATTTCATAATTACCTTTGCCTTCTGGATACGTCGAGATGATTTGTCTGGATATTGATGTTTGAAATTACTTCGAATATTCTTCAATTTTGTCGGTACTGACTGCCACTGACAGTGACTGCCATCTCATACCTCGAAAACGAACGCAAACTGGACGTAGAGCCTTGACCAATTACGAGTTTCGGCACTATGGTGCAGCCAATCCGAGCGTAGCACATTATACCACATTTATTTATTCTCTAACGTGGTACATCTACCTACCTACATACTCTTCGTTTAAACCATCCGTTCTGCTTGGAGACGTGCGCCCGAAAAATATTCCAAGTAATTTCAAACATCAATATCCGGACAAATCATCTCGATGTATGCAGAAGACAAAGGTAATTATGAAAATGAATAATTTCCAATTATTTACGTCGTGGAAATCAAGATTTACATTATCTGCAAGACAGAAAAGTATGGTTATGCTGGAAGTGCGAATGTTTAGCGTCTTGTTTAGTAGATAATAATTTAACACATGTTTTCTTCTAAATGTTAATGTTCGCAGGAGCCTGCATGATCGCCTAGGGTGTGTACTGTGTGGAGATGTAGCTGAAGTAAGTATCCCATGTATCCTGTTTATTCATACGTTACGTTTAATTTTCTCCTAATATTGTGTTTGTTTTCAGCGATAACACAACAGGAAACATGATGCTTCCACACAAAAAGGAAGTCTAAAATACAGGGAATTTTCTAATATCGCACCTAATAGGTAGCACTGGTTACGGGACGCATTGTATATAGATTTATAAATGTAAATATTGAATGTTCTATATAATGTTCTATAATAATTGTAATTGTCAATCCTGTATTAATAAACAAAGAATAATTAATTTTTAAAATAAATAGAATGAATTATTTAATAAACTGCAGAATCTGCTTGATAGTCATGTAAGGGTAGGGATACACCTGTAGGGACAGCCGTGTGACGTCACGCGTAGGGAATTGTTTGCCAATTCTGACCCTCAGATGGCGCTGTTATACGTGTCAGGCGAACGGCAGGATCTGATGTGAATCTGCTGCCCATCTGACGTCAGGCCCTGATGTTAGGCTCTGTACCTCAGACCGCAGCCTAATGCGGACACAGATGACTACGGATCTGACGTCAGGCTCTGCGCTCTCACGGCAGACCCTGCTGCCAATCTGACGTCAGATTGCAGACATCTGGTTATCAGGGTATCAAACTTAAGAACCTCTCTTTTAAAACAGAGTTTCTCGCAGGAAACACACGGAATGTGTGGTGTGTCCATAGACCGTTTTGTGAAAGCTCTAAATGCTAAATAATATCGAGATATAATCTCTTCTTCGTTCAAGCTTGTGTCAGTATTATTTTTTTGTAACGCTTCAGCTTCTTTCCGCGCTTGCAGTGTTATTCGTTCAAGTGTTTCAAGGTCATTATCGTTTAAAGCTTTGTCTAAATTATGTAATTGGTCTTTATAAATGCTCGCAATTTTGTATATCATTCTCTTCAGATGTCGTAAATCCGGAAAATGGGGTGCCAAAATCTCAATGGCTAAAAAATTGGACTTACATAGTTTAGGGTTTATGTAACAACCATGAGAAAGACCAACTTTTTCATCATGCACTTTATTAGAACAGCTACTGATATGGTTGTTCAACTTATGTACGTTTTTTAATGAGCATTCTAACAAACGTTTGAAGAAATCCTGTAAATTATTCAGAATTTCAACATCTTTTGTTTTACAAAGATAACTACAATGCCATGCTTTTGTTGTCTTCTTCGATTGCAATACAGGTAGAACGTTTATAGCTTTCCCTGCCGAATTCAGTATGATTGATTCAGAACCGCTGAAAGGATGGTATGAACTTTCCGCATAATATGATTCTGAAGAAGACGTATGTCTGGACTCTCCACACAAAGCATTAATCCTGTCCTCAACTTCTAAACATTCTGCTGTGCGCGTTAAGGAAACTTCCACTTTTTGTTTACAATCTTTCAACAGTTTCCTCATTTCCAAAATGTACTTTTGCCTAATATGAAAACACCATTTTATTATACGCTCAGCTTTCAATCTACTTTCTTCTCCGGACGGCATGCTAATAATTTTTTAAAGTTTTCTAATATAAGTTTCTTTGTTATTTTTGGTTGCTACATTGTTATTTGTTACAGCAATATAACGATACTTTTTTATTATTTTCTGAGCAGCACGACGTTTTGCTACTTTATTATAATCATTTCTTTTACGTATTTCATCATAATATACCTTCCGCTTTTTGGAGATAACTTCTTTATTTAGCTGATAATAATTTTTCCGCTTTCCGCATTGCACTTGTTTATATGCGTCGTAATGCACTTTTGCCATTTTGATTATACCTTCTTTATTTAGCTGATAATATATTTTTTGCTTCCCGCATTTCACTTCTATATTTGCGTCATAATGCGCTTTTGCCTTTTTTAATGATCCTTCTCTATTTAGCTTATAATAATTTTTTCCTTTTCTGCATGTGTTACGTATGTGGAATTTTCCCATACGCCGCTCTCAACCATTTTTCGAGCTCGCGTCTGCGAAGGGAAAACGCCCTAAAAGCCTTTTTGTTTATCACATACCACTAAGGGGGTCATGATCTCGACCATCTGGATCACGACCATGGGAACGGGAGTGACACGACGACGACCCCGAAGGATTTCCTTATATGGAAATTCCTAATGCATCCCCACTCATTTTTGGGACTATATAAACCCTTTGGTTTCATCCCTCGTCGGTTAAAAGCTATAGAGTCACGCGTAAAGTCACGTCGTGTCACGCTCGTACAGAGTTGGTAAGATCGGGCTAAAGTCCCTGTCAGAATCATAGTTAACCTCATAGGATCCGCGAGTCCGGTTTATATCCTATTTGGCACTTTGAAATAGCCACTCGTACGCCCCGCATCGCCAGTGCGTCAACACCGTGCAACTAGTGGTAACCTACACACTTTTATTTATTATTTAATCGCGACACTTACATTTGTACAATAACTAATTATTGAATATACGAATGGTGTTCACATGTAAATCGAGTAGATTCGTTAAACCCATCTCTTACCCAGCGATCCTTATAATATTAGTAGCACTCACCCACTGATACAACTTTACCGCTCGAGTTGTATCAAATATTAATTAAGAGTTACGAGGCATTACTAACATTTCCCGCGACTCCCTGATTTCGCATCAGGTTCGTTCGCAACCTTTCATCCACAACAAGGAATCTTCTCCAACCCAGTGGCTCCCCGATTTCGCATCGGGTTCGTCCACGAAACCTCACCCTCCTACGGCTCCCTGATTTCGAATCAGGTTCGTCCGTATCCTACAGCTCCCTGATTTCGCATCAGGTTCGTCTGTAAATCTACCAACTTCCGAACAGCTCCCTGGTTTCGCACCAGGTTCGTCTGTGAATAATCCAACCTCCTAACAGCTCCCTGGTTTCGCACCAGGTTCGTCTGTGAACTTCATCCTAGTGACTCCCCGATTTCGCATCGGGTTCGTTCACGACGTTTCACCTTCCTGCGGCTCCCTGATTTCGCATCAGGTTCGTCCGCGTGTGACTCCATTCCTAGAGGCTCCCTGATTTCGCATCAGGTTCGTCCTCGCCGTCAATAATCCTAGCGGCTCCCTGATTTCGCATCAGGTTCGTCCGCGCCCCTAACTAACAAACTCATAAACCGTATTCCTTGGGAAATATCTTCCTCGCCGGCCTCTCGCGTTGCCGCAGCCCCGGCTCGTAACAGAACTGGTGACAGCGGTGGGATGCTACTGCATTAGAATCGCCGTAAAATTTGGGTTTTTAAATACGTTAAAATCACTCGTAATTTATTATCGACGATATACTAGTTTTCTCTAGTCGAGTCACTTAGTAATTTTAAAATGGCAACCGCACAGGCGAACGTCTCTTCTAATGATATTATGAACCTGACAGTTTCAATTGCAAACTCAATGTCGCTTTTGACGCAACGGACATGTATACAGAATATTACTATGTCAATTCCAACCTTCGACGGTGAAAGTCCACCCTTGACGCGCTTTGCACAAAATGTGGAAGACGGGTTAACTTTGATTCCTGAGGGTACGGAAGCCGAGTATCTTGCTATAATATTAACGAAACTGATCGGTCCGGCACGCAGGTGCACGTTAGAGCATAAATTCGAGTCTGTTAAGAAATTAGTTCAACATCTAAAAAAGAGATTCGCGCCGGGAAGAAGTTTGTCATATTTTCAAGTCGAAATCGCGAAACTAAGCATTCGCGAAGGAGAAAGTCTGCGACAGTACGTCGACAGGACTAGCCATCTCGTTTATTGTGCGCGCGGAGCTATTCGGGAAAGGTATCTGGATCACGCTGAAGACTTCGTCAAAGAAATGGAAAAAGACGTTAAAGAAAACTTCATCGATGGTTTACCGGATCGAATTTCCTGGAAAGTGTCGGCTCAGATTCAAGACATTAAAACACTTGAACAAGCTTACGACGCCGTGCTACAGATAGATAGAAAATTAAGGAATCGACGACAGTCGCCCCGCAACGAATCGCCCTCCAGGTGGTCTCGCCGAGACCATTACGCCGAAGATTCTCGTCGCCACGACCGCGAAGTGTCGTACCCACTTTCTCCGAGTAGATACGACCAGAACAGGGATCGGTCTCTTAGAACATCTGGTTTTGAAGAGGAACGAGAAGGACGGACACGCACGACGGCCTGGACCTTGCGTCACCGGAGCCCCTCGGAATCCCCTTCTTATCGCTCCGACTCACCGTACGCAGATGATAGAGAAAAACATTATTCTATTTTAAAAAACCCCGATAAAGATCGCAAGCCGAGTTTATATTGTTGGCATTGCGGTATAACTGGACATGACGGAAAATCTTGTAGGAAACATCCGCGTAGCCCGAGATATCAACGAGACTCGCGAGATTCATCCGTCGAATCAAACAAGTCTTTAAACTTCGATCGCGCTCAACGTATAGGCGACACGATGAGCGGAAACAAAGAAGCTCGCCAAAGGACAGTCCGCTTCGAAGAGGAACCCTCATCAGGGAAGCACCTGCCCCACGCATCAAAATCAAGGTTCCAGAACTGGAGTCAGGAACGGGAGAATTCTTAATCGACGGTGGAGCATCCGTTAATTTAGTAGTCATTAACGCCCTGGGAGAAAAAGCCGCGATAAACTCTCGGGAAGAAATCGAATTAACCGGAATTACTACTAATCCAATTCATACTTTAGGAACAACAATTCTTCATATCCACGAAGCTCCTGCACTTTTCTATGTAGTAAAAGAACTTGCAATAGAAGCAGACGGACTTATAGGAAGCCCATTTCTAAAACAGGAAGAGGCCGAAATTTCCTATTATCATGGGACGTTGGTATTAAAAAATAAACCAACCCGACCTCTACGTTTTTCAAATTATCAGGACCTACCTCAAATGAAGGAGCCATTAACATCGACCAAACACCGTATCGAGCCCCGGACGTCTCAACAGATTGCTATAACGATAACAAACTCGAGGATTAAGGAAGGATATTTACCACGTATCAAGACCCTCGAACATCTTTACATAGGGGAAGCAGTTGTGAGTAACAATAAAGGGAAGTGCTACGTTATGGCAACAAATACCAGCGATGTACCCTTAGACGTAGAGATAGAGCCACAAACATTAGAGCCATTCGATATCTTCGGGTCATCAGACGAAGATTTTTACCCAGCTGTAGAACACCCGTCAAAATTCAGACCCAATGAAGATAGAATGCAAAAAATCTTAGAAGCCCTAAACACTAAACATTTGAACAAGGAGGAACTAGATTTCGTTACCAATTTGGTTAAAGATTTTCCCGACCGATTCTATCTTCCTGGAGATAAACTCGGGAAGGCCCGCGACTTTAAACATTCAATCCATACATCCAATGATATTCCAATCAACACAAGACAATATCGTTATCCTCTCATACATCAAAAGGAAATTCAAAAGCAAATCAGCGCGCTATTATCAAATGGTATAATTACACCTTCAAAATCTCCATATAATTCACCTTTGTGGATCGTCCCGAAGAAAGAAGACGAAAACGGAGTGAAACGTTGGCGTCTAGTAATAGATTTTCGCGGCCTCAATGAAATAACAATTTCTGATAAGTATCCATTACCTCAAATCACAGAGATCTTAGATCGATTAGGAGGAGCTAAATATTTCTCAGTCTTTGATCTGGCAAGTGGATTTCATCAAATAGAGATGGATCCAAAGGATAAAGCAAAAACAGCATTCACTACTCCAAATGGACATTACGAATTTTCTCGAATGCCTTTCGGATTAAAGAATGCACCACCCACCTTTCAACGCCTGATGGATCAAGCACTCACTGGACTTCAAGGAACAGACCTCTTTGTGTACTTGGACGACATAGTGATCTATGCATCATCGTTACAGGAACATAATATCAAAGTCAAGAAATTGTTAAACCGCCTTCGAGAACATGGATTAACCCTCCAGACCAACAAGTGCCAATTCCTGCGAAAAGAAGTCGCATACCTTGGACACATTATTTCAAAGGAAGGAGTAAGACCTGACCCTAGGAAATTAAAAGCTGTTCAAGATTTCCCAACACCCACATCGCAGAAGAACATTCAACAATTCTTGGGACTTGTTGGATATTACCGAAGATTCGTACCTAATTTCACCACAAAAGCAAAACCGTTAATTAACTTATTAGGAAAAGGCATCAAATTCCAATGGACAGAAGAACAAGACCAGAGTTTTAAGCAATTACGTAACGAACTTTGTCAGCAGCCCATATTGCAATACCCTGATTTCAGTAAACCTTTCATTGTAACCACAGATGCATCCGATTACGCTATTGGAGCTGTACTTAGCCAAGGGGAGATAGGAAACGACCTGCCGATTGCTTACGCCTCTCGCAGCCTAAATAAACCTGAGAAGAATTATTCGGCTACGGAAAAGGAATGTTTGGCCATGGTTTACGCCGTAAGATACTTCAGGCCCTACATCTACGGAACCCCATTCACCCTCGTTACAGATCACAGACCACTCGTCTGGTTACATTCTGTCAAAGACCCAACTTCCAGACTTATGAAATGGAAGCTCCGTCTTTTAGAATACGAGTACCAGGTTGTCCATAAATCCGGAAAAACGAATAAGAACGCAGACGCATTATCGCGCAACCCCACGTCTGCCTGCCTACCACTTATTCCACGAGAGCTCCAGGACCCCGACTTCAAAGCCCAGATACCGAAAACAGACGCCAATACTGAAACAATCGGACACCGCATACGACAGTTACGAAGAGATAGGGAAAATCGACCCAAGTATCGAGAGACAAGCAGCAGTTCAGATGAAACAGAAGAAACCGCACGTGGGAACGTTCAACATTCTCCAATAATATACAAGAACCGATCTTTTCCCAGCTTATCTCAAGAGGTAACCATGCCAGATGAACGCCAGGAAACCATAAACAGTTTTTCACCCGCAGCAAATTCCACTCAAATCGTCCCTTCAGATAAGGAACAGACCGTATTAGACAATTTAATATCGTTTGAGGAGCCGCTCGAAAATACTGTAATAGAAAATGCAAGAAACATTCAACTAGATTTACTCGGTACCCCGCAAGAACCATCGGAAGTCATGGAAGAACCTCTACAACCCTCAATAAACCAGCTACCTGCAGGAACTATGCCCGAAACAAGTGTAGGACAACCACCTGACAACAGGTTAACCGAACCTAGGGTCTCTGACCGCACACTTGACTCCTACCCTTTCTTCACTACTGAAACCGAGGATTCAAACGACCTTGACGATCTGGAAGAGACCCCATTAGATCAACCGCATAAAATTATCGTTTCTTCAAATACTTTTACCGCTGAAGAAGGACATTACGTACACTTCATTTCTGCCGACTGCAATTTAGTAAACCCCGTTGGAAAATTACTGTTAGACACTGAACTAATCAATAAACCAAACCTTCTAGCAGAACAACCAAACAAGGGAAACGTGATAACTACGGACAATGGATTATTTAAAACCTTCAGTATAATAATCTCAAACAATTTCTTCGATAATATTAAAAGAGTAGATGTGCTCAACGGCTTGAAAATTCTTCGACACACCTTGGATCAAAATCAGATTAAATCATTTCGAATTTCTGCTACGGGGGACCTTCACAAAATACCATCCAACGAATTCGTCAAGATATTAGAAGACGTTTTCGTAGGAACAGGCTTGCAGATTATTCTATGCAATTGTACCATCACAACACCATCCGAAGAAGACAGACAGCACATTATCCGTGAAGCTCACGATAGTTTAATTGGAGGACATAAAGGAGTAACGAAAACATACAAACGCATCCGATCAAAATTCCATTGGCCACAAATGCGCAACGACATTCAAGACTACATTCGAAGATGCCAAAGTTGTCAAGAACAGAAATTAGTCCGTGCGAAAACTCGTCAGCCAATGTTAATCACCGACACACCTATAGGAGCCTTCGACAAAATTTCCTTGGATACAGTAGGACCTTTACCAATTACACCCAGTGGGAACAGGCATATTCTCACCATTCAAGATAACTTAACAAAATATTGCGTAGCCGTAGCAATACCTAACATTCGAGCTGCTACAATTGCAGATGCCTTCGCTAGACACTTCATCGCAATTTACGGTACACCTCGCGCAATACTAACAGACAAGGGAACTAGCTTCATCGGAACACTTATGACCAATCTCTCTGAAATATTTAAAATTAAACAAATCACAACCTCGGGATATAGACCACAAACCAACGGATCTTTAGAACGAAGTCACATCGTCCTCACCGAATACCTCAAGCATTACATGGATAATTATGAAGACTGGGATTTATTAATACCATTCGCAATGTTCTCTTACAACACATCCGTTCACGAAGCAACAAATTTCACCCCATACGAATTAATCTTTGGAACTCCAGCTCGGGAACCAAGCTCTTTTCCAACTGGCGAAAAATTAAAGTCATTTGGAGACTATTTAGTAGAATTAATAACACACATGACTCGAATTCGGAATATAGCCTCAGATAATCTATACAAAGAATCAGAACAAATTAAAACACGCCAATTTTCCGTACACGGCAACACGATAAGCCGACTATCTGTCCAAATATGATCCTGATCACCTTGCTCCCGAAACATACCCTGACAAGCAGCGAGAGTCTACCTGAGGGGCAACCAATCCCTTCCAATCGCCGCCCCTGCAAACTACAACCAGCACGGAGATGCTGATTGGGGAACAGAAGGATGGCCGCACAGCCACGTGGTGCTCGACCGGCTACCCGGACAACCACCACTAGACGTCATAGAATACTGGTTGCAGCTTGGCTACGCGGTACCCAGCGACGACTAAACTCTTACACCCGGCAATACCTAGCGATAAGTACACTAATTACACCACACTACACCCGACAATTCTCTTTTACACTTTTTCTTATAAAAGGATTTGTGGGGCGTTTTCCCTTCTTTTGAAAAGCATCACGAGAATCGCGATGTTTTGTCTTAGGGGGGAGATGTTACGTATGTGGAATTTTCCCATACGCCGCTCTCAACCATTTTTCGAGCTCGCGTCTGCGAAGGGAAAACGCCCTAAAAGCCTTTTTGTTTATCACATACCACTAAGGGGGTCATGATCTCGACCATCTGGATCACGACCATGGGAACGGGAGTGACACGACGACGACCCCGAAGGATTTCCTTATATGGAAATTCCTAATGCATCCCCACTCATTTTTGGGACTATATAAACCCTTTGGTTTCATCCCTCGTCGGTTAAAAGCTATAGAGTCACGCGTAAAGTCACGTCGTGTCACGCTCGTACAGAGTTGGTAAGATCGGGCTAAAGTCCCTGTCAGAATCATAGTTAACCTCATAGGATCCGCGAGTCCGGTTTATATCCTATTTGGCACTTTGAAATAGCCACTCGTACGCCCCGCATCGCCAGTGCGTCAACACCGTGCAACTAGTGGTAACCTACACACTTTTATTTATTATTTAATCGCGACACTTACATTTGTACAATAACTAATTATTGAATATACGAATGGTGTTCACGTGTAAATCGAGTAGATTCGTTAAACCCATCTCTTACCCAGCGATCCTTATAATATTAGTAGCACTCACCCACTGATACAACTTTACCGCTCGAGTTGTATCAAATATTAATTAAGAGTTACGAGGCATTACTAACATTTCCCGCGACTCCCTGATTTCGCATCAGGTTCGTTCGCAACCTTTCATCCACAACAAGGAATCTTCTCCAACCCAGTGGCTCCCCGATTTCGCATCGGGTTCGTCCACGAAACCTCACCCTCCTACGGCTCCCTGATTTCGAATCAGGTTCGTCCGTATCCTACAGCTCCCTGATTTCGCATCAGGTTCGTCTGTAAATCTACCAACTTCCGAACAGCTCCCTGGTTTCGCACCAGGTTCGTCTGTGAATAATCCAACCTCCTAACAGCTCCCTGGTTTCGCACCAGGTTCGTCTGTGAACTTCATCCTAGTGACTCCCCGATTTCGCATCGGGTTCGTTCACGACGTTTCACCTTCCTGCGGCTCCCTGATTTCGCATCAGGTTCGTCCGCGTGTGACTCCATTCCTAGAGGCTCCCTGATTTCGCATCAGGTTCGTCCTCGCCGTCAATAATCCTAGCGGCTCCCTGATTTCGCATCAGGTTCGTCCGCGCCCCTAACTAACAAACTCATAAACCGTATTCCTTGGGAAATATCTTCCTCGCCGGCCTCTCGCGTTGCCGCAGCCCCGGCTCGTAACACATGTCACTTCTTTATTTGCGTCATAATGCACTTTTCTCTTTTTTATTATACCTTCTTTGTGTGCGTTATAATATTCATAATTATAAAGTTTTATGCTTTCCTCCCCTTTTTTACAATCGTTGCCTTTTTTCGTGTTACACTCCCCTTTCTTTGCTTTATAAACAGCTTTTCTTTTCAAACTAATTTCCTCTTTATGCTTTTTATAATAATTGGAGTTTAATTCTCTCCTATTACATGGTACGTATACATTGCTGATTTTTGACTTCGAAACGAATGGTGAATCTGTATGAATTATATTTTTTGTACGTGTAGTGACTTCTTTGTCACTAATTGGTACATTTTGATGAACTGGGGATATTCCATCTTTTTCATTAGTAATGTCACTTTGACCGATTTTAAATGGAGGACAATTTCCACAAGAGGGATTTTTATTAATTGTTCTACCAATTGCAGATTCATATTCGTACACACAACGTGTTAATTGTTGATCATCAGTGCATGGAAAATGTTCTATACGATTAGTTTGAAACATTTGGATTAAATGTTGACGCATCACCGCATGAGTGTACGTTACTTTTTCTGGTAATATATTGAATAATAACGAGACAGCAAATGCAATCGCAAAAACTCCGCAATCCCGAGTGTTAGGTTGAGCTTGTACACGTGGAAATTTAATAAATTCTTCGTCAATTGCTCCGTCATGTTTATTCAAAAAAGGGTATAACTTCTCCAGATAAATTTTATGATGACTATGCAACTTCGAAAAATTAAAAGAATCATAAATATAAACTATTCTTTCATCATGTTTATAGAAGCTGCAAACCCAGTGTCCCCCTGCATTGGTTTTAAATGTAAAATCTTCGCTTTGGTGCAAAATCTGTATGTGATCCTGATTTTCAGGAACTGGTTGAATTGTATCAGGCATTTGAACTCTCCATGCGTCGCGTGGTTTATCATTAGAGTTAGCTTCTAATAATTTGTGAAAATATTCGATATGATCATCTGATAACCATTCGCCTTTAATGATAATTTGCATATTACGAAAACTGAGTGGTAAGATTATAGACATGACGAATGTTTGAATTTATTTAGTGTTTATTTTTAGGTTAAAGTTGTTTTTTCAATTGAGACTATATAAGAAGTTAATAGAAAGTATTAATTCTATGATATATTTTCAAGATATATGCCTATTCAGACTCATTAACTAGAATCTATAGATTAATTTATCTCAATATTTATTTAGATTAGGATTAATAAGAAAGTACGAGAAATATAATGTTGTAAAAATTTGACTGAATTCTTTATATGGATATTCAATATGCTTACCTCCGGATCAAGTTAGTAAAATGAAATAATACAAATCTTCAGAATACGAACTGATTTGTTGGGTAAAATTTTCTTGTTATTATATAGTAAGTTTTAGTAAACGGTAAAACTATTAAAATTAAGATTGATATTGATATAACTAGACCAATTACTACTCCTAGCTTGTTTGGGATTGTACGTAGAATTGAATAGGCAAATAAAAACTATCATTCAGGTTTGATATGAACTGGGGTAGATATTGAGTTAGCACAAATAAAATTATCTGGATCTCCTAGGATGTATGGGTATTGGAAGAATAAAGTGGAATAAGTAAAATCGGTTTAGAGTGGCGTTATCAATAGAAAACCCACCTCTTTTTTAATAATAAATAGTCTTTATTCCTTTTTCTTTTTTAACATGTGATACAGACGCAGTACAATTAGTACTTTTATAAGATAAAAGCTTTTAGAAATAGCTTTTATATAAGATAAAGCGCATTGCAGCCAGTAAAGTTTAATAATTAACAATTAATTAATACTCGCAAAAGCGCAAAGCAGCAAACGAGCGCAAAGCAGCTCAGCGAGTGTACTTTACTTTTTTTCTAATACTTCAATCTGTAAAAACGAAAAATTTGTAATAGACAGTAAACTAATATCATACATATTATTTTAATATATAAATAAATGTAAACATCACTTACCAAATATAATATTTTCTCCTTTGCTTCTCCTACTGATGAGAAGAATTGAATTTCCTTCCAAGGGACTTGATACTAAAAAGATACACATTTCAATAAAGAAATATATTAGCAAAAAATAGGTTAGACTATTATTTTACACATGTAATGAAACAACAATAACCTATTCGTTGAAAATACACAAGTAATGAAACAATAACGTACACGTTGAAAATATGTTCGTTTCATTATGCGTACACCTTAATTAATAATAATAATGAAGCACACTTACATGCAAGGAAATCAGCAAGAATTTTCGAACGCCGTGACATGCGTGAGCTCCGGTCGCCCGCTTTGTTTCTTGACGTGCCCGTCGGTCAGAGCGAGCCCTCCTCGTACCGAGAAAATGAGCCACCGGTCACATCCCTCCGCCACAGACCAGGTATAGAATAGACCTATCAACCAATGTATTTTTCTGTCACCGGTTTGGGGGGTCCTAGGACCCCCTTACCATTTCAGTGTCGCATGCAACGTTACCGGTGAAGTCTCGAAACAGATTGTAACGCTACGCGTGGTAGGAATTAGAATTCAGCACGGGTAAAATTAGGTTATGTTTTGAGAATTTGTAAAAAGAGTGCTTTAATATTTTTAAGAGCACCTGTTGCTGAACCCTACCCATTCATCATGTGTTTGCAAATACATTAATGATGATCTATAGTACGATATAATATAAACATATAATAATAACAATAATAATAATAATAATAATAATAATAATAATAATAATAATAATATCCTTCTACTGTACTATATTATTTAAAAGGACCATATCGAACAAGTACACACCGATTTTGGTGCAATTTTGCAAATGTGTAGAGTAGCCAAAAATATTCGTATATTATTCGATGCATACTTTTTGAAATAGGAATTCATTCTCCTCCATAACTATTAGAAAAATTCATTTGTTTAAGCTATATACTAACTGACGTTAACTGACTAATGTTAACTGATGTTCGGATGTTTCAGTAAGTTTATACACTATGTCAGATTCATTCGTATATTATTTTTCACACGCTGTTATTTTACTAACTATTGAAAAACCAAAAAATGTTCAATATGAAACGTTTTTTTATTTGATCGAGAAAACTGAATAGTATAGGATGGGAAAGGAGTACGGTCTTTAGAATGCAAGAAGTGAACATACTTAAGGTTTAGATTACATAATGTGCTCGACACGACCGTCCTACGCGAGCGACTGCAGGTGACCAGAGATTTCCAGCAAATTATTTGAAATAAAAATTCGTGTACGAAATTTTTATTTCAAATAATTTTTTGCCCATCTCTGCAGAAGATAGCCTTCGTCGGCCGCCGATCGTCTCGTTCTTTTGTCCACGTCGACGGGATCGACGTCGCATTTCTGCCGCGTCCAACAATGCGTTTGCAGACCTCAGAATCTATTGTTCTGGTTTTCTCGACTTCAAAAAAATAAAAATGCGATAAAAAGTAAAAAAAAAAGATGTATGTACTATGACACGCAACTTTTTTATGTCGGCGCCAGATTTACACAGTGCAAATGATGAGGCACCGATATAAAAAAAATTGAGTGTCGTAGATTAAATAACGAACAAAATTATTTTATAAGTTTTAGCGCATTTTTATTTTTTTGAAGTCTGTTTTAATTATAATTTTCCATTTTATGCAACGATGCGTCATTATTGTGGCTTTTACACGCAGGTGGCGAAAAATCTTTCCGTACAGGGGTTTAGCGCCGCGGTCAACCCTATCGTAGCTAAAAGTTTTGAAATTGAGACGGGTACGAGACCAGTCGACAATGTTTTCAAACCTCATTATAGTATTTTGGGGTGTGAGTGGTAAACCGATCATAAAAGCGGAGCGCGCAGCTCGCTTACCTGGGCCGGGAAATTCCCAATAGCTCTTTGCCACGTGAATTTGAAAGAGACCATCCCAAAATTTTCGAAGCTCGGGGATTGCTGGTTCTAGACACATGGTTTTAGGTAGTGGAATGCGTCCGTGAGGCGTTGTTCTCATTTTACCAATTCGCGTGAGCGCGGGTTGCAAGATTAAATGATGATCCTATACATCTCTTTTACTATTGTTAATTTTTTAAATTTTCCATCCTTATAAAAGCATAATATGCTTAGTTTGAAACAACCGACGCAAATCCAAGACCCCGTTTTGAACATCAGTAACGATGCTTTATGATGGGTCGGTTAATAGCGTCCAAATTGGGAACTTCCAGCCATGAAAACGTTCCAGCCGGAACGTCGCATACACGCATAATTAATACGATATAGACACGACACATTTAACTTTTTAACAGTAAGACTGTAGTGGACCTAGCCTATGCTAATCGAGATTGATCGAGGAAGACGGAAATTAATGGAAATAATGTGTTTAATTTTGTTCTTCATTCAGCGCCTCTATTTCTTACCAAGTCCATGTGTACTTAATTTGTTTAATAATGATATAAATTGTTGTATTGTGTTATGTGTAACATTATATTTATACGATATATTGTACTGTATTACATTTTCATTTTATTACATTCATCCTGCTGTAATTGCTTACGCCTGTTGTTAAAAAAATATAAGTACAGCTTGACATGTTACAAAATAACCGTATGCTTATAGTTTAGTCCGCGTATTTAGAGTCCTTTCTGGAAACATTAAAAATTGTACTTAACATAAATTGTATACATATGCGGTGGATCTTCTGGACCGCAGTTTAAAGCCGAATCAGCTGAGCGGGCGGTTCACACACACAGTACAGTAGCCCACACTACACATTTTCACGTTTGCACCAGCACGGGCGGCTCTAGTGTGTGTGTGTGTGTGTGTGTGGGTCTGTATCTACACATGCCTTCTGCGTGTGCGTGAGAGCATTTACTGCGCCACACTCAGGTGTTTCAGCTTTACTACACGGCCCGAAAGATCCACGCTAATATTTAACTATTAATATTTCGATAACGGATTCCAAAATGGTAAAAAACTGTTTAATTTCTTTTTGGATGAACAATTTGAATGTTTCGGGCGCGTGGTGGGAGAAGTGGTTGCGTCACCGTTCTCCAATCCCAGGGTTTTTCCCTAACTTGTCGAGCTATACATACTATTTCTCATAATGGAAAATATATTTATTTCATAAAATATTATATTATTTCTTATATTTTACATATTATGCTTTTCTAAAAATGGAAAATTTGAAAAATTAGCAATAGTCAAATCCGAGCAACAGGTAGAGGAGTCGAACCTGACCTGCTGTGTTCTTAAGCGGGATTCCCACTAGCCGTCTTGGACGGCGGCAGGACGGCGGCCGTCCCACTAGTGCAATGGAGAAGTATGCATCTGTGTCTCCGTTGCACTAGTGGGACGGCCGCCGTCCTGCCGCCGTCCAAGACGGCTAGTGGGAATCCAGCTTTATTCGGCAACCTTGCGCTGGGATACGGCGCGGTAGCGACATTTCCGGGTTAGGTCGGTAGCCAATAAAATGGTGGGGGAACTGCAGTAATTTCTGAGGATATATAAACCTTCTGCTTTTGTCACCCACCGACCAACGAGTTGTAGAAGCCTGGTCTCGCCAATTCCACGATTGAACAATCCCCGTGTGCTTTGTGCCTAAAGTGCAGTGCATATAAGGTGACATTCGGTGACAAGGTAAGTTTCTTCTAAATACATATATAAGTGCATTGGTAGACATTGTGCGAAGTGTTGTATTTTGGTTGCGTAGTACCTGATGGAGCAGCATAAAGCCGGGGACAGACCTGAATGAGTATACGCTGAGCAGGCTGAGCGGCGCACGAATATTCTGATGTGGACGGGTGAAACGGTAGCTAGGGCCGCATGCTTCTACGTCAGAAAGGCTGAGCGTGAACGCATGTGCTAGTGTGGACGGGTCATTCGTGGTGACTCGGCTCATTCGACCCGACTCGGGGATGCCGGCGAAGGCACATGGCCTGAGCCGACCGTTGTCGGTTTTCTTCCGCACATCAAAGGGAGTTTGGAGTGCATTGCGTTCAGCGTGGAAGATAGAGGCAGAATGTGATACTTTTCTAAAATCCTTGATATCTCGGATTTTCATGATATTGAAATACACATATGGTAGCCCATATGAAATTAGGGAGGGTTAAGTCCTCATTTTTGCAGATTCGAAATTGTTTAAAAAATACAAATCTTCAAAGTTTCCTGCTTTCGGTGATTTTTACGAAACGCCTACAGAAATTAATTTTAATGTCTTAAATTATTGAAGGCATAGACTAAATAAATTTAATCCATTGCTAATATTGACATAAACAGATAATCAAAAATTTAAAAATTACATTTTGAATAATAATAATAATGCAATTAACATATGATAGACTTTAAAGCTCTATTGTACTGAATAATTTGTCTTTCTTTTCTTCACTACACCCTGCATTGTTCTTAATTCATATAGCCAGGCCGACTGGCTGTTGTGTTAAAAAATCACACGAGATTACTCGCGGGGGCAGCAATACGCCTCGTGGAGGGACGCAGGTAGAAAATGAGGTGTCCGCTGCACTGCGCGTGATCCCGCCTGTGACGTCTTCCCTTCGAATTGGAGACTGATCGGCTCGGCTCGCCCAGAAAAATTGACGAACTAGACGAGGCGTGCCGGCTCGCGGAGCTACGACCCGTCTGATTCCACCTAAAGATAGTGGAAATATTAGCCTCCTTTTCGGCCGCGTCCAAATCTGAATAGAACCCCGAACCGAACGCCACTTGAAACTCCCTAATGCCCCCGTTCCTACGTGTGGAACGTATATTTCTAGCGATCTTCTTCGCCAGTTTCGACAGAGTCTCGTGGTTCGCGACAGCTAAAGATTGAAGGACAGAGAGTGTTTGGAGTAGTGCAGACGAAAGGATTGCCTGCCATATAACACCGAGGAAGGGACCTCGGGACCCTCGACCAAAGGAAGGTCAGGCTCGCCGCGATGTTCGGGCTCTTCACAGCCGATGTTGGTGAAATCCCAGACCATCAAAGAAATGGCTCACCCACATGGGGTAAACAACTGTAGTGGTGCATCCCTGTCCCTCACACCACCATGACTTGTTGTCGTCCTTACAATTGGGGGTGTCAAGTAGTTTAAAGAAGCAAGACAAGGTGGTAATAAACGAAGAGTGTCCCACAGACCTTTCCAATGTACCTACGCCTACGGGATATGGAAGGGATGCCGATGGATTCCTTATATTTTTCCGATGAAAATCATTCCAAATTTCATATAAATCCGACTATTTTTAACGAATTCAGCTTGAAATGATATAAAACAATTTTTCCTGAAATTTCCTTCATTATGGTCTGAATTACATTGTTCTTGGTGTCAGTTTCATCGGCGAAACATAAGGAATAAATTGACGTCGTTTTCGCAAAGATGTGATGAGAAATGCGGAACTCTTGAACATTTCTGAATTTTTAATGGTATTCCAACCGTTTGAAGGATCGAAACCCATCAAATTCGGTGAGGCACTGCAGGGGGTTGTCCTAGCCACGGGGTACCAGGTGGCAACTCTTTGACACGCGTCGGTGGACAATCACTCTGTATTGGTAAACGGGATGACTCGGAGGGTTGAGCTGTATGTTTATTTAGCTAACTATGTATCACACCATCTTTACGACTGCGGAGTGGGCTAAGTTAAGCACAGAAGTTGGTGAAGAAAGATACAATGGCACTTTCGACCCCTCCGCATGCGTCATTCATGCGCGCTCAGCCTGCTCAGCGTATACGCATTCAGGTGTGGCCCCGGCTTAAGAGTAAAGTCTCGTTTAAGAAGTGTGTTTACCGCAACTGCGGAAAGACAAGTCGCGATAATGGTGATGGAAGAACATTTCATGCGCTTCCAATTTTGAATAATTGATCGCTTAATAACGTGGCTGGTTAATTGCGGTATAGAAGACTGGGTGGAATTGCCAAACGCGGAATTAAAGAGAAAATATGTATGTAGTCGACACTTTACGTCGAATAATTTTCACGCCACGGGGCGTTTGAAGAAAGATGCCATTCCGAAATTGCATCCAGTAGAAGGTAGTTGCATCTCTGAAGTTTCATTAGAGACAGAAAACAATTGTTTAAAGGATCGGGTGATCAAGCTTCAGAAGGAAATAGACCAAGGGAAGGACAAATTTAATGATCTTCGCTTGCAATTCAGGGCGTTAAAGGAGAAACTTTCGTCAGGTGACATCAGCGATGTCTGCCTGAAGAAAGCTATCGCGAAAAGAGTTAGCGGGTTTCTTTTAACATTTATTTTCATGCAGCTATTTCACAGTCGTAAATCGGAAAAATATACGTTGCAGCAGCAGAGATTATGCCAAACATTGCATTACACTTCGCCCTCTCTGTACAGTAAAATGCGCGCCGACTCTGAAGTTTCATCTTCCGATCCCAAACACCATTATTCGCTGGTTTTCTAAAATCGATATTTCGCCTGGCATTTGCCAGAATTTATTTACCGCGTTAAAAATTAAAGCAGCACATATGCGTGATTTGGACCGGAATTGCGTTCTGTCTTTCGATGAAATGCACATCAAGAAGTGTTTTGATTTCCACCCAGGCAAACAAATTATCGAGGGTTTTGAAGATTTAGGCCCTTTAGGCAAAAATTTGGGAGTGGGTACTCAGGTACTCGTTTTTATGGTCAGAGGCTTGTTCAGTAATTGGAAACAACCAGTAGCATTCTTTGTCGCAAAGAATTGCGTAACTAGTGCGAATTTGGGTTTTTTGTTGGACACGGTTTTAGATGCATTGCATGATACGGGCTTGCAAGTTACAGCTGTTGTTTCCGATCAAGGAACAAGCAATCAAAGCATGGCAGACGGAAGAGTAACCATTGAACGTCCTTATTTTTCCAGAAATGGTCAGAAAATTTACTTTTTATTTGATTATTTACATTTATTCAAAAGCATCAGAAATAATTTATTAAAGTATGATTTTTCAATTAACGGTTCACGAGTTTCTTGGTCTGATGTTGTCCAATTATGGGATTTAGAGTCTAGTAAAGGTACGCGAGCAGCTTACAAACTATCCGAAAAACACGTACGACCAAATTCTTTTGACAAAATGAAATGTAAGCTTGCTTTACAAGTTTTTAGTAATAGAGTTTCTTCTGCCCTGCTTACTGCATGCGCTACTGGATGCATAAGATCGAATACCGTACAGCATACTGCCAGCTTCTTTGAAACCCTTAATAATTTGTTCGACAACTTAAATAGCAGAGCAGCTTATGATTCTAATCCAAACAAGTGCGCGATTTCAAATGCATATCCGGTAGTTAGAGATAACTTATTACAACAGCGCGACAGTATCGCGAATTGGTTTGCTATTAGTTCAAATGGTTTAAAGACATTGCCTTGTTTGTTAGGATTACGGCAATCTGTAAATGCCACGTTGCAGCTCTGGGATGATTTGCACGAGGATGGCGCGTTATTTCTAATGACATCGCGTTTGAACACCGATGTAGTAGAGAATCTTTTTTCCGTCCTCAGAATGCATGGTGGTAGTTACAACCAAAATCCTTCTGTAAAAGCGGTGCGTCTCGCGCTAAGGAAAAATATTGTACTGAATTTGAATAAGAATTCTGTAAATAGTAATTGCTTAACCGACGACGACGAAACGCTTTTACAGGGGGATATGCTCTCACCGCAAGTTCCACCCGCGTTAGGCAATAATGTTGCATGCAATCGCGATGTGACTGAGGAGTGCGATGACATCGATAATCCGGATATGCAAGTGCCTGAAGATTTGACGGAATCATTGTCGACGTCAACGTGCTCCTTAGAAACATGTGCAGTGGAGTATTTCGCTGGTTACATTGCCAAAAAAAGCACGGACAAATCGCGTTGTCCCAGATGTCGCGCCATTTTCATTGATGCAAGTCGCGATTTTCAGCGCAATGAGCAGATTTTAATAGCATTCCGGGCGTATATTGTAAGGGAGGAGACAGAATTCGGGCACCTGGTAACACCAACAGTAGAGTTTTCACATGTTTTTAAAATTATCAATGCTGTATTTGACCGTTTTTATCCAGCATTGCGCAGCGAAACAATCATTTTAGATAAACTGTTTCGGATTATAACTGACACTGTATATACACAATATCCGAATTGGTTTGCCGACAGTGAATGTGCTGCACACCGTCAAGATATGGTTTATTTTGCAATGACGGTTAAAATCCATAAGGATACGGTATGGCTCGGTCAGAAACTACGCAATTCTGTTAGTAGGAATGGCGGTTCGAGGTTGCAACATTTCCAAAACCTTTAAACGTGCTTTTCTCAGGTATTTTTATATTCAGCGAAATATTCCACTCGCAATGCATGATTTTAATTATACGACCTCTGTACATAATTGTAAAGTAGTTATGCATGTATTTCTCTGTGTATATATGATTGACATAGCCGGCACATTCCATGGTGTCCTCTGTAACACAAATGCACGCCTACAACGGTCTTTCTTCACATGGTTGGCATCTCTTTCTTGAATATTTCAACAATATTTCGTAAATGCCTTGGATAGAGCCTACAACGTGGCTTTATCCGAGACCATATTCAGAAAATATTGTAGAAGGTTCGCGAAACAGATTGCAACTATGTAAAATTGTGCCTCCCTCCACCAGGAATTTGTTTTTAGAGGACAGTATCGAAAGTGCTGGCTGAACCATTAGAATTAATTTCATAAATCAAGAATACATTCAAGGTTTCAATTTATGGGCTTTTTATTTTGCATTTTGCATGTTACACATCACTTTGTCGTGTTGGCAATCGCTTTGCATTTTTGAATGATGGTTACTGGTAATGAGCATTTCATATTGTCGGTTTCAAAAACATTGAGTGTATTCCGGGATGGCAAAGTCCTTCTTTTACGCCTTCACGTGGCCCATCCTGTTAACACTATCAAATAGTAGTGATAGTGGAACTAAGATAAAAGAAAGGCACTAATTCACTTCTACAAATTACTTATTATTTTGGTGTCATAACAATCTTACAAT
Organism: Andrena marginata; assembly: GCA_963932335.1. NCBI lineage: Eukaryota > Metazoa > Arthropoda > Insecta > Hymenoptera > Andrenidae > Andrena > Andrena marginata. Next base: position 14,979,662 of record OZ010664.1, read on the forward strand.
CTTTCTCCTATTAAGATAGACAATGGTTTCTAATTGCTCTGCCGGAAACATGTAAGAGACTGAAAGTAGGTTAAATAATTAAATTATTTAATGCAATAGTAAACTGTTATTAAAATTTATCATGTAATATTGTATAACGATTTAGTTTCTTTCATGTTTCACTGCTCTCTTCGAATGATTCTCTGAGGCTATCAATAGCACATTCACGTATTTCATTTATTTGTATCATGTATTTTAAATAATCGCTAATATTATTTCTATGTATTTACAGAAAAGAAGAGATATCCGGCACACAAAAAACCAAAATGGAATACAATAGATGCAAACCATTTCATCCCAAGCAACGAAACGATAAAGCAGTGAATCGATAATGATTATGTTAGAAATGTTTATCCATCTTCTGTTTAAAGCGGTTCTTGTTAATAGATTAATAAATTGAGAAACAATTTGCAATCGATTTGATTGTTCACAAAATACACCTCACCCAGCCCCTTCCCAAATAAATGTAACTCCCGAATACTTCAGATGTACATATGTAGTAATCCGCAGCGTTTCAAGACCATTATACTCATTCATCTTTTTCCTCCAGTGTCGGATCTTAATTCGTACTCAGAAAGTTAAAATTCGATGGCCACGACATTCTGGCCTTTTCACTGTACGCTCTCTTGAAATCGGTTGAACGGTAACGCGTACCTTTTTTTACGACCCCGATGGGTTCTTAGGTAAAAGTTTTCGAACCCTGAGACGGAACTGATATGTGTGCTCAGATCTTAACGTAAGGCTTAAGCGCTCGTAAGCGATACCTACGCTCGTGTACTAACATCGTAGATGTTTTTTATAATTTTTAAATCCATTCAATAATTAATAAGGACAGAGCCAATCAATTTGTAATGAAACGTAGGGATTCAGGGGCCTCAGGTCCCAAAAACTACGAATATAAATTTTACAAAAACGTTTCAATTCCTTATTTTCAATGCTTTTTACGTGTCGTAGAATGGGCACTGTCTATTTAGACACGCGTGAAGTGCAGATATTTGCGGAAATGTTAGTAATAGCGTGAATTTTTAATATTTTACGGCATATGACACGTGGAAATATTAGTTAAATGTTCCACTACACGTAAAATACTACCAATCAATTTCATCTTGCAATTTATAGCTTGTATAAACTCTCAATAAGTGCCATATTTTAGCGCCATATAGGCTCCTGATCCCCGAAGTAGATTTTCAGAGAGAAATCCGGCGTGAGTCGTTGACAAACCGAGTCAAAGCGTAGCTTAGCGAAAGCACGCCCTCTATGTTAAACTCTCCCTCTAAAGAAGTCACACGTATACAAGCACCCACACATCTTTCAGTATTTCAACACATTTCAGAGTAGTTCATGAGTTGGACGCTGTTCATGAACAGAGGTCGCTAAATTCAGTCCTCAAATTCTGGGTCGGTAACACAGTTTCGGCGGTGACACCAAGTCCCATAAGGTGATATGTCTATTCTATACCTCGTCTGTGGTTACGCTTTCAGCTTTATTTATTCGGTCTGGATCTTACATACAGTTAAATACTCACATGTAGTATGAAATCACTATTTCGGTTTTTTGTCGAATGGACCTTTGTTTCCGATATATTGTAATTTAAAAATTTAAAGTTTTTTACGTACGTAGTACTACAGGTATATAACATTTATAGTAAGGAATACCCAAGAAGGTTCCGTGGGTACAACAGTAGCGCGTTAGATTGTTACCTGGGCGGTAACTCCCCCCCCCATGTATTCCATTTTTTTTTTAACAATTTTTCCCGTGGAAATATATTTTGTGGATATTACGTATCATATACGCTACATATTACTCTCCGCAAATTTTAAGGTTAATTAAAAATGCATTTATAACATAACATATTATTCTAATCATCTCTTTCACCGGTGTTTTCATGTTCTTGTACTGCGAAAATATTTCATTCCAAAACTTGCGACGCCTGCAATTGTCGAGCAGGTAAAGTGTGATAGCCTTTAAAATAGCCGTATTTTTAACATTAAAATTTGCGTAGAGTAATAATAAATAATATATAATATATATGTAACGTACTATAAATATTCACAAAATATATTTCCACGGGAAAAATTGTTAACCCATTCGACAAAAAGCCGAAATAGTATTTTCATACTACATGAATACTACGACCCCCATATATACTGTTGTTACAAAAGCGATTTCCACATCCGCGGCGTCCCCTTATTAGCTTCACGGCTTAAAACTCAACAATTCAAAGAGCCCGCGGCAGAATGTGTCCGCATCTATGCGAAAAGCGGGCTGCTTAAAAAACAGAAGAGCAGCGGAGGAGCTCGCCTCATCGTTGCACGTGTGAGGAAGCTCATTCTCGATCGTGACTGCCCACCAGCACCATGGATAATAATGTAAGTATTTTTTATATATTATATTCATATATATATAATCATATCAGAGTTATCGTAATTCATAATATACTCTAGCCCGGTTATCTGTATTCGCTAGTTTTATTCGTGAGATATTCGTGAGATTTATTTTTATTATTCGTTAGTTTTATTTGTGATTCGTGAGATTTTTTCGTCACTTAAAATCTGATTACACGCGGCGTATGATAGAGATATGATAGAAGAAAGTCATATTGTTCAATTACAAATTGGTAATAGGAAATTCGGATTATACATTACAAAATATGTTTCTTCTCATTACTTCACGAGCCTTTCTATTATTATTCAATAAAAAAAACCTGTAACGTATTATAACATTATTTTGTGAACGATTCACAATTGTAACTAGTAGTAAAACAAGAAGATATTGCAGACGTTAACTTATAACGCCAACGATTAGAAATAACAAGAAGATATTGCAGGTGTTAACTTATAACGCCAACGATTAGAAATATATCAAACATATCTCGTAAACGAACATGTAAAGTACAACATTTTGAAAGTCTTTGGTAGACACTTTGCCTATGTTAACTATCAGTGTAAGTAGACCGTAACTGTATAGCAAGTAATACAACAAGAAGATATTAGATACGTTGAAGCATATTCTATCTATATAACTTGTAACGTCAGCGATTAGAAGTATGAAACACATCCGAGTTAAAATATGCTTCTATGTATTCAATATGTTCTTGTTGTATTACCTGCTATACAGATACGGTCTACTCCCACTGACACTTAATGTAGACAAAGTACCTACCAAAGACTTACAAATTGTTGTACTTTGCATGTTCGTTTACGTTCAACTCAGATATGTTTGACATATTGCTAATCGTTGGCGTTATATGTTATATATAGAATATGCTTTAACGTGTACAATATCTTCTTCTTTTACTACTAGTTACCAATGCGAATCATTCACAAAATAATGTTAATACGTTACAGTTTTTTGTATTGAATAATAATAATGGAAAGGCTTGTGAAGTAATGAGAAAAAAGAAACATATTTTGTAATGTAATGTAATGTAATTTTTATAATTTCACATCCTACATCTCAGTTTTCATATTTTTATATTTCCTAATTCCTAATTTCCAATTTGCAATGGAACAATACGTACCCTTGCGCTACATGTATGACTTTCTTCTATCATACGCAGTTTTCATGAAGTTTTGATCTTTTTTACTAATTAATTGTTTATTCATTTTTTTAGGAAAATGTAAGAGACGACGCCCTGTTGGATGGTAAATAATACAAATTTATTTATATACCTACATTTAATCTAAAAATTTATTTTTCCAGTCATTTAATGATGAAATTAATTTATTTTTATTTAGACATTGATGCCGAACTGGCAGAATTAAATATGGTGGAGCCGCCACTGCCCATGGCTCCGCCGCCACTGCCCATGGCTCCGCCGCCACTGCCCATGGCTCCGCCGCCACCACCACCACCACCAGCGAGCCCAGCCACGGCCGATAGTAGTAAGTACATATACATTTTAACCCTCGGTTGTCACACTGGGTCAAATTGACCCTGCAATTTTTTAAGCAAAACACTTTTTGTCGAAAATCTTATTGCTTCAAATTTTTTTTTAAGCATGATGACACTTTAAATGTCAACTTTTAACGATGGGCATATATTCTACAATGTTCAAACTTTATCTCAGAATTTTTTAGACTTAATTAAACAAATAGTTTTTAAATAACAACTGATTGAAAATTGGCAGGTCAAATTGACCCAGTGTGACAACGACGTTTGAAAAAGTAGGTGTGACAACCGAGGGTTAAGAAGTTATATGTTTTTAGAATCCTTTTTTAAATACTAAATTTAAATACTAATAAATTTATTGTTGTTTATTACTACTAATTACAGAACCGTACGTGGCTCGGCACAGTAAAGGCGGTTGGAGGGTGAGGGCGCAAAAAGATAGATCAGCTGCAATCGAAATGATGAAGCAGCAAGCCCTCACCCTCAGGACATTAATTGCGGAGCAATATGGCCGTCGCCGGGGCCGTGGCTGGGAGCGCGGCCGTGGCTGGGAGCGCGGCCGTGGTATGGAGCGGGGCCGTGGTATGGAGCGGGGCCGTGGTATGGAGCGGGGCCGGGGCCGTGGCGGCGGCCAATAAAAAAACATATTTTGTATTTTATTTTAAATTTAAAAAAAATATTTTGTATTTTATTTTAAAACAAATAATTAAAAAAAAAATATTATATTGATTATTTTATAGATAAAATTTTATTTGCTCATGTAACAGGATTACTTTCTCTATCAGCTGTTGAAATAATTCTCTTCGTCTGCATCGTTCACTGAAAAATAGGACACATTTATTAATTATTTATAAATTATCACACATGCTCATATGTTAAGATCATTGAATATGCAAAACCCTACCTGAAAATTTGTGCGTATATAGTCTGACATAGATCACTCTGCATCATCTGCTTCGATTATCTGTAAATATAATATATATATATATATATAAAGCCACATTTTAGTTATACAACTTAACGTAGAACTTACTTATGTTGAAATAGAGTGGCCTTCTGCTACAGTGAGTGTAGAGACTACATAATGTGTCCGAAGGAGGTGAGAGCATATGGCAGAAAGTCTTGTTGCAGGAAATTTAAATGCTAATGGTAATAATTCAGCGAAAATGAACGAACAGATCCAAAATTTTTAACGTACAATTTATTGGTGTTGGAATAAAATTAATTTAGTATGTTTATTGGTGAATTGAAATATTGTTAATGGGAATCTGAAAAATTAATGACTTAATGAGTAGCGTGGCAACTACTGTGGATTTTAAAGTATTACGAATGTCTTTCACAAAAGATTGAAAAGCATCAAGGGAGATGTGTTTTCAGCGTACTTTCTTCACTAATGTGACTTGCTTTACATTGCAAGCAGTCCACCATAATCTACTTTCTTAATAATTCTTAATACTATGTCTTTAGACAAATTTTGTCGATTTACCTTATTTGACAAATTTCCAGAAACTTGTGCGACACAAGATGCTTTCTCTATCTAATCTTCTCCGGACAACCTCCAAGCCTGTGCATTCTCTTCATTTCTATCCATCCAAGCCTGTACGTCCCCTTCAATTCTACTATCCAAGCCTGTGCGTCCCCTTCATTTCTATAATATAATAAGCTTTACATAAAAACTCTAAATTGCTGGTATACAAATACAAATATCTGGCAATTTAAATGCAGTGCAATTACTACAATATATATATTATTTTTTGTACATGGATGGTACGGATTTCCAGAAACTTGTGCGAAAGGAGATGCTTCTCAGTCGAACCATCTCCGGACAACTTCCAAGTCTGCAACTCTACATAAGAAATCTATTAAAAAAATTTTGGCGACTTACCTTATTAATTGAGACAATAATTCAGTCTCCTATGTAGTGTAAAAACTCGTGACATTCCAAATTCGGACAACTTACTTTATTTGACACTTAGCACTTGGAAGGTTATAAAATTCAAAATAGTACATATGTATATATAAGTAAGTATGTATATATATGTTGTACAATGACGGACGATCCCTGCCGAATAATCCCGAGAGTCGACGAACGAAGAACGAAACATGTGTTGGCTGAAGGTGTGTGTGTAACGCTATATACGTATTATACTGACGAAAAATTCCTTGAACAAGAAGAATAAGAAGAAAAATCTTTTAGCTTAAAATTTTCGACTGATCCATGAGACGATATTATGATATCTCTGTCATGCGTGGACCGATTTTATTGAAATTGGTCCTATTCGAAAGCTTATATGCGGTTTACATAAGAAAAATGCCTTTAAATTTTGGAAATATTGCAGGCGTGATGAGATATTAATGAAATAAGTTTCAGGTTAGGTTGGATTAGCCGGGCGACGAGTAAATGATAGCGGTAGCCACAGTCGACATATACAGGGTGTCTTTCATGTACTTGGCGTCGAAACGCTACCGCGTCTCTAGATCTGTTTCTGAAACACATGTTTCGGTTCTCCCTCCAACGCTGCGCCTTAGCTGCTACGGCCGCTAAGGTGGGACGAGTTCTGCTACCCTCTCTCCGAGTTCCCAGTAACGTCGCTGGGAAGCATGTTGGGCGCTTTAGGGCGAAAGTACCAAATGTGTCAAATTTTTGTAGGAAATTTCATAATGACTTAAAAATAGTAGGAAAAATTAAAATTTAAACTAGCATTTCAAAATGACGTAAAAAGAATTTTAAAAAATGTACTACATACAACGGTACAGTAATACAATAATCGTAGTGATGTCTTTTCATTAGAAAAATATATTCATTTTTATGAAAATACAAGTAGTAGTTATTTTCTAAATTTTCGTACAATACATAAATACATTTTATATTTTAAACAACTTTCGTACAATGCAAATGTGTTATACATTTTATTCAATTTTATGAAAATACAATCAGTACTTATTTTATAAATTTTTGTACAATATATACATATTATATACATGTTATAGAAATATGCATTTTATACACATTTTGTGTATAATATAATTTTATTCCATAATTGTTTTGAATTAAATATCAACGCTTACAATATGAAATTTAACAAAATTCATATAAAATTCACATAATATTATACCGTTTTACTTTTTACATATATGTACATACAATAATATTTTTAGGCTTTACGTTTCCGCGAGAAACGTTTCTGCCATTTTTCCTCTGTCAGATTATAAATATTGACGTCCATGTCAGTTAAAGCAACTCGCATTAGGTTTTGTAATGTTGAATGGTTTAACGACGCGCATTCGGACGATTTAATATATTTCATCACAGAAAATGCACTTTCGCATCTGTATGTGGATCCGAAAATAGATACAATTTTCATAGCTACTTTTTTGAGGTGTGGAAATTCTTCGGAATTTAATTTTCTAAATAAGAATTCGCCTTGATCGGTTAAATATTGTAGTTGATGGTGTTCGCGCAAAGCGTGTAATTCTAATTGTACATCTTCCGAATAGTCATTTATATTTACCGAAAATGGATCACTGAATAATTCAAGGTCTTTTTTTAGAAATTCAATGTCTTTAAATCTAATTTGGAATTGTTCGTTTAAATCCTCGAGGACAGATATGAAAATAAGAAAGTTCGCTGCGGGAAATTCATCTTTGATTTCTCTGCAGCTCGGAAAGTTATTCAAAATTGTGTATTTGCAATTGATTTGTAAAATCTTGCAGTGTTTGGCGAAAATTTTGAATATAATTCATATATTCTGCAAGGTTCTGTTTCTTCGTTTGCAGTAACGAGTTTAGAATATTTAAATGATAAGTGATATCTGTAAGAAATGCTAATTCAGTGAGAAAGTTAACATCTTCAAACTTTTTTTCGAATTCTACTGTACATTTACTTAAATGTTCTTTTAAGAAAAGTGGTATTTCCTTTCTTATTGCAAAAAATCGTTTTAAACATTTCCCAGCACTCAACCACCTAACATCGCAATGCAAAGGAAGATCAGGATAAGCAGCTTGGCATTCTTTCAAAAAATCCTTAAATAGTCTATGGGAGAGCGAGTTATTTCCACCTCTTATTAAATTAGTAATTTTTACAACTACCGTCATTGCATTCATTAATTTTAAGGATTTTCCACATAGAGCTTCCTGGTGGATAACGCAATGAATGAACAAGCAACAGAGACCCTCTTTTTTCATAAGCCCCCATAGGCCGCTTATATGTCCAGTCATTGCTTTAACTCCGTCAGTTGTAAGAGCAGTTAATTTGTCAAATCCGATGTAATTGTTGATAACATTTTTTAGTACATTGAAAATATCAACCCCTTTCGTTGTGCGATATAACGGCTCTATTTCCAGCATTTCTTCGTGCACGGAAAAATCGGGAAGCACGAATCGAACAAATATAATTAATTCGCTTAAATCTGTTCGATCAGTGCTTTCGTCTAAACAAATTGAAAAGAATGTACATGTTTGCAACAAATACTTTAATTTATGTTTGAGATACTCAGCTATGTCCCCTATTCTTCTATTTACAGAATTTTTTGAAAGCGAAACGTTTTTAAACTTCTCAGCTGCTTTCTCTTCATTACAGTACTCTGCCATTAAAATGGAGCATTTTTTTATCCGTTCCCCGTCGACGATGCAACATTTATCGCGAGCTAATTCTAATGAACCTGCATACGAAGCGGCAATTGCTTGGCGGTTAACACAATTAATACTACCTTCGGCTGCGATGTCTGAACCAGTTGAGAACGATGAAATGGACGAGTTTTGTGACGCCGTTGACAAGCTCCTTGATAAACTGAACTCCGCTAATTCCATGGGTGACACGAGGGCAGGTGCAGGTGAAGAATTTTCCGGTGGACTGGAAGCATTTAATTCCATGGGTGACACGAGGGCAGGTGCAGGTGAAGAATTTTCCGGTGGACTGGAATCATTTAATTCCAAGGATGTTGAACCACAAGCACTGCGAGAATCTAATGATGATGAGTTCCTCGATGGCTCTGACGGTTTTGTTGAAAACATCAGTTCAGCGAACGCTTGTTTATCCCCCGGATTTTCATGGTTAAACAATTTGCGTTTCAACAATTGAAACAACTGAATTCGAATTTCTCCTTTGAATTGTTTCCAATCTTCAGAATGATGCTTTTTATAGTGCCACACAGCATTGCTGTGTCCATGTTTTGGGATTTGCAATATTGACTTGCAACACAAACATTTTAATCCCCCATCCTTTTCGGTACAAAAACTATTTATTTCCCAATTTTGAAAATCGGGATTCTTTCCTTGGTCCATGATTAACGAACCAATTACAAAATCTGAAAATAATAAATGATTCATGAAATGAATGATAACATGAAATAAATTTAACAAAGAACATAAATTTACACTATTATAATTGCATAATTACGTATCGTTCTGTTTTTTTTTTCAAAAAAAAATCAAGTTACAGCTCAAATTATAAAGTATAAGGGAATGTGTATCACTCTTATTATTAGATAGCAGAATGCAACGTAAAAATAATGAAACACTGCTTACTTTTAAAAGTTTCGATGGGTTAATGGTGATGGTATCCAAATCTTCCTCACGTGAACTGTAGCTGGACTCCACAGAAAAATATACTTATAGCGTGCTTCAAAACGAGCGATTACTAATTTTTCTAATGTGCTGCCTACGACCGCGCGTACGAAAATTCCAGGTTTTTAGATTTGTACCTGTACTTATAGGGCTCCTCAACCACGTGGAAGGGATGAAAATAACGCTTCCCTGTGAGTCTCACCTGCATGACTAAGACTACGTGATTTCAGGTGTTTTGCTGATCGGAGAGCAAAACAACCCACGCACAACACCGTGACTCATGCGGTCACTCTTACTAATATTCGGACACCTTTCAAAAACAGAGTAACTTTTTTAAAATTAGATAAGTTATTTAAATTAAAAGGCTTTAACAGTTAAATTATTTAACAGTTAACCCTTAAATGCATGGCGTAAAACTGCAACGTACCGTTCAAACCACCTTTATTTTTCCTTACATTAGCATATACTCAAATATACTAAATATATATTTAAATAATTATTTAGTATATTAAATATACTAAATATATTTAATGGCAGAGTACTGTAATGAAGAGAAAGCAGCTGAGAAGTTTAAAAACGTTTCGCTTTCAAAAAATTCTGTAAATAGAAGAATAGGGGACATAGCTGAGTATCTCAAACATAAATTAAAGTATTTGTTGCAAACATGTACATTCTTTTCAATTTGTTTAGACGAAAGCACTGATCGAACAGATTTAAGCGAATTAATTATATTTGTTCGATTCGTGCTTCCCGATTTTTCTGTGCACGAAGAAATGCTGGAAATAGAGCCGTTATATAGCACAACGAAAGGGGTTGATATTTTCAATGTACTAAAAAATGTTATCAACAATTACATCGGATTTGACAAATTAACTGCTCTTACAACTGACGGAGTTAAAGCAATGACTGGACATATAAGCGGCCTATGGGGGCTTATGAAAAAAGAGGGTCTCTGTTGCTTGTTCATTCATTGCGTTATCCACCAGGAAGCTCTATGTGGAAAATCCTTAAAATTAATGAATGCAATGACGGTAGTTGTAAAAATTACTAATTTAATAAGAGGTGGAAATAACTCGCTCTCCCATAGACTATTTAAGGATTTTTTGAAAGAATGCCAAGCTGCTTATCCTGATCTTCCTTTGCATTGCGATGTTAGGTGGTTGAGTGCTGGGAAATGTTTAAAACGATTTTTTGCAATAAGAAAGGAAATACCACTTTTCTTAAAAGAACATTTAAGTAAATGTACAGTAGAATTCGAAAAAAAGTTTGAAGATGTTAACTTTCTCACTGAATTAGCATTTCTTACAGATATCACTTATCATTTAAATATTCTAAACTCGTTACTGCAAACGAAGAAACAGAACCTTGCAGAATATATGAATTATATTCAAAATTTTCGCCAAACACTGCAAGATTTTACAAATCAATTGCAAATACACAATTTTGAATAACTTTCCGAGCTGCAGAGAAATCAAAGATGAATTTCCCGCAGCGAACTTTCTTATTTTCATATCTGTCCTCGAGGATTTAAACGAACAATTCCAAATTAGATTTAAAGACATTGAATTTCTAAAAAAAGACCTTGAATTATTCAGTGATCCATTTTCGGTAAATATAAATGACTATTCGGAAGATGTACAATTAGAATTACACGCTTTGCGCGAACACCACCAACTACAATATTTAACCGATCAAGGCGAATTCTTATTTAGAAAATTAAATTCCGAAGAATTTCCACACCTCAAAAAAGTAGCTATGAAAATTGTATCTATTTTCGGATCCACATACAGATGCGAAAATGCATTTTCTGTGATGAAATATATTAAATCGTCCGAATGCGCGTCGTTAAACCATTCAACATTACAAAACCTAATGCGAGTTGCTTTAACTGACATGGACGTCAATATTTATAATCTGACAGAGGAAAAATGGCAGAAACGTTTCTCGCGGAAACGTAAAGCCTAAAAATATTATTGTATGTACATATATGTAAAAAGTAAAACGGTATAATATTATGTGAATTTTATATGAATTTTGTTAAATTTCATATTGTAAGCGTTGATATTTAATTCAAAACAATTATGGAATAAAATTATATTATACACAAAATGTGTATAAAATGCATATTTCTATAACATGTATATAATATGTATATATTGTACAAAAATTTATAAAATAAGTACTGATTGTATTTTCATAAAATTGAATAAAATGTATAACACATTTGCATTGTACGAAAGTTGTTTAAAATATAAAATGTATTTATGTATTGTACGAAAATTTAGAAAATAACTACTACTTGTATTTTCATAAAAATGAATATATTTTTCTAATGAAAAGACATCACTACGATTATTGTATTATTGTATCGTTGTATGTAGTACATTTTTTTAAATTCTTTTTACGTCATTTCTACCCTGCCGAAATTGTTCGAAGAAATCGTAACTGACATACTTACGCCGTCGCTAGTCAATGTTATCTGTGACGAACAACATGGATTTGTTCCGCGGCGATCGACCACAACTAATTTGGCTGTGTATCACAAAGCGGCCTCCGTTGCACTTGATCTGGGTCTACAAGTTGACACCGTTTTTACGGACTTTCGAAAAGCATTTGATTCTGTGGATCATCAGGTCCTTCGTGGTAAATTAGACTCATATGGCTTTTGTGGTCCATTCCTATCCTGGATTGGGAGTTATCTGACTGGGCGTACTCAGGTTGTCAGGGTAGAAAACCATCTGTCCACTCCTGTTCCAGTCGGCTCTGGAGTACCCCAAGGGTCGCATCTTGGCCCTTTGCTCTTCATCCTCTTTATTAATGACCTTAAGGATGTAGTTAGGAATAGCAGATTTTTAATGTACGCGGATGACGTAAAAATCTTCCGTACCATTGGGAATCAACGCGATGTTGACTTGCTGCAGGATGACCTTAGGAGGTTCGAGCATTGGTGTACTAAAAATAAGATGTGGTTGAATACGGCCAAGTGTGTCCTCGTTAGAGCACATAGGGCTGGAAGATGTATAACTTCTTCGTACATTCTTTGTGATGCCCCCCTTGTTGAGGTAGCTGAGATAAGGGACCTAGGTGTAACAATTTCGGCAGGGCTTGATTTCCGCAAGCATTATCAAAACATTACGTGTAAGGCAATGCAAATCCTTGGTTTTATAGTTAGATTCGGGAAACATTTCAGGAGGCTTAAGTCTTGGAAGCTTTTATATGTTGCTTTGGTGAGGCCTCAGCTAGAATACGCTTCTGTCATCTGGAACCCCAGACATAAGCACTACATTAGCTTGATAGAGAGGGTTCAGCATAAGTTCTTAAGGATTGCCTCCAGGGCTATGGGAATGCCGATGCATTTTACTGACCACGATTACGACCCGGCCTTGCGACTATTTGGTATTGCCACGCTTAGTGATAGGAGACTGTCTTCGGACATAATCTTCCTCTATAAGGTCATACACAGTCTCGTAAACTGTGCGGAGCTCGTGGCTGCGTTACAGTTCCGAGCTCCTGAGCGAGTTTTACGACCTAGGCCCCTTTTCGTGAGCAGGGCTCCGGGTTATCGTAATTATACGGCTGACCCCTTAAGCAGAGCAATGAACTGTGCCAACCAATGTTTTCCTGACATTGACTTGTTTTGTGTCTCCCTTAGTGGCCTCCGATCGCTGTTGTGCGTGCGTGCGTCAATGTAATTGTTGCATGATCTGATGCGTTTATGTTAACTCAAGTAGTCATAACGATTTTGTACTTAATTTACTTTATTTATTTTATTTTATTGTATTTTATTTTATCTTATTTTATGTTACTTTGTATATCTTTACATTCATGTTGTGCTTTATGCTTTGTATATTTTGCGTACTAAAGGGTCTTCCCGTTAACAATAATAATAATAATTTTGAAATGCTAGTTTAAATTTTAATTTTTCCTACTATTTTTAAGTCATTATGAAATTTCCTATAAAAATTTGACACATTTGGTACTTTCGCCCTAAAGCGCCCAACATGCTTCCCAGCGACGTTACTGGGCCCTCGGAGAGAGGGTAGCAGAACTCGTCCCACCTTAGCGGCCGTAGCAGCTAAGGCGCAGCGTTGGAGGGAGAACCGAAACATGTGTTTCAGAAACAGATTTCCCCTACTTGGGAAGGCCTGCACGAAGGGTACGAGGCGAGCGAGAGGGCCCCGGGAGATTGAAGCGGAATCTTCTAACTTCGCGATTTCTCGAGCAAAGGCTTGGCGCTGAACAACTCTGATTAAGGTGAGTCTGGCTAGATCTAATTCGGAAACGGTCAGGTAATCGCCTGGACTTTCGATCGAAGACTTTCGTTGAAGCTTCGTAGTGAAGCGAATGCACCACGCAGTGATGCGATTCAGATTTTTAAACGAGGAATATTTGACTATGACTTCCCATATCGGGGTTCATCTTCTAGTTTTGTCGTGTGATGAACCGACTTCGTGCGTGTTTCCTCCGTCGTGCTCAACTCGACCACTCGGTTAAACTCAACGTCGATCTGACCTTGCTTAAAGAAGCAAGGTCCCTGCCACCAGAGCGTATGGTTTATCAGAAGGCCCCCCTGAATACCTCACGAAGCGCAATCAGCGTGATTCTCCTTTGTCCGAATGTGATGCCACCTCGCATTGGGTAATGTAGTCTGAATTTCAGAAAAGCGGTTAGCGACAAATGTCGTCCAGTGAGATGGCTGCTTCTGCAGCCAGCTCAAAACGATCGTAGAATCTGACCATAAATGTACCTCGCTCCGAGGTAAGTTTACAGCTTGTACAACGCGTATTGTCAGTCGAGCAAGAAGTGTGGCGGCACACAATTCGAGCCGTGGCAAGGATATTTGTTTCAATGGAGCGACTCGTGTTTTGGCCGCGACCAGATTAATGCGAGGGGGCTCATCGTCGGACAAGGAACGGAGATAAATCACGGCGGTGTACGCCGTAATCGACGCGTCGGCGAAGCCGTGCAATTCATAGAAACCGGATTCTGTTCTAACGGCAAGCCATTGAGGTATCCTCAATGAGGAGAGAGCGCTCAATCCGTCGTAATGACGCTCCCAGGTTTCGGTAAGATTTAAAGGGAGAGGCTCACCCCATCCCAGTTTTATAAGCCAGAGAGATTGCACGAAAATTTTCGCGGCGATTATTACCGGAGCTAGAAATCCTAACGGGTCGTACAGACTCGCGGTTTCCCTAAAGACAATACGCTTTGTAAGAGCGTTGTCTCGGTTTTTAGGCGCAGCGGAGAACAAGAAACAGCCCGAAGTGGTTTGCCACTTCAGACCCAGTAAGGAAAAGGTGCCCTCGAAATTGCAAGACAGTTCCGGAGTGACTGCCACATAATCGAGCGGCAGCGTTTCGAGAAGCTCGGGCGCGTTCGACGCCCATTTTCGGAGTTTGAAACCACCCGCCTTGAGCAAAGACAGTAGTTCCTTTTGAAGGTGGAGCGCCGCGGAAACGGTATCAGCTCCCGAGATAACGTCTTCCATGTAGACGTCGTTAAGCAAGCACGGCGCGGCAGAAGGGTACCGATCAACTTCGTCAGCGCTCAATTGCTTTAGAGTACGAATGGCCAAGTAGGGCGCACACGCCATCCCGTATGTGACAGTGAGCAGTCGATACGCCTGCACAGGGTCCGACGCGTTCTTCCGCCAAAGAATGCGTTGGAAATCGCAATCGTCCGTATGCACGCGTATCTGGCGGTACATTTTTTCTATGTCCGCTGAGAACACTACGGAGTGAAGACGCCATCGTAATAAGATATCGAATATCTCCGGAAGCAAATTAGGACCTTTGTGTACAAGGTCGTTAAGTGAAAGACCAGAGGTCGTTTTGCACGACGCGTTGAAAACTACACGAAGTTTCGTAGTAGTGCTCGAAGCGCGGATTACCCCATGATGAGGTAAATAATAGTGACTCGAACTATCACGAGAATCTCCCGTAGCTAGAGTCATATGGCCAAGTGACTCATATTCATCCATAAATTGGCGGTACGCCGATTCCAGTTCGGAAGAGTTTCGGAATCGTTTTTCGAGTTTTGTCAAGAGGACCTCGGAAGTTGCGCGAGATAAACCGAGGCTAGATTTTGAACGCGAGAACGGTAGTCTTACGACATACCTGCCACTGTCATCACGAGAATGCGTCTGCGCGAAGTGCTCCTCGCACGCTTTTTCGTCATCATTTAACGAAGTAAATGGTGTCGATACCTCTTCAATTGACCAGAAATGTTGCAAAATTTCCGAGATATCGGCATCCGTCGAGCACTGGAGTGTTACCGCGGTTTTCGCGTTAGAGAGATTTCCCCGATCGGCGATCGGGCCAGTAAGGATCCAACCTAGTGTTGTAGCTTGCGCTACGGGCGTGCGAGGAGGGCCATGTATCAACCCTTCAAGTATAATTTGCGAGTAGACTTCTGCCCCTAAAAGTAAATCGACTTTCCTATGTGATAAAAATTCGGGGTCAGCAAGTTCGATATCCGTTAAGTGCGGCATAGCAGTAGACAATTGAGCGGGACTGGGTTGGTAGGAAGACAGCCGAGGAAGTACCAGGGCTTGAACCGCGAGATTCACCGATTCGTTTTTGCGATGAGAGACCGTTAGAGTCACCGATCCCTTAGAGTAAGTCTTGTTCTTCGCTACGCCTATTACCGGAATATTTGTTGGAATCCTGGGAAGCTTTAATAATTGAGCGATACTCTCACCAATCAAGGACACCTCGAAGCACGGGTCGATCAGAGCCCTGACAGTTATTCCTTCACCCGTCACGGACGCCACTCGAACCAAGGCCGTAGCGAGAAGAATTGCAGCGCCCATCGGTTCAGTCTGAGCGCAATGAGTCGTTGGAGTGGCCGAGTTCAGTGACGGAGAAGAACCCTGGTTAGTGGATCCCGTTTGTTGCGTTACCTGCGAATTAGTGTGAGGAGCAGAGTCTGATTCGAAGGGAATGTGAATTGTGGTATGGTGCTTACCCAGACAGAGTTGGCATCGCTTGTTTGATTTGCATTCGCGAGAGGAATGTGCAGCTAGACAATTAAAACACAATTTCTTTTCTATTACCCTAGCCTTTCTCTCCCGAGGGCCCAGCGCTTTATACGAGGGACAGTAGAGACTGAAGTGTTCCCCCGCGCACAGGGTGCACTTCTGACTCCCGGCGTTGTTCCGCGTCACACAGTGCGTCTTGGGGCGACGCGTCGCACCGCTGGAGGCCGGCGGCTGTGGTTGATCTCCTCCTCGCTGTCCAGATGACCCAGTGGATTGCTGGCTCGTTGATCCGCTGGTGCTGAATTCCGAAGCCAGCGCGGCTCGGACTTGAGTGCGGAGGAAGTCCAGCAGCTGCTCGAAGGTGGGATGCTCCTTTGAAGTACCGAGGGACGTCCCCCACTCCTTCCTAGTCTCGGCGTCTAAGCGTTCCGCCGTCATGTAAACCAGCCACGCACCCCAGTGCTGGACCGGTAGCTGCAGTGTTTCCAGAGCTTCCACTGCATCTCGGGTCCCGTGCAACAAATCCTTTAATTCTTGAGCAGACCCCTTGCACATAGAAGGCAACGACATGAGCGCCTTTAATTGAGCGTGAATCAGCAGACGTGGAACGTCATACTGTTCCGAGATAGTTGCCCACGCACGTTTGAAATTATTAGTCGTGATCGTCACGTTTTGAATCAAACGAGCAGCTTCTCCCGAGAGGCTTGTTTTTAAATAATGCAGTTTGTCAACCGCCGAGAGTGAAGAGTTCTTTATAACCAGCGAAATAAACAAGTCTCGAAAGCTTGGCCAGAGCTGGTAGTCACCGGCAAAGATCGGAAGAGCTATCTTTTGCAGGGTTCTGCCACGAGAGGAATCATTTTCATCGGAGTCGGTCCAAGATTGTTCTTCTGCTTTCCTTCTCACAGGAAGAGCGTCCAGCTGGTCGAGAAGGTCGGCTTTTTGGTTTAGGTAAGCCTCTTCGCCGAGGCTCTGGTAGTCTTCGGTGAAATATAAACTTTGTTTAATCGCCTCCGTGGCACCGGCGGTTATTTTCGCATCATTCTTGCAAAACGTAGTCCAGTAGCTTTCTAGTAAGTCTAATCGAGAGGTGATTACACCTCGCGTTATTTTCTTTTTCCCGAGTTTCTTCATATTCTCCTTGAGATTTGAAATTCGTTTGAGCAACGTACTTTGTTCGCTTATGATTGTGTCCATTTTTCAGGTTCAAGAACGCCCGGTAGACGAAAAAACTGTTTCGCCCGGCACTGTTTACGAATTCGAACGGGGTCGAGAACGTTTGAAGCCTCGTGGATCAACGGTTACGCAACGGATTCCTTTGTTCACTGGTTTTTGAAGAGTGATTTTTCAATCACCGCGTTAATCTCCGGCTCGAAGGACCAAATTGTTCGTGGTTAAATTAGATTTAGTTTTAGTTAGTTTTAGTTCTAGAATAAGTAGCTTTAAGTAGTTCTAGTTTTAGAATAAGTAGGTTTACTTAATCGTACGTAGAATTTTTGTTTTTCACCAGCATTAGTAGAAACCGGTAATGTTTTATTCTCAGCGCAGTAATAAATAAGCACGTAGGAACCGCGCGTAACAGATTTGCGAATACCGTAGATTTTCTTAACTGCTGAACTATTCACAAGCTTAGGCGTATAAAAACAAGGTGTTAAAGTACCGAATCCGGGAGACCGACTGGCGAGGATCTTCGCGATCGCGTAAACAGCGCTCGCGACTAAGAGTGGGGAGAGCGCAATTGTTCCCTCGACAATCGACGAGATGGTGACACCGTAAACTTTTGGTAGCACCGACCAGTGTGATCTACCGCAGTTCCGTGCGCGATAATCGCTTTTTAAGAGCTAAGACAATGTACAACTTAGATCTAATATTTACAATATATACAGTCCTAAACAGCATGAATGCGATTCTGCGTAATTTCAATGATAACATATATATTTTCCAAAATCACTGTAAATCTTCATGCATTATTTATTTATCGCGTGGCTTCCAAAACAGCCTAATAAGATTACACTTGAAGTAATGCATGTACATACGAATGTGCTGATATCATAATGATTCATGCACGTCATTGAATAGTTTTAATTAGTTTTACCTTGGATGCAATTTTACGTACGTACTGCCTTGCTTAAATAATTGAAAGCTATCTGAACCTTACATAAATACGAATTTAATTATGGCTTTAAGAAACCATGTTATTAATGGAAACTGACAAAATACACTTGTGATTGATTATGCTCAACTCTGCTTTAGACAGGATCATCCAAATTAAAAAACCAAAGATATTCCTTAATTACACATGTGTGGTTATCGCGTTATCTTCGGAGAGTGTTAAGAAACAACTGGGCGATGATGGCTAAATGGTTAAACGGTAGAGTCCCCGAAACATGGGGCTTTCTCACACAAAAATGTTTCTTAAAAAAAATTGACTGTATGAATATTCGCAATAGAGGGTAGCACGGAAAGCAATGTAAGTTCGAGTAGAATCCTATTGAGTAAGCGCCCCATTTTCCATGCGTTTATTCGTTTAAAGCAACGCACGCCGCTCACGCACACACGCACACGCCCAAACAAACACCTATTTTAAGGGCGTCACATTGTTAATCCCCCTGAACTGCATGTAAAATCTGTGCCGTCAGGAATTTCGTTCTAAAATTTTACCTGATCATTCTTGAGATGTTGTGGAATGAAAGTATGCAAAAAATGGATTTTTTCACCGGGGGGTACACTTAATCAAAATTTGGTGATACATTTAGTGAAGAATTTGCAGCTACAATGAAATGTGAATTTAAAGTAAGAATAGGTAAATTTATAAAGAAATGTCACTTTATACAACTAAACTCCTACAAATCTTCATCACGCAATGTGCGATGGACATACGTGTGGGAGAGTCCCATTTCTCGAGCAATACTCCTCGTACTGCGGGCAGAGTTATTATGAATATGTTGAAGGATTTCATCTTCCCTGTCGATATTCCTTCTTGGCCCTCTTCCTTCGATGCGAGGGAAAAAGGAACCCGTAGTGTGCACTGTTTCACACAAATTGACGATAACCTGCCGGGATGGTTGTCGCAGATGAGGATACCGTTCCGCGTATAATTGCTTCGCACGTAATGAGCTGCAGTTAGCCTCCCCATACATGATAATCATGTTAAACATTTCGTTGCATGAATACCCCGCATTGGTCTCCATGCTTGACAAAATCACTTTCACACTTTTTCACTTAAAAGGAGTTCGCGAGCACGTGTCGCACGATCAGCGATTTCGCACGGATGGTGTCACTAAAATGGAAACGTCTTGTTAGGTTTCGGAGACCGAGTGTGTTGACTGCTGTGTCTTGACTGAGTTTTCTGCGTTTCCATGGCCAAAGAAAACACCAACGTGGAACTTCATCGCAGAGGGAGTGATTTGCATAACCAATCGGGGTTGACGAAGGACTTCGTGTGAACCCTGATTGGCAGTGCGGCGGCGGATACCTGCTAGCGGAAGTATATTTTTCTGTCAGGCGAAAAACACGGACATCCGGATTGCACGTAAAGGGCTGGTAGTTTTGCGACCTCCTTGACCGTTCAGCGCGAGCGGCCAGAGTCGCGTACCCGACCTTAGAGTCCCTTAAAACGGTCAGGCCTTTATGATCTTATGACTTACCTCAATCGAAGCGGATTACAGGTCGGCCTGGCCATGCAATGCAGATGTGCGGACTTCTGAGGTGGTTTACAAGGGGGAATGAAATACTGTTATTAGTGCATTTCCTGGTTGACGGAAATACCGATTCACAACTAAACGCAGCCCTGAACAAAATACTTCGACTCAGGGATCTTCTTGTAGTCCGTATGAAATTAGAGAGGCCATTTACTATTTTAGTGAATAATTTGTCTATCTTTTTCGGTACAGTTGGGGAGGGGGAGGGGCAATACGTTTTGCGCAGGGACACAGGAAGAAAAAGGGTAGTCACTGCACATGACTCCACCTACGCCGTCTTCCCTTCAAATTGGAGACGGATCCTTTATCTCTCGAGTATAAACACACGCTCGAATTCCAAAACAGAAGCACGAATTGACGTATTCCGTGCGAGAGAAGGCGGACCTAGGGGAGGAGATATTGCTGTGAGAAGTAGAAACTTCGCGTTCTGCAGGAATGCAGATCCGAGTTGTTACAACATAATCTCTTCCCTATGTCTCGCCCATTCTCGCATTGAATACGTCAGCGCGTGCTTTTGTTGTGAATTTTGAGCACGTGTTTATACTCGCAAGATAAGGGTTCCCCCTTTAATTTGAAGGGAGGACGAAGCAAGCGGCACCACCAATCAATCACGGCAAGAACGCTAGCTTCTTTCCGGAAGATATGAACATTGACTTTTCGGAAGATATGAACATTAATACTGTCGACAATCAAGAACGTGGGGCGGTCTTTAAGAATTTTAGACATTCCTCGGCCTGAGTTAATCGGTATATTGCTGTATCGATGGGTAGTACATGCGATGACTTCGGACCCGCATGTACCGTTGTCGTTCGCCGACTCGTGGGGCAATACGGTTATAAACCGCGACCCTGACGAACCGCTTTAGCCGGTCAGCTTAATTATTTTACGAAACACCAATATAGCAATTAAAAAGTATTATTCACCATCAATACCTACGCCTCGCGTTCGGACACAGGAAAAAATGGGTTATTATCGCCGGAAATAAGTCATAGCCTGCGTTAAATTTAAATACTAATAATCACCAATAAACTAATTAAATCTCACCCTTTCAGAAATTCACCTGCAGCTTGAAAACCTGCGTCACTCGATCACTGAACTCATCCGGGTCAGCGACGGATGCGTCCAGTGCACAGCTGGTCCCAAAGTAAAAGGGTCGCAACATCAAGTGCGATCGGGTTAATGTAGATACGGAATATTCACTTCACTGCACGGTTACTAACACTGATCACCTAATTTATTGTCCCACCAGGACAAGATGTTTTAGGTAAAAAGAAGCCAGCACATTTTCGAGACACACGTGCTTTGCAGAAGTGCAACGAACGAACCATCCTACACTTTCACAAAAGCCCGCGCTCCCTTCTTTTACTGCCAATGTACCCATTGCTTCGAGGTAGGCAGCAGACCCCACGTGTTTCGGTTCGAAAGAGTCCGAAGAGAAGAGAAACTGAAAGTCTCCGAGTTGCTATAAAGAAAAAATCTTGTTTCCTGTTTCCCTTTTCCGATATCCCGAGTTCACGTCTGCTACGAGGCGGAACCAACTAAGTCATAAATTACCGAAAACTGTAGGAAATCGTTCTCTACCGCCGACTCGTGGGACAATACGATCATAAACCGCGACCCTGGCGAAATGCTCTGGCCTATCAGGCTGATTAATTTTTGGGAACTAGCAATTAAAAAGTATTATTCAACATCAATACGGCTCGCGAAGAGACACAGGAAGAAAGAGAGCATGTAGTTCGCTGACTGCGCGTGGTCCCGCCTGCTTGGTCTTACCTTCAAATTAAAGACGGATCCCTTATCTCTCGAGTATAAGGACACGCTCGAATTTCAAAACAAAAGCACGCGTCGACGTATTCCGTGCGAGAGACGGTGGGCTTGAAGTCCGATTGGCCCTAGTCGAACCAATCGGGCCTGCTTATCTCTCGAGTATAAGGACACGCTCGAATTTCAAAACAAAAGCACGCGTCGACGTATTCCGTGCGAGAGACATTGGGCTTGAAGTCCGATTGGCCCTAGTTGAACCAATCTGCCTTGCATCCCTCCCAAACGGCGACTGTCCTCAAGAGGCCCTCTTCACAGAAATATCTCCTCCCCAAGGCCCACCTTTTCTCGCACGGAATACGTCGACGCATGCTTTTGTTTTGAAATTCGAGCGTGTGTTTAGACACGAGAAAAGGTGGGCCTTGGGGAGGAGATATTGCTGTGAAGAGGGCCTCTTCAAGACAGCGGCCGTTTGGGAGGGATGCAGGGCAGATTGGTTAGATTAGGGCCAATCGGACTTCAAGCCCACCGTCTCTCGCACAGAATACGTCGACGCGTGCTTTTGTTTTGAAATTCGAGCGCGTGTTTATACTCGAGAAAAGGTGGGCCTTGGGGAGGAGATATTGCTGTGAAGAGGGCCTCTTCAAGACAGCGGCCGTTTGGGAGGGATGCAGGGCAGATTGGTTAGATTAGGGCCAATCGGACTTCAAGCCCACCGTCTCTCGCACAGAATACGTCGACGCGTGCTTTTGTTTTGAAATTCGAGCGCGTGTTTATACTCGAGAAAAGGTGGGCCTTGGGGAGGAGATATTGCTGTGAAGAGGGCCTCTTCAAGACAGCGGCCGTTTGGGAGGGATGCAGGGCAGATTGGTTAGATTAGGGCCAATCGGACTTCAAGCCCACCGTCTCTCGCACGGAATACGTCGACGCATGCTTTTGTTTCGAAATTCGAGCGTGTGTTTAGACACGAGAAAAGGTTGGCCAGGGGAGGAGATATTGCTGTGAAGAGGGCCTCTTCAAGACAGCGGCCGTTTGGGAGGGATGCAGGGCAGATTGGTTAGATTAGGGCCAATCGGACTTCAAGCCCACCGTCTCTCGCACAGAATACGTCGACGCGTGCTTTTGTTTTGAAATTCGAGCGCGTGTTTATACTCGAGAGATAAGCAGGCCCGATTGGTTAGTTTGGGACCAATCTAACTTCAAACCCACCTTCTCTCGCATGGAATACGTCGACGCGTGCTTTTGTTTAGAAATTCGAGCGCGTGTTTATACTCGAGAGATAAGGGATCGGTCTTTAATTTGAAGGTAGGACGAAGCAGGCGGGACTTCGCGCAGTCAGCGAACTACATGGTCTCCTTCTTCCTGCGTCTCTTCGCGAGCCGTATTGATGTTGAATAATACTTTTTAATTGCTAGTTCCCAAAAATTAATCAGCCTGATAGGCCAGAGCATTTCGCCAGGATCGCGGTTTATGATCGTGTTGTCCCACGAGTCGGCGGTAGAGAACGATTTCCTACAGTTTTCGGTAATTTATGACTTAGTTGGTTCCGCCTCGTAGCAGACGTGAACTCGGGATATCGGAAAAGGGAAACAGGGAACAGGATTTTTTTTTATAGCAACTCCGAGACTTTCAGTTTTTCTTCTCTTCGGACTCTTTCGAACCGAAACACGTGGGGTCTGCTGCCTACCTCGAAGTAATGGGTACATTGGCAGTAAAAGAAGGGAGCGCGGGCTTTTGTGAAAGTGTAGGATGGTTCGTTCGTTGCACTTCTGCAAGGCACGCGTGTCTCGAAAATGTGCTGGCTTCTTTTTACCTAAAGCATCTTGTCCTGGTGGGAGTTAACTCATAATGGAACGAGAGAAACTACTTGGGGTAGAGGAAGTTGCTTGGAAAAAATTCTGTCAGTCAGTTTGCAATCGCGTCAGAGAAGTGTTTTCCATACAAGAGTATTACGCGTTGTTCTGAGCATAAACTTAGAACAACGGAGACGCAATTACTGTTGTACGAGCATTTGGGCGGCTATATCCGCGGCACAGGACGCCAAGTGAAAATTCATTTTCACCAATTTTTATAAGGTACGAACAACGCGTTCCGTGAAAAATAAATTAAGTGATCAGTGTTAGTAACCGTGCAGTGAAATGAATATTCCGTATCTACATTAACCCGATCGCACTTGACGTTACGATCCTTTTTACTTTTTACTTTGGTTGGTGTCGCATACCTGGGACCAGCTGTGCACTGGACGCATCCGTCGCTGACCAGGACCAGTTCAGTGACCTAGTGACGCAGGTTTTCAAGCTACAGGTGAATTTCCGAAAGGGTGAGTTTTAGTTACTTTATTGGTGATTATTAGTAATTAAATTTAACGCAGGCTATGGCTTATTTACGGCGATAATTCTCTAAATTTCCGTACCTAAATTTTGTCTTCGGCGGTTTTAAACAGGCTTATTCATTATCAGCAACAGTGTTGGCCGTTATTAAAATACGGATTCTTATCACAATAACGAACTACGATCACGTTTTGTTTATTTCATGTTACATTACTTTTTTGTTTATGCGATATTTGAAAACGAAAGTTACGTATTTCTTGTCCTCTCACTTCAAATAATTATTATTTTCGATTCTGTTTTAAAAAAAATGTGTATTCATTATTTTACGTTTGACATGATGTTCCTCGATTTATCTTTAACTCGTAATTCACTTTAAATGGCAACTAAACGATGACGAAAGGTATCGATTGCCGTCGTTTTCGCAGAGATCTGATGCGAAATGCGGAGCTGAAAGAGTTTGGTTCTTAATAGGTCTTCAAACTCTTTCGAGGGTCGAAAGCCATAAACTTGCGGTGAAGTATCGCGGGGTGTTGTCTTCGCCACGGGATACGATGCGGCATCTCCTTGAGTCGAGTCGCTGAAGGATCACTCTTAAGAATCTTTCCTTCCGAAAAACACACCACTTTGGGAATTACATGAAAGATCAGAAGTCAACACCCTGTTTCAATGTGTTGGTCTCACCAATATGCGCGAGCTACTATCCGTTTCAAACGCATGGTGCAAACTTTAGGGCATTATTACTGTAAAATGGAGACAGATCGGACACTATGTCATAGGACTTTAAAGTTCCATTGGACCTCCCCATACCACCCCCTAAAATATTGCTACGTATACCGTTTACACCCTGTATAAAATCCACATTTTATTTTTTTGTTACAACTTAACGTAGAATTTATATAGAAATAGCATGACATTTTGCTACAGTAAGTGTAGAGACTACAAAATTTGTCCAAAGGAGGTGAGAGCGTATGACAGAAAGTCTAGTTGGAGGAAATTTAAATGCTAATGGTAATTTAGTAAAATTGAACGAAGAGATCCAATATTTTTAAAGCACAATTTATTGGTGTTGGAATACAATTAATTTAGTATGTTTATTGGTGAATTGAAATATTGTTAATTGGAAACTAATAAAAATAATGAATAGCATGGCAACTACTGTGAATTTTAAAGTATTACGAATGTCTTTCACAAAAGATTGAAAAATATCAAGGGAGATGTGTTTTCAGCGTACTTTCTTCACTAATGTGACTTGCTCTATATTGCAACCAATCTGCCATAATTTTCTTAATTATTATAGTTATGTCTTTTGACAAATTTTGTCGATTTACCTTATTTGCCAAATTTCCAGAAACTTGTGAGAAAGAAGATGCTTCATTTCTTTCCAAGCCTGTGCGTCCCCTTCATTTTTATCGAAGCCTGTGCGTCCCTTTCATTTCTATCCAAGCCTGTGCGTTCCCTTCATTTCTATCCAAGCCTCTGTGTCCCCTTCATTTCTATCCAAGCCTGTGCGTTCCCTTCATTTCTACAAGCTTTATATAAAAACTCTAAATAAATAATAGTTTGCTGGTATAAAAATATCTGACAATTTAAAATGCAATTTGTTACAATATATATTATTTTGTACATGCATGGTATAAATTTTCACAAACTTATGCGAAAGAAAATGCTTCTCTGTCAAATCGAACCTACTCCGGACAACTTTCAAGCTGCGACTCTACATAAACAGTCCATTATAAAATTTTGGCGACTTACCTTGTTCATTGGCAAAATAATTCAGTATCCTATGTGGTGTAAAAATTCGTAACATTTCAAATTTAGACAACTTCGTAGGTTATGAGTGCTTAACCCTTGGCAGGTTATAATTCAAAATAGTATATATAGGTATACGTACAATGACGGACGACAATCTCTGCCGAATGATCACGAAAATCGACGAACGTCCCATGGTACGAACGAAACATGGTTAGTCTCCCGTTTGGCTGAAGGTGTGCGTGTAAAGCCGGGGCCACACCTGAATGCGTATACGCTGAGCAGGCTGAGCGCGCATGAATGACGCATGCGGAGGGGTCGAAAGTGCCATTGTATCTTTCTTCACCAACTTCTGTGCTTAACTTAGCCCACTCCGCAGTCGTAAAGATGGTGTGCTACATGGTTAGCTAAATAAACATACAGCTCAACCCTCCGAGTCATCCCGTTTACCAATACAGAGTGATTGTCCACCGACGCGTGTCAAAGAGTTGCCACCTGGTACCCCGTGGCTAGGACAACCCCCTGCAGTGCCTCACCGAATTTGATGGGTTTCGATCCTTCAAACGGTTGGAATACCATTAAAAATTCAGAAATGTTCAAGAGTTCCGCATTTCTCATCACATCTTTGCGAAAACGACGTCAATTTATTCCTTATGTTTCGCCGATGAAACTGACACCAAGAACAATGTAATTCAGACCATAACGAAGGAAATTTCAGGAAAAATTGTTTTATATCATTTCAAGCTGAATTCGTTAAAAATAGTCGGATTTATATGAAATTTGGAATGATTTCCATCGGAAAAATATAAGGAATCCATCGGCATCCCTTCCATATCCCGTAGGCGTAGGTACATTGGAAAGGTCTGTGGGACACTCTTCGTTTATTACCACCTTGTCTTGCATCTTTAAACTACTTGACACCCCCAATTGTAAGGACGACAACAAGTCATGGTGGTGTGAGGGACAGGGATGCACCACTACAGTTGTTTACCCCATGTGGGTGAGCCATTCCTTTGATGGTCTGGGATTTCACCAACATCGGCTGTGAAGAGCCCGAACATCGCGGCGAGCCTGACCTTCCTTTGGTCGAGGGTCCCGAGGTCCCTTCCTCGGTGTTATATGGCAGGCAATCCTTTCGTCTGCACTACTCCAAACATTCTCTGTCCTTCAATCTTTAGCTGTCGCGAACCACGAGACTCTGTCGAAACTGGCGAAGAAGATCGCTAGAAATATACGTTCCACACGTAGGAACGGGGGCATTAGGGAGTTTCAAGTGGCGTTCGGTTCGGGGTTCTATTCAGATCTGGACGCGGCCGAAAAGGAGGTTAATATTTCCACTATCTTTAGGTGGAATCAGACGGGTCGTAGCTCCGCGAGCCGGCACGCCTCGTCTAGCTCGTCAATTTTTCTGGGCGAGCCGAGCCGATCAGTCTCCAATTCGAAGGGAAGACGTCACAGGCGGGATCACGCGCAGTGCAGCGGACACCTCATTTTCTACCTGCGTCCCTCCACGAGGCGTATTGCTGCCCCCGCGAGTAATCTCGTGTGATTTTTTAACACAACAGCGAGTCGGCCTGGCTATATGAATTAAGAACAATGCAGGGTGTAGTGAAGAAAAGAAAGACAAATTATTCAGTACAATAGAGCTTTAAAGTCTATCATATGTTAATTGCATTATTATTATTATTTAAAATGTAATTTTTAAATTTTTGATTATCTGTTTATGTCAATATTAGCAATGGATTAAATTTATTTAGTCTATGCCTTCAATAATTTAAGACATTAAAATTAATTTCTGTAGGCGTTTCGTAAAAATCACCGAATGCAGGAAACTTTGAAGATTTGTATTTTTTAAACAATTTCGAATCTGCAAAAATGAGGACTTAACCCTCCCTAATTTCATATGGGCTACCATATGTGTATTTCAATATCATGAAAATCCGAGATATCAAGGATTTTAGAAAAGTATCACATTCTGCCTCTATCTTCCACGCTGAACGCAATGCACTCCAAACTCCCTTTGATGTGCGGAAGAAAACCAACAACGGTCGGCTCAGGCCATGTGCCTTCGCCGGCATCCCCGAGTCGGGTGGAATGAGCCGAGTCACCACGAATGACCCGTCCACACTAGCATATGCGTTCACGCTCAGCCTTTCTGACGTAGAAGCATGCGGCCCTAGCTACCGTCCACATCAGAATATTCGTGCGCCGCTCAGCCTGCTCAGCGTATACTCATTCAGGTCTGGCCCCGGCTTAACGCGTACATACGTATATCTTGACGAAAGTCGGTGCCTACGTATTGTGTTGACGAAAATTTTCTTGGAGAAGAAGAAGAAGAAGAAGAAGAAGAAGAAAACGGACCGTTTCCGACTGATCCATGAGACGATATTATCATATCATAAAAATGCTTTTAAATTTAGAAAATATGCAATCTCATCAGATATTAATGAAATAAGTTTCAGGTTTGGTTGGACTAGCCCGGCGACGAGTAAATGATAGCGGTAGCGACATCGACATATACAGGGTGTCTTTCATGTACTTGGCGTCAAGACGCTACCGCAGGCATGGAACTAAAGTGAACGCAGCGGCCGTTTTTCGGAGGCAACGCCTCCTTTCTCCCGCCGCTCGTCTTCGCCCCCGCGGCGGGCCAAGGAGCTTCGAGCGCCTCAGACCCGTACCATATGAACCGCGCGTGGCGCATTGGGGCGACACACGTATCAATAGATTTCCGCATCACACATGGGGTACTATTATCGATGCGTTTTTTTTTTGTCAGTGGTATCCCCTGTAGGCCTATTCCACTGTGTCACGCGATAAAAAAGGATAGGAAAAACGCGTTTTACTATCAAAATTTTAAATACGTTTGGGAAAACTTCATTTTCGCGCACGTTTAGACGTGCTGGGCATATCTAAAATATCAACGGGGAGGCTGGTCGACGTTGTACGTATTAAAGTTGAAAGCGAGGAATCGCTTAGCCGTGTGCGCTGTTCTGTCTTAATGGCACGCATTTTTGAGAACGAACATTCGCACAAATATGTTGACCCGAACATGGAAAAAATTCGGAGCGCGAAAGTTTAGGTCCTAAACTTAGAAATCTATTGATACGGGTGTCGCCCCAATGCGCCAGGCGCGGTTCATATGGTACGGGTCTGAGGCGCTCGAAGCAGTGATGCCAGAATGAGGACGGGTGTTCTCGAGAATTTCCCCCACCTCGCACGCACACTACGCCGGAGCTGCGTGTCCGTGAGCTCGGCGCTTCGGACAACGTCGACAAGACGAGAGAGAAAACGAATGTGCGTCTTTCTCTCTCGCTCTTGAAACGCTGTCATCCAAGCAAGCGGTTCAAGCGACACGCGGCCCTGCGCGATCTTCCTGAGTGCCTCGAGATACACTTTTCACTTTCTGACATATATATAATACTCTTGTAATGACAAAAAATTTGGAAAAAATTTTGTTAGGGAAATCACGTTTTAAGACCTCCTGATCACGTTTTGACTATTTAGAAAAGAGCTTTTTTTTTAAATATCTCATGTATTTGTTAACACGATTACGTTTAAACGGCAAAATTTTCAATGAAACTTTATATTAAAATTTTATATTCTTGTCTTAAAATCCGATTAGATCACGAAAAGTGATAATTACCCGTTATGGTTCTTCGATTTTTCAGATATACGAACTAAATTCTACATAAGAAAAAGTTAAATAAAGTTCTTCTGTATCTTGTTTAACAAAGAAAAATGTACATTCATAATTGAGGCATTTGATGGAAAAACTGCACATTACCGCACATACGCCAAAATGCCATTTCAAGAAAATCGATTTCAAAGTGTTCATTATAGTATAACTTAATAAAAAGTAATGCAATTAAATCAAATTTTTTTAAGGATGTAGTTAGCGTGTCGTTCAAGCGTTCTCAATACAGAAGTCATGATTTAAAAATGATATGTGTCTTTATTTATAAGTTTTAAACAAGTGGTTTATGTGCCCTTTTTCCATCAAATGCCTCAATTTCTTGTGTTCATTTTAAATTTCCGTACTTTTTATTTGAGCTATTTCTATTTTTCAAACCTTAAAATGAATTTTTTTTATTAAAAGTCGAATATTTTGATACTGTACAATGGTGAACTTTGTTAAAATTAGAATCCACTCTTGGCCAGTACCATGCACGCTGTAGAAGCCTTCGATAAAAAATATTTTTTCAGAGTATGATCTAAAATCTAAAATCTAAACGTAATCACATCAAACGTAATTATATCAAGTTGCGACAAAGAATCACGCACTATATTTACAAATTAATTACGCGCAGCGTGCACGTTATCGCTCGATGGAAACTACGGGAAAGTGGTGGTCTCTTCCATCGGGAGAGAAATGTAAACAATTGGTTATTCAAAGCTAACATCGCGATACATGTCGTACACTAAAATGTGTAAATTGGTATAAAGGTATTATTGTACAAGAATAGGAGAGAAAGGTAACTGGTAAATGCATCTGTGGCAGTTCGGTACTGTCACCATTGCCTTGCTGTTATTTCTTTTAGCCTTTTCTTCGATTTTTCTCCTTTCTGAATTTTTCTTACTATTTTACGATTTCTTATGTATTCTTTTCGTTTCTCATTGCGAGGGTTCGCTCAGGCCTCGTTTTCGTCAAGTACATTTGACGGTCAGATCCGCGCGAACGCAAGTGTATACTTTGTTTACGTGACCGATGCGTTTTGTGGGGGTCGCGCAGTCGCGCTTCGCGACATTTAACCGTCTTTTCAGTAGAATTAGAGATCAGGTGGTGGATACTATTTCTTTCGCGCTGTCTGCATGTTTTTCGTGTTTGTCGTGTTAGAAGTGTAGTGTGTAAGTAGTAGCCCCCTATAATCTCCCCTTTTCTATACGCTAGCATTTGCTTGTTGCTTTGTATATAATATTTTTCCTGCATATTTCATTTTTTTCGTAGTAAATACGATGGAAACGTTTGAGAAAACAGGTGAAAAGGCTACTCCTGTTTATCGGTCGTTGTGGGAAACGAATGAGAAGTTCCGATCGTGGATTCGCGAAGTTCCTAATAATAAAAGCCTTTTCTACTGTTCTTCTTGCGAGAAAACTTTTTCTTGCCAGTTGTGGAACGTTAAAAGGCATGCGGAATCAGCGAGACATAAATATTTGTTTTCTAAAAAAATTCCGCGAATACCTGTACATGGTACTAAGGTCTCGAGAAAGACTTTTATGCCTCAATGGCTTGAGGATTTCAAGCCATGGTTGAATAAGGTCGCCGATGATCCTTTTTCGTGTTTCTGTTCGGTTTGTAAAAAATCATTTGCTTGCGGGATGTCGCAAATCGAACGTCACGCGGATTCCAAGTGCCACATCAAAAACTGCAAAAAAAATGGAATAGATGTAAGGAAATCGAACGATTTCGGATCGCAAGGCGAGGAATCGCATTTGTCATTTGATGAACGAAAAAAAATCGCGGAAATTCGTTTTGCTACATTAGTTGCCGAGAAAAATATTTCGCATCAATCGGCAGAGATGATTCTTCAATTTTTCCAAGACGTTGGGAAAGATCCTGATGTTTTGGAACGTATGACGTGTGGTCGAACAAAGTGTTCTAATATTATATCGAACGTTCTGTGTCCTCGGGAAACAGAGCGTCTTAGTCATGTTTTACAAAATTCTAAGTTTTCAGTATTTATTGATGAAACATCCGACATTACCAATGAGAAATGGATGTCGTTTATTGTTCGGTATGTCGCACCCGAGACTTTGGATGTTCGAACAGAATTAGTAGAATTAATTAATCTTGACGCGCGAGAATGTACTGCCGATAAAATATTTAGCTCCTTTAAGAACTCCATGTGGAAAAAGCAAATTCCGTTCGGAAACATTCTTGCTTTGTCGTGTGATAACGCGTCTGTTATGACGGGGTGTCACTCGTCATTCAAGACCAAACTTGCAGAAATTCGCGGTGAAAATTTTTTCACAATGCCGTGTCCATGTCACTCCTCTGCATTGGTAGTGCATAAAGCATGCGCTACCATTCCCGAGGTCTGCGAGGAATTATTACGGAAAATCACTACATTCATTTATAGCAGTCCCAAACGTTCGGCCATTTTTCGCGATTTCCAACAATGTTATCAATTTACTGAACGCAAAATTTTAAAATTCTGTACTACGCGATGGTTATCGCGTTACTCATCCGTAGTTACGCTTTTAGAAAATTGGGACAGTGTGTTGCAATTTCTGAAAGAATTGGTCGTAAGTGTAAGGAATGTACGTCGCCCGACGTCTCTGGTCGAGGCACCGGCAACCTCGGAGGTATTGCGTCGCGGAGTCGTGCGCTTCCATTGTTTTCATGCGACGGCGTTCAGTCGCTGTTGAACGCCGAACCATAGCTAATAAACGTTTACAAATTCAGAAGTGGGATTCTACCAGTGCTGTTTTAACACGGAGTTCGTAAATCGCATACAATTTGTCGATTAGTACCGTTCTGACATACGGTGTGAAACGTTTTGACGTAGTCTCGTGTGACGTTGTAGCGTTTTTGCGTGTTCTCTCTTTGTGTGAGGTTCTTGGATTCAGACAAGAGGCTGAAGAATATGGCCCCCCGGAAGAATTCTGCGCAATTTACAGTCGAGCAATTGAAGGATATACTCCGAGACTGGGGAATTTCTTCAACTGGCAATAAAGCCGAATTAATAAGACGGCTGGATGAGGCTGATCCAAGCGGTAAGTGGAGAGAAGGACGTTCGGATCTCAGAGAGGACCACCAGAGTATCGTCACAGGTGAGGAAGTGGAAGGGCCGAGCAACCTCCAGGTGGACGAGGAGATGTCTGTTCTGCGACCTGAAGCACCTGTTTGGGGACATGTTAATATTCAGGATGATGTCTTACGTAGAGAGGTGGAATCATTACGCAGAGAAAAAGAATTATTAGAAAGGGAACTTCGGCTACAACGACTCGAAAACAGAAGAGAGAGCTCAGCAGTGCGTCCGAGCGCAAGTATTAAGACAATCGGCGAGCTGCTTAGTGACTTCGACGGCGGAGATACGTTTGAAAGATGGGAGAGACACTTGTTGGAGTTAGTTCGGAGTTACGAATTGGACAACAAAATGGCGAAGATTTTAATTGGCACGAAATTAAAAGGAAGAGCACTCGAGTGGTTTCATTCTCGACCAGAACATGTAGGAATGGATATGGACACCTTATTGGCACACATGTCTGATATGTTTTACCATCGATCAAGCCAACTTGATAGGAGGAGGAAAGTCGAGCAGAGAATATGGCAGACCAACGAACAATTCAGTGATTATTATTATGACAAAGCAATTTTGGCCAGTAAAGTACCAGTGAACGAGGAAGAACTGATAGAGTATCTCATCGAAGGCATACCAGATAGAGTTCTGCGTAATCAGGCACGCACCCACAATTTCTCGACAGCTGCGTCTTTCTTGGACGCTTTCAAGAAGACTAGTCTTTGTTCGAAATCAAAACCGTTACCCGAGCGGCGTGCAGACGAAACTCAGAAACATGATAATCCAAAGGTTGCCGATTCTCAATCGAAAAATGAACGCGCACCCAGTAGATGCCACAATTGCTATAAAAAGGGCCACTCATCAAAGGACTGCAAACTACCCAAGAGGCCGAAAGGATCATGTTTTAATTGCGGGGAAATAGACCACTTGCTGAAGGATTGCAAGGCACCAAGGAGGCCGAAAGGATCATGTTTTAATTGCGGAGAAACGGACCACATGGCTAAAGACTGTCCCAAGAAGAACGACCAAGTCAATCACGTACGAGAGGAAACGACGGTGGAAGACGATTTCCAGAAAAACATTTGCTATGTTATAAACGACGGTACGGTAAATTGTGAATTGTATCTCAATACGCTCCTGGATACAGGCAGTCCGGTAAGCTTTATAAAAGAAAAGTTTATACGCGGTAAGTTTGACAGAGTCTCTAGTGTTGACCGAAATAAATTCTTTGGCATAAACTGTTCTGAGTTGCGAGTTAAGGGTACCGTTCAAACAAAAATAATTTTTAATGGTATCACTTGAAATAATGTGTCACTTTTCATTGTGCCGGATAGTACTATGGCGACTTCTGTGGTCTTAGGTCGCGACGTGCTGAAACTATTCGCAATGAGACTCTTAAAAGAAAACCTTAACGATGCGGAACCTGAGTCGAACGCGATCATGGATATCATGAACATTAATGTAAGCGAAACGCAGACGACCGAGACGGAATCGCTTGTGATTAATCCGGATATTTCGTACGATAAACAGACCGAGCTTAAACAGTTATTTGAAAGCGAATACACAAAAGGTACGCGACCAAGTGAACCAAAGGTTAAGATGGAATTAAGTCTAAAATTGCGAGATCACAAGCCGTTTCACTTTGCACCGCGTAGGTTGTCGTTTGCCGAGAAGGGTGAAGTTCGAAAGATATTGGATGATTTACTTGCGCGTGGCATCATTCGCCCTAGTGAGTCTGATTATACGTCACCAATTGTTATCGTAAAAAGTAAGAAAAGACTTCGTAGACTGTGTATTGATTTCCGGTTTTTAAACCAACTTATTATCCGAGACTATTATCCTTTACCACTCATAGAAGACCAACTCAATGTCTTAAGCGACAAGAAATATTTTAGTTTGTTAGACTTGAAAGATGGCTTTCATCATATTAAAGTCGCCGAAGATTCCATTAAATATACGGCATTTGTTACACCACATGGGCAGTTCGAATACCTCCGAATGCCTTTTGGTTTAAAGACAGCACCTTTAAAGTTTCAACGGTTTATAAATGAAGTATTCAACGAACTTATTAGATCTGGTGATATTGTAACCTACCTTGACGATTTTTTGATTGCTACACGTACGTTGGAACATCATTTTGTAATTTTGAGGCGTGTATTTAAATTGCTTTGCGATAATCTGTTAACGTTAAACATTGCTAAATGCCAATTCTTGCATACCGAGATCCAATATTTGGGTTATATAATTACGGAGAATTGTATAAAACCCACCGAAGACGGTGTTAAGGCAATTAAAGAGTTCCCTGTGCCAAGGACCGTACGTGAAGTCCAGCAGTTTATAGGATTATGTGCCTATTTTAGAAAGTTTATCGAAGGTTTTTCTATAATCGCAAAACCTTTATACCATCTCTTAAAAAAAGACACGACCTTTATGTTCAGCGGAAAAGAATTAAGTGCGTTCCTCGAACTGAAATCAAAATTAATTGATGCTCCTACACTAGGAATATATCACCCTCAAGACGATACGGAACTGCACTGTGATGCTAGTTCTGTAGGCTTCGGTGCAGTGTTAATGCAAAAGAAAACAGATTTGAAATTGCATCCTATTTTCTACTTTTCTAAACGGACGTCTGATGCGGAAAGTAGGTACCATAGCTTTGAGCTAGAAACCCTTGCGATCATTTATGCGTTGAAGCGATTTAGAATCTATCTACAGGGTGTCAAATTTAAAATCATAACTGACTGTAACGCTCTAACATTAACTCTTAACAAGAAGGAAATCAATCCTAGAATTGCACGATGGGCGTTAGATCTCCAAGATTATGACTACACAGTAGAACATAGAGAAGGTTCACGAATGAGGCACGTTGACGCGCTCAGCCGGTCGACGGGCGTACTTGTTATTAATGATAATCCTTTCGAATTAAATCTTGCGATAGCTCAAAATAGAGATGAGAAAATTACACAAATAAAAAGTAAACTAGAGAGCGCTGAAGATAAGTTTTTCGAAATGCGAAACGGGTTAATTTATAGGAAAAAGGGTGAAAATTTATTATTTTACGTTCCACAAAGTATGGAGGATAATATTATGCATAAGTACCACGATGAAATGGGACATTTGGGAATAGATAAAACTGCTAGCATTATTCTGAAAAATTATTGGTTTCCGAATTTAAGACAGAAAATTGTTTCTCACATACAAAATTGTTTGAAATGCATTGCATATTCTCCAAGCATGGGTAGATCTGAAGGACATTTGCACAATATACCTAAAGGTAATATTCCATTTTCAACAGTGCACATTGACCATTATGGTCCCGTAGATAAAAAGCACCCTTCAAAATTATACGTTTTTCTCATAATCGATGCTTTCACTAAGTTTATAAAATTATATGCGACAAAAACTACCGCTACTAAGGAAGTTATAACTTCTTTAAAACAATACTTTTCCAGTTATAGTAGACCAAATATTATTATTTCTGACAGAGGCAGTTCGTTTACATCCAAAGAATTTACAGATTTTATACAAGAAATGAATATACAACATATAAAAATCGCAACAGGATCACCTAAGGCCAATGGTCAAATAGAAAGATTTAATCGAACATTTGCTCCAATGTTGGCTAAACTAGTCGACGACTCGTCGGGAAAATATTGGTACAAAGTCTTGGAAGATGTAGAGTACGCGCTGAACAATACAATCAACGCGTCAACGGGAGAAATTCCAAGTATTTTATTGTTTGGTGTTAGACAAAAAGGAAAAAATATAGATAATATCCGCGAATATTTAGAAAACACCACTGCTAGCGACGACCGTGATCTTCAAAACGTTAGAGCTCAAGCGCAAGTAAAAACTACACTCTCACAAGAATATAATAAAAAACATTATGATAAACACCGAAAGAAAGGACACCAGTTTAGTGTTGGCGATTACGTTATGATGAAAAATTTTGATAGCACACCTGGTGTAGCTAAAAAGCTTATACCCTCTTTTAAAGGCCCTTATGAGATCGATAAAAAATTACGTAATGACCGTTATCTATTGAAAGATATCGCAGGTTTTCAAGTTTCGCAAAAACCATATCACGGAGTATGGGAAGCGGCTAACTTACGACCTTGGCACAAAGGATTGCGAAGTGATAACTTATCTTAATCATTTTAATTTGTCTACGTTTACTACATACAATATTCAGTTACTTTTAACCATTTATAATTCTAATATTCATGTAATTAATAGTTTTGAGACACCTATTAACCTATTCGTGTATATGTGTGTGTGTGTGAATTTTATGTGTGTGCACGTATTTTCTTTTTGTTGTAAAACTATAGAAATTAAGAGACTTGATGATGACCGAGGTCGGTCATAGTCAGGACGGCCGATTTGTAAGGAATGTACGTCGCCCGACGTCTCCGGTCGAGGCACCGGCAACCTTGGAGGTATTGCGTCGCGGAGTCGTGCGCTTCCATTGTTTTCATGCGACGGCGTTCAGTCGCTGTTGAACGCCGAACCATAGCTAATAAACGTTTACATAATAGTCCGGGAGCCAGCGACATTTTTTGATGTCTCATTTGTTTAAAGTTGGTTTATCTTTTGTTCTACTATATTTGTACTACAGATCAACAAAACGACCTCCTGCCAGCGCACTAGCGGAACAACGCTTATCACCAGCGTATCAATTATGTAAGAAAATATTGTGCAAAATCCTTATTTGTTTAAATTTGGAAATTTTTGTACTAACAATAGATAGCATAAAACACCGAAAAATGATCTGCTGCCACCTTAGTTGTGGAACGGCATGCTACTGCCACTCCTATAAACATGTTAAAAAAATGACCTCCGTTGACTTAAATGTTTAAAGCTGAAATTTTGTGAGGTGGTAGTTTATATCACAAAATGAAAGAAAAAGAATTGCTGCCAGTCCTATCACGGGACAAAAGCCTTGGCAGGAGCCACGAAAGGTGCAACGCCACGCGCCGCGCCGCGTTACCTACATCTCCAGGACGAGTGCGATTCAACATTAATTTTCTCCGCCGCGGTCATATATTTAAAGCTGAATTTTTTTGTGCTAATTATTTACAATAGTAGTGTAAGAAAAACATTTGCTGCTACCCATATCGTGGAACAAAAGGCTTGGCAGGAGCCACCAAAGGTACGGCGCGACGCACCGCGCAGAGTTTCGTTCACAAGGCGCGTGCGATTCAACATTAATTTTCTCCTCCGCGGTCATATATTTAAAGCTGATTTTTTTTGTGCTAATTGTTTACATTAAGTAGTGTAAGAAAAACATTTGCTGCTATCCATATCGTGGAACAAAAGGCTTGGCAGGAGCCGCCAAAAGTCTTGCTGTTGGTTGAGGTAAAGAAAGGTGCAATTTGGCGAGTTGTATGAATTTAATCCGCATAGTTAAAAGTGCAATAAAATATAAATAAAATAAAAATAACATCGAGGATGACATCGATGATGATGTCGATGACGCTAATAATAATAATAATGAAAAGTTATGATGATATGTGTATGAATTATTATGAATTAAGATAAATTCATACAACTCGCCAAATTGCACCTTTCTTTACCTCAACCAACAGCAATACTTTTGGCGGCTCCTGCCAAGCCTTTTGTTCCACGATATGGATAGCAGCAAATGTTTTTCTTACACTACTTAATGTAAATAATTAGCACAAAAAAATTCAGCTTTAAATATATGACCGCGGCGGAGAAAATTAATGTTGAATCGCACGCGCCTTGTGAACGAAACTCTGCGCGGTGCGTCGCGCCGTACCTTTGGTGGCTCCTGCCAAGCCTTTTGTTCCACGATATGGATAGCAGCAAATGTTTTTCTTACACTACTTAATGTAAACAATTAGCACAAAAAAAAATCAGCTTTAAATATATGACCGCGGAGGAGAAAATTAATGTTGAATCGCACGCGCCTTGTGAACGAAACTCTGCGCGGTGCGTCGCGCCGTACCTTTGGTGGCTCCTGCCAAGCCTTTTGTTCCACGATATGGGTAGCAGCAAATGTTTTTCTTACACTACTATTGTAAATAATTAGCACAAAAAAATTCAGCTTTAAATATATGACCGCGGCGGAGAAAATTAATGTTGAATCGCACTCGTCCTGGAGATGTAGGTAACGCGGCGCGGCGCGTGGCGTTGTACCTTTCGTGGCTCCTGCCAAGGCTTTTGTCCCGTGATAGGACTGGCAGCAATTCTTTTTCTTTCATTTTGTGATATAAACTACCACCTCACAAAATTTCAGCTTTAAACATTTAAGTCAACGGAGGTCATTTTTTTAACATGTTTATAGGAGTGGCAGTAGCATGCCGTTCCACAACTAAGGTGGCAGCAGATCATTTTTCGGTGTTTTATGCTATCTATTGTTAGTACAAAAATTTCCAAATTTAAACAAATAAGAATTTTGCACAATATTTTCTTACATAATTGATACGCTGCTGATAAGCGTTGTTCCGCTAGTGCGCTGGCAGGAGGTCGTTTTGTTGATCTGTAGTACAAATATAGTAGAACAAAAGATAAACCAACTTTAAACATATTGGCAAAAAAAATGTGTCGCTGGCTCCCGGACTATGTGGCTCGTGTATCCAGCTAACGCCTCAGTTTTGCTATGATTCCACGTTCGCAGTCCTCCCGAGTAGGCGCCATCTCGTATCCACTAGCTCGACTAAATTTGTCACGTGACTTGCTCTGTATTATCGCCAATATGGCGGAATTCGTATTTGGGAATGCAGTCACGATTTTTCGTTTTTCGTCCTTATATGAGCATATTTTCGGCTGGGCGAGGTCTCACTCGAAAGAGGAAGGTTCAATGCGGAGCGCTCTGCTCACCGTTTGAGTCACAAATCTCTTTTAGTGACCTAACAATGCTTAGATTCTGCTGGTGTATTTTGTCGACTTTTGCTCTACTTTGGACACTCATATTATTACATATCAACACAATTTCGTTGAACCATGAGCAGAGCGCTCCGCGTTGAACCTTCCTCTTTCGAATGAGACCTCGCCCAGCCCAAAATATGCTCATAAAAGGACGAAAAACGAAAAATCCCGAACCCATGTTTCGGGCCAGATTGTGCCGGTATACAGCGCGCTGCATTACCCGTGTCTACCCCCTTAACAGCAGTAAATGCAGGAATGAGTGTTTCTGCAGCTGCCAATAAATATGGAATTCCACGTTCAACTTTAGTGGCAAAAAAATATAATAAATATGTAAAAGATAAACCAGGTTCAGTGGCTTTTCCATGCAAGTAGAAGAGGATTTCCTCTTACTAAAGTCAATTTGTTGGACAGGGTAGAGTTACTTTTTAAGACATTAAAAAGAAGTAGCCCATTTCCCAATAATAGACCGAGTCGTCATTGGTATGAGGGTTTTATGCATCGACACAAAGAAGTTTCTGAAAGATTGGTGGAAAATTTAACGCTAAGTCGTGCATGTGTCACGGAACAAACACTAAGATGTTGGTTTCATGAGGTTGAAACCTATTTAAAGTAACGAAACCTCATTAATACTGAACCGTCAAGAATATTTAATGCCGATGAGACGGGTTTATTATTAAATCCGAAGGAGGGCCAGTATTAGTAGAAAGGGGCACTAAGAATGTGTATGGCATTATAAATAATAGCGAAAAGGAATCCTTAACAGTTCTGGTTACAGGAAACGCAGCTGGCCAATTAGCACCACCCATGGTGTT
The DNA here is from genome assembly GCA_963932335.1 of Andrena marginata. Taxonomy (NCBI): domain Eukaryota; kingdom Metazoa; phylum Arthropoda; class Insecta; order Hymenoptera; family Andrenidae; genus Andrena; species Andrena marginata. The sequence continues at coordinate 15,020,120 of OZ010664.1, forward strand.
ATTGCCATACAAACGAGTTCCAAGCTATATTGATTCACAATTGCCACAGGGCTGGGCATTGGGTCGTTCTGAGGAAATGGTGGAGGACAAGTGAAACAGTTTTTGAATATGTGGCTAACACGTTTCACAATTGGCTGACAAATAATAACATACCACGTCCAGTGCTATTATATTTAGATGGACATGTATCACATTTAACTCTACCCTTAAGTCAATTTTGCTCTGCGAATGAAATTGAAGTCATAGCGTTAAATCCTAATTCCACCCACATTTTACAGCCTATGGATGTATCCTTATTTAGACCTCTGAAATGTGCTTGGAGCAAAAAGGTAAAAGAATACTGTCTTCAAAATGAACAGTTAAGCTTAAGGAAAGACGATTTCTGTCTGATATTAAAGCGTACTTTTGAATTTATAAATGTGTGTGTAATTTTGAAAAATGGTTTTCAAACCTGCGGTTTGCATCCGTTTAATGCGAATGCTTTAGATTTTAGCAAAGTTAGAAGTACAAAACGCCACTCAAATTAGTTGAAGCTACTAACGTACAAACTAATTGTAAGCTAGAAGAATTTCTTACACATTTAGAACAGGAGATAGCGCCAGACACATTAGAAGAATTCAAAATGCAAAAGTCGGATACGTGGACAGGCAGGACTGAAGATACTAGTTTGTTTAACATGTGGTACCATAATACAACTAAAATAGTTAAAAACCTACCATTAGAATTAAGTCCACAAGAATCTATAGATATAGAGGCTGAAAGAGTTTTGGTCAATTGTAACAGTCCAATGATTTCTGTACAACCAAGTACTAGTAGAAATGAGGTAGAAAACTTAAATTTAGATTTACTTCCAGTGTATTTCATGGATGAGAAAGAAAATGTTACTGGTAATGATCAGCACAACATATCCATTGAAGAAGGATTAGAAAATATATTGAACAATAATATAGAGCTTCCTAATATAAGTGTAGGCGCATCTAAATTAACAGCTTCTTTAAATGAAGTACAAAATAATATAGATGACAATAATGAATTGTGTCAGTTACCAGAATCATTTAAAAACACGCTGTTTTGGCCAAAGAAAAGTTTTTTAACCAAAGAAACTGCAAAACAAGGAAAATAAAGAATACCCACAGTAATAACCAGCGATGAATGAAAAAAATATAAATCTGAAAAGGAACTTCAGAAAATACAAAAGGAAAAAGAAAAAGATCTTCGGAAACAAATACGATTAAAAAATAAAAAAATTAAACAAGAGAAGGTCGAAGAAAAGAAGAGAGAAAAAGTTAAGAACAAGAAAACAGTTTAATACTATATGTTATAAAAATGGAATATATTATATGTTTTAATTGTATTACAATGTCATGTTATAAAACGTTCACATGTATTTTATGAACAATTACAGTCTACGACAAATAAATTAATAATTCCCAAATTATATGCGTCCGATAATTCTGGAAAATAAATAATTCGGTAAAAAGGACTGGCAGTACCTAATCGAGTCTAAGTAAAAAGGACCGACTGTAATCGGGTCTCATTGTCAATAATAGGGACCGTCAGTTATGTGGTCACAGTTGTTAGGGCCGACAGATATTGGGTGGCAGTCATACGGACAAGACGATTTTTGACGTGACAGTTATAGGTACACTAGGATCGCTCGCGAATTTTAATTAATTATTAATAAATTCTTCATATTTAATTTATAAAACTATTTCTTTTAATTAAGGGGGTCACTCAGGTGAAAATGAGCTATGAGTAATTTGACAGATAAAAATTTGAAAAAATTTATATCCATATTATTTTTTACGCTGAAATGCATTATGTAAGAGTTAATATAGTGACAATTTTTTTCCAAAATTTAAAAATACAATTTCGAAAAAATTATTCGATTCTAAAATCCATACCCTTATTTTTGTAGAATTGTATACAAAGGCTGCAAACAAATTTTCAGCTCGAAAACTTCATTTTTGTCCGAGTTATAAAGTTTTTATATTTTGGGGTAGTAACTAAAACGCTCCTGCTCCGTACGTTGGATCTTCCTCTTCTTGCAATGTTCTCTTCGTGATTGTGCAGTTCGTATTATTTTTCTTACACGTTTGCATCTTTCTGAGGCTTTCTGTTTATACCTGCGTACTCGTACTTTGTGACGGTTTTGAACAATTTTCAATGATTGTTCGCTCATTTGCATATAGTTGTCCTTGAATGCATGTAATATTGTTTTCGTCCATCCTTTATTATATTCAGTGACTGCTTCCGTGACTGCAGCATCAATAAGATATTTTGAAGGAAAAATATCTTTTGGGCACTTACGCTATATCATGCTGTGCAAACTTTCATTAGAATTTTGCGTAAGGCATTGCGCACAACGACGGAGCAGTTTTTCATCGCTTAGTCTATTATAAATTGGTAATATTTTACCCAGAAATTGTTCTTTAATAGGTGGTCCTATTTTCTTAGCATGAGAACCAGGTTTTCTTCCTTTCGCAATTGCTGATTGGGAGAAACACCATGATTCTTTACCCGGTGGGCATTTATAATGTTGTGGTTTCGTATCAGTTGAAATTGCGTGGTATATTGTCGCGTATATGGCAGCTTTCATAGCTGCAATATTGTTTTTTTGCGTAATATAGCTTTTGTGTAATAATCTGCTAATTTTCTAATTGTAACTTCTTTCAGGGTACCCTGCTGTTTGGGAATGCATTAATTCCCAATGCCGCCACACTCGCTCTCACAGCAGCACCTCGCGGACGCAAGATAGAGAAGCTGATCGACGATCGATCTGCCAATCAACGACGCAGATCGATGATCAATCCACCAATCATCGAGTCTCGATGAGCCAATCAGCGCGTCGCGTCGATTGGCTTCGAGCAGGTTCGAGAAGACGCGAAAACGGATGCGTCTTCCATCTTGAACCGGGCACTCTCGTACGATCTGTTTAGTATAAAGGACATGTCGCGTGGTTATACAGTTTTGTTCAAAGCGAATTTGAAACTCTCTCGTTTGACTACTCATGTGATAAAAGTATCATTGTTCTCATCTCATTCTCACGTTCTGCTCTGCTTTGACTCTTGATCGCTCAGTGTGCAAGGAAAGACGTGTTGTGCGTCGAACGACATTGTGAACTCTCAGACGGCAGTTCGCGTCCATCTTGCATTCATCGTGGTGTATCAGTGCACGGGATAGCCTGCGGTGCTAAATCAGCACGTCTCAAATCAAACTTGTGTAATCGCGAATTGCTCAGGTAGTTATTTTACCATCGTTCAATTTCAAGTGAATTTCCGTGCATTGATCATTCGCAAAGCTCAATCAAGTGTTAGCTCACGTACTCTCGATTGATATAATCGTAACGGAGACCACGTGATCTCAGATCCACGTGGATACATTTTATATCATCTCATTCTCAGGAGTCAATCATTGCTATCAATAATATACGTGTAAGGCTGCTGTGGAGTCAATCTCTTTTCACTGAGAGGCAGAATTTACAGCTCTGCCTAACCATCATCGCTGAACACTCTTGTGTGCTCAGTAACAGTGTAATCGCATCGCGAATAATGATATATCTTTTGCCATCTTGTTCATCTAAGCTAATATCACCGCTTGCTTGGATGACAGCGTTTCAAGAGCGAGAGAGAAAGACGCACATTCGTTTTCTCTCTCGTCTTGTCGACGTTGTCCGAAGCGCCGAGCTCACGGACACGCAGCTCCGGCGTAGTGTGCGTGCGAGGTGGGGGAAATTCTCGAGAACACCCGTCCTCATTCTGGCATCACTGGGTTAAATGTCGCGAAGCGCGACTGCGCGACCCCCACAAAACGTATCGGTCACGTAAACAAAGTATACACTTGCGTTCGCGCGGATCTGACCGTCAAATGTACTTGACGAAAACGAGGCCTGAGCGAACCCTCGCAATGAGAAACGAAAAGAATACATAAGAAATCGTAAAATAGTAAGAAAAATTCAGAAAGGAGAAAAATCGAAGAAAAGGCTAAAAGAAATAACAGCAAGGCAATGGTGACAGTACCGAACTGCCACAGATGCATTTACCAGTTACCTTTCTCTCCTATTCTTGTACAATAATACCTTTATACCAATTTACACATTTTAGTGTACGACATGTATCGCGATGTTAGCTTTGAATAACCAATTGTTTACATTTCTCTCCCGATGGAAGAGACCACCACTTTCCCGTAGTTTCCATCGAGCGATAACGTGCACGCTGCGCGTAATTAATTTGTAAATGGTGCGTGATTCTTTGTCGCAACTTGATATAATTACGTTTGATGTGATTACGTTTAGATTTTAGATTTTAGATCATACTCTGAAAAAATATTTTTTATCGAAGGCTTCTACAGCGTGCATGGTACTGGCCAAGAGTGGATTCTAATTTTAACAAAGTTCACCAATGTACAGTATCAAAATATTCGTCTTTTAATAAAAAAAATTCATTTTAAGGTTTGAAAAATAGAAATAGCTCAAATAAAAAGTACGGAAATTTAAAATGAACACAAGAAATTGAGGCATTTGATGGAAAAAGGGCACATAAACCACTTGTTTAAAACTTATAAATAAAGACACATATCATTTTTAAATCATGACTTCTGTATTGAGAACGCTTGAACGACACGCTAACTACATCCTTAAAAAAAATTTGATTTAATTGCATTACTTTTTATTAAGTTATACTATAATGAACACTTTGAAATCGATTTTCTTGAAATGGCATTTTGGCGTATGTGCGGTAATGTGCAGTTTTTCCATCAAATGCCTCAATTATGAATGTACATTTTTCTTTGTTAAACAAGATACAGAAGAACTTTATTTAACTTTTTCTTATGTAGAATTTAGTTCGTATATCTGAAAAATCGAAGAACCATAACGGGTAATTATCACTTTTCGTGATCTAATCGGATTTTAAGACAAGAATATAAAATTTTAATATAAAGTTTCATTGAAAATTTTGCCGTTTAAACGTAATCGTGTTAACAAATACATGAGATATTTAAAAAAAAAGCTCTTTTCTAAATAGTCAAAACGTGATCAGGAGGTCTTAAAACGTGATATCCCTAACAAAATTTTTTCCAAATTTTTTTTCATTACAAGAGTATTATATATATGTCAGAAAGTGAAAAGTGTATCTCGAGGCACTCAGGAAGATCGCGCACGGCCGCGTGTCGCTTGAACCGCTTGCTTGGATGACAGCGTTTCAAGAGCGAGAGAGAAAGACGCACATTCGTTTTCTCTCTCGTCTTGTCGACGTTGTCCGAAGCGCCGAGCTCACGGACACGCAGCTCCGGCGTAGTGTGCGTGCGAGGTGGGGGAAATTCTCGAGAACACCCGTCCTCATTCTGGCATCACTGGCTCGAAGCTCCTAGGCCCGCCGCGGGGGCGAAGACACGCGGCGGGAGAAAGGAGGCGTTGCCTCCGAAAAACGGCCGCTGCGTTCACTTTAGTTCCATGCCTGCGCTACCGCGTCTCTAGATATTGATGATAGCGGTAGCGACATCGACATATACAGGGTGTCTTTCATGTACTTGGCGTCGAGACGCTGCCGCGTCTCTAGATATTGATATACAGGGTCATCGTGTAATCCTGCAACCCGCGCGCGCGCGAACTTGTAAAATGGCAACACCGCCTCACGAACGCATTCCACTACAACCATGCATCGGCCCACTGAAAAGCTGCCAGCGACCGAGTGATGCCCAAGCTTCGAAAATTTTAGCGTCGCAAAGAGCTAGGTATTGGGAATTTCCCGGCCCCGGTAATCGAGCCGCGCGCTCCGCTTTTATGATCGGCTTACCACTCGTGCCCCAGAGTACTGTAATGAGGTTTGAAAATAATGTCAACTGATCTCGTACCCGTCTCAATTTCAAAAATTTTAGCTACGACAGGGTTGACCGCAACGCTCTACCCTTATACGGAGAGATTTTTCGCCACTTGCTTGTAAAAGCGACAATAATGGCACATCGTTCCAAAAAATGACATTAACAGAAGCCGGTATAGGCGTGGCGTTGAGTATCTAAAACATTCAAACACAAAAATTCTAGAAAAAAAATTCAGACACCGCTACAGTCAAAGACACGTTCCATTAGTTACCCCTTACGTCTTATCTAGGTATGCACCGCATTAAGGATAAAATCATAAAAAAGAAAACCAGAATAGATTCTGAGGTCTGCAGAACTAACACATAATTGAATAAAAATTTAATTTATCAATTTATAAAAGTAAGGATACAGAAACAACTAGCGTATTGTTTATCAACATCAGGAGTTTTAAAAACAGCGTTAAATACATTATCAAATAAACAGTTTACAAAAGCTTTTTAAACAATTATGGTTAAAAAATTGATAAAAGAAAAATTATGTAAACGTAAAATATGTTAAATTATCCATCATTAAGAGGGAATAATTTTTCCTCATTTCTCGGCGCTAATTACATTCCGATATCTTTTATAGTTCAAAAGTTATACGAAAAAGGCCCCAAATATTTCAACCCGGGCCGGGAAATTCTGAATAGTTCTTTGCAACGTTAATTTGAAAGAGACCAGCCCAAAATTCTCAAAGCTCGGGCATCACTGCTGTCCAGCGGTCGCTAGCAGCACTCCAAACGCCGGGACGGTGCATGGTTGTAGTGGAATGCGTCCATGAGGCGGTGTTGCCATTTTACAAGATCGCGCACGCGCGGGTTGCAGGATTAAACGATGACCCTGTATGTAGGTATATGTTCGTTCACACCTACTATTCAAAACTTTAAACGCCCCAATTCAATGCACACTTACTTAGTACACCATATTCAGAGTTAACCCTTTAATGGTTGCGATGATCACAATTTTGCGTAGGGTAAAATGTTGAAATTGGTTTTTAGGCATTTGTGTGGCTAGGCTTAAACCAAGTATCGATATCGAATCGGACCGAAGAGCTTTTGAGGGATCCGTGAAAACAAATTATATCCCTTTTCACCCCCTTAGGGGTTGATTAGGGTAAAATCCTGAAATTAAGTTTTAGGTATTTGTGTGGGCAACCGTTGTAAGTGAAAATCAAGGTGATATGTAATCGGACCTAAGAGATATTAAGGAGTCCGAGAAAATAAATTTTACCCCTTTTCACCCCCTCGGGGATGAAATTTCCAAGAATCCTTAAGTAGTGTGTACCTACGTCATAAAAACAATGTACAATTGGACTTATCTTGTTGATTATTACTGTAATCTATTATGTTAACAAATTGTTTAATAACAATTAATTGTTTATATTAATGTTACAACAAAATATGATCAATTTGATTGTATGAAATGGATTTCAGTCACTTTGTTAAAAAATTGTTTAAACAAATTATTAATAAACAATTCTACTAACTGTAAGGAATGTACGTCGCCCGACGTCTCCGTCGAGGCACCGGCAACCTCGGAGGTATTGCGTCGCGGAATCGTGCGCTTGGATCGGGCTTCCATTGTTTTCATGCGACGGCGTTCAGTCGCTGTTGAACGCCGAACCATATCTAATAAACGTTTACAAAACATTTTTTTATGTCAATAATCTTTATTTTCGTCTTCGATAGATATTCAATGGTTAGATTAATCACGTATTTGCAGTATTTGCCGCGGAAATGATAAAATTAGTAAATAATGTTGGTTTTTCTACTGTTAACAACCATTTTTTAATAACTATTCATTAGTATAACATTCTATACAGTATAATGCAACTTTCTAGACTCATAAAATATAAAGTTATAGCTGTAGGATTTTAATAAACAACGTGTTTCGTTCGCAGGATCCCTATTTTTCAAATTTTTGTAGAGTTTGAGAGGCCATATTGGATCCGCCATCTTCTTTTTCAAAAAACCCGTGTTGCGTGGCCGTCTGGGAAGATGCTGTTTCTCTTGGGGAATTCAGCAAAGGTCGACGCCTGTGGAACGCTAAGGCCTTCTGCTCCGTGGACGCAGATTATTCAAGAAATAAATGTAATGAAAACGAATAATAAATAAACGGATAACGCAATAAAAGAACAATTAGAACTCAAAACTAGAAACTTTAATTAACAAAATTGCTATAGCTTTCTCAATTTCCGGAGGTTTTCTACAACACGACTGCTCGCTACTGCTTTAGAGGCTCGAGTGACGCTTCCAAAAGGTCCTTCGCTTTACCTCTTGTTAATTACAAAATGGCTTAGTTACCAAAAGCCAATCGCAAATTTACTAATTAGCTAGTTAAATTCCTATTCGTTGATCCGATTCCTTTCGGTTATCAATTTTTACAAAATCAAGCGTTTAACAACATTGCGCTGGAATTGCACACCTAGGAGAAGGGAGGAAGGAGAAGTTCATTTATTCAAACACCCGTATCCAAGTGGGTATCGATTAGTATCGATTAGCTTATAATCTTGAAGTTCCCTTATTAAAAGAATCTCTAACTATTTTCAAACACCTCGGGCTTGTACGAACTTCACCTTGTCTCCCTTTCCTATTACATTCGTGTGTTCCGATTCAAACTTCGCGTTTCTGAAGTTTATACTACACGCCGCTAGGCGGGAGTTCGCAACACTTCCCTCCTTATACAAAAGGTGTTTTCCAATAGGACCACCTTTCCAATTGTACCTCTATGCTAAATTGAGCTTGCGCCCCTTATATAAGATGTTTGTATTGCTAAACTTGCATTAATTTCCGATATGACAACATGAATAATTACTTATATGTAAATAAACATCTCTCAGTGAAGCATTCCTGAACCTCCCCTTCCCGCTTTCCCCACAGTAGCCAAGCTACTCGGTCCACTCGGTTTCCCGTGGAGATTGCAAGTCGAAAGATGCTACAGGTTGCTTATCTGTTACAACTGATTACAATGGGTTACAAAATTTGTCTCCGTGACATTGTGATGTCCCACAATTTTTCGCGCGGTTCTATTCCAAAATCTATTCGTAAACGTCAAAATCACTCCACCAAAGTCCCTCAAACTCAACTCTTACCCCATCTCCCCAATCGCTGATCACCTTGATGTTGTACCTTAGTGGTCCCCAACACAAGATGATCGGTACAAAACTCCTTCGCCTATTCGCCCTATGAGGCACGAATCCTTTTCTCAAAACGAATTCAAACAAGCCCCTCGTTACAAAACTCTCTTAAATCGAGACCACGTCTCAATCCCCTCTTTACGACTCACAGAGTCCAAGCCACTCTAACCCTTTTCCTATAAAATACCCAAAATCCATTCGACAAGTTGAGTATCTCCTTTCGCAGTCATAAAAACCCCAGAAACCTAATTGCGACGAATATTTGGCGTACGTGACATAAATACGTCTATTAATAACCATACCGTTTGTAAAAACCCCGGAAGTCCTACTACGTCTTATTGTGAAATGTGTCAAGGTCTCTACCGCGCGTACCCCCGCATCACTCCTGTAAAACTACATAAATACGAGGTCCTGAGAGACCGGAGCACTCATTATCCGTTTTTCCTTATTCAGTGTTATTGTATTCAGTTACTAACGTTAAAGATTCAAATCAGTGATCAATAATCCCCATTCACCAATCATCGTAAGACATTATAGTTACCATTAACATTGCATATCACCTTCATCATATCTTTTGTATTATTATTGCTTTTCATATTATTTTGTATTATCAACGCTTAGTGCGTTCATATACTTTGCCTTATTATTCTTAAGCTTATTGTATTTCATATTAATTATCTTATCATGCTTATCGCACTCTAAAGCTTATTGCTTTCATTTATATTATTTGTATTATTATTCATATTGCTTTCTATATCAACGCTTAATGCTTATCATTTAATATTTTGTATTAACAACGCTTATTGCTTATATCATTCTACTTAATTTCATGTTCATATCCTCATATTTTGATTAATTACCGTCTATATATATGTCATGTGCTAATGCTCAACGTCCAACGCATTATTCTGTTAATCTCGCTATCACACAAACAGTGAACGTACTCTTGCTCAAAGTTAATAAACCTATTTGTTTTCAATCACGTTTGGAATTATTGTGTGCATCCTTAGTTATAACGATTCCAAACCAAAACAAGCTGCCGCAGCAGCTGATTTCTGTTCGTAGACGCGAGAGCGCTTTCAGTATTTACAAACATACTACTGCATGAACCGTGCAATCCACAGAAATACTAAGCGTGGTTTCTTTTACATAAATGCAGCGGTAAATCCTATTACCGAGACCAAAACAAATACAAGGTACTATAACGGGTGTTCTCCGGGTGTGTATTTACCTGTTAAACCTTCCCTGGTCGATTAGAGTGTTGGATTATAGATTCGCGCCTGATCTCCGTAAAATTCTTAGAGTGACGGATTAAACATTCGCGCCTAAATTCCCTCCAAACCTCAGAGTGACGGATTTAACATTCGCGCCTGATCTCCTCCAAAATCCATAGAGTGACGGATTTAACATTCGCGCCTGATCTCCTCCAAAATCCATAGAGTGACGGATTTAATATTCGCGCCTAAGTTCCTTCAAAATCCCCAGAGTGACTGATTTAATATTCGCGCCTAATTTTCCTCCTCAAAACGCTTAGAGTGCTGGATTCAAGATTCGCGCCTGAGTTCCTTCAAAATCCCCAGAGTGACGGATTTAATATTCGCGCCTAATTTCCTCCTCAAAACGCTTAGAGTGCTGGATTCAAGATTCGCGCTTGAGTTCCTTCAAAATCCCCAGAGTGACGGATTTAATATTCGCGCCTGACTTTTCCCTTTTCCATGTCATCGTTCCTAAAGACCTCACCCGGGACGTGACAACATAACATTCACATTTCAAGATTACAAGGTTTTGATCCGCGAACGAATGAAGTGACCTAGCTTAACACATACATGCAAATGGCAAGGTGGTAGCAACAATGATATGATAACAAGGTAGATTATGGGGAATTTAATCTTATGCATGCCAATTTCAACTTGTTCGTATGAACTATCTTAGTTTTACCAACTCCTATGGCTATTTCCGCGTTTAAATCATCGAACATCCTGACAATTTTGTAAGGTCCCAACCAGCTAGAATCAAATTTCGAAGTTTTTGGTTCTTTATATAGATATATATCGTCACCTACAGAGAATTGACAGGAATTGACTCTTTTGTCATAATCTAATTTGCTTTTCTGTTTTGCCCTTTCTAGATTTGCCGCTGCTATAGCTTGTGTAGTACTTATTTTTGAAAACAACTCATCCAAATGGTTAACAAAGGTTCGCGGAATTACTTGGTTCATGAACTCTGAGGGAATAATCGCCTTTACCCCAAACACAAGCTCGTGAGGAGTGAAACCAGTAGCTTCATGAACAGACGTATTGTAAGAAAATATGCCAAAACGAATCCATCATCCCAATCGGTCTTAGTATAGTAATGTTTCAGGTAATCAGTAAATACGCGATGTGCCCGCTCAAGAGATCCAAGTGACTGTGGGTGGAATGCGGTTGAGGTAATCCTTTGTATTTTAAATATTTTACAAAAACTTTTCATAATGTTGCTAACGAAATTATTCCCCTGGTCGGTTTGAATAGTTCGAGGGCACCCAAATCTACTGATAAATTGTTCAGCCAGAGCCAAGGCAACGGATACCGAGTCAATATTAACAAGTGGGATCGCGTCGGAGTACTTAGTAAGATTATCTTGAAGTGTTAACAAATACCGGTTACCCTTCTTTGTTAATGGCAAAGGCCCCACAATGTCCATCTGTACCTTTTCAAATGCCTTTTTAGGAGTGTCAGTTATTCGCATTGGCTGTCTGATCTTAGCGGAAAGGATTTTGTTCCTCTGGCAACTTGGACATGAACAGACGAAATTCTTTATTTCCTCTCCCATGCGTGGCCAGTAGAAATCTTCTCTGATTCTATCAAAAAGCTTACGGATACCTTGCTGACCTCCGATGACGGATTCATGAAGTTCTTTAATAATAAGAGGCCTCCTAGATAGAAGGGGAATTATAACCTCGCCTGTGCAAACGGTAATTGTATACTCGGAACTATTTAATTCTTCTTTTAAAAGGTGCTCAATGTAGTCCCAACAAATAGGCTCGACATTATTATTGTATTTAGAGATGCTAATTGTCTTTACATTCAGGGTATCCATAAGGTGTTTAAGTGAAATTATTGAGGATTTAAGATGGACATGGTTTACTGGTTCTATTGCGCATGATTTTATGAAAAGATGAAAAGTAAGGGGTTTTGTATCAGGGAAGACCATTGTTTCTCCGACATTGGGGTTATGTGGTCTAAGTTGTTCGAGGGAGAATTTATCATTTTCTACCAAATCTTTAGTCATTTGTAATTGAACTTCGTGGTCGAGAGAAAAGAAATGAATAAAGTTATCTTTGCGCATATAGAGATAATCTTTGGAATAAATAATATTAGGAGGAAAAGAATGATGAATGATTGGTGTTAGTGAGGCAGTCCTTGTCATTAAGACTCTAAGGTTACTCTATTTGTTTAGGTCACAGTTTCCTGAGGCCACATCAACGGAGGATCGTGTCTCATCAACTGCGCGCTTGGTCACAAATAAAGTCCGGCATATTTCAACCTCTAAATTTGGCTCGTCAGCCCCTAACCAGACACAAGCCGCGGACCGCAGGTTGCGTACCTGGACGGGGTGCTTACAGCCTATCCGATGTTCCAGGTCAGACGAGCCTGAGCCCTGAGGTACGTGGGCAGCCCCTAGCGACTTCTGTGGCGGGGTTCCTTCAAACTCGGCCTTTCCGATGTCCAACAGACAGCCGGGTCGGAGCACCTCCTCACGATCCCTCGAGAGCGATCCTCCAACTACAACATTTCTAACGGGAGATTCACTCGTCTCAGCTATTCCCGTCGTAAGGTGAGTGTCACTGTTATTTGAACCATCATCAGAGTGATCAATCCCGACTAAGACCTCAGGTTGACCGTTGCTTTCTTTAGCATGGGCAAGAAAAATGGTAGCAATTATCTTTTCATTATTTTCCCATGTCCTGTTACAGTCCGTATCCTCCACCCTTCCAGAGTCTATAAGTGGCACGTCGTCGGCGCCTACGACTACCCCTTGCAAACGCCTAAAGGATCAAGTATCAGTACAGTCCGTTGTGGTAGTTAGATGGAAGGTTCGAGACTGATGAAGAAGGAATTTCATTAATATTGATACAGTCCGGAGGGTTACGGGACAATGCATCCGCATTCGAATTTACTTTCCCTGGTTTGTATACTATGTTATAGTCGTATTCATTTAATTTAATCCGCCACCTCATGATGCGAGAAATAGGGTCCTTTACGTTATGAAGCCAGACCAACGATCGATGATCGGTTACTAATGTGAATTGTTGACCATACAGATAAGGTCGAAAATGATCAACGGCGTAGATAACGGCGAGTAATTCCTTCTCAATGGTGGAATAATTGATTTCTGCACTGTTAAGCGTTCTCGACGCGTCCGCAATTGGAAGGTCTTTACCTATTTGGCCCTGGCTCAACACAGCTCCCACAGCATAATTTGAAGCATCAGTAGTTACAAGGAAAGGTCGTTTGAAATCCGGAAATTGTAATAATGGTTCGGAACAAATTCTATCGCGTAGATTTTCGAAGGCAGATTGAACATTGCTGTCCCAAATAAAGGGGACATCCGCTTTCAATAATCGTGTTAAAGGTTTGGCGTTTTTCGCCATATCAGGAATAAATCGTCTGTAATAGCCGACCAGGCCCAAAAATTGTTTTATATTCTTTTTTGTTTTAGGGATGGGAAAGGATTTCACGGCTTTGATCTTCCCGGGATCTGGTTTCACTCCATCACTAGAAATGCTATGACCTAAGTAAGTAATTTCGCGTCGTAAGAATCGGCATTTCTCAGGCTGTAATGTTAACCCTGCATTCTGTAACCGGGCTAGTAATCTCCTTAACTTTTGAGAATGTTCTTCTATTGAATCGGCATATAGGACAATGTCGTCCATATACACAAACAGCTCGACTCCCTGTAGACCCGATAGGACTAAGTCCATGCATCGCTGGAAAGTGGCCGGGGCATTTTTTAGGCCGAAAGGCATTTTGTTAAATTCATAATGACCGTGGAGTGTCGAGAAAGCGGTTTTTTGCTTAGATTTGGGGTCCATAGGGATTTGATGGAAACCCGAAACCAAATCAAGAGTACTAAAATATTTCGCTGCTCCGAGTTGGTCTAATATCTCTGTTATATTAGGAAGTGGGTAGGCATCGCTAACTGTTTTTTCATTCAACAGGCGGTAATCTATGACCATGCGCCAACGTGGCTCACCAGTGGAGTCTGATTTTTTGGGGACCACCCAAACAGGTGAGTTATAAGGAGAAGTTGACTGTTGAATGATATTATTTTCCAGCAATGCAGTGACTTGTTTCTTAATTTCCTCCTTATGAATAGGAGGAAACCTATACTGTTTTGTGTTAATGGGGATTTCATTTACAGTTTCAATCGAATGCTGGATTGTATTTGTGGAATTCAATTTATCGGATGGAAGGTATAACTGGTAAGGGAATTCTTTAACAATTTCCAGAATACTAGCTTGTTCGTCCTCATTTAAACCATTTAATTCCAATAATTTAGCTATCTGGACTAATCTACTCGAATCGGCCCTTGACTGATCCACGTTAGGATTTCCTGTGCGAGACGAATGCGGTGAAGGTGGACGCTCCGTGAATGCCTCTCACTCAACAGGTGGTATAGTCACAGTAACATGGTTTGGGTGTACATTCGTGTGTTCCGATTCAAACTTCCCGTTTCTGAAGTTTATACTACACGCCGCTAGGCGGGAGTTCGCAACACCTGCAACGATTTCGTAATCAGCGATACCTAAAGGCAGGGTCCCACTAGTGCAACCGCGCGCCGCGCACGTTTTTTTCGACGCGCAAGGCCCATTTGTTACAGAAAGACGTTCCCACTGGTGCAACTGCGCGCCACGCACGGGTCAGATTTACGAGTTTCTCGGATTTTCGAGGAGTTTGGAGCACTTGAAAGGGTCGACTTTTACGACGATCCGCGCGTCGAAAGCGATCGTGTGCGCGCTATGCAGGGATTTCTCTGCCACGCGCGCACGCGAATGCACGCCGCGCATCGTCGAAAATACTGGAAAAATGTGTGTTTTTCAACGCAAATGTACACTCAGCTCAAACGATTGTGGCCGTTCGAGATTCGATTGCATTCGAGCTTACCAGGGTCCGCTTTTTCACATCGCTAACATTCTACAGTATTTCATGAACATGGTGAAGGCACTGCCAAGTCACAGGTTCCCGTCTAGAACAATTCATGATGAAACACCACTGGTGCGGCATCTGCCTATGATTGTCATAATCTACTTTGCTATCAATATTACCTTGTGGACTCGATCGAAAAAGGATTTCAGGTTGATGTCATTTATACGGACTTTAGTAAAGCTTTTGATTCGGTGAGAGTAGTAAGGCTAGGAGAGTTCCAACCCAAATTTGAGTTTGAAGGCCATTTCCCCCTCCCCTCCCCCGACCTTGACACTCAAATTTGAGTTTCAAGGCCGCAGGAAATCCCAACGCGGCGGGCGGCGGCGCGCGGCCGGGCGGCGGCGGATGACGTCATAGAGATGGCGGAGTGGTGGGGGGTATAAGCGCGAGAGCAGATATCGTATCAATCGATATCGAACCGAAACCGCATCGAGGAGGAACCGCAGGTGAAGTACCACTCTTCTCTCTGGAGCGTGGTACCGAGGCTACCATCGGTAAGGAAGGAAATATTAATTTTAAGATATTATTATAAATGAAAAAACGAATTCCGGGCGACGGGGCTCGAACCCAAGACCTCAACGGTACGAGTCAGCCGCCTATCCAACTCCCCCAACGCCAGCTCTCTCACATTAGTCTTTTCCGAATGATACATATACCGAGCGTCACACACGCGCACACACGCCGTTGCCGAACGCCAACGAATTATCGGATGATGTCGGCTATTTACACACTGCGTCTTCGAGAGAGGGAAAGAGACAGAGCATTATTATAAAGCTAAAATTTTAGGGAGGGAAAGAGACAACACTACTTAGTGGTACAGTCGCTTTTGTTGTTTAGATAACAGTATTTCAAAATGATTTTCAATCTTAGCGTCTCGCGCGATCGTATGTAACTTGAATCCTCTGGAGCAGCCGTGCGGGATGACGTCATTTTCACGGCGCGAGGAACGAAATATAATTATGCAGCGTCGGCAGAATGTTTTTTCCCCAACGCAGAGAAATAATAATTATTGAAACGCTGAATCTTAAAATTAGGTGGCGCGGAGAAAGACGGATAAATAAAATTGACAAATAATATGTGTTTAAGAAATTTATTTAAAATTAAAGAATATAATTTAACATTTTTTGCTACGAGCATCAGCTAGAATATCATTGATGGCACATGCTACCAGTTCGCAATCTACATAATAATCCTCACAGTAATGTTCGCTATCGCGTATGATTTTAGCAGCACGACGCGCATCTAATGTTTCGCAGGCAACACCGCTATGCTGTAGCACGTTAACAAAAGTTTTAAATCTTACTCTCGCATCTTCCGCAGTTTGATACATCCGCGAATACATATATTCTATACATGGCTGAAGATTAAATAAAAATGATACTGTGTCCAGTGTGTAATATAGTGTATCATCACATTGTGTAATCTTTATAATTGGTGAATCAAAGATCCGAAAAAAATCCACCGTTAAACTATCAATCTGCATCGAAGGTGATCCAGGTAATCGTGCACGTTCTTCAATGGTTGTACGATTGTTGCATAGCGAACACCATGTATCCCATGGTAACATGAGAAACATCCCACGATTGTCGCCGAGAACCATTTCTACATCAATCGTAGGCCGTACGCGGATCCCAATTTCCATATATTTGCTGCCTATGTATGTTAATGCGTATCTTCTGACCATGATATGCGATGTTCGACGCGGGCTAAGAGAACAATCAAAGCTATGAAATTGCTCGCTCGTATTAGGAATAAACATAAAAATTTTGAGATGGGAAAATTAAGCCTTACCAAACAACTGTATCCTCCCGCATTGAGCCACACCATCATCTCGCACGATCGGAACGTAATAATTCATGCGTTCAACGTTTTCTTTGGCGCTGGTACTGCACATTTTGTTTTCAGAGCAGTATTTCTTCCGTCGAAAGTCACTGTGGATACTCAGCGATTGATGGAATAGCGTTCGGGAGCCCTCTTAAATAGAGGTGCAATTGCTTCCCCAACACACCATTTTTATTTTAAAACTATCAATTTTTCCATAATGTGTTTCAATCTTAACGTCGCAGTATGTAATTTGAGCCCCATCCTCAAGGATAAAAGTCTCGACACGTGTCGAATGTAATATGATACCTGTGGGAACGTCGAATCTTAAGGGGGTAGACACGTCACGTGGTCTGGCCAGCGGGGCCGGTGGGTATTACAGCAGATTTTTTCTGCACAGAAATGGTAATACCCATAGATACGCGGCTGCCTGTGCACGCGAGAGGGAGCTGTTTGCTATTTCCATATTCTATTTTGAATGTGGAAAGAAATTCTCAGCTGTTGCGTTGTACTTGTAAAAATTTAAAGAGAAAGTCTGCTGGTACTGCAAACGTAGAAAATTCATTGTACATTTACTTGGAATGTGCTTATGCTACAATATTCTACGTTGGCAGTAAGGAATTATAAGTGAAAAGGAAAAATACACGAGGACATGTCCCCAGAAAATGAAGTTTGTTAGGATAGACATTTTTTAATTAGCAAAACACTGAAACAGAACATGAAATACATATCCTACGCAGAAAGCATTTACGACCAAACATATATAAAATTGTGTTTGATGTTGAATCCAACGCATAATTATTATGTGGTCCCTCCTTGAAGTGACAGAAATTATAACCTATGAATATGCTATATGACAATAAATGTTTAGCGGCTGTTTCCTTCTTTTGCGCTACATTTGTGAACTTTTCATCATCCTTCCGAAACATTATTATTACGCCGCAACAGTATCTTTAGGAAATCGGGTCTAACGTATAGGTTATATTTTCTGTCACTTCGAGGGCAGAAAATCCGCTTTTCCAAGTAACAAAAAAAACCGCTCCTCAAAGTGACAGAAAATATAACCGAAGTATATGCTATATGACAACAAATGTTTCGTGGCTATTTCGTTCTTTTACAAAACATTTGTGAACTTTTTATCATCCTTTCAAAACATTATTATTACGCCACAACAGTATCTTTAGGAAATCGTGTATAGCATATAGGTTATATTTTCTATCACTTCGAGGAGCCGACTACATAATAATCACGCGCATCTAGCGTGCGCATTTTCAGTAGCGGATTTCGTGAACGGATTCTGAACTAGATGTATTATGAAACACAATGTTTACGGGGTTTATTACTATTTTATTTGTAAAAGATGCTTCAATTCTTTTAATGTTCCTGTCCATATAACTCTTGGCTATTAACAAATAATATAAAAAAAAGTACTAAAAAATTTTGGTGAACACCGAATTTATGAAATTTTTTCCGCGAATCGTATGTTACGTGCCCCACTGTTGGGCGTTACCATCGCAGGCCACCCCGACGCAAAGGATAGAATAATAATTACACGGGAGTACACGCGACTGAACTATATTGTTACATAGAGCAATATCGGTTACAAAACAGTTCGGTACAATACAGTCTTCTGGTCTTCTGGGCCTATACGCGGTGCTCGGAATACTGCTCTCCCCTCTGGAAGAGCGGACGTCTCGGCCGCATTGAATCCTCTTCGGAATCTTCGTACCCCTGCCTGAAGAAGTGGTCGTGCAGCCCCGTGGCTTCTTCAGACATCCGCCTCGGCATTTGCCTTCTCGCTCAGGGGAAAACCACGGAAAACCCCTGAGCAAGGCGTGGGTACAACGGGAATTCTCGATCTGCCACGATGAAACGCTCCAACTTCTGGTTCCGCGATGTCTCTGGAACTCTGCAGCTTCCTGTCCCACGACATCTCTGGAACTCTGTAGCTTCCTGTCCCACGACGTCTCGGGAACTCGACAGCTCCTTGTCCCACGACAAAATCCACGGGGAGCTCCGGGCGCGTTCCTCTTTCGTGTGTCCCATGACGAAATCCACGGAGAGCTCCGGGTCCAGCAGTCAGGCACGGGTACCGCGGGGCTTCTAATTCTCCCTCGACGAACGCCCCTGGTCCTTGTCCCGCGACGTCCCTGGAACTCCACTCTGGAACGTCCCACGTCGACTCCAACGCTCCGACGCTGCTTCCTCCTTCGTGCAGCCTCCGGAAACCCGTGCAGACTCCAGCGCTGTCTCATTTGCAGGCAGCCTCCTCCAGAAGGACGTCCGACGACGTCTCCACTGCTTCGGCGACGTTCCCTCCTCCTCGTCGAATCCTTGGTCGCGGTCGACCGTCTCCCCCAGGGACTCGTCCTCGATGTCCTTCCGGTGGCCGTACGAGCTTGAGACTGCAATCCCTTCACGCACTCCGGATTCCATGCAAAAGAGACGGAGAAGCATTAATATTTACTTTCATTTGAGAGAATTCGTTGGAGCTGAAAGAATCGGGAAGATGGAAAGGCGAAACGGAACCGATAACAGGGGATCACAGCTCATGAGCATGTTATCGGCCCGTTCCCCGATCAATCTGCCCAGCACCCCAGCTCGTCTGCATTTTCTTTCTTCTGGGCTTCTTGCCCTCTTCTCCCTCTCTCAGGCCTTGGCTTTCAGATGGCCCCATTCCTCTTCGTGGCTTCTGGTGCAGACCCAGGGGACTGTCCTGTGCGTCCTGTTAACGCTCCTGTCTCCGCGACATCTCCTCCAGCCGATCCAAGCAGTCGCACCGCTTGTCCGACTGGTGGTTGGAGATGCCATTTCCCGGCTGCTGTCCACCCTGTCGACGTGAACCTCTTGGTTTGCACAAACCGGGGAGGAGCCAAGATTCACGCCAACAGGGCTAGAGAAGCGGTTCCACGTATGTCCGCGCTCCACTGCGGACTACTACTCTGTCGTAGCACAGACGGGGAATTCGGGAACGCGTATCCAGGCCGCGGTGGCAGTCCCCCGACACCTTGTCCCTCGTCGTGGGGTTTCGTGCTCTCTGAAACATTTTAAAGAAACAGAGGGCTGGGCTACGAAGGTAGCCTCCGCAGCCCAGTCCAGTAGATTAGCTTAGACTAATCTTCAGACTCTTCGTTCAGAACTTCAAACTCTCTCCTCGAGCGCTGGATGCACTCGCCGGTGCAATAGTGACTATGAATTGCAATTGATTATTCGACAGCTCTTCATATGCGCTGGATGCACTCGCCGGTGCAATAGTCACTTTGAATTGCAATTGATTATTCGACAGCTCTTCATATGCGCTGGATGCACTCGCCGGTGCAATAGTCACTTTGAATTGCAATTGATTATTCGACAGCTCTTCATATGCGCTGGATGCACTCGCCGGTGCAATAGTGCCATTGAATTGCAATTGATTATTCGACAGCTCTTCATATGCGCTGGATGCACTCGCCGGTGCAATAGTCACTTTGAATTGCAATTGATTATTCGACAGCTCTTCATATGCGCTGGATGCACTCGCCGGTGCAATAGTCACTTTGAATTGCAATTGATTATTCGACAGCTCTTCATATGCGCTGGATGCACTCGCCGGTGCAATAGTCACTTTGAATTGCAATTGATTATTCGACAGCTCTTCATATGCGCTGGATGCACTCGCCGGTGCTATTGCGATGTTTTCATCCATCGTTTTGTGTACTTTCTTGTGTACTCGTACCCGCTCCTTTTTCTTTTATGTACGGAGGTTCTCTAATCGGCTGTTGTCGATTGTATCTGCTATCTATAATTTCTGGCAACATGCGCTCCTCATAGAATTTTCTGAGTTTTTCCTCCATCTGTGTTGCCCAGAATCGATCATCTCTTGTTAGTGTTGTAACCTTCATTCCTTTCGGCGTCCATAAACAAAAATAGGCTCGTTGCCTTTTCGTTATGAGCAATTGTCCTTGCACTTGATAATAGTAATGATGATTCTTATTCATTTCATTACCCTTGTAAATACGCCTTATATGATCAAGTTGCTTTATTGCTTCATCAGGTGATAAATCCTTGGCCGATACAGGACACTTTACTTCGACGATTTTATCATGGTCCACGAGGCCGTCAGGAGTTGCACCTAAGTGAGACACAGTGTCGTCGATGAAGAGGCCACACGGTTGAATATGCATTCCTAATTCTTCTTGCATTTGTATCAAGGCGTTTGCCTCATTTTCCCTTCCGTATTGGAGAGAATGTAAATCGTGGAGTTGCGGGTACATTATACTCTTCACAGTATTTGCCCGTGCTGTAGCCTTTCGTAATCGGCATACCTTGCCGAAATTGAATGCAGTTAATAATTTCTTTCTATAACCAATCCACATTTCGCTATTCGCCTGATCGCGAGTTTCCACTTCGATCTTGTTTCGCCTGGATTGCCATTTAAGGAGAGTATCCATGTGCCTTTTACACTCGGAAGAGTATACTGTCTCTTCCATATCTGGTTTTGCTGCGTTGGGGCCGTAATCCTGGTCGCACGATTGTTTTTTATTTAGGAAGGAGGATGCTTTCGCTTCTTTTTTATATTCCCTTGCTTTTTCTGCTGCATGCTTTCGACGTTCTTCCAGGTTTCTTACCATGGTTGGCGGCTCTGTATTCATTGCCGCACTCAATCTGCTAAACGCCTTTTTTGTGTTATATTGGACGACTGCAGCGGAGACTCTACCCTGATACGAGCCCCCTCCAAAGTTTATCCTCTTGCCTCCGATGAATTTAGCAATGATATTATTAAAACTTTCAACAGCATTGTTATTTAGACCGTGCATGCAAACTGTCAGCTTTAGGGAAAAGTGGCCGCATCGCTTCTTCGATACTTTGATATATACCAGTTTCTCTCAGCCGTGGTACGTAGTCCTTTCTGTTGGGATCGGAGTATTTCTTACAGAAGTATGCTAACTTCTGACACTCCTTGTGTTCACCGAAAACGTGACTCGGTACATTTGTCAAGTCTTGCTTCAAATTTCTTATTCGTTCCTCGAGTGTTATTCCTTCTTGCAACCGGTATTCTGCAGCTTTCTTTATACCGGTACGCAGGCGGACAGCATTATTCTTTACAACAGCTCTTAGGTCTTTATCGCGGCCTTTTGTTGCGATTTCGTTTATCTTTTTACTGAAATTGCGTTGCAAGTGATTGGTGCATTCTATTTTTCGTACCTGCACCATGTACTTTTCATATGGATTACTGTCCAATATCTTCTTGTACACACTGCTATCGCCATCGGCAACTAATATAGAGTATACTAGGCCGTGCATATCTATGCTGCAGTTGAAGCCTTCGACAATAGCAACACTTTCCATGCCAGTTGAACTCTGATTACGACCCCAGTTCTTGAAGCAACGATGCTCGCGCGGTTCTTCCTTCTTCGTAGATGCTATTTGGCAAGTCATGCAGAATTTATTTTTCACACTGATGTACAGCACTTTCTTCGTGTGGTATTCCACGATGGCTCCTACGCCAGAAAGAGAATTGTAATCTCCTCCGCGGTATGACCTTTTCATCCAGCTGCCGTCTGCGACAACTGGGATAAACGGTACATTAGATTCTGGATATACGTCGCCTCTTGCTATAGCTAATGCTTTTTCCTCTTTTCCAGCATCTTCCATTTCGCGCTGTGCGGCCACTTCGAGGGCATCGATTAGGTCATTCTGACAGTCCTCGTAGATCCTTTTCGTCATACAGGACACGTTCACGGCAGTCAGTATGTCCTCCAGTTGATTATATCCGCCGCCCGCCATCATTGTTGCGGCAACAGCGGCGCGGTTGATATCCATAGTGGCATCACTCTTCCGAAGACAGGATATTTGCTCTGTGTATTTGCACATTTTGCACTCTACATGATACACATTTTCTAGTCCATTCCGTTGACATCTAATTATTTCAAAATGTTCGATGCCACAGCCAATAGTCGAATGTTTTCGAAGATTTTTTATTTGTTCGATAACATACGGGAAATCAACGAAGTCTGTTCCTTCTGAAATTGGATTTTCCGGCTGTTCTGGTTCTGCAATCTCCACCATACAGTAATCGGCATCATTTCCAACATCTTCATTCGTTTCTTCGTTGATGTCTCTTACGGAATGTATTTCATCCCTGTCTGTGTCGAAATCTTTTTCTTCTACAATTTCCTCTTCGTCCGCATTGAAATGTATTTCTTCTTCAACATCTTCTGCGTCCATATCGAAATGTACTTCTTCTACAATTCCTTCGATAATTGGAGAGTCTTCAAAACTTCCTACGTCTTCTTCGTGTATTCTGCCCGTAGGAATATCATCCGCAGCAGATGTGCTTGGATGTGTTTCGTAGGAGGTACTTGCTTCCGCCACGGTACCCTGAATTACCGTGAGGCACGCTGCGGTCTTCAATCGTTGTCTGCATGTAAAGAGTCACTAATCAGTAACACGTGGTACATACATAGAAATAAGAAAACATACAGCAGAAAAGAAAAGCAAGCATAGTAAAAGAAGATATACAGTAAAATCTCGATGTAAATGAAAGCCTCGGAACGAAGCAAGTTTAAATACCCGTGTACGTGTGAGACAATACTAACGCAATGCAAATTTAAGATTAAAACTTTTGTATTTCTGGTTGCATTTTCATGAAACTTCTACCATCATGTTTGTTAGAATCTTCTGATTAAAATGATACCAAATACGACATAAATCGGACAACTTTTACTTATCGTGGATACGAATCGTTTATATTTATATAATTATCCAAACCATATCGTGTTTCGTGTCATTTTAATCAGAAAATCCTCACAAATATGTTGGTAAGAAATTTATAAAAAGAACCAAAAATAAAATACTTTTAATTGTGAACCTCGTTTGCATCGGTGTTGTCCCTCACTGATTTTCGATTTCGAATCGGGTTTCACGATCGGCACATGAACCATATTACACTCTTCACTGGTTCCAAGGGGTACCAGTCCAACTGGGGGTGATAGAAATTAACACTAATGTTACACAGTCCCAATTTTGAACCCTAATCGAGATTTTACTGTAGTTCCTATATTTTTACAAGTTTGTCGACAGCCCCGAACGTAGGAGAAGAGAGCGAGTGGAAGAAAGGACTGCCGATGGCCCTCATCTTTTTCATTCGCTGTCCTTCTCTGCGACCGATGCGTATTACCACTAAATATGTACCTATTATTCAAATTATATCGTGTTTGGTGTCATTTATCTAATGATAATTTTATTCCTAATGGGAAACATCACAAATGTTACGATGATTTATTTATGAAAGTATTATTATTATTGCATTACTGTGAATATCATTCTAATACACACCTGGAAAAAATTAAAAGAACACTATAATTTCCCGAAAATTTTGGTCATTTTCAAATGGCTGTATCTCCGCGAAAAATGGTGGCAAAAAATATTTAAAAAAAGCACGCTGGAAGTCTCTAGTTTTTTAACCCGCGAGAACAAAAGAAAGGGTTTTACAGAGAAACATAACGTGAAACAGGTGATCCTTTAATTTTTCAGACCATATCGCATGTTTGACCATCAAGGACATACGGAAAAAAAATCTGATTGGTCCGACCTTTTGCACAGTGTATACGGGTAGTCTTAGCTCGCAAAGAAACGTGGACACTTGAATGATTCCCTGAATTTCCTTGAAGTGGCATCGTGATTACCAAAAAATGGTAAATATGTAATTTTGGGGATCATTTTAAAATGAATTTTATACGATGCAAAAAAAACTTATCTAAACTGGCAACTAAAGGTTTTGAAAGTGTTGCGGCCGCGTAAAGCTCGCGTTTGCCCGCTGACTCGTATAAACAGCTGACGAGTCAGCTGAGGCCGTTGACACCTGCGTGTTTACATCAACGTTCTTCTCGAAGCGCTCGCCCGGCGACCGTTAGTTCGAAACCACCTCCGCTGTGACACGCACGCACTTTTGGTTTCTGCGCCCATTGCGCAGTTCAGATCCTTACTGTTACACGACCCACAGCCGCCAAACGCCCACGCGTTTGTGTGACGTCCTGTGGCCAAGTTGACCACTGGAAAATAAACTGTACCAGTCCACAAAAGGTCGTGTCGTTTTTTATCACCTTCCCAACGAGCTGTCCCAGCGCCGGCATTAAAGTTCGCACTTGGCGAAATCAGAAAGGATAATTTCTTAGCTTTCCAAAACACTCATGAAAACTTTTCTACGATCATGCGTTCGCAAGTTATAGGTGTTCAAAGTGAAAAGTTCCTTTTTTGCTTTCATGGCGGATAACTCGGTCAATAAAAATCATACAACATAACCAAAAAAAACGAAATTATAGAGAAATGTTTGCTCTATAAGAGCCCTAAATTGGATTTATCTGAAAAAAAATTTTTTGGCCCGTGCATACGTGCAAACTTTGCAAAAATTTCTGAAACTTTGTTTCCTGCGCTTCATCTTGATAAAACAGTATCATAATGGACGAAGAAAAAAATTGTGCGATGGTTTCAAAAACTAGAGACTTCAAGCGTTAAAATGCTTTTTTTAAATATTTTTGCCACCATTTTTCGCGGAGATAACATTGGAAAATGACCAAAATTTTCGGGAAATTATAGTGTTCCTTTAATTTTTTCCAGGTGTGTATGTATATCTTCGCGATACGAAGAGGGACGTTATGTGATAGAAATGTTCCTCTTAGGCAACGTGATTTCCTCGCTACGCAACCGAAGGAAATGCACATTTAGCCCGTTTTCTTTTCACACGCACACATCTGCACAACCGTCTCCGCTACTCGCAAGCGAAGGCAGCCACAAGCAGACATGCTTGCGTTGCGATACGCGGCTACGCGAGTGTACAGGCTCGCGTGCACTTGACCGCGTGTGAAAAGAATACTTTTCGCATTTCAATCCTGGGTCATTCCACGTGAAATTGGACACTTTTCGGAGTAACATTTGGGACTTTTGTGAAACTTTGATATGCCGTAGTCTTTAGTGATATACAGGTTGTTTCTCTACCTGTGGTCAATACTATAAGGGATGAATATAACGGCAAAAATAAGACGATAATCAAGAGTCACGAAATTGCGGTAATGGTTTCGTTTTCGAGAAAATTGACTTTGAATTTCACCTAAATACGCGTGAATCATAGACGCTTGAGGGGCACGCGGAGTTGAGCGGAACGTCCTACGAGCAGCTGACGCGTTCCGCTCACCTCCGCGTGCCCCTCAAGCGCCTATGATTCATATGGACTGGCTAAGCCGTGCGGTACTAGCAGCGGCCAAGCGGCTATACCTGATATTGTTATATAGGGTTCTCGCAAATTGTAAGTATTTGAAAAAAATTGAAACAGGAAAACTTTTACTATTTTTTATACCCAACATAATACGGTATGTCAACTTTTGGTGTTCGCGATATTTTCCGCAAACCGAAGGTGATCTGCAGTTTTTTAAATGGGATGCTACATATTTGATTACCCGATATGAAAGTGACTGTCAACACAAATTCAACCATATATGGTATACTATAACTTTCAAGGCCACGCAAGATTAGGAATGAAAAACAGATAGTTCAATATTGTAGCACGCACGGCTGAGCAAGTCCAGCCGGTATTGGACGACGCAGCGTCACATTCAATTAATTTTCATGCGACCAAAAACTGTCCGCGTTTCTGAAAACGTGTCCGTAAAGAGCACAAGTAGGGCTATATCCTTATTTATTCAAATGTGTAAATAGTGTCCTGCTAGTATAAAATTGCATTTGTTTAACATAATTACAGCATAAATGGTGTAAACTTTTTTTTTTTTAAGTGATGTAGGATTTCTCCTGTTGTTGTTCCAATTCTTTCACGAATGGGACGCGGAGCTGGAGGTCTTATAAAGAATTGAGGCCCCGTTGATATTAAAACAAATTCGATTTAATATAAGTGGGTCAAAATGGTTGAAAAAGATGTAATATACAGGGTGTTTCTCTACCTGTGGTCAATGCTCTAAGGGGTGATTATACCGGCAAAAATAAGACCAAAATCAAGGGTGACGAAATTGCGGTAAACGCATCGTTTTCTCGAAAGTGACCATATTAATTAAAAAACTAGGGATTTCTCAGAATACAGAAAGCGAATATGAACTGCGTTATGTAGAGAAAAATTATTTACGACCACGTTATTTAGAATGAATTACACATTTTAGCTCCTAACATCATATTTTTTTGAAGATAGAATTATTTTAATTATGTTTAAAAATTATGTAAAGTTGCAAATATTTGCCGCTATAACTTTTGAATATGCACTCTATAAATCAAATAGAATAAATAGCACCAAAATTTTCAGGTTCCACGAGATTCCTGGACATCTAGAGCTTTTCCAACGAAAGTTATTGAAAAATTCCATCATTTTGAAGGTTATATTTTAATTCTGTTCGTTGGAAATTAAAATACTCATGGCTGAAGCTTGATTTGTACCTGTGCAATCCATTATTCAAAATACTAACAATTCGCGACACAATTGAGCACTTTTGATATACATATACATAGCTTATACTGACGCATTCTAACAATCGGGGTTACTATGTAAAGCCGGGGCCACACCTGAATGCGTATACGCTGAGCAGGCTGAGCGCGCAT
Source organism: Andrena marginata (assembly GCA_963932335.1). Lineage (NCBI taxonomy): Eukaryota > Metazoa > Arthropoda > Insecta > Hymenoptera > Andrenidae > Andrena > Andrena marginata. Next base: position 15,047,704 of record OZ010664.1, read on the forward strand.
GAATGACGCATGCGGAGGGGTCGAAAGTGCCATTGTATCTTTCTTCACCAACTTCTGTGCTTAACTTAGCCCACTCCGCAGTCGTAAAGATGGTGTGCTACATAGTTAGCTAAATAAACATACAGCTCAACCCTCCGAGTCATCCCGTTTACTAATACAGAGTGATTGTCCACCGACGCGTGTCAAAGAGTTGCCACCTGGTACCCCGTGGCTAGGACAACCCCCTGCAGTGCCTCACCGAATTTGATGGGTTTCGATCCTTCAAACGGTTGGAATACCATTAAAAATTCAGAAATGTTCAAGAGTTCCGCATTTCTCATCACATCTTTGCGAAAACGACGTCAATTTATTCCTTATGTTTCGCCGATGAAACTGACACCAAGAACAATGTAATTCAGACCATAATGAAGGAAATTTCAGGAAAAATTGTTTTATATCATTTCAAGCTGAATTCGTTAAAAATAGTCGGATTTATATGAAATTTGGAATGATTTTCATCGGAAAAACATAAGGAATCCATCGGCATCCCTTCCAAATCCCGTAGGCGTAGGTACATTGGAAAGGTCTGTGGGACACTCTTCGTTTATTACCACCTTGTCTTGCTTCTTTAAACTACTTGACACCCCCAATTGTAAGGACGACAACAAGTCATGGTGGTGTGAGGGACAGGGATGCACCACTACAGTTGTTTACCCCATGTGGGTGAGCCATTCCTTTGATGGTCTGGGATTTCACCAACATCGGCTGTGAAGAGCCCGAACATCGCGGCGAGCCTGACCTTCCTTTGGTCGAGGGTCCCGAGGTCCCTTCCTCGGTGTTATATGGCAGGCAATCCTTTCGTCTGCACTACTCCAAACACTCTCTGTCCTTCAATCTTTAGCTGTCGCGAACCACGAGACTCTGTCGAAACTGGCGAAGAAGATCGCTAGAAATATACGTTCCACACGTAGGAACGGGGGCATTAGGGAGTTTCAAGTGGCGTTCGGTTCGGGGTTCTATTCAGATCTGGACGCGGCCGAAAAGGAGGCTAATATTTCCACTATCTTTAGGTGGAATCAGACGGGTCGTAGCTCCGCGAGCCGGCAAGCCTCGTCTAGCTCGTCAGTTTTTCTGGGCAAGCCGAGCCGATCAGTCTCCAATTCGAAGGGAAGACGTCACAGGCGGGATCACGCGCAGTGCAGCGGACACCTCATTTTCTACCTGCGTCCCTCCACGAGGCGTATTGCTGCCCCCGCGAGTAATCTCGTGTGATTTTTTAACACAACAGCGAGTCGGCCTGGCTATATGAATTAAGAACAATGCAGGGTGTAGTGAAGAAAAGAAAGACAAATTATTCAGTACAATAAAGCTTTAAAGTCTATCATATGTTAATTGCATTATTATTATTATTCAAAATGTAATTTTTAAATGTTTGATTATCTGTTTATGTCAATATTAGCAATGGATTAAATTTATTTAGTCTATGCCTTCAATAATTTAAGACATTAAAATTAATTTCTGTAGGCGTTTCGTAAAAATCACCGAAAGCAGGAAACTTTGAAGATTTGTATTTTTTAAACAATTTCGAATCTGCAAAAATGAGGACTTAACCCTCCCTAATTTCATATGGGCTACCATATGTGTATTTCAATATCATGAAAATCCGAGATGTCGAGGATTTTAGAAAAGTATCACATTCTGCCTCTATCTTCCACGCTGAACGCAATGCACTCCAAACTCCCTTTGATGTGCGGAAGAAAACCGACAACGGTCGGCTCAGGCCATGTGCCTTCGCCGGCATCCCCGAGTCGGGTCGAATGAGCCGAGTCACCACGAATGACCCGTCCACACTAGCATATGCGTTCACGCTCAGCCTTTCTGACGTAGAAGCATGCGGCCCTAGCTACCGTTTCACCCGTCCACATCAAAATATTCGTGCGCCGCTCAGCCTGCTCAGCGTATACTCATTCAGGTCTGGCCCCGGCTTAAGCGGCCGACTCGCCGAGCCTGAGCGAGCCGAGTCGACTCGCCGTCTGACTTCACCTAAAGACTGGGCTTTTCAACGAGACAATTTCGCTAAAGGTACACATATGGACGTACATATTGCGGTCAAAAATCCACAAAAGAAGGAGCAATGTGTAGATATATAGTATTCAAGAAGTACAGTATTGTCTCGTTAGCGGCTTGGTTTGGCTCAACATCGAATAGCAAAGCATAGAAAATGAGTCCCAACACGGTATACATCGGACTATTAATTAAATAAATAATGACGAACATACGAATTGGAAAAGAATGAGTGGGGCAAGAAGGGTAAAGTAATGACATGCGTTGCGGTGCGCATAGCATAGAATATGTGTACGTAAAGCGTCAAAGATAGCTGTGTTGATATACATATTTGAAGAATATGAATAATACTATATTATATACAATAAAATAGCGTGCTACTACTACTACTGCTACATCTCAAACTGTGACTTCATACAAATCTGTACCATAACACATAACTTACCTTTCTAGACGTTTTTTATTTTTTCTGGACAAACGCTTTACAGATAGCATAGGGCGCTTCCTTTTTATATCACCCTTCGAATTGCGCTGGTTTCTTGCATCTGCGGCTTCATTCCTTGATTCCATGGCAATGGAATGATCATACACACACACACACACTGATCGACACTACAGTAACGAACCACGCAGGAATGGAACAATTCACAAATTATGAATATTCCATATGTATCAATATCTGCGCAGTAAATAAAAGCCCGATTGCTTTCTGCGTCTTCACTGTAGTGCAAACGGCAGAAAACTGATCAGCTAGCATTGTCATTGCGTTACAGATGCTAAGAAGCAGAACAAAAGATAGTGGAAAAGGGACAGATATATGCGTTCTATTTTTCTCTTTCTCATTAGGATTGGTGTATGCTGATACATTTACATAGAGTATGTACTTCCGGGAATACTTTTTGGTGCAGAAATGTGCACAGGAAAGGATTTTTGATTATCTTGTGCATATACTATTGACGTATCATCTTTGCGCGTTTGAACCTTTACGCGGGCCGAGACGTGTCGCTCGGTCCTTGGTGCAAGTGAAATACAAAATATTGAGTGAGTGAGTAAGACAGGTTGCGCTCTGCCCAGGGATTTCAGGAAAGAATCGCAAGTTGTGTAGCAGAATCACCTACAGGAGTGGTGGTAATGCGTGCGTGAACCGCGTCGGCAATTGTTTTCTGGCAATGCAGGCCCTTGAGGCTAGCAAAGGCTCGATCGTCAGAAATTCGAGTGACTGCCGAACAATAAAGATCGTAAGTACCTTCACGCTTATTACTCCTGTCTTTTTCACTATATGTGCCGGTTATTCTAAAAGTGGTCTAATAAGACTGTATTTAGACATATTCCGGGTAAAGAGTCATTACCGTCATAGTATTGTTGTAATTTTTTGTGCAAAATCTATCGTGTGAGCTGTGATTGTTTGAGTTTCCGCGTGTTTCTCAAGCTGCGTATCGCCATTGCGAGGCTGCCTCGCGTGGCACACCTCGCGGAGTGGAGAGTCTGGAGACTACCCCGATTATTATTACTTTACGAGGCATCAGCCGTCGATTTTTCGACGTGCTGAAAGGTGCCTCGCGGCCCCAAGATCAAAAATCGCATGGCTCGGGCGACGCAAATATGATGCTGGAGGTAGGGCGAGACTGTCGCACGAGCCTGCCTCGCAAAGTGATCATGATCGAGGTAGTTTCCAGATTCTTCACTACGCGAGGCGTGCCTCGCGTGGCAGACTCGCAATGTCGATACGCAGCTCCATGCTCAGAGATTCGTGTATTCATTCTCACGTAGAATAAGAAAGTTGTTATAATTCACCCGCGAAATGTCTAGAAAAGGTATATACATTCGGGTGGAATGTAGGCTTCCTTTAGTTGAAACTGAAAGCAAGTGATAAAAATTAAACCGTTTCTAAACATCAGAAGTGGAAAAATCGGAAATTTTTAAATTCAAGGCTCGGAAGCAATAAGGAGACAAGCGTTCGAAAATGCGACAAAGTATTGTCCAAACGCTAAGAAAAATTGGAAAATTAAATGTTGTTAAATTGTATCTTTGAAACTATAGTGTTGTAAAGCTCGTCGCGACACATATTTTTTCTATTTACAGTTTCTTTATCGAATCATTAGTATTTGAGATAAAAATTATAAACCAAACAAATTTCTTCGACCAAAGTCAATACCTTTTTAAACAAAAATTGCGATGACTTGAGTAATTATTATCGGATCGTTATGAGACTTAAAACATAAGTTCAGAGAACTCTAGCGAAGCCGTAAAATGTATGCACAAAACCCTTGTGTTAAATAATGTGATAATATTTAATTAAAAAGAAATATTGGGCATAACCCATGTTCTTCAACGTTCGCGGTTAAAAAGTATCGAGGCAATTTTGACGTACATATAACTTGAGGTGACAAAGTTTTTCCTTAATATACAAGGAACATTTTCACCAATTTTCACACTGAATAATAAATAATTGTAGAAGATATGGCGATATATATAAATCTCGCGCGGCACCAACAGTCAGCAGCCGCGTATAATGCTCTACTTACAATTAGCTGTTTTAGCACTCGCATTGACTGTTGGTGCCGCGCGAGATTTATATATATCGCCATATCTTCTACAAGTATTTATTATTCAGTGTGAAAATTAGTGAAAATGTTCTTTGTATATTAAGGAAAACCTATGTCAACTCAAGTTATATGTACGTCAAAATTGCCTCGATACTTTTTAACGGCGAACGTTGAAATACATGGGTTATGCCCAGTATTTCTTTTTAATTAAATATTATTACATTTATTTAACACAAGGGTTTTGTGCATACATTTTACGGTTTCGCTAGTTTTCCGAGTTTTATGTTTCAAGTCCCATAACAATCCGATAATAATTACTCAAGTTATCGCAATTTTTGTTTAAAAAGGTATTGACTTTGGTCGAAGAAATTTGTTTGGTTTATAATTTTTTGCTCGAATATTAATGATTCGACAAAGAAACTGTAAAAAGAAAAATGTGTGCCGTGACGAGCTTTACGACACTATATTTTTTAAAATCCAGTTTAATAAAATTTAATTTTCCAATTTTTCTTAGCGTTTGGACAATACTTGTTCGCATTTTCGAGCGCTAGTCTAAATAATAAATCCCCTTATTGCATCTGAGCCTTCAATTACAAATATTGTGAAACTTGATAACCTCATAATTACAAATTTTGGAAATGTCTGAATTTCAACGCTATCGAACTTCGAAATTTCAGCATTTAGAAATCTGAAGATTCTCCTCCTGCGCTAAATCTTGGCTAAAGTAAGCCTATATTGTACCCAAATGTACCAACTTGATAAACATGTACTACTCTCTGAGTTGGGCAAAAAGTAATATAATTATAAATTATAAGTTACGATTAAAATGTACTTGTGTAATTGATTGCACATTATTTTCTGCAATCGTTAATTTAGATAGTTGACAAAATTGTTGTCAACTACGTATATTAACAATTACAGAATATAATGTGTAGGTAATTCATTACACAAATACATTTTAATCATAATTTCTAATTTGCAATTAGATTACATTTTAGCTAATTGTGGCTATTCTACAGCACTTTCAAATCCATTACGTTCAATAGTTTCACTGTTTCATCGATTTTTTTTTAGATGTCTGGAAAAGAAGCTGCCGAGGATATGGCGTCCCAGGGACGGGGGCAAACAAGCAGCAGGCCTCCGTCCCCGGGACGGAAGCGATCAAGCAGCAAGACTCCGTCGCGAAGACGGAGTCGAACGAGGAGCTGGACTCCGTCTTCGCGACGGAGTCGAACGAGTAACCGGACTCCGTCGCGAGGACGGAGTCCGCGAAGAGAGCCGACTGCGTCCTCGCGACGGAGTGCGCGAAGAGAGCCGACTGCGTCCTCGCGACGGAGTGCGCGACGAAGTCCGCGGCGGAGCCCGCGGACTGACATGAACTGGATGGAGATGGCTCTCCAGTATCAAAAACAGGTATGTAGATACGGAGGCAATCTCATACAAACATTTCTTACATTCTCATGAAAGTGTGAAAACGTCTATACATTATTGCAGTAATTAACATAAGATTGATATTTATTTTTCATATTACAGTACACAGAGCTCAGAAGAGAGCTCAGGAGACGTTCTTATTTCAGAGGAAGGGGAGGTCGAGAAGATAGAGGAGGAAGAGGAGGAAGAGGAGGCAGAGGTGGAAGAGGAGGAAGCGGAGGAAGAGGAGGAAGAGGTGGAAGAGGAGGAAGAAGCGGAGGAAATATAAACAATTTTTATTTTAATGCTTAATTTTGTAAATAATAAATAAATGGGTATTGGAAAGCCATATACATAGTGACTAATTTTTTTATTCCAAGGTCTTTCATCCGTCGGCCATGAATAATTTTCTCGTATTTATTTATACTTTAGTTGCGAATCATATATTTAGTGGAGAAAGTACGAATAAATACTAAAAAATTATTCATGGCCAACAATTGAATTCCCCATAAATTCAATTCCAGCGCTTCAAATAAAAATTGGCTCGAGTTATTGAAGTAATGCTCATCTCTGGTATTTTGCCATATAATTGAGGCAGTGAGAGCAACAATGGACTAACCCACATTTTTTTCGAAATTGAGTTAGTAGCAATAACATATTCCAATCTGGCTCTAATAATCATATAAAATAGGATTTTTTTAATGTGGGTTAGTCCGTTGTTGCTCTCACTGCCTCAATTATACCATAAATTCAACAGCGATTTCAAGTGATGTATGTATGTGTCACGGTAAAGCGTTAATTTAGTAACTGTATACAGTTCCTAGCAGTTCCTAGTCAATGTGTGCGTAAACTGCATTCAAAGTTGGGCAGAATGTAATCTAATTACATATTACGACTATTATGTAACTGTGTAATTGATTACATTATTTTCTGTAATCGTTAAATTAGGTAGTTGACCACAATTTCCTCAACTACCTAAAAATTAACGATTACAGAAAAGAATGTAATCAATCACACAATTACATTTTAATTGTAAGTTGTAATTAGATTACATTTTGCCCAACTCCGACTGCATATAACCTAACCTACAATCGTACGAAAATGCATACATTGACTGCATCACGCTTTTACTGTGACTCGTGTATCCAGCTAACGCCTCAGTTTTGCTATGATTCCACGTTGGCAGTCCTCCCGAGTAGTCGCCATCTCGTATCCACTAGCTCGACTAAATTTGTCACGTGACTTGCTCTGTATTATCGCCAATATGGTGGAATTCGTATTTGGGAATGCAGTCACGATTTTTCGTTTTTCGTCCTTATATGAGCATATTTTGGGCTGGGCGAGGTCTCACTCGAAAGAGGAAGGTTCAATGCGGAGCGCTCTGCTCACCGTTTGAGTCACAAATCTCTTTTAGTGACCTAACAATGCTTAGATTCTGCTGGTGTATTTTGTCGACTTTTGCTCTACTTTGGACACTCATATTATTACATATCAACACAATTTCGTTTAACCATGAGCAGAGCGCTCCGCGTTGAACCTTCCTCTTTCGAATGAGACCTCGCCCAGCCCAAAATATGCTCATAAAAGGACGAAAAACGAAAAATCCCGAACCCATGTTTCGGGCCAGATTGTATCGGTATACAGCGCGCTGCATTACCCGTGTCTACCCCCTTAAAATTATGCGGAATCAGCAGAAATTTCATCGAATGATATTGCGCGCCAATTAGTCATACGAATGAATCATAGAAAGAATTATGCTGCATCAGCAGAAACTGCATAGAACCATGTTGGGACGGATCGTCGATTTTGCATTCGCGGTATAAATATGCGCTCCAAAGTGCACAAAGCCTCAAATCGTTGCAACGTGTTGCGAGGAAAAGACATTACAGCCATGGGAGAATTCGCGCAAGTAACCCGCCAATTGCTGGATCAATCCGCACGATTGATTTCGCGGGAAGAGTACCTCGCGTGGGAAGAACGGTGCAACGAGTGTGTCAATCTTTAGAAGAACAGAGCCGCGTGAAACGTCCTCGATTATCGATCGGTGTTCGGCAATCGTTGGTTGCTCGAATTGCGCAGCTCGAAGGGCTGAAACATTCGTTGCGCAGCCGTTTTTTGCATGAAGGTGCCGGACATTCGAGCACACGACTTTTGTGGCGCGAAATAGACGCTGCGTTCGATAACCGCGTATTAACTGGTGCCGTGTTAAATTCGAACTACATCAAGCCGCGCAGCTTCCTCCAGGATGCGGCGACCATTGTGTTGGAGCATGTGCGAGGTGCTTTGAGGAAACAGCGGAACCTCAAAGTGAACACGGTGTTCAACGGCGAATTTGTGGCGGGTGACAAGCATGCTTGTAAAAGCATCAATACCCGGAACTGCGAACTCTTTCACACATCCGATCTGCAGGAGTGGTATCAGCGATGCGTCATCGAACCCACCCTGGCATCGCTGGAAGAGTTCCAGGAACGTGACAGCGGCTGGGCATTGACGAGAATCCTCAACCTGACCGTCAATGTCAACAAGTACAATCCGCTGCGCGCGGGATGCCACTTCAAGTTACCGCGTGATTTATTGCTGAAGAATGCAACAATTAGCGTGCAATCCGAGGACAATGCATGTTTCGCGTGGGCAGTGGTCGCCGCTCTCCATCCTGCTGAACGACATACCGATCGCCCAAGCTCATATCTGCACTGTAGATTGGTGCTAAATCTCCAGGGCATCGAGTTTCCAATGTCCCTGGAGCATATCGCAGGGAGTCGAGACCGATAGAATTTCGGTTTCGGTCGCGGTCGCGGTCAGTGAGACCGACCAATATGGCATTTACGGTTCTCTCGACCGAACTAGAGAGCGACCGAACGGTCAGGATTTTTCTCTCGACCGAACTAGAGAGCGACGAGCGGTGAGGAGTTTTCTCTCGACCAAAACTCGAGAGAGAATTTCTCTCAGACTTTCGGTCTTGACCGGTCGCAAACGGTCGCGTTAATTTATGGAGAGATTTCTGTTCCTCTCCATAAATTACGAATCGGAACGGTTCGGAGCGGCTCGGTTCTGTTCGGATCGGTTCAATCTAGCTGAATAAGCCGGGAAGGTATGGATGCTATTCCTGCCGCTCACACTGTTTGTCACTCTCGTGAGGGGTTTGTTGATAGCAGACTTTTCCAGTTATATGTTACTGTAACACTGTCCATTCCAAACTATGTCGATCTGCCGAGATATTATTGTATTTCAAACACTAGTTATGTATTATTTTAATAGAAGTAGTTAATATAAATAAATTATTGTTAATATATAAATAACAAGAAAATGGTTGAAAATATAATTCTTCATGTGATTATTTTAAAAGTATGTCCAAGTGTGGAAAAACAGAAGATAGGAATGTAATAAAATTTAAATATATTTAACAATAGCATAAATAACAAATTTCACAACAAAATTTATTATTATGTTTCAATTTTTATCTCTCGGAATAACGTGTGAAAATATTATTTAACATCTTATGAATCAGTTGTAATAACAAATAACTGCAAAAGTCTGTTATCAAAAAACCCGTCACGAGACAAACAGTGTGAGCGGCAGGAATAGCATCCATACCTTCCCGGGTTATTCAGCTAGGTTGAACCGATCCGATCAGAACCGAGCCGCTCCGAACCGTTCCGACTCGTAATTTATGGAAAGGAACAGAAATCTCTCCATAAATTAACGCGACCGTTTGCGACCGGTCAACCGACTAGTCGGCCGACTGGTCATGCCTTCGGTTTGGTTTCGATTGGTCTCGTTAAAAGTACGGTCTGAGATTCCCGGTCGAGAGGCAATCGGTCTGGAGTTCGGTTTCCCTCCACAACCTCTCACTGTTACGGTCACAACAGCGGTCCCTTTTCGCTTCGGTTACTGGTCGCTAGACCGGTCGCGACCGGTCAGAAATTCGGTTTCTGCTTCGGTCTCGACTCCCTGGCATATCGGGAAGTTTGAGTGGCAGAACAGCGTCTCCGTCAACGTGTACACCTTCGAGGCGGAGAATGGATCGAAGGTCTTTCCACTGCGCCTCACCAGCAACAAGAGGGATCGACACGTCAACCTGCTCTACACACCGAATCAAGAGCACGGCGATATAGGGCACTTTGTGTGGATCAAGAACTTATCTCGGCTGGTGTGCATGCAGCTCAGCAGACACAATGGGAAAAAATTCATCTGTGATCGGTACGTATATAAACTTGTGAGATATTGAAATGTCTCGCGAAACAATTAAATAAAAAAAAAAAAAAAATTTATGTTTACAGGTGTATGCACTATTTTAGCTCAACCGAGAAGTTGGAGGCGCATGCAGTGGACTGTGGGCAGATGAACGACTGTGCCATCGTGCTGCCCAGCGAAGGCAAAAATTTCCTCAGCTTCGAGAACCACTGTAGGAAGGAGCTTGGGCGAGTACAGCGACTTGTATTTGAAAACAGATGTCTTGTTATTGGCAGATATTTTTGAAAATTTTCGCGAAAGTTGTATCAAGAGTTACGGACTAGATTCAGCACATTATTATACTCTACCTGGTTTCACGTGGGATGCAATGCTAAAACATACCAAAATTACATTCGAATTGCTCACCGACGTCGATATGGTTATGTTTATCGAACGCGGTATACGCGGAGGTTTAAGCCAATGTTCCGGAAGATACGCGCATGCCAATAACAAATACATGCCATCTTACAACGCATCGGAAGAGACATCGTACTTGATGTACTTTGACGTGAACAATTTGTATGGATGGGCAATCTGTCAGCCCCTACCATACGCTAAATTTCAATGGGTCGAAGATGCTGCAAATTTTGACGTGTCTTCAATCGGTGTCGATTCGCCCACGGGATACATTCTCGAGGTAGATTTGGAATATCCGCAACGTCTGCACGACGCTCATGCCGATCTACCGTTCTGCCCGACGCGTGCCAAACCACCTGGCAGCAGGCAGGACAAGTTACTCGCGACGGTATATGATAAGCAGCGTTACGTCATCCATTACCGTAACCTGCAGCAGTGCACGCGTCATGGTCTTCGTATTACAAAGATACACCGCGTGCTTCAATTCGCTCAATCTCCCTGGCTCCGCGATTACATCGAACTAAATACACGGTTTAGAACAAGCGCGACAAACGATTTTGAAAAAAATTTGTACAAATTGATGAACAACGCGGTATTTGGCAAAACTATGGAAAATGTACGAAATCACGTGGACGTAAAACTTTCAACACATTGGGAAGGGCGGTATGGCGCGGAGGCAATGATCCCGAAACCGAATTTCCACAGCAGAAGTGTTTTTTCGGAAAATTTAATAGCTGTTGAATTGCGAAAACTAGAGGTGAAATTCAATAAACCGATATACGTGGGTATGTGCATTCTGGACATATCAAAAATTTGTTTGTACGAATTTCACCACGAGTACATGTCTCCCAAGCACGGACAAAAATGTAAAATTCTATATACAGACACTGACAGCCTCATTTATCATATTCGATGCGACGATATCTACGAGACCATGAAACACAATATCGATAGATTCGACACAAGCGATTATGCCACCGACAATGTATATAATATGCCGCGCGTAAATAAGAAGGTTCCGGGGCTGATGAAGGACGAAAATAACGGTGCGATAATGACCGAATTCGTAGGTCTTAGAGCGAAAATTTATGCACTTCGCGTAGACGGCAAAAAAGATACGAAAAAGGCGAAAGGCGTTAAGACCAACGTCATAGCTAGATCGATAACTTTCGACGACTACGCGCAGTGTTTGCAAAGGGAGATCGAAATGGTTCGCATACAATCATGCATACGGTCTAAATTGCATAAAGTGTACACCATTTCGGAATCTAAAATCGCTCTAAGCCCACACGACGACAAGCGACATATCGTACCTGATTCGACAGACACTCTGCCCTGGGGACATTACAAAATTCCATTGTAAAATAGAAATTATTGTATTTATTATAAATAGTGGAATTATTGTTTGCAAATGTATAGAAATTATTATTATTGTATTTATTAACTCGTTTCTTATAAATAGTAGAATTATTGTTTGCAAATGTATAGAAATTATAAATGGTGGAATTAATGTGTAAAAAAAAATGTTCACACATGTATATGTATTACTGTATTTATTGAACCATGTATTATTATTATTTTACAATACATTATTTTTATTTATCCAAGAATTGTGTGATTTATCAAACCCCAGCCACTTGACGTACACCTTATCCCCCTTTCTACGCAACACTTTTTCCACTAGATACACATCAGGATCGGTGACGCGTTGCAGCTCGTGTTCATAGAATCCTCCGGCAACGGGTTTTCCACAGGAATCGACCAGCAGATACGTCGCGGGATTAGTTGTCTGTACTTTGGCTATCTTGAACACCTCCGTTGTCCAGTTCGGCGTATAGCCTTTATCGAAGATGGTTTTAAATTTGCTCACGCGCGCATCGAACGTGAATGGTACATCTTTCAACGTGTATCGAACGTCTATCGTACCTCTTCGAATGCATATCGAACGTCTATCTTACCTCTTCGAACGTGTATCGAACACGAATGGTACCACTTTCAACGTGTATCGAACGTCTATCTTACCTCTTCGAACGCATATCGAACGTCTATCGTACCACTTCGAACGTATATCGAACGTCTATCGTACCTCTTCGAACGTGTATCGAACGTCTATCGTACTACTTCGAACATGCATCGAACGTGAATGGTACCACTTCGAACGTGTATCGAACGTCAATCGTACCACATCGAACGCCTACCGTACCTCTTCGAACGTGTGTCGAACGTCAATCGTACCACTTCGAACGTGTATTGGACGTGTAATGAACCACTTCTATTGTCTTAATCTAGCGAACATCACATGTAGGAGATTAGGTTGGGGGAGGGTGAAGAAAAAACATTTTCATATACATTAAAAAAATTGATTATATTTTATTTATGCCTCTGGTGTTTAGACCAGCAGTTGAATATTTTAAATACATTTTGCATGGCACAGTGTTTTGCGTGTCTGCCACATCGCAGAGTATTAATAGCAATAAGAAGATATTGCGGTCCATGATGTTAGTTCAGATATCAGTTCATGATGTGTTGCCGCAATATCTTCTTATTGCTATTAATACTCTGCGATGTGGCAGACACACAAAACACTGTGCCATGCAAAATGTATTTAAAATATTTATTGTCATCAATTCGGTGGCTGTCCTCTGTTTTTTCAATGATGCACTCCAGATCTGCGTACATCACGAAGCGGAGCCGCTCCTTCCTACAGTGGTTCTCGAAGCTGAGGAAATTTTTGCCTTCGCTGGGCAGCACGATGGCACAGTCGTTCATCTGCCCACAGTCCACTGCATGCGCCTCCAACTTCTCGGTTGAGTTAAAGTAGTGCATACACCTATAAACATAAATTTTTTTTTTTTTTTATTTAATTGTTTCGCGAGACATTTCAATATTTCACAAGTTTATATACGTACCGATCACAGATGAATTTTTTCCCATTGTGTCTGCTGAGCTGCATGCACACCAGCCGAGATAAGTTCTTGATCCACACAAAGTGCCCTACATCGCCGTGCTCTTGATTCGGTGTGTAGAGCAGGTTGACGTGTCGATCCCTCTTGTTGCTGGTGAGGCGCAGTGGAAAGACCTTCGATCCATTCTCCGCCTCGAAGGTGTACACGTTGACGGAGACGCTGTTCTGCCACTCAAACTTCCCAATATGCTCCAGGGACATTGGAAACTCGATGCCCTGGAGATTTAGCACCAATGTATAGTGCGGATATGAGCTTGGGCGATCGGTATGTCGTTCAGCAGGATGGAGAGCGGCGACCACTGCCCACGCGAAACATGCATTGTCCTCGGATTGCACGCTAATTGTTGCATTCTTCAGCAATAAATCACGCGGTAACTTGAAGTGGCATCCCGCGCGCAGCGGATTGTACTTGTTGACATTGACGGTCAGGTTGAGGATTCTCGTCAATGCCCAGCCGCTGTCACGTTCCTGGAACTCTTCCAGCGATGCCAGGGTGGGTTCGATGACGCATCGCTGATACCACTCCTGCAGATCGGATGTGTGAAAGAGTTCGCAGTTCCGGGTATTGATGCTTTTACAAGCATGCTTGTCACCCGCCACAAATTCGCCGTTGAACACCGTGTTCACTTTGAGGTTCCGCTGTTTCCTCAAAGCACCTCGCACATGCTCCAACACAATGGTCGCCGCATCCTGGAGGAAGCTGCGCGGCTCGATGTAGTTCGAATTTAACACGGCACCAGTTAATACGCGGTTATCGAACGCAGCGTCTATTTCGCGCCACAAAAGTCGTGTGACGTAGCGTCCCAGCACGAGGAAGCAAACACGCAGCGGCGCGACCAGGAGGGAGCGAGAAGGAGAGCACCCGGGGAACCGCGACCAAGCTCAGCCAAATCATACCGGATATCACCGGTCTCGCGACGTGACAATTAGCTATCGCTCACTCCCCACTGCGCCGCTAGATCGCGTGTTTGATTTCTCGCAGCTGGAAATCACCAAGGATCGGAATATAAACCCCGATACGATTGAGGTAAGGAAGCTCGAGGTGGAACCAAATCTCCCGCTACCAAACCCGCCTATAGAGACGCCTGGAAGTTGCCCGGTCTCTTTCCTCCTACCGTTCCGAAACAGAGACGCCTGGATGTTGCCCGGTCTCTTTCCTCCTACCGTTCCGAAACAGAGACGCCTGGATGTTGCCCGGTCTCTTTCCTCCTACCGTTCCGAAACAGAGACGCCTGGAAGTTGCCCGGTCTCTTTCCTCCTACCGTTCCGAAACAGAGACGCCTGGAAGTTGCCCGGTCTCTTTCCTCCTACCGTTCCGAAACAGAGACGCCTGGAAGTTACCCGGTCTCTTTCCTACTACCGTTCCGAAACAGAGACGCCTGGAAGTTGCCCGGTCTCTTTCCTCCTACCGTTCCGAAACAGAGACGCCTGGATGTTGCCCGGTCTCTTTCCTCGTACCGTTCCGAAACAGAGACGCCTGGATGTTGCCCGGTCTCTGTCCTCCTACCGTTCCGAAACAGAGACGCCTGGACGTTGCCCGGTCTCTTTTCCTCTACAGCTCCGAAACTAAGTCGCCCGGACACTGTCCGGCCTCCACCATTTCGCGAAGCGAAACCGAAGTGAACCGAATCACGACGACCCCCCCCCCCCCTTTCTCTCACCTAGACGCAGAACATTATGTACATAGTATACCTATGGAGTTGGAAATAAAGGAAGTAAATCGTAATCAAGAGGATCTCATCAAACCCTGGCATACCGACTGAGTGCATCCTCCTAAATTCCTTCCCCGGAGTAACAGACGTTACAGTCGTGTGCTCGAATGTCCGGCACCTTCATGCAAGAAACGGCTGCGCAACGAATGTTTCAGCCCTTCGAGCTGCGCAATTCGAGCAACCAACGATTGCCGAACACCGATCGATAATCGAGGACGTTTCACGCGGCTCTGTTCTTCTAAAGATTCGACACACTCGTTGCACCGTTCTTCCCACGCGAGGTACTCTTCCCGCGAAATCAATCGTGCGGATTGATCCAGCAATTGGCGGGTTACTTGCGCGAATTCTCCCATGGCTGTAATGTCTTTTCCTCGCAACACGTTGCAACGATTTGAGGCTTTGTGCACTTTGGAGCGCATATTTATACCTAGACTGCAATTTGCTATCTCCGTCAGCGTACCCCTCCCGCGAATGCAAAAACGACGATCCGTTCCAACATGGTTCTATGCAGTTTCTGCTGATGCAGCATAATTCTTTCTATGATTCATTCGTATGACTAATTGGCGCGCAATATCATTCGATGAAATTTCTGCTGATTCCGCATAATTTTAAGATTCGACGTTCCCACAGGTATCATATTACATTCGACACGTGTCGAGACTTTTATCCTTGAGGATGGGGCTCAAATTACATACTGCGACGTTAAGATTGAAACACATTATGGAAAAATTGATAGTTTTAAAATAAAAATGGTGTGGTGGGGGAAGCAATTGCACCTCTATTTAAGAGGGCTCCCGAACGCTATTCCATCAATCGCTGAGTATCCACATTGACTTTCGACGGAAGAAATACTGCTCTGAAAACAAAATGTGCAGTACCAGCGCCAAAGAAAACGTTGAACGCATGAATTATTACGTTCCGATCGTGCGAGATGATGGTGTGGCTCAATGCGGGAGGATACAGTTTTTTGGTAAGGCTTAATTTTCCCATCTCAAAATTTTTATGTTTATTCCTAATACGAGCGAGCAATTTCATAGCTTTGATTGTTCTCTTAGCCCGCGTCGAACATCGCATATCATGGTCAGAAGATACGCATTAACATCCATAGGCAGCAAATATATGGAAATTGGGATCCGCGTACGGCCTACGATTGATGTAGAAATGGTTCTCGGCGACAATCGTGGGATGTTTCTCATGTTACCATGGGATACATGGTGTTCGCTATGCAACAATCGTACAACCATTGAAGAACGTGCACGATTACCTGGATCACCTTCGATGCAGATTGATAGTTTAACGGTGGATTTTTTTCGGATCTTTGATTCACCAATTATAAAGATTACACAATGTGATGATACACTATATTACACACTGGACACAGTATCATTTTTATTTAATCTTCAGCCATGTATAGAATATATGTATTCGCGGATGTATCAAACTGCGGAAGATGCGAGAGTAAGATTTAAAACTTTTGTTAACGTGCTACAGCATAGCGGTGTTGCCTGCGAAACATTAGATGCGCGTCGTGCTGCTAAAATCATACGCGATAGCGAACATTACTGTGAGGATTATTATGTAGATTGCGAACTGGTAGCATGTGCCATCAATGATATTCTAGCTGATGCTCGTAGCAAAAAATGTTAAATTATATTCTTTAATTTTAAATAAATTTCTTAAACACATATTATTTGTCAATTTTATTTATCCGTCTTTCTCCGCGCCACCTAATTTTAAGATTCAGCGTTTCAATAATTATTATTTCTCTGCGTTGGGGAAAAAACATTCTGCCGACGCTGCATAATTATATTTCGTTCCTCGCGCCGTGAAAATGACGTCATCCCGCACGGCTGCTCCAGAGGATTCAAGTTACATACGATCGCGCGAGACGCTAAGATTGAAAATCATTTTGAAATACTGTTATCTAAACAACAAAAGCGACTGTACCACTAAGTAGTGTTGTCTCTTTCCCTCCCTAGAATTTTAGCTTTATAATAATGCTCTGTCTCTTTCCCTCTCTCGAAGACGCAGTGTGTAAATAGCCGACATCATCCGATAATTCGTTGGCGTTCGGCAACGGCGTGTGTGCGCGTGTGTGACGCTCGGTATATGTATCATTCGGAAAAGACTAATGTGAGAGAGCTGGCGTTGGGGGAGTTGGATAGGCGGCTGACTCGTACCGTTGAGGTCTTGGGTTCGAGCCCCGTCGCCCGGAATTCGTTTTTTCATTTATAATAATATCTTAAAATTAATATTTCCTTCCTTACCGATGGTAGCCTCGGTACCACGCTCCAGAGAGAAGAGTGGTACTTCACCTGCGGTTCCTCCTCGATGCGGTTTCGGTTCGATATCGATTGATACGATATCTGCTCTCGCGCTTATACCCCCCACCACTCCGCCATCTCTATGACGTCATCCGCCGCCGCCCGGCCGCGCGCCGCCGCCCGCCGCGTTGGGATTTCCTGCGGCCTTGAAACTCAAATTTGAGTGTCAAGGTCGGGGGAGGGGAGGGGGAAATGGCCTTCAAACTCAAATTTGGGTTGGAACTCTCCTAGCCTTACTACTCTCACCGAATCAAAAGCTTTACTAAAGTCCGTATAAATGACATCAACCTGAAATCCTTTTTCGATCGAGTCCACAAGGTAATATTGATAGCAAAGTAGATTATGACAATCATAGGCAGATGCCGCACCAGTGGTGTTTCATCATGAATTGTTCTAGACGGGAACCTGTGACTTGGCAGTGCCTTCACCATGTTCATGAAATACTGTAGAATGTTAGCGATGTGAAAAAGCGGACCCTGGTAAGCTCGAATGCAATCGAATCTCGAACGGCCACAATCGTTTGAGCTGAGTGTACATTTGCGTTGAAAAACACACATTTTTCCAGTATTTTCGACGATGCGCGGCGTGCATTCGCGTGCGCGCGTGGCAGAGAAATCCCTGCATAGCGCGCACACGATCGCTTTCGACGCGCGGATCGTCGTAAAAGTCGACCCTTTCAAGTGCTCCAAACTCCTCGAAAATCCGAGAAACTCGTAAATCTGACCCGTGCGTGGCGCGCAGTTGCACCAGTGGGAACGTCTTTCTGTAACAAATGGGCCTTGCGCGTCGAAAAAAACGTGCGCGGCGCGCGGTTGCACTAGTGGGACCCTGCCTTTAGGTATCGCTGATTACGAAATCGTTGCAGGTGTTGCGAACTCCCGCCTAGCGGCGTGTAGTATAAACTTCAGAAACGGGAAGTTTGAATCGGAACACACGAATGTACACCCAAACCATGTTACTGTGACTATACCACCTGTTGAGTGAGAGGCATTCACGGAGCGTCCACCTTCACCGCATTCGTCTCGCACAGGAAATCCTAACGTGGATCAGTCAAGGGCCGATTCGAGTAGATTAGTCCAGATAGCTAAATTATTGGAATTAAATGGTTTAAATGAGGACGAACAAGCTAGTATTCTGGAAATTGTTAAAGAATTCCCTTACCAGTTATACCTTCCATCCGATAAATTGAATTCCACAAATACAATCCAGCATTCGATGGAAACTGTAAATGAAATCCCCATTAACACAAAACAGTATACAGGGTGTCCCAAAAATGCTGCGGGTCCTTAAAGGGGGTGATTCGGGGGGTGATAACAAACAACTTTTTCCTTTGCGAAAATGTTCTCCGAGGTTTCGTTAACGAGATATTAACAAAAAGCACCGACCAATCAGAGCCCGAGATTGGCGGCCGAGTTCCCGCGGTAGCGTGGCCGCGCGCCGCGCTGCGACTGCGAACAAGCAACTCGGCATGCATCGAAGGAAATTGCACAGAATGGCAAATGAAAAAGACGTAACAAATAAAATCGAACATGTTGTCATGGTTTGTTCGTCATTTAAAGTGAATAATGAATAAAGGATAAATGGATGAAAATCGCGTGCAACGTAAAAAGACGAATACGCAGTTTTTTTTAGAAGATTCGAAAATAATAATTATTTGAAGTGGGAGGATAAGGAATACGTAAATTTTCTTGTGTGAATAACGTAGCCACGAAAAGGTAATGTAACAGGAAATTAACGAAAAATAATAGTATTTCGTTATTGTGATAAAAATCCGTAATTCAATAACGGCCAGCACTGTTGGTGATAACGAATAAGTCTGTTTAAAAAGCCCGAATAAATATTTTCGTACGGGAATTTGGAGAATTATCGCCGGAAATAAGCCATCGTTTGCGTTAAATTTAAAAATGAATGATCTTCAATAAAGTAACTAAAACTCACCCTTGTTGGAAATTCACCTGCAGCTTGAAAATCTGTGTCACAGGGTCACTGAACCGATCCTGGTCATCGATGGACGAGCTCAGTGCACAGCTGGTCCCAGGTATACGACACTACCGAAAGTTAAGGGTCGCAATGTCAGGTGCGTCCAGGTCAACGTACCGAATAGTCACTTCACTGCACGGCTACTAACACTGATCACTTAATTTATTTTTCATGGAACGTGTTGTTCCTACGTTATAAAAATTGGTGGAAATGAATTTTTACTTGGCGTTCGGAGCCGTGGGTATTTCCGCGCAAATTCTCACGCTGCAGCACTTGCGTCCTCGTTGTTCGGGGGGTGCAACCAGAACATCGCGTAATACTCTTGAGCAGAGAACATTTCTGCGCCGTGATTGCTTGCTGACTGACAAGATTTTTACGAAGCGA
This sequence comes from Andrena marginata, assembly GCA_963932335.1. Taxonomy (NCBI): domain Eukaryota; kingdom Metazoa; phylum Arthropoda; class Insecta; order Hymenoptera; family Andrenidae; genus Andrena; species Andrena marginata. The sequence goes on from OZ010664.1 coordinate 15,067,658, forward strand.
CTTCTTCTACCCTCAAATAGTTTCTCTCGTTCCATTATGAGTTGACCCCCCACCAGACCAAGAGGCTTCAGGTAGAAAGAAGCCAGCACATTTTCGAAACACACGTGCTTCGCAGAAGTGCAACGAACGGACTATCGTGCACTTTTACAAAACTCCGCGTTCCGTCCTTTTACTGCTAATGTACCCATTGCTTCGAGGTAGGCAGCAGACACCACGTGCATCCCTCCCAAACGGCCACTGTCCTAAAGAGGTCCTCTTCACAGCAGTATCTCCTCCCCAAGGCTTCACTCGCACGGAATTCGTCGACGCAGAGCATTTCGCTAGGGTCGCGGTTTATGACCGTACTGTCCCACTAGTCGACGGTAGACAACGGTTTCCTACAGTTTTAGGTAATTTATGGCTTAGTTGGTTCCGCCTCGTAGCAGACGTGAACTCAGAGTATCGGAAAATGGAAACTGGAAACAGGATTTTTTTCTTTATAGCAACTCGAAGACTTTCTGTTTCTCTTCTCTTCCGTCCCTTTCGAACCGAAACACGTGGTGTCTGCTGCCTACCTCGAAGCAATGGGTACATTAGCAGTAAAAGGACGGAACGCGGAGTTTTGTAAAAGTGCACGATAGTCCGTTCGTTGCACTTCTGCGAAGCACGTGTGTTTCGAAAATGTGCTGGCTTCTTTCTACCTGAAGCCTCTTGGTCTGGTGGGGGGTCAACTCATAATGGAACGAGAGAAACTATTTGAGGGTAGAAGAAGTCGCTTCGTAAAAATCTTGTCAGTCAGCAAGCAATCACGTCGCAGAAATGTTCTCTGCTCAAGAGTATTACGCGATGTTCTGGTTGCACCCCCCGAACAACGAGGACGCAAGTGCTGCAGCGTGAGAATTTGCGCGGAAATACCCACGGCTCCGAACGTCAAGTAAAAATTCATTTCCACCAATTTTTATAACGTAGGAACAACACGTTCCATGAAAAATAAATTAAGTGATCAGTGTTAGTAGCCGTGCAGTGAAGTGAATATTCGGTACATTAACCCGGACGCACTTGACGTTGCGACCTTTAACTTTGGATGGCGTCGTGTACCTGAGATCAGCTGTGCATTCGGCGCGTCTGTCGATGACCAGGATCGGTTCAGTGACCTAGTGACACAGATTTTCAAGCTGCAGGTGAATTTCCGAAAGGGTGACTTTTAGGTACATTATTGGCGACTATTATTTTTTAAATTTAACGCAGGTTATGGCTAATTTCCGGTGATAATTCTCCAAATTTCCGTACGTAAATTTTTTTCGCAGTTTTTAAACGGAGTTATTCATTATCAACAACAGTGTTGGACGTTATTGAACTATGGATTTTTATCACAATAACGAACTACGATCACTTTTCGCTCGTTCCCTGTTGCATTACCTTTTCGTTTGTACGTTATTAAAAAAGGAAATTTACGTGTTCCTTATCCTCTCACTCCAAGTAATTATTATTTTCGATTCTTCTAAAAAAAACCTTTGTATTTGTCTTTTTACGTTACGCATGATTTTCATCCATTTATCCTTTATTCATTTTTCACTTTAAATGACAAACAAACCATGACAAAATGTTCGATTTTATTTGTTACGTCTTTTTCATTTGCCATTCTCTGCAATTTCCTTCGATGCATGCCGAGTTGCTTGTTCGTAGTCGCAGCGCGGCGCGCGGCCACGCTACCGCGGGAACTCGGCCTCCAATCTCGGGCTCTGATTGGTCGGTGCTTTTTGTTAATATCTCGTTAACGAAACCTCGGAGAACATTTTCGTAAAGGAAAAAGTTGTTTCCAATCACCCCCTGAATCACCCCCTTCAAGGAACCGCAGCATTTTTGGGACACCCTGTAGGTTTCCTCCTATTCATAAGGAGGAAATTAAGAAACAAGTCACTGCATTGCTGGAAAATAATATCATTCAACAGTCAACTTCTCCTTATAACTCACCTGTTTGGGTGGTCCCCAAAAAATCAGACTCCACTGGTGAGCCACGTTGGCGCATGGTCATAGATTACCGCCTGTTGAATGAAAAAACAGTTAGCGATGCCTACCCACTTCCTAATATAACAGAGATATTAGACCAACTCGGAGCAGCGAAATATTTTAGTACTCTTGATTTGGTTTCGGGTTTCCATCAAATCCCTATGGACCCCAAATCTAAGCAAAAAACCGCTTTCTCGACACTCCACGGTCATTATGAATTTAACAAAATGCCTTTCGGCCTAAAAAATGCCCCGGCCACTTTCCAGCGATGCATGGACTTAGTCCTATCGGGTCTACAGGGAGTCGAGCTGTTTGTGTATATGGACGACATTGTCCTATATGCCGATTCAATAGAAGAACATTCTCAAAAGTTAAGGAGATTACTAGCCCGGTTACAGAATGCAGGGTTAACATTACAGCCTGAGAAATGCCGATTCTTACGACGCGAAATTACTTACTTAGGTCATAGCATTTCTAGTGATGGAGTGAAACCAGATCCCGGGAAGATCAAAGCCGTGAAATCCTTTCCCATCCCTAAAACAAAAAAGAATATAAAACAATTTTTGGGCCTGGTCGGCTATTACAGACGATTTATTCCTGATATGGCGAAAAACGCCAAACCTTTAACACGATTATTGAAAGCGGATGTCCCCTTTATTTGGGACAGCAATGTTCAATCTGCCTTCGAAAATCTACGCGATAGAATTTGTTCCGAACCATTATTACAATTTCCGGATTTCAAACGACCTTTCCTTGTAACTACTGATGCTTCAAATTATGCTGTGGGAGCTGTGTTGAGCCAGGGCCAAATAGGTAAAGACCTTCCAATTGCGGACGCGTCGAGAACGCTTAACAGTGCAGAAATCAATTATTTCACCATTGAGAAGGATCTACTCGCCGTTATCTACGCCGTTGATCATTTTCGACCTTATCTGTATGGTCAACAATTCACATTAGTAACCGATCATCGATCGTTGGTCTGGCTTCATAACGTAAAGGGCCCTATTTCTCGCATCATGAGGTGGCGGATTAAATTAAATGAATACGACTATAACATAGTATACAAACCAGGGAAAGTAAATTCGAATGCGGATGCATTGTCCCGTAACCCTCCGGACTGTATCAATATTAATGAAATTCCTTCTTCATCAGTCTCGAACCTTCCATCTAACTACCACAACGGACTGTACTGATACTTGATCCTTTAGGCGTTTGCAAGGGGTAGTCGTAGGCGCCGACGACGTGCCACTTATAGACTCTGGAAGGGTGGAGGATACGGACTGTAACAGGACATGGGAAAATAATGAAAAGATAATTGCTACCATTTTTCTTGCCCATGCTAAAGAAAGCAACGGTCAACCTGAGGTCTTAGTCGGGATTGATCACTCTGATGATGGTTCAAATAACAGTGACACTCACCTTACGACGGGAATAGCTGAGACGAGTGAATCTCCCGTTAGAAATGTAGTAGTTGGAGGATCGCTCTCGAGGGATCGTGAGGAGGTGCTCCGACCCGGCTGTCTGTTGGACATCGGAAAGGCCGAGTTTGAAGGAACCCCGCCACAGAAGTCGCTAGGGGCTGCCCACGTACCTCAGGGCTCAGGCTCGTCTGACCTGGAACATCGGATAGGCTGTAAGCACCCCGTCCAGGTACGCAACCTGCGGTCCGCGGCTTGTGTCTGGTTAGGGGCTGACGAGCCAAATTTAGAGGTTGAAATATGCCGGACTTTATTTGTGACCAAGCGCGCAGTTGATGAGACACGATCCTCCGTTGATGTGGCCTCAGGAAACTGTGACCTAAACAAATAGAGTAACCTTAGAGTCTTAATGACAAGGACTGCCTCACTAACACCAATCATTCATCATTCTTTTCCTCCTAATATTATTTATTCCAAAGATTATCTCTATATGCGCAAAGATAACTTTATTCATTTCTTTTCTCTCGACCACGAAGTTCAATTACAAATGACTAAAGATTTGGTAGAAAATGATAAATTCTCCCTCGAACAACTTAGACCACATAACCCCAATGTCGGAGAAACAATGGTCTTCCCTGATACAAAACCCCTTACTTTTCATCTTTTCATAAAATCATGCGCAATAGAACCAGTAAACCATGTCCATCTTAAATCCTCAATAATTTCACTTAAACACCTTATGGATACCCTGAATGTAAAGACAATTAGCATCTCTAAATACAATAATAATGTCGAGCCTATTTGTTGGGACTACATTGAGCACCTTTTAAAAGAAGAATTAAATAGTTCCGAGTATACAATTACCGTTTGCACAGGCGAGGTTATAATTCCCCTTCTATCTAGGAGGCCTCTTATTATTAAAGAACTTCATGAATCCGTCATCGGAGGTCAGCAAGGTATCCGTAAGCTTTTTGATAGAATCAGAGAAGATTTCTACTGGCCACGCATGGGAGAGGAAATAAAGAATTTCGTCTGTTCATGTCCAAGTTGCCAGAGGAACAAAATCCTTTCCGCTAAGATCAGACAGCCAATGCGAATAACTGACACTCCTAAAAAGGCATTTGAAAAGGTACAGATGGACATTGTGGGGCCTTTGCCATTAACAAAGAAGGGTAACCGGTATTTGTTAACACTTCAAGATAATCTTACTAAGTACTTCGACGCGATCCCACTTGTTAATATTGACTCGGTATCCGTTGCCTTGGCTCTGGCTGAACAATTTATCAGTAGATTTGGGTGCCCTCGAACTATTCAAACCGACCAGGGGAATAATTTCGTTAGCAACATTATGAAAAGTTTTTGTAAAATATTTAAAATACAAAGGATTACCTCAACCGCATTCCACCCACAGTCACTTGGATCTCTTGAGCGGGCACATCGCGTATTTACTGATTACCTGAAACATTACTATACTAAGACCGATTGGGATGATGGATTCGTTTTGGCATATTTTCTTACAATACGTCTGTTCATGAAGCTACTGGTTTCACTCCTCACGAGCTTGTGTTTGGGGTAAAGGCGATTATTCCCTCAGAGTTCATGAACCAAGTAATTCCGCGAACCTTTGTTAACCATTTGGATGAGTTGTTTTCAAAAATAAGTACTACACAAGCTATAGCAGCGGCAAATCTAGAAAGGGCAAAACAGAAAAGCAAATTAGATTATGACAAAAGAGTCAATTCCTGTCAATTCTCTGTAGGTGACGATATATATCTATATAAAGAACCAAAAACTTCGAAATTTGATTCTAGCTGGTTGGGACCTTACAAAATTGTTAGGATGTTCGATGATTTAAACGCGGAAATAGCCATAGGAGTTGGTAAAACTAAGATAGTTCATACGAACAAGTTGAAATTGGCATGCATAAGATTAAATTCCCCATAATCTACCTTGTTATCATATCATTGTTGCTACCACCTTGCCATTTGCATGTATGTGTTAAGCTAGGTTACTTCATTCGTTCGCGGATCAAAACCTTGTAATCTTGAAATGTGAATGTTATGTTGTCACGTCCCGGGTGAGGTCTTTAGGAACGATGACATGGAAAAGGGAAAAGTCAGGCGTGAATCTGAAATCCAGCACTCTGAGATTTTTGGGAGGAAATCAGGCGCGAATATTAAATCCGTCACTCTGGGGATTTTGAAGGAACTCAAGCGCGAATCTTGAATCCAGCACTCTAAGCGTTTTGAGGAGGAAATTAGGCGCGAATATTAAATCCGTCACTCTGGGGATTTTGAAGGAACTCAGGCGCGAATCTTGAATCCAGCACTCTAAGCGTTTTGAGGAGGAAAATTAGGCGCGAATATTAAATCAGTCACTCTGGGGATTTTGAAGGAACTTAGGCGCGAATATTAAATCCGTCACTCTATGGATTTTGGAGGAGATCAGGCGCGAATGTTAAATCCGTCACTCTATGGATTTTGGAGGAGATCAGGCGCGAATGTTAAATCCGTCACTCTGAGGTTTGGAGGGAATTTAGGCGCGAATGTTTAATCCGTCACTCTAAGAATTTTACGGAGATCAGGCGCGAATCTATAATCCAACACTCTAATCGACCAGGGAAGGTTTAACAGGTAAATACACACCCGGAGAACACCCGTTATAGTACCTTGTATTTGTTTTGGTCTCGGTAATAGGATTTACCGCTGCATTTATGTAAAAGAAACCACGCTTAGTATTTCTGTGGATTGCACGGTTCATGCAGTAGTATGTTTGTAAATACTGAAAGCGCTCTCGCGTCTACGAACAGAAATCAGCTGCTGCGGCAGCTTGTTTTGGTTTGGAATCGTTATAACTAAGGATGCACACAATAATTCCAAACGTGATTGAAAACAAATAGGTTTATTAACTTTGAGCAAGAGTACGTTCACTGTTTGTGTGATAGCGAGATTAACAGAATAATGCGTTGGACGTATTTGAACACAGTCAATTTCTCCTGTATGCTGATGACCTGAAAGTTTTTCGTAAAATTGCGAACATTAATGATGCACTTCTTCTGCAGAGCGATTTGTTTAAACTTGAAACTTGGTGTGATACGAATAAGCTGGGCTTTAATTTATCAAAATGTCATGTTATCCGTTTCTGCGTGAAAGCTGATGTTCTCCGGTTCAGTTACTCGTTAAATTCTACATCACTTATCCCTGTAAATAGTATTAAGGATCTTGGCATTGTATTTACATCGTCTCTATCGTTCCGTTGTCATTGTCTCTATATAGTGGGAAAGGCTCTTAAGATTTTAGGTCTTATATTTCGGGTCGCGCGCTACTTTAATAATATTGGATCTATCAAGCTTTTATACGTATCGCTAGTTCGACCACATCTGGAATACTGCTCTATTCTCTGGAATCCGTATTTTAACAACCTTTCCTCATTACTCGAACGGGTTCAGCATAAATTCCTTCGTTTCGTTGCTTACAAACTTGGCGGTCCGTCATACACTCTTGCCTATTCTCATAATTAAGTGCCTCTCCTCTGTCAACTACGAATACCAACTCTTGAAAGGCGTAGATTCGGAGCGGATTTATTTTTTAGTTATAAAATCATTAATCACGTTATTAATTGCCCTCAAATTCTACAACTCTTTAGATTGCATATTCCTCCTAAAAAACTTAGGCACCGCTCACTCCTATATGTAGAGCATCATCGAACTCTAATGGGTAAATACAATCCGATAAACCGTATGTGTATGAGTGTCAACACCGTATCTGATCTCTTCGATTTCTTCGACTGCTCATTTCATAGATTTAGAACTAGAGTTATTAATCATATATGCAACTAGATGCTTTTTCGTTTTATTGGCTTTTATTGTGTATTATTTCTATGTGTTATATACTGCCACCATATTGCGTATTATGTGTGTTATTTTCTAATCTGTGCTTCATTGCTCAGTGTATATACTGTGTATATTGTATTTATTAAAGGGCTTCCGTTTAAATAAAATAAAATAAATAAATAAATAATTATATAAATCTGCGCGATCGGCTCTGTTCACGAGTTCTGTTGTTGTCATTGTGCAACAAGAGCCCGCGTCCGTCGCTCGCATGGACAGAGTGACAGATATAGCGTGAAGTAAACGGATGATATTTAATATGAGACACGTTCGCGCAGTCCTGTCACAAAATTTAATCTACATTGCTGCGGTTATATATTTATACAAAAAAGAGCGCCAAGTATATAATTCCATCATAAAGAATTCCATTTAAAAACATTGTCGTAAATTAATATAAATTTCTTAATATGCTACATTTAACTTTACAAAAGTGATGAGATACAACAATTGCGCCAATTATCACAATGGCTATTTATACAAAGAAAAAAATGTACTCCATAATATTAAGCCGACATATTTTTATACAAATCAATATTTTAATACGAATAAATATTTTATTCAAAATACTTGGCGCTGCTCTCCGAAAAAATGTTAATTGTCTTGGTTAATAAATAAAACAAGACAAGACACCACAGAGACAAGAAAGAAAGAAAAAGATTTTAATGCAATTTATGCATATTTATTCAGTTTAGCAACACCAATTCAGAGAGCAGCGCCAAGTATTTTGAATAAAATATTTATTCGTATTAAAATATTGATTTGTATAAAAATATGTCGGCTTAATATTATGGAGTACATTTTTTTCTTTGTATAAATAGCCATTGTGATAATTGGCGCAATTGTTGTATCTCATCACTTTTGTAAAGTTAAATATAGCATATTAAGAAATTTATATTAATTTACGACAATGTTTTTAAATGGAATTCTTTATGATGGAATTATATACTTGGCGCTCTTTTTTGTACCTTTTTTAAAAAAGGTAATTTTGTGGGGATTTCACACATTTTGTAGTGTTTATTGATGACTGGATAACTTTTTCACCCCCTCGGGGTTATTTTTTCAACAATATATTATATGGTTATCCAAACTCCGCACGCTTGCAAAGCTACAAGACAATTGGATTGGTCGAATTGGTTTATAGTTGAGTTTTCAGATATGAAGCAAACATACAAGAAGCAAACATAGAATCGAAGCTGAATAAAATCGTTTAATTAATATAATATTATGTCCGATTTATTTTTGTTGTCTGAATTATACAGTTTTTCACATTCATAATAAAACTCAATATTAATTGTATAAACATATTTCTTAAAACTCTAGAATAAAATTATACATGAAAATGTGCTTATTTTTCTCATTTGCAGCAGGGTTACTTTCTCTATCGCTTCTGCTTCGATTATCTGTAAATATACAAAATTCCACATTTTAGTTATGACTTAACGTAGAACATATAAAAATAGATTGGCCCTTTGCTATTTTAAGTGTACAGACTACAAAATGTGTCCGAAGGAGGTGAGAGCGTATGGCAGAATGTCTTGTTGCAGGAAATTTAAATGCTAATGATAATTCAGCAAAAATGAACGAAGAGATTCAATATTTTTAACGTACAATGTATTGGTATTGGAATAAAATTAATTTAGTATGTCTATATTTTTGAATTGAAATATTGTTAATGGGAAACTAATAAAATTAATGAATAGCGTAGGACCTACTGTGGATTTTAATAAAGTATTAGGAATACCTTTCCAAAAGAGATTGAAAAGTATCAAGGGAGATGCGTTTTCAGCGTACTTTCTTCACTAATGTGACTTGCTCAACGTTGCAAGCAGTACGCTATAATTTTCTTAATTCTTAATGCTACGCTACTTTGACAAATTTTGTCGATTTACCTTATTTGACAACTTTCCAGAAACTTGTGCGAAACAAGATGTTTTTCTGTCTGTCTAACCTTCTCTGGACAACCTCCAAGCCTGTGCATCCCCTTCATTTCTATCCAAGCTTGTGCGTCCCCTTCATTTCTATCCAAGCCTGGGCGTCCCCTTCATTTTTATTCGAGCCTGTGTAAAAATTGTTTGCTGGTATAAAAACAATATATTAATTTGTGGAAACTTGTGCGAAAGAAGATGCTTCTCTGTCGAACCTTCTCCAGACAACTTCCAAGTCTGCGACTCTACGTAAGAAATCTATTTGAAAAATTTTGGCGACTTACCTTGTTAATTGAGACAATAATTCAGTCTCCTATTAGTGTAAAAACTCGTGACATTTCAAATTCCGACAATTTACTTTATTTGACCCTTAGCACTTGGTAGGTTAAAATATCTCTGCCCAGCTGTCACGTGACAACAATTTATTTGACACTTAGCACTTGGTAGGTTATAATATCTCTGCCTAGCTGTCACGTGACAACAATTTGTTACGCGATTGGCCGATGCCCGCATCCAATGAACAACGTGCCTGAGAGACATTTCCTCACCCTTTCATACTCCCCTCTTGCCTAGAAGTGTAGGACGATGACTATGACGATGCTGAATTTTAAGAACATAAAATTCAGCAAATTGCAACTTTACATCGAAATATCTCAGCTCATAAGGCCCGTAGGAACAAAACGAAGACACTTTTCTTATGTAAATCAAACCCAAGCTATCCATTAAGACCATTCAAAATCTAATTGGATCAGCCGTTATTGAGATTCGGAAATCTCAGGGTTCTTGATAGCGAGTCGTCGCGTAATAGAGCCACTCCGTGTCTTGCGCTGCGCATATATATATATATATATACTTGGCGCGAGACACTACCGTGTCTCTTGATTTTCCCGTTGTTAACATAAAATAACGGATAGTAAATTTTGAAATAAATGCGTGTTCCTTTGCTCTACACATTTCCATTAATAACACAGTACAACAAATTTTGACTTTTTTTCGGACTTGTAACATTCAATAGTCGTTTCTTATAGGTTTTCGTGCCCTGAAAACAAATCCGCAAACCGTTTGTCGCCATCGCCCTCAGTTTTTGAAAAAATCGATTTTGAAAAAAAACTGCAAATTTTCAAATTTGAACATTTTTTGTGTCGAAACAGTAATAGTTATTGGATTGTTCGTTACATCAAATTATTCTATGAACCCTCCCGAATACAAGGATATAAGTTATTATTGCATTACGAACATTTAAATATATTTAAACAACGATTAAAGGTAAAAGGACACCCGAAATTCACCATTTTTTGCAGATATCTTTCAATTTATTTCCAAAATTAAGAGTCTGGGAGAAAATCTGAGTATCCCACGCGATGCAGCAGACAGTTTTCCTTCGGAAAGCATAAACAGCAGTGGTAAGTCGCTGTTTGTTTTCAATATAGAAGCGAAATAGTTTCACAAAACGCCCGGAGCCGGCAGTGGTAGTCACGCGCGGTAAGCGATTGTGTTATGCTGAGCGGCAATGGATCGCGTGCCGTCGTTGACTACCACTGTCGGCACCGCGCGTTTTGCCAAACTGTTTCGCTTCTGTATTGAAAAGAAAACGCGACTTACCAATTCTGTTTATGCTTTCCGAAGGAAAACTGTCTGCTGCATCGCGTGGGATGCTCAGATTTTCTCCCAGACCCTTAGTTTTGGAAATAAATTGAAAGATATCTGCAAAAATTGGTGAATTTCGGGTGTCATTTCCCCTTTAATCGTTGTTTAAACATATTTAAATGTTCATAACGCAAAATGACTTATATCGTTGTATTCGGGAGGGTTCATAGAATAATTTGCCGTCAGAAACAATCGAATAACTATTACCGTTTCGACGCAAGAGATGTTCAAATTTGAAAATTTTCAGTTTTTTTCAAAATCGAATTTCTCAGAAACTGAGGGTGATGGCGACAAACGGTTTACGGATTCGTTTTCAGCGTACGAAAACCTATAAGAAACGGCTATTGAATGTTACAAGTCCAGATGGCTGTTGTACTGTGTAATGAGCGTCTTAGATTTTAATCTATGAGGACTGCTAGGAATAAAATACCACAAGACTTTATACATCTCAGTATTCTGGTTCCCTAACCTTTGCCATCTCTACGAAATATATAACATTCGTTTCCATTCTATTCTTTATTACCCCACCATCCCGCTCTATTTATTTGTGCCATCCATTATAAATCCATTGATTCATTTCTTTTGGACATTACAAATTTATCGGTTACAGTCTCAAAATTATTATGATTTTTTGAGATTCGTTGTAATAAAAGTCATTTGACACTTATTTTTGGCGTCATTTACGCTACAACATCGTGAACAGAACCGATCGCGCAGATTTATATAATTATGACAATCATAGGCAGATGCCGCCACAGTGGTGTTTCATCATGAATTAGAAGTGTTCTAGACGGGAACCTGTGGCTTGGCAGTGCCCTCTCCATGTTCATGAAATACTGTAGAATGTTAGCGATGTGAAAAAGCGGACCCTGGTAAGCTCGAATGCAATCGAATCTCGAACGGCCACAATCGTTTGAGCTGAGTGTACTCTTTACTCCTACATATGTATAATTTGCATACGTGTTTTTATGGTCTATTATTTAGTTTATATATTAAAGCAAGCAATGACATGATAATTATTTCTGTAAATAGCAACAATTATACTCCTGCGAGAGGTATACTTGTTTCTAGATACATCATAATTGTAATACACTATACTATATATGCAGATATGTGACACTAAATTGTAATTGTATAGTGAGTCCGTTTTAACTGGGTGCGGTGGAATATCTCGCAAGGAAGTGAAGATATTAAAAAATTGTTGTTACGAAAGTTGTTTCATATGGAGGGGAACATTATGTGGTATAGATAGTTCTTCTACAGGTGGAGGAATGGAGCAGATTTAAAGAGCAACTTGGTTTTTTTAAACGAAACATTATATTTCATTATTCATACCATGCTAACGTTTGTTGGGGCAACTCAACGATGTACAGGGTGTCCCAAAAATGCTGCGGTTCCTTGAAGGGAGTGATTCAGGGGGTGATTGGAAACAACTTTTTCCTTTGCGAAAATGTTCTCCGAGGTTTCGTTAACGAGATATTAACAAAAAGCACCGACCAATCAGAGCCCGAGATTGGAGGCCGAGTTCCCGCGGTAGCGTGGCCGCGCGCCGCGCTGCGACTGCGAACAAGCAACTCGGCATGCTTCGAAGGAAATTGCAGAGAATGGCAAATGAAAAAGACGTAACAAATAAAATCGAACATTTTGTCATGGTTTGTTTGTCATTTAAAGTGAAAAATGAATAAAGGATAAATGGATGAAAATCATGCGTAACGTAAAAAGACAAATACAAAGGTTTTTTTTAGAAGAATCGAAAATAATAATTACTTGGAGTGAGAGGATAAGGAACACGTAAATTTCCGTTTTTAATACCGTACAAACGAAAAGGTAATGCAACAGGGAACGAGCGAAAAGTGATCGTAGTTCGTTATTGTGATAAAAATCCATAGTTCAATAACGTCCAACACTGTTGTTGATAATGAATAACTCCGTTTAAAAACTGCGAAAAAAATTTACGTACGGAAATTTGGAGAATTATCACCGGAAATTAGCCATAACCTGCGTTAAATTTAAAAAATAATAGTCGTCAATAATGTACCCAAAACTCACCCTTTCGGAAATTCACCTGCAGCTTAAAAATCTGTGTCACTAGGTCACTGAACCGATCCTGGTCATCGACAGACGCGCCGAATGCACAGCTGATCTCAGGTACACGACGCCATCCAAAGTTAAAGGTCGCAACGTCAAGTGCGTCCGGGTTAATGTACCGAATATTCACATCACTGCACGGCTACTAACACTGATCACTTAATTTATTTTTCATGGAACGTGTTGTTCCTACGTTATAAAAATTGGTGGAAATGAATTTTTACTTGGCGTTCGGAGCCGTGGGTATTTCCGCGCAAATTCTCACGCTGCAGCACTTGCGTCCTCGTTGTTCGGGGGGTGCAACCAGAACATCGCGTAATACTCTTAAGCAGAGAACATTTCTGCGACGTGTTTGCTTGCTGACTGACAAGATTTTTTCCAAGCGACTTCTTCTACCCTCAAATAGTTTCTCTCGTGCCATTATGAGTTGACCCCCACCAGGCCAAGAGGCTTCAGGTAAAAAGAAGCCAGCATATTTTCGAAACACACGTGCTTCGCAGAAGTGCAACGAACGGACTATCGTGCACTTTTACAAAAGTCCGCGTTCCGTCCTTTTACTGCCAATGTACTCATTGCTTCGAGGTAGGCAGCAGACACCACGTGTTTCGGTTCGAAAGGGACGGAAGAGAAGAGAAACAGAAAGTGTTCGAGTTGCTATAAAGAAAAAAATCCTGTTTCCAGTTTCCAGTTTCCGATACTCTGAGTTCACGTCTGCTACGAGGCGGAACCAACTAAGCCATAAATTACCCAAAACTGTAGGAAACCGTTGTCTACCGCCGACTAGTGGGACAGTACGGTCATAAACCGCGACCCTAGCGAAATGCTCTGCGTCGACGAATTCCGTGCGAGTGAAGCCTTGGGGAGGAGATACTGCTGTGAAGAGGACCTCTGTAGGACAGTGGCCGTTTGGGAGGGATGCACGTGGTGTCTGCTGCCTACCTCGAAGCAATGGGTACATTAGCAGTAAAAGGACGGAACGCGGAGTTTTGTAAAAGTGCACGATAGTCCGTTCGTTGCACTTCTGCGAAGCACGTGTGTTTCGAAAATATGCTGGCTTCTTTTTACCTGAAGCCTCTTGGCCTGGTGGGGGTCAACTCATAATGGCACGAGAGAAACTATTTGAGGGTAGAAGAAGTCGCTTGGAAAAAATCTTGTCAATCAGCAAGCAATCACGTCGCAGAAATGTTCCCTGCTCAAGAGTATTACGCGATGTTCTGGTTGCACCCCCGAACAACGAGGACGCAAGTGCTGCAGCGTGAGAATTTGAGCGGAAATACCCACGGCTCCGAACGCCAAGTAAAAATTCATTTCCACCAATTTTTATAACGTAGGAACAACACGTTCCATGAAAAATAAATTAAGTGATCAGTGTTAGTAGCCGTGCAGTGAAGTGAATATTCGGTACGTTGACCTGGACGCACCTGACATTGCGACCCTTAACTTTCGGTAGTGTCGTATACCTGGGACCAGCTGTGCACTGAGCTCGTCCATCGATGACCAGGATCGGTTCAGTGACCCTGTGACACAGATTTTCCAGCTGCAGGTGAATTTCCAACAAGGGTGAGTTTTAGTTACTTTATTGGTGATCATTCATTTTTAAATTTAACGCAAACGATGGCTTATTTCCGGCGATAATTCTCAAAATTCCCGTACGAAAATATTTATTCGGGCTTTTTAAACAGACTTATTCGTTATCACCAACAGTGCTGGCCGTTATTGAATTACGGATTTTTATCACAATAACGAACTACTATTATTTTTCGTTAATTTCCTGTTACATTACCTTTTCGTGGCTACGTTATTAACACAAGAAAATTGACGTATTCCTTATCCTCCCACTTCAAATAATTATTATTTTCGAATCTTCTAAAAAAAAACTGCGTATTCGTCTTTTTACGTTGCACGCGATTTTCATCCATTTATCCTTTATTCATTATTCACTTTAAATGACGAACAAACCATGACAACATGTTCGATTTGATTTGTTACGTCTTTTTCATTTGCCATTCTGTGCAATTTCCTTCGATGCATGCCGAGTTGCTTGTTCGCAGTCGCAGCGCGGCGCGCGGCCACGCTAGCGCGGGAACTCGGCCGCCAATCTCGGACTCTGATTGGTCAGTGCTTTTTGTTAATATCTCGTTAACGAAATCTCGGAGAACATTTTCGCAAAGGAAAAAGTTGTGTGCTATCACCCCCCGAATCACCCCCTTTAAGGACCCGCAGCATTTTTGGGACACCCTGTATACCACTACGTTATTTCGTTATATGAAAGGTCATAAAATCGTGAGACCGCTGGGAATGAAGTGAACAAATCTTGTCCACCTTTTCGACGTAAAAGGTAGATTCGACATTATAATTTTGGGAGGCGCCAAAAGCTTAATTGGCCGAGTATACTAGTAGTAGGGTAATGGGGATTCCAACGCAGGTCCTCTGAGGGGAGCGCGGGGGCGGGGGGAAGTGAGGGCGCGCGGGGGAGTGCGGCGGAGGGAAACATGGGCGCGGGGCCTGCGGGAAGAGTAAGACCGGTTGCGCGCGCACGAGCCGCGGAGTGGGGGAAGCCGCGATGCTGCAGGGGATCACTCCGGTCCGAGCCGCCGCGGAGACCGGGCCCGCCGCCGGAAACTTTTCAGGGGGGAATGACCCCCGAAAAATTTCTGTCAGATCTTGGTCCACCCCTGAAATTTTTTCAAACCATTATGTAGCTGATATTGTTTAATACTTTATTGGATGATATCGGACAATGTCGGAAAAGATCGACGTTTTACGAACCGCGTCTTCGGAGGAGGGAAAGAGACAGAGCATCATTTTTAAAGCTAAATTATAGGGAGGGAAAGAGACAGCACTACATAGTGGTACAAGCACATGCATTCTAAATCTAACAGTATTTTAAAGCGTTCCGATTTAACATCGCAGCGTATCGCGCGATAGCATGAGAAATCTGAATCCTCTGGAGCAGCCGTGTGGGATGATGTCATTCGGCGGCACGAACAACGCGGAATCTTAAAATTAGGTGTCAAGGAGGATGACGGATAAATTAAATGGAGAAATAATATGTGCTTAAAAATGATAATATATTGTTACAAATAATAATATGAACGAATATAAATATAAAAGGAATATAGAATATAAAAATACAAAATAAAATAAGAAAAAAGAATAAAATATATAACATTATAATAATAATAAAAATAAAAAAATAAAAAAAAATAAAATATGAAAAAGAATAAAATATAAAAATATCAAAATATAAAAAACTACTCTAAAGGTGGGAGGGAGGCGATGGTGGCGAGGGAGGTGATGGGGGTGAGGGCGGCGATGCGGCCTAGACCGAGGGCGCCATCACCCACGCTGGATGTGGGGGTGGCGGCAGCGGGCCCCCGGCGGCAGATATGGCCGCAGCCGCGCAGCCCCATATGCTGCCTCCCGCCATGGTACTCGGAGATCCAGCGGCATGTCCTGTAACACAGATACAAACATCGATATAATGTTGGCACAATAAACCTACTAAATATCAAACGTGCAAAGCAATGCAAAGTATTAATACTTACCTGTGGAGGAGGCGGCGATGGCGAGGGGGGGCGGCGGCGACCAACGCTACAGCGAAGGTGGTGAGGGGGGCGGCGAGCCCCAATCGCTCTGGGGCGACGGTGGTGGCGAGCCCTAGAATATAGGAACCCACGATTTAATATTAACACGACCGTCTGATTTTAATCTAATTCAATTTCAATGGTTGAACGCGATAAATGTCAAAATATTGATATGTACATACCTTAGGATCACACTCGGGCGCTATCCGCTGCACTCCCATTTTGTTGCAGAAAGAAAAAATTCTTATACACTTTTATAAATTGTTATACTGTTCGCTGTCGCGATTGCAGAGCAACTGCTCTCGCTCCATCTCCAGGCCCGCGCATCTAAACTCATATCTTGAAATTGAGAAGTGCGTAGCTTTGCAAAGTAGGATGCCTTTGTTCTTCACCATCTTCATCATAGGCCACCTGCATTTTCGCTGACCATCCTCCTCCATGTACTTATCTTCTTCTTCTTCGCTGACCGTCCTCTCCTTATTCACACGCATCTTCTTTCCCTTCTTCTTTGACACATCATTCGACTAGATCACACCACTTTCAACGTGAATCGAACGAGTATCGAACGGGTATCCAACGGGTATTCAACGGCTTTGAACGGGTTTGAACGGGTATCGAACGGGTATAGAACGGGTAATGAACGGATATCGAACGGCTTTGAACGGGTATCGAACGGGTATACAAACGTCTATCGTACCTCTTCGAACGTGTATCGAACGTCAATCGTACCACTTCGAACGTGTATTGGACGTATAATGAACCACTTCTAAATAATTACAACTATTGTCTTAATCTAGCGTACATCACATGTAGGAGATTAGGTTGAGGAGGGTGAAGAAAAAACATTTATGCATTAAAAATTGATTATATTTTATTTAAGCATTTCTCTCTGGCGTTTAGACCACCAGTTGAATATTTTAAATACATTTTGCAAGGCACAGTGCTTTGCGTGTCTGCCACAACGCAGAGTATTAACTACATTTAGCTTATTTAGGGATTTGATATCCTCGTAGTCAATGTCCAGCGTCTCGATGATCACGTCCGCTCTCGTATTTTCATCGAGGAAATCCGCAAGCCAGTCGCGTTTCTGCAGCCCTTTAACGTATACTATATGGGACGTGTCATCTTCTTCGTCGATCGCATCAGCTACAGCTTTCGTAATTAGCTGTTTAGCCATACTGTACGGAACTTCTCCATCGTCCCACCGTAGTCCGTGATGCTTTGCCACCAACCATCGGATGCTTGATTTGTCGGATTTTGTAAGAAGAAATTGTGGCATAGGTCTCCCAAAAATATAGTGCGGGAGAATTCTTCTCTTGCGTAGGACAGCCACTTCCTTGACGATAAATCTTCCATCGATGATGAACCCTTGCAGGTCCACGAATGTTGGTACAGCCATTATCGGTACAATTTAGAGGTCTCAAATTTCAGACATCTTAATTTTCACGAAGAAATTTTTGTGCGAATTTCGCACAGGAGAGGGCGGGCAAGTAGCGTGGCAATTTAATTCTTTTTGCGCACCACGTTTGTCAGTGGATTGTATTCCACCACCCGATCGTGCAGAATCATGCAGTAGGCTGTAGTATTTACCGGCACGTTCTCTTTACACTCGAATTCTATGCGCACGTCCACGGTGCCATTCTTGATCGACTCATTTTGTTGCGAGCAA
Source organism: Andrena marginata (assembly GCA_963932335.1). NCBI lineage: Eukaryota > Metazoa > Arthropoda > Insecta > Hymenoptera > Andrenidae > Andrena > Andrena marginata. The sequence goes on from OZ010664.1 coordinate 15,085,870, forward strand.
TCAATCACCACGATGGGGCCAAATTGTAAAAATTCAGCCGCGGTGAATAATGCCTCGTTGCAACTATGTCCATAATACGATTTACCGAATTGCGTATACATATGATACAAGATGGCATGCTTATTTTTGTCAAAGTCCAAGTTCATGTCATCGTATGGGTAAAATTCCGAGTTGAGAAAAAGTTTTATATTGGTCAATTTACAGTTGTTGAACTTAGTAACGTCTTCGCTCATCACATTCTTTCGACCAGTCTGTAGAGCAAGGATCACACATCGCGGCTTCTCCAGCTGTGCAGATGCCTTCACGGCCCATGAATGCTTGGTTGTGCTCTGTCAGAGAGGATACTCGTACAGATCCCACGATTGAAAAGAAATGCTCAGGTTTTGTCCACATTCCAAAGTACGTAGCAACGATAGCTTATTAATGTCGTTCAGCGTCACATGAGGCATCCGCCATTGTAGTTTAAGTAATTCAATTTCTGGTTCCAACATCGGCGATCCTATCAGAGGATTGTTGTCGTTGCGCGATCGTATTAAAATCAATTGGTAACGCGCATTAATAATCATGTGTTTGTAGTCCTCGCAAAATCCCAACAAATATTTGAGTGGGATGCAAAAATTGAAATGATTTTTCACTATTAGCCCATCACGTCATTTCAAGCCCCATCCGGCATTCTCCATATTTTTGTCTTCGTCCGATGTCAGCGATACATAGTTTTTAAGCGTGCTAGTTATTCCAACGTTTCTGTTGCGATCAATCTCCACGCCATTCAGCTCGTATCGAATCTCATCGAATAAGAACGCCACACAATTATTTCCCAACATCACCATTAACGTATCATTTGGCTTATTTATCTTCAATTTCCCCTCCACATAGAGGAAACTTTCACACGGTAATGTATATAAATCCTGCTGCTGTATCGGTATTCTTATATCATCGCTGTATCCAAACGTCGTGTTGACGTATGGGTTGTATGTGCGAGTCTCGAGCTTGACGATGCGATCATCAAACGTCGGTGTCCCTCCAATGCTTAGACTATCAGCCATTTTTTTCAACTTAAATGCGCACAATGAATCCCAAAGATTTCAAAAATGCAATGTTCGCAGCACTGAGCCTCTTCTTTTTAGCGTGATCGGAGTTGTTGCAGTTGTTGGTGTTGTAAACAATTTCACTTGGAAGAAACGGGTTTCTGGAGTCGTTCAATACAAGCATCTCTTTCTTTCGCACCACACGTATTATCGTCGTCGTCGTACGTGCAGTCTGATGGTAATCTCTTCACCTCGAAAATCGAGCAATCGTCCGTCTTGATCCACAACGCGTATCGTTAGATCCGTAATGATCCGTGCGGTGATTGGAAGGTAAATGATCTGCGCGGGCGTTTCCGATATCTTATATCCTGGTGGAACTCTCGAAGAAAATTCATGTATCGTATGTACACGCCTCCCATTTTTGTACGCGCCAGCGGTCACGCTACATTCTATGCGAATAATGTTCACGCTCATGATATTAATTGGATCGTCCGATTCGTGCCACCGTCCTGGTTCTAATACCCGATTCGTCGAGAATCCCAATAGCGATCCAATGTTATTGGGCTTTGTAAAATCTACGGCGAACCGGCAGTACAGCTCGTTTTCATGGTGCTGTTGTTGGGATGCAACACTATAGGATACACATCGTTGTCACCGCCATCGATGCCACCGAGATTTTTTTGAGGATATCTCTCGAGTAATCGCTGCTTCAGGTACTTGGCAATGGCGTCTAGTTCGTAGGAGCCGTGGGGAATCGTAATATATTCATGAGTGGTGTCAACGCTGTTGTTGTTGATATCATAGTTTACGATGAAGTAGAATTTATCGTTGCTCGCGTCGATGTTCGGTATTGTGTGATAAGTTTCAAAGGTTGTTAGACCAAGCTCGTAATCATCGTCGCTCAAACCTATGGGTGGAAAGTAGGTCACCGCGAGGGTGCTACTCTTGCCGGTTAGAATGAATGTTAACGACATATTCCGAGCTGTACGACTGGACTGGTACTGAATTAGAATGGTGGGAAGTCAATCCTTAAATTTGGTGCCGATCGTTTGTAGAAAGCGTAGACATAGTTGTCCGCAATTGCTCTGATCGTACTTTTGATAAGATGTTCGATTGTATTCAATTTTCACAGCATCTTTATCCAGATATTGCACCAATTCCTTAGGCGGTCGAAGATTCCCAAAGCTGTCGAAATATATAGCTCGACACCCTCTCTTCGCATACGCCACCCAATGAGTCCCAGGCCCCTCGACATTGTCCAAATTTACGATACCGCTCTCGTTTCGACGTACTCCTCCAGCTGGTAACGCGTTACGCATAAAAACTCTTCTAAAGAATGGAATACGCATACGTTTTGTCAACTCCTCCAATTGCGCATCGGTAGTTACACCCGCGGGCATTTTTATTTTCTTCTCGGCGTTTTTTTTTTCGTTTCGATATTCCCTGTCCGCGCTTGTATGGTGCGAGATAAAGTCCACGACCTTCCATGGAGCAATTGTGGCGTTGCATTTCCTGTAGCTGATGTTGCGCCGCCTTATTATCATTTACCGCCTTGGCAATGCCCGCCGCTCCAGCAGCCAATGATCCGAGAACACCTAGCAGCGGGAGAAGCGGTACTATACCACCCCGTTTTGCCAGTGGAAGAATCCGCTTTTGCGATGTTCTCTTTGGAGTCCTTTTGCGGGTTTTTGTTTTCATCCCCATTTCGATCTTCGTCTTGGCCTTCATAGCTGCCCAAACAGCTGTAGCAGCACCTCTTTCACCCAGAGTCAAGTCTCGCGCAACGATGCGTTTTCGCGCTTTGTCAGCGAGAACTTTATCTGCCGCGTGCCTTTCGCCGAGGTCGTTGCTACGCGAATTCGCAATATCGTGTTCTCGACACACTGCGTCCAACGGATTGATGCCTCGATCCCCTCTAGTCAATCTTTTTGCCAGATGAGTTCCTGGGCCGCAAAACTGGTATCCCGGAATATGTAATTCAATAGGTAGCGCGTTTGTCGCCCGATTTAACAAACCACAACCTTTCTTTACTCTCGTCGGCGACATTCACTACAGTTTTTAATCAATGGTGCTGGACCATCGATATGCGTTCGCTGCCAAGGGCGATTATAATGCTCCAGACACCGGCGATACTGTTGAACCTCAGAATCGGCTTTTATATGCTCGGGGAGCTTGTCCCACAACTGATCAATGTGTCTGCCAAACTCTCGGAGTAGAATAATCTTTGGTATATATTTCAACTGCTCAGAGGTTAGGTCTCGAATATCGCAATTATCCGACAGGACCAGAAGCATTTTGAATACTGAACCGTTTTGCTTCGGCGCGGACCTATAAATAGAGCGCTTGGACGTATCAAAATCATTTTTCACGGTTCGCGGGGAGGATGCGATTCGTGCGACAACCTGTGACGATACGCGTGACAAATTTTGACGATAAATCGCGAGTGATGTCTTCGAAAACAAGACGCAGACATGGTATCATGCTACCAAACACTATCCGTTGCCTCATTTGTGGTCCATTAAATTGTGGAAAGACCAACGTGCTGGTCAGCTTGTTGGAAAGTCCTCACGGTGTACGCTTCGAGAACGTGTACGTATACTCCAAGTCGTTGCAACAGCCGAAATACCAGTACTTGGAGAATTTATTGACTCCGATAGATGAAATTGGCTACTTTACGTTTTCGAATAACAGTGACGTCATCTCACCGAGCGAATCGCTTCCGAATTCTATTTTTATCTTTGATGATGTGGCATGCGACAAGCAAGGTCATGTAAACACTGATATGTCTTACGAGGATTTCTGCGCTTTGTGTCGTAATTGTTGGCAACGGGAGTATGGTTTCGTGGTAATAGGCAAGGATAGCGCGATGTCCAATGGACGTTATAGAAAGGGATTTAACGAGTTTGCCGTACCGTGAGATGGTCAATTGTCGTCAACACGTCGGTGGGAAAGCAACGTCTGCGGTACAACGATGATTGATATCGATACTCTGGAGATTAAGGATCGCGAGAGAATAGCGAAGGAAATTGCAAAAACTAGCGAAGCCATTCGTCGGAAACATCAGGCTTTGAAGACTGGCAAGATGGAGGAAGATATCGCGTTGGAGAGATACTTTAAACCTATTTTCGAACCCTTGAAACATATTGCGGAAAATACCACAACAGCAGAAACTGACACATTACCGCTGATGAGCACAGACGTTGATGGGAATGAAACATTAACGCCTAAAAAAATCCATCCGAAAGGGAACACATCGGGCAAGGCAAAGAGGAAACAACACGTATCGGCGGAATATTCACCCATAACCTCGACACCAGTTCAATCGAAGCGGAAACGACAAAATGATAGATCAAACGATTATCCGGCTCCTCCCACACCAACAAGTACATTCCCCAATGTGCAATCGCTCACAACCAATGATGATGACGACGTTTTTGAAACTAGTCCCGATGAGTCGTTTGTAACATCTATTAGACAACAACTTCAAACATCCGAGGGACAAGAAACGTTCCGCAGTCATTTCGGCCCCCTGGGACAAAAATACATGAAAGCAATCCTAAGTAGTGATAAGGATGGAGCAATGGACTATGTGTACGGCGTATACTTTGGCAATAGTAGAACGATGCTTGGGGATAAGGCTTTCGATATAGACAAGGATGATAATATAATCATAGATGGTGTAAAATACAGAGGAACACCCGGCCTTTACGAATTGATTTTTAAGAGAATTCCCGACGATACTGTATACACCGATGCCGATAAACAAAAATACAAAAGTATACTGCTGGCGACGAATGCCCACAGACGCGGTCATGGTGCTAAAAATCCCATATTGGGCAACAAGGGATACAAGTACAAACATGTAATTGCACCGCTAATGCCCCGCGCATCGGCTAGTAGAGCAGGGAAAGGTCTAACGGTACCGCGAGTCATGGTTGTAAACGATAACAAAATCGATTACGTCCACTGGGACGATCCCAACGAGCTGGTGGATCGATTCCGTTTGCTCGAAGCGTCGCGTCAGGCGGGTAACAACTCTCACGATCCCAAAATTCTATCGATTATCGAGGAACTCCGCGAGGTAGGCCTCATTATATAAAACCGCGCGCCGACGATGTGCACAGTATGCATCGAGATGCCAATCAACAAATTTGGGGTATCGCTCGCGAAGAGTGGAGCAGCTAGAATGGACAAATGGAGCGGTTTGCTTCGAAATTACATGCGAGATAAAGCTCTTAGCGTGGTCGGTGCCGACTTTGATGCAAAATCACGCAAGATACGACGCGTAGCTCAGCCCTTGACCGACACCGACGCTGTCAATAAACTATACCTGGAAAAGAGCATTAAACTTGTGAGAGAGCAGCAGGATAAATTAGAGTGGAAGGTGGTCGTGTTTCAGACAGATATGCTGACGTTGCAAAACAGCGTTCAAAAGATATCGCAAGCGTTGAATTCTATCCCACAGCCGGACAATGAAATTCGTAAAGTTAAAGAGGCTATAACCGCTTTTGCTGCAGAGCAGCAACTTGTCCAGAATTTTCTCGGACCGACGGGAAGCACATAATGCACGTACTCGATAATTATCGCATCATTCGTGTCCAAGACACCTCTGCGATCAAACATGCAGCCATTATCGAAATCCAAGAGTAAAGAAGAAAACCATGGCCACAAGAAGCGACAACTCGTTGAGGAATTGCATGCTCCAGCTCGAAGACATTTTCCGCGGAGGCGCGTCATCGTGCACGGATACGATGATCTGTGGCAAGCTGACATTGTAGAAATGCGTCCATACACGCGTTTCAACCAGGGTCACCACTACTCACCGTCATCGATGTGTTGAGCAAGTATGCATGGGCGTTGCCACTCAAGATTAAAAGTGGTGCTGAGGTGACTAAAGCGTTTGCAAAGATATTTAGAGATCGATATCCGAAAAATTTGCAAACCGATCAAGGAAAAGAATTTTACAACACCGATGTGCAGAAACTCTTGACAAAGCACGACATTAATTATTATTCGACGTATTCGGTGATGAAGGCCTCCGTCGTAGAACGTTTCAATCGAACTTTGAAGAACAATATGTGGAAATTGTTTACGCTCAATGGAACCTATATATGGACCGATGCGCTATCAAGTCTACTTGCAGAGTATAACGCACGAAAACATAGAACCATCGGAATGCGTCCTTGCGATGTAACCCCTGCGATCGCCGACAGGCTGCTAGCCACCGTATACAGCAACACAAAGATCGCTGCACCAGCAAGATTCAAGTTGGGCGAGTTTGTGCGCGTGAACAAATTTAAAACCATCTTCGATAAAGGGTATACGCCGAATTGGACAACGGAGGTGTTCAAGATAGTCAAAGTACAGGCAACTAATCCTGCAACGTATCTGCTGGTCGATTCCTGTGGAAAACCCGTTGCCGGAGGATTCGATGAACACGAGCTGCAACGCGTCACCGATCCTGATGTATATCTAGTGGAAAAAGTGTTGCGTAGAAAGGGGGATAAGGTGTACGTCAAGTGGCTGGGGTTTGATAAATCACACAACTTTTGGATAAATAAAAATAATGTATTGTAAAATAATAATACATGGTTCAATAAATACAATTATACATATACATGTGTGAACAATTTTTATTTTTACACATTAATTCCGCTATTTATAATAAATACAATAATTTCTATTTTACAATGATATTTTTACAATGGAATTTTGTAATGTCTCCAGGGCAGAGTGTCGGTCGATTCGGGTACGATATGCCGCTTCTCGTCGTGTGGGCTTAGAGCGATTTTAGATTCCGAAATGGTGTATACTTTATGCAATTTAGACCGTATGCATGATTGTCTGCGAACCATTTCGATCTCCCTTTGCAAACACTGCGCGTAGTCGTCGAAAATTATCGTTGTGGCTATGACGTTGGTCTTGACGCCTTTCGCCTTTTTCGTATCTTTTTTGCCGTCTACACGAAGTGCATACATTTTCGCTCTAAGACCTACGAATTCGGTCATTACCGCACCGTTATTTTCGTCCTTCATCAGCCCTGGAACCTTCTTATTTACGCGCGGCATATTATATACATTGTCAGTAGGATAATCGCTTGTGTCGAATCTATAGATATTGTGTTTCATGGTCTCGTAGATATCGTCGCATCGAATATGATAAATGAGGCTGTCTGTGTCGGTGTATAGAATTTTACATTTTTGCCCGTGCTTGGGAGACATGTACTCGTGGTGAAATTCGTACAAACAAATTTTTGACATGTCCAGAATGCACATACCCACGTATATCGGTTTGTTCAATGTCGCCTCGAGTTTTCGCAATTCAACAGCTATTAAATTTTCCGAAAAAACACTTCTGCTGTGGAAATTCGGTTTCGCGATCATTGCCTCCGCACCATATCGCCCTTTCCAATGATTCAAAAGTTTTACATCCACGTGATTTCGTACATTTTCCATAGTTTTACCAAATACCGCGTTGTTCATCAATATGTACAAATTTTTTTCAAAATCGTTTGTCGCGCTTGTTCTAAACCGTGTATTGAGTTCGATGTAATCGCGAAGCCAGGGAGATTGAGTGAATTCAAGCACGCGGTGTATTTTTGTAATACGAAGACCATGACGCATGTACTGCTGCAGGTTGTGGTAATGGATGACGTAACGCTGCTTATCGTATACCGTCGCGAGTAACTTGTCCTGCCTACTGCCAGGTGGTTTGGCACGCGTCGGGCAGAACGGTAGATCGGCATGAGCGTCGTGCAGACGTTGCGGATATTCCAGATCTACCTCGAGAATGTACCCCGTGGGCGAATCGACACCGATTGAAGACACGTCAAAATTTGCAGCATCTTCGACCCATTGAAATTTAGCGTATGGCAGGGGCTGACACATTGCCCATCCATACAAATTGTTCACGTCAAAGTACATCAAGTACAATGACTCTTCCGATGCGTGTAAGATGACATGTACTTGTTATTGGCATGTGCGTATCTTCCGGAACATTGGCTTAAACCCCCACGTATACCGCGTTCGATAAACATGACCATATCGACGTCGGTGAGCAATTCGAATGTAATTTGGGTATGTTTTAGCATTGCATCCCAGGTGAAACCAGCTAGAGTATAATAATGTGCTGAATCTAATCCATAACTCTTGATATAATTTTGGCGAAAATTTTCAAAAATATCTGCCAATAACAAGACATCAGTTTTCAAATACAAATCGCTGTATTCGCCCAATGTTCTAATCCCGAAACGCTGCCAGACAGTCTCGGCATGTGCGTAATCGGTCTCGGGTACAGTCTCACCCGGTAACGAACTGTAGAATGATTCGCGCGGCGGTAAGCATGGGTCCTGCAGCTTGTTCGCGCAATCAAGGTATTTGTACGGAAAGAAACCCTTTCGCGTCAATAAATTGAAGTCTTCGGTGGATAATGTTTCAAATTTGGATCGTAAAATTTTTAATTGATCTGCGCTCAGAAAAGATGCTAATTTGTCGAGACTGGTATTGAGAAATTTGTACGAATCGATGAATCGTAATTTAATATAATTTCGCGAGTCTGATTCAGCCGTATCTTCGACATTTTTTGTGAAAGAAATATACTTTTCTTTCGTTATAGGTAATACTTCAACGTGACCTTCGAAAGCGGTATCTATTTCCTCGATAATGAAATGTGAATCGTAGCCGGATAAATTGTGGAAAACTATGGGGATGTAAAACACATTTTTATAATTTAAATTGCACTCCGAATGTGCTGGGCCTCTAAACCGTCTGGATAGATGGTAATGATCGCGAACTCGTACATCATCAGCCTTGAATGGTTCTTCGCAAATATGACAGTGTGTTGCATTGTGAAATGTCAACTGTTCAGGAGTTAAATCCAGCATGGAACATTACTGGTCAAGATGGGTTTGGCGAAGTTTGCAAATTTTTTCAGTTCGTATACGAACCATGAAACACAATCCGCGTCCCGGCGACATCGATACGTCGATAGCGATGTGCCCACGCTCGTCGCAGCACCTACTGTACAGCAGAACACGCCGCTGATCGACGATCGATCCGGTGATCGATTCTCCTAGTCGCCTGCTCAGCCAATCACCGTTCGCCACGTGAAACTGGCGAACCAATCGTAGAGCGTACTTTGTTGGTCGATTCTCGAGAATTGTTCAAGAAGACGCTCAACGTTTTTCGGGTTCTCTTTGTTCACTCTTGTTCATACCGCTTGTTGAAATAGACGTGTTTTATCAGGTTTAGTCGCAACGTGTGAATACCATCAATTTAACTTCTGTGCTCAACGCTGCTCTCAAGCAGAACTACTAGCTTTTGTGCGTTAAAATTGCTCACGCATTATTGTATTCGCGCTTTTGCTCAACACGTGAGCTCATCGTGTGTCGCGTGACCGCGTGTTTGTGCATAACTAAAATTCTCTGCGCTCTACTCTGCTCATCGAAAACAACTATCTGCTCACTGTGACGAAATCAATTTATAATACATTGACTTAGTCATCATTGACTCAATTTTGGTGTACAGTGCTTCACTTTCCCACCGTCGTCCCTTAACCTCACTTTCCAGCGTGCTCACCCGCTTAAATTTCTAACAAATTGGCTATACTATGTACATTGTGGTGCTGATATGCATGTAATTTATTATTGTCTATATCACCCACTCGGTTGTCCTCTATTTTCTCGATGATGCACTCGAGATCGGCGTACACCACGAAGGTGAGCCGCTCCTTCCTGCAGTGGTTCTCGAAGCTTCGGAAATTGTTGCCTTCGCTGGGTAGCAGGATGGCACAGTCGTTCATCTGCCCACAGTCCAGCGAATGAAGCTCCAAGTTCTGGGTAGATCCGAAATAGTGCATACATCTGTAAACCCAAAAAAATTTTTATTTAATTTTTCGCGAGACATTTCAATATTTCATAAGTTTTCTATACGTACCGATCGCAGATGAATTTCTTTTCCTTGTGCCTGCTCAGCTGCATGCTCACCAGCCGGGATAAGTTCTTGATCCATACAAAGTGCCCTACATCGCCGTGCTCTTGATTCGGCGTGTAAAGCAGGTTGACGTGTCGATCCCTCTTTTAGCTGGTGAGGCGCAACGGAAAGACTTTCGAACCATTCTTCGTCTCGAAGCTGTACACGTTGACGGAGACGCTGTTCTGCTGCTCAAATTTTCCAATTTGGTCCGGGGACATCGGGAACTCAATGCCCTGGAGATTTAGCACGGAAGCATAAGGCGGGTACGAACTTGGGCGCGCGGTGTCTCGTTCGGCGGGATGGAGAGCGGCGACCACTGCCCACGCGAAACACGCATTGTCCGGGGATTGCACACTGATCGTTGCATTCTTCAACAACAATTCCCGCGGCAACTTGTAGTAGCATCCCGCGCGCAGCGGATTGTACTTGTTGACATTGACGGTCAGGTTTAGGATTCTCGTCAATGCCCATCCGCTGTCACGTTCCTGGAACTCTTCCAGCGATGCCAGGGTGTGTTCGATGACGCATCGCTGGTACCACTCCTGCAGCTCACAGTTCCGGGTATTGATGTTTTTACAAGCATGCTTGTCACCCGCCACAAATTCGCCGTTAAACACAGTGTTCACTTTGAGGTTTTGCCGTTTCCTCAAAGCACCCCGCACCTGCTCCAACACAATGGTCCCCGCATCCTGGAGGAAGTTGCACGGCTCGATGTAGTTCGAATTTAACACGGCACCAGTTAATACGCGGGTATCGAAAGCATTGTCTATTTCGCGCCATAAAAGTCCCGTGCTCGAATGTCCGGCACCTTCACGCACGAAACGTCCGCGCAACGAATATTTTAGTCCTTCGAGCTGCGCGATTCGCGCAACCAACGATTGCCGAACACCGATCGATAATCGAGGACGTTTTACGCGGCTGTGTTCTTCTAATGATTCGACACACTCGTTGCACCGTTCTTCCCTCGCGAGGTACTCTTCCCGTGAAGTCAATCGTGCGGATTGATCCAGCAATTGGCGGGTTACTTGCGCGAATTCTTCCATGGTTGTAATGTCTTTTCCTCGCAACACGTTGCAACGATTTGAGGCTTTGTGCAGTTTGGAGCGCATATTTATATCCTCATCATGATTTGGTATCTATGTCTAACTCTTTTGGCGTACTCCCTCCCTCGAATGCATTGCATGCAAAAATGGTGATCTGTTTGGGAATGCATTAATTCCCAAAGCCGCCAAACTCGCTCTCGGCGCAGCACCTCCTAGGCAGCTGAACACCAGGCAGATCTACAATCGATTAGCCAATCACAACTCATCCACAATCGATCAGCCAATCAAAACTCACCACGTCTATTCATCAACCAACCAAATTTCCCCACGTCGATACTCTCTCAAGCATGTTCGAGAAGACGCGTAACGGAAATGACCATCCACGTTGTAATCTATCGTGTTCACACAGCGTGCACGTAAAGACGTGTCGGTTTCGCATCGGTCGTATTTAAGCAACTTGTGAATTCTCACATCTCACCCTGTTCAATGTGCTATCAAATTCATCACCTTTCTCAACACTTTTGCTCATTTCTCCAAAGAAAACGGATCGTGCGTGTGATAGCTTCGTGCGTTGCGAACAATTCGCGAACACGTGGTGCATGTGCACGTAATCATATCACGGCGTGATTATGTATACAATTATAATCCTTCGCAGTGCTCAATGAGCACCCTCTTACACTCAACGAGTGGATTTTACAATAAAGACCAAGCTCATTTTACAAAATCTGTGTTGTGCGCGGTTCTTCACTGTCGCTCCCTAACCTCACTTTTTACCAGCGTGCTCACCCGTCTTAGTTTGAACCACGATCCGTCCCAACATGGTTCTATGCAGTTTCTGCTGATACAGCATAATTCTAAGATTCGACCTTCCCACAAGTATTATATTACGTTCAACACGTATCGATACTTGTATCCTTGAGGATGGGGCTCAAGTTACATGTTGCGACGTTACGATTGGAACACATTATGGAAAAATTGATAGTTTTAAAATAAAATGCGGTGGTGGGGGAAGCAATTGCACCTCTATTTAAGACGGCTCCTCGCATGCTATTCCATCAATCGCTCTGGAGCCTCTCAGTGACTTTCGACATACACACACACAGTGCTTCGAAAAAAATGTGCAGTACCGGTGTTGCGAATTATTACGTTCCGATCATGCAAGATGATGTATCGCCATGTATGAAGAACACATCTAACATGTAAGATTTAATTTTTTCATACCATATCATTGATATATATTTATGTGTTTTCCTGATAAACGGTAATTTTCATGATCGAACTCGTATATCGCATCAAACATCACGTATCATGGTTAGAAGATACGCGCTAACGCCTGCATCGTGTAACGGTTTTGTGCGTGGTATAACGCTCCTTACAGGATTTCGGGATTGGTTCGAGTGGCGTGCGATAAAGAATTAAAATTCTAGAACAAGAATTTTACTTAATGGTATTTATTCAAGAAAAATACCTTTAAATGATACATGCAAACGTGATTTAACGCCTTAATACTAAAGAAAATAATTAGGTTGCGACTCTTGGTCGTTACAAAAAGTAAAGTTGATCGTCTTGGGTTGCGACTCTTGGTCGTTACAAAATAAAGCCCGTTTGAATGATCAATTAGAGAGTAATGTAACTTAAATAACTAATACAGGCGTTTAACCAAATGAAAGGAATTAGTTTATAGATAGTGACTCTCGGTCAATATAGGAGTTAGTATATAGGTAATGACTCTCGGTCGATATAGGAGTTAGTATATAGATAATGACTCTCAGTCAATATAGGAGTTAGAATAACTTAGGATCTAGGAGTTAGCTTATGTATTAGGAGATTGAATATGTTAAGTTGAGATTCAGTTAAATTGCTTCTTTGTTTCATCAGGGGCGGTATTGCCACCTGGAATAATCTCGTTCCCTCGTTGCTCAGGAGTATTATACTAACCTGAGAATAAAAATTATCAATAATTTAGCTTCATCAACTAAGTGGCCTACAAAGCGGCCTCCAAGGCAGAAAACCTCTCGTTAAACCTGGCGACTATGGCCTTAGTTTAATACGATCGGCTCGACCAAGTGTCCAGCAAGGCGGCCTCCAAAGTTGGAGCATTAGTTTTAGGTTGGAATCAGCTATTAGCTTTAAATGATTCTTCGGACCATGTAGGTCAGACATGTGATTATGGAATGAATCTCTCTGGGCTTTCTTGCCCGTATTTATACATATTCGGGGTCCTGGGAGCGCACCAATAGGAATGGATTTTGGTTTATTACGCATCAATTATTCTCGTCTCGTTCGATACGTTCTCTAGTCGGTCTACTGAGCGACTGGTGAATGCGCAGGCGCACGCGTGGAACGCTCGGTTCCCTCTCTCATTTGTCATGCACCAATTACAATCATTGCTTCTGATCCTTGCTCTCGTCGATCCGTTGATCGACTGAGGATCGCACATGCGTTTGATTCTTCCACTCCTTTACATTCAATTCTCTCCTTCGTCACACTCGCGTCTCGCGGTATCCTAGGCTAATACTAATATTAATCCTAAACACTTTTTATAAACGTAAGAATAATAAGAATATAATAAGAATATATGTATTTAACTAATTAATTAAGTTTATTAACGAAAAAGAAAAGGGGCAGTTTTGGGGTTTGTTACAATCGTATAAATATCTGGAAATTGGCATCAGCGTGCAATCTATACCACTGGTGGAAATTGTTCTTGGCGACAATCGTGGGAATCAATTGTTGTTGCATCTTCCAACATGGAAAACGCTAATGGAAAAACGCACAGACATCGAAAAACGTGCACAATTAATTGGATCACCTTCGATGCGAATTGATGACTTTATGGTAGAATTTTGTATAATGTATAATTCGCGAATTGTGAAGATGTCTCTACATAATAAGTCTTTATATTTCAACTTAGAAACTATGAAGTTTTTATTTAATCTCGAGCGTTGTATCGACCACATGTATTCGTGGCTTTCAGAAAATACGCATCTTGTCCATACGAAATTTTCAAATTTTGTCACCGTGTTACAAAGGCATGATGTCGCCGGTGAAACTTTAGATTCGCGTCACATCGCTTGTTAGAGAAAGAATACTTATCGCGCCATCTGCCAAGCCCAAACGAACCCAGGCGTGACGAATTATTGTAAGACCCCCCACCGCGCTCATGTGGAGCATCGAGCCTATCTCCCTTCCATCGATCGGTGATCGATGGAAGGGGGAGAGCTCGCGGATTCGAGGAAATCGACGGCGAATTCCTCGATCTACTAGTTGACGAGCCGTCTAACAGGTAACCACGGAATAATCGCTTCGCTTTGCTTGCTTTGCCTGAAAACGCTTCGCTAATAGTCGGAATCGGGCCGAATCCGCGTGCTTTGCGCTACTTAAACTAAAATTTGCTAACCGTGCCGGAAAGCCAGTACCGCTACCACAGAAAAATAGACAATAGACATTAATTATTGTGCTCCATAATCTCGCCGTTTTATTATAATTGTAAATAGACTCACAAGTAAGATTAAAATTTAGTGTTAAAGAGAAGGACTACTACTAAAGATAATATCCTCGCGAGTTTCCCATCCCTACGACGTGCAGTTCTGATATTCCGTTAACATTTTTTGGTCCTTCGAGCCGGAGACGGCGCCGTTTGGATTCTGGGCTTCTGGAACGTTCGGGATTCCTCGCGAGTGTTGTGGTTAACCGTCGCGCGTGACCTCTGAAACAATGAGCCACTTAATAACGAACCAACGCGATCTTAAAGGCCGAATTTCGCGCGCGTATGAAAACCTAAAGAGGCTAGGCGCGAATAATTGGACAAAGGGCAACGTATCTACGCGATTGAGAGCGCTGCGAAAGAATTGGGCCAAATTCGAGTCGCAGCACGATCAATTAATCGCCATGGCCGATGAACCGGACATCATGGACGATAAGTACTTTAAGGAAGACGAGCCGGCAGATACGGAAGAGAAATTACTCACGCAGGAGGCCCTGTTGGTCGATAAATTAGAGGAACTTACTAAATTACAACAAGCCGTAGCTAGAAGCCTTGAACGTGCAAGCAGGGACGATTCCCTACCCACTACTCGCTCCAAATCTTCGCTGCCGAAAATTCCGCTACCGAATTTCGACGGTCAGCACAAGGCTTGGCCATCTTTCCATGGTCTTTCTGCGAAACTTCTTCTTAATATGCCGGTACGTGAAGAGAACTTTGAAGCCGCGTGGAAAATGCTAGAAGAACGGTACGATAACCAGCGGTTGGCGATAAAGGCATTGATGACGGCCATCTTTAATTTACCCACGCTTACCCGAGGGTCAGGGCCTGAACTCAAAGGGCTATACTATACCTTATGCGATTCGGTCGAGTCTCTCGCTGCTTTGAAGAGACCTTTTGATGCCAGCGGCGACTGGCTGGTACACTTGGTAGTAAATCGGTTGGATCCCCAGTCTCGGCGAGAATGGGAGACGCAACTTGGGCAGACCAAAACTCCTTCGACCTACAAGGAGTTGAAGCTATTTTTAGAGGGACGCGTCAATACTGTGGAGGCCTTGGAGGAGCAGCAGAAGGTTCCAGTTTGGCGAGCTACGAAGCCCGCTGGAACACGTAAAACCGCCAAGGTCAATCAGGTGAGCAAGGCAAAACGGCCTTCGGATCCGTGTAGTCTCTGTGGGGCGGAACATTTCATATTATTCTGCGCGGAGTATAAATCCAAGAGTCCGAGAGACCGTAAGGGGATCCTGCTAGACAAACGACTTTGTTTTAATTGCCTGGGGAAACACCACGCGGCCGATTGCAAGTGCGACAAGAGATGTCAGGAATGTAATCAGAAACATCATACCTCGATACACGAGGGGGCCGCCAGCCCCGCTCCAGCGGGAGATCCAGGGGTCTCAGTTAATTTGGGCAGGTCCGAGTCGAGGGAGGGCCTCCCTCACGACGCGGTGAGTCTTCCCCCGGTGTTGCTAGCTACAGCCAGGATAGTGATGCGCTCTCCGGACGGCGAACCAAGGATCGTGCGGGCCCTTATTGACCAGGGTAGTGAAGTCTCCCTAGCAACAGAGGCACTCGTTCAATTGCTGTGTCTTCCCAGAAAACCCTCCAATGTGCATGTGATCGGTATTGGTAATCAGCGGAGGGAACGAGTGCGTGGAAGTGTTCACCTGGAGTTTTCACCGCATGGAGGCGGCGGTTCACGGCAGGCGATCACGGTGCTGGTGCTGCCCCGGATCACGGCCTACGCAACTCAAGTCAAGAAGAGAATGACCACGTGGACTCACCTGCAGGGCCTACCATTGGCTGACCCGAACTTCATGGATGGCACCCAGATCGACGTCCTGCTGGGTGCGGACGTGTACTCGCTTATCTTGGAGGACGGCTTCCGCAAGGGGCAAGAGGGTGAGCCCATTGCCCAGAAAACTACATTGGGCTGGATTGTCTCCGGACTGGCGAGTGCCTCACGCGGCGATGACTCACGTGCGACCAGTGGACTCGTCACGCTCCAATGTACGTGGGAAGACGATCTCGCTCCGCTGGTCCAACGCTTCTGGGAGCAAGAGGAGGTGCAGACGGTCACAACCCTCAATGTCGAGTACCAGGAGTGTGAGGATTATTTCACTAACACACATCAGCGCCTGTCGTCCGGGCGCTACATGGTCCGCCTCCCCTTCAGAGAGATGCAGGGGCTGGGCGAGTCCCGAGCCGGGGCCGTCCGAATGCTTTATTGAATGGAGTCCAAATGCAGTCGGGACCCCCATTTCAAAGAGGCCTACCAGTCGTTCCTACGTGAGTATGAACAATTAGTGCACATGACTAAAATTGACAAAATCTACCCAGAAAACGAGTGCTATTACCTGCCACACCACGGGGTACTCAAGGAGAGCAGCACTACCACGAAGCTACGGGTGGTGTTCAACGGCTCTCACGCTACCAGCTCAGGGAAGTCCCTGAACGACCTCCTGATGGTGGGACCCAACCTGCTACTGCGCCTTCCGGAAGTGCTGTTGCGGTGGCGCACGCATCGCATCTGCTTGACGGCGGACATAGAGAAGATGTTTCGTCAAATAGTTGTGCACCCGGAGGATCGACGTTTCCAACGGCTGCTTTGGCGAAGTCGAGAGGAGGACGCCGTGAGCGACTATGAGCTGAACAGTGTCACTTACGGTCTGGCCTGCGCCCCCTACTTGGCCATTCGCACGCTGCGACAACTGGCGCAGGATGAACGCTCCAACTTCCCACGAGCTGCAAGGATCCTGGAAAGAGACGTCTACATGGACGACGTGCTGACAGGAGCTGACTGTGAGACGGAGGCACGCAACCTTCAGCGGGAACTGCGTCTACTCTGCAAGGCGGGCGGGTTCAATCTACGGAAGTGGGTATCGAACATACCCACCTTACTGGAAGGCCTCTCAGGCGAAGAGGCCACATCGGCCGTCAACTGGGAGGAGGATACGCTTCACACGGCTCTAGGAGTCCAATGGAACGTGCGAGAGGATGCATTCCGAGTCGGAGTGCCGGAGAATCACGCTACCCAGACGGTCACCCGTCGTTCGATCCTCTCTCACATCGCTCGAATCTTCGACCCGTTGGGATTACTGGCTCCGGTAACTGTAACAGCCAAAATTTTGTTGCAATCGCTTTGGTTGTTGAAGATAGGTTGGGACACCCCGCTGCCATCTGCCGCCGGACGAGAGTGGACCAAGTTCCTGTCGGAGCTACCGAGCCTGGCAGAAGTCCGAGTACCACGCTGGCTAGGACTACATCCCAGGGTCAACCAAGTGGAGCTACACGGCTTTGCTGACGCCTCGGAGAGAGCCTTCGCCGCCGTGGTATACTTACGAGTCGTGGACCACGATGACCACGTGCAGGCGCAGTGGATCACTGCCAAGACGAAGGTGGCTCCACTGCACAGAGTCACGCTTCCGCGACTAGAGTTGTGCGCTGCTGCACTACTGAGTCTGCTCGTGACCACCACGAAGAGGACTTTGGAGCTGGACAGCGTCCCGGTACATCTGTGGAGCGATTCCAGAATTGTGCTGGACTGGATTCGAGGCGATCCGTCGCGATGGAAGACTTACGTCGCTAATCGAGTGGCGGACATCCAGAGAGAAGTACCGGATACCCCGAACCCGAAGAACCCTTCGAAAGGGCAAGGGCAGGAGGGCCGAAAGATCCCCCCTAAGCCCCGATGAGGAAGCGACCCGAGGCGGTGCTGGTCAAGGTCCCCACTACAGCAACGTACCTTGAGACGTACAAACTGTTGCTATCCAAGGGGAGGGAGACCCTCGCGGGGGTTAGGGGGGTCAAGAAGACCCAGCAGGGCCACATCCTCCTCGAGGTGGAGAAGGGGGCCAGCGTGGACGCCTTGACACAGGCGATTAGGGGGATAATTGGGGCGTACCCCGTTGGACTGTACCCCGCTCCAAAACAGGGTGTCCCTAGAGGTCAGGGACCTCGATCCCACGGTCGAAGGCCCGGAAGTCCTTCAGGACCTGGGGGGCGCCCTGAAGGTGGACCCGGGAGACCTCCGGCTCAAGATGCTGAGGTTGGGCCCTAGGGGCACGCAAACAGCCGTGGTGGAGTCCCCCCTTAACCTTCTGAAGAACCTCGGGGAGGGCGGAGTCCGTTTCAGGTCGGGCCTGTCATGGGCAAAGGCCAGGGCCCTTCCCAGAAACACGAGGTGCTACAGGTGCCACCTGATGGGGCATATGGCCAGGGATTGTGGAGCCGTCAAGGAGGGTAGCGAGCTTTGCAGAGGGTGCGGGGCGACAGACCACCAGATCGCCCGATGCCCTAGCCCCCCCAGATGTGCCGTATGCCTCAAGGAGGGGCGGAAGGGCCCTGGGGCGGTGCACGTGACGGCATCCCTCGCCTGCCCGTTTAACAGGCCGCCTAACGGAGCAGAACCCAGGACGGAGACGAAGGGTCAAGGGGGTGACGCAGCGCGAAATGGCCCTTAAGGTTGTCCAGATCAACCTGAACAGGAGCCGTCTAGCCCAGGACGTCATGGAGCATATAATGTCTCAGCTCTCGGTGGATGTGGTGGTCATCTCCGAGCCGTATCGGCAGTTGAACTGTTGGTTCAACGATGCGGCGGGAGATGCCTCCATTTGGGTGACAGGATTCAACGGCCACTTCCCAGCGATGGCCCGCCCCGTGGTGGCAAACGGGGTTGCTGCGGTCAGCTGGGAAGGGAAGGTGCTGTTGAGTTGCTACTGTTCACCCAAAGCCAAACTGGCGGAGTTTGGGGAATACCTAAACACCATCGAGGGCATAATAGCGGATACGAGGTCCGTGGGCATGGGCGTGCTCCTGGCGGGTGACTGGAACGCCAGGTCTCCGGCCTGGGGAGGAGGACGGCTGGACAGGAAGGGAACGGCGATCCTCGACCTGCTGGCCGGCCTGAGGCTGGTCCCGGTTAAGATCCCGGAGAAGTTCAGGTTCACCTTCGAGAGGAACGGGAGGAGGTCCTTCATCGACATCCTGTCCGCGGACCGTGTGACAGCCAGAGGTATCAAGAGCGAGGTCCTCAATCAAGGCTCGTTCTCTGATCACAGATATGTCCTCCATACCATTAGGAGGACAAGGGCTGTGATCAGGACAGCCGCCTGGCAGCCGTATTCCATAAAGGATATGGACGCTGCCGAGGTGGTTGCGCACTTCGGGCTGTTACGCGGACGGCGGGATGTCGATGTCGAAGATGAGGACCTAGGTGAGCCTGGACCTCCGGGTGAACCAAGGGCGGAAAGGCTGCAAAGGACCCTCGAGGAGGCCTGCAGGGACATGCTCCCGAAGAAGTCCCTCCCCCGCGGGACCCGTAAGCCCAACGGGTGGTGGTGCAAGGAGGTGGCCGTGGCAAGGGAGGCGTCCCTGAAAGCCAGGCGTAGGGTGAAGAAGCGGAGGAGGAGGGGTGGCCCGGAGGCGGAGGAGGCACGGGCTGCATACTCCGTGGCCCGGAGAGGGGTACAGGTCGCCATTTGGAGGGCCAAGGAGGCCCAATGGCTGGGCATGTGTGCCCAGCTGGACCTGGACCCCTGGGGGAGGCCGTACAAAGCTGTCATGGCCAAACTCGGTGGGCGACCACCGAGGATGACGATGACTCCGGCTCAAGTACGGAAGATACTTGACCATCTCTTTGTAACGGTACCTCCCCCCCCCCCCGGTATGGTGCTGCCCCCGAGGAAGGGGCCCTAAGGGCTATGATGACGGCCCCTGAGGTGGATATGGAGATGGTTGAGGAGGCCATATCCTGCCTCAAACCAAACAAAGCCCCGGGTTTCGACGCGGTCCCGGCGGAGGTCGTGGTCGCTGTGTCGAGGGCGTTCCGTCAGGACCTCATGGAGGCGATCACGGACACCCTAAGGAGGGATCCATCCCCGCGGCGTGGAAGAGGGCTCGGGTGGTGCTTATCCCCAAGCCCGGCAAGCAGCCCACCGAGCCCAACGCGCACCGTCCGATCAGCGTACTCCCAGCTCTGAGTAAAGTGTGGGAGTACGCTGTTAAGGAGCTGATCGAGAGGCAGATTGGCCGTGACCCCTTCTCCCCGAACCAGTTCGGTTTTAGGAGAGGGGTCGGGACAGTGGAGGCTGCCCGGTAGGTCATGGCGTTTGCCGAGGGCTGTGTGGCCACCACTAGGCCGAGACTCTGCGTGATGGTGTTGATCGACGTCCGTAACGCGTTCAACGCCATCCGCTGGGATACCATCGCGCGGGAGCTAGTGGTGAGGCGTGTGCACCCAACGGTCAGGAGGGTCCTCAGGGACTACTTCTTCGACCGTTACATTACGGTGCACGCGCAGCACGGCGAGGTCACGACCGGAGTCTGCGCGGGGGTTCCTCAGGGCTCGGTCCTAGGCCCTTTCCTTTGGAACCTCGTCTACGACGGGGTCCTTAAGACCGTTGGTCCCGGGCGTTTTGTCAAGGCCATCGCCTATGTCGACGACCTGGCAGTTATGTTCTCTGCTAGGGACGTAACTCAGGTCGAGGCAATGATGGCTGAAACGCTCGGGAAGGTTAGGGCCTGGTTCGAGTCCACTGGCCTTGAGATGGCCTCGGATAAAACCGAGGTCATCGTCTTGGCGGGCCTGCGCGCGGACAAAGGAAGGGAATTCCCGGTGATGGGATCGGTGGCGGCGGCCAAGTACCTGGGGGTCACACTGGACTGCCGGCGGAGGTTTAGGGCGCACCTTGACGGGGCGGTCATAAGGGCAGACAAGGTGGTAGGGGCCCTGTCGGCACTGCTCCCAAATGTTAGAGGTCCCTCGGTCGCCTCGAGGCGACTGTACTACAACGTCTGGGAGTCAGTGCTGACGTATGCCGCCCCGGCATGGGCGTCAGCCCTAGGGGTGGGCGTAAACCTCACCTCCATCCGACGGGCCCAGAGATCAGCCCTTATAAGGACAACGACGGCGTATCGGACGGTATCGCGCCTCGCGCTTTGTGTTCTCGCGGGGAGGATGCCCCTCGAGCTCAAGGTCGCGATGTGGAGGGAGCTCCACGACCGGAGGACGGCGGACAGGGCGGATCCAGCCGTAAGGTGCGACCCGAACGTGTTGAAGACGAGAGCGGGTGAGAGTAGGCGCAGGGCCGTGACCTCTGCCATGGCGAAATAGCAGGAGGTCTGGGACGGGATGGGCCCCGGGTACTGGACGAGGCGGCTGGTGCCCGAGGTGGGCACTTTCGCGGTGGGAGCTGGGCTGGCCCGACAGCCGGATTACTGGTTGACCCAGCTCCTCACCGGACATGGGTCCTTCGGGGCCTTAAGGGCAAGAATCGGGAAAGCCCCTAATGGGGCGTGCGAGGAGTGCGGGGCGTCGACAGATGACGCCGAGCACGTCCTCATGGCATGCCCGGCGTTCGAGGAAGAGCGCCGGGCATTGGCCGAGGCCCTGGAGGCCCCGGTGGACCCAAACACAGTGGTCCGCCTCGCGATGGGGACGGACGTGAAGTGGGGGCACCTCAGAACATTTGCGTCCACGGTCATGGGCGCAAAAGCTCGAAGGGAGGCCGTGGCTGAGAAAGCCTTGAGGGACGCCCGGGCTGCGGCAGCCAGACAGGAGGCCCAAAGGAGGGCCCTGGAGAGAAGGAGAAGGGCCCAGAAAAGAAAAAGGAATGGGGCGGCCCAAGAGGGTAGACCTCCCCCCAGTAAAAGGGCGAGGAGGCTGGTCCCTCCCAGCCCCCAATAAAGGCGGGCCAACCGGGAGACGTGGGCGTTTTAACTGTACCGCGTATTTATTCCGTTGACGTTAGGAGGGCGCGTATTTATACCGTTTCGTGTTGTGTGAATGATACTTTAGCTGTGACGTCAACCGCGTATTTATTCCGATATGTGTAAATGCTGTGATTGTGCGTTGATGTGTGAATATGTACGTAATACTTATTTATTTATTTATTAAATTGTACATACTAGGCGCGGCCTACACCGTTTTTTGAACACTGTGGTGGAAGTACTGCTTCGAGGTTCCCACCACAGTGGGGTAGGCGCCATAAAGGCGGTCATAAGAGAGGGGTTTTTAGTGGGTATCCCACCATTAGGGTGGTGAGTCCCACATAACCCCGGTACCCGTACCGGGGTATGCATCAAGCATTTTCCCCCTCTATAAAAAAAAAAAAAAAAAAAAAAAAAAAGAGAAGTACCGGAGGCCCGTTGGCATCACGTGACCGGGAACGAGAATCCAGCTGACTGCGCTTCCAGGGGCCTGGTGGCCAATCAACTACCAAGCTACGAATTATGGTGGAAGGGTCCACACTGGCTCACAGGATCCCCTCACTGGCTGACCGATACTGCAAATCAGGAGGAAGGCACAGATCTGGAGGCCCGAATCGTATCGAATCTAGTCCCAAGTGGTAAGGAAGCAGCAACCACTTACTTGATCAATAATTATTCTTCTATTCAGCGCTTGCTGAGAGTGACGGCCTGGTGTCTACGCTGGTCACCACGGCAACCAACACGAGATGGAGGGGGCCCCTACTTGTCTCCAGTTGAAGTCGAGGCAGCCCGTAATCATTGGATCCGAGTAATCCAACGCCAGGAATTCCAGGAGGAGCTCCACTTACTACAAACGGGGGCTCCGCTTGCGAGTCGCAGCAAGCTGTTGCGACTTACGCCTTTCATAGATCCCCAAGGGTTGCTGCGTGTTGGTGGTCGGCTGAGGCATGCTGCACTGCCATCTTGGGAGAAGCACCCGATCATTCTACCAAGGAAGGGACATTTCACGGAATTATTGATCGATGAGGCTCATCGGAGAACGCTTCACGGAGGGACTCAACTTACGTTGGCTACTTTACGCCAAAGATACTGGATCCTGGGGGGACGACAGCGAGTCAAGACCCACATCCACAACTGCGTTACCTGTCTTCGCTGGAGGGCTGCGCCTGGCCGGCAGTTGATGGGGAATCAACCCGCCTGCAGGGTTACTTCAGCCAGACCCTTCCTACAAGTGGGTCTGGATTATGCTGGGCCGTTTACCCTGTTGGCCTCGCGAGGCAGAGGCCAGCGAACACACAAGGGTTATGTTGCCGTTTTCCTCTGTCTAACCACGCGTGCCGTCCACCTAGAAGTAGTCTCTGATTACAGCACTGAAGCTTTCCTCGCTGCACTGCGGCGTTTTACGTCAAGGAGAGGTCTCTGCCAAACCATCCACAGTGATCGAGGCACAAACTTCGTGGAACCACTTTGCAGCAAAAGTGAGGTTATGCAGGCTCACTTACTCAACGATGGCATCACTTGGAGGTTTAACCCTCCTGCGGCTCCACACTTTGGGGGGATTTGGGAGGCGGCCGTCAAGTCTACCAAGCACCACCTACGCAGGGTGGTCGGGGATCAACACCTGACCTTCGAGGAAATGACGACCCTGCTTACCCAAATCGAAGCTTGCCTCAACTCTCGACCACTACAACCACTGAGTGATGATCCAGGAGATGTCACGGCCCTTACACCGGGGCATTTCCTAATCGGCGAAGCTCTCCTCGCCATTCCGGACCCGCCTGTGGAGGACGTACCCAGGTCACGATTGTCACGGTGGCATCTACTACAGCAGATGAAGCTGCAGTTCTGGCGTAGCTGGTCGCGAGAGTATCTCCAGTCTCTTCAAGCTCGCATCAAATGGATGCGGCCTCACCCACAACCACGGGTTGGGGACTTATGTATACTGCGCAATGAACTTCTGCCACCCAACAAGTGGCCACTCGCGCGAATCACACGGTTGATACCCGGACCGGACGGGTTAACGCGCGTAGTACACGTCAAAACTGCGCGATCGGAGTTTGTGAGACCAATCGTGAAATTAATATACTTACCTTCTGTACAGAACACTGAACTTACGGAGCCCGCTTCCAATACACCGCACTGATTTCACTACTCTATCGAAGGACGATCTCCACATGGGCCGGACGGCGGCGACGCGAGCCGCAACCGATTACGCCATACTAATGAGGCCAATCAGCGTCAAGCCTGCAGGAGCATTCATTCATCTCTCGACGAAGGCGGGCGGGAAATGTTAGAGAAAGAATACTTATCGCGCCATCTGCCAAGCCCAAACGAACCCAGGCGTGACGAATTATTGTAAGACCCCCCACCGCGCTCATGTGGAGCATCGAGCCTATCTCCCTTCCATCGATCGGTGATCGATGGAAGGGGGAGAGCTCGCGGATTCGAGGAAATCGACGGCGAATTCCTCGATCTACTAGTTGACGAGCCGTCTAACAGGTAACCACGGAATAATCGCTTCGCTTTGCCTGAAAACGCTTCGCTAATAGTCGGAATCGGGCCGAATCCGCGTGCTTTGCGCTACTTAAACTAAAATTTGCTAACCGTGCCGGAAAGCCAGTACCGCTACCACAGAAAAATAGACAATAGACATTAATTATTATGCTCCATAATCTCGCCGTTTTATTATAATTGTAAATAGACTCACAAGTAAGATTAAAATTTAGTGTTAAAGAGAAGGACTACTACTAAAGATAATATCCTCGCGAGTTTCCCATCCCTACGACGTGCAGTTCCGATATTCCGTTAACATCGCTAAAACTATATGCCACAGCGAATACTTCGACGGTGAATCTCTTGTCGATTGCGAACTGCTGGCATGTGCCATGAATGATATTGTTGACGCCGCACGCAGCAAATGTTAAATTGTACAATTAGTACATTATTTGTAACAATACATTTCATAAACGTATATAATGTCTCAATTTTATTTACCCGTCTTCCTCCTCGTCACCTAATTTTAAGATTCGACGTTTCAATAATTACTATTTCTCTGCGTTGTGGAAAAAAAACATTCTGCCGACGCTGCATAATTCTATTTCGTTCGAGCGTTCTTCGCGTCGTGAAAATGATGTCACGTTGCACGGCTGCTTCAGAGGAGACAAATTACACACGATCGCGCGAGACGCTGCGGCGTTAAGATTGAAAATCATTTTTGTAAAAATTGTTGGGTTTAGAATAAAATGTGATAGTGGGGGGAAGCAATTGTAGCTCTATTTAAGCCAGTTCCCGGACGCTATTCAATCAATCGCTCAGTAGCCTCAGTGACTTTCGACGGATAAAATAGTGCTCTGAAACAAAAATGTACAGCACCATTGATGAAATACTCGCTGAGTGCGAGGATTATTTCGTTCCGATTGTGCGAGATGATGGTGTAGCTCCATGTGGGGAGAATATATTGTTACGTTTTCGCGTAGACATTATATAAGTTTAATGTGTAATAACAGAATGTGAACATCAACAAGGATAACAGTAATTAAATAACTGTAATTAATCAGATAGAGGTGTTCGGGACTACGTCTGTTCGCAATGGCGTCTGTATCTCAAGTCACAGCTTGACAGGCGATCGATCAGATCGCCTTCTTCTCACTGTCCCTTGTCTTCGTCGTGAGCACCAGCGGGCCATGGATTCCATCCATAGGGTGCTCGCAACAATATATAATGATTGGAAACGCATAATTTTCACATCTTCTCAAAATTTTTATGTTTGTTCCTAATACGAACGGGCAATTTCATAGCTTTGATTGTTCTCTTAGTCCGCGTCAAGGATCGCGTATCATGGTTAGAAGATACGCATTAACATCCATGGGTAGCAAATATTTGGAAATTGGAATCAACGTAGAACGTACAGTCGATGTAGAAGTTCTTCTCGGCGACAATCATGGAAATCATCTCATATTATCATGGCATATATGGGGTTTGCTATTCGATAGCTGTGAAACCATCGAAGAATGTGCACAATTACCTGGATCACCTTCGATGCAGATTGATAGTTTAACGGTGGATTTTTTTCGGATCTTTGATTCACCAATTATAAAGATTACACAATGTGATGATACACTATATTACACACTGGACACAGTATCATTTTTATTTTATCTTCAGCCATGTATAGAATATATGTATCCGCGGATGTATCAAACTGCGGAAAATGCGAGAGTAAAATTTAAAACTTTTGTTAACGTGCTACAGCAGAGCGGTGTTGCCGGCGAAACATTAGATGCGCGTCGTGCTGCTAAAATGATACGCGATAGCGAACATTACTGTGAGGAGTATCTTGTAGATTGCGAACTGGTAACATGCGCCATCAATGTTATTCTAGCTCATGCTCGTAGGAAGAAAAAATGTTAAATTCTATTGTTTTAATTTTAAATAAAATTTCTTAAACACATATTTTTTCTGCATTTTATTCACCCGTCTTCCTCCTCGCCACCTAATTTTAAGATTCGACATTTCTGCTTTCCTCGCCACTTAATTCTATTTCGCTCGAGCGTTCTTCGCGCTGCCAAATGACATCATCGCATGCAGGAGTCTCGAGGGATTCGAGTTACGCACAATCGCGCGAGACGCTGCGACGCTAAGATTGAAAATCATTTTGAAAATTTTTAGAATGCATGCGATTGTACCCATATTTAGTGTTGTCTCTTTCCCTCCCTAGAATTTTAGCTTTAAAATAATGCTCTGTCTCTTTCCCTCCTTCGAAGACGCAGTGTAAAAAGCCGACATTGCCCGACATTGTCCGAAACAATTTCTGATAAAAATAAATTATTATTTCTCTGTGTTGGGGGGGGGGGGGGGGGGGGGAATTTCATCACATAATGGTTTGGAAAAATATTTGGGGGTGGACCAAGATCTGATAGAGATTTTTCGGGGGTCATTCCCCCCTGAAAAGTTTCCGGCGACGGGCCCGGTCTCCGCGGCGGCTCGGCCCGGAGTGATCCCCTCCATCATCGCGGCTTCCACCACTCCGCGGCTCGTGCGCGCGCAACCGGTCTTCCTCTCCCCGCAGGCCCCGCGCCCATGTTTCCCTCCGCCGCACTCCCCCGCGCGCCCTCACTTACCCCCGCCCCCGCGCTCCCCTCAGAGGACCTGCGTTGGAATTCCCATTACCCTACTACTAATACTGAATACCTTCATTTTATTTGCAACCCACTTTCCAGCAATCGGTGACCGCGCCGTAGTAAACCCCTTCAAACATTTCAAGTAGTATGAAGTGTGAAGGCGTTGTTTCGGCTACTGGCACAACCGCCGGCGTTAGCTTTATTTAGATAAAGAAAGCAAGATATAGAAAAGGAGGCTAGTTTTTCCACTGTCTCCAACGTGCGCGCCATGCATTCGCGTGCGCGCCTAGCAGAGCGTCGGCCCATTTCGTGCGCGCAGCCTCATACATTAGACCCTTTCAAGTGGACGAAAACGTCGTGCGTGGCGCGCGGTTGCACTAGTGGGACCCTGCCATTATACCCCAGTATACCAAGTTTCGTTGAGTTTCCTTTCGATTTGGCGTGGGAATCGATTTTTGATGCTGACTGTGTCATTTTTTACCACTGTGGGCCGCCCCTACAGGTGTATCCCTACCCTTACATAACTATCAAGCAGATTCTGCAGTTTATTAAATAATTAATTCTACTTATTTAAAAAAGTATTTATTTTATTCTTTAATAATGTACAAGATTGGTGATCACAATTTTGACAAAATAATGTAAGTAGCGCATATAAATCCAAAGAGGGACTTCCAACATTTACAATTACAAATCCACGTCCTGTAACCACTGGTACCTTGTAGGGCCGATATCAGAAAATTTCATTCAATATTTTCAACTTCTTTTTTGTGTAGAAGCATCATGTTTCCTGTTGTGTGAGCGCTGAAAACAAACACAATATTAGTATAAAATTAAACGTAACGTATGAATAAACAGGATACATGCGATACTTACTTCATGTACAGCTCCACACAGTACACACCCTAGGCGATCATGCATGCTTCTGCGAACATTAACATTTATAAGAAAACATGTGTTAAATTATTATCTACTAAACAAGACGCTAAACATTAGCACTTTCAGCATAACCATACTTTTCTGTCTTGCAGATGATGTGAATCTCGATTTCCGCGTCATAGATAATTGGAAATTATTCAATTCCATAATTACGACGCGATCGCGTCTGGAAGCTAATTCCCCCCTTCCCCTCTACTCATAGGCACACTGAGCGACAATGTCTCTATACACGAAAGATAGCGAAATTGACAGGTCGTCGGAGCTATTTTAGCCTTATTATCTTATTTTATGACATAATCCCGGCGTTTTTACATGATTAAGCGAATCATTTTTTTTTCGAACCCATATGTCGTTTTACTTAATGTATCAAGCTATTTGTCTAAAAGATATAAGAATTATTCTGAATTAATAGTTATCAAAATGATACTTTTAGGATTAAGAGTTATGACGTCACGTTGTGCTCCCCCACTTGACGCCAGTAGGTTTCGCCTCGAAAGCATAATTTATAAATGTCACGTTGCTGTCATTCAATCATAACCTGCTAAGTGTTAGTTGTTAACATTTTTGAAATGTCACGATGGTAAAGAAGATCTCGCGCGATAGCGGCGGGACGTGATCGGCGGTACATTTGCTTGGTACGTGGAGGGTTCGCTCTTACCGACGGAAATTTGGAGCGAGAATTATGATTCGTAGGAACATCAACGTCACTTTAGGACTAGTTAACGGTACTATTGGAACAATTATTTCAGTCACTCGATCTATTGACAAAAAAGATGATATCGACAAAATAACCATTGTCCTTCCAGGAGGCAAAGAATGCGCTACAGAAAGAGTTTCCGTTAAATTTGAAGTTATGGAAAAGGTGTTCGTTGTTAGAAAACAATTTCCCATATGTCTTAGCTATGGTATCAGTATACACAAAAGTCAAGGCTTGAGTTTGGCAAATGGTATCATTGACGCCCGCTAATTCCTCAAAACCGAAGCTGAAAATCTGAGCACTGAATTGATTTGTGGCCAATAAAGGCATGTCAAGTATAAAAAGTGACAGAGGAATCAGTGTTCGAACGGAGAACGAGAATACAATTGGAATTAGCAAAGTTGATTTCACAATCTTTGCGTGAGAACTTTTTTAGTGTTTTTCGTGAATTAAAGGTACAATTGGAATTAGCAAAGATGATTTCACAATCTTTGCATGTGAACTTTTTTCGTGAATTAAAGGGAATTAGCTTCTTTCATACATGAGTCATGTTTATGGGTTAACTTTACCGGAGGTTCAGGCACCGATTAACAGCCAGAAGTGGCAGTTAATGCATGTTTGCAGTAGAGGGGGAAATAGGAATATATACCTACGTATACTCAGCGATTTTACTTTTAAGGAAAAAGGAAAAATGGCTAGGAATAATAGATTCGTAAATTTGAACATTTTTGAGCATGTGGAAGATGAGGAAAATGATGAATTATTTGGTACAAGACGGCCTTATATTGTGAGAGTGAGGAGAGACCATTTAGGTATTTGGGATGAGTTTGATTTTCGCTGTCGTTTCCGCTTGAAAAAAGAAACTGTAATTATAATTAAACAAGCCATTGAAGGGAGATTACAAGTTACTTGCAACATGTATGTATTTTGATTATGTGAATATTAGGGCGAAGCGAAACTATATAAGCAAAAATTTAAATTTGAATTTTCAGTTGACCTTATACCAATTCAACCATATGGTATACTATGATCTCCAAGGATACACATGGTTAGGAATAAAATAAATATATCGAAGTATCTATAGTAGATTGAATTTCTTCTTTCAATCCTGGCCATGTGTATTCTTGAAAGGTCATAGTATACCATATGGATGAATTTGTCTTGACAGTCGCTTTCATATTGGATAATCCAATATACAGCATTCCATTTAAAAAACTGAGGGTCACCTCCGTTTCAAGGAAAATATTGCGAACACCAAAAATTGAGTTACCGTATTGTTGCGAGCACCCTATGGATGGAATCCATGGCCCGATGATGCTCGCGACGAAGACAAGAGACAGCGAGAAGAAGGCGATCTGATCGATCGCCTGTCAAGCTGTGACTTGAGATACAGACGCCATTGCGAACAGACGTAGTCCCGAACACCTCTATCTGATTAATTACTGTTATTTAATTACTGTTATCCTTGTTGATGTTCACATTCTGTTATTACACATTAAACTTATATAATGTCTACGCGAAAACGTAACAATGGTGTCAGAAGTGGGATGCCCACTCGAAGTGGGATGCCCACTCGAAGTGGGATGCCCACTCGCGCATCCGCGGCCTTCGCGAAGCCTTCTCCTGCAGCGACGGACCCTTCTATACAAGAGCTGTTCACCTCCCTCCAGTTTGGCATCACGGAACAGATTCGGGAATTACGGAGGGACAACGAGACCCGCTGGCAGAGGGAAGACCGGCGCAGGGAAGAAAAAGAAGCCGCAGACCGACAAACCCAGGCGGTTCTCGAGGCCCGGATGACAGAAATGGAAAATCGCATCCAGGTCGTAGTCTCCTTGTTACAGGGTGCCCGCGGCTCGGTTGACAGCGGCACGAATACTCGGGGTGCGGAGACAGTCGCCAATGTACATAACGATACACATAATAATGTAAATAGCGATGTACATAATGGTGTAAATAGTGATGTAAATAGTGTTCCCCCGGCGCATGTCACCACACCCGTCGTTGCGCCTGCCGCTGTCTCCTTTTCGGAACCACACGTACTCCGCTTGGGGTACGCTGTGAAACCGACAGTTTTTGATGGGAAAAATTCGTGGGAAGAGTACAGGGTACAATTTGACACGATCGCGCGCGCGAATGGTTGGAATGACCAAAAAAAGGCTACAGCCTTGATTGCTGCCCTCGGGGGCACGGCAAGGAGCGTCCTTACGACGCTCTCCGCAGCTCAATGCGAG
Organism: Andrena marginata; assembly: GCA_963932335.1. Classification (NCBI taxonomy): domain Eukaryota; kingdom Metazoa; phylum Arthropoda; class Insecta; order Hymenoptera; family Andrenidae; genus Andrena; species Andrena marginata. The sequence goes on from OZ010664.1 coordinate 15,117,094, forward strand.
AACTTCGCGGAATTGGTTTCCGCGCTGGAATTCCGCTACGGGGCGAAAAACCTATCGAATTTGAACTATGTACTCTTCCAGAGCCATAGGCAGCGAAGAGATGAGAGCATCTCCTCGCTCGCCACAAATATAGAACGATTAGCGCAGTCCGCTTTCGCCGAGTGCCCGGCAGAAACCCGCGACAAACTTGCCGCGTCCCAATTCGTAACGGCATTGTCGAGCTCGGTTACGCAGCGGGAACTGCGACTCGGCGGTTTTACATCTTTACGGGCCGCCGTGACCAGGGCCCTCGAGATCGAGGCCGTCGAGAGAATGTCTCGCAGCCCCGCGGGCGAGTCACGAGAGAAGTACTCGGAAAAACGGAAAGCTAAACCCTCCAACACGTTTGAAAGGTACCCGGCCAAGAAGCGGAGGTCCGAACAACCCGAGGATCGAACGGACTACACGGAGAAGACCTGCTGGCAGTGTGGAAAGACCGGACATCTCCAGAAGGACTGCTTCGGATGGAGAAATTGAGAAGAACAACACCAAGAGAAGGAGCGAAGAGAGGCCGTTGGACGGTGATAGCTGGGCTCAACTGATTTGGGGGAAGCACCGGTCGACAACACCCAGAACCAGACTAATGCTGTCGTGTGAGCGTACGGATCTGCTGCAACGAACAGGCGCCGGAAATGCGCAGAGTTGCAGAGCTGTGACGAAGGGAGTTCGAGAGCGAATATCATCACGGCATAACTGAGTACGAAGACGCGACGGAGGGAGTTCGAGGGCGAATACCGTTGCGGGATAGCTGAGTACGAAGTTGCGGCGGAGGGAGTTCGAGGGCGAATACCGTCGAGAGATCCATGAAGCGCTACGACGGAGGGAGTTCGAGGGCGAATACCGTCGAGAGATCCACGAAGCGCTGCGACGGAGGGAGTTCGAGGGCGAATACCGTCGCGGAGTCGGCGACCCATAAGAGAGAGCCCAGGATGATGAGTCCGGTGTACACCTGGAGCGTTAGTTCGAAGACGAAGTCCTGGAGTGAAGAGTCAACCACCAACACTCAGGATTCGAAGAGTGAAAGGGAAGTGCCCAAAACTGCAGTCCGACTGGGAAGGACCCTACACGGTGGTGGACAGGATCAATGACGTCGTCTACAGGATCCAACGATCACACAGGAAGAAGTGCAAGGTGGTCCACGTGCGCCGCCTTGCGAAGTACGAAGGACAACTGCAAGAGGAGTGAAAATGTCGCTGGACCACCACTGGACTCAAGAAAGAAGATTAGACTAAGCTAATCTGGTGGACTGGGCTGCGGAGGCTGCCTTCGTAGCCCGGCCCCCCTTTTTTTGAGTCTGTTTCAGGTAACACGATACCCCACGACGAGGGACAAGGTGTCAGGCGACTACCACCGCGGTCGGGATACGCGCTCCCGAATTCCCCGAATGTGCCACAATAGCGTGGCAGTCCGCAGCGGGGTGCGGACATACGTGAAAGCGCCCCGCTAGCCCCCTGGAGGAGACCCTGCGAGCCCCTGGCACGGCCAGGATGGAGGATCTCGCGGGGTACCCAGGAAAAAGAAGGAGAGAGGGTGGACAGCAGGAGGGAAATGGCATCCCCAATCACCAGACGGACAAGCGCTGCTTGGACCGGCTGGAGGGGATGTCGCGGAAACGGGAGCGCTAACCGGACGTACAGGACGGTCCCCTGGAACAACACCAGAGGCCACGAAGAGGAATGGGGCCATCACGAAGCCAAGGGCTGGAGAAAAGAAAAAAGAGAAGACGGCCAGGGCTGGCGAGGCGGGTGGCTGGGCTGGAGGTTGGGCCGCTTGCATGCTTGTGACTAGCTGCAACCCTCTGCTTGCGTGCTCGGCCTTCCTTTCCTGCTTTTCGACTCGTACGGCCCCAACGAGCTACCTTCGGTTCCCGTCTAATAAGAGCGACGTTTCTTTTACAAGGAAATTCTGGAAAACTGGACTACTGGAAGAAAGTCGAGAACGAACCAGGACGAAACGCCGGAGCGGCCAGATCGCAGGGGACGACGGACGGAGCGGAACCGCCCAGGGAAGTTCCGGAACGTCGCGGGATTCCACCGTTGGAGCTCCAGAGGAACGTCGTCGCTGGACTTCCGCCGAGGGAACGCAGGGAACTAGTCGTCAGACCATAAAAAGGACCGGACCTCTCGCCAGTCTCTACCCAAGAAGAAGATGCGCCGTCAAAGAAAACGAAGCCCATACAAGAAAGAAGTACGTAAGTCCGAAAACGCAAGGAGCCATGTACCCACGCCTTGCCCAGGGTTTTTGGGGTGGTTTTTCCCCTGGGCGTGAAGGTGAATGCCGAGACGACGGACGGAAGAGGCCACGTAGCGTTCTTCCCACTCTTCCGGACCAGGGTACGGTTACAGACAGAGGAGAAGTTACAGCGGTCGGGACGACCGCTTCTCGAGAGGGGGGAGCAGTGTTGCGAGCACCCTATGGATGGAATCCATGGCCCGATGATGCTCGCGACGAAGACAAGAGACAGCGAGAAGAAGGCGATCTGATCGATCGCCTGTCAAGCTGTGACTTGAGATACAGACGCCATTGCGAACAGACGTAGTCCCGAACACCTCTATCTGATTAATTACTGTTATTTAATTACTGTTATCCTTGTTGATGTTCACATTCTGTTATTACACATTAAACTTATATAATGTCTACGCGAAAACGTAACAGTATTATGTTCTGTATAAAAAACAGTAAAAGTCTTCCTTCTTCAGTTTTTTACAAATACTTACCATATTCGAGAAAACTGTATAAGAATAACACTTGGCCGCTGCGAGCACCGCACGGCTCAGCGAGTCGAGCCGGTGTGATTTGACGCAGCGCCAACTTTCGGCAATTTTCACAAGGCCAATTTTAAAATGTCCATATTTTTGAAAATTAGTCCATCAAGGGAAAGGATAGAACTATATTCCCCTATTTTTTCAGATTTTTAAAATCGCGTCCGGTGTTAAAAAACTGCATTTGTTTAAAATAACTGCACAGAAATGGTTAAAAAAAATTATTTTTTAAACTGAAATAATTTTTTCTTAAAACCTCAATGTCTTCTCTATAAGCACCGTGAAGCTCGTCTCCACCCGTTTACTACTTCCATAGCTATAATTTACTGAAAAAATGTTAGCACTTACCTTCAAACAGCTGTAAAATCGACATTTTTCAAAATTTTGAAAAATCCTTTGAGGTACATTTAAATATCACTAAAGACTACAACATATTCAAATTTCAGCAACATCCGAAATGTTACTCCGAAAAGTGTCCGATTTCGCGTGGAATGTCCCTTATGTAAACCGCATATAAGCTTTCGAATAAGACCAATTCCGAAAAAATCGGTCCACGCATGCTAGAGATATCGTAATATCGTCTCATGGAATTGTCAGAAATGGTAAGAGAAAATTTTTCTTCTCCAGTCGAAAATTTGTCGTCGTCGACATAATACGTATACACATACACTGTTTGGGAATGCACTAATTCCCAAAGCCTCCACACTCGCTCTCGGCGAAGCATCTCGCGGACTCAGCTCATAGACACTGATCGATGATCGATCCACTAATCAGTGACGCGGATCGACGGCCGGCTACCAATCGGCGACGCCGAGCGACCGTCAATCATCCAATCAGCGCATCGCATGAAGCGGTTTCGGTTCGAGAAAACGATTCACGACAATTGATCAACCAATCAGATTTCCCCACGTCGATCTCTCTCGAGCATGTTCGAGAAGACGTGTAACGGAGACTCTCAGCCATTGAAATCAATCTTGTTCACATCGAGTACGTGAAAAGACGTGTCGTTCGCGATCACAGAAATTTCAACTGTAATGTGTGAAGTCGTATCCTCACCTTTGCTCTTGGCTGGATACTCTCTCAGCAAGTTCTCACGCTCATCCAAAGTATTTCTCACCTCTTTATAACGCGCGGATTGTTTTGGAATCACGTGCTCCGTGCAACCGCGTGCTCTGAGCGCGTGGGTTCTGGACGAGATTACACGCGTTAAAATTCGCTGCACTGCGTGCAAAATCTCACCGCTCAATCATAGTTAAACTCGACTCACTCAACGAGTGTAAAAATAAAAACAATCATTTTACTCAATACTGTGTTGTGTGCACCTCTTCACTGCTGAGCCATAACCTCACTCTTCCATCGGCGTGCTCAACCACCTTAATTTCAAACCCACACCTATCAGTTTCGCACATATGTTTCGTTCGTCGACTCTCGGGATCATTCCGCAGAGTATATATCCTTATATATACCTTTATACTCTTATATACCTACCCTTATACCCTTACACCCTTATATACCGTTATAGCCTTATACCCTTATACTCTTATATATACACCCTTCTATACCCTTATAACTTTACACCCTTATATACCCTTATACTCTTATATACCCTTATACCCTTACACCCTACTCTTATATAATCTTACACCCTTATATACTCTTATACTCTTATATACACTTATACCCTCACACCCTTATATACCGTTATACCTTTATAGTCTTATATACACTAATACTCTTATATACTCCTATATCCTTACATCCTTATGCCCTTACACCCTTATATACCCGTATACCCTTATACTCTTATATACCCTTATACCATTATACCTTTATATACCCTTATATACCGTTACACCTTTTACCATTTACCCTTTACCCTTTACCCTTCACCCTTCACCCTTTACCCTTCACCCTTCACCCTTCACACTTCACCCTTCACCCTTCACCCTTCACCCTTCACCCTTCACCCTTCACCCTTCACCCTTTACCCTTTACCCTTATATATCCTTATATACCGTTATACCTTTTATACCTTTTACCCTTTACCCTTATACCCTTATATATTTTCATATTTCACTGTTGAGCATCGGAAAATATTATTCGAGATATTCGATTTTGAAAAAATGCAAATTTTCAACTTTGAACATCTTTTGAGTTCAAACAGTAATAGTTATTCGGTTGCTTATTACGTCAAATTATTCTATGAACTCTCGCGATTACAACGATATAAGTTATTATTGCATTATTAGACGCAACCCCAAACGCAACTTTTTCTCACTAGGCTGTTTCGAGTTTCGAAAATTTGATTTTTTGGCCCACCCTACTTTGTTTTTTTACGTGCAGGAAATCCGGAACGGATACCCCAAACCTCGGGGGAGGCTCGGGGTTATGTTGGGCTCCAACCAACTAAAACCTGCGCGGTAACCGCCTAGAGCGGGAGATCTGGCAAGGAAGATGACCGTTCTTGCGCGAGATCAAACTAGCAATACGTTCGCTAGGCCATCCTCCAAGACCCCGGATCCCCGCGCTCGTTTGCCAGAGTTGGCACTTTCCCAAGGGGGAGAGAAGCTCCCCGGGAGAATTCCCCGCTATCGCCGGGGTAACGCTGCGGGCCACACGCCAGCGCCACCCTCTTCCTGGGTCGCTGCTAAACAAGGGCGGGTGGTGCCCCCCGGCACCTCCGCCCCACGACCCCGCGACCGATCGCGCACTTCCCGGCGTCGACCCCGTGGGAACTAACCTCCGGGCGGGGGCGGTCGGCTAGCCGTAAGGGCGCCCAAATACCGCAAACCCCGGGGGGCCACAAACCGGTCGGGGACCCGAAGGTCAGAACCCAACCAGCCCCCGGGCGAGCGGCTGGCTATGCCAGAAGGGCAGCCGAACTCGCCCCACGCGCGATCGATGGCGACTGGGAGCGACACTATTTGGCCGCTCCCGGGAGCCCTCTATAGCAGAGAGACTCCCCATCCCCTCCCCTGCCGCACCATGCACCCCGCCATAGTGCGGTCTCTGCGGCCACCGCGCCCTGTACAGCGGCCCTTCACAGGGCCACTCCCACCCAGATGCACCCCCGCCCCCGGGAGCGATGGAAATGCGCGCGCGCGCCCCCCAGGAGAGGGGCAAGAGCCGGGCCCACGCAAGGCCCAGGCCAGACACGAGGCGAATGGGGTCGAGGGCAACGGGACCACGTAGATCACCACAGCTGTCGCGGCAACATCCCCGGGCCCGGGCATCCCGCACGACCAGGAGCCGAACAGGCCACAGGGGGCCTGACCGACAGCAACCGCCCAGAGGTCCGCGGGTCACGGCCACAGGGCCACCCCACGCCCGCGCGCACCCCACCCAGACCCAGCCCGGACACAACCCCAACCCCGCACCCACGACGCGCGTCCGCGCCCCCGACGAGGGGGCGGTTGGTTGGCCGACCCTTAGCCAGGAAGGCAGCATCCTCCCACGGCCCCCAGGCAAGGAACAAAGTTCCTCACCCAGCGCCCGACGGAGGACATCGCCGTTTTCCCAGAGCCCCCTCACCACGCTCAAGGTGGTCGACCCTGGAGGGGGTGGCCCACCCTACTACCCATACCGACAAATGAAAAGCATATATATATGTTTAATATTTAATATATATTTTTATATTATTTATAAATTACATTTATTAATAATAATTAATAATATATATTTATAAATTACGGCCGCCACGACCCCGACCACGGCCCCGGCAACGGCACTGCGCCAGGACCAGCGCTTGGAGCGTGCTTGCTTGCGCGCGGAGGCTCTGAGCCGGCTCCCGCACCACCTGAAGGGCGGCCCAGTGTTGCTGCTGGGCTCTAACCCTGCGGCCACTCCTTTTGTGGCGCGGGGTTGCATATCCTCCTGTAATTAGTAAAACTAAAAGAAATGGAGTCACTTTTACTTGATCTCTTATGTAAATAATTAATTAATGCTCAAATCTGGTTAATTCTTATGAAACTCTATCTTAATTTTTAAACTTGTTTCAATAAAATTCTGCAATGGTTAATTTTCTACTAATCTTTTATATAATTAATGTATTAAGGGGGTAGACACGGATAATACAGCGCTCTGTATACCGACACAATCTGGCCCTAAACATGGGTTTGTGCGCTGACTTTTTTTGGCCTTATATGAGCAAATTTTGGGCTGGGCGAGGTCTCATTCGAAAGATGAAGGTTCAATGCAGCCCGCTCTGGTCATAGTTCAAAGAGATTGTGTTGATATGTAATAATACGAGTGTCCAAAGTAGAGAAAAAATCGACAAAATGCACTCGCAAATTCCATGTATTTTTAGGTCACTAAAAGAGTTTTCTGCCCCAAAGATGAGCAGAGCGGGCTGCATCGAACCTTCCTCTTTCGAATGAGACCTCGCCCAGCCAAAAATTTGCTCATATAAGGACAAAAAACGTCAGCCCGTGATTGCATTCCCAAATACGAGTTCTGCCATATTGGCGATAATATAGAGCAAGTCACGTGACAAATTTAGTTGAGCTAGTGGATACGAGATGGCGCCTACTCGGGAGGACTGCCAACGTGGAATCATAGCAAAACTGAGGCGTTAGCTGGATACACGAGCTACAGTAAAACCGTGATGCAGTCAATATATGCATTTTCGGACGATTGTAGGTTAGGTTATATGCATTTTAGGTATACATTGGCGAGGAACTGCTGGGAATGAATACATTTACTAAAGCTTTTATCGTAACACGTACATCACTTGAAATCGCTGTCGCATTTATGTTATAGTAATTGAGACAGTTAGAGCAACAACGGAATAACCTGCAAATCAATTTTTCCTATTGTACATTGATGGCTTAGTGCACACATATTGTATGTCCACTTTTAGCGTGTTTTGAGAAAAACAGGTTCAAACATTCAATGGTACTTTATAATTAAATAAATACTTTTTGCATTATTGTATTAATATATATATGTAATATAGGTATCACTGAAAATATGTAATTAGTAGTATAAGTTAGAATCTGCAAAATTATAATAATAATTCCATAACAATACTTCGAAGGTGGACATGCTATATGTAACCAAGTACAGAGGAGGACATAGTATACTGACAATGAATGATATCGTATACAAATGAACGAAAGGAATAATAACTGGAAATAATCTCACTTCAATATTATATTTATTTTGAAAGTAACAGGAATAAAAAAATAATTATTCCCTTTCATTTTCGCAGTTGTCATTTTCGTAGTTTTCATTTTTGTCAATGTCCATGGGTGTTGGAATTACATTACGTTGTGATTTTGCTAATGGTATGCTATTGATAAATGCCCTGTAGTATCGAGGAATAATTCCGTTGGAAGATACAGAAGATCTATTTTCTTCGCGATAGATATAGGAAGACTTTTTTAAAAAAATTTATTTATTGTCACATTTTCCAAGAATATTTTCGTCCTTGTAACGTTCCGCTACCACCGCCATAAATTTTTCCTTTTATTTTTCATATATATTGTTGATTTCCTTTATATTATACGTAAGATTGTATACAACGCGTGCGAGAGCGTGTTCAAACAGCGCGCGAAAGACCGAGTGACGCGCAACGCATGCGCATAACCTTTAATTCAAACAGTAAACTCAGTGCCGCGAGAGAATCAAGCGCGCGTGCGCACATCGAACGAACAACCGGACGCCGAATTATCCGACCGTAGTGCGCGAGTGGCGCGAAACGGATGTGAATATTAATTGGTGCGCGAGATCGCGCAGCGAGTGATTGGTGCGGGCCAAGTACCGCAAATCGGTATAAATAGAGGCCCGCCAGCAGCAGGAAGTCAGACTTGGTTCTGCAACCGAACCTAACCGAGGCCGCTTCCATCAGCCCCTCAGTCTAGCAGATCTAGAAGAAGTTTATCTTAAACTCAGAACCTCCACATCCTATACGAGGCCGCTTTTTACAGCCCCTCAACTTCCATACGAGGTCGCTTTCTACAGCCCCTCAACTTCCATTCGAGGTCGCTTTCTACAGCCCTCTCAACTTCCATACGAGGTCGCTTAATACAGCCCCTCAATCTTGAACCAAGACCATACCTACCAGTACTTCCATCACGTACTCCAAAGCGTGGGCCAGCTTATAGGCACCAGAAGTCGCTACAATCTGAGGGAAGGCATCTACCAAGATTCAACTACCATCTGGCAAAGCCCTAACCGGCTACCTGGCTACCATCTGAGGTCGCTTCCATCCTAGAAAGCGTGGGTAAGCTGACAGGCAACTGGAAGCTACTACAATCAGAGAGAAGGAATCCTCTCGAAGTTCTCAACTAAAAACATTCTAAATCGACCTAGCGTCATTTCTCGTACCGACTTCGTGTCAGGACTCTACATTTAATTAACGATTTAGTATCGCACCTCTATGTTCTATATTAATCAAATAATCTTTGTTGCCGACCTAGCGTCAAATTCTATCATTACCGATTAAGGGCCGAAAAACGAAATTATTATTTAATACCGACCAATACGCCGTAGCGTAATTACTTAACGACCACGCGTCGTAACTTATGTTCAATATCGACCTAGCGTCAAAACCTTTATTTGAATAAACCATTATTGTTATTTATATCCAAAGAAGGACTCTCGTTTCATGAAATTCATTTCTTTATCGCACGCCACCCGAACCAATCCCACAATTCCACGGGTAAACCGCTCTACTTGTGGAATCTCCTGTAATTGACGACAACGTCTCGTTCAAGAACGTTACATCCTCTGGCATGGACATACAATAAACAAAAATATTATTTATGATAAATTTATAGAAAAGATAAAAATGTGATTTTTATACTGCACAAAGAAACAGTCAAGCACTATTTGTTGCATATAAAAACTCAAATTTCATAAAAAGTGGACATACAATATGTGTGTACTAAGCCATCGATATGATTAGTAGAGCGTATATGATATAGGTCAGGTTTTCTGTCCCTTCGAGGACAGAAAATCCGTTTCTCTAAGTGACAGAAAATATAACCTATGTTTAGACGTTTTTTGTCCTTATATGAGCAAATTTTGGGATGGGCGAGGTCTCATTCGAAAGAGGAAGGTTCGATGCAGCCCGCTCTGCTCATCGTTTGGGTCAGAAAACTCTTTTAGTGACCTAAAAATACATGGAATTTGCGAGTGCATTTTGTCGATTTTTTCTCTACTTTGGACACTCGTATTATTACATACCAACACAATCTCTTTGAACCATGACCAGAGCGGGCTGCATTGAACCTTCATTTTTCGAATGAGACCTCGCCCAGCCCAAAATTTGTTCTTATAGAACAAAAAACGTCACCGCGCAAACCCATGTTTCGGGCCAGATTATGTCGGTATACCCCCTTAAGGATTAATACCATATGCCATGGCCGGGCTCTCCGCAGGCTGCTGTGGACAGTCTGTTGTTGGTGGCGGCGGCGCACAGTGGTCCGACGCATAGAGGAGAAAGTGGAAAAAACTCATAACTTCAGCATTTCTCAATATTTTTTAATTATTTTTGTTTCGTATTACTTCTTAGACATCAAACTTAATATAATATTAAAGAAATAATTTAATATGTCTTTTTACACATGAAATGTGTAATTTTATTAAATATATAATATAATTAGGCGTTATAAACTAATATTTGAACATACGTAAATTATCTATACATTACTCTATATACAACAGTTATGTTTATTTAAAAATATTTACAAAACCTATACATACGGAACTATTTTTATTAACGTTTGTGCTTCTTCGCTAAGTGGAAGTGACTTGGGCTTTAGTTCTGGTCTTAAGTGACTAATATATGGATCCGAAGTTATCAGAAGCGTGTTGAGCATATCCTCATTCGTTGCCAAATGAGAGCATTTTCTGGTGTGATGTAGTCTATAATATCTACAGTCTTTATTTCTACTTTCCTGAGCCTCTTCCGAGAGTGAACCCACAGGCAAAACAGCACATTCTATAATGGCCTTGCCGTGCATTAAAATTGTATGCACAGTTGCCGGCATGTAAGGTAAATGTACCAATACCCGGACGCTTAAGCGGCTTAAGGAATAGCACTAAAGTTTGTTTCCTAATTTAATTTGTAAAACCATCATGAAATAGAAAAATGTTGTTGAACTGTTGAAGATAAGACAATATTATACTATCGGAAACTGAAAAAAAAAGTTAATGTATTATAATAGACGTATTTATTAATGATAATACGAAACTATGAAGATGTCCTAGTAAGCGGACAACCTAAAACTGCATGTCCCAATATCTGAATTACATCGTCCCAGTAAGCGGACAACCTAAAAATGCATGTCCCGATGTCCCGATGTCCCGATATCTGAATTATATCGTCCCAGTAGTCGAACATACGTACCACTTTAAGCAAACATGTAATGTGTACTTAGCTGTTATAATTATCGCAAAGAAATTTATTAACGCTTTTGTTTAAAATATTAAATTTTTTTTTATATGAATAAGAACCTATTAATTTTGTATTATTGGGAACAAATTTTGGTAAAATAAAAATAATGGTAATATATTTTTGACCTTATTTGTCTTGCCGATATAAATTATTTGTAAGTAAACTTACAAATGTAAGTGTATATTGTATCGAAATGGTAAATAATACAATGAAAACAATAAAGTACTGAGGAATTAATGCAATTTTTATTATTTAGAACCAACTTGAGAAATTTAAAGAAAAATTAATAAAAAAATACAATTATTTCGGTTCTGATTTTCTTCTTGTTTCTGCTGCTTTAGATTTTTTTTCTGCTAACAATTTTTTCTTCTCTGCAGATAATCTTTTCTTTTCTTCAACTAAGAGCTTTTTCTGCTCTCGCTCCTCTGCTTTCTTTAATTGTAATTTTTGTCTTGCCTCTTTTCTTTCTTGTTTCTCCTTTTCCATTTTAGCTTTCATATCTTCTTTCTTAGCAAAATATGCTAACCACTCATTGGATGTGGCAACGCATGGAACTTTCTCAATATTTTCTTTGTTTGATTTAGACTTTTTAGTAGTTTTATGGGGCCAAAAAAAGCAATCCTTGAAAGGCGAAGGTACCTTTGCTCTCAAATCATCTCTGTCTTGAGCTTGTGTAGACGCATGAAAAACATTATTACTATTGAGATCTTGTAATACTTTATTTACGTCACAACTTTGTGCATTTTCTTTAGAATAATCTACTAGTACATCTTCTATTATCACAGGAATGCCCCTTTCTTGACTAGTGGCATTTGTTAATACTTTATTTACATCGCAACTTTGTGCATTTTCTTTAGAATAATCTACTAGTACATCTTCTATTATCACAGGAATGCCCCTTTCTTGACTAGTGGCATTTGTTAATACTTTATTTACATCGCAACTTTGTGCATTTTCTTTAGAATAATCTACTAGTACATCTTCTATTATCACAGGAATGCCCCTTTCTTGACTAGTGGCATTTGTTAATACTTTATTTACATCGCAACTTTGTGCATTTTCTTTAGAATAATCTACTAGTACATCTTCTATTATCACAGGAATGCCCCTTTCTTGACTAGTGGCATTTGTTAATACTTTATTTACATCACAACTTTGTGCATTTTCTTTAGAATAATCTAGTAGTATATCTTCTATTATCACAGGAATGCCCCTTTCTTGACTAGTGGCATTTGTTAATACTTTATTTACATCATTACTTTGTCGATCTTCTTGGGAAGAAACTACTTGCACGTCTTCCACAGAAATGTACACTTCGTTACTACAAGCATCTATCGCAGGTTCTGGAATTCTTGGTGCTTGAGATACTGTTTTAATTTTCATCCAATAATCAAAAAGTGCTTGATTTCGTATATTAGGGGAAGATCCAGAGAATTCTGCACTTCTCAAATCCTGTAAGACGTCTTTATCTAGATGATCCTCTAGAAACTTGGTGTGGTACTTGCATTCCTGTTGATAAATATTTGTTGTCAAGTCAGTGTTTATGTTAATATTAATATTTTCTTCCTCTATTGAGCCCGAAGCTCTGTTATTTCTATTTAAAATGTTATAATTAACAGCATCCGCTGAAAGTGGATATAACCCACAAGCTGCAAATCCGTTTTTGGCAATTTCTACCAAATTCAGTTTATCTGTTGCTGTTTTTAACAAATGAGCAAAGTTTTCTTTAGTTACTTTCTTTGCAGCATTATCTAATCTCCACTTATCCACTACATTCCTCCAAACATTTTTCAATGGATGAAACACTGCCACATCTAGTGGTTGTAAAATATGCGTAGCATTGGGATAAAGTGCTATAAGCTCAATACCATGAGTACGACAGAAAGTTGCCACTGGAAGAGTTAAATGCGATGAATGCCCATCAACATATAAAATGACTGGTCGTTGAATTCTGTTGCGCTCAAGCCAGCGGTGGAACCCATTCGCTACGTATTCATAGAATGACTCAGCAGTCATCCACCCTCGATCAGTAGTAGCAGCAATCCAATCAGTCGGTAGATTTTCCTTGATTTTGGTTGGCATACGCTCATACCAATATAAAACCATTGGTGGCGCTAAGATTCCCGTGGCACTGATGGTGAATAGCACTGTCAAACTTTCCTTGTCACTGCCATTTACTACTTTATATACAGATCTAGATCCTTTTCGCGCAATGACATGATCTGCTTTAGGGCAGAGGAAGAATGCACTTTCGTCACAATTAAAAACTCTTGATGAGTCTATATCCACCAACTCGAGTCTTGTTATATGTAAAATAACTTCACTAAACCACTTTCGCAGCACTTGCTCTGTAACTGAAGCACGACTGTTTGACAAATTTTGCGCAATCCTGTGCGACAGTTCTGGATGACGGCGAAAGAATGCCTCGAACCAGTGTCTTCCTGGTCGGTCATTTGTAAATGGATTTTTTATTTTTTGCTGTATAATCAGTGACTGAACACTGTCGAGGAGCTGGGTCTTCGTGACAGGAAAGCCTCTGTCGCAACAATATAAGATCCAATCCTTGATAATTTTTTCATCTTCCGTTGAAAGAATGGTTGCTGGCCCCTTTTTGCAACTTATAGGATTGATATTTTTATGTTTACAGTAGAGTGTGGTCCTGGGTACAGAATATGCTAATGATGCTTGCCTTATAGACATACCATCTTCCACTGCCTTTAAAGCTTCTTCAATATCCTTCTGTGTGTATATTTTTATGTTGTTTGCCATGCTTGACTTTCTAAAAAATAAAGATATAATAGGTTTAATTATACGAAGTTAAAAATTTTGAGGTTATATATAAAGTTTTCTATTAATTTCAATGTATATAATTACTTATTTGTAAAAAATATACTTTTACTAACAGTAAAAATCAATTCAATGCATAAAATAATTATATCTATTATAAAAATACTTACTTTTGAACGAAAGATCTCCAGAAACGTGGTTATCGGTTGTTACCGGTGCACGGTGCAACGTATGATCACCTACTGGTACATTCACGAAATTCTTGTACCAGTAAATAAATTTAGACTTGTTTATAAAAATAGTAATTTTCTTGCAAGTTTAACCATCTTAAACTAAATTTAAATCTATTTACTATTATAATAATGTATTATTATAATATATAAATAAGAAATGCAGTCAATATTTTCTTAGTAAATGAGTGGCGTTTCTTAACAGAAGTCATAGAAATTTCTCGAAATCTGCTATGCGTACGAAGTGTGTTACAAAATAATTATTTCTATCTAACGATTTTTAATTTCCTATAATAATGATTTTAATTAATATTGCTAAATACTTATGCATTATGGTACTATTTTTTGTTTTTAATTACATTAAAAATTAAGCTTAAAAATAAATAAAATTCGCATTGCTGTTCAGGTACTGGGACATGGCCGGGCATTGGTACACTTACCTTAATACCAGGGGTACAACGATATTGCTAATCTAGCTGTTTCTTGCGAAAATGTATTAAATTTATCTGCATCGATAGCGAAATTGCTGCAAATCACTTCTAAAACAACAGCCAGTCTTTTTATTAATGTTTCGTCAACTTGTGTTATTTCGGCTGTTACACTCGGATTTGCAAAAAACCTTCTGGAAGTGTTGCCATTATTTGTTGTACCCACTCCTTGCTTAACCACATCAACTATTATTCCCACTCTGTCTTTAAATTCAGTTTGAATACTGTTGAGATTATAGTTTTCAAAGTACTTTATTTCTTTTCGTTTTCTCAGTCTCGCCTCTTACTGTCACTGGAAGCGAGCACTGATCTATTTGCACCAGACGCAATGTCGATATTTAGTTTTCCGATCTTACCGACCGATTGCATTCAGAAATAGGTGTTCGCGCGTGCGCGCCACAAGCGCCGTGGCGTCTTCCTTCTTTTGGTTTTCATTGCTCGTTAGTCTTCCCCAGCAAGTGCTATCCGAACGTACATACAATTAAAACCTTCTTACGCCAAGTTCAGTGTGTGTATCTTTATTTCGATATCCTCGGATCCGCTCCCGAACCTCACTTAAAGTTAACAAATACGTCGTTTGGTTTCTTCTTTGATGGGTAGGGTTGTTTCTTTTTTTGTCCTCCATGACTTAAAACTTAAATTATAAGCTATATGTAAAATGTACTTCATGAACCTGATGCGTGCATGCAATGGAGACATTCCGAGCTTAAGAGCTTCGTCATTTAATGACTGGCGCCTATTTTCAAGTCGTAACATGTCGTTCATCTGCGATGGTGTGGCTCCACAAATAACACAATTGCTTGATGATGCTGTATTAGTTACAGCTTGAGCGACTTTCCCATCTATCATCGTAAAGTACAAGATATGCTTGACATTAAAAATGTGCCCACGCACATGTACTTCCGTTTTATCCAGTCCTTCGATTTCACTGTCCACACGAATTTTCTCTTCTTGTATTATACTTGGTGTCTCCTTGATAAATTCAAACTTTAAGGCTCTGCAATACCTCGTTGAAGACGGTCGAAAATTGTTCCAGACATAGTTGGTTTCATTTTCCAGTAGCGTCAGCTTCAAAGGCACAATGGATGTCATAAATAAATTAGACGCACCAATATCCAATTGTGGATCCGAAAATTTCTGCATATATTCGCTCTGGCTCGATGCTCCATCACAGCCCCACTTCATGTGCAATATAAGATTTTGCTCTTCCAGTTCCTCAATTTCAGCTTGACTTTTTGTTTCAAAGATCCTTCTTGTTGTGTGGTCAAGTAAATCTTGTAGATTGACTTGTGCCGATTTCTCGGTAATCATTATATTAGAAGGGTAACATTTTTTTTCGCTTCCAGTATTTTCTTATAAGTGGGAAATATATCGTGGCCAATATCTGCAGTTGCTTTCCTGAGAAAACGTCTTCGAAAACTGGATAATTTGACGTAAGTAATCCTCAAATGATTTATTGGCGCTAAAGAAAACGTCGCAGAGATTTTTGTACGGAACTGCGAAATTGTTCATGATGATATATTATTGATTTATTTCCACGGTTTATTAAATGCGCGTATTGACTTGTACTTACTGGTACTTGTGTCTTACTGAAATGTGATTTTTTTGTAGGAATTTATATATGATATTTGAAGAGGCGTGTACATCCAGAAGCCGGAGTTTTCTTCGCCAGTTTAAATACTATTGGTCAAGACAAAAATTCCTCCTTCCAGATTTTTTGGAAGAGAGGTGGAAAAGTGCTTGTAAAATTTTACGGGACCTTCCGTGTTTTTCGCGGGCCTTTGTCCTACAGCGCGACCATCTGCATGGTGGCCTAAAGAGCTTAATGGCGGGTCACGGTTTATTGCAGGTTTATTACTGAAGACATTTGGTTTAGTGCACGTGCTCGTTCGTCGCCTAATCCCCAATTGCTGCATGCTACTTTCTGTACTTCCAGCAGGAAATTCGGTAGGCAATAAAAAATCGTTCCCTTTCAAGGGGTACAAGGAAAATGCAACGCGTCACGAACCAGCAGCAGTAAATAACTGTGACGAGTACCTGTGACAAAAAGTTATTCTATCATTTCGACAGGTCTGTGAAGTTGGCACCCCCAAATTCAAATTTTTAAAAAAACTCGACGGCATTCGTTTGTCCATCGTTTGTCCACGTTTGTCCAACAAAAATTTTCGTTTGTCCACCCTTCAAAAAAAATTTATAAACAAATTAAGAAAATTTGTCATCAGCAACCTCCATGAAAACTTTTCAACATTTTAAAACAGGGATACGATTGTCCATGATCTAGCATCGTTTGCCCACCAAAAATTTTCGTTTGTCCACTCTCCAGAACAGAAGTATTTATAAAGTCGCGAAAAAGAAGGGTCCTGGCGAAGCGATCGCGTACAAGTTCGATGTTTTGTTAATTAATCGACGAAATCGTTTGTCCAACGACGGATTTCGACAGTGTAGATGTAGAAGACGTTTGTCCACCCCATGATTTCGTTTGTCCACCCTCCAGAACAGAATTATTTATAAAAATCGCGAAAAAGAAGGGTCCTGGCGAAGCGATCGCGTACAAGTTCGATGTTTTGTTAATTAATCGATGAAATCGTTTTTCCAACGACGGATTTCGACAGTGTAGATGTAGAAGACGTTTGTCCCTCCAAAGATTTCGTTTGACCATTTTTCAGAATCGACTTAATTTAGTGCATTGAATTTATTATTGCTTTCGTCACTTTCTTGGCAAAATTACGCCGGCGTCGTTTGACTTGCGTGATCGTATGATCCGCGAGTACAAGTGCCATGGCTGGCACTTGTCACCACTGGTAGAACCAGTGGTACCGCACTTTACAGAGCGGTGCGACGCCGGACCGATTCAATAGTTTTACTATTGTAAAGTATCATTGTTCTGTTGAATTAAAGTTTTAACAGAATTTTTATATTTTTATGAATATCATTCTGGTCGGAAATACTTTGACCGTTTTTGGATTTGAAATTATTCGCAATTTTTGACTAATGTCATTGTGCAGTGTCCATACTCCTGTTGTATTACGGCAATAAGCTGTATAATGTGCTGCGCTATGAGATACGATGCCACTTAAAACGTATATTGCATCTTCAATTTGAAACTTTTCCGGTATGCTATTTAAAAATATTCCATTTATTTTATTTAGTTGGAAATAGATTTCGGTGTCTATGAACACATATGATTTTGGGTCTCTTTTTAATTGCACTGCTGATTGACATGTTTTACACGTGCGTGTTTGTACACTGAAGAATTGCGCAGCAAAATTATCAAAATTTTGTTTAAAATCTTCGTTTGTGAGTGTACTAATTAAATCTACTACAAACAATTTTCTAGACTTTACTTGACATTTGCCGCAGATTCTATTTTCTTCGACACTGCAAACGTCTGTTACAAGTTTTGTAAATAGCTGATTGACATTTGTAGTACAATCTACAATATTATTGCGATTCTCAAATATTGTACATAAAATAGCTCCTCGCTCTTCATACACGGAGTTGTTAATATTCTCCATAGCGTATTTTCTGACGAACATGAAAAATATATTGTCTGAATTTTCATCGATCCAGTTTTTAAATGTACTATAATTGCAATACGCACTGGTTAATACTTCAACCA
Organism: Andrena marginata; assembly: GCA_963932335.1. NCBI lineage: Eukaryota > Metazoa > Arthropoda > Insecta > Hymenoptera > Andrenidae > Andrena > Andrena marginata. The sequence goes on from OZ010664.1 coordinate 15,135,420, forward strand.
ATGCGTCGAATGCACACGTATTTTGAATATATATTTTTTCGCCATTAAGATGAACCAAATTACAGTTATTTCCATTTCTTAATATTTCATTTTTTCTTTTCCTTAATGGCCTGTCGTATGTGAGGTGAATATCTGGGCATGAAGTTAAATATTTCCCTCTAGGAGTATTCTTTTTGTTTTCGATTAAGGGCTCCTGTATTATATTTAGTCTACTGCTTTTTTGTGTATTCGCGTTTGTTTTTACATTTTCTTTATTTTCAGAGTCCTCTATATAATTCCTATTATTAGTTGAAACTCGTAAATCTTTTAATCTATTTGGTTTGGTTTCAATATTTAAGCCTTTCCAATTTTCCTGTTCCGTTAAATAATCATAAGTATGGGTAGCGTTTTGCGCATTTTCGTCAAAATCACGTGAATCGATTTTTCTTTCTTTTTCTTGTCTTATCTCAGTTTGCAGCAGTGCAATTTTTTCGTTTGTGCGTTTAATTGCAGCACGTTCCAATTTCGAGATATTTTCAATAGTTTTTATGTGGTGAATGATAAATTTATCGACGCGCATTGGTTTATAATTTGCGCCCAAATCTGAATGCTTGAGATCTTTAAAATATGCCTCACATCTAGAGGATGTTGCTACATTCGATGACAGAGGGAAATATCCCCTCATCACCTGTGTCCAGAGTGGAAAATGTTTTGCCAATTTAACTAGATATGCGACTAGTTCTGGACAATAAAATGCATTATACCTATCTGTCTCTACACTGTCTTTTGCAATTTGTTCGGCCTCATCTCTGATATTATTTATAAATGCAACTATATTTTCATTTTCATTCAGCATTTCTAAATCATCGTATTCTTTGTCATTCTCGTCGCTCGTAAAGGTGAATGATTTTATTCTTTCGAATAAATACGATCGCTTTTGTTCACAAATTACTTCATTTCCATCAGAATCTTTGCCATCGTACTCACTGTAAGCGACAATAAATATTGAGCTAAGCAGTGTACTAAAATTGTTGAGCGTTAGATTGTTACCAGACCACCAAGGACGCACAAATACGTCTTGTAGTTTAAACCTCCATCTGGCAGACACTTGGTTTGTCAGTCCGCGCCTAGTAGACCTGGGACCGTAGTAAACGCATAAATTTACCTTATTGGAAACGCAGGCGATCAGCCCAAGTCAGGGCCAAGGGTCCCAGGATTGCCGTGACAATAAACAGACGGCCTCGCGACACCATCACACAGATTCACCAACACTTCGATCAGTTTTCCCTTTCCTATCGTTCGTTACCACCTACAACCAAATCATGTCCGCCAATAGACAGCGTTTCCAACCACTGCGTTGTTAAAACTCCACCCCTAATGGGAATCTTCGACTTTGCTTTGTCGTCAGCGAGAGAGTCCGAAACCAGTCCGAATTTATACCTCGCACGAGTAACTTGGAGGGACTCATACAACTCATTACAGACTCACTTGTTAATTGTCATAACCACCTTTTGTTGAAGTTTAATTTAAATACAGTTTCATTGTTATTGTTCATGTGCGGTGTCTCAACTCATTCAAATGCAACCTGTAATCACACCTTCTTCAGTGATCTCTTGTGGTCGTAAGACACCACAGAGAGAGTGACGTTTGCGCCGTCGGAGATTTACGACCTCCAAAAACAGGCGACGCAATAGCTCACAACAAAAATCTTCCACATTATCGCACGATGACATTATCCCCGCGCATCGCACAGAGAAGTCTTTAATTTTAGGGTGCTTTCTATGAAATACATCTTTGCTACAAATAATGTTTATTAAATGGGCAATATCAATTCTGATGAAACACCGAAGTGGATGTTGCAAAATTTCGCCACTAATCCATCGATAGCAATCGAAAATGTAATTTTTTAAGCAACGTTCATTGAATGCCAGGCTGGTTGCATTCAAAAGCGCCAGTGAATAATCGGAATCCACTTCTGGAGGCACCGGTGCCCCGTCTCGTATAATCTCCCTCAACCAGTATGTAATTAAATTTGTATCATGCTTTTCTGAAAGCATTTGAAATACTGGTTGTATACCATTTGCACCTTTTATAATAATTTGGTACAAGAATATATGTTTCTTGTCACCATTTAGTTTTTCTATTGTTTTCACTAATTTTCCAGTTGCGTCTATTTCTATTTTCCTGCACGATTTAATTGACGTTTTATACAGATCCATTTGCATGGGAGATCAGTAAAAACAATAGAAATGATCCTTTGCGATCTGTTTAATGTACCCTGAGTATTGCCCCTTACATTTCAACTCACATAATGAATTAATAGGGTCGAGATTTTTATTTATTCCTAATTCCCGTACAATGGCTTCTTCTCTGATTTTCCTCAAGGTACATTGTCGCGCAACATAAGGTGGTTCGGGATCGTCGTAGCTTAAATCAGATACGGCATCATTTCTCCATTGTCTGGGCTTAATATTTAAAAGTCGTTGCCCTATTGCTACCCTATTTTTTCCCTTTACTGCCCTTTTCTTTTCATGCGGTATTCCCGAAGCATCGACTGTGTGCACTCTTAACACAATACCAGTGCCAGGAGCCGGTTTATGTAAGCAATGAGCTTTAAATTCGGCACCGCATTCATTACAAGTGCCGTATATTTTCAAATATATTTCCGCTTCCGGAGAATCGAAAATTTTGCTATATTTGAACGCATAAGCGCACGGAATTTTCGTTTTTAAAAAACTAGCTTTGCAAATAATATCCGTCCAACCGGGACTAAGTATTTTGTAAGATTTTCCACGTGTACCCTTTTCATTATAAATTTTCGATACAGGAGCAATAGATTTCCATTGCTCCTCAGACAATGTGATATCAAAAAAAAATGGCGGCAGTTTTTTATGCATTTTATTTGCATCATTTTGGGGCACGAAATCTTGACTAATATTACTTACGTTAGAAACATCAATGCGTTCCATCATTGCTTCGTCTTCTTCTTCTTCTTCCATTGGAATTTGGAAATGTTTCTTCAAATCCGTCAGCAAATTCCACCCATTGTTTCTCACATAAAAGTTTAAGGTGTTTGGTGACAACTTATCACAAATTTTTAAGCACACTTCTTCCCACACTTTATCCGTACGGCACTTCAATTTATAATCCTCATCGAACACTTGACACTTTTCACACTGCTGCAACTTGTCCAGAATAACGCCGGAGTGTATCAGCGCTTTTCTCGGCATTTTTCACAAATGAACACGATGAAATCGCAAAGCGGTAAGTAATATAACTCTCACAATTACTTCACAAACCGTAAACGAACGCACGATGTCACCAGAGCGGTCTGTGAACAATGACTGATTTTCGATGCACGTGTTTCGATTTCAGCAGCAACACGTGGTGCCGTCCGCGTTACAAAGTAACTACTTACGCATAAGGCCGCCAGTCGAAGGTGGCGCTAAAATACTATATTGGACGCTTAATAATAAAGAAATCCAACTTTCACAGAAACAAAATGTATATGTAATTCTTTTTTGTACACCGTAAATACAAAACATATTAAATAGGAAATCTGTGTAGAAATGTGGGGAAATTTTTTTACATAAGGGTGCCAAGCATCCTCGCGCCTGCCCTGCTGGTTAGTTACCAAATACACTAACCTTTTACGTTGGAACCATTCGGTGGAATTTGCTGACAAATTTGAAAATATATCAATCTTGCGAGGCACCACCAGTCAACGCAAGTGCTAAGACTGCTAAGTAGCGTATTGTAACTATCTGTCACTAGTGGGGTCGCTGCCGGTCGCTGCGATCGGCCTTAAGGCGGGATCTCCTACCGGTGTTGCGAACTCCCGCCTAGCGGCGTGTAGTATAAACTTCAGAAACGCGAAGTTTGAATCGGAACACACGAATGTAATAGGAAAGGAAGACAAGGTGAAGTTCGTACAAGCCCGAGGAGTTTGAAAATAGTTAGAGATTCTTTTAATAAGGGAACTTCAAGATTATAAACTAATCGATACTAATCGATACCCACTTGGATACGGGTGTTTGAATAAATGAACTTCTCCTCCCTCCCTTCTCCTAGGTGTGCAATTCCAGCGCAATGATGTAAAACGCTTGATTTTGTAAAAATTGATAACCGAAAAGAATCGGATCAACGAATAGGAATTTAGCTAGCTAATTAGTAAATTTGCGATTGGCTTTTGGTAACTAAGCCATCTTTGTAATTAACAAGAGGTAAAGCGAAGGACCTTCTGGAAGCGTCACTCGAGCCTTAAAAGCAGTAGCGAGCAGTCGTGTTGAAGAAAACCTCCGGAAATTGAGATAGCTATAGCTATTTTGTTAATTAAAGTTTCTAGTGTTGAGTTCCAATTGTTCTTTTATTGCGTTATCCTTTTATTTATTATTCGTTTTCATTACATTTGTTTTTTGAATAATCCGCGTCCTAGGAGCAGAACGCCTTAGCGTTCCACGGGCGTCGACCCTCGCTGAATTCCCCAAGAGAAACAGCATCTTCCCAGACGGCCACGCAACAATTTGGTGACAGCGGTGGGATTCTTCAAATTCGCCGGCTCGTGAACGCAGGATTTAAAGGAGCAGTCGTTGGCCAGTTTGTGCAGTCCCTTTGTCTTGGGTTTTTGGACGGTTTCCCCAGGAACACGGGCGAATGCCAGAGGGAAGTGACTTCGGACGACCGTACCAGTTTTCCCTGAAGCCACACGCACTCGGCCAGAGGACCTTCTTCGCTGAGATCAACCAGACAACGAAGGCGGCATCGAGCACTCGTCTGCAATTGCGTAAGAGATTGAAGTTAAATTAAAATATCCAACTTATGGTTCTATTGTTAAATTAGTGTTGTAATTATCGTCACGTTGTGTTAGTTATTAGTTAATAAGAGTTCTGTATTTACACTGCGAAAATGCCGCGTAGAAGTAAGGAATTGCCAAAACGAAAGGGACGACAATTACATTCGAGTAGCGTACGGGTACCCGAAATCGAGGATGTATTTGCTGAAACAATGCAAATAGAGCACCCTATTACGTTCTCATAATCTCAAACATTAAATATTTTGCCCTGCCCAGCCACGGTTGTTGCTGCTAATTTAGAAATTCCCGGTGATGAGTCACAGTTGCGCGAACTAAACTTTTGCCGACACGACTGGATCCAACTGTCATTAATTTGTCCGAACTAAATAATGGGTCACCTTGCTTGAGTGTAGTTCCTGCACAAAATCATCTGAATTAGCGAATTCTGTTCCTAAATCTTATTTCTCGTTAGAACTGGTGAGGGATTCAATTCCAAAGTTTGATGGGGAGTCCGACTCGTTAATCCAATTTATTAACAATGCAACTTAATTAACGTCAAGGTAAAGCCTGATGATCGGAAGAGTCATTTCCTAATTCGGGGTAGGATCGAGGGACACGCCAATTTAGCGTTGTCGAATCGACAAGAGCCTGAAACTTTAAACGAATTGGTTGATTTCCTAAAAAAGGATTCTCGCGCAGTCATTTAATGTCCATAGTTTGAATACTGAATTAATGAATTTGCACCAGGGTAAAAATGAAACGGTAAAGATTTTCGGAGCGCGAATCAATGAAATGCTAAATAGTGTATTAGAGACCACCAGGGACGCGTATAATACAGAACAAGTTGTTGGTGTTAACGACTTATTAAGGAACACGGCAATAATCAGTTTTATTAAGGACCTTTGGAATTAAATCACGCGATTCTATTCGAATAGACAGAAGGAGAGAACAAATTTTACCTGATCTCGAAACTGCTATTATTATTGCCAGAAAGATAGAGTCAGAGTCAGAATTTGTTGACTATTCAAGACCTTTTCATCTTCAAAATCCGTTCTCACAGATGTAAAGTATTTTGAACAGACTTAAAAACCATAAATCGCACATCTAACTGTACTAAGACGGACTCTACAGACATCTCCTCTTCTAAGCGTCTGCAAAGGGTTGTCGTAGGCGCCGACGATTTGCCACTTGCAGATTCTGAAAAGTAGAGAATACAGACTGTAATAGAATATGGGAAAATAATGAAAAGATAATTGCTACCATTTTTCTTGCCCATGCTAAAGAAAGCAACGGTCAACCTGAGGTCTTCATTGAGATTGAGCACTCAGACGACAGTTCAATTGACAGCGACGCTTACTTTACTGCAGACGAAGAGATGTCACCTTCACTTACGACAGAAATATCTAAAAGAGGCGGAGTCCCAACTAAGAATGTAGTGGTTGGAGGATCGTTCTTGAGAGGTCGTGTGGATGAGCTTCGACCCGGCTGTCTGTTGGACATCGGAAAGGCTGATTTAAAAGGCACCCCGCCACAGAACCCGCTAGGGGCTGCCCACGTACCTCAGGGCTCAGGCTCGTCTGACCTGGAACATCGGATAGGCTGTAAGCACCCCGTCCAGGTACGCGACCTGCGGTCCGCGGCTTGTGTCTGGTTAGGGGCTGACGAGCCAAATTTAGAGGCTGAAAGATGCCGGCTTTTATTTGTGACCAAGCGCGCAGTTGATATGACATGATCCTCCGTTGATGTGGCCTCAGGAAATGGTGACCTAGTTGAACAAAGTAATAATAGAGTTTTAACGACAAACACGATTTCATTAATGCCATTCATTGTTCTTTTCTTATTAATATTATTTACTCTAGGGATTACCTCCATATGTGCAAGGATAATTTTATTCGCTTTCTTTTTCCTCCTCTCCCTCTAATATGAAGTCATCTCAAGCCACTAAAGATTTGTTAATTTATAATGAATTTTCACTCGAAACAGATTAAATAATATAACACCAATGTCATAGGAACAATTGGTTTTGTCAACATAAAATTTCTTACCTTCATCTTTTGTAAAGTCACGTCCAGAAAAATCAGTAAGCCAGGACCATCTTAAATCTTCAATAATTTCCTTTAAACACCTTATGGATACCTTGAATGTCAAAACAGTTAGCACTTCCAAATACAACAATAATATCGAGTATGTTAGTTGGAATTTTGTGGAATCTCTTCTAAAACAGGAATCAAATAGCTTAGAATATGCAATTACGGCTCACGCCAATGAAGTTATAGCTCCACTTACATCTAGGCTCCAATTCTTCCATAAAGAATTTTATGAATTCACCATCGGTGGCCATTAGGTATTCATAAATTCTTCCACGTGAATTTGTATTTGGCGTAAAGGCTATATTCCCCGGCAGTTGTTAAACAAATTCCATGAACGTTTGTTGATCATTTGCATGACTTATTTTTAAAGATAAACACAACCCAGGCTGTGGCAGCGACAAATTTGAAAGGGGCAAAGTAGAAATGCAAATTAGATTATGACAAAAGAGTCAATTCCTGTAAATTCTCTGTAGGTGACGATATATATATCTATATAAAGAACCAAAACTTCGAAATTTGATTCTAGCTGGTTGGGACCTTACAAAATTGTTAGGATGTTCGGTGATTTAAACGCGGAAATAGCCATAGGAGTTGGTAAAACTAAGATAGTTCATACGAACAAGTTGAAATTGGCATGCATAAGATTAAATTCCCCATAATCTACCTTGTTATCATACCATTATTGCTACCACTTTGCCATTTGCGTGTATGTGTTAAGCTAGGTTACTTCATTCGTTCGCGGATCAAAACCTTGTAATCTTGAAATGTGAATGTTATGTCACGGAGACAAATTTGTAACCCATTGTAATCAGTTGTAACAGATAAGCAACCTGTAGCATCTTTCGACTCACGTTCTTCGCGGGAACCCGGGTGGACCGAGTAGCTCGGCTACTGTGCGGAAAGCGGGAAGGGGAGGCTCAGGAATGCTTCACTGAGAGATGTTTATTTACATATAAATAATTATTCATGTTGTCATATTGGAAATTGATGCTAGTTTAGCAATACAAACATCTTATATAAGGAGCGCAAGCTCAATTTAGCATAGAGGTACAATTTGAAAGGTGTTCCTATTGGAAAACACCTTTTGTATAAGGAGGGAAGTGTTGCGAACTCCCGCCTAGCGGCGTGTAGTATAAACTTCAGAAACGCGAAGTTTGAATCGGAACACACGAATGTAATAGGAAAGGAAGACAAGGTGAAGTTCGTACAAGCCCGAGGAGTTTGAAAATAGTTAGAGATTCTTTTAATAAGGGAACTTCAAGATTATAAACTAATCGATACTAATCGATACCCACTTGGATACGGGTGTTTGAATAAATGAACTTCTCCTCCCTCCCTTCTCCTAGGTGTGCAATTCCAGCGCAATGATGTAAAACGCTTGATTTTGTAAAAATTGATAACCGAAAAGAATCGGATCAACGAATAGGAATTTAGCTAGCTAATTAGTAAATTTGCGATTGGCTTTTGGTAACTAAGCCATCTTTGTAATTAACAAGAGGTAAAGCGAAGGACCTTCTGGAAGCGTCACTCGAGCCTTAAAAGCAGTAGCGAGCAGTCGTGTTGAAGAAAACCTCCGGAAATTGAGATAGCTATAGCTATTTTGTTAATTAAAGTTTCTAGTGTTGAGTTCCAATTGTTCTTTTATTGCGTTATCCTTTTATTTATTATTCGTTTTCATTACATTTGTTTTTTGAATAATCCGCGTCCTAGGAGCAGAACGCCTTAGCGTTCCACGGGCGTCGACCCTCGCTGAATTCCCCAAGAGAAACAGCATCTTCCCAGACGGCCACGCAACACCGACCGGTCGCTGCGACCCTTTCGCAGCGACCCCACTAGTGCTAGGTAGAAACAGATGCATACTTCTCCCACCGGCAGCTAGGAGTTCCCGCCTTTAAGGGTCAATGCACACGAGCGATGCGGCGGCTTTGCGATCTCACAGCGGTACATATGTATATAGATAGAGAGAGATTTACACGTGACACAATTTTTGCGGCAGTGCGATATGACAATCTGCCGCAAAAAATTGCGACACGTGTGAATCTCTCTATCGGGAGTAGAACATTAGCATGCGACACTAATGGTCGGTACGCAAACTAATAGTAATGGCCGACGCAAGTATACCATTTATTGCGATCTACCAATTTTCACAGTATCGACTAATTGTATGCAGAAAAAAATGTTGTACAAAAAATTGTAACGCTACAATGAACAATTGTCTCAATTTAAATATTCATAAAAGTGCCAAAAAGTAGAGTAACTAAAATTACCCACCTTACATGCTTGCACATATTCCAAGATTGTGTCTAAATGTATTGTCAACATTTTTACTATAAGAAATAACTTTGAAAGAAACTTTTATACTACTGGATTCATATAAACATATAGTAAACGGTATACTTGCGTCGTTCATATTTGTTATATCACACTAGCGCCACCGTTCCCGCAGTGGTAGATTCCTTTGCCAATTCACATATGTACCGGTGCGAAATCGCAACGACGCCGCATCGCTCGTCTGAATGTACCCTTACCCACGGACTTTTCGTCAGCGACGACAAAGGGACTTTCTTGATTGAGAAAAATCAGTCTCGGGTTGCCACTTGCCAGAATAGTCCCTGACAAATAAGTGGCCTGTTCGCGCATGGAGCGCATGAAATTGGTGGCATCGTACGATTCCCTAGAATTGCTGCAACTCCAAATTCCTGTAGTTCCTGCGCGCCTCATGCACCGCAAGTGGCATCGTATTGGTGGCAAGTGAGAGAAATTCTAGGGAATCGTACGATACCACCAATTTCATGCGCTCAATGCGCGAATCAGAACAGACCCAAGATTGTCACTGGTGCGCGTGATGACGTCGGGACGTCAAACCAATCGGCGCCAAGCTAGCTGTTGGGCCAAACCAATCGGCGCCGGGCTAGGTTTTGGCTTCAAACCAATCGACGCCAAGTAACAATGTGTGCATCAGAGACATCGGGGTATCCCTGTTCAGTCATCATCAGTCATCCACTGTCTTCTCCAGGGTTAAATTCTTAGCAAAAAAATGGACAACATGCAGAATGTAAGTATTAAAATGGTATACTATTAAATAGGGTGATTCTTCCGTTAAAGTTATCAAAGGCGATGCCGCGAATAAGTCGCGCCTCTTTTAATCGGGATATTTTTAAGGAGGTTTACTTTACATTATGCAAATAGATTTTTCAAATGGGCCATTTTCGTCGGGATGGCATAACACGACATGCGTTACGAAAAACAGCACGTCTGTCTTCGTTGCGTACGACGATAAATAACTGCTATCCTATTATTGTAAGATTATTACTGTTGGACAAAATTTAAATTTTTTCGGCTTTTAGCGTTCAATAGCCGTTTCTTCGCTCCACGCGATGCGACAGACAGTTTTCCTCCGGAAACCATCGTCAGAAATAGTAAAGCACGTCTCGTTTTCAATACAGAAACGAAAGAGTTTGGTACCACGTGCCCCGTCGACAGTGGTAGTCAATGGCACGTGGGCCGCTCAACGTCACGGAATCGCGTAACGCGCATACATTGTAACCTTCACCAAAGTCCTGCTCACCCATCGGCGCTCCGTCGTGACAGTTTCTACCGTATAATCCAAAGTGTGCTATTCTTCGTTGCAAAACACTGAAATATGCTAGTCAGGGCCATTCCTGGGTTTTGTGCCGCTCAGGTGCACAAACGATATTGCCGTCCTTATTAATTTAATATTCTTTAATTAAGAATTTAATATGCAGTGTTTACCTTTATATCTATATATACATAGTTTCAAACATTTATCATGCAAAAAAGCTTTGATTATTATTCTTATTTGTCAAAGTTTTCTATATAATAAACAGGCCTGCGGCCGCCCCTGGGTTTGGTCGTCCAAGTGCGCGGGCACTTTTGGCAGCGCCGGCAGGAACGGCCTGATACTAGTTTTCGCAGCAGAAGACCAAACGTGCTAATATTCGTTAGAAACGATGCAATGTGCTTCTTTAGGTGGGAAACTGAAACGTGTTGTTTTTCGTAAATCAAACGTGCTGTTTTTCCGTAACGCACGTCGTTATGTCGTCCCGATGAAAATGGCCCACATAAAACATTTATTTGCATAATATAAAGCCGATTTCGTTCATAAAAAAAAATCTAAAAAGGTAGTAATTGTGCATAAAAGGTGCATGATTGTGCATAATTTAAGATACAAAATTTATAAATTTCCCAAAAGTTAACCATCCATCCCCAACCTACTACCAATCACATTTCTTGCAAATATCTCGCACACTGAAGTCGAGCACAACTTTTATGCACGATTACCAAAGAAAATTTCAGATTAACAGTTTTATGTAACTTGGTCAAAAATGCACTGGAAACTACAAAATAATTATTTTCTTGTACTGCAATTGTGACGGTGATATGCCTTATTCGGTAATAAAATCGTGGAGCAGGATATTTCATCGCTTTTCATCGCTCATTTCGATTCTTGATTTTGTAATAAAACGATTCATATCCTGTTATGAAATATCCTGCCCCACGGTTTTATTTAAAGTGACATATCACCATCGCAATTGTAGTACAAGAAAGTAAGTCTTTTTTAGTTTTCAGTGCATTTTCGATCAAGATAAATAGAATCCTTTAACATGATTTTTTTTTTATATATTTTGTTTCATTTTCAGATGGAAAATGCGCTCAGGGGGATTGAAAATGCCGCCCCCGAGGCTAGCGAGGCGCCACAAGCTATTGTGGCGGAGGTGGCGGCGGAAAGGGTGGAAGGGGAGACCGCTGGCCCGCTCCCCGTCCCCCAGGGGAGCAACGAGGGGCAGGTGGCGAAGCTGCAGCAGAAAATAAACCACGTAAGTATGTCGAATGTGGTTCTATGGCTTACTTCCTACTAAACTACTTTGTGCGACACGTTGCAATTGGCAGAATGTTATTCCGTTTTAAGAAATGTCTTAATGTTTATGTTACTGTTTCAGTTAGAAAAACTGCTGAAAAAGAACCTATATTCTCGCGGCCGTGGAGAGGCGGCTAACCGCAGGGCGCGGGGTGGTAGGAGCCACCCCTATAGTGGAAGAGGCCTGTACAGAGGCCGCCCGTATAGAGGCTGGGGGGGGGGGGGGTCGACAGCCTGGCAGGCGCGGTGGTCGTAGAGGAGGAGGATGGGAGGGGGGTGACAAAAATGTCACCCTCAATTTTTAATATTATTTTTAAATAAATATATTTTTCCATTTCATAAAAAGTTTCATTTTTTCATTTCAATTGGATACAGGGTGATCCTGGAGCGACTGGACTCAGAGAGGTGCCCCCTGGCACCCCGTGCCGACGACAACCCTCCGCAGTGCATCACCGAATTTTCATGGCTTTTGGCCTTCGAAGAGGTTTGAGTACCTATTAAGAAGTGAGAAATGGCCACGACGCCAATAGATTCCTTATGTTTCGCCGATGAAACTAACACTAAGAACTACGTAATCCGGATCTTAATGAAGGCAATTAGATAATAAATTGGTTTATATAATTTCACGCTAGCTTCGTTAAAAATAATCCGATTTACATTAAATTTGGTGCGATCTTCATCGGAAAACATAAGGAGTCGATTGACGTCGTTTTCGCAGAGATCTGATGAGAAATGCGGAAATCGTGAACATTTCTCACTTTTTATTGTATTGTAAAAGCCATAAAATTCGATGAGGCACTGCAGCAGGATGTTGGCCCCGCCACGGGGTACCAGGCGGCATCTCTTTGGCAGGCGTCGCTCCAGAATCGCCCTGTATGTCTTTCCTATCCTACATTTATCGACTACCGTGGATTTCCACCGATGCTGGTGGCTCGACTATTTTCACCTTTTATAATAATTTTGTATAAGAATATGCTTCTTGTCACCATTTAGTTTTTCTATTGTTTTCACTAATTTCCAGTCACGTCTATTTCTATTTGCCTGCACGTTTTAATTAACGTTTTATTCAATTCCATTTGCATAGGAGACCAGTAAAAACAATAGAAATGATCCTTTGAAATCCGATTAATGTACCCTGAGTATTGCCCCTTATGCTTCAATTCACTTAACGAATTGATAAGATTAAGATTTTTATTGATTCCTAATTCTCGGACGATAGCTTAATCATTTATTTTTCTCAAAGTACACTGTCGTGGAACGTAGTATAATTCACCTTTAAAGCCGCGTATTCACCTGAGCATTCGCCCCGAATGAGCATTGCACGAGCACCGATCAATTCAAAAACTTCACGAGAATGTCGTGAGAAGACTTTTTTGTTATATTAAATTATATTTATGATAAAGTTACAAAGCACGATACTGCCGTCGTAAAATCCATTATACCTGAAGAAAGATTGGCAATTACTTTCAGATTTCTTGCAACCGGTGATTGTTATAGTAGCTCACAAAATCTTTCGAAATATCTAAACAGGTAATTTAAAAAATTATACCAGAAATGTGCGAAGCTATAATTGAGAGTCTAATGCATTATGTAAAGGTGAGTGATTTATTAACATTTCACCGTCTTGCTGGTTAGCGGTTAATGGTAGCCGATTAATGGGCTACCGATCGGTAAAATGTTAATCATGGTGTCGTCCGAACACGTGTATACGTTGTATCTAGGGTTACCATCTTTTTTACAGTAAAATAACGTACATTTGCTTTCGTGGGGTATACAAAAAAGGACGCTCAACAAATTAAAAGTACATTTTAATCTTATTAGTTTTTATTTCTTACAAACATATTTTCTATTGCTTTTAGCATTACAGAGTAAATTTTTATTATTTTGAAATATCTCAATGGCATCATTGCACTCAATATTCGTATTGAAATATATAAATACTTCGGGATATACTACGGTACGACCCAACTAACGGAATGAACTGCAATTTTGAGGGGTTGGGCGGGAGGGATAGAGAACCAGTAATATAAAATTTCAGCTGCGGGTATTTGTTACTCTCTGAGATATTATTCAAAAACTTTCGGCATGATACAGTATTGTCTCCCCATGGGCTCGGTTTGATGCACACTCTTCTCGTTATCCCCACCACTTCTGCCCCACTCTTGTCCGGCGAAGGCGAGAGCGAGATGGAACGAGAGCGAGCGAAAGCCACTGAACGCGAGAGAAGGCGTTTCGAGACAGACGACGCGTTGATGTTTTGTCTCGCTCCGTCTTTCGGACGCCTCACACTCCGTCCTTTGCGTGCGCGATGGTCGCAAGCGCTTACGGTGAGCAGAGATGGGCATTATTTAAATAAAAAATTATTTAAATGACGTATCAAATAAAAGAGACTTTAGTCTTATTCGTCATGAATATGGCGAGCCTCGAGACCCGCGAGAGCCTCTGAGCCAATATTCATATATTTCTCTCTTCATTTTTACAATCAATCTTTCGACACCCGATAATTGGAAATCCTTATGCGGCCGTCAGCTATCGCCGGTCGCCAGAACTGTTTACTGTTTAATCTCATTGACTCCCCATCAGGACCGCACACAAGCTAAGTCCCTGCCATAAAATCCTCGAATGCAGGACAGCGTGGGGCCATCCGCCCTCGGCCTCAATACTTTTTAACCGCGAATGCTACAAAACATAGATTCTGCCCTGTATATTTTATTATATTTTTTAACATAACGGTTTGTGCATAAACTTTACGGATTCGCTAGAGTTTTCTGAAGTTTGTTTTAAGTCTCATAACGATCCGTTAATATTTTGTAAGAAAAAGCTTGAAGTTAATAAAAATCAAGACCGGAATTGGTTGTACTATTATATATTTTGCACAAAATGAAACGAGACCTCCAAACGTCCGCTCGTTTGGAAAACTCTGCAGGGGCCATCCGTCTACCGAAGTCACGGGCCCAGTTGGTTTTCCATACTCCTCGACCCTTGAAACAATTTATGACCGGCGAAGGCGTCATTGAACGGGGTCGTCGCCGTAGCCGTTGCACCGTAAACAGACCCACGATCAGAGATGGGCATTATTTAAATGACGTATCAAATAAAAGAGACTTTAGTCTTATTCGTCATGAATATGGCGAGCCTGGAGACTCGCGAGAGCCTTTGCTCGGGCCGTTGCTACGCGCGACATTGTATCGTTCACCCGTCTAAACTGGCGCCTGGAGTTGCTGGGCGATGTGTCATCGATTATTATACGAAAAGTGAATTTGTTTATTTTTTATCATATCAATATGAATGTGGATTCCTTGCATTCCCCGATTAATTGGCCAGAAAATAATTTAAATCGGACTATTTTAATGAAGTTCGGTGTAAATTCTGCAAAATAATTGTATATGTAATTTCGGTAATTATGACCTAAATTATGTCAAGTTTGGTATCATTTTTAATTATGTTGTAGTTTCGAGTAATTTATGCGCTCAAATAGTTTAAAACGGCACTTGATATATTATAGGAATGGAACACTAAGTGTTTCGAAGAAGTACGAAAGTAAAATTATCGCTGTATTGGAGATGTATCGGAACATGGGGTACCCGGGTGCCCCGGTTGCGCAACATTCGTGAAACTTTTGGTTGCGCACATAAGGGTTAATATTAGGTCGAGAAGTAGAAATTTGGGCGAAAAACGTTGAGTGTGGCTTCTGTGTTATTGGGTTTTCTTCTTTATTGCCTATGTCTATGTTGTGAGGAAGTTTTGACGGAGTAAGGAAGTAGGCGACCATGGTTAATGGGTAGAAAAGTGAAAGTAGGAAAGGTCGTGGACAGGAATAACCTAAGGGTTGATGCGTAGTGCGTACCAGTGAGTTCAATGCTTTATGGGTCTGTTTTCGCTAGAACGTTTATGGTGGTGAACGTTTGGCGGGCAGATGTGTAGTTTAGCCGCTTCAGGTAGTAATTGAGAGTTTTTGTCGCTAGGCACGTAATGACAAAATTATTTTTGTCATTACTTTTTCCTGTACATATATATACTTTAATAGTATTCATTTCTTATTTTTATTGTTTTTTTTTTATTTATTTACGATTATTTTCGCATGTTTTGTGTGTAAGTACAAATAAAGGCGTTCTCAGTAAAAGTTAATATTTACAAATTATAATGAATTAGTTTAATGGTAAATTTACAAATACACAGATAGGTATTTCAGCAAAAATAAAAAATGCATATATAATGTATATGGCCTAAACATGTTGCTAGTTGAGAAATTGATTTTTTTAAGGAAATAACCGAATTTCAATAACCTGCAAAAACCAGCCAAAATTGTCTTTAAATTTTATTAAACACTATATATTGCAGTACTTCAAAGTACTTCGCACTCTCTGCAATTCATATAGATTAGGTTGTAAAACAGCAGGTATGCTGAACCTCGCCCATTCATCACTTAATTTTGTATTTTGTTGTGAATAAAGTCGATTTATTATTATATGTACTTTTTGATTTTTGCTAAAATACTTATATGTTTATTTGTAAATTTTCCATGAAACTAATTGATTATAATCTGGAAATATTAGCTTGTATAGAGAACAACTTGTATGTTTATTCAAACACAAAAAGATGCAAAAAGTAATCATAAATATGTAAAAAAATGACACTAAAAATAAGAAATGAGTAAATACTATTAAAGTATACATATGTATAGGAAATAATAACAACAAAAATAATTTTGCGCCGCTACAATCGTATTTTAAAGCTCTGTGCGCGATTATTTCCCAACATTTGTATGTATATGTAAGTAGTGTTCGTTAAACTCATCCAAATTCCATATTATGTAAGATCCTTCAGTAGCGAACGCTCGACACGGATCGCCGAGAACCATGGGGTCATAAAAGACAAGGATAATTAAGAACGGAAAAATGTGAAATTCTTTATCAGATCTCCACGAAAGTGACATCAATCGTCTCCTGTTTTCCAGACAAAAATGATACCAAACTTGACATAATTTAGGTCATAATTACCGAAATTACATATACAATTATTTTGCAGAATTTACACCGAACTTCATTAAAATAGTCCGATTTAAATTATTTTCTGGCCAATTAATCGGGGAATGCAAGGAATCCACATTCATATTGATATGATAAAAAATAAACAAATTCACTTTTCGTATAATAATCGATGACACATCGCCCAGCAACTCCAGGCGCCAGTTTAGACGGGTGAACGATACAATGTCGCGCGTAGCAACGGCCCGAGCAAAGGCTCTCGCGAGTCTCCAGGCTCGCCATATTCATGACGAATAAGACTAAAGTCTCTTTTATTTGATACGTCATTTAAATAATGCCCATCTCTGATCGTGGGTCTGTTTACGGTGCAACGGCTACGGCGACGACCCCGTTCAATGACGCCTTCGCCGGTCATAAATTGTTTCAAGGGTCGAGGAGTATGGAAAACCAACTGGGCCCGTGACTTCGGTAGACGGATGGCCCCTGCAGAGTTTTCCAAACGAGCGGACGTTTGGAGGTCTCGTTTCATTTTGTGCAAAATATATAATAGTACAACCAATTCCGGTCTTGATTTTTATTAACTTCAAGCTTTTTCTTACAAAATATTAACGGATCGTTATGAGACTTAAAACAAACTTCAGAAAACTCTAGCGAATCCGTAAAGTTTATGCACAAACCGTTATGTTAAAAAATATAATAAAATATACAGGGCAGAATCTATGTTTTGTAGCATTCGCGGTTAAAAAGTATTGAGGCCGAGGGCGGATGGCCCCACGCTGTCCTGCATTCGAGGATTTTATGGCAGGGACTTAGCTTGTGTGCGGTCCTGATGGGGAGTCAATGAGATTAAACAGTAAACAGTTCTGGCGACCGGCGATAGCTGACGGCCGCATAAGGATTTCCAATTATCGGGTGTCGAAAGATTGATTGTAAAAATGAAGAGAGAAATATATGAATATTGGCTCAGAGGCTCTCGCGGGTCTCGAGGCTCGCCATATTCATGACGAATAAGACTAAAGTCTCTTTTATTTGATACGTCATTTAAATAATTTTTTATTTAAATAATGCCCATCTCTGCTCACCGTAAGCGCTTGCGACCATCGCGCACGCAAAGGACGGAGTGTGAGGCGTCCGAAAGACGGAGCGAGACAAAACATCAACGCGTCGTCTGTCTCGAAACGCCTTCTCTCGCGTTCAGTGGCTTTCGCTCGCTCTCGTTCCATCTCGCTCTCGCCTTCGCCGGACAAGAGTGGGGCAGAAGTGGTGGGGATAACGAGAAGAGTGTGCATCAAACCGAGCCCATGGGGAGACAATACTGTATCATGCCGAAAGTTTTTGAATAATATCTCAGAGAGTAACAAATACCCGCAGCTGAAATTTTATATTACTGGTTCTCTATCCCTCCCGCCCAACCCCTCAAAATTGCAGTTCATTCCGTTAGTTGGGTCGTACCGTAGTATATCCCGAAGTATTTATATATTTCAATACGAATATTGAGTGCAATGATGCCATTGAGATATTTCAAAATAATAAAAATTTACTCTGTAATGCTAAAAGCAATAGAAAATATGTTTGTAAGAAATAAAAACTAATAAGATTAAAATGTACTTTTAATTTGTTGAGCGTCCTTTTTTGTATACCCCACGAAAGCAAATGTACGTTATTTTACTGTAAAAAAGATGGTAACCCTAGATACAACGTATACACGTGTTCGGACGACACCATGATTAACATTTTACCGATCGGTAGCCCATTAATCGGCTACCATTAACCGCTAACCAGCAAGACGGTGAAATGTTAATAAATCACTCACCTTTACATAATGCATTAGACTCTCAATTATAGCTTCGCACATTTCTGGTATAATTTTTTAAATTACCTGTTTAGATATTTCGAAAGATTTTGTGAGCTACTATAACAATCACCGGTTGCAAGAAATCTGAAAGTAATTGCCAATCTTTCTTCAGGTATAATGGATTTTACGACGGCAGTATCGTGCTTTGTAACTTTATCATAAATATAATTTAATATAACAAAAAAGTCTTCTCACGACATTCTCGTGAAGTTTTTGAATTGATCGGTGCTCGTGCAATGCTCATTCGGGGCGAATGCTCAGGTGAATACGCGGCTTTAAAGGTGAATTATACTACGTTCCACGACAGTGTACTTTGAGAAAAATAAATGATTAAGCTATCGTCCGAGAATTAGGAATCAATAAAAATCTTAATCTTATCAATTCGTTAAGTGAATTGAAGCATAAGGGGCAATACTCAGGGTACATTAATCGGATTTCAAAGGATCATTTCTATTGTTTTTACTGGTCTCCTATGCAAATGGAATTGAATAAAACGTTAATTAAAACGTGCAGGCAAATAGAAATAGACGTGACTGGAAATTAGTGAAAACAATAGAAAAACTAAATGGTGACAAGAAGCATATTCTTATACAAAATTATTATAAAAGGTGAAAATAGTCGAGCCACCAGCATCGGTGGAAATCCACGGTAGTCGATAAATGTAGGATAGGAAAGACATACAGGGCGATTCTGGAGCGACGCCTGCCAAAGAGATGCCGCCTGGTACCCCGTGGCGGGGCCAACATCCTGCTGCAGTGCCTCATCGAATTTTATGGCTTTTACAATACAATAAAAAGTGAGAAATGTTCACGATTTCCGCATTTCTCATCAGATCTCTGCGAAAACGACGTCAATCGACTCCTTATGTTTTCCGATGAAGATCGCACCAAATTTAATGTAAATCGGATTATTTTTAACGAAGCTAGCGTGAAATTATATAAACCAATTTATTATCTAATTGCCTTCATTAAGATCCGGATTACGTAGTTCTTAGTGTTAGTTTCATCGGCGAAACATAAGGAATCTATTGGCGTCGTGGCCATTTCTCACTTCTTAATAGGTACTCAAACCTCTTCGAAGGCCAAAAGCCATGAAAATTCGGTGATGCACTGCGGAGGGTTGTCGTCGGCACGGGGTGCCAGGGGGCACCTCTCTGAGTCCAGTCGCTCCAGGATCACCCTGTATCCAATTGAAATGAAAAAATGAAACTTTTTATGAAATGGAAAAATATATTTATTTAAAAATAATATTAAAAATTGAGGGTGACATTTTTGTCACCCCCCTCCCATCCTCCTCCTCTACGACCACCGCGCCTGCCAGGCTGTCGACCCCCCCCCCCCCCAGCCTCTATACGGGCGGCCTCTGTACAGGCCTCTTCCACTATAGGGGTGGCTCCTACCACCCCGCGCCCTGCGGTTAGCCGCCTCTCCACGGCCGCGAGAATATAGGTTCTTTTTCAGCAGTTTTTCTAACTGAAACAGTAACATAAACATTAAGACATTTCTTAAAACGGAATAACATTCTGCCAATTGCAACGTGTCGCACAAAGTAGTTTAGTAGGAAGTAAGCCATAGAACCACATTCGACATACTTACGTGGTTTATTTTCTGCTGCAGCTTCGCCACCTGCCCCTCGTTGCTCCCCTGGGGGACGGGGAGCGGGCCAGCGGTCTCCCCTTCCACCCTTTCCGCCGCCACCTCCGCCACAATAGCTTGTGGCGCCTCGCTAGCCTCGGGGGCGGCATTTTCAATCCCCCTGAGCGCATTTTCCATCTGAAAATGAAACAAAATATATAAAAAAAAAATCATGTTAAAGGATTCTATTTATCTTGATCGAAAATGCACTGAAAACTAAAAAAGACTTACTTTCTTGTACTACAATTGCGATGGTGATATGTCACTTTAAATAAAACCGTGGGGCAGGATATTTCATAACAGGATATGAATCGTTTTATTACAAAATCAAGAATCGAAATGAGCGATGAAAAGCGATGAAATATCCTGCTCCACGATTTTATTACCGAATAAGGCATATCACCGTCACAATTGCAGTACAAGAAAATAATTATTTTGTAGTTTCCAGTGCATTTTTGACCAAGTTACATAAAACTGTTAATCTGAAATTTTCTTTGGTAATCGTGCATAAAAGTTGTGCTCGACTTCAGTGTGCGAGATATTTGCAAGAAATGTGATTGGTAGTAGGTTGGGGATGGATGGTTAACTTTTGGGAAATTTATAAATTTTGTATCTTAAATTATGCACAATCATGCACCTTTTATGCACAATTACTACCTTTTTAGATTTTTTTTTATGAACGAAATCGGCTTTATATTATGCAAATAAATGTTTTATGTGGGCCATTTTCATCGGGACGACATAACGACGTGCGTTACGGAAAAACAGCACGTTTGATTTACGAAAAACAACACGTTTCAGTTTCCCACCTAAAGAAGCACATTGCATCGTTTCTAACGAATATTAGCACGTTTGGTCTTCTGCTGCGAAAACTAGTATCAGGCCGTTCCTGCCGGCGCTGCCAAAAGTGCCCGCGCACTTGGACGACCAAACCCAGGGGCGGCCGCAGGCCTGTTTATTATATAGAAAACTTTGACAAATAAGAATAATAATCAAAGCTTTTTTGCATGATAAATGTTTGAAACTATGTATATATAGATATAAAGGTAAACACTGCATATTAAATTCTTAATTAAAGAATATTAAATTAATAAGGACGGCAATATCGTTTGTGCACCTGAGCGGCACAAAACCCAGGAATGGCCCTGACTAGCATATTTCAGTGTTTTGCAACGAAGAATAGCACACTTTGGATTATACGGTAGAAACTGTCACGACGGAGCGCCGATGGGTGAGCAGGACTTTGGTGAAGGTTACAATGTATGCGCGTTACGCGATTCCGTGACGTTGAGCGGCCCACGTGCCATTGACTACCACTGTCGACGGGGCACGTGGTACCAAACTCTTTCGTTTCTGTATTGAAAACGAGACGTGCTTTACTATTTCTGACGATGGTTTCCGGAGGAAAACTGTCTGTCGCATCGCGTGGAGCGAAGAAACGGCTATTGAACGCTAAAAGCCGAAAAAATTTAAATTTTGTCCAACAGTAATAATCTTACAATAATAGGATAGCAGTTATTTATCGTCGTACGCAACGAAGACAGACGTGCTGTTTTTCGTAACGCATGTCGTGTTATGCCATCCCGACGAAAATGGCCCATTTGAAAAATCTATTTGCATAATGTAAAGTAAACCTCCTTAAAAATATCCCGATTAAAAGAGGCGCGACTTATTCGCGGCATCGCCTTTGATAACTTTAACGGAAGAATCACCCTATTTAATAGTATACCATTTTAATACTTACATTCTGCATGTTGTCCATTTTTTTGCTAAGAATTTAACCCTGGAGAAGACAGTGGATGACTGATGATGACTGAACAGGGATACCCCGATGTCTCTGATGCACACATTGTTACTTGGCGTCGATTGGTTTGAAGCCAAAACCTAGCCCGGCGCCGATTGGTTTGGCCCAACAGCTAGCTTGGCGCCGATTGGTTTGACGTCCCGACGTCATCACGCGCACCAGTGACAATCTTGGGTCTGTTCTGATTCGCGCATTGAGCGCATGAAATTGGTGGTATCGTACGATTCCCTAGAATTTCTCTCACTTGCCACCAATACGATGCCACTTGCGGTGCATGAGGCGCGCAGGAACTACAGGAATTTGGAGTTGCAGCAATTCTAGGGAATCGTACGATGCCACCAATTTCATGCGCTCCATGCGCGAACAGGCCACTTATTTGTCAGGGACTATTCTGGCAAGTGGCAACCCGAGACTGATTTTTCTCAATCAAGAAAGTCCCTTTGTCGTCGCTGACGAAAAGTCCGTGGGTAAGGGTACATTCAGACGAGCGATGCGGCGTCGTTGCGATTTCGCACCGGTACATATGTGAATTGGCAAAGGAATCTACCACTGCGGGAACGGTGGCGCTAGTGTGATATAACAAATATGAACGACGCAAGTATACCGTTTACTATATGTTTATATGAATCCAGTAGTATAAAAGTTTCTTTCAAAGTTATTTCTTATAGTAAAAATGTTGACAATACATTTAGACACAATCTTGGAATATGTGCAAGCATGTAAGGTGGGTAATTTTAGTTACTCTACTTTTTGGCACTTTTATGAATATTTAAATTGAGACAATTGTTCATTGTAGCGTTACAATTTTTTGTACAACATTTTTTTCTGCATACAATTAGTCAATACTGTGAAAATTGGTAGATCGCAATAAATGGTATACTTGCGTCGGCCATTACTATTAGTTTGCGTACCGACCATTAGTGTCGCATGCTAATGTTCTACTCCCGATAGAGAGATTCACACGTGTCGCAATTTTTTGCGGCAGATTGTCATATCGCACTGCCGCAAAAATTGTGTCACGTGTCAATCTCTCTCTATCTATATACATATGTACCGCTGTGAGATCGCAAAGCCGCCGCATCGCTCGTGTGCATTGACCCTTAAAGGCGGGAACTCCTAGCTGCCGGTGGGAGAAGTATGCATCTGTTTCTACCTAGCACTAGTGGGGTCGCTGCGAAAGGGTCGCAGCGACCGGCCGGTAGGAGATCCCGCCTTAAGGCCGATCGCAGCGACCGGCAGCGACCCCACTAGTGACAGATAGTTACAATACGCTACTTAGCAGTCTTAGCACTTGCGTTGACTGGTGGTGCCTCGCAAGATTGATATATTTTCAAATTTGTCAGCAAATTCCACCGAATGGTTCCAACGTAAAAGGTTAGTGTATTTGGTAACTAACCAGCAGGGCAGGCGCGAGGATGCTTGGCACCCTTATGTAAAAAAATTTCCCCACATTTCTACACAGATTTCCTATTTAATATGTTTTGTATTTACGGTGTACAAAAAAAGAATTACATATACATTTTGTTTCTGTGAAAGTTGGATTTCTTTATTATTAAGCGTCCAATATAGTATTTTAGCGCCACCTTCGACTGGCGGCCTTATGCGTAAGTAGTTACTTTGTAACGCGGACGGCACCACGTGTTGCTGCTGAAATCGAAACACGTGCATCGAAAATCAGTCATTGTTCACAGACCGCTCTGGTGACATCGTGCGTTCGTTTACGGTTTGTGAAGTAATTGTGAGAGTTATATTACTTACCGCTTTGCGATTTCATCGTGGTCATTTGTGAAAAATGCCGAGAAAAGCGCTGATACACTCCGGCGTTATTCTGGACAAGTT
Organism: Andrena marginata; assembly: GCA_963932335.1. Lineage (NCBI taxonomy): Eukaryota > Metazoa > Arthropoda > Insecta > Hymenoptera > Andrenidae > Andrena > Andrena marginata. The sequence continues at coordinate 15,159,280 of OZ010664.1, forward strand.
GCAGCAGTGTGAAAAGTGTCAAGTGTTCGATGAGGATTATAAATTGAAGTGCCGTACGGATAAAGTGTGGGAAGAAGTGTGCTTAAAAATTTGTGATAAGTTGTCACCAAACACCTTAAACTTTTATGTGAGAAACAATCGGTGGAATTTGCTGACGGATTTGAAGAAACATTTCCAAATTCCAATGGAAGAAGAAGAAGAAGACGAAGCAATGATGGAAAGCATTGATGTTTCTAACGTAAGTAATATTAGTCAAGATTTCGTGCCCCAAAATGATGCAAATAAAATGCATAAAAAACTGCCGCCATTTTTTTTTGATATCACATTGTCTGAGGAGCAATGGAAATCTATTGCTCCTGTATCGAAAATTTATAATGAAAAGGGTACACGTGGAAAATCTTACAAAATACTTAGTCCCGGTTGGACGGATATTATTTGCAAAGCTAGTTTTTTAAAAACGAAAATTCCGTGCGCTTATGCGTTCAAATATAGCAAAATTTTCGATTCTCCGGAAGCGGAAATATATTTGAAAATATACGGCACTTGTAATGAATGCGGTGCCGAATTTAAAGCTCATTGCTTACATAAACCGGCTCCTGGCACTGGTATTGTGTTAAGAGTGCACACAGTCGATGCTTCGGGAATACCGCATGAAAAGAAAAGGGCAGTAAAGGGAAAAAATAGGGTAGCAATAGGGCAACAACTTTTAAATATTAAGCCCAGACAATGGAGAAATGATGCCGTATCTGATTTAAGCTACGACGATCCCGAACCACCTTATGTTGCGCGACAATGTACCTTGAGGAAAATCAGAGAAGAAGCCATTGTACGGGAATTAGGAATAAATAAAAATCTCGACCCTATTAATTCATTATGTGAGTTGAAATGTAAGGGGCAATACTCAGGGTACATTAAACAGATCGCAAAGGATCATTTCTATTGTTTTTACTGATCTCCCATGCAAATGGATCTGTATAAAACGTCAATTAAATCGTGCAGGAAAATAGAAATAGACGCAACTGGAAAATTAGTGAAAACAATAGAAAAACTAAATGGTGACAAGAAACATATATTCTTGTACCAAATTATTATAAAAGGTGCAAATGGTATACAACCAGTATTTCAAATGCTTTCAGAAAAGCATGATACAAATTTAATTACATACTGGTTGAGGGAGATTATACGAGACGGGGCACCGGTGCCTCCAGAAGTGGATTCCGATTATTCACTGGCGCTTTTGAATGCAACCAGCCTGGCATTCAATGAACGTTGCTTAAAAAATTACATTTCCGATTGCTATCGATGGATTAGTGGCGAAATTTTGCAACATCCACTTCGGTGTTTCATCAGAATTGATATTGCCCATTTAATAAAAATTATTTGTAGGAAAGATGTATTTCATAGAAAGCACCCTAAAATTAAAGACTTCTTTGTGCGATGCGCGGGGATAATGTCATCGTGCGATAATGTGGAAGATTTTTGTTGTGAGCTATTGCGTCGCCTGTTTTTGGAGGTCGTAAATCTCCGACGGCGCAAACGTCACTCTCTCTGTGGTGTCTTACGACCACAAGAGATCACTGAAGAAGGTGTGATTACAGGTTGCATTTGAATGAGTTGAGACACCGCACATGAACAATAACAATGAAACTGTATTTAAATTAAACTTCAACAAAAGGTGGTTATGACAATTAACAAGTGAGTCTGTAATGAGTTGTATGAGTCCCTCCAAGTTACTCGTGCGAGGTATAAATTCGGACTGGTTTCGGACTCTCTCGCTGACGACAAAGCAAAGTCGAAGATTCCCATTAGGGGTGGAGTTTTAACAACGCAGTGGTTGGAAACGCTGTCTATTGGCGGACATGATTTGGTTGTAGGTGGTAACGAACGATAGGAAAGGGAAAACTGATCGAAGTGTTGGTGAATCTGTGTGATGGTGTCGCGAGGCCGTCTGTTTATTGTCACGGCAATCCTGGGACCCTTGGCCCTGACTTGGGCTGATCGCCTGCGTTTCCAATAAGGTAAATTTATGCGTTTACTACGGTCCCAGGTCTACTAGGCGCGGACTGACAAACCAAGTGTCTGCCAGATGGAGGTTTAAACTACAAGACGTATTTGTGCGTCCTTGGTGGTCTGGTAACAATCTAACGCTCAACAATTTTAGTACACTGCTTAGCTCAATATTTATTGTCGCTTACAGTGAGTACGATGGCAAAGATTCTGATGGAAATGAAGTAATTTGTGAACAAAAGCGATCGTATTTATTCGAAAGAATAAAATCATTCACCTTTACGAGCGACGAGAATGACAAAGAATACGATGATTTAGAAATGCTGGATGAAAATGAAAATATAGTTGCATTTATAAATAATATCAGAGATGAGGCCGAACAAATTGCAAAAGACAGTGTAGAGACAGATAGGTATAATGCATTTTATTGTCCAGAACTAGTCGCATATCTAGTTAAATTGGCAAAACATTTTCCACTCTGGACACAGGTGATGAGGGGATATTTCCCTCTGTCATCGAATGTAGCAACATCCTCTAGATGTGAGGCATATTTTAAAGATCTCAAGCATTCAGATTTGGGCGCAAATTATAAACCAATGCGCGTCGATAAATTTATCATTCACCACATAAAAACTATTGAAAATATCTCGAAATTGGAACGTGCTGCAATTAAACGCACAAACGAAAAAATTGCACTGCTGCAAACTGAGATAAGACAAGAAAAAGAAAGAAAAATCGATTCACGTGATTTTGACGAAAATGCGCAAAACGCTACCCATACTTATGATTATTTAACGGAACAGGAAAATTGGAAAGGCTTAAATATTGAAGCCAAACCAAATAGATTAAAAGATTTACGAGTTTCAACTAATAATAGGAATTATATAGAGGACTCTGAAAATAAAGAAAATGTAAAAACAAACGCGAATACACAAAAAAGCAGTAGACTAAATATAATACAGGAGCCCTTAATCGAAAACAAAAAGAATACTCCTAGAGGGAAATATTTAACTTCATGCCCAGATATTCACCTCACATACGACAGGCCATTAAGGAAAAGAAAAAATGAAATATTAAGAAATGGAAATAACTGTAATTTGGTTCATCTTAATGGCGAAAAAATATATATTCAAAATACGTGTGCATTCGACGCATTGGTTGAAGTATTAACCAGTGCGTATTGCAATTATAGTACATTTAAAAACTGGATCGATGAAAATTCAGACAATATATTTTTCATGTTCGTCAGAAAATACGCTATGGAGAATATTAACAACTCCGTGTATGAAGAGCGAGGAGCTATTTTATGTACAATATTTGAGAATCGCAATAATATTGTAGATTGTACTACAAATGTCAATCAGCTATTTACAAAACTTGTAACAGACGTTTGCAGTGTCGAAGAAAATAGAATCTGCGGCAAATGTCAAGTAAAGTCTAGAAAATTGTTTGTAGTAGATTTAATTAGTACACTCACAAACGAAGATTTTAAACAAAATTTTGATAATTTTGCTGCGCAATTCTTCAGTGTACAAACACGCACGTGTAAAACATGTCAATCAGCAGTGCAATTAAAAAGAGACCCAAAATCATATGTGTTCATAGACACCGAAATCTATTTCCAACTAAATAAAATAAATGGAATATTTTTAAATAGCATACCGGAAAAGTTTCAAATTGAAGATGCAATATACGTTTTAAGTGGCATCGTATCTCATAGCGCAGCACATTATACAGCTTATTGCCGTAATACAACAGGAGTATGGACACTGCACAATGACATTAGTAAAAAATTGCGAATAATTTCAAATCCAAAAACGGTCAAAGTATTTCCGACCACAATGATATTCATAAAAATATAAAAATTCTGTTAAAACTTTAATTCAACAGAACAATGATACTTTACAATAGTAAAACTATTGAATCGGTCCGGCGTCGCACCGCTCTGTAAAGTGCGGTACCACTGGTTCTACCAGTGGTGACAAGTGCCAGCCATGGCACTTGTACTCGCGGATCATACGATCACGCAAGTCAAACGACGCCGGCGTAATTTTGCCAAGAAAGTGACGAAAGCAATAATAAATTCAATGCACTCAATTAAGTCGATTCTGAAAAATGGTCAAACGAAATCTTTGGAGGGACAAACGTCTTCTACATCTACACTGTCGAAATCCGTCGTTGGACAAACGATTTCGTCGATTAATTAACAAAACATCGAACTTGTACGCGATCGCTTCGCCAGGACCCTTCATTTTCGCGATTTTTATAAATAATTCTGTTCTGGAGGGTGGACAAACGAAATCATGGGGTGGACAAACGTCTTCTACATCTACACTGTCGAAATCCGTCGTTGGACAAACGATTTCGTCGATTAATTAACAAAACATCGAACTTGTACGCGATCGCTTCGCCAGGACCCTTCTTTTTCGCGATTTTTATAAATAATTCTGTTCTGGAGGGTGGACAAACGAAATCATGGGGTGGACAAACGTCTTCTACATCTACACTGTCGAAATCCGTCGTTGGACATACGATTTCATCGATTAATTAACAAAACATCGAACTTGTACCCGATCGCTTCGCCAGGACCCTTCTTTTTCGCGATTTTTATAAATAATTCTGTTCTGGAGGGTGGACAAACGAAATCATGGGGTGGACAAACGTCTTCTACATCTACACTGTCGAAATCCGTCGTTGGACAAACGATTTCGTCGATTAATTAACAAAACATCGAACTTGTACGCGATCGCTTCGCCAGGACCCTTCTTTTTCGCGATTTTTATAAATAAATCTGTTCTGGAGGGTGGACAAACGAAAATTTTTGGTGGGCAAACGATGCTAGATCATGGACAATCGTATCCCTGTTTTAAAATGTTGAAAAGTTTTCATGGAGGTTGCTGATGACAAATTTTCTTAATTTGTTTATAAATTTTTTTTGAAGGGTGGACAAACGAAAATTTTTGTTGGACAAACGTGGACAAACGATGGACAATCATTTGCCCCCATCAAATTATTAAAAAGTTTTCATGGGGGTGCTGGTGAAAAATTTTTTTTTTTGTTTATAACTTTTTTTTTAAGGGTGGACAAACGAAAATTTTTGTTGGACAAACGTGGACAAACGATGGACAAACGAATGCCGTCGAGTTTTTTTAAAAATTTGAATTTGGGGGTGCCAACTTCACAGACCTCATTTCGACTTATTTTGAGCCATAAAATCTTATTTTGAACCCATAAAGATCCTATCCCAATGTTTCAGGTAAACAGAGACGTGTCATAGTTATTTACTTCTGCTGGTTAGTAATGCGTTGCTTTTTACTTGCAGCCCTCCGAAGAAAACGATTTTTATTGCTTATCAAATTTGCTGCCGAACGTAGAAAAATTAGCTTGCTGCAATTGAAGATTAGGCGACGAACGCGCACGTACGCGAGACCAAATATTTTTAAGTAGTAATAAATCTTAAATAAACCGTGATCCGGTATCAAGCCGTTTACACAAGCCGTAAATTATAAGATTTATTAATTTCAATATAAGATAAAACATATCTTTAAAACAATAAACAAAAATACTCTTTTATAGTTTATACTTACTGTTTTCATCATTATCAACACCTCGTGTAACTGAAACAAGTTTAGCTATGGTACCGTTAGCAAGACCTAGCGTAACATCAATATTTCTTCTAATCATGATTTGCACTCCTACTTTAACAATTACGACTCTTGCAAGTCCCGCCGTTCGAGAGCTATCATCGTCATTATTGTTTAGTACCTTTGACACCTTTTTTTTCAAGTACGGTGCACAATTCGTTGTATCATGAGCAATCAAATGGATTTCTTCGGACGAAAATCGACTCAGCATTGCAGCGTTCAAAACATCACACTGTACACATGTGGGAAGTAAACACACCGTATTAGATCCCACATTAAGCATGTAATCACTTAATTCCTTTAATCGATCATTACAATTTGTCGCTTTGAAATTTAATTTCCTCGATTCTAAAAGCTTTGTATCTGAAAGGGTCACTACTCCGGTGCGAATTCTCGACAGGATATCTCTGTAAATATTATCACCCTTCTGTCGCATGTTTATTGTCAATTCGTCATAGCTAAACAAGGCAGACCATAAATTATAAGAACCTAATCCTCCAACATTTTTCTCCATACTCTTATTGGATAATTGTATAAAAGCAGGTTCTTCGTGAACAGGAGGAAGTTGTAGTAAGTCACCAAATTGCAGAATTGGCTTTTTTCCAAACCAAGCATCATCGGAATCTGTAGTATCAAATATTTCTGTAAGTCGCAAATGTATGTACAAGAAAGTTACGTTAGAAACCATCGAAATTTCATCGATGATTACTAAAGCAACATTTTTTAGTTGATCTCGTACAATTTGAAGGGCTGCATCGCTAAGTTGCCTATACTGGGCTGTATGCCCATGTTCTACAGGTAATTGAAATAATCGGTGTATGGTAAGACCTTCGATATTAAAAGCTGCGATTCCAGTAGGAGCAGTTACTGCTGTGTCTTTTCCGATAATCTGCTTGATCCAGTGTCTGATAGTTTTTATTAAAAAACTTTTCCCAGTACCACCTTCTCCACTCACATAAAGTCTGAGAATTTTATCGTTAGACGTCAAGGATTTCGTAACTGTATCAAATATCCGCTTCTGATCATGGTTCAATTCCGAAATCATTTCTTGAAGATCACCATAGTCAAATTTGTTTCCCGCGTCTTTAAAATCTTTCATGGCACCAACAGTTTCAACGGGGACACACTCCAATGGGTAATCGCCTTGATCATTTGCTTCTTGTTCTACAGTATTCAACACGTTCTTTTCAATTTCTTCGTTTATATGATCACGCGCTTCTTGAATATCCGTTATTTGTTTGTGATACTGATCTGCTTCTGTCAATTGTGATTGTAGCGACAAAAAAGCTTCCGCATATGTGTTAAATCCATTTTTCAATTCGTCGGTGTTTCTCCAAGGTTGGAATAATAATAATAATGAGAAATAATAATTCTCAGGTTGGGTTTGAACATTGTACTTATAATGATTGATAAGATATCCTCTTTGCCTTTTTTTCAAAAACAAAGATGCACGGATTTCATAATATTCAGTTTTTTCAGACGGTCTAATTTTAGTAACATCATACCACATAGCAAAATCGTACAGATGCATAGATTCTAATTCCTTAGGTCTACTAGGATAGTGATCATCTATGAGGGATGGACAAAATATGTCTGTGGATTCACCTTCCAGCTCCTCAATCTCTTTGCGAGTTTTCAATTTCCTACTTCTCAGTATATTTACATCTAACCATCTAATAGTAGTACTGGAGTCAGTGCCATGCAATGATAATCCTAAAAGAGTATCAGCGCATTCAGGCGCTCCACATTCTCTATGATTTAGCATGCGCATTCCAAGGTTGCACAGAAGACCAGCCAACGACTTGGTAGAATTTATTGCTGCCATAGTGTCCGTAGCGTAACTTTTTTCCGGCTTTGACACGTACTTAGTACAGTAACATGTTACCAACCCAGTCTTTTCCCCAATATATTGTATATCCATGTTACCTCTCCAAACCATGAGAACGGCAGCATTATAATCATTGATACGGACTTCCTTTATTGAACGTGGAAGATCATAGAGTCTACCTTTTGCTTTCAATTGTTTTCTAGCACCTATAGAAACAGCCACATCCCTTATTATCAAAGTATCTGTAACTGGACGTGGAAATGAAAATCTACATACTTTACAGAAGGAATTTTTAGTTTTTTTGTTGCGTAGACAATAGCTATTGCATTTATGCATTTGATGTGCATTTACACGACTATATAATTCTGGCGACACATGCGGTGATGGCAATCTGCAAGTGACGTATTTCATAATGAATTCTGCTACACGTTCCTTCGAAGATTTATCGATTATGGGAGCATCTTCAATCCAAATTAAAAGATGAAAATGTTGTGATCCCCTACTTTGATATTCTCTACGCCAAAAGTAATGAGTGACTTTGCCAATCGGATTGTCGGGCGAACAAATGAAATCCAGCATAGCGTGGAATGCATTATCTATAAATCGAGCAGTTGAAACGGGATCAGAAGCAATGAGTTCGTTCGGGGACATTTTAGCTACCGATGGGCCGTTTACTTCACGAAGATATTCTAGTAAATCTGTCCATAGCCACTCACTTGGGCTGAACGTGAGGAACCATGTAGCTGGTCCATAATGATGTATCATACAGTTCAAATCGTTTCTCGGTTTTCGCCAATATTGTGCTGTGTTACGTAATCTGGAGAATATAGTGTTCAAGTTCGTCTGTAGCTGATCTTTAGAGAGTTGCTCTAGAAAACCAGCAACTGTGTATTTTTCACGTGGATTTACGACGTTCATTTTGTGATAAATTCCAGCGTTCAATTGCCGCATATTGGTATCGTGTAATAAATGGAAAATATATTGCATGTTCAATCGAAATTGCGAATGTTTGGACATCAGTCTGGACTTAATGAATTCATGATCAGTCAAACGAACCAATCTTTCTTCGTGCTGTCCGTTCACCCCATAAGGATATAAATCTGGGAAACATTTCACATCTAAGTGTTGAGCACGATGGCCCAACGGAATGTCATGAACTTTAAGCATTTGATAGAGTGCGGTAGCAGATTCATTAACCCTTTTGTCATACATTGGATAAATCGTAAACTGATCATAAAATGAATCAGATTCTGACATTTGCGTCAATATTGCACGTTTGTTGTTTTCGTCGATATCAAGTGTTTCACCTTCAACTTCCTCAATAGATTCGTTATTATCATCATTGGCAACAACTTCTTCTTGAAATTCTGTATCTGGTAATTTGGCATTCAGTAATAAATCGTGCGATTGTGGTAAAACAATTTCTGAGTATAGAGGATTATTGGCTTTCAACCATACTAAGGCATTCCATACTTTCTTCAAGTCAACTAACTTTTCCCAAACTATTTTAGCTTTTGTTGGAACGCCCCGCACCAATATGTATAATTCATGATTTTGATTTAAAGGTTCAGTCGAAGGACAGATTTTTTTTAAATTTTCTTCTAACGGCAAAGGAAGGTGAAATGTTCTCCCCTTTACTTTTGGAAACATATGTTTATGTGGCATATTTTTACGCATTACTGTAACCATTCTCACAATCGTTTGAAACGGTTTAGCTCTTTGAACGAGAATTCGTTCGTAATCGTTCAACACTGCTATTTCTGGAACTGAACGTATATCAAGCTTATTTAGAATACATTTTGGTGGTATTGAATCGTTGCGAATTTTATCGTGACAATATCGGCAAATAAAATGCATGTCACCAACTTTGTATCCAATATGATTTAACAAAGTTTGCATCACATTTCCCTTAGATGTTCTCTCAGAAATATCAAGCTTACGAACCTCTCTTTGAAAACAGAGTTTCTCGCAGGAAACGCACGGAATGCGTGGTGTGTCCATAGACAGCTTTGTGAAAGCTTTAAATGCTAAATAATATCGTGATATAATCTCTTCTTCGTTCAAGCTTATGTCAGTATTATTATTTTTTAACGCTTCAGCTTCTTTCCGAGCTTGCAGCGTTATTCGTTCAAGTGTTTCAAGATCACTATCGTTTAATGCATTGTCTAAATTATGTAGGTCTTTATAAATGCTCGCTATTCTGTATATCATTCTCTTCAAATTTCGTAAATCCCGGAAGTGAGGTGCCAAAATCTCAATGGCTAAAAAAGTGGACTTACATACTTTAGGGTTTATGTAACAACCATGCGAATGACCAACTTTTTCAGTATGCACTTTATTAGAACAGCTACTGATATAGTTGTTTAACTTATGTATCTTTTTTAATGAGCATTCTAACAATCGTTTGAAGAAATCCTGTAAATTATTCAGAATTTCAACATCTTTTGTTTTACAAAGGTAACTGCAATGCCATGCTTTTGTCGTCTTCTTTGATCGCAATACAGGTAGAACGTTTATAGCTTTCCCTTCCGAATTCAGTATGATTGGTTCAGAACCGGTGAAAGTATGGTATGAACTTTCCGCAAAATATGATTCTGAAGAAGACCTATGTCTGGATTCTCCACACAAAGCATTAATCCTGTCATCAACTTCTAAACATTCCGCTACACGCGTTAAAGAAATTTCCACTTTTTCTTTACAATCTTTCAACAGTTTCCTCATTTTCAAAATGTACTTTTGCCGAATATGAAAACACAATTTTATTATACGCTCAGCTTCCAATCTACTTTTTTCTCCGGACGGCATGCTAATAATTTTTGAAAGTTTTCTAATATAAGTTTCTTTGTTATTTTTGGTTGCTATATTGTTATTTGTTACAGCAATATAACGATACTTTTTTATTATTCGCAAAGCAGTACGACGTTTTGCTACTTTATTATAATAATCATCTCCTTTACGTATTTCATAATATACCTTCCGCTTTTTGGAAATAACTTTTTTATTTAGCTGATCATAATTTCTTTGCTTTCTGCATTTCACTTCTTTATTTGCGTCATAATGCACTTTTGCCTTTTTAATTATACCTTCTTTATTTGTGTCGTAATGCACTTTTGCCTTTTTGATTATACCTTCTTTATTCAGCTGATAACACAGTACAACAGCCATCTGGACTTGTAACATTCAATAGCCGTTTCTTATAGGTTTTCGTACGCTGAAAACGAATCCGTAAACCGTTTGTCGCCATCACCCTCAGTTTCTGAGAAATTCGATTTTGAAAAAAACTGAAAATTTTCAAATTTGAACATCTCTTGTGTCGAAACGGTAATAATTATTCGATTGTTTCTGACGGCAAATTATTCTATGAACCCTCCCGAATACAACTATATAAGTTATTTTGCATTATGAACATTTAAATATGTTTAAACAACGATTAAAGGGAAAAGGACACCCGAAATTCACCAATTTTTGCAGATATCTTTCAATTTATTTCCAAAACTAAGGGTCTGGGAAAAAATCTGACCATCCCACGCGATGCAGCAGACAGTTTTCCTTCGGAAAGCATAAACAGAAGTGGTAAGTCGCGTTTTCTTTTCAATACAGAAGCGAAACAGTTTGGCAAAACGCGCGGTGCCGACAGTGGTAGTCAACGACGGCACGCGATCCACTGCCGCTCAGCGTAACACAATCGCTTACCGCGCGTGACTACCACTGCCGGCTCCGGGCGTTTTGTGAAACTATTTCGCTTCTATATTGAAAACAAACAGCGACTTACCACTGCTGTTTATGCTTTCCGAAGGAAAACTGTCTGCTGCATCGCGTGGGATACTCAGATTTTCTCCCAGACTCTTAATTTTGGAAATAAATTGAAAGATATCTGCAAAAATTGGTGAATTTCGGGTGTCCTTTTACCTTTAATCGTTGTTTAAATATATTTAAATGTTCGTAATGCAATAATAACTTATATCCTTGTATTCGGGAGGGTTCATAGAATAATTTGATGTTACGAACAATCCAATAACTATTACTGTTTCGACACAAAAAATGTTCAAATTTGAAAATTTGCAGTTTTTTTCAAAATCGATTTTTTCAAAAACTGAGGGCGATGGCGACAAACGGTTTGCGGATTTGTTTTCAGGGCACGAAAACCTATAAGAAACGACTATTGAATGTTACAAGTCCGAAAAAAAGTCAAAATTTGTTGTACTGTGTAATACTTTTTTCGCTTCCCGCATTTCACTTTTTTATTTGCGTCATAATACGCTTTTTTCTTTTTTATTATACCTTCTTTGTGTGCGTTATAATATTCATCATTATAAAGTTTTATGCTTTCCTCCCCTTTTTTACAATCTTTGTCTTGTTTCGTGTTACACTCCCCTTTCTTTGCTTTATAAACAGCTTTTCTTTTTAAATTAATTTCCTCTTTATGTTTTTTATAATAATTTTTAGAATAATTCGACATGTACTCTGTCCTACTACTTGGTACGGTCGCTTGGCTTGGTCCTACGGCTTGGTCAGTCTTCGAAACCAATTGTGAATCTATTTGAATTATATTTTTTGTATATATGGTGATTTCTTTGTCATTAAGTACTATTTTTGCAACTGGGGATATTTTATTATCTGTTTCGTTAGTAATGTAACTTTTTCCGATTTTAAATGCGGGATCCTTTCCACAAGAAGGATTTTTATTAATCGTAGCACCAATTGCAGATTCATATTCGTGCACACAACGTGTTAATTGTTGATCCTGAGTGCATGGAAAATGTTCTATACGATTAGTTTGAAACATTTGGATTAAATGTTGACGCATCAACGCATGTTTGTAGGTTATTTTGTCTGGTAATATATTGAATAATAACGAGACGGCAAATGCAATGGCAAAAACTCCGCAATCCTGATAGTTAGGTTGTGTTTGTACATGTGGAAATTTAATAAATTCTTCGTTAATTGTACCGTCATATTTGTTCAAAAAAGGGTATAACTTCTGCAGAAAAATTTTATGATGACTATGCAACTTAGAGAAATTAAGAGAGTCATAAATATAAACTCTTCTTTCATCATGTTTATAGAAGCTACAAACCCAATGTCCCCCTGCATTGGATCCAATTTCTTCGCTTTGGTGCAAAATCTGTATGTGATCCTGATTTTCAGGAACAGATTGAATTGTATCAGGCATTTGAACTCTCCATGTGTCGCGTGGTTTATAATTGGAGTTAGCTTCTAATAATTTATGAAAATATTCGATATGATCATCATTTAACCATTCACCTTTACTGATAATTTGTATATTATGAAAACTGAGTGGTAAGATATTAATAATGCTATTAATTACAGACATGACGAATTGTAGTTTTATTTATATATTTCTAGTTTTGTAGTATACACTTTTCTATTGTATACGATAGATATAATATATAAGACAAAGCGCGTTGCAGCCAGTAAAGCGTAGTCTAGTTTTCTAGTATACACTATATTCTATTGTATACGATATAATATAATAATAATAATAACAACAATAATAATAATAAAATCGTCTTTATTCCTTTTTCTTTTTTAACTTGCGATACAGACGCAGTACAATCAGTACTTTTATAAGATAAAAGCTTTTATTTATAATTAGCTTTTATAAGATAAGGCGCGACGCAGCCAGTAAAGTTTAATTAATTAAAATTAATACTCGCAAAAGCGCAAAGCAGTCAAGCGAGCGCAAAGCAGCTCAGCGAGTGTACTTTACTTTTTTTCTAATACTCCAACCTGTAAAAAACGAAAAATTTGTAATAAACAATAAACTAATATCATATATATTATTATATATATAAATATAAATAAATGTAAACGTCACTTACCAAATATATAATATTTTCTCTTTTGCTTCTCCTACCGACGAGAAGAATCGAATTTCCTTCCAAGGAACTTGATACTAAAAATATACACATTTCAATAAAAAAATAGGTTAGCAAATATCAGCGTAAATTATTATTTTACACTTGTAATGAAACAATAACTTATTCGTGGAAAATATGTTCGTTTCATTATGCGTACACCTTAATTAATAATAATAATGAAGCACACTTACATGCAAGGAAATCAGAAAGAATTTTTGGACGCCGTGACATGCGTGAGCTCCGGTCGCCCGCTTTATCTAGAGACGCGGTAGCGTCTCGACGCCAAGTACAGGAAAGAAAGTACAGGAAAGAAAAAGACACCCTATATATGGCGACTGTCGCTACTGCTTATCATTTACTCGTCGCCCGGCTAATCCAACCTAACCTGAAACTTATTTCATTAATATCTCATGACGCTTGCAATATTTTCTAAATTTAAAGGCATTTTTCTTATGTAAACCGCATATAAGCTTTGGAATGAGACCAATTTCAATAAAATCGGTCCACGCATAACAGAGATATCATAATATCGTCTCATGGATCAGTCGGAAATGTTAAGATTCTTCTTCTTCTTCTTCTGATTCTTCTAGAAATTTTTCGTCAAACATAATACGTATACGCGTTACACGCACACCTTCAGTCAAAACAAAACTAACACATGTTTCGTTCTTCGACGTATATACGTGTTACACGCACACCTTCAGCCAAAACGAAACTAACACATGTTTCGTTCTTCGTTCGTCGACTCTCGGGATTATTCGGCAGGGATCGTCGTCCGTCATTGTACAAACTATTTTTTAAATACATTGAACTTTATAACCTACCAATCTTAACCTCCAAGTGTCAAATAATGTAATGTGTCCAAATTTGAGATGTCAGGAGTTTTTACACTAAATAGGAGACGGAATTATTGTCTCAATTAACAAGGTAAGTCGCCAAATTTATTTAATAGATTTTTTATGTAGAGTCGCAGACTTGGAAGTTGTCCGGAGAAGGTTCGACAGAGAAGCACCTTCTTTCGCATAAGTTTCTAGAAATTTGTACCATGCTTGTACAAAATAATATATTGTAGTAAAAAATTGCATTGAATTTAAATTGCCAGATATTTGTATTTGTATACCAGCAATTTAGAGTTTTTATTTTATGTAAAGGTTATTATATTATAGAAATGAAGGGGACGTACAGGACTTCGATAAAAATAAAGGAGACGCACAGGCTTGGATAGTACAATTGAAGGGGACGCACAGGCTTGGATGGATAGAAATGAAGGGAATGCACAGGCGTGGAGGTTGTCCGGAGAAGATTAAATAGATAGACAGAGCATCTTGTTTCGCACAAGTTTCTGGAACTTTGTCAAATAAGGTAAATCGACAAAATTTGTTTAAAGACATAGCATTAAGAATTATTAAGAAAATAGATTATGGTGGACTGCTTGCAATGTAAAGCAAGTCACATTAGTGAAGAAAGTACACTGAAAACACATCTCCGTTAATGATTTTCAATCTTTTGTGAAAGACATTCGTAATACTTTAATTAATAAAATCCAAAGTAGTTGTCACGCTGTTCATTAATTCATTAATTTTTTAGATTCCCATTATTTAAAATCACCAATAAACATACTAAATAAATTAGTTTCATTCCAACACCAATACATTGTGCGTTAAAAATATTGGATCTCCGCGTTCATTTCGCTGAATTATTACCATTAGCATTTAAATTTCCTGCAACAAGACTTTCTGCCATACGCTCGCACCTCCTTCGGACACATTATTTAGTCTCAACACTCACTAAAGCAAAAGGCCACTCTATTTCTATATATAATAAGTTCTACGTTAAGTTGTAACTAAAATAACTAAAATGTGGATTTTATATATATTTACAGATAATCAAAGCAGAAGATGATGCAGTATGATCTACGGCAGAGAAAAAAATTTATTGTTACATAGTATTATATTAATTATATTAATTAAACGATTTTATTAAACGATTTTATTCAGCTGCAATCCTCTATTTGCTTCTTGTAAGTTTGGTTCATATCAGAAAACTCAAATTTAAACCAATTCCACCAATTCAATCATCATCTTGAAGCATTGCAGGTGTGCATAGTTTCTATTATGTAGAATTTATCTTTAATTCTATCCCGTCATAAGACTGTTTATTAGGGTGGACCTTAGTTACTCTTGTCGAAATATAATTTTGAGATTTTTGACGGGGTCACTCCCCAAGGATTATGCCACTGGGAGAAAAAATAATGTGTGCAAAATTTGAAATTGATCGGAGAACGAGAAACTGTGCCTCATCGCATTTGAAATTTTTTATTTTCGTAACTCGTTTTTCTTCGTTGTAGTATATCGTTAATATACATTTTTATATATCGTTATCTTTTTACGCTCTGTAATAATATAGAATCAAAGTATAAGATTACACAAAAAAATCATGACCTTGAAATCTCAAAAAATGAACCATCAAGAAATACTTTTTTCGTTGGCATTATATTTATGTTGTCAAACAGTATAATTTTCGTCTAAAATTTTTTTTGGATAATTATAAATAACTGATTAAAGGGAAAACTACATCCGAAATGCACCAATTTTTGCAGATATTTTTCAATTTATTTTAAAAACTAGGGCTCTAGAAGAAAATTCACCATTGCACGTGATGCAACAGACATTTTCCCCCCGGAAAACACCAACAAAAGTGGTAAGTCACGGTTTGTTTTCAATACAGAAGGCAACAGCGGCGGGCGTATCCATTGCCGCTCACCGACAAAATCGCTTACACGCGTGTAACGTCCCACGGGGACTCAAACCCGACGTTACCGACCGTCGATAAAATAGAACAGTACTACATTACCACGCAACCAGCCTATGTTACCGCGCATACCCATTGTACATACTTTTATACATTAATATTAAACTAAGCAGAGATTAGAGAATCAAATATTATAGAAACGTTAGAAATAATTAAATATAAGTACTGTCAAAAGCATAAAACAAAATATTATATAATAAGCGAGAAAACTGCAAAATAACGAATATCGACTCACTGCGCATGCGCCGGCCCGCCAATTTTCCAGTATAAAAGGAGGCGCACGCAGCAGAGCGCTCAGTCAGGCTACATTCAAAAACACGCTCTTTAGTTGACGAATGTTTAGACCTAGAGGAAGCTTAAGTTTCAACCAGTGGGATTGAGATCGCTCCGGAAACGGTAGCGGCTGATCTCCAGCGTACAAAAGTTACTGGTGCACCTCTTTGGACTATTTCATTTGAAAACTATAGTACCTTGCTCTTACAAAGGCATTGAGATCGCTCTGGAAACGGTAGCGGCTGATGCACTTGGTAAAAGCGAGGTCTGTTGGAGCATAGAACCAAAACTCTGTCAAAAGAACGAGATCGCTCCGGAAACGGTAGCGGCTGTTCTTACTACAGACATTGCCAAGAGTCTACCAGATCGCTCCGGAAACGGTAGCGGCTGTGCTCTGCAATAAATACTTAGCCACGTAGCATATAATATAAGATAAAAAACGTAAAAACACAAAAACATAAAGTATATAATCGTAGTCGTAAGCAATATTATACTCGTTATTAGGAATAAGTATTGTTTTAATAAAGTCATTGTTAAGTTTAAGTTGGATTTTACTCCTTTACTCTACCAACGAACCCCCACCTATCCTATTCTCGAGGGACGCCGCTCTCTACTCGAGAACCTGCTAGCGTTTAGTCGTCCCCGGACAACCGAACGTTACACGCGCGCGACTACCACTGTCGGCGCCATACGTTTTGCCAAACTATTTCGCTCAGTTATTGAAAACGAAATGTGACCTACCACTTTTGTTAATGTTTTCCGAAGGAAAAATGTCTGCTGCATCGCGTGGAGTAGTCAGATTTTCTTCTAGACTCTTAGTTTTTAAAATAAATTGACAGATATCTGCAAAAATTGTTGCGTTTCGGGTGCATTTTTTCTTTGATCGTGGTTTAAATATATTTAAATAGTAATAATGCAATAATAACTTATATCGTTGTGTTCCCGAAGGTTTATAAAATAATTTTGACGGAACAAGCAACCGAATAACTATTACTATTTCGATACGCAAGACGTTCAAGTTGAAAATTTGCATTTTTTTTTAAATAAACTAATTTTTCGAAAACGGAGGATGTTGGCGAAAAACGGTTTGCGAATTCGTATTCAGCGTACGAAAATTTATAAGAAACGTGTATTGAATGTTACAAGTCCAGATGGCTGTTGAATAGTTACAATTGAACTTTTGCATGAGTTTGACTGCTCGTTCGGCCGAATCGTTTACTGCTAAATTATTTACTATATTTAATCCAATATTATAATTGGGATCACTTTTCCATTCTAGAGAATCCATATTTATAAAATCTGTTGGAACAGTGTATTCTTAACAAAAGTATCGGTTATTTCATTAAAATTTTGAAATCTTTTATTTATATATATATATATATATGAAAAAAATTCCTTAGACAAAAGTTGTACTGTTTGACATGGTAAAAATAATTACAACGAAAGATGTTTTTTTACGGTAAATTTACGAGATTTCAAGGTCATAATTTTTCAAGTAATCTTATACTTTGATTCTATATTATTACAGAGTGTAAAAAGACAAATTCAACCATATATAAACATGTATATTAACGATATACTACAATGGAGAAAAACGATTACAAAAAAAATTCAAATGCGATGAGACCCGGTTTCCCGTCTTCCGGTCGATTTCAAATTTTCCACTTTTTTTTCCCCCAATAAAAATTATCTAAAGTCTGTCCCTACTATGCCAATTATCTTTGTAAAAAGAAGTGAGATCCCCATAAAAAAACTTCAAAAAGTAAAAAAATTACGCCAAGTACATGAAAAATCAAATATATCACAAAAAATAGAAGGTAATAATAAAATCACAAAAAAATAGAAGACAATATACAATCCCCCAAAAAATAGAACAAAATATATAATCACAAAAATAGAAGATAATACACAAAAAAATAGAACAAAATATACAATCACAAAAAAATAGAAGATTATAATAATTACAAAATAAAAAAAAGGTGTGAAATCAAAATGAGCTGCAAGTACATAAAGGTACTTTCCAACTGCGCTTAAGATGACACAACTACATATACACAGCTAAAATGCTGTGATCATACATTCCATTACTCATATCGCGGATATTTTTTAATTAATCCGTCAAAAAGAATCCCATTTAAAAAAAATTGTCGTAAATTAATAACTTTACAAAATTAATAATATACCAAAATTACGCCAATTATAAGAATGGCTATTATACAAAGACAAAATTGTATTAAATAATATTAAGCAGACATATTTTTATACAAGTAAATATTTTAATACGAATAAATATTTTATTCAAAATACTTGGCGCTGCGGAACCGAAAAAATGTTAATTGTTTTAGTAGTAATAATAATTTATAATAACTCCCTTACAATCTAAAATACATAAACATATATATATATATATATATACATATTAGAAACGCAGTCAGATCTATTCTACATATATTTAACCCTAATATCATACGTAGCATATGCACCCGCACACATACACACATTCACGAAAGCACGCACAAGAAAGAAAGAAAAAGATTAATGCAATTTATATATATTTATTTCAGTTTAGCAACTCCAATTCGGAGTGCAGCGCCAAGTATTTTGAATAAAATATTTATTCGTATTAAAATATTTACTTGTATAAAAATATGTCTGCTTAATATTATTTAATACAATTTTGTCTTTGTATAATAGCCATTCTTATAATTGGCGTAATTTTGGTATATTATTAATTTTGTAAAGTTATTAATTTACGACAATTTTTTTTAAATGGGATTCTTTTTGACGGATTAATTAAAAAATGTCCGCGATATGAGTAATGGAATGTATGATCACAGCATTTTAGCTGTGTATATGTAGTTGTGTCATCTTAAGCGCAGTTGGAAAGTACCTTTATGTACTTGCAGCTCATTTTGATTTCACACCTTTTTTTTATTTTGTAATTATTATAATCTTCTATTTTTTTGTGATTGTATATTTTGTTCTATTTTTTTGTGTATTATCTTCTATTTTTGTGATTATATATTTTGTTCTATTTTTTGGGGGATTGTATATTGTCTTCTATTTTTTTGTGATTTTATTATTACCTTCTATTTTTTGTGATATTCTTCTTTTCTTTTTGCTTTACGCGCGATCCTAGCCCCATATGCCCGTCGGTCAGATGGAGCCCTAATCGTACCAATCTACTTTACCATTGGCTTTTGAATACGCTTTCAGCCGTATTCGGTCTGAATTTTTTAATATAATTCTAATATTGAAAAACAAATAATAATACACTTTTTCGTCTGCGGCTTTTTCATTCATGTACTTAGCGTGATTTTTATACTTTTTTGAAGCTTTTTATGGGAATCTTACATACAACTAAATCTAAAATAGAAGTACAAACAAGCGTTACTTTAAATTTACTTACCGTAAATTTAAACGTGTAAAACGCCTTGTTCGCTTCATATTGTATAAATAAATGACAAGAAAACGTAATTTACTTAACGCAAAACGTAATAAAGAATTTCGATAGATCGATATTTACTAAAAAGAATTCTTTGATCGTCAAATGTTTATCTGGCCTCTTGGCCAGCTTCAGCTTGTGATTCTTATTCGCATCCATATTGACGCAGTATGTGGCCGCAAAAAAAAAATGTAAGTAATAAAAAGTACTATTCATACATAATATTGATATACTCATAGCAGAGTTATCGTTTACTCTAGCCCGGTTATCTTTCTTTATCTTTATTCGTTAGTCTCATTCGTGAGAAATTGTGTTTTATTATAATAGTATTTAGTAATTCAAATGATTTTTTTAACATCTTGCGACTTCTAATCTGGATTACAAGCGACGTATGATAGAAGAAACTTCTACATGTAGCGTAAAAATACGTAGTGTTCAATTGCAAATTGGAAATTCGGAAATATAAAAATTTGAAAGTTGAAATAGTGTATGATGTGAAATTATAAAAATTAGTTCAAGAACCTTTCCATTATTAAATTATATGTGAACAATTCATACTTATAACTAGTAATACAACAAGAAGATATTCGACACGTTGAAGCATATTCTAACTTGCATTCCAACGATTAGAAATATCAAACACATCTTAGTTGAACATAAACGAACACGTAATAAACTATAACATTATGAAAGTCTTTGATTGATAGGTAGTTTGCCTACGTTACGTATCAGAGGACATAGACCGTAACTGTATATAACAAGTAATACAACAAGAGCATATTCGGTACTTAGAGTTCGACACGTTGAACCATATTTCTAACTTATAACGTCGCGTCTGAGTTAAAACATGCTTCTATGTATCCAATATCTTCTTGTTGTATTACTTGTTATACAGTTACGGTCTACGTTCCCTGATACTTAACATAGGCAGACTGCCTATCAAAGACTTTCATAATGTTTATATATACTTTACATGTTCACTTACGTTCAACTCAGATATGTTTGATATTTCTAATCGTTGGCGTTATAAGTTACAATAGAATATATGCTTAAACGTATCCAACATCTTATATTTTACCATACTACTAGTTACAAGTGCGAATCGTTCACAAAATAAAGTTATAATACGTTACAGTTTTTTGTATAATTAAATAATTGAAAGCCTCGTGAAGTAATGTTGAGAAGAAACATATTTTGTAATGTAATGTAATGTAATTTTTTATTTCGCATCATACACTATTTCAATTTTCAAATTTTTACATTTCCTAATTTTCCAATTTACAATTGATCGATACATATCCTTGCACTACATGAATATGATATGACTTTCTTCTATCATACGCCACTTTTATAAACTCTTAATCTTTTTTACTAATTAATTGTTTATTAATTTTTGTAGAAAGAAGAGACTGAGAAGATATTTTTGGGTAAATATTAAAAATTTATTATATTATACATATATACAAATTTAAGTCATGTTGTGATAATTATTTTTCCAGTCATGTGATAAAATAAATATAAAATTAACTTAGCAATAGATATTTCTATAGATACTTTAAAAATTTCGGACGTCAAAGCTCGGCCGATGTCTCGGCCGATGTCCCGGCCGACGTCTCCGCGGACGTCCCGGCCGACGTCTCCGCGGACGTCCCGGCTGACATCTCCACGAACTTCACAGGCGACGTTGTTACGCTATGCGCCAGGCTGGCGCCAAAAGACAAGGATCATCCCAAATCCGCGACAAAGGACAATCGCATAACCCCTCGTTAGGTCCACTCGATACACCTTTACCGATAGATCCTAGCGCTAGATTTCTCCGGACCTTCGCAATAGATCTTAGCGGTAGATCTCCCAAGAGGATCTTCCCGCCAAATCTTCCCGCCTGATTTTCCCGCCAGACTTTCCCGCCAAAAACCAAGGAAAGCGTCGTGCCCTCAAGAGGTATAAAACCTCTGGAGCTCGACCGACGACAGAGACTCCAGTACGAACCTTCGACTCAAGCACTTGTTAACGCGTAACCTTAAGCACGGTTTTCATTCTTGTACCAAAAGTCTATTCCCAATAAAACTCTAAAGTTACTGAGAAAGCACGAGTGTCTTCTCTACATCGTAACAACAATTTCTGGTGGCAGCGGTGGGATAGACTACGATCGTCGAGACGATCCACGAGAAGAAAATTCGATCTGAGGATCCGTGCATTTGGGACGCGTCAAGATCATCGAGAATGCCGTTATTCAGTGGATATCGTGACCCAAGACCTGATGCCTTGACCGATGAATTCGGTAACGAGTTTGAACATAATCAACCGGGTGCAAGTGTCGCGTTCGTCCCGAGAATTGTCTGTAAAGCTGGAACTTCCAAAAAATCAAACAGTACTGTAAGGAATACTGCAGTTGAGGTTAGAAATATCCGACAAAGTTTAGAACTTGTAACGCCATTCGACGGAAACAATATCGCAGTGGAAACCTTCATTAACAAAATTCAAAATATCTTCGAGAATACCTCCCCACCCGAGGATTTATACGTTCGATACGTTCTCACGCAAAAAGTGGTAGGCGATGCTCGCCGAGCCATCGACTGGAGTTATCCATCAACGCTTGAATCTTTGTGTAAGATGCTACAACAGGAGTTTGGGACCATAAATAGATACGAACCCTCGGTGCAGGGAAGAATGTCCTTTCGGCAGGGTCGTGACTCGCCGCATCATAATGCCATGGACTTCATTAGGCATCAATGCGAGATTAAAAGAAGCCATACAAAGCAAAGGTCATCGAGACAGAGCGAACGCCATCCAACACAATTTGCAAATAATTTAGCAAATGACATTAGTATATCGAGTCAGTACAAGAAACGCAACGATCCTCCCGCAGACTCTGACTTGGCAGTCCTATATTCTAATGATAACCCAAGGTTGAAAGGAATACCATCGTCTAATTCAGAAGATAATATTTCGGACATTGGTTCACTTTTTGTTTGTGCAAAAGAATACGAAAAGACCTTGCAAAAACCTGAGATAGTAATTGATTCTATGCTAAGCTGTAATAGTGTTCAATGGAAAGTGAAGTCGGAAGATAGTGTAGAAAAGTGTAAAACTCAAATCGTAGACCGCAGTAAAATTGTTCGCGAAATTAAGGACATCAAGGATTTCAGCCGAAAAGCAGTTCCTCTCAACCGCCTATTGAAAAAAGGAACCCTCTCTGAATTTGGGGTAGAACGAAGAGATGCCCTTCAAACCCGTTATGTAAAGGACAAGCAGAACCTTGTGGCCGACACTTTGAGCCGTAACCCAGTGTGCTTTACCGAGGTACAACCACCAGACTGGGGAAAGAATTTCGTATTTGTAAAGGAGGTCTCCGAGGATGCGCTTCCCCTCGAATTCGAAATGAGTAATAGGAATCAACTAAGCAAAATGCTCGAGGAAGATAAACTTTTGTTGGTGGTAGCCACATATGAAAAATTCGACAAAGCAACATGTCGAACTTTCCTAACCGAGGTGTTACAGGATCTGATATCCGAAGGTATCAACCGCATTTACATGAACCTGGCCAAGTTCGAGAACTTGTACGAAGGGGATAAGAAAGAACTGAAGACGATCTTGAGGGACATCTTCAACGACCCCGCAATCACCGTGGAGCTAGGAGCAGAGCTACTGAAGCAACCCGAAAACGAGGAAGAACGACGACAGATTTTACAACGATTACATGAATCTTTAGAGTTTGGACACCAGGGAATAACCAAGACCCTGAAACTTCTCAGCAAACGTTACTACTGGCCCGGAATACACCAGGAAGTGCACGACTACATAGCGAGCTGCGCAGAGTGTCAAAGAAAGAAGATCCATAGACAGAGGGAAAGGGCACCTATGCAAATCACAGACACTGCGACCGAGTTTAACCAGAAGATAGCCTTGGACAACGTGGGACCACTCGAAACCACCGAACAAGACCATTCTTACATCCTTACGACCCAAGACAACCTGACTCCACAGTCCAACGGAAGTTTGGACCCGATGCATGCGAGCATCCAGGAATACCTCAGGGTAAATCGCACGACGGAAATCGTAGTTAGCTCAGAAAATTCAGTTACTCCGGAAAACCGTATAAGTGTTTTGCAAAGTGTCGCTAACTATTTGATAGGGAACTCTTATAGTAAAAGCATGGATGATGATAATGAAAAATTGTTTAGTCTAGAAACTTTCCGATGTAAATTAGAAACCGTGAAACAAGATTTCTCAGCCCATCATTTAGTACCCGCGATTGATCAACCGCAACTAGGATTAAAATATATTCAATCGTCAATTACAGATGCCGCGATGGATTATACTACGCATCCTTACATGCCTACCTCTAATCGCGAACTTAACTCATGCAAGAAACTAGAGGATAAGCGAATTTGTAAACGGTACGCTCCACGCTACTTGATGCATTTGCAGGACCCCTGCACTCGAATAGAAACCAAAAATTTACATAACAATCCGTCAAAATATTGCCCAATGGCTTTAGACAACAGTTCACACTCAATTTGGCATCAGTTAGAGAGTAATGTTTGGATAGGGATCGTACTCTTCAACGATTATAGGCAGGTGTCTTGTAAAAACGGGTTCCACGACACCATCTCTAAAATGACGTCAGCAGTAGCAATACTAACAATAAGTGGAGCAAACGATGAAAGAACCTCTCGCGCGTCGCTGGACCTAGGTTCCCCGCAAACGAATCATACGTTACCAGACAATCTCGCGATTACTTTTATTCCTGAAATCAAGGAGATTTCATTTGATTCCGATACCTTACATGAGAAAATGAGGTGCATAGATAACTTTCGCTTAGAAGCAGAATCGATGGAAAATCAAGTTCGAGTCTTATCTACGTCAGAGTCACGATGGGTCACGATAAAATTCAGTCTAACGATATTGTCTGGCTGCGTATTGATGTACGTACTATACAGGGTGTCCCAAAAATGCTGCGGGTCCTTAAAGGGGGTGATTCGGGGGGTGATAGCAAACAACTTTTTCCTTTGCGAAAATGTTCTCCGAGGTTTCGTTAACGAGATATTAACAAAAAGCACCGACCAATCAGAGCCCGAGATTGGCGGCCGAGTTCCCGCGCTAGGGTGGCCGCGCGCCGCGCTGCGACTGCGAACAAGCAACTCGGCATGCATCGAAGGAAATTGCACAGAATGGCAAATGAAGAAGACGTAACAAATAAAATCGAACATGTTGTCATGGTTTGTTCGTCATTTAAAGTGAATAATGAATAAAGGATAAATGGATGAAAATCGCGTGCAACGTAAAAAGACGAATACGCAGTTTTTTTTTAGAAGATTCGAAAATAATAATTATTTGAAGTGGGATGATAAGGAATACGTAAATTTTCTTGTGTTAATAACGTAGCCACGAAAAGGTAATTTAACAGGAAATTAACGAAAAATAATAGTAGTTCGTTATTGTGATAAAAATCCGTAATTCAATAACGGCCAGCACTGTTGGTGATAACGAATAAGTCTGTTTAAAAAGCCCGAATAAATATTTTCGTACGGGAATTTTGAGAATTATCGCCGGAAATAAGCCATCGTTTGCGTTAAATTTAAAAATGAATGATCACCAATAAAGTAACTAAAACTCACCCTTGTTGGAAATTCACCAGCAGCTTGAAAATCTGTGTCACAGGGTCACTGAACCGATCCTGGTCATCGATGGACGAGCTCAGTGCACAGCTGGTCCCAGGTATACGACACTACCGAAAGTTAAGGGTCGCAATGTCAGGTGCGTCCAGGTCAACGTACCGAATATTCACTTCACTGCACGGCTACTAACACTGATCACTTAATTTATTTTTCATGGAACGTGTTGTTCCTACGTTATAAAAATTGGTGGAAATGAATTTTTACTTGGCGTTCGGAGCCGTGGGTATTTCCGCGCGAATTCTCACGCTGCAGCACTTGCGTCCTCGTTGTTCGGGGGGTGCAACCAGAACATCGCGTAATACTCTTGAGCAGAGAACATTTCTGCGACGTGATTGCTTGCTGACTGACAAGATTTTTACGAAGCGACTTCTTCTACCCTCAAATAGTTTCTCTCGTTCCATTATGAGTTGACCCCCCACCAGACCAAGAGGCTTCAGGTAGAAAGAAGCCAGCACATTTTCGAAACACACGTGCTTCGCAGAAGTGCAACGAACGGACTATCGTGCACTTTTACAAAACTCCGCGTTCCGTCCTTTTACTGCTAATGTACCCATTGCTTCGAGGTAGGCAGCAGACACCACGTGCATCCCTCCCAAACGGCCACTGTCCTAAAGAGGTCCTCTTCACAGCAGTATCTCCTCCCCAAGGCTTCACTCGCACGGAATTCGTCGACGCAGAGCATTTCGCTAGGGTCGCGGTTTATGACAGTACTGTCCCACTAGTCGACGGTAGACAACGGTTTCCTACAGTTTTGGGTAATTTATGGCTTAGTTGGTTCCGCCTCGTAGCAGACGTGAACTCAGAGTATCGGAAAATGGAAACTGGAAACAGGATTTTTTTCTTTATAGCAACTCGAAGACTTTCTGTTTCTCTTCTCTTCCGTTCCTTTCGAACCGAAACACGTGGTGTCTGCTGCCTACCTCGAAGCAATGAGTACATTGGCAGTAAAAGGACGGAACGCGGACTTTTGTAAAAGTGCACGATAGTCCGTTCGTTGCACTTCTGCGAAGCACGTGTGTTTCGAAAATATGCTGGCTTCTTTTTACCTGAAGCCTCTTGGCCTGGTGGGGGTCAACTCATAATGGCACGAGAGAAACTATTTGAGGGTAGAAGAAGTCGCTTGGAAAAAATCTTGTCAGTCAGCAAGCAATCACGTCGCAGAAATGTTCTCTGCTTAAGAGTATTACGCGATGTTCTGGTTGCACCCCTCGAACAACGAGGACGCAAGTGCTGCAGCGTGAGAATTTGCGCGGAAATACCCACGGCTCCGAACGCCAAGTAAAAATTCATTTCCACCAATTTTTATAACGTAGGAACAACACGTTCCATGAAAAATAAATTAAGTGATCAGTGTTAGTAGCCGTGCAGTGAAGTGAATATTCGGTACATTAACCCGGACGCACTTGACGTTGCGACCTTTAACTTTGGATGGCGTCGTGTACCTGAGATCAGCTGTGCATTCGGCGCGTCTGTCGATGACCAGGATCGGTTCAGTGACCTAGTGACACAGATTTTCAAGCTGCAGGTGAATTTCCGAAAGGGTGAGTTTTAGGTACATTATTGGCGACTATTATTTTTTAAATTTAACGCAGGTTATGGCTAATTTCCGGTGATAATTCTCCAAATTTCCGTACGTAAATTTTTTTCGCAGTTTTTACACGGAGTTATTCATTATCAACCACAGTGTTGGACGTTATTGAACTATGGATTTTTATCACAATAACGAACTACGATCACTTTTCGCTCGTTCCCTGTTGCATTACCTTTTCGTTTGTACGTTATTAAAAAAGGAAATTTACGTGTTCCTTATCCTCTCACTCCAAGTAATTATTATTTTCGATTCTTCTAAAAAAAAACTTTGTATTTGTCTTTTTACGTTACGCATGATTTTCATCCATTTATCCTTTATTCATTTTTCACTTTAAATGACAAACAAACCATGACAAAATGTTCGATTTTATTTGTTACGTCTTTTTCATTTGCCATTCTCTGCAATTTCCTTCGATGCATGCCGAGTTGCTTGTTCGTAGTCGCAGCGCGGCGCGCGGCCACGCTACCGCGGGGACTCGGCCTCCAAACTCGGGCTCTGATTGGTCGGTGCTTTTTGTTAATATCTCGTTAACGAAACCTCGGAGAACATTTTCGCAAAGGAAAAAGTTGTTTCCAATCACCCCCTGAATCACCCCCTTCAAGGAACCGCAGCATTTTTCGGACACCCTGTATAAATTTAAAATACACGAGCTGGCGTTCTGCTTATTTAAGTCATATTGCTATGTAAATTGGTATAACACACACAATGACTCGGGCAATCGTAATGTAATATCTCAGTGCGAAGCGTTATTGCGAGAAGTACTTGTATTGCGATATGTTGTCTTCTCGACGGAATCACAGGTACGTCCACGTATCTACACAAGAGCTACAACGACAATCATCCCTCAAATCACATATGAGGAAAAAGGAAAGGCAAGACGACCGAAGCGTGCCCCATCATACGACTTGAATTGAGGATCACCAGTACTTCGAAGTTCGAGGACGAACTTCAATCTAAGCGGGGAGGTGTTACGCTATGCGCCAGGCTGGCGCCAAAAGACAAGGATCATCCCAAATCCGCGACAAAGGACAATCGCATAACCCCTCGTTAGGTCCACTCGATACACCTTTACCGATAGATCCTAGCGCTAGATTTCTCCGGACCTTCGCAATAGATCTTAGCGGTAGATCTCCCAAGAGGATCTTCCCGCCAAATCTTCCCGCCTGATTTTCCCGCCAGACTTTCCCGCCAAAAACCAAGGAAAGCGTCGTGCCCTCAAGAGGTATAAAACCTCTGGAGCTCGACCGACGACAGAGACTCCAGTACGAACCTTCGACTCAAGCACTTGTTAACGCGTAACCTTAAGCACGGTTTTCATTCTTGTACCAAAAGTCTATTCCCAATAAAACTCTAAAGTTACTGAGAAAGCACGAGTGTCTTCTCTACATCGTAACAACGTCCCCGCCACCACCGCTACCACCGCCACCACCGCCACCATCTACAGAAAGGCCGGCCACGGCTGATGGTAAATACATAATAACATACACATTTTAAGGAGTTATATGGTTTTAGGGCGGTATTCTCAGTCGGTGCTTATTCTTAAGTTCGTCTTAAGCATGGTGCATCCTTTACGGGCGGTATTTATAAACGTGCCTTAAGATTAAGCAAATGCTTAAGCATTCGGCATCCTTTTTTACTATGCTACTAGGTTAGTAGAGGATGCCGCATGCTTAAGCATTTGCTTAATCTTAAGGCACGTTTATGAATATCGCCCTACTAGTCTACGAGGTTAGTAAAGGATGCCGTATGCTTAAGTCGATCTTAAAAATAAGCAACGACTGAGAATACCGCCCTTAGAATGCTTGAAAATAGATATAAATTTAAATAAAAAATATTTTACTAATAAATTTATTTTTTATTTTACTAATTACAGAACCACGCGTAGCGCGCCACCAGTGCAGTGGCAGAGCCGTGAGGGCCCGGCAGGAGCAGTGGGCATTCATCAATGCCCTGAAGGACCAAGCTATCTCCCTCCGGGCCTGGGCCGTACATCAGTACAGCCGTGGCCGTGGCCGTGGCCGAGGCCGTGGCGGCCATGATCAATAAAAAATAAATAAAAATAAGAGTATAATGTCCATTTTTATTATTTTTTAATAAAATATTTTAGTTATCTGTCTCCTATTTAGTGTAAAAACTCATTACTTGATCATTTATTTAGATAAAGTATTTAGTTCCGCAGAGATAACTTCAAACACTTTAATATTTGTTGTCTCAAATTTTATTGTAATTTAACAGAGTCGGAGAACGATACATAATACAAAGTCGGAGAACGGTACATACTATTTTTTAGCAAAATTAAAAATTTACTAAAGGGTTTTACCCGTTGATTATAATAATAATAATAATAATAATAATAATAATAATAATAATAATAATAATAATAATAATAATAATAATAATAATAATAATAATAATAATAATAATAATAATAATAATAATAATAATAATAATAATAATAATAATAATAATAAAATAAAATAATCTTCTATTTAGGTTTGACTTGATCGTATTATTTTATATTCTTAGGACTTAAGTATGTGTAGTTACGATTCGTCTGCATCGTTACCTGAAATAGGACACATTTATTACTAATTATTTATATGTCAAAATAATAATTGAATGAATAATTGCGTATGCAAAACTATACCTGCAAATTGGTGCGTACATAGTCTGACGTAGATCACACTGCATCATCTTCGGTTTAGATTATCTGTAAATAAATAAATAAATTAACATAAAACTTACTTATAGAATAGCCTTTTGCTGTAGAGTGTAGAGACTACATAATATGTCCGAAGCAGGTGAAAACATATGGTAGAAAATCTTGTTGGAGGATAAAAAATGCTAATGCTAATTTAGTGAAAATAAACAAAGAGATTCAATATTTTTATTGGTGTTGGTTTAGTATATTTATTGTTGAATTAAAATATTGTTAATGGAGAACTAGTAAACTTAATAATGAATGGCATAGAAACTACTGTGGATTTTATTAATATTATAGTATTACGAATGTCTTTCACAAAGGATTGAAAAGTATCAAGGGAGATGTTTTTTCAGCGTACTTTTCAAGGGAGATGTGTTTTTAGTGTACTTTTCTCACTAATGTGACCTGCTCTGCATTGAAAGTAGTCTGCCATAATTTTCTTAATTCTTAATACTATGTTAATTTTACAAATTTTGTCGATGTACCTTATTTGACAAATTTTCAGAAACATGTGCGAAACAAGATGCTCTGTCTATCTATCTATCTATCTAATCTTCTTCGGACAACCTCCAAGCATGTGCATTCCCTTCATTTCTATCTATCCATCCAAGCGTGTGCGTCCCCTTCAATTCTATTATCCAAGCCTGTGCGTCCCCTTCATTTTTATCGAAGTCCTGTGCGTCCCCTTCATTTCTATAATATAATAAGCTTTACATAAAAACTCTAAATTTCTGGTATACAAACACAAATATCTGGCAATTTAAATTCAATGCAATTTTTTACTACAATATATTATTTTGTACATGCATGGGTCAAATTTCTAGAAACTTATGCGAAAGAAGATGTTTTTCTGTCGAATCGAACCTTCTCCGGACAACTTCCAAGTCTGCGACTCTACATAAGAAATCTATTAAATAAATTTGGCGACTTACCTTGTTAATTGTGACAATAATTCAGTCTCCTATTTAATGTAAAAACTCCTGACATTTCAAATTTGGACCACTTCATTATTTGATTGACACTTGGAAGGTTAAGATTAATGATAGGTTATATATAGGTTAATGGTATATTTAAAAATATATATATATATACAATGACGGACGACGATCCCTGCCGAATAATCCCGAGAGTCGACGAACGAAGAACAAAACATGTGTTGGTTTCGTTTTGGCTCAAGGTGTGCGTGTAACGCGTATACGTATTATGTTTGACGAAAAATTTCTTGGAGAATCAGAAGAAGAAAAATCTTACCGTCTCGGACTGATTCATGAGACGATATTATCATATCTCTGTCATGCGTGGACCGATTTTATTCAAATTGGTCTCATTCGAAAGCTGATATGCGGTTTACATAAGAAAAATGCCTTTAAATTTAAAAAATATTGCAGGCGTAATGAGATATTAATGAAATAAATATCAGGTTAGGTTGGATTAGCCGGGCGACGAGTAAATGATAGCGGTAGCGACAGTCGACATATACAGGGTGTCTTTCATGTACTTGGCGTCGAGACGCTACCGCGTCTCTAGATACTAGGGGCGTTCTGGACCAATTGCCGGCGAGGGGGTGAAGCGGGGCGAGGGGGACCGCACCAGGGCGAGGGGGTGAAGCGGGGCGAGGGACCGCAACTGGGCGAGGGGGTGAAGCGGGGTGAGGGGGCCGCACCAGTGGAGGGGGAACGTGTAGGTAAGGAGGGGGAAAGCGCATGTCGCCAGTGGAGGGGGAACGCGTGCCACCGTCAAGGTATGGAGGGGGTAAGCACATGTCGCCATTGGAGATGGAACGCATACCGCCGTCAAGGCAATGCGTGGGAAAGTGCACGCCCGCACGCCCGCACGCACGCACGCACGCACGCACACACACACGCACGCACGCGCGCGCGGAAAAAATCAAAAGACACGTGTCAGCGCTGATTCCCAAAAGTTCAAGCTAGCCGGTGCGCTTCTATCGTCCGAACGACAGATCGCATCACCGATAGCGACGTTCGAACAAGGAGTGTGAGAGAGAGAGAGACATGATATGTATCCACCCCTCTCTCTCTCGACACGTAGTCAAAACATACGGAGTTAGTACGCGTAGAAGATTCAAGGCTAAACTGTCGCGCGATGACCGCTCCAAATAAATCATATAATTGTAACGATGGGAGGTGCACTTCAGAGAATAATGAGCGATATCCACGCGTGTAATCTCTGATCAGCCAACGAACAATGCGTGTGACAGAGCTATGAGATTTACGTCTGTCTCTATTAACCTGTCGGTCTGCGGTCCAAAAACAAACGGCGCTATTGCCCTCTGAAATTGTAATTCAAAACCTGGGCGATAACCGTATCAAAAAACTTCTGAGAATTATACGGGTGAACCAAAAAGAATTCTGGGTGTTCTACACCGACGTAAGTCGAAAACCGCCACGGCTATCGCGCGCTAACAGAATCATAACATGGAACTATAACGATGAAGGGTATACTGCCGAGAATAACACGCGATAGCTCTGAACCGTGGGAGAAACCGAATCTAAAATATATGTCCGATAATAATTGAACGTTAAGGAGGAAAGGATTGTGTAATGTATCAACCAATGCATGCGTTCGTAAAGTATTTTGAATAAAATATTTATTCGTATTAAAATATTTATTTGTATAAAAATATATCTGCTTAATATTATTGTTACGTTTTCGCGTTGACATAATATAAGTTTAATGTGTAATAACAGAACGTGAACATCAACAAGGATAATAGTAATTAAATAACAGTAATTAATCAGGTAGAGGTGTTCGGGACTACGTCTGCTCGCAATGGCGTCTGTATCTCAAGTGACAGCTTGACAGGCGATCGATCAGATCGCCTTCTTCTCGCTGTCCCTTGTCTTCGTAGCGAGCACCAGCGGGCCATGGATTCCATCCATAGGGTGCTCGTAACATTATGTAATACATATTTTTCTTTGTATAAATAGCCATTATTATAATTGGCGCAATTTTTGTATATCATTAACTTTGTAAAGCTATTAATTAATTTACGACAATGTTTTTAAATGGGATTCTTTTTGATGGGATAAATAAAATGCCCGCGATATGAGTAATGGAATGTATGAACCCAGCAATTTAGCTGGGTGTATGTAGTTGTGTCATCTTAAGCGCAGTTAGAAAGCACCTGTATGTACTGGCAGCTCATTTTGATTTCACATCTTTTTTTGTATTGTATATTTTTCTATTTTTTGTGATATTATTATCTTCTCTTTTTGTGATTTATCTGTTGTATATTTTCTTCTATTTTTTTGTGATTTATATTATTATCTTCTATTTTTTGTGAGTTATTTGATTGTTGGATGCCAGCTAAATGTACACCATAAGCATCCTAAACACACACCAGCTCATCACAACTAGTCACCCTCGCAAAATCCTCCGTACACCGATAACAAATTAGTCATCAACCCTTGCACTTTCTCTGGTTCTTTCCACGTCATCCTTATCCCTTCTCCCACAAATCCTGTATACGGCGTGTCCCAGAATTGATGTACATCCCGGAACATGCAATATCCTGATGGAAAAAGACATCGAAAAGTCCTTAACCGTTTTGGGATCCGGGGTTTCGTTTTCGAGATATTAAGAAAAAACCCCGACCAATCAGAGCGCGAGCCTTCCGCTGGAGCTCCCGCGCTAGCGTGGCCGCGCGCCGGGCCGCGCCGCGACTACGAACAAGCAGGCGCGGCATGCATCGAAGGAAATTGCGTAGAATGGCAAATGAAAAAGACTTAACAAAAAAATCTAACCTTTTGCCATGGTTTGTTTGCCATTTAAAGTGAATAATGAGTAAAGGATAAATGGATGAAAATCATGTGTAACGTAAAAGGACGAATACACAGTTGTTTTTTTAGAAGATTGGAAAATAATAATTATTTGGTGTGAGAGGATAAAGAACATGTAAATTTCCTTTTTTAATAACGTACAAACGAAAAGGTAATGCAACAGGGAACGAGTGAAAAGTGATCGTAGTTCGTCATTGTGATAAACATCCGTAGTTCAATAACGGCCAACACTGTTGTTGATAATGAATAAGTGCGTTTAAAAACTGCGAAGAAAAATTTACATACGGAAATTTGGAGAGTTATCACCGGAAATAAGCCATAGCCTGCGTTAAATTTAAAAAATATTAGTCGCCAATAATGTAATTAAAACTCACCCTTTCGGAAATTCACCTGCAGCTTGAAAACCTGTGTCACTAGGTCACCGAACAGATCCTGGTCGTCGACAGACGCACCGAGTGCACAGCTGTTCTAAGGTACACGACACCATGCAAAGTTAAGGGTCGCAACGTCAAGTGCGTCCGGATTAATGCACCGAATTCACTGCACTGCACGCCTACTAACACTGATCACTTAATTTATTTTTCATACAACGCGTTGTTCTTACGTTATAAAAATTGGTGGAAATGAATTTTTACTTGGCGTTTGGAGCCGTGAGTATTCCCGCGCAAATTGTCACGCTGCAGCACTTGCGTCCCCGTTGTTCGGGGGGTACACCGAGAACATCGCGTAATACTCTTGAGCAGAGAACATTTCTGCGACGTGATTGCTTACTGACTGACAAGATTTTTTCCAAGCGACTTCTTCTACCCCCAAATAGATTCTCTCGTTCCATTATGAGTTGACCCCCACCAGGTCAAGAGGCTTCAGGTAAAAAGAAACACACGTGTTTCGCAGAAGTGCAACGAACGGGCTATCGCGCTCTTTTACAAAAGTCCGCGTTCCGTCCTTTTACTGCCAATGTACCCATTGCTTCGAGGTAGGCAGCAGACACCACGTGTTTCGGTTCGAAAGGGTCCGAAGAGAAGAGAAACAGAAAGTCTTCCAGTTGCTATAAAGAAGAAAATCCTGTTTCCTGTTTCCCTTTTCCGATACCCTGAGTTCACGTCTGCTACGAGGCGGAACCAATTAAGCCATGAATTACCCAAAACTGTAGGAAACCGTTGTCTACCGTCGACTAGCGGGACAATACGGTCATAAACCGCGACCCTAGCGAAATGCTCTGGCCGATCAGCCTGATTAATTTTTGGAAACTAGCAATTTAAAAGTATTATTTAACATCAACACGGCTCGCGAAGAGACACAGGAAGAAAGAGAGCATGTAGTTCGCTGACTGTGCGTTGTCCCGCCTGCTTCGTCCTACCTTCAAATTAAAGACGGATCCCTTATCTCTCGAGTATAAACACGCGCTTGAATTTCAAAACAAAAGCACGCGTCGACGTATTCCGTGCGAGAGACGATGGGCTTGAAGTCCGATTGGCCCTACATCCCTCCCAAACGGCCACTGTTCTGAAGAGGCCCTCTTCACAGCAATATCTCCTCCCCAAGGCCCACCTTCTCTCGCACAGAATACGTCGACGCGTTGTAACGAGTTATTGTCGGTAGGACGACGATCTTGCCCCCCCACCACGCGCCAACCGTAACGACGCGTACCGCGCGCGGCCAACGGTCTTGCCCCCCACCACTCGTCCGCGGTTCCAAGAATAGGCGCGAGAGGGTACAAAGTAATTAACTCTCTCGCTGCCGAAACTCCGCGGACGAGGACACATAAGCAGAGGGCATAGGCCTATTCGGCAGAGACCGCCTAGACACGAACGTGCTCGGTACGCCTCTCCCAGAGACATCCTGGGCGATTCCACATTCTCGTGCGGACACTCGTGGTTGCGAAAGACAAGCGCCAGTGTGTGCACCAGTTTCGTGTGTCGACAGCCTGCATCTCTGTGTAGCATTTTTGCAACCTCCACGGTTCCCAGTAGGACAGCGTGAGCCATCCTCTGGAAGCAGGCCGTCAACCGCTATCGATCTCCCGAACGGATCTATCTCCGTTCTCGAGAGCGTCCCCACAGTCTCCGCTCCACCCACGGGCCGTGCCCACTGGGTGACCGGGATAAAGACTCTTCGACCAGGGTCCATCGGCAGGGTTGGCCCGCCAGGGCACCGAACGGTCAACTCGTTTGTACCTCCACTATTCGTCGCCTCGTTACCGACCGTTCGAATCAGCGCCGCGATACGCGCCGCGATCCCCACCGACTCGTGCGCCGCGATACCCACCGGGACCCGTGGTAGATTAAGCCGTCCTCACACTGTATGCCAGCATAGACCTGGCCGGGATCTCTTGTATCTAGTCGTAAGCTTAAATAAACTGTCGTACTCTACTCTACTCCGGCGTTCAATCACTCGATCGGCGGCCCTGGACCACCGTCCTGAGCTGGGCATACGGTACCTCCACCGTCCCACCGTCCCCGCGTATCACGGTTACATTTGGCGCCCGAACAGGGACCTTAGGAAGTACGGAGGACGATCGAATGATCCGAGTAGGCTGGGTGTACGACAAAACAAAAACCGATCTTATAGCACTCGCGGAGCGCTATCATCTCGACGCCACCGGAACCATCGACACCTTACGAGCGCGAATAGTGGCGCATCTACGGGCGGGCAATATAATGGAGGACCACGAGACCAGCCCGATAGCCCCTCCACCCACCGTAGTAGCCACCATAGAGGACGATCAAGGTACCAAAGACCCGCCGCTGGTATCATTCTCCCCAGGAAAACCGGGTATACCGATTCCGGCAACCGATAACGGCCCACCGGCTGTCCAATATATGATGGACAGAGTGAAAAGATGGGGCGGACATTTCGATGGAGGAAAAGGAGCGGAAGACTTCCTAGAGCAATTGGATGATCTACAGGAAGGCTACGAAGTCACGCCGGAGCAAATTTTGCGCTGCCTCCCGGTCATATTAAAAGGCACGGCGTTGCACTGGTTCCGTGTCGAGAAGAAGAACCTCCCGACATGGGACCTGTTCCTCACCGCATTCAAACGAAGGTTCCTTCCGCGGCGAAGGCAGCACGACCTGGAGAAGGAAATCCACCAGCGTCTCCAGGGTCCGGCCGAAACAGCCGCAGATTTTTCCGATCAGCTCCGATTACTAATGTACCGCCACGGTAATATTTCGGAAGAGAATCAGTTGGAATGGGTCTACTCGAACCTACGGCCCGAATACCGCCTTTTCATTCACCGTCGGGATTTCACGACTTTACCCGACCTCATCGACCTAGCAACCGACCACGAACGAGCACGGAGGGAAGAAGCCGCCAGGGTCCCCACCAAACCCGCCGACGATAAAGTGCGAGGGGGTCAGAAACTCACAGCTGTCGGGGAAGGGTACCGCCGAGAAGAGTGCTGCTGGAGGTGCGGTCAGCGAGGACATTACCGCCAAGACTGCCGCCGGCCAGCAAAACTGTTTTGCAGCCGCTGCGGAACCACGGGCGTTTCTTCCCGAGACTGCCAATGCCCGGGGCCTTCGGGAAACGCCAACGGAACCGGCGGCAGAGGCACCGACCGGAACGTTCCGTCAAATCAGCCTCAGCAAAACCCGACGCAGACGACCGACCATACGTTCCGCTAAGGATTCATGACAGATGGTTCCGGGCGCTCGTCGACACCGGGGCACAAAAATCTTATGTAAGCTCCGGAATGGCCAAATGGTGTCGGGAGAACGGGAGTCCGACGTACAAAACACACAAGGTCGTCAGAGTAGCCAACGGCGAGAAGGTACCCATCCGCGAAGAAATCGCATTCTTCGCGCAGGTGACCAACAGCCTTGTATTCTTCCGATGCGCGGTGCTCCCGGACCTAACTTGCGACGTACTCCTCGGCATCGACGCACAACGGACGATGGGGATGACCTTACGAATAGGGCAACAGGAATGGGACCCACGATTGGACGCCGTCACGGTCGATTCGCCTCCCGGACTTCGAAGCTGTACCGAGGAACAACGAAAGGAGCTAGAAGCATTCCTCGTAGAGGAGCTGAGACGTTTCGATCTACTACCTGGCCGCACCCACATGGCCCAGCACCGTATCCGCCTTAAAGCAGGCGCAGAGCCAATCAAACATCGATACACTCCCAAGAATCCCGTCACGCAGGCCATCATCGACGAAGAGGTGAGTCGAATGCTCGCGGAGGGAATTATCGAACCCTCCAACAGCCCGTGGAGCTCCCCAGTCGTGGTGGTAAAAAAGAAAAATGGGAAACGGAGATTCTGCATTGATTTTCGTAGGGTCAATGAGGTAACCGAGAAGGACGCATACCCGCTACCTCAGGTCCAGGCCACCCTAGAGAAGCTACGAGGCGCGAAATACATATCCACAATAGACCTGACCAACGGCTATTGGCAGATACCCCTCGACCCGGAGAGCCGCCCGATAACGGCATTTACCGTACCGGGAAGGGGACTGTTTCAATTTCGAAGAATGCCGTTTGGACTACACTCCGCGCCAGCCACCTTCCAGCGTCTGCTCGACCGGATCATCGGCCCACAGCTGGAGCCCAGGGCATTCGCCTACCTCGACGATATCATCGTACTAGGAAACACCTTCGAGGAACACCTCGACAACCTCCGCGAAGTCCTGCAACGACTACGGGCAGCTGGACTCAAGCTAAATAAGGAGAAATGCCAGTTCGGTCGAACCGAGTTACAGTATTTGGGCCATACCGTCACCGAGCAGGGAGTCGCAACGGACCCCGAGAAAGTACAAGCCATCGCCAGAATACCGGCCCCCACCAACCTACGGGAACTCCGGCGATTCTTAGGCATGGTTTCGTGGTACCGACGATTCATACCACGTTTCACCGACATCGCCGCCCCCCTCAACCACCTACTACAGAAGAAGGTACGGTGGACATGGAGCGAGAAGGAGGAAATAGCCTTCGAAACACTCCGGCAACAGCTGGCAACCGCTCCCGTACTTGCCTGCCCCGACTTCACCCTGCCCTTCACTCTCCAGACTGATGCAAGCAACGAGGGGCTCGGCGCGGTCCTAACGCAGGACATAAATAGTGAGGAACGGGTTATCGCGTACGCGAGCCGCACCTTGACCTCCGCCGAGAAAAACTACTCGGTCACGGAGAAAGAGTGCCTTGCGGTGGTATGGGGCATCCGGAAGATGCGACCGTACCTCGAGGGGTACCGTTTTACGGTCCTAACCGACCACCAATCATTAAAATGGCTGCGTACGATGGACAACCCCTCCGGTCGATTGGCACGCTGGGGCTTAGAACTACAGGAATACGATTTCGACATCCAGTACCGGAAAGGGGCCAACAACCTGGTCGCCGACGCCCTGTCACGACGCCCCGAAGGAAGCCCCTAAGACGAGGTCAACAGCATGGAGGCGCCCACCGGCTGCCCTTGGTACGATCGCATAAAAACGGCCGCCGAAAGCGAACCACACCGTTACCCAGAGTACCACGTAGTGGACGGGCGCCTCTACCGACACATTTCCGATGCCCACGGCCCGCGATCCGAGCTCGAATGGAAATTGTGCGTGCCCCAGCCACTCCGGGAGGCGGTACTACGCGAAAACCACGACGCACCCACCGCCGGACATCTCGGAGGCAGCAAAACGGCCGCACGACTGGCCCAACGCTACTTCTGGCCAGGGATGGTCCGCGACACGAAGCGATATGTAAGTCGCTGCCAGAAGTGCCTTGAATACAAGGCACTACAACAAGCACCCGCAGGTGGAATGCAAACGACACCAGCCGCCAACCCATGGGACGTAGTCGCCGTGGATTTGGTCGGCCCACTGCCACGGTCAGCAAAAGGGTTCACCATGCTGGCCGTGATGCAGGACAAATTCAGTAAGTGGGTCGAAATACAGCCACTGCGACAGGCCACCGCCCCCGCCGTTACTAAGGCCTTTAAAGAACGAATAGTCCTGCGATTCGGATGCCCACGGCGCGTAATAACCGACAACGGCCGCCAGTACGAGAGTAAGGAATTCACGTCAATGCTCCGCACGTACGGAGTCGAACACCGGCGAACACCCCCGTACACCCCGCAGTGTAACCCAGTAGAGAGGGTCAACCGAGTGATAAAGACGATGATTGCGCAACTGACCAACGGAGACCACCGCCACTGGGATCACTGGCTGCCGGAGATCATGTTCGCATTTAATACCGCACGACATGATTCCACAGGATACACCCCGGCCTATCTAAATTATGGCCGCGAACCAGCAATCCCTGGGGCGATTCGCCAACCAACCACCGGGATTACCGACGACGCCGAAGACCAGAACACAAACCGCACCGAAGAGGTAGAACGCCTGCACGAGGCCATCCGCCTCGCCCGCCACACCCAAGCACAGGCCACCGATACCCAGAAAAAGGCATATAACCTCCGGCGGCGGGACTGGCGGCCACAAATCGGGGATAAGGTCATGCTCCGTGAACACCCTTTGTCGTCCGCGGCCAAGAACTTCAACGCCAAACTGGCACCGAAGTTCTCAGGGCCCCACGTGGTTAAGGAATACGTAGGGCCAAACCTGGTCCTGTTACGGAAGGGGCGAAAAACGCCGCGAAGGGCCCACCTACAGGACTTAAAGCCCTGTGGAGGAGAGGAGGAAAGCCTCCCTGTCGGGACGCAAGACGCCGACGCTCCCGGCCCAGCCGCCGTTCAGCCCCTGCAAGAAGGCAACCCGGCAGTTTCCAGCGTCGCCCACCAACCGAGCCGAGCCTACGTACAGGATCTCAAGCCGCGTGCAGAGGAGGGGGAAGGCAACTCTGATGGAGCACGGAGTACAGACGTCCCCAAACCGACCACAGCCACCTCGCGGAAAATAAACACCGGGGCCAACGACAACACCATCCGAAGTATGGGAAACGCCAGTCAAAAGGACGATCACCAGGTGGCCACGACCACAAACTCCACGGGAACACTTTCGCACTGGAGAAGTCAACACGGAGTGAACTATAAACCCCACGGTGGAGCAGAGGAGGAGATAGCAATCCACAATGCCGCCGAAAGCACGAAGAGCACACGAGGCAGTGAGGAAGGAAGCCGTACCGCTCCGGGCCTCCGAAGCACGCCGCCCGATGGAGTGCCGGATCCGGAAGCGGCCAGAGGGGCCACCTCAAGCAGCGCCGCCTCCAGTCAGGAGACGGCTGGACTTCAGCGGACCCCCCCCTCCAGCTCGCGGACCGCCGGCCAGGACCAAGCCGCCGCCACGAAAACCCTCGTCCGCAATGGGGATCTACGTGGTCGAGGCAGTCGAGAGGAGCCGCCTGCCGTCGCCACTCCAGCCAGCGCCGCCACTCCCGCCAGCGCCGTCACCCCAGCCAGCCAGGGACGCCTGCCAGCCGCACCCGAAGGAGACAGGCCCGGCCGCCTCTCTGTTAGAGGTGCTGCTCCAAGCGCCGCCACCACCGTGGAAGGCGATGGAGACGCCTCCACCGCAGCCACAAGGGCGACCACCGCAGCGACCAGGAGCGCCGCCACCACCGCCGGAGCCAAGGCGGTCACGACCGCAGGCACCGCCACCACCACCGCCGAAGGAGCCAACAGCCCAGCCACCGCCGAACAGGAGGGCCCGCAGCAGCCAGCCATCGCCCCGACCCCTCAGCCCCCCGACCCTAATGGACCTCGACATCCCACTCCCCCCCGCTATCCCGCCGACACCGACCCCGACTCCGCCACCGATACCGAGGCCGACGCCAGAGGAATGGATGGCGCCGCCACCGCCACCGCCAACACCGACCCCACCACCGCCGGAGCCGACCTCAGCGCCGTCCACTTGCCTCCCCCCGACGAACGCCGGACAACCCTGGAGGCGCCAGCCGCCCCACCCGACCGAGCTCCGGTTCGACCTGAAGGCATTTCAGGTCGGCCGGAGATACAGAGTCCCCGTTCCCGGAGGATTCATGGAGCTGAAGCTGCTGCGAAACCAACAGCTCCGGGCCCGCTTCAGCTCCCCTCCCTCCACCCCAGTAGGTTAAGCCGTTTTGTAAATAAATGTTTGGAGATACTAGGTTAAGACAAATAGGTTTAAGGTAGAATTAAGACCGTTAGAGTTAAGACCGTAGGATAAGTAAATGTCCGTCCTGTATACCGTAGGATAAGATACAATAAACAAAAGAACAGAGGTCGATGAGAGAGCGGGGCAAGATCGCGTCCTCCGAAAGGAGACGGTGATGTAACGAGTTATTGTCGGTAGGACGACGATCTTGCCCCCCCACCACGCGCCAACCGTAACGACGCGTACCGCGCGCGGCCAACGGTCTTGCCCCCCACCACTCGTCCGCGGTTCCAAGAATAGGCGCGAGAGGGTACAAAGTAATTAACTCTCTCGCTGCCGAAACTCCGCGGACGAGGACACATAAGCAGAGGGCATAGGCCTATTCGGCAGAGACCGCCTAGACACGAACGTGCTCGGTACGCCTCTCCCAGAGACATCCTGGGCGATTCCACATTCTCGTGCGGACACTCGTGGTTGCGAAAGACAAGCGCCAGTGTGTGCACCAGTTTCGTGTGTCGACAGCCTGCATCTCTGTGTAGCATTTTTGCAACCTCCACGGTTCCCAGTAGGACAGCGTGAGCCATGCTCTGGAAGCAGGCCGTCAACCGCTATCGATCTCCCGAACGGATCTATCTCCGTTCTCGAGAGCGTCCCCACAGTCTCCGCTCCACCCACGGGCCGTGCCCACTGGGTGACCGGGATAAAGACTCTTCGACCAGGGTCCATCGGCAGGGTTGGCCCGCCAGGGCACCGAACGGTCAACTCGTTTGTACCTCCACTATTCGTCGCCTCGTTACCGACCGTTCGAATCAGCGCCGCGATACGCGCCGCGATAGCGCCGCGATACCGGGACCCGTGGTAGATTAAGCCGTCCTCACACTGTATGCCAGCATAGACCTGGCCGGGATCTCTTGTATCTAGTCGTAAGCTTAAATAAACTGTCGTACTCTACTCTACTCCGGCGTTCAATCACTCGATCGGCGGCCCTGGACCACCGTCCTGAGCTGGGCATACGGTACCTCCACCGTCCCACCGTCCCCGCGTATCACGGTTACAGCGTGCTTTAGTTTTGAAATTCGAGCGCGTGTTTAGACACGAGAGATAAGCAGGCCCGATTGGTTAGTTTGGGACCAATCGAACTTCAAGCCTACCTTCTCTCGCACCGAATACGTCGACGCGTGCTTTAGTTTTGAAATTCGAGCGCGTGTTTAGACAAGAGAGATAAGCAGGCCCGATTGGTTAGTTCGGTACCAATCGAACTTTAAGCCTACCTTCTCTCGCACGGAATACGTCATCGCGTATTGTCCCTGAATTGAGGGACAATCCGGGGAATGCATTATCCTGATGCCGGAAGACATCGAAAAGTCCTTTACCGTTTCACTTCGAGGTCGCGATTATAAAAATCC
Organism: Andrena marginata; assembly: GCA_963932335.1. Classification (NCBI taxonomy): domain Eukaryota; kingdom Metazoa; phylum Arthropoda; class Insecta; order Hymenoptera; family Andrenidae; genus Andrena; species Andrena marginata. The sequence continues at coordinate 15,202,375 of OZ010664.1, forward strand.
GAAAAAGTACTACCACATTCGCTGATATGTTTTTTGTAAATTAAGCTTATTTCTAGAGTAACGCAGATGATATTAACGTCGCAGTAAGCTCTTGAAGACAATGGGGCGCCCCGTCTCAGGTAAAGCAACCGCGCGCGATTACAGTCAGGTGACCGTACCGCTACGACCCCAGGTCTTCAGTCAGGTCAAAAAACAATTCGACAGAAGGATTGCAGGAGAATGACACTGTTCTTTATAATAATCAGATTTGTAAGTTCCAGCTTGTCCTTATCTTGATTATTTGTTGAAAAATGTCGTTGCTCAATGGAAACCACGAGAAGGTGGTGGGCTTTTTCCATCAGGAGAGGTTAAGGATGGGTCAGGAGAAATCAAGATAAGGACAAGCTGGAACTTACAAATCTGATTATTATAAAGAACAGTGTCATTCTCCTGCAATCCTTCTATCGAATTGTTTTTTGACCTGACTGAAGACCTGGGGTCCTAGCGGTACGGTCAGCTGACTGTAATCGCGCGCGGTTGCTTTACCTGAGACGGGGCGCCCCATTGTCTTCAAGAAATTACTGCGACGTTAATATCAGCTGCGTTACTCTAGAAATAAGCTTAATTTACAAAAAACATATCAGCGAATGTGGTAGTACTTTTTCGGATTTTTATAATCGCGACCTCGAAGTGAAACGGTAAAGGGCTTTTCGATGTCTTCCGGCATCAGGATAATGCATGCCCCGGATTGTCCCTCAATTCAGGGACAATACGCGATGACGTATTCCGTGCGAGAGAAGGTAGGCTTAAAGTTCGATTGGTCCCGAACTAACCAATCGGGCCTGCTTATCTCTCTTGTCTAAACACGCGCTCGAATTTCAAAACACAAGCACGCGTCGACGTATTCGGTGCGAGAGAAGGTAGGCTTGAAGTTCGATTGGTCCCAAACTAACCAATCGGGCCTGCTTATCTCTCGTGTCTAAACACGCGCTCGAATTTCAAAACTAAAGCACGCGTCGACGTATTCTGTGCGAGAGAAGGTGGGCCTTGGGGAGGAGATATTTCTGTGAAGAGGGCCTCTTCAGAACAGTGGCCGTTTGGGAGGGATGTAGGGCCAATCGGACTTTAAGCCCATCGTCTCTCGCACGGAATACGTCGACGCGTGCTTTTGTTTTGAAATTCGAGCGCGTGTTTATACTCGAGAGATAAGGGATCCGTCTTTAATTTGAAGGTAGGACGAAGCAGGCGGGACAACGCACAGTCAGCGAACTACATGCTCTCTTTCTTCCTGTGTCTCTTCGCGAGCCGTGTTGATGTTAAATAATACTTTTAAATTGCTAGTTTCCAAAAATTAATCAGGCTGATCGGCCAGAGCATTTCGCTAGGGTCGCGGTTTATGACCGTATTGTCCCGCTAGTCGACGGTAGACAACGGTTTCCTACAGTTTTGGGTAATTCATGGCTTAATTGGTTCCGCCTCGTAGCAGACGTGAACTCAGGGTATCGGAAAAGGGAAACAGGAAACAGGATTTTCTTCTTTATAGCAACTGGAAGACTTTCTGTTTCTCTTCTCTTCGGACCCTTTCGAACCGAAACACGTGGTGTCTGCTGCCTACCTCGAAGCAATGGGTACATTGGCAGTAAAAGGACGGAACGCGGACTTTTGTAAAAGAGCGCGATAGCCCGTTCGTTGCACTTCTGCGAAACACGTGTGTTTCTTTTTACCTGAAGCCTCTTGACCTGGTGGGGGTCAACTCATAATGGAACGAGAGAATCTATTTGGGGGTAGAAGAAGTCGCTTGGAAAAAATCTTGTCAGTCAGTAAGCAATCACGTCGCAGAAATGTTCTCTGCTCAAGAGTATTACGCGATGTTCTCGGTGTACCCCCCGAACAACGGGGACGCAAGTGCTGCAGCGTGACAATTTGCGCGGGAATACTCACGGCTCCAAACGCCAAGTAAAAATTCATTTCCACCAATTTTTATAACGTAAGAACAACGCGTTGTATGAAAAATAAATTAAGTGATCAGTGTTAGTAGGCGTGCAGTGCAGTGAATTCGGTGCATTAATCCGGACGCACTTGACGTTGCGACCCTTAACTTTGCATGGTGTCGTGTACCTTAGAACAGCTGTGCACTCGGTGCGTCTGTCGACGACCAGGATCTGTTCGGTGACCTAGTGACACAGGTTTTCAAGCTGCAGGTGAATTTCCGAAAGGGTGAGTTTTAATTACATTATTGGCGACTAATATTTTTTAAATTTAACGCAGGCTATGGCTTATTTCCGGTGATAACTCTCCAAATTTCCGTATGTAAATTTTTCTTCGCAGTTTTTAAACGCACTTATTCATTATCAACAACAGTGTTGGCCGTTATTGAACTACGGATGTTTATCACAATGACGAACTACGATCACTTTTCACTCGTTCCCTGTTGCATTACCTTTTCGTTTGTACGTTATTAAAAAAGGAAATTTACATGTTCTTTATCCTCTCACACCAAATAATTATTATTTTCCAATCTTCTAAAAAAACAACTGTGTATTCGTCCTTTTACGTTACACATGATTTTCATCCATTTATCCTTTACTCATTATTCACTTTAAATGGCAAACAAACCATGGCAAAAGGTTAGATTTTTTTGTTAAGTCTTTTTCATTTGCCATTCTACGCAATTTCCTTCGATGCATGCCGCGCCTGCTTGTTCGTAGTCGCGGCGCGGCCCGGCGCGCGGCCACGCTAGCGCGGGAGCTCCAGCGGAAGGCTCGCGCTCTGATTGGTCGGGGTTTTTTCTTAATATCTCGAAAACGAAACCCCGGATCCCAAAACGGTTAAGGACTTTTCGATGTCTTTTTCCATCAGGATATTGCATGTTCCGGGATGTACATCAATTCTGGGACACGCTGTATATATAACCCAGTCCCAAAAACTACTGGTCAGACCATTCTTGTATCTAAGAGCGGAACCTCTGTCAAACACGCCAATTAGAATTTCGGAAATAAAACCTCTTGTGAAACTTAGAAATATTTTACGTGTTGTACTCGACTTCCTACTACGGAATCCAACATGATTTTCATGTACTTGGCGTAATTTTTTTACTTTTTTGAAGTTTTTTTATGGGGATCTCACTTCTTTTTACAAAGATAATTTGCATAGGGAATGACGTCAGATAATTTTTAATATTATATATATATTTATCTTCTATTTTTTGTGATTTATTTACTTTTATGTATTCTTATATTCTCACAATGTATAAGTATAAAAATAAAACAACAAATAAACTTCGTATAATTGGGATTGGTGGAATTGGTTTATATAAGCTGAATAAACTCATTTAATTAATATAATAATAATGCTATGTTTCCATAAATTTTTTTCTCTGCCGTAGATCATACTGCATCATCTTCTGCTTTGATTATCTGTAAATATATATAAAATCCACATTTTAGTTATTTTAGTTACAACTTAACGTAGAACTTATTATATATAGAAATAGAGTGGCCTTTTGCTTTAGTGAGTGTAGAGACTAAATAATGTGTCCGAAGGAGGTGCGAGCGTATGGCAGAAAGTCTTGTTGCAGGAAATTTAAATGCTAATGGTAATAATTCAGCGAAATGAACGCGGAGATCCAATATTTTTAACGCACAATGTATTGGTGTTGGAATGAAACTAATTTATTTAGTATGTTTATTGGTGATTTTAAATAATGGGAATCTAAAAAATTAATGAATTAATGAACAGCGTGACAACTACTTTGGATTTTATTAATTAAAGTATTACGAATGTCTTTCACAAAAGATTGAAAAGCATTAACGGAGATGTGTTTTCAGTGTACTTTCTTCACTAATGTGACTTGCTTTACATTGCAAGCAGTCCACCATAATCTATTTTCTTAATAATTCTTAATGCTATGTCTTTAAACAAATTTTGTCGATTTACCTTATTTGACAAAGTTCCAGAAACTTGTGCGAAACAAGCTGCTCTGTCTATCTATTTAATCTTCTCCGGACAACCTCCACGCCTGTGCATTCCCTTCATTTCTATCCATCCAAGCCTGTGCGTCCCCTTCAATTGTACTATCCAAGCCTGTGCGTCTCCTTTATTTTTATCGAAGTCCTGTACGTCCCCTTCATTTCTATAATATAATAACCTTTACATAAAATAAAAACTCTAAATTGCTGGTATACAAATACAAATATCTGGCAATTTAAATTCAATGCAATTTTTTACTACAATATATTATTTTGTACAAGCATGGTACAAATTTCTAGAAACTTATGCGAAAGAAAGTGCTTCTCTGTCGAACCTTCTCCGGACAACTTCCAAGTCTGCGACTCTACATAAAAAATCTATTAAATAAATTTGGCGACTTACCTTGTTAATTGAGACAATAATTCCGTCTCCTATTTAGTGTAAAAACTCCTGACATCTCAAATTTGGACAACTTACATTATTTGACACTTGGAGGTTAAGATTGGTAGGTTATAAAGTTCAATGTATTTACAAAAAAATAGTTTGTACAATGACGGACGACGATTCCTGCCGAATAATCCCGAGAGTCGACGAACGAAGAACGAAACATGTGTTAGTTTCGTTTTGACTGAAGGTGTGCGGGTAACGCGTATATACGTAGAAGAACGAAACATGTGTTAGTTTCGTTTTGACTGAAGGTGTGCGTGTAACGCGTATACGTATTATGTTTGACGAAAAATTTCTAGAAGAATCAGAAGAAGAAAAATCTTAATATTTCCGACTGATCCATGAGACGATATTATGATATCTCTGTCATGCGTGGACCGATTTTAATGAAATTGGTCTCATTCCAAAGCTTATATGCGGTTTACATAAGAAAAATGCCTTTAAATTTAGAAAATATTGCAAGCGTCATGAGATATTAATGAAATAAGTTTCAGGTTAGGTTGAATTAGCCGGGCGACGAGTAAATGATAAGCGGTAGCGACAGTCGACATATCGACATATATAAGGTGTCTTTCCTGTACTTGGCGTCGAGACGCTACCGCGTCTCTAGATCAGTCTTTAATAAATACGAACGCCTAGCCACCCTGACGACTCATTACAAGTGGCGATCAGGAAGTGACAAGTCGACAGGAACGAGTTGAATGAATATATGGCACGTATTAGATTTTCATAAAGCTTTCGAAGTTTACCATATACAGGGTGTAAACGGTATACGTAGCAATATTTTAGGGGGTGGTAGGGGAGGTCCAATGGAACATAAAAGTCCTATGACATAGTGTCCGATCTGTCTCCATTTTACAGTAATAATGCCCTAAAGTTTGCACCATGCGTTTGAAACGGATAGTAGCTCGCGCATATTGGTGAGACCAACACATTGAAACAGGGTGTTGACTTCTGATCTTTCATGTAATTCCCAAAGTGGTGTGTTTTTCGGAAGGAAAGACTCTTAAGAGTGATCCTTCAGCGACTCGACTCAAGGAGATGCCGCATCGTATCCCGTGGCGAAGACAACACCCCGCGATACTTCACCGCAAGTTTATGGCTTTCGGCCCTCGAAAGAGTTTGAATACCTATTAAGAACCAAACTCTTCCAGCTCCGCATTTCTCATCAGATCTCTGCGAAAACGACGGCAATCGATACCTTTCGTCATCGTTTGGTTGTCATTTAAAGTGAATTACGAGTTAAAGATAAATCGAGGAACATCATGTCAAACGTAAAATAATGAATACACATTTTTTTAAAACAGAATCGAAAATAATAATTATTTGAAATGAGAGGACAAGAAATACGTAAATTTCGTTTTTAAATATCGCATAAACAAAAAAGTAATGTAACAGGAAATAAACAAAACGTGATCGTAGTTCGTTATTGTGATAAGAATCCGTATTTTAATAACGGCCAACACTGTTGCTGATAATGAATAAGCCGGTTTAAAACCGCCGAAGACAAAATTTAGGTACGGAAATTTAGAGAATTATCGCCGGAAATAAGCCATAGCCTGCGTTAAATTTAATTACTAATAATCACCAATAAAGTAACTAAATCTCACCCTTTCCGAAATTCACCTGTAGCTTGAAAACCTGCGTCACTAGGTCACTGAACTGGTCCTGGTCAGCGACGGATGCGTCCAGTGCACAGCTGGTCCCAGGTATGCGACACCAACCAAAGTAAAAAGTAAAAAGGATCGTAACGTCAAGTGCGATCGGGTTAATGTAGATACGGAATATTCATTTCACTGCACGGTTACTAACACTGATCACTTAATTTATTTTTCACGGAACGCGTTGTTCGTACCTTATAAAAATTGGTGAAAATGAATTTTCACTTGGCGTCCTGTGCCGCGGATATAGCCGCCCAAATGCTGGTACAGCAGTAATTGCGTCTCCGTTGTTCTAAGATTATGCTCAGAACAACGCGTAATAATCTTGTATGGAAAACACTTCTCTGACGCGATTGCAAACTGACTGACAGGATTTTTTCCAAGCAACTTCCTCTACCCCAAGTAGTTTCTCTCGTTCCATTATGAGTTAACTCCCACCAGGACAAGATGCTTTAGGTAAAAAGAAGCCAGCACATTTTTAAGACACGCGTGCTTTGCAGAAGTGCAACGAACGAACCATCCTACACTTTCACAAAAGCCCGCGCTCCCTTCTTTTACTGCCAATGTACCCATTGCTTCGAGGTAGGCAGCAGACCCCACGTGTTTCGGTTCGAAAGAGTCCGAAGAGAAGAAAAACTGAAAGTCTCCGAGTTGCTATAAAAAAAATCCTGTTCCCTGTTTCCCTTTTCCGATATCCCGAGTTCACGTCTGCTAAGAGGCGGAACCAACTAAGTCATAAATTACCGAAAACTGTAGGAAATCATTCTCTACCGCCGACTCGTGGGACAACACGATCATAAACCGCGACCCTGGCGAAATGCTCTGGCCTATCAGGCTGATTAATTTTTGGGAACTAGCAATTAAAAAGTATTATTCAACATCAATACGGCTCGCGAAGAGACACAGTAAGAAGGAGACCATGTAGTTCGCTGACTGCGCGAAGTCCCGCCTGCTTCGTCCTACCTTCAAATTAAAGACCGATCCCTTATCTCTCGAGTATAAACACGCGCTCGAATTTCTAAACAAAAGCACGCGTCGAAGTATTCCGTGCGAGAGAAGGTGGGTTTGAAATTAGATTGGTCCCAAACTAACTAATCGGGCCTGCTTATCTCTCGAGTATAAACACGCGCTCGAATTTCAAAACAAAAGCACGCGTCGACGTATTCTGTGCGAGAGACGGTGGGCTTGAAGTCCGATTGGCCCTAATCTAACCAATCTGCCCTGCATCCCTCCCAAACGGCCGCTGTCTTGAAGAGGCCCTCTTCACAGCAATATCTCCTCCCCAAGGCCCACCTTTTCTCGAGTATAAACACGCGCTCGAATTTCAAAACAAAAGCACGCGTCGACGTATTCTGTGCGAGAGACGGTGGGCTTGAAGTCCGATTGGCCCTAATCTAACCAATCTGCCCTGCATCCCTCCCAAACGGCCGCTGTCTTGAAGAGGCCCTCTTCACAGCAATATCTCCTCCCCAAGGCCCACCTTTTCTCGAGTATAAACACGCGCTCGAATTTCAAAACAAAAGCACGCGTCGACGTATTCTGTGCGAGAGACGGTGGGCTTGAAGTCCGATTGGCCCTAATCTAACCAATCTGCCCTGCATCCCTCCCAAACGGCCGCTGTCTTGAAGAGGCCCTCTTCATAGCAATATCTCCTCCCCAAGGCCCACCTTTTCTCGAGTATAAACACGCGCTCGAATTTCAAAACAAAAGCACGCGTCGACGTATTCTGTGCGAGAGACGGTGGGCTTGAAGTCCGATTGGCCCTAATCTAACCAATCTGCCCTGCATCCCTCCCAAACGGCCGCTGTCTTGAAGAGGCCCTCTTCACAGCAATATCTCCTCCCCAAGGCCCACCTTTTCTCGTGTCTAAACACACGCTCGAATTTCAAAACAAAAGCATGCGTCGACGTATTCCGTGCGAGAAAAGGTGGGCCTTGGGGAGGAGATATTTCTGTGAAGAGGGCCTCTTGAGGACAGTCGCCGTTTGGGAGGGATGCAAGGCAGATTGGTTCAACTAGGGCCAATCGGACTTCAAGCCCAATGTCTCTCGCACGGAATACGTCGACGCGTGCTTTTGTTTTGAAATTCGAGCGTGTCCTTATACTCGAGAGATAAGCAGGCCCGATTGGTTCGACTAGGGCCAATCGGACTTCAAGCCCACCGTCTCTCGCACGGAATACGTCGACGCGTGCTTTTGTTTTGAAATTCGAGCGTGTCCTTATACTCGAGAGATAAGGGATCCGTCTTTAATTTGAAGGTAAGACCAAGCAGGCGGGACCACGCGCAGTCAGCGAACTACATGCTCTCTTTCTTCCTGTGTCTCTTCGCGAGCCGTATTGATGTTGAATAATACTTTTTAATTGCTAGTTCCCAAAAATTAATCAGCCTGATAGGCCAGAGCATTTCGCCAGGGTCGCGGTTTATGATCGTATTGTCCCACGAGTCGGCGGTAGAGAACGATTTCCTACAGTTTTCGGTAATTTATGACTTAGTTGGTTCCGCCTCGTAGCAGACGTGAACTCGGGATATCGGAAAAGGGAAACAGGAAACAAGATTTTTTCTTTATAGCAACTCGGAGACTTTCAGTTTCTCTTCTCTTCGGACTCTTTCGAACCGAAACACGTGGGGTCTGCTGCCTACCTCGAAGCAATGGGTACATTGGCAGTAAAAGAAGGGAGCGCGGGCTTTTGTGAAAGTGTAGGATGGTTCGTTCGTTGCACTTCTGCAAAGCACGTGTGTCTCGAAAATGTGCTGGCTTCTTTTTACCTAAAACATCTTGTCCTGGTGGGACAATAAATTAGGTGATCAGTGTTAGTAACCGTGCAGTGAAGTGAATATTCCGTATCTACATTAACCCGATCGCACTTGATGTTGCGACCCTTTTACTTTGGGACCAGCTGTGCACTGGACGCATCCGTCGCTGACCCGGATGAGTTCAGTAATCTAGTGACGCAGGTTTTCAAGCTGCAGGTGAATTTCTGAAAGGGTGAGTTTTAATTAGTTTATTGGTGATTATTAGTATTTAAATTTAACGCAGGCTATGACTTATTTCCGGCGATAATAACCCATTTTTTCCTGTGTCCGAACGCGAGGCGTAGGTATTGATGGTGAATAATACTTTTTAATTGCTATATTGGTGTTTCGTAAAATAATTAAGCTGACCGGCTAAGGCGGTTCGTCAGGGTCACGGTTTATAACCGTATTGCCCCACGAGTCGGCGAACGACAACGGTACATGCCGGTCCGAAGTCATCGCATGTACTACCCATCGATACAGCAATATACCGATTAACTCAGGCCGAGGAATGTCTAAAATTCTTAAAGACCGCCCCACGTTCTTGATTGTCGACAGTATTAATGTTCATATCTTCCGAAAAGTCAATGTTCATATCTTCCGGAAAGTAGCTAGCGTTCTTGCCGTGATTGATTGGTGGTGCCGCTTGCTTCGTCCTCCCTTCAAATTAAAGGGGGAACCCTTATCTTGCGAGTATAAACACGTGCTCAAAATTCACAACAAAAGCACGCGCTGACGTATTCAATGCGAGAATGGGCGAAACATAGGGAAGAGATTATGTTGTAACAACTCGGATCTGCATTCCTGCACATTTAAATCGTAATTTGTAATTACATTACATTTTGCCCAACTCTGATTTGTAGCAGAATACAGTGCAAAAAGTTTTAGACTCACACATTGTATACCATTTTCTACAAAATATCATAAAAGTCACCTATGTTTTCGCGCGATTTAACCGGGGGATGCCTTTAATATCTGAGTCACTGATGTTATCCTGGCTATCGACTAATGATTAGATACTTATTATTTTATCTTTTGTTTTCGCATATTTCATTAATAACACGAACTACCACTAATTAAAGAATTATTAATCCAAAATCCCACAGGCTTATACCCTTACCACTCACAACGGGTGCAAAATTTATTACCACAAGATTTTGAGAGACGACGGACTTTCTGCCGGTGGTTCCTCGATAGAGTGGAAGAGGATGACCATTTTCCGGCGATCATACTCGCAGCAGATGAGTCAACGTTCACACGTTCTGGAATATTTAATTTCCGCAATTCCCACGCGTGGGAACCCATGAATCCCCACAATGTTGTAACGGGGCACTTCCAGCAGGAGCTGAGGCTAAACATATGGGCTGGGGTAGTAGGCGATCATCTCCTCGGACCGCATATTTTGCCGGCGCGTCTAGATAGCGCAAAATATGCTAGATTTCTTCGACGGGATTTGCCACTTCTGCTAGAAGATGTTTGCCTGGCCACCCGAAGAAATATGTGGTTTCTTCACGACGGCGCCCCAGCCCATATGGGAATAGCTATACCAGCTATAGGCCGAATATGGGGAAACCGTGTAATTGCACGGAATGGTGCGGTTGCGTGGCCGCCAAGAAGCCCAGATTTAAATCCAATGGATTTTTACGTATGGGGCCACATGAAATCGTTAGTATACGTCGACACCGAATTTGAAACCTTAGAGGAATTGCGAGGTAGAGTATTTCATGCTGGTAACGTTATACGCGAGCAGCCTGGAATATTCGCCCGCGTTCGCGACAATTGGTTGCGTCGGTGTCAGGCGTGTCTGGATGCAAACGGCAACCATTTCGAGCATCTTTTGTAAATAAATGTAGGTAGCGAAATTTGTATTTCTTTACTACACATTCAGGTCAGAGTAGCCACGCATTGACATTAGCTTGTTGCGTGACAGTTTAGTCACACTAAAAGGAAAGAAACAGTTTTATCACTTCCTGAAAAAAAAACAACACGTTTTGCAGTCACGTCGTCAAAGGAGTTTACTTCCATGTAAATCAATGCATTTTTCGTGAGCATCAAAACTGTCACGCAACAAATTGCCACCACTGCGCGCCTGGCCTAACAACACGTGTAGAGTTTTCGTTTACTTATTTCTTATTTTCTAGCTGACGACCCTAAGTGCCTCCGCTACTCCAAACAGATCCTCAATGGGACCGCTACTGTAAGGGGCCCATAGTTACTTGGTTACTGGGTCATCTTGAACAGCTCACAACGGGCGGTCTTTGTGCTACGGCTCATCTGTGTGCGTGTAGCGACGATCTTTTCCACAAACATCTCCGATGTTGAAACGTTTATAACAGCTAAACTATACGAGATACAACAAAATGTATTCAGACAATTTTACTCTACTGGCTGTCTCCAATGTATGTGCAAAATTATGGAATCCTGCGATTATTAGTTTAGCATATAGACACGTTAACTTTGAGGCATTATTACTGTAAAATGGAGACCGATCGGACATTATGTCATAGGACTTTTATGTTCCATTGGACCTCCCCTACCACCCCCTAAAATATTGCTACGTATACCGTTTACACCCTGTATAAATATATATATATATATCGTACAATTTGTTTCAATGTTTCAGCTAATACTGAGAAGCCATATGATTATCCACGATGGTTTTTCGAGTATGCTGCATTATCATCGATACCTCCTGAGGAAGCTTACATCTCTCCCCGACGAAGCCGAAATTCATCCCTGAGGAAGCTGAAATCTCTCCCTGAGCCGGTCACAATTCATCCTTGTGAAAGCTGAAATCTCTCCCCGAGGAAGCTGACATCCTTCACCGAGGAAGCCGACATCCCTTCCGAGGATGCGAACACACATCCCAGAGGAAGCCACAATCCCTCCCCGGAAAGTGTTCAGTGATGTATTTATCGGTTTGCGTTAGTGATATTAGTGATTGTAAACTGCATAGATAACAACATATCTCGACATTGCACATCCGCTATTGATAATATCTAATTTCTCAATGACGGTTGCGCGATGCAGAGTATCGTTTGTTATACTATCAACGTCTGACTCAACTTGTGGAGGGTGTATATGTGCAGATAATTGACAATTAAGTTTTATTGTTTCCGCGAAGACTGCTACATCATATACCCATCAACACATATGGCAATCCCTAGTCAATAAAATGTAGTTAAATTTATTGAGTTCCGATTGGCATATGTAGGGGTGGTATTCTATACACATGAGCATAGTGTTTTTTTTTTTAACTTGCATCCATAGTGATAGACTCGTACTTAGATCCATCCTGTGTAGCTTCGAGCACAGGAAGGTTGCCTAGTACGTCTCTGCTACCATCACTTACACCAGAGTCGTGACAACACCAATTCTTTAATCGTACATACATACATTCATTCATGGACCACTGATGTATATTTTCGTATCAATGGGGCATGAATGGGGTATGTTTATTCGATACATTTACATCGACGTATATTGAGTGTTTTTTGACTTTACATCGATAGTGACAGAGTCAATATTAGAAGCCCCCTTATGTAGCTTCGATCATAAGGCGGTTGTCTAGTATGTCTCTGCTACCAGCACTTACACGAGAGTCGTGACAATACTGGCAATTAAGTGATAGTGTTTTTTCCATAACCGATGACGGTGCGATTATGATTTTCGACGAGGACCACTAACTTTTCAATCGTACATACATGTAATCATTCATGGGCAATTGATGTATATTTTAGTATCAATGGTGTATGAATGGTACATGTTTATTCGATACATTTACATCCACGTATATTGAGAGTTTTTTTGACTTTACATCGATAGTGACAGAGTCAATACTGGGAGCCCCTTTGTGTAGTTTTGATCACAAGGTGGTTCTCGAGTACATCTCTGCTGCTATCACTTACACAACAGTCGTGGTAATACTTGTTTATTCGATAAATTAACATACACGTTTATGATTTTGAACATCGATACTGGTGACTGAACTGTACATGCATATGTCTTTCGTGTCCCAGTAACGTATATTTAACTGTTGATGGTTTACGGTAGACATATGTGTTTGCAGTAAATTTGCACATGTATACCCATATTTATTAATTGTGAACGCGACATCGATAAAAATAGTAATAAGTGTATGTAGTAATAGCAATGTGTGCGTGTGTCGAGAGAAATTAATAAATGTATCATAGATAATATATTTTTAGAGTGTAAGAATATTGATGTAACTCTTCGTTGTAAGAGGATGATGATGATGAGAAGGAATAAAAAATCTTTATTATTCTTATATGAATACTAATATTTTATTCATATTAATCATTTTTTATATAATTATACTTTTACGAGTTAATATTAATACTAATATTAAATTTCAGAACGCATAAATTGGTAAATTTTCTGAACGTTTTCGAGAGCGCACACCCGACCTCCGCTGTTGCGGAACGGACATCGTACAGCGTTCTTTGAGGGCATTGATTTCAGGTTAGGAACATCCGTGACGGGAGACCTGATTCCGCAATAATCATCGTCAACGTCGAAGACCTCGGTATTATCCTCGTTGTCATTGTCGTTGTCGTCGTCGGAGGCGTCGTTGGAGTCGTTATCATTCTTCTTCTTCTCGTACATCTCAACGATGTCTACGATGTGTATGTACGTTCGTAGGAACCGCTGTGATAACCAGATCTTTTTCTCCACACCCTTCACGAATACCACGTTGACGGTCGCGAGCTCGTGGTAGAGTATTTCTGGAAGTCTATGGTACGGTATCCAGCCGTCAGACCAGTGAAGCCCGTGATGATGTGCTGTCAGCCAACTCGCTTGACGTTTCTCGAACGATGACAGGCGTGCGTACGAGTGTGGCGGTGCGAAAAGCCAATGACAGATCGTCGTTTCAGCGTTACGATTGTTCGTGAAAATAGCAATTTCCTTAGCGATGAATGTTTTACGTTCGGTGTTAAAGCCTTGTAGATCAACCATGACGAACATCATTATTATGACACGATATGTAGTAGCAAGGACTGCATCCAAATAACAACTGGCGTTTTGCGAACATCATCATCGGTATAGTAGTTGTTTGAGATTCATGTATTTCCTCTCATCACCGCACCAACGCTCACAGCAGCACCTCCTGGGCAGCTGAACACCAGGCTGATCTACAATCGATCAGCCAATCACAACTCATCGACAATCGATCCACCAATCAACGCTCACCACGTCTCTGCATCCACCAATCAGATTTCCCCACGTCTGTCGATCTCCGAGAATGTTCGAGACGACGCCGGCAACGGAAATGATCATCCATATTGTATTCTCTCTTCGTTCACAGTGTGTTTAGATAAGACGCTTGCTTGCCTCGCAGATCATTTTTAACATTGTGCGCATCTTTAGAGACTTCTTCTCACCTCGCTCAAGCTCATCGCGATAATCGCTTCATTATCGTGTAACTCATTAACTTTTACAAAACGTGAAATTCACTCGTGTGTAATTCGTGTCGTGTTCGCCGGTTCCCACGAGGCTCACCACGTGCTCAGTGGCTCACCTCTCATTGTTAATATTCACCGCGAGTGTGTTTGTATTTCACCATCGCTCTCATGTACTCACTTCTCACCGCGTGTGATTTTAATAAATTGACAAACGATCAGTGCAAGTGCTGTGAATAACTTCACTTTCCCACCGTCCCTAACCTCACTTCCGTGCCATCGCGCTCGTACCATCAAACTCTCAAACAGTAGTCGTAATCACTTGATTTTTCGCACCGCGTTCGACAAAGGAGCGTATTGGATCGTATTGAATCGTGTAGGAGTACGCAAAATGCTGATGTACTAGCAGGCACGTTATCTTTGCACTCGAATTCGATTCGCACGTCCACCGCGGCACTCTTCACGGCCTCGTTCTGTCGAGAGCAATCTATAATCGCGATAGGAGCGTATCGTAAAAATTCGGAAGTGTTCAGCAACGGTTCACCGCGACCGTAGTACGAACTGGTAAATTTCGCGTACATATCGTACAGCAGCGCGTATTTAGACTGATCGAAATCCAGGTTCAAGTCATCGTACGGATACGTCTCGGAACTCAGAAACAATCGTATATTCGAGAGTTTGCACGAGTCGAATCTGCTCGCACTTTTCTGGAGATTATTCTTTCGATCTGTTTGCAAACCGAATAACACGTATCGCGGTTTCTCAATCTGTGATGAGGCTTTCACGGTCCACGTGTGTTTCGTAGTCGTTTGCAACAACGGATACTCATACAGTTCCCACGAGCGGAAACTCATCTCGATCGGTCGATCGCTATGCATGAGACGTAGCATCGACAGTTTGTTCGTGTCTTCTAACGTGATGTGAGGCATACGCCATTGTATCTTGCGTATTTCCAGTTTCGGTGATATCGCAGGGTTTAGGGAGACTGCATACATCGCGTTCGTATCGACTCGCGCGCGAATCAGAATCAACTCGTGTCGCGCGTTAATCACGATACGCCTGTAATCTTCACAGAATCCCAGTAACGTATTCATTGATATACAGAAATTGAATGCTGTGCTATTAAAAATGTCTTTGTCGTGCGCGATGGTATGGTCCCAACCGGCATTCATCAACGCTTTGCTCCTATCGATGGACAACGACGCGTAATGTTTCAGCGTGGTGGTGATTCCCGGAGTTCTGGAACGATCGATTTCCACACCGTTCAATTTGTATCGAATCTCGTCGAACATGAACGCGATACAGGTGTTATCCAGAAAAACTCTAGCAGCGGCTTTCGCGTCAGCAGAAATCGTCGAGGGACCCATGAAAGAGACGTGTCCTTCGATGTAGAGATAACTTTCGCACGGAAGCGTGTACAGATCTTGTTGTTGAATGGGTATTCTTATCTCATCGTTATTGTCGAACGTCGTGTTGGCATACGGATTGTAAGCGTGCACCTCGATCAACGTGATACGATCGTCGAAAGTCGACGTACTCCCCACGTCCAGTATGGTATACATCGTGTTAGCCATGTATGCAAGTGATACGTTAGTATGTTACGCTAAATCCCAAGGATTGTAGGAAACGCGTGTTTCGATGAGTCAAAGGCTTTCCGCTTCTTCTTCTTCTTGCTCCTGTTCCACTTCCTGTCTTTATTAGTACGTCAGAGGTCGTTGGCTGTGCCGGTGACCTAGATGTTATGTTTTGACGATAAGGCGTTGCGGAGTCCAGAGGAGCGATAGCAGCGGCGACGTTGAACGATGAGTCGTACGCGTGATCGAACACCAACATGCTATACACACACGTGCGTGCGTTCACGTTATCTTATTGCACGCGAACACCGTTACACGTGCAGACGACCTCTCCGCGAAAATCTACAGGACGATCGTATTGATCGACGATGCGTACCGTTAGATCGTGTATCGCTCGTGCAACGATTGGCAGGTAAATGACGTGTCGGGGAGTTTCCGAGATCTTATATCCCGGGGGAACGCGAGGCGAAAATTCATGAATCGTGTGCACAGGTTTGTCGTTGCTATACGCACCGGTAGTGACGTTGTACGTTACTCTGATCACGTTAACGGTTATAATGTTCACGGGTACGTCGGATTCGTGCAAGATTCTCGGTAATAAGACACGGTTCGGAGAAAATCCTAGCAACGAACCCACGTTGTTCGGTTTCGTAAAGTCCACGAAGAACGAGCAGTACAGTTCGCTTTTCATGGTGTTGTTGTTAGCTCGTAGCATTAGCGGATACCTGTCGTCATCATCATTGTTGTTATCACGTCTTCGAGGATATCGCTCGAGTAATCGCTGCTTCAGATACTTGGCGATAGCGTCTAATTCGTAGGAACCGTGAGGAATCGTAATGTATTCGCGAGCGATGTATACGATTGATTTGTTACGGGTGTCATAGTTTACGAAGAAGTAGAATTTATCGTTGCTCGAGTCGATGTTCGGTATAGTGTTAAACGTCTCCAAGTCGGCGAGTCCTAGTTCGTACTGCTCGTCGCTCAAGTCTAACGGCAGAAAATAATTGACCGTGAGCACGCTGCTCCGACCCGTTAATGTAAGCGTGAGCGACATTGTACCTCCACCGCTGTAGGTTACACTAGTGAGAGAGAGAGCGAAAGTGACTCGAACGCGCGCTCGCACGTCAATTTATCTTTGATCATGTATAGGCCAAAATTCTAGAGCTTTTTGATGCAGAAATTGTACGCACAAGTGACCGCAATTCGTCTGGTCGAAACGTTGAAAGCGATCGTGATTGTACTTGATCGTGGTAGTAGTAGTAGTAGTAGTTGTCGGTTCTCGTTCGAAATAATCGACCAGTTCCGCGGGAGGACGCAAATTCCCAAAACTATCGAAATACCGCACGTGAGATTCACGTTTCGCGTACGCTACCCAATGTGTACCTTCGCCACGATTCTCGTCAAGATTCGCGATACCGCATTCGTTTGATCGTACGTGTGTGGGGAGTGTGTCACGCATAAACACACCGCGAAAGAACGGTATGTCGAAACACTCGCGCTCTAATTGTAGGTTCGTCATAGGTTGCAGCTGATATCGCGTTATCGCAGTCGCCGCAGCATGCTCCGTAGATCGACGTTTTTTTTTCCTCGATCGTCGTAAGCGTCTCAAGTTCATGCCTGCACCACGCTTGTACGGTGCCAAATGCATTCCTCGCCCTTCCATCGCCCGATTATGACGCAACGTTTCTTCCAGCTGTTTTCGCGCAGCCTTCGCGTTGTTGACCGCTTTGGTGATACCAGCAGCTCCACCGGCCAATGCCCCGATAGCCGAAAGAGCAGGTAAAAGAAGCGGAAGAAAGCCTACGCGTTTCGCCGTCGGTAGGGTACGATACTGTCGCAACCGTTGTCCTCTGGACTTGCGTTTCCTTCTCGTAGTTCTCCTTCTTGTTCTTTTTCTTTCCATACCCATGCCGAGTTTAGTTTTAGCCTTCATCGTGATCAACACTCCGGTCACAGCTGCTTTTTCACCGAAAGTCGCGTCGTTCGCGAACACTCGTTCTCGTGCTCGTTCCGCTAACGCGTGATCCGCCTCGTGTCGTCCCTCCAAATCCTTTCGACGAGAGTATGCGATATCGTGCTCCGGACACGCTGCGTCCAGCGGATTTATACCTACGTCTCCTCGAGCCAATCGCTTAGACAAACGAGTCCCCGGTCCGCAGAACTGATATCCCGGAACGTGTAGTTCGAACGGTAGACGGTTTATTATACCGTTCACGAGTCCCGATCCTGTCTTCGTGGAATTCTTTTTCTTCGTCGCGAGTCTACGCATTACCGAAACCATACATGTGAAAATGACAATACACCGCGACGTAAGTACAGACGTAAGCTATCTTCTCTTGGATATTGATCGGTTCAACGAATGATACGATTCTGATTCGCTCGACAGGCGTCGTTGGTATAAATAGCAGTGACATTGCGATTTCGGTGGGTTAGAGAGAGAGAGAGAGAGAGCATGCGATTCGCGAAACAACCGAACGCTATTCGCGTGACTGCGAACAGGACGTCTGATGATTTGGCGTGGGATAAGAGTCGATTGAGCAGACACGGTTCGTTGTTACCGAACAGCATACGATTCTGTAATCTGTGGTCCGTCCGGGTGCGGAAAAACGAACGTGCTTCTCAGCATGCTGGAGAGCCCGAACGGTCTACGCTTCGAGAATGTTTACGTGTACTCGAAATCATTGCGACAGCCAAAGTATCAATATCTGGAGCATGTGTTGTCACGTATCGGTGGACTCGGATACTTTCCCTACTCGGACACCGCTGAGATTGTCTCACCGAGAGATGCTCGACCTGATTCGATCTTCGTGTTCGATGACGTGGCATGCGACGAACAGACCGCGATCCGTGAATACTTCTCGATGGGAAGGCATGCGAACGTGGATTGCTTTTACCTATGTCAATCGTACGCGCGAATACCTAAACACTTGATCAGAGACAACGTGAATTTTCTCGTGTTGTTCAAACAGGACGAGACGAACTTACGTCGCGTGTACAACGATCACGTTAACACGGACCTGACGTTCGAGGTTTTCAACGATCTGTGCGCGAGATGTTGGAAACGAAGATACGACTTCGTAGTCATCGACAAGGATAGTTCATTGTACGATGGACGATATCGACGAGGATTTAACGAGTTTGTGGTATCGCGCTGACCTCAGTAGATTATATCAACATGGAGATTATGCAACAACAATCACAACAATGACGACGACGAGTGTCGCAGAAACAACCTCGTAGACAAAAATCCCGAGACATCGATACGACGAAGAAAATTGCTGAAATTAGTGCCGCTATACGACGGAAGTACATGCACCTGAAACTTGGTAAAATGACAACGAAAGCTGCTGCGGAGGAGCAAGCGATGCCGATCGTAGAACCGTTGAAACACTTGGTCGAGAACACTGCGATGCTGAAAACGAGTCCAGCGATATCATTGAAGCCGGAATCATTACTCGTCAAGCGAAAACATCAGCAACAACAACAACAACAACAACGTTTGAAGAAGAAACGACTATCCTTTACTCCGTCCACAGCCGAAGCGATGATGCTACCCGAAACGATGATGACGTTGACGACAACACCGATGAGGACGCATACGAAACAACCGAGGAACATGATCCGGATGATAAGGGTACGACGGACGAAACGATTCGGGAAGATCTCGATCAAAAAAGCACCGTCGAAAACCTCGACGCGTACACTCGAAACGCCACCGGATCGCTGTCGCGCGAATATCTGCGCTTGTTCTTCACAGACATCAAGAAACTGATCGACAACGTGTACGGCGTGTACCTAAATGACGACGAACAGTTGATGATCGGTGATTCCGTGCTCACCATCGACGAGAACGACGACGTTAGCGTGAAGGGCAAGCGATACGCGGGTACGCTAGGCTTGTACGAACTGCTGTTCATGCAAACACCTGATGATCGTGTATACGCGAATGTCGATCTCCAAGCGTATCGCAGCATCTTGTTAGCGACGAACGCGCATCGACGGAACCATTCGGCTAGTAAGCCTACGCTAGGTAACAGAGGTTTCAAGTACAAGAAGATCGTGTCGATGTTGGTTCGTGAAGGATACGATGCTGATAGCAGCGAGACACACGAAGGTCACGGATTATCCATCGACGATGCGATGACGGTTACCGATAACGCGATCGATTACGTGTACTGGGACGATCCGAACGAACTAGTCGATGGACTACGATTGTTCTTGGCATCGCGCGATGTTGGACATACAGGACACGATAACGAAATTGTCTCGATCATTGAGGAACTTCGGGAAGCTGGTCTCGTCATAAATTGTTCGTTCGGATCAACGAGGCATCAGTCTGGTTCGCGATCAACGTTCGCCCACCCAGCATGTCGGTGAACAAGTTTGGTGCATCTTTGCGCAGTGTCACAGATGATGCCACTGCTACCAGTGTCAACGATCAACGCATGGAGACGATTCGCTCGCAGAATCTGTATGTCGCGAATTACGTGCGGGAGAATTCGCTGTGTCTGACCACCGATCGGTCCGCGTTCGACGCTATGGAACGTAAGATGTGTCGCGTGACACATCCCGAGGAGGATACAGACGCCGCGACGAAGCGATACGTGGATGATATGGAGCATACCGTCGGACATAGCCTCGACACTATGGAGGAAGACATGCATGAATTGACTACGAAGCGACTGGATGCTTTCACGACTGCGATAAATACTGCGATGGACAAACGTTTGGACGATCTGGAAAAGTCGATAAATACATCGATGCAACGACGCTTTGATCACTTGAAGGATAGACTCGACGAGCTTGCGGCATCGCCCGCACAAGTGCAGAAACGCAAGGAAGCGCGGCGATGAACGACTACTACGATAACGAACACAAAACCAGACAATCCCGTACGTGTTTCGAGCGCCTGGTACGGTATCTGCTACTGCTAATCGTGGAACGTTATCGCAATCATCGCTATGGATACCAGTATAGAGCGAATACAATTGGTAGACGAACTGCACGCTCCCGCGAGACGAAATTTCCTACGACGGCACGTAGTGACTCTTGGCTACGATGATCTGTGGCAGGCAGATTTGGTGGAAATGCGTGCGTATGGAACCCTCAATCGTGGTCACAACTACATACTTACGATCATCGATACGTTCAGCAAGTACGCGTGGGCCGTACCTGTGAAAACGAAAAGCGGTCGCGACGTTACCGGGGCATTCGCTTCCGTGTTGCGACGAAGCGGTAGATGTCCACGAAACCTACAAACCGACATGGGAAAGGAGTTCTACAACGCGGAGTTTCAACGATGCGTAACGTCTCGCAAGATCAACCACTACTCGACGTACAGCGTGATGAAAGCATCGATCGTCGAGCATTTCAATCGTACGCTGAAGAATCTGATGTGGAAACAATTTTCCCTGAACGCCTCCTAAAGTTGGTTGGATCTGCTACCGACGCTCGTGCACACCTACAATCATCGTAAACATCGTACGATCAACGCACGACCCGTCGACGTAACCTCCGCGACTCGTTTACCGTTCGTCGTATCATCAGATGTCGGACAGCGACAACAACGACAACTGCAACGCGCTAAATTCCACGTTGGTGATAAAGTACGCGTGAGCAAATTCAAGACGATCTTCGAGAAGGGATACACGCCAAACTGGTCTACCGAGGTTTTCGAAATCATCGTAGTACAACGAACACACCCTGTAACATACATTCTACGTGATTCCGCGGGAGAACCGATCTCGGGTGGATTCTACGAGTACGAACTGCATTCTGTCGCGAATCCTGACATATATCTGATCGAGAAGATTATTCGTCGCAAGGGGAATCGAGCGTACGTGAAATGGCTGGGATTCGACTCATCCAAGAACTCGTGGATACAGGAAAAGGATGTTCTGTGATGCAACAGTGGCTCTTTATTACTATTAATTAAATAAATATACATTTATATCGTTTATTTCATTCTCTGTATTTAAAACATAAAATAAAGCATCAATATATCATGATACTTATACACTTGAAGCGCTTACAATACAGTTTTTTGTAATTATCCTCTCTACGTAGATACATTACATACTTTTTTTTTTAAAGAGGGGGAAAATGCATTACGCATACCGAGACAACGGTTACGTCGGGGTTATGTGGGACTCTCCATTTCTGGCATACCCACTAAAAACCTCCTCTACACTCATACAATGTATCATACTTATATACATGGACGATAAAAATACACGACATTAATGAAACGAATATACATACATATATACATATGGTCATGCGTACACACACACACACAAACTCTAAGAGGTATCCATACACGCATCGCTATCGTTATCGCTGTTCTCGCACTCGGGAATCCGATAGTGTCCCCACGGAAGGGTGTTGACCTGGTCAGGAAGTATGTACCGTTTATCGTCGTACGGACTGAGCGCGGTCTTCAGTTCCGTCACGGAATAAACATCGTGTAATCGGTCACGGATATGGTTCTGTCGAATCGTCGTTTGCGCGTGATCGCGAAGACACCGCCAATAGTCCTCGAAACGTATCTCGTTCGCGACCACACTTCTCTTCACACCTTTCACTTTTTTCGTCTCGGTCTCGATCGTTGCCGCCGCCGTAGCGTCACACACTCGAGTCGCGTACATCTTGGACCGCAGTCCCACGAACTCGGTCATTACGGCACCGTTGTTTTCGTCTTTCATTAGACCCGGCACTTTCTTGTTTACGCGCGGCATATCGTACGGGTTGTCCACCGCGTAATCGCTCGTGTCGAAGCGCGCACTGACGTCACTTTTCAGCTCCTCGTAAGCATCATCGCACTGTAGCTGATACAGGAGGCTATCGGTGTCCGTGTACAACACTTTGCACCTATCGCCAAATTTTGCGCGCATATACTCGTAATGAAATTCATACAGGCATACCTTCGACACGTCCAACACACTCATACCCACGTATATGGGCTTATCGAATTTCACTTTAAGTTTTCGTATCTCGATAGCGACTAATTGTTCGGAAAATATCGCGCGACTGTGGAAATTCGGTTTTGCGATCAACGATTCGGCACCGTACCGTCCGTCCCACCGCGTCACCAGTCGCACGTCCACTCGATTTCGCACATTTTCCATAGTCTTCCCATACACAGCATTGTTCATAAGTTTATATAGTGTTTTCTGAAAATCGCTGGTGGCTCGCGTCCTCAACTCCGTGTTCAAAGTGATGTAATCGCGCAACCAAGGTGATTGTTTGAAGACAAGAACGCGATGAATTCGTGATACGCAAAGTCCGTGTCGAATACACTGCTTCAAGTATCGATAGTGAATCACGTATCGTTCTTTATCGCGGAGCGTGGCGATCAGTTTGGTTTCCTTACCGATGGGTGAATTCTCGCGTATAGGACAGAACGGAAGGTCCGCGTGCTTGTCGTGAATGTCCCGCGGATACTCCAGATCCACTTCCAGCAGGTAGCCCTCTGGTCCATCGTCCGCCGGCAAGGAGTTCGCGTTCAACTTGGACACCGTCGCCTCGTCCAGCCATCGGAAACCTCCGCGCGGCATCGCCTGAGATATCGCCCATCCGTACAGATTGTTCACGTCGAAGTACATCAAGTACGTTGATGGTTGCGACGCGTCGTACATCGACGCCGGCAGGTACTTGTTGTTGGCGCGCGCGTATCTATGCGAGCACTGGCTCATGCCGCCGCGTATACCACGCTCCACGAACAACAGCATGTCCACATCGGTGAGCAGTTCTAATTCGACGCGCGTGTATTTTAGCATCGCGTCCCACGTGAACGCCGGTAACGTACAGTAATGTGCGGGGTCCAGTTCGTAGCTCGCGATAGATGCACTACGAAAGTTTTCGAACACGTCCGCGAGCAACAGCACATCAGTCTTCAGATACAGATCACTATACTCGCCTAACGTTTGTATACGGAAACCGTTCCACACGTTGGTTGCGTGCGCGTAATCAGACTCCGACACGTTGCTATCGTTCAAGCGATTGTAGAATGCCTCGCGAGGCGGTAGTCGCGTGTCGTTCAATTTGTCGTACGACGCCACGTAATCATACGGAAAGATCCCTTTTCTTGTGAGGAGATCGAATTGTTCGTCAGGAAGATGTTCGAACTCGCGTCTGAGAATCGTCAATCGCTCTTTCCCGAGATCCATCGCGAGTTTCTGCAGACTCGTTGCCAGGAATTTGAACGAATCGACGAATCGGAACTTCAACATTTTTCTCCAGTTCACGCCATCGCCCCTGAGGTCCTCCACGTCCTTCGTAAACGAAATGTATCGTTCTTTCGTTAACGGTAGGAGGCTGATCTTTCCGTTGAACGCGTCCGCCAACTCCTTGATAACGAAGTGCGCGTCGTAGCCGGACAGGTTGTGGAACACAACGGGAATCGTGCAGGAACGTTGGTAACGCAAGTTGCACGATCTGTGCGCCGCACCCCTGTACTCGCCCGTCGAGTGACAATGATCGCGCACTTTCTTGTCGTCCTCGCCTTGGTCAAAGGGTCCTCCGCACACGTGGCATGCGGTTGCCCCGTGAAAACTCCGCCACTGTTGCTGCGTTAACGGTGTCATCGGTTTCTTCACGCACAACCGCGAGTACGCAACGTTCGCGAATTCGCGCAGTTCACGCACAAACCACTGCACACAGTCGGTGTCGCTGCGATATGCTCGATATCTGCACAGAGCCGAGTCGTCGGAACATTGTATGTAGTAGCCTACGCTGTGAGCTTTGTGGCGTTGATACTCGTACGTGCGACGCTCCATCGATGGCTGCTCCAGTTCCTCCAGCAAACACTCAAAGTCCGCGTAGATGACGAACGGCACGCGTTCCCTGCGTTCGTGATGCTGGAACCGCAAAATTTTCTCCTCTTTCGACGGTAATTGCACCGCGCACTCGTTCAACCGCATACAGTCCACGGTGTGCCGCTGCAATCGCTCCGCCGATGAGAAAACGTTGAGGCACCTGAAACGTATACGTAAACAAAAAAAACAATGTAAACGCTTCTTCTTCTTGATCTATCACGTATCGCTCGAACTTTTTTTTTATTATTCTTAGTTACTTACCTATCGCAAATGAACACATGATGCCCATTTTTGCTTAGTTGGCTGGAAATCAAGTTGGAGAGACTGCGGATACACGCGAAATGGTACCGCTGCGAATCCCTCGGATCTTGGATCAGGAGCACGTTCGCGTGTCTCCCTTCCCGCTTGTTACCGGATACGCGTACAGGTACGCAACCATCCTCGTCGGACCATAAATAAATGTTCACGGACACGTTGTTCGCCACTTCGAATTTCTGAACCTGATCCAGGGACATGGGGAGTCGCACACCATCCGTACGGAGTACCGTCGCATAGGGTGGATATGACGTAATCCTGTCCCCGTTCGTATCAGCCGGAAACAAACTCGCGACGACCGACCACAAAAAGCACGTATTGACGTTGCACCGAACGTTCACCACCGCTCTTTTTACCATGATCGCTCGCGGAAGCGGCACGTCGCACCCGGCACGCAATGGATTATGTTTGTTTATGTTTATCAGGAGATTCTGTACTGCCCGTAAGGTCCAGCCACTCTCGCGCTCCTGAAACTCCTTCATCGCGATCAACGTCGGAGCGACCACTTGTTTCGCATACCACTCGCGAACATTCGATGCCATATAGAGTACTTGGTTACGCGTCGCGAAACTCTTCACGTCCGTATCGTCCTGCAACATGAATTCTGCGTTTAGCACGGTGTTCACCGACACGCTGCGGTGCTCCGTAATAGCGTTCGTAAAGCGCGAAATCACCGTTCAACGGGCATTCTCGAAGAATTTGCGTGGATCGACGGCCCCTACGTTTATCACGACTCCTGTCAACAAACGCTTCTCGAACGCGGTTTCAAGTTCCTCCCAAACGACCTTGGGTGACGTCGCTCCAGCGGCGTGTCCACACCCTACTCGCGATAATCGTCCTCGCACTATCGCGCTCAATGTTTTCGTTCGCGCGAGCAACGACACCATCCGCTGCTTCTTCCACACCGGCACGCGTTCGCCTCGTTGATACGCGACCATGTGACGTATCGTCTCGTCGCACCTGTCCATCCAATCGCGAAATTCCGCGGTGGTCCTCAAAAGTTCGGACATCCGCGACAACGCCACAAACGCACCCTTGAACACCTCCATGGTTTTTTTTCTTCTTCACAATCACCTATAATAAACGACTCTATATCGTTCTGAACTGCGTTTTCGCCAAGTAAATAAATTCACGTCTGGATACCGAACACGTACAGCCAACATTATCGGCCCGAAAAACCCCCATGAAACGTGTCTCGGACACTCGTTAACATAACGTCGTAATTCACTGTCTAGAAACGTATCTAAGGGTATTACCGCCGTAGGATACAATCCCGTGTACACTTCCGTTGATTTATTCTCAATATTGCGCAAGAGCATCAACGGCGTGCATGCAATCGCGGTAATATATACCTCTTTATGTCTCAAACTATCTTTATCTCCCACAATACACGACACCGTACACTTGCGAGCACTACTGTATCCTGCAATATGTTGCATCAAATCACGTTGTTCCCGTGTAAAAATTCAATCCCATAGTTAAAAATACTTGTCCATGCTGCCTCACACAATGATTGAATGCCTACTGTGTCACGAATCTTAAGTATTTCTACCAACACTGTTTTCGCATCCAGCTCCCAGGAACTAGATCGCGTTGAAGCATCTTCGATTCCAAAAATCTCATCGTGCGATGATGATGAAAACAATAAGCTGTGTATCATAGCTCTATCTTTATCTACCTCTAATTGTTTCTGTCGTACACCGATCCGTAATATCTCGAGCCGCTTGGTAATCAATAGTAAACGACGCCGTTGAATATTACCAAGTAATAGGTTTTTACGTCGAAACTCTATGACAACACGTATGCATACGGTACATCTTTCTATCCAGTCTCGACATTCCGCGATCGTGCTTAACAGTGCACAGCTTTTTGATAATGTTTTAAAAGTATCAATATATGTATTCATTTTAAACCTTCTGTTAATGATTCGCGTATTTGTAATATGGCTCACGGTTCCCTCTCATCTTTTTCAACACGTTCCATCATTTTAAAATATACTGATATACGCAATTCCCTTAAGCCGGGGCCACACCTGAATGCGTATACGCTGAGCAGGCTGAGCGCGCATGAATGACGCATGCGGAGGGGTCGAAAGTGCCATTGTATCTTTCTTCACCAACTTCTGTGCTTAACTTAGCCCACTCCGCAGTCGTAAAGATGGTGTGCTACATAGTTAGCTAAATAAACATACAGCTCAACCCTCCGAGTCATCCCGTTTACCAATACAGTGATTGTCCACCGACGCGTGTCAAAGAGTTGCCACCTGGTACCCCGTGGCTAGGACAACCCCCTGCAGTGCCTCACCGAATTTGATGGCTTTCGATCCTTCAAACGGTTGGAATACCATTAAAAATTCAGAAATGTTCAAGAGTTCCGCATTTCTCATCACATCTTTGCGAAAACGATGTCAATTTATTCCTTATGTTTCGCCGATGAAACTAACACCAAGAACAATGTAATTCAGACCATAATGAAGGAAATTTCAGGCAAAATTGTTTTATATCATTTCAAGCTGAATTCTTTAAAAATAGTCGGATTTATATGAAATTTGGAATGATTTTCATCGGAAAAACATAAGGAATCCATCGGCATCCCTTCGATATCGATACGATAAAGAATAAGGAATTATTTTATTTCTGAAACAGGTATGAATCCTGGATCAACCGCAGCGATTCCAGGTCGGCACCCCGCTGTCAAGGGTGAAAATATGAAACATTCATTACAGCGTATTAAGAAAGTCTTTATTCTTTATCATATTGATATGGAAGTGACAGCAATGGATTCCTTATGTTTTTCCGATGAAAATGATATTCAATGTCATCTAAATCGAACTACTTTTGCATAAGGTGACGTACCACGGGGTGTTATCCTCGCCACGGGGTACGAGGCGGCATCCTTGGACGGGCGTTGCTGGTGAATCACCCTGTCTAGTCATACCAACTAGTCATCCGCGCAATCCTCCACAACATCCTTCAACCTTTGCACTCTTACCCATCAACCACTCCACCTCTAGCTAGTACCTTAGGCCTAAACCGTAAGACCGTATATATATAAGTCGGTAAGACGCAGGGCCAGTTCAGTTTAGTCTCTGGTCAACGGACGAACCTCTGCTTGTATTAAATATACATATCCAATTCAAGAAGTGTTGTCTTTCGATATTACAATCGGTGACTAAAACGTATCGTGAGAATCTAAGAGTGCTCGATCTACAACTCTTGTGCGTCCTCACACCCAGACCGTCACAATGGCATCGAAGGAACATCTCATTATTGCGAGCGCAGCTTTTCTTTTAACGTACAAATTATTAAAAGAAAAGCAAACTAAACACAAAGCAGAGAGACGATGATGGATAACGGAACTATATAAACGCAGAAATGAAGAGGGACGCAATATCTTGAATGAATTAAAAGTTGAGCTTAGCACGGGACAGTTTAAGAATTTTGTGCTAATGTCCAGTGAGGATTTTGAAGTACTCATTCAGATGATCGGACCAAAAGTGATGAAGAAAGATACACGGTTCAGGGACGCTATTCCCGTTTCACTGAGGTTGGCAATAACATTACGCTTTCTAGCAACAGGCGATTCGTATACAAGCTTGCAATATGTTTTTAAAGTGTCAAGGCAAGCAGTATCGACTATAGTAATGGAAGTTTGTCCTGCGCTAATTGAAGGTTTAAGAAGTAATGTAAAGGTAAGTCCAAACTACAAATTTCATTTTATTATAATAACTATTTATTGCGGTTGTGGGGTGTATCTATTGAAAGTTACGTGTTCTACGGGATTCGTGGGGTCAGATAGGAACATGTTCGGGGGATACATGTGATTGAAGTGTGGTGAGAACGGGGTTGTAGGGGGGATATTAGAATTGCCATAGGGATCATATTGGTCATATTGACCCATGTCCGCCTGGAACAAAATGTTGCTCATGTGGTGTTCCACAATGGATGCAACCCTGACGGGGTATGATCTTAGTTTGTGGGCTATATGCTCCCCATACGCCCCAAACCTGTCGCTTTTCGCCGCGGTATTCAATTGCTGGTATGTTTCTTGCAATATATGAAATGTTTCTTCTATACGCGGGTCTTCGTCGTTTCTTGTCCTTCTT
This sequence comes from Andrena marginata, assembly GCA_963932335.1. NCBI lineage: Eukaryota > Metazoa > Arthropoda > Insecta > Hymenoptera > Andrenidae > Andrena > Andrena marginata. Next base: position 15,231,454 of record OZ010664.1, read on the forward strand.
GTTGCTGCTGCTGCTACTGGTGGTGGTGGTGCTCGTCGTGGTGCTGGTGATGGTGTTTCTGCATTATTATGTAATATTGTGGATGTTCCAGCAATTGCGCCATCTTCATGTGGCGGAGTGGATAATCTGGCTTCACCACACTCTGCCTCCGTCTCCGTATCCATTAAAGTTTCCTGTAAAAAATTATATCGAATTAGATTACTTGTTCAATCTCAATTAGTGTTCTTAAAATTTGTGTTCTTCATTTTTTGTCATATACACCAGTTTTATAGTGATCCTTCCAGATCTCTATACAAGGTGAATTAATAACAACTGTCTCCTGAAATAACTCCTTACGTATTGCTTTTCTGAAATATATTGTATTCGGTCGAGCAGACATTTTTTTTAAAATTTTATATTGTCTAGGATATCATGGTGGCCTTCAGTTTTCTAAGTACTCTGTTGTAATCGATAATATTTGCCGAAACCACTAAATAACGAGTTCTTTGAGATGGTAGTTGTTATTCATTTACCCTGTACACATACATATATCGCGTTTTTTATATAGTTATGTGTTTTTCTAGATGCCTTCAACTACGGAAGAGTGGGAAACCGTTGCTTCCCAGTTCGAAAGAAAATGGAATTTTCCGCACTGCGTGGGGGCAATGGATGGAAAACACATTATGCTACAATGCCCCGTTAACAGTACCAGTGAATATTACAACTACAAATCCTTTTTTAGCATTGTATTGTTTGCTCTCGTAGATGCAGACTATAATTTTTTATTTGTCGATGTTGGTTGCCAAGGTAGAATTTCGGACAGTGGTGTTTTCAAAAACACCGATTTGTACAAAAAAATTGAAAGAAAAGATTTAGCTTTGCCCGAAGAAACTTCACTGCCTGGAAGGCGTATTAACATGCCGTACGTCATACTAGGTGACGAGGCATTTCCTCTCACCGAAAATATAATTAAACCATACTCGGGAACTCACAGCAAAGGAAGCAGAGAAAGAATATTTAATTATCGTCTGAGTAGGGCACGAAGAATGGTAGAGAATGTATTTGGGATATGTTCTTCAGTATTTTGTACTTTGAGGAAACCTATGCTATTGCAGTCGGAAAAAGCTGAGATTATTGCTCTAACAATTGTGTATCTACACAATTTTCTGCGAAACTCGAAAAGTTCAAGAGCATCCTACTGTCCATCAGGGATGTTGGACAACGACAGGAATGGAGAATTAGTAGCAGGTGGCTCGAGGACACAAACTATTGTAAACAGTTCGTCGTTTTTGCCTGTTAATAATGTACCTCGAAGACCGTCTCAAAAATCAGAAAACATTAGACAAGAATTTACTAATTATTTCGTTACCAGCGGAACTGTCCCTTGGCAGAGTGACTGTGCGTGACGGAAATTATTTAAATACAACTGTAGCATGCAGAAAAAGAGGATTGAGAAACTCTGACCGCCGAGACGTTTCGCGAACACGCTGTAGGCCGCCCGACAGGAGAGGCGTGCGGGCGCGGAACCGCGACTCGCGAGGCTCGCGCTTGACGACGCGTTTGTTGATTTCTGCGGCCGCGGATAGCAACGATCGGGTATAAATTAGAGGCCCGCAAAGGCATTTTCCTCCTTCGCTGTTCCGAGAGAGAGGACGAGGTAAGACCAACGGCCGCTCTCGGACAGCTTAGGGACTCCGGCAGGAGAGTTCGGCGATAATACCTGGACGCCTGCTGGAGGAACTAGAGTCTGTTCCTGGACGCTCGACCGATGTGGAGAGTACGGCGATAATACCTGGACGCCTATCGGTCGAGAGAGTACAGAGCATGACATTAGAAAAGAGAGGAGAGTACGGGAGGATATTCCTGGACGCCAATCGAACGGGAGAGTACAGAGTAACTCCTGGACGCCTCATTAGATTTAAAGTCATGTGCCGTCTGCACATTGCGCAATAGAATTGTATAAACTCAGCGAGACGCAATGTCTGACCTTACGGAATTTGTAGCCCCTTACTATCAACCACATCATGTATTCCCACCTAATCCGAATAAACCCTGTCTGCCCAGAAATTATCCACATCTCCTTATCCTGCGAATCCAAGAGGCTACACAACTATTTTACTTACATTGCATGTATTTACGGTTCGCCTGGGTTGATTTTTATCCAGTAAAAAGTGCATTCGTTTGAATGCAAACCATTTAGATCTATAAACCTCGTGCCTTGCTAAAATGTAACAATTATTTGTATTTGAATGATTAAATAAAGATTGTGAATAATGTATTCTTTGAATACAGAATGCACTACAATACATTGTAGAAAACCAACAGCTTTTTTCAACGTACCTTTCCCAGTGCCAGCGGAACGTTTTGCTTTAGATTTCTGTTGACGAAAGGATCCTAATAGACTCGTCATTTTCTGACGTATATTGTCCTCGTCGATGCCAATTTCTTTGGAAATTGACTGCCAGGCGTCTTTCTTTTTGTTTTTGGAAAAATAAGATGGGTGTGAGGGTTTCCATAAAACGGGCTGCCTTTCATATGCCCCTATCAATTCGAGACATTGCTCCTCTGACCACTCCAATTCCATTGTTGTATACTGTACATAAAGATGTGTATATTTCTATTAATATAATTAACTCCACTTCCTTTTGATCTAGTTGAGGGGGCAGTCACAATTCGGTTTCAGGAATTAATATTGAATATTTTAGAGAGACATTCACTTAAATTTCTATACCTGACTATTTAAGAATTAGTTTTATACGATTTTTGATTCCATTAATATTTATTATATGTATTTTAATTAAATTCATTTAAGTCCAAAATAATTTGAATATTTAATGCTCAAATTCCCTACGATGAATTTATGTACAGACGGTGTAAAAAATATTCGTACAGCGACCAATTTAAAGTAAAACGTTGTATATCCATGTCAGTAATAAATTTAAACGGAAATTAATGATTAATAAATATTCTTCGATGTTTGTATAATAGATTTTGTACAAACAAAACTTTATTCCCTTTAACATTTACAAAGATATTATGAGAAACAGATAAACGTGTAGAAATGGACGCGCAAAAAGTATTCGTACAGTTGAATAAAGGCTTAATAAACTATGGAAATAAACTAAATATTTAATGTTTTGATCATTTGTGGGATTGCCTTTTGAGTATATAATAGCTTCGAGGCTACTTGGTATGGAATTTACTAAGTTGGATGTTATATTTTACTCTACTCTTCTGGCGGAGTGGCTTTTAAACGTTTTTTAGGCCCGATTTGTATGAAGGAGTTCACACGGGAGGCAAATTTGAGCGGCTACCGCTGTAGCGAACGATGCCGCGATGCGGCGAAGCACACGAGCGTTTTGCGTTTATTTAACGCAAGAAAATGTCCCTAGTAGCACAAAATATTGAGTGCACATACATCAAATATTAAAAAGAGGTTCAATCTCTTTTTGATCTTGAAACATACATACAATATTTATTCTAGATTAATGTAGGCTGCGGCCCTGAGATAGATGCGCGCCTGGGGTTTTCCCTGCGCCTGGTCAGCGGATGGTCGGTTCGGCGAGTACGCTTGACTCGCCGAATACGTGGCGGAAGACGATCGACTGTTTTATGACAGGGTAGCTAAAAGTAAGGGAAAGTGCGAGTTGGCCTGAGGGCGGAAGCGCATTCTGTGATCGGTTGCCATCAGGTCTACTTCGTGTCCGCATAAGTAAACTCTATTTCTTTTTATTAAAGTATCTGTTTTAAAGACCTGTCATCTCAATTTCCCGCTCAACCTCAGCCATCCCTACAAATCAGAAGTGGGATCGGGATTAGAGATCAGTGACAGGTTTCTGAGTTAGGATTCGGAACGCGTGAAATTCGTGAAATCCTCTGTTAAGAGTGTGAAGACAGTTTTGTGTGAAAGTGGAATAAGTTCACTAATCATTCATCGGTTGTGCTCGTGACATACGGTTGCGGGGTACAAATCTGTGACGTTAGAGACTGGACGTGAAGTGATCTCCATTAGTTAGTCAGTTAGGGTAAAATCCAGAATCATGAGTTCCCTTACGGTTGTCGAACTCAAAGAATTATGTCGGTCGAAAAATTTGATAGCATCGGGTACAAAGTCTGAGTTATTGGGTCGGTTGCTGGAAAGTGGTGTTCCGGAATCGGAGCTACAATTGAACACCCCCACGGAATCAGTTCATCGGGTACCAGCGACGGACGACGAAGGTGTCGGTGTGACGTCACCTTTAGGCGTTCAGTGCGATAGGCCTCCTTCCGAGCTGGAGTTGCTGAGGAGAGAGAGACGTGTAGCCGAGTTGGAAATACGTTTGTTGCGTACAGAATTGGAGTTGGCTCGTTTAACGCCTTCGGCGAGGAGCTCATCGTCGTCACAGTCACGATCACGGGAAGTGACTTGGAAGGACATCAAGGAGATGGCTGGGGACTTCGACGGCAACAATTCTGAGGCAGAGATTTAGGTAGGCCAGATTAAAAAATTAATCGAAGTACACCAGCTCGATGGTCATGTGGCTAAGGCCCTGGTATGCCACAAGCTCAAGGGAAAGACCTTGAAGTGGTATCATTCCAAACCAGATTGTGTGGACCTTACGTATCAACAATTGCTTGATGGGTTGCTAGCCGCGTTTGGACAGCGTCCGAATGTTTTGGCGCTTAGACGTGATTTTGAACGCAGAGTCTGGAGGGTCAAGGAAACGTTTTCAGACTACGTTCATGATAAGCTCATTTTAAGAAATCGAGTGCCAATAGCAGATAATGAAATGATTGATTATCTTATTGAGGGTATTCCTGATGCGAGTATAAGGTCGACGGCGAACGTGAGACAGTTTCGGAATGTGGAAGAGCTCGTTCAGGCATACGCTAGGTCGATGTTGCCGGAAGATGGACGACGGCCGAGAGCAGTGACAGTGCAGCGCAAGGAGGACGATCCAGTGGCAGCCCAGAGCACCCGGAAACAACAGGATGTGAAGAGTACGATGGGGGTGCGTTGCTTCAATTGCAATGGGATGGGCCATTATGCGTCCGATTGCGAGAAACCGAAGCTGGAACGAGGGTCCTGTTTTAAGTGCGGAGCCATGGGGCATAGGAGTGCCCAGTGTCGACCATCGACGTCGCAAGGCGATGTCAGCTACGTGACTCTTCCCCAGGATGAAGAAGATAATTTTTTTCCTATGGTAACCTTAGCGTTAAGCGATAGTAGAAGTAATTTTAATTCGTTTGATTTAAAGGCGTTGTTAGACTCGGGCAGCCCTATCAGTTTTATTAAAGAAAGACATATACCGCGTAGTTTTATACGACCGGCAGAAAAGATGTATAAGTTTTCTGGGTTAAATGATAGTTTAATGCAAATTGTTGGGTGTGTTGAAGTTATGGTTACTTTTCATGGCGTTAAGTATAATATTGTTGCGAGCACCCTATGGATGGAATCCATGGCCCGCTGGTGCTCGCGACGAAGACAAGGGACAGCGAGAAGAAGGCGATCTGATCGATCGCCTGTCAAGCTGTCACTTGAGATACAGACGCCATTGCGAGCAGACGTAGTCCCGAACACCTCTACCTGATTAATTACTGTTATTTAATTACTATTATCCTTGTTAATGTTCACGTTCTGTTATTACACATTAAACTTATATTATGCCAACGCGAAAACGTAACAATATTAAGCTGCACGTGGTCACGGAAGGAACTATGCGCAGTTCACTAGTGTTAGGAAGAGATTTTATGAAGCTTGCGAAAATTTCGTTGAGAATTCACGAAGAGGTCAGGCAAATTATGAATGTTGACACTATTGTCGGTGGCGAGAGTCGAGCGTCGAGTTTAATTATCAATGAGCAAGTTCCGTATGATGTTCGTGAGTGAACTCGCCGATTATTTGTTGAGCAATACGAAATACCTGTTAGACCTGAACACCCACAGACGGAAAATGTGATGAAGCTCATTTTGCTTGATGAGAAGCCGTTTCACCACTCCCCGCGCAGGTTATCACATTTTGAGAAGTTGAAGTTACGTGATATCATTTCAGATCTGTTGGCAAAGGGCGCGATTAGGGAAAGTACTTCCGAGTATGCATCACCGATTGTTTTGGTAAGGAAAAAAAATGGGGAGATCCGAGTGTGTATAGATTTCCGGTTTTTGAACAAAATTACGGCGCGCGATAACTTTCCCCTGCCTTTGATCGAGGATCATTTAGACTTGCTGGAAGGCAAGAGATATTTCACGTTATTAGATCTAAAGGATGGTTTTTTCCACATTCGGATGCACGAGGATTCGATCAAATTTACCTCTTTTGTTACGCCATTGGGACAGTACGAATGCGTTAAAATGCCTTTCGGTTTAAAGGGCGGACCGTTGAAGTTTCAGCGGTTCATTACGCAAGTATTTGGTGATTTAATTGCTTCTGGGGATGTTTTAGTGTACTTGGACGACTTCTTGATTGCAACAGTTACATTAGATGATCATTTACGGGTGCTGGAAAGAGTATTTCAATTGTGTGTTGCGAATAAGCTTGAGTTGCGATTAGATAAGTGCAAGTTTCTACAAACAGAGTTGGAATATTTAGGTTATCTAGTGACCAGTGAGGGTATACGGCCTACTGAAAGGGGTATAGATGACGTTAAAAGATTTCCAGTTCCGCGAAACGTTCGAGATGTGCAGAGTTTTCTGGGACTTCGCTCGTACTTTCGAAAATTTATAGAGGGTTTTTCGTTTATCGCGAAACCATTGTATGATCTCACTAAAAAGTCGGTGGATTTTAGCTTTGGTTCGAAAGAGATGAGCGCGTTTGATAAGCTGAAGGATTGTTTAATGCATGCTCCTACGTTAAGCATTTATTGTCCGCGTGATACTACCGAGTTACACTGCGATGCTAGCGCGATAGGTTTTGGTGCGATTTTAATGCAGAAAAAATCGGATCAGAAATTTCATCCGGTGTTCTATTTCTCGAAAAGGACTACGGGAGCTGAGGGGAGGTATCACAGTTTTGAGCTGGAAACGCTGGCGATGATTTACGCGTTGCGTCGGTTTCGGACGTATTTACTCGGCATACATTTTAAAATAGTTACAGATTGTCAAGCTCTCAGTTTGACCCTGAACAAAAAAGACACTAATCCACGAATTGCTCGTTGGGTTTTAGAATTACAAAATTACGATTATGTTTTAGAACACCGATCTAGTACTAGAATGGCACATGTAGACGCGTTGAGTAGGCATATTTTCGTTGTCCAAGATAATTCGTTTGATCGGAATTTAGCTTTAAGTCAGGATTGTGATGCTGAAATAGTAAAGTTAAAAGAGAGGTTAGAGCGGTCCGAGGATAAGTTTTTCGAAATGGTGAATGGCCTTGTGTATCGGAAAAACCAGGACAGTATTTTATTTTATGTGCCGAATTCACTAGAGCATAGTGTCCTGTTTAAGTACCACAATAAGATGGGGCACGTTGGTGCTGAAAAGACATTGGACAACATTTTAAATAGTTATTGGTTTCCGGAGGTTAGGCGGAAAGTAAAAGAGCATATTCGTAATTGTTTGAAGTGCATTGCTTTCTGTCCCAACTCGGGGCGACAGGAGGGCAAGTTGCACGAAATTCCAAAAGGCAATAAGCCTTTTGATACGATCCATATTGATCATTTGGGACCAATGTCTAAGACGCACTCGCTCCGCAAGAGATATATTTTAGTGGTCGTTGATGCTTTTACGAAGTATATTAAATTGTACGCGACTAGTAGTACGAGTACAGCAGAGGTGCTCAAATGCCTTAAAATTTATTTTGCTTCGTATAGTAGGCCGTTACGCATTGTGTCAGATAGAGGTAGCTGTTTTACGTCGCGTGAGTTTGAAAATTTTGTTATTGATCAGGGTATAAAGCACGTTAAGGTTGCTACAGCGTCACCACAAGCGAATGGACAGGTCGAACGAGTGAATCGGACGATTATACCGATGATAGCCAAGCTCACCGATGAGCGTAATTGCCATTGGTACCAAACATTGGAAGACGTAGAGTATGCCTGTAATAATACTTTTAGTAAGTCGACTGGAGAGTCTCCCAGTAAATTGTTGTATGGAGTACAGCAACGCGGTCAAGTTGTAGATTGTCTTAGGGACGCGTTGGAAGAGGCTCATAAAACCGGTGTCGAAAGGGATTTGACAGGTAAACGGGACAAAGCGGCCGAGCGTATTAAGCAACAGTTTGCTACGAACAAACGGCTTTACGATAAAAAGCGGAAGTCAGCGAATGTATATAAAATAGGTGATAGAGTTATGTTAAGGAATTTCGATAATTCTAGCAACGCGTCAAAGCTCATGCCGGAGTACAAGGGTCCTTACGAAGTGTCCAAAGTTTTAAGAAATGACCGTTATATAATTAAGGATATAGAAGGATTTCAAGTTTCTCAGGTACCGTATCTGGGAACTTGGGCGGCTTCGAACATGCGTCAGTGGTTGGCTCCTGAATAATGTGTAAATACGTTATTATAATGTTTTGAGTGTTAGCGATAGTTAGGTTAATTATTTTCTTTATTTCTTATTTTGTATTGAGTATGATTATGTTTTGTATGTGTGTATTTGTCTGGTTATGGTAAGCATTGTGACTGTCAGTAACGCAAATGTTTGTATTAGCGTGTCAATGGGACGGTTAATCGAGGCGATTAACTGTCAGGATGGCCGAATTGTAGGCTGCGGCCCTGAGATAGATGCGCGCCTGGGGGTTTCCCTGCGCCTGGTCAGCGGATGGTCGGTTCGGCGAGTACGCTTGACTCGCCGAATACGTGGCGGAAGACGATCGACTGTTTTATGACAGGGTAGCTAAAAGTAAGGGAAAGTGCGAGTTGGCCTGAGGGCGGAAGCGCATTCTGTGATCGGTTGCCATCAGGTCTACTTCGTGTCCGCATAAGTAAACTCTATTTCTTTTTATTAAAGTATCTGTTTTAAAGACCTGTCATCTCAATTTCCCGCTCAACCTCAGCCATCCCTACATTAAGAAGCAAATATATTTTCCAAATATGCTGGAAATATTCATTTTATATTATGAAAAAATATTCTTTTTTCAAATATAAAGTAAATATTTATTTACTGTTTGAAACAAAACATTTTTTCCGAATGTTCGGGAAATATTCATTTTATATTATGAAAAAAACATTCTTTTTCAAATATAAAGTAAATATTTATTGAATGGTAGAAAGAATGTTTCATATTTTCTAAACCTTTATTTTACATTTTCAGTATGTGTATATAATATTTGGAATCAACATTTTTTTCATATTAAAAAGTGTGGCTAAAAAAATATTTTTTTAATATTTGGAAAAAATATTTAACCAATATTTTGTGCTACTAGGGATGTCTCTCAAACCCATAAACATAGAAAAAGAAGATATTGCAGAACGCGAATCGTGGCGTTGCAAAACCACACATGTGAACTGCTAGAAAAATTTCACGCGCGTCTCGCGGCAGCAATTTGTCGCGGCGGCAAATCGCCGCAAACCGCTCGTCTGCACCGGGCCTAAAGAACGTTTAAAAGCCACTCCGCCAGAAGAGTAGAGTAAAATATAATATCCAACTTAGTAAATTCCATACCAAGTAATATCTTTGTAAATGCTATTTAATAAGTAAATAGAAAGTATTATTTGTATGATATTGTTCCGGCTATGGGGAGTCAAGGCCCCCCCCCCCCATGGACATTGTCACAATATTAATAACTGAACAAGAAAACACTCAACACAAGTATAATTCACTGTACACGAAGTTAGAATCGATAATTATAAATTGACAAAGGATGTAGAGATATATAGAAATAGTGTTAAAAAAAAATAATAACTATTAATACTTACGATGGAAGTTGATCGCACTTTCAGCACAACATATCGAACTACTGTTCTGCACTGAAGCTTCTGAGATATTATACACGCACTGAATACAAACTGTGTGGTTCACTGTTTGCGCTGAACTGATCTTGCGATGCAAGCTTTCTTCGCAAGTTGACACCACACTGACACTATTGGTTTGTATTCAAAAAGCGGGGGTTGAAATGAGCTTTCTGATTAGTCATTTCCGAAAGGAGGGGATGAGGAAGGAAGAACTGTCGGTCGCAGAAGGTAGGGGAAAAATTAGGGTTTTTCCCGATCCGCGGTTCCGGTGGATCAGAAAACCGCGTACGGTGCCGAACGGTAAAAATTTCACCCGAACCTGGTCCTCGGTCATCTTGTACGCAGCTGAGCGAGCGAGGTTTATTATACTCTTGCCGGCCCTAAAATAATTTACAGAACTGCTTCTCCGTCTACTGTGATGTACAAAAATGACCATAATACATACTATGTGAGGGAAGCCACAGCAGAGAACTTTCTTCATTTCATTTGAACACAGTTTCCAGTAATCGGTGACCGCGACGTAGTAAAGTCCTTCGAACATCTCAAGTAGTGTGGAGTGTAAAGGCGTTGTTTCGGCTACTGAACCAACCGCCGGCGTTACCTATTATTTATTATTTTTCCGATAAAAAAAATGGGTGACATTGTTCAATCCAAGGTAATCCATATATTGCTCTGTAGGTAGGTAGTACGAGGACCCACACGTACCGTTCTCTACAGCTGGCTCGCTGGACAATACGATCAAAAACCGCGACCCTCTCGGAACGCTTTGGCCGATCACCGTGATTAATTTTTGGGAACCAGGTATGGCAGACAAGGCAGCCCGTACAGTTTTTCCCTCCATGTGTTTGATTTTTCTTCCTGCCCCCCCCCCCCGCGAGACATCTTGCCAGTTTGGAAAGTAGAAAGGTCGTGACATCGGTATCATGTTAAAACAAACATAGGGTAAACGCGGATAGGTGCAGGTTGTTCCGTGATACTTCCGCGAGTCCCGCAGACATTTCGAACCGTAGGCGTAGGTACACTTGGAAAGGTCTGTGGGACACTCTTCCTTTATTACCACCTTGTCTTGCTTCTTTAAACTACTTGACACCCCTATTGGTAAGGACGACAACAAGTCATGGTGGTGTGAGGGACAGGGATGCACCACTACAGTTGTTTACCCCATGTGGGTGAGCCATTGCTTTGATGGTTCGGGACTTTACCAACATCGGCTGGGAAGAGCCCGAACATCGCGGCGAGCCTGACTTTCCTTTGGTCGAGGGTCCCGCGGTCCCTTCCTCGGTGTCATATGGCAGGCAAACCTTTCGTCTGCACTACTCTAAACACTCTCTGTCCTTCAATCTTTAGCTGTCGCGAGCCACGAGACTCTGTCGAAACTGGCAAAGAAGATCGCTAGAAATATACGTTCCACACGTAGGAACGGGGGCATTAGGGAGTCTCAAGTGGCGTTCGGTTCGGGGTTCGGTTCAGATCTGGACGCGGCCGTAAAGGAGGCTAATATTTCCACTATCTTTAGGTGGAATCAGACGGGTCGTAGCTCCGCGAGCCGGCTCGCCTCGTCTAGCTCGTCAATTTTGCTGGGCGAGCCGAGCCATGACCGATCCACCTTTCGACGTGCGCATCAAGTATCCGCGTGCGCGCCTGGCAAAACGTCGGCCTATTCGAACGCGTGTTTATACTCCAGAGATAAGGGATCCGCCTTTAATTTGAACCACGTGCAGTCAGCGAGCAATACATTTTCTTCCTCTGTCTCTGCAGGAGGCGTATTGATAGCGGATAATACTTTGTAGTTGCTATATTGGTGGCATTTTTCTCACGTGCGTCGAGATAAAAGCGGGCTCAGGGCCAGGCAAAAATTCATTCATTCTTTACGATGGGTAATTTATTATATTTCCAAGAACGTTTCGACAACATTTGCCAGATTTCTAAAGGGCAATCGATTTTATGGGGTCTTTAAGAATTTTAGACATTGTTAGTCCGTGTTAATCCGTATATTGCTCTGTCGCCGGGTAGTACGTACGATGGCTTCGGACACGCACGTAGGTACTGTTGTTAATCGCCACGCTGACTCGCGGGACAATACGGCTATAAATCGCGACCTTAACGAAACGGTCCGGCCGATCGGCCCTGGTAAGTTTTTGGCAACCAGATGTGGCATTTCCCTCCTCTACTTCGTCAAGGGTGAGAGGGTTCCTCCTCTACGAATGAATTCACTGAAGGAAAGTCCCCCCTTTTCGAGGAACGGTGTTCCCAATGTGTGTTTCATAATTATATTAAAACTACAATTACTTTCATGCATATGAAAAAGATGTCACCAATATAACAATTAAAAAGTATTGTCCACCGTCAATTCGCCACCTGCAGGCTGGAGGGACGCCTGGTTCCCGCCTGCGTCGTCTTCTCCTCAAATTGAAGACGGATCCCATATCTTTCGAGTAACCACGCGCTCCAATATCAAAACAAAATCAGGCACAGGCGTATGCACTGCGAGAAAGGGTGAGGCGTAGGGGGGAGATTATATTATGACCAATCGGACCTGCATTCGTTGCAGACGCAACGTTTTCACCTCTTCATAGTAATATTTTCTCTTTATGGCCCACGTTTTCTCGCAGCGCATATGTCAGTGCGTATTTTTGTTTTGATATTGTAGCACGTGTTTATACTGAAGAGATAAGGGATCAGTCTCCAATTCGAAGGGAAGACGTCACAGGCGGGATCACGCGCAGTGCAGCGGACACCTCATTTTCTACCTGCGTCCCTCCACGAGGCGTATTGGTGCCCCCGCGAGTAATCTCGTGTGATTTTTTAACACAACAGCGAGTCGGCCTGGCTGTATGAATTAAGAACAATGCAGGATATAGTGAAGAAAAGAAAGACAAATTATTCAGTAAAATAGAGCTTTAAAGTCTATCATATGTTAATTGCATTATCATTATTCAAAATGTAATTTTTAAATTTTTGATTATCTGTTGATGTCAATATTAGCAATGGATTGAAATTGTTTAATCTACGCCTTCAATAATTTAAGACATGAAAATTAATTTCTGTAGGAGTTTCGTAAAAATCACCGAAACCAGGAAACTTTGAAGATTTGTATTTTTTAAACAATTTCGAATCTGCAAAAATGAGGACTTAACCCTCCCTAATTTCATATGGGCTACCATATGTGTATTTCAATATCATGAAAATCCGAGATATCGAGGATTTTAGAAAAGTATCACATTCTGCCTCTATCTTCCACGCTGAACGCAATGCACACCAAACTCCCTTTGATGTGCGGAAGAAAACCGACAACGGTCGGCTCAGGCCATGTGCCTTCGCCGGCATCCCCGAGTCGGGTCGAATGAGCCGAGTCACCACGAATGACCCGTCCACACTAGCATATGCGTTCACGCTCAGCCTTTCTGACGTAGAAGCATGCGGCCCTAGCTACCGTTTCACCCGTCCACATCAGAATATTCGTGCGCCGCTCAGCCTGCTCAGCGTATACTCATTCAGGTCTGGCCCCGGCTTAATCTGTATACACGTAATGAAACAGTAACCTATTCGTTGAAAATATGTTCATTTCATTATGCGTACAGCTTAATTAACAATACTGTCTGTATACATGTAATAAAACAATAACCTATTCGTTAAAAATATATTCGTTTCATTATGCGTATGCACGTAATGATATACACGTAATCTGTATACACGTAATGAAACAATAACCTATTCGTTGAAAATATGTTCGTTGCATTATGCGTACAGCTTAATAATTAATAATAATGTCTGTATACACGTGTAATGAAACAATAACCTATATTCGTTTATGTTCGTTTCATTATGTGCACAGCTTAATTAAATAATAATAATAAAGCACACTTACATGTAAGAAAATAAGGAAAAATTTTCGGAAGCTGGGACCACAGACCAGGTACAGAATAGACCTCTCACTCTATTGTCTTCTCCCCCGATTTTGGGGCTCTAGAACCCCATTACCATTTCCGTGTCGCAACCAACGTTAACGGCTAAGCATAAAATAAGAGTGCAGCGCTATAAGCGGTAGGAATGAAAGTTGGAATAGCAGTGAGACTTTATATACAAGGTGTCCCGATGATTTTATATATATATATATATAAAATGACAAGAAAACGTAATGTTACTTAAGGATGTATTGGACCTATTTTCAAAATAGTTCCTAGTTGATGAAAATTCGTAAGATTATGTGACGTCCCACTATTTTTCGTGCGGTCCTAATCAACATCTTCCATATAAATTCCCTCACAACCACACAACTACCTATGAAATCTCAATTCTTAACCCTTTCCCAACCACCGGGTTGTCTGGACGATGTACCTTAGCGGTCCCCATCTCCAGATGATCAAATTCGAAATCCCCTTCCCCTCTTCGGCCTTCGAGGCGCGAACTCTTCCCACATTCAAACCTTAGACAAGTCCCTCGCCAAAACTCGTTTAACTCGAGACCCCTCCCTACAACTAACCTATACAAACCTCCACATTTCAAACCCCCAATCAAAATCCTCCAAACCATCCAACAGGTGGAGTATTCCGTTTTCAAAGCCCCGAAAGACCCCCGAAATACACCATAACGACACATACCTTACGCATGAGTCATCAACACGCGCCGATTACATAACACATATTTTAAAGATGAATCATCACGCATACCGCAAATTCCCCCCACATACCAACATTCCATCGCTTTGTATAAATACCAGCGCCGCTGGACCGCGGACACAGTTCAGTTAGTACAACAAGCCGACATTCACTAATCATTTTAAAAATTCAATCTCTTACTAAAGTATTCGCTTCAGTGCAACGCCCCACTGAGCATCACCTCCGCTACCACTGTCAGCGCTCTTTATTTTGTAATTACTAATCCTATCGCATTATATCATGCTCCTTTGCTTACGCTCCTAGCTTTACTTTATTTTCTTTTGTTATTAACATATATCATTTAATTGTTACGTTATCGCTTTATATTGTGTCTATTGCTTACATTACCACTTAATTATATCATTGCTTAACCCTATCGCTTAATATTAACTTGTTATCTTTACTACTAATTCATCTTATGCTTATATTTGCAACTACCATTATATAAATGTTTTGTGCTCATGCTTGATGTCCAAGCATTATTGTAAACTGCTGTTGCGCCAATAGTGCATTGCTTATTCGCTCGCAGCCAATAAATAACGGTTCTATTTACTTAAACGTTTAAATTCTCGCAATTGGCCACCGAATACCAGGAATCCTAACCGGCCTTGCAACGGCTGTTCTTCCTTCGCGAACCTCGGGATCTCTTATCAGTGTTTACAACTTTCTTTCACTCAGAGTCCCGCATGGCCGTTACTACGTCTATTTAGAAGAACTACCATACGGGTGTTTCTTTTACCATGCAGTAGTTAAGCCAATTACCAAAGCCTAAGAATAAACCACGAATACCCTAACGGGTGTCCCTAGGGTGAGCGGTTACTTCCCAACCTTCCCTGGTCGATTAAAGTTGCGAAATAGGGTTTCGTGCTAATCCCTGCTACCCCTTAGAGCAAGCGAAACAGGGTTTCGTTCCAAAGGCTTCGCTACCCCTCAGCGTCGCGAAACTGGGTTTCGTGCCTAAGCGTTCACTGCCCCTCAGCGCAGCGAAATAGGGTTTCGTGCCTAAATTTTCGATATCCACCCAAACAAGGTCACTTCCCTGAACCTCACCACCCAGGACGTGACAATTATTCTTTTTTTCTTTTTAACCTTACTGATGTGCTCCAAAAAATTTAAACGAATTCACTAAACGGTTACTGAGTTATAACGATTTTAATTTTCACTGATTTTACACGTACTCTTATGGAAAGAGACGATCTTGACGAATAAATCATCTGAAAAAATGTTGAAGAAATAGTACCAATGTTTTAAATTTTTTGTACATGCAGTATATGGGTAGATGAAAATATCTGACGAGTTTCAATTATTTTCTCTGCACCGTTTTAAAGAAATAAATTATAACTTGAGAAAATTGTGAATTCTGGGCATTTTCACTGCCAAAAGTTTAGCAAATCATGCTTGAGAAAGCATTTGTAAAGTGAAAAATACCTTCCCAGGATTAAAAATAAGACTCCAACTGTCGTTCGAATTCCTTACATCTAGATTTACTATGCGTAAGACGTAGCTATTCAAGTATTTCAACTTTTGTCTGATATTGTAATGAAACGTAATGAAGAATTTCAATCGATAGATCGATATTCACTAAATACTTACAGTTATGATTGTATGTATGGCTGACAATCCTCTTGCATTGTCGAATGTTTCGAATGTTTAACTAGCATCTGGGCCACCTTCAGCTTGTTGTGGTTCTTCTTCGCGCCTTCAGACAGGGATCGGCGGGCTTATGGAGGGGGAAATACCTACAGGAGCCTCCTTGTTGGTGTTTCCCCCTCCGTCAGCGAAGCTAACTAACGTATCCCTGTCTTCAAACGATCAGTAAATATCATCATGTCGAAGCAAGACAATGTGAGTAATAGAATTACTATTTTCATATACACTTACTGACAAAAGTTAAGAAACAAAATAATCGTTTAGGATGTACTGTATATTCTTCATCTTCTGAGATACATACATTAGAACCAAAATTAGCACAAAGAGATAACGTTTCATACGTCAATATACAATAAATGTTTTTGCGAATATACGTGTCTAAAGACTACAATTAATTATGGTCGCAGAAACGAAACACACGCCTTGTGACAAAAGTTAATAAGAAACATACGTGACAAAAGTTAAGGAACATAATGTATAATCACTTTTAACAACAAATTGACTTGTTTTTCGCGGTACCGGTTCGTGGCGCCGTTTTAATAGTTCTGTGCTCTTGAAATCGTTTTATAATCTTCGTGATAACGCAACGATTCACACCAAACACTTTTGCAATGTCAACTTTTCTTTGGCCTTCTTTAAACATTTTAACTATTCTTTCTTTCATGGTTTCAGTTAAATGTTGCCTTTTTGCCATATTCAATCCAGGTTATAATACAAACCACTTTCGTTGATATCAGGAAGGAGACTGACCGACGGTCAGTGACCGTCTCCGAACATGTTTGTTTACATTGCGAACTTGACTTATTCGAGAAGTACACATGTTTCTTAACATTTGTCACAAGGCGTGTGTTTCGTTTCGGCGACCAAAATTAATTGTAGTCTTTAGACACGTATATTCGAAAAAACATTTACTGTATATTGACGTATGAAATATTATCTCTTTGTGCTAATTTTATTTCCAATGTATGTATCTCAGAAGATGAAGAATATACAGTAAATCCTAAACGACTATTTTGTTTCTTAGCTTTTGTCAGTAAGTGTATACTCGTAGCAGATTATTATTATTATTCATATATATACTCTAGTCCTGTTATCTGTATTCGTTAGTTTTATTCGTGAGACATTTATTATAAATATTATAAATATGAAACACATCTGAGTTAAAATATGCTTCTATGTATCCAATATGTTCTTGTTGTATTACTTGTTGTACAGTTACGGTCTACGTCCACTGACATTTAACGTGGACAAAGTAGTTTACATGTTCGTTTACGTTCAACTCAGATATGTTTGATGTTTCTAATCGATGGTGTTATAAGTTAGAAATATGCTTCAACGTGACTAATATGTCTCCTTGTGGTATTACTTGCTATACAGTTACTATCTACTTCCACTGATAGTTAATTTATGACTTTCTTTCTTCTTTCATACGCCGCTTTTATGAACTTTTCATCTTTTTTTACTAATTAATTGTTTATTATTTTTTTAGAATACACAGGAGGCCGCCCTACTGTCTAGTAAGTTTTATTATGATAAACTTACGGAAGAATTAATTAATTAATAAAAAAATTGTATATATACATTTATTTTAATTTATTTTTTAGATTCTGAGGACGATATTGTAATGGCGACCGCCAGTGGCAGCCAATCGGCTGCCGTGGTGGCAGTCCCACAGCAGCCTCCGCAAACTCCAGCCACGGAAAACGGTATTATTAATTCTTCATACTTTTAATTAATAGTTTCATTGGATATCCTTTTATTTTTTAACAATGTAAAAATTGTTCACTTTAGCCTATATGAAGGGAGGTCAGGCATTTGCCGCTGCGCCGCTGCTGCCACTGGCAGCCACAACAACCGCGCCGCCGCCGCCGCCGCCACAGCAGCCTGCACAAGGCCCGGCCACGGCATATGGTATTAATGCTTAATACTTTAATTAAATAAAAAATTGGTAGAAAATTAATCATTGCAGAATTTTATGGAAACAAGTTTAAAAATTAAGATAAATTTTCATATAAATGAACCAGATTTGAGCATTAATTATTTACATAACAGATAAAATAAAAGTGACTCTAATTATTTTATTATACTGATTACAGAAAGATATGCGACCCGGCGGCACAAGAGGAGTGACTGGAGAGTGAGGGCCCAGCAACAGCACTGGGCGGCCCTTCAGGTGGTGCGGGAGCAGGCTCGCAGCCTCCGCGCGCAAGCGAGCACGCTCCAAGCGCTGGTCCTGGCACAGTGCCGTGGCCGGGGCCGTGGTCGCGGTCGTGGCGGCCGTAATTTATAAAAAAAAAAAATAATTATTTATAAATAATATATGAATATATATTAAATATTAAACATATATACAGTGGCGGACGAAAGAAAGTTTATAACTTTTAAAATTGCATAACTTTTTTAGAATTGGTCCAAACGACATGAGTTTTTTTTAGAAGTTAGAAGGATTACTTTGCTAAGTGACGTGTTTCGTAGTTTTGAAAAAAATGCAATTTGTCGGAATAGCAAAAAAACATAGAAAGGGCAGTTTTTTCAACTTTTTTTTCTGAGCCTGTAATGAAATTTCAAAAAACCCGTTTGTAAATTTAAGTAAGCTGTATACATGCTGAAAATTTCATCAAAATCGGTTAACGGTGCTCTGAGTTACAAACGTTTAAAGATCGCAGAATAAGGTCGAAAATCGCGAAATTCCCGAAATCAAGCGATCCGCCACTGTATATGCTTTTCATTTGTCGGTATGGGTAGTAGGGTGGGCCAAAAAATCAAATTTTCGAAACTCGAAACAGCCTAGGAGAAAAAGTTGCGTCTGGGGTTGCGTCTAATAATGCAATAATAACTTATATCGTTGTAATCGCGAGAGTTCATAGAATAATTTGACGTAACAAGCAACCGAATAACTATTACTGTTTGAACTCAAAAGATGTTCTAAGTTGAAAATTTGCATTTTTTCAAAATCGAATTTCTCGAATAATATTTTCCGATGCTCAACAGTGAAATATGAAAATATATAAGGGTATAAGGGTAAATTATAATAAAAGGTATAAAAGGTAAAGGGTGCAAGGGTAAAGGGTGCAAGGGTAAAGGGTGCAAGGGTAAAGGGTGCAAGGGTAAAGGGTGCAAGGGTAAAGGGTGCAAGGGTAAAGGGTGCAAGGGTAAAGGGTGCAAGGGTAAAGGGTGCAAGGGTAAAGGGTGCAAGGGTAAAGGGTGCAAGGGTAAAGGGTGCAAGGGTAAAGGGTGCAAGGGTAAAGGGTGCAAGGGTAAAGGGTGCAAGGGTAAAGGGTGCAAGGGTAAAGGGTGCAAGGGTAAAGGGTGCAAGGGTAAAGGGTGCAAGGGTAAAGGGTGCAAGGGTAAAGGGTGCAAGGGTAAAGGGTGCAAGGGTAAAGGGTGCAAGGGTAAAGGGTGCAAGGGTAAAGGGTGCAAGGGTAAAGGGTGCAAGGGTAAAGGGTGCAAGGGTAAAGGGTGCAAGGGTAAAGGGTGCAAGGGTAAAGGGTGCAAGGGTAAAGGGTGCAAGGGTAAAGGGTGCAAGGGTAAAGGGTGCAAGGGTAAAGGGTGCAAGGGTAAAGGGTGCATGGGTAAAGGGTGCAAGGGTAAAGGGTGCAAGGGTAAAGGGTGCAAGGGTAAAGGGTATAAGGGTAAAGCGTGTAAGGGTATAACGGTAAATGGTAAAAGGTGTAACGGTATATAAGGGTATATAAAGGTATGAGGGTGTAAGGGTATACGGGTATATAAGGGTGTAAGGGCATAAGGATGTAAGGATATAAGGGTATATAAGAGTATAAGGGTATATAAGGGTGTAAAGTTATAAAGGTATAGAAGGGTGTATATATAAGAGTATAAGGGTGTAAGGGAATATATATGAATATAAGGGTATAAGGGTATAACGGTATTTAAGGGTGTAAGAGTATAAGGGTAGGTATATAAGAGTATAAGGGTATATATAAGGATATATACTCTGCGGAATGATCCCGAGAGTCGACGAACGAAACGTGTGTGCGAAACTGATAGGTGTGTGTGTATACGTATTATGTCGCGACGACAAATTTTCGACTCAAGAAGAAAAAATTTCTCTTATTTCTGACAATTGTATGAGACGATATTATGATATCTCTAGCATGCGTGGACCGATTTTTTTGGAATTGGTCTTTTTCGAAAGCTTATATGCGGTTTACATAAGAAAAATGCCTTTAAATTTAAAAAATATTGCAGGGGTGATGAGATATTATTGAAATAAGTGTCAGAATAGCCTGGCGACGAGTAAAGGATAAGCGGTAGCGACAGTCGACATATATATGCAGGGTCTCGGAACATGGATAAACGGCAGGGGCAGTCGATCGACATTTATACAGTCTGTTTTATACAGGGTGTCTTTCTTGTATACAGGGTGTCTTTCTTGTATACAGGGTGTCTTTCTTGTATACAGGGTATCTTTCTTGTATACAGGGTGTCTTTCATGTACTTGGCGTCGAGACGCTACCGCGTCTCTAGATACATTGTCAGTAGGATAATCGCTTGTGTCGAATCTATCGATATTGTGTTTCATGGACTCTTAGATATCGTCGCATCGAATATGATAAATGAGGCTGTCAGTGTCGGTGTATAGAATTTTACATTTTTGTCCAGGCTGGGGAGACATGTACTCGTGGTGAAATTCATACAAACAAATTTTTGATATGTCCAGAATGCACATACCCACGTATATCGGTTTGTTGAATTTCACCTCGAGTTTTCGCAATTCAACAGCTATTAAATTTTCCGAAAAACACTTCTGCTGTGGAAATTCGGTTTCGCGATCCTTGCCTCCGCGCCATATCGCCCTTCCCAATGTGTTAAAAGTTTTACATCCACGTGATTTCGCACATTTTCCATAGTTTTACCGAATACCGCGTTGTTCATCAATTTGTACAAATTTTTTTCAAAGTCGTTTGTCGCGCCTGTTCTAAACCGTGTATTGAGTTCGATGTAATCGCGGAGCCAGGGAGATTGAGAGAATTGCAGGACGCGGTGTATTTTTGTAATACGAAGACCATGACGCGTGCACTGCTGCAGGTTACGGTAATGGATAACGTAACGCTGCTTATCGTATACCGTCGCGAGTAACTTGTCCTGCCTGCTGCCAGGTGGTTTGGCACGCGTCGGGCAGAACGGTAGATCGGCATGAGTGTCATGCAGACGTTGCGGATATTCCAAATCTACCTCGAGAATGTACCCCGTGGGCGAATCGACCGGGATTGAAGACACGTCAACATTTGCAGCATCTTCGACCCATCGAAATTTGGCGTATGGCAGGGGCTGACACATTGCCCACCCATACAAATTGTTCACATCAAAGTACATCAAGTACGATGACTCTTCCGATGCGTCGTAAGATGACATGTACTTGTTATTGGCATGTGCATATCTTCTGGAACATTGGCTTAAACCCCCACGTATACCGCGTTCAATAAACATAACCATATCGACGTCGGTGAGCAATTCGAATGTAATTTTGGTGTGTTTTAGCATGGCATCCCACGTGAAACCAGGTAGAGTATAATAATGTGCTGAATCTAGTCCATAACTATTGATACAACATTCGCAAAAATTTTCAAAAATATCTGCCAATAACAAGACATCAGTTTTCAAATACAAATCGCTGTATTCGCCCAAGGTTCCAATCCCAAAACGCTGCCAGACAGTCTCAGCGTGTGCGTAATCGCTCTCGGATACAGTCTCACCTGTTAACGAACTGTGGAATGACTCGCGCGGCTGTAAGCACGGGTCCTGCAGCTTGTTCGCGCAACCAAGGTATTCATATGGAAATACACCCTTTCGCGTCAATAAATTGAAATCCTCAACGGATAATGTTTCAAATTGGGATCGTAAAATTTTTAATTGATTTGTGCTAAGAAAGGATGCTAATTTGTCGAGACTGGTGTTGAGAAATTTCGTGAGTCTGAATTGGTCGTATCTTCGACATTTTTTGTGAACGAAATATACTTTTCTTTAGTTATGGGTAATACATCAACGTGACCTTCGAAAGCGGTAGCTATTTCCTCGATAATGAAATGTAAATCGTAGCCGGATAAATTATGGAAAACTATGGGGATGTAAAACGCATTTTTATAATTTAAATTGCACTCCGAATGTGCTGGGCCTCTAAACCGTCCGGAGAGATGACAATGATCGCGGACTCGTACATCATCAGCCTCGAATGGTTCTTCGCAAATATGACAGTGTGTTGCATCGTGAAATGTCGTCCACTGTTCAGGAGTTAAATCATGCATGGGAACATTACTGGTCAGAATGGGTTTAACAAAGTTTGCAAATTTTTTCAGTTCGTACACGACCATGAAACACAATCCGCGTCGCGGCGACATCGATACGCCGATAGCGATGTATCGTACGAGCAATGCATATAATAGGCTATACTATGAACTTTATGATGTTGATACGCGCGCAATTTATTATCATCACCCGTTCGAGTGTCCTCTGTTTTTTCAATGATGCATTCGAGATCTGCGTACATCACGAAGGGAAGTCGCTCCTTCCTACAGTGGTTCTCGAAGCTGAGGAAATTTTTGCCTTCGCTGGGCAGCAGAATGGCACAGTCGTTCATCTGCCCACAGTCCAGCGAATGAAGCTCCAACTTCTCGACAGATCCGAAATAGTGCATGCATCTGTAATAAAACAAAAATTTTTTATTTAATTGTTTCGCGAGACATTTCAATATTTCATAAGTTTTCTATACGTACCGATCACAGATGAATTTCTTTCCAACGTGCCTGCTCAGTTGTGCGCTCACCAGCCGGGACAAGTTCTTGATCCATACAAAGTGCCCTACATCGCCATGTTCTTGATTCGGCGTGTAGAGCAGGTTGACGTGCCGATCCCTCTTGTTGCTTGTGAGGCGCAAGGGAAAGACCGTCTTCGTCTTCTTCGTCTCGAAGGTGTACACGTTGACGGAGATGTTGTTCTGCCGCTCAAACTTTCCGATATGCTCCAGGGACATTGGGAACTCAATGCCCTGGAGATTTAATACGGAAGCATAGTGCGGGTACGAACTTGGGCGATTAGCATTTCTTTCCGCAGGATGGAGAGCGGCGACCACTGCCCACGCGAAACACGCATTGTCCGGGGATTGCACACTGATCGTTGCATTCTTCAACAACAATTCCCGCGGCAACTTGTAGTGGCATCCCGCGCGCAGCGGATTGTACTTATTAACATTGACGTTCAGATTCATGATTCTCGCCAATGCCCATCCGCTGTCGCGTTCCTGGAACTCTTCCAGCGACGCCAGGGTGGGTTCGATGACGCATCTCTGGTACCACTCCTGCAGATCGGATGTGCCGAAGAGTTCACAGTTCCGGGTATTAATGCTTTTACAAGCATGCTTGTCACCCGCCACAAATTCACCGTTAAACACAGTGTTCACTTTGAGGCTCCGCTGTTTCCTCAAAGCACCTCGCACATGCTCCAGCACAATGATCCCCGCATCTTGGAGGAAGTTGCGCGGCTCGATGTAGTTCGAATTTAGCACGGCACCAGTTAATACGCGGGTATCGAACGCAGCGTCTATTTCGCGCCACAAAAGTCCTGTGCTCGAATGTCCGGCACCTTCACGCACGAAACGGCCACGCAACGAATGTTTCAGCCCTTCGAGCTGCGCGATTCGAGCAACCAACGATTGCCGAACACCGATCGATAATCGAGGACGTTTCACGCAAGAAAAACTAATGACAAAAATAATTTTGCTCACCTAGAATCGTATTTTAATTTAAAATTTTATTTTTAATTAGTTTTTCTTGTACGTATATATACATTAATAAGTAATTACTCCTTGTGTTTTCCCGACAAAAATGATACCAACCCTGATACAATTTAAACTATAATTATTAACGATATTACACATAAAATTTATTTGCAGAATCGAAAGCCCCGTTTCGTTAATAGTAGCCCGATTTAAATTATTTTGGGTCCATTTAATCGGGAGATTGCAAGGAATCCATTGGTGCTACTTTCATATTGATACGATCAAAAATAAAGAAATTAACTTTCCGTATAATGGATGACACATCGCCGAGCAACGCCCGGCACCAGTCTAGACAGGTGAACGATACAATGTCGCTCGGCTCGGGCCTCGCGCGGCTTCGATCAAAGACTCCCGAGATTCTCAAGGCTCGCCAACGTTAGTCGAGCTTCAATCGACTTAACTTGACTAAAGGAAGCATGAATACGAGAAAATCGTTCGGTTATTCATGACTGAACTACCATGATTGCAGTATTTCAACCATGGCCGACGATTGAATCTCCATGATTGAAGTATTTCAATCATGGCGCCACGATTGAAAATTGACTCGGGTTATTCTTATTCATGAGTCTCGAATAAATTTTTCGTCTTTTAGTCATATTCAATTTTTTATTTGAAATAATTTTCTGCCCATCTCTGGTGTTCGCTATGCGGCAATCGTACGACCATTGAAGAACGTGCCCGATTACCTGGATCACCTTCGATGCAAATGGGTCAATTAATGGTGGATTTTTGTGAAATCTATAATTCTCCGATTGTAAGGATGACATTACATAATAAGCCGCTGTATTTCAAACCGGATACAGTAACATTTTTATTAAATCTTGAACCATGTTTAGACTATGTGTATCTACGGCTGCATCAAAATGTAAGAGATGTGCAGACGAAATTTGAAACTTTTGTTAACGTGCTACAGCAGAGCGATGTTGCCTGTGAAACATTAGTTGCGCGTCGTGCTGCTAAAATCATACGCGACAGCGAACATTACTGTGAGGATTATTATGTAGATTGCGAACTGGTAGCATGTGCCATCAATGATATTCTAGCTGATGCTCGTAGGAAAAAATGTTAAATTATATTCTTTAATTTTAAATAAATTTCTTAAACACATATTATTTGCCAATTTTATTTATCCGTCTTTCTCCTCGCCACCTAATTTTAAGATTCAGCGTTTCAATAATTACTATTTCTCTGCGTTGGGGAAAAAAACATTCTGCCGACGCTGCATAATTCTATTTCGTTCTTCGCGCCGTGAAAATGACGTCATCCCGCACGGCTGCTCCAGAGGAGGACTCATATTACATACGATCCCGCGAGACGTTGCGATTGAAAATCATTTTGAAAATTTTTAGAATGCATGCGATTGTACCCCTATGTAGTGTTGTCTCTTTCCCTCCCTAGAATTTTAGCTTTAAAAGTGATGCTCTGTCTCTTTCCCTCCTCCGAATATGTGGTTCGTAAAACGTCGATCTTTCCCGACATTGTCCGCTATCGTCTGATAAAAAATAAATTATTTCTCTGCGTTGGTGGGGAAAATTTCATCACATACTGGTTTGGAAAAATATTTGGGGGTCGTCCGGTCTGAAAAAATTTTTGGGGTGGACTGAAAAAGTTCTCGGGGTGGACTGAAAGAGATTTTTTCGGGGGTCATTCCCCCCTTCCGACGGTGGGTCAGGTCTCCGCGGCGGCTCGGCCCGGAGTGATCCCCTCCATCATCGCGGCTTCCCCCACTCCGCGGCTCGTGCGCGCGCAACCGGTCTTCCTCTCCCCGCAGGCCCCGCGCCCATGTTTCCCTCCGCCGCGTTCCCCCGCGCGCCCTCACTTCCCCCCGCCCCCGCGCTCCCCTCAGAGGACCTGAGTTGGAACTATCATAGCTATACTACTTGCGCGTCGTAGCCTGATCAATTATGAAACACTACCGGTATCGTGTACGATCGTTCAAACTGTAAGTTACACGACACGTGGGCTGCGCCTCGGTACTCGCCCATCGAGTGACAATGGTCGCGCACTTTTTTGTCCCCCTCGACAAAAGGTTGTCCACACACGTGACACACGATTGCGTCGTTAAAACTACGCCACTGTCGACTCGTCAACGAGTTCGTCGGTTTCGCGTTCCGCAACCACGAATACGCAATGTTCGCAAAGTCACGCAGTTCTTGTACGAACCACTTCACGCACTCGGATTCGTGACGATACGCGCGATAACGACACAGAGACGCGTCGGTGGAATAATGGATGTAATATCCCACGCTGTACGCTCTATGCTGCTGGTATGTGTACGTCCGCCTCCGCTCCGCAGGCTCGACATCCTCCAGCATGCATTCGAAGTCCGCGTAAATGATGAATGGCGCTCGTTCCTTATTTTTAAAGTTCTTAAACTGCAACCATTTATCCTTCAGGGACGGCAATTCGACGGCGCACTCGTACAGACGTTGGCAGTCTACGTTGTGCTTCGTCAATTGCACGTTCGAATGAAAGAAGCTGAGACATCTGTAACGATAATAGTATTAATAATACAACATAATAATCAATAACAGATCGATCGAAATATACCATATTTTACTAACCTTTCGCAAACGAATACTTGATGTCCGTGATTGCCGAGCTGCTTCGAAATCAGTCTCGACATGCTGCGAATGCACGCGAAATGATAACGTTGAGGCTCGTTGGAGTCCTGCACCAGTAGGAGATTCGCGTGTCTCCCTCGCTTGTCCTCGGTCAAACGCAGAGGCGCGCAGCTTCCGTCGGACCACGTGTACACGTTCACCGACACGTCGTTCATCCTCTCGAACTTTGTCAGCTGGTCCAACGTTACGGGTAAAGTCATATCGCCCGTGCGAAACACATCCGAGTAGTGATGGTACGATGCGATCCTATCACTATTCGCAGTAACAGGGTACAAACTGGCAACGACAGCCCACAAGAAACACGCATTATCTCTATTCTTTCTGTTGACCACCGCTTTCTTCAGGACGACGGCGCGCGGAAGCGGTACGTTGCAACCGCCTCGAAGTGGATTGTGCTTATTAATATTCACTAGAATATTTAGCACGGCCTTTAAGGTCCATCCACTGTCGCAATCTTGAAACTCCTCGAGCATCACTAGCGTGGGAGCGACCACGTGCTTCGAGTACCACTCGCGAATGTTCGAAGTCATTAACAGTACACGATTTCGCGTACCGAAATTTTTCATGTCCGTATTTTCACCCAACATAAACTCCGCGTTCAAGTTCGTATTGACGGACACGCTTTTATGCGTCCTGATAGCGTCCGTGACGTGCGAGATCACAGTTCGTCGAGCACCTTCTAAAAATCGACGCGGATCGACGTGTCCCACGTTGATAACCGCACCGGTTGAAATACGGCCTATAAACGCAGATTCCACGTCTTCCCATACGACATTAGGTACCGTCGATCGACCCGAAAACCCGCAGCCTACTCGCGAAAACTTTTCCCGCACGATTGCGCGCAATGTCTTTATTCGCACGATCAGCGACACTAGGCGTTGTTTCGCGGACACGGACACTCCTCCGCTGCTCTGATACTTGACGATGAGTTGCAGGCACGTGGCGCAATGATCCATCCAGTCTCGGAATTCCGCAATACTGCGTAAAAGCTTAGACATCTGGGACAAAACCCTGTACGTGTCCATGAACCCCTCCATGTTCGCTTATTCACAAAGAGTTCACTTCTTTACAAATAGTCAATTTCCCAGAGATCTACGATTTCATCTGATTTCATGATGCGGCTTTTCCAGGTGATGCGATCATACTCGATATGTGGAAATCGATATCTCAGCGGTACAAGGACGAGCTTCAAGTTTCGCGGTAGACTCGTATGATCATCCAAATATCGTTTCAATTCCCGACACAAAAACCTATTCACTGAAATTGTTGTTGTGTCAGGACTCAATACTTCCAGTACTTTGACCATTCCGTTCTCGATGTCATGTAGAAGCGTCAATGGTGTACACACGATCGCGGTAGTGTACTCCGTACGCTTAAGATGCACGTCCTTATCTCCAACGATGCAATATAATGACCATTTACCCGCAGTACTGTGTCGCGCGATATAACGTAACAATTGACGATGTTCGCACGACAATTGCATAAAATATTATTATTATTATTATTAAACGTCTTTATTACTATTCAAATAAAAGGCGAGGCGCAGCTACTAAGCTGTTACTATGCCTGACCTTACTTATGAACAACAAAAAAGAAAGAAATACAAAAAAATACAGCAATATAAATACAAACACAAACATAACAAGATAATAAAAGTTGATAGTAGAGAAAAGAAAAAACAAAACAAATTATAGCCATCTAGAACTAGACATGATATCCATGTCGAGAGATGCTGCTCCATGACGTCTCGGATAATGTCGGTGCGCTTAACACACTACGAATCTTATGTCGCTCGATCGTCAGTGATTCGTCATCTAACTGCAGCAACGTCGATAAATAGTTCACCCCACCATCGTTATCGTCGTCGTCGGAAGACGATGACACGAGTAATGCATCTCGCGCGTCCAGTTCAGCGACTATGCACGCTTGTTTGCTTCGAACACACGTTCGCACTATTTCAACACTACTCATAAATAATGTCAAACGTTGTTGTTCCGATTCCGATACTTTTCGAGTCTTAAAATGTTCGCGGATGAGACGTAAATACTCGTCACATGATATGAACTATTCGTAGCACTGTTCTTCGGTACGCAGCAGTGGAATCATCCCCCGCAACAATTCATACGAATTCACGATCTTCAACGAGCGACTGCAGGATTTAATATACTAGTCACCTATCCTATTCGTGATTCTTAAAACGCCATCGTACTATGTTAACGTTAGATGCAGTTCGAACGTATCCTCCGATTTTTTCCCACCCTTACACGATCGCTGTATACTACTCCCACGATTCAGATATAAACACGCGGTATCGCGCGGTGCAATGTCATGTTTACTCTATGGACTTCGGTGTGAAAGTCTATGTACGAATTCTTTTCGCCCTTACACGCTCCCACGACGCTTGACTTGCAGACCCTCGAGAAGGGTGCTTGAGACGTCGCCCTGTTCTCGATCGTGAAAATACTTGGAACTCTAGCCCGAATAATTATCGCTTAGCTGCTCGCGTGAAAGGAACGCCTAATTTATTGTTTCGGGGACATTGCGTTTTCTCGAGGGTACTTCTTAGAGGTCCTAGTCTTGGGAAAAGTCAATGCTCAGATATATAAACGCACCCTCTTTCTCAGAAATTATCATCGACTGCAATGTCGTGTTTATTCCAAGGGCTATCGCACCGATTGATTTACAATAATTATCGCTATATGTACACATCATTGCACGTGCGCTGCATCGGTCCCACGATTGAAACATAAACACACGGCACGAAGAGTGTGCACGTAGGCGCCCGAAACGTGTTCGATCCTGCTCAGATATAAACACACTGCATGTCGCGGTGCAATGTTTATTCCATAGATATAAACACACTGCATGTCGCGGTGCAATGTTTATTCCATGGGCTATCGCGATGATTGATTTATAATAATAATAATTATCGCTCTATGTTTATGCTGTATCGGTCCCACGATTCAAATATTTCCTTATCTTTTCTCCGAAATCATGGTCCACCCTCTTTCTCAGAAATCATCATCGAAGACGCGATTTGAATTTCCACGAATCGTTCGCGGTCGCGCCTGCGCACCGATCCCCGCACACGTACGGAGATTGCGCGGCGGCGACGCGTGCCCAAATATACCTTAGACATGCAACAGGTGACGTCAACACGAAACGTATGAAAACCTTGGAAAATTTACCATGGCGGGCCCAAATACCGACGCGGACCCAAAGTACCTTAAACGTACAATAGGTGGCGCCAACCCGAAATGTATGAAAAACCTGGAAAATTTACCAGGACGGGCCCAAATACCGACGCGGACCCAAAGTACCTTAAACGTCCAATAGGTGGCGCCAACACGAAATGTATGAAAAACCTGGAAAATTTACCAAGACGGGCCCAAATACCGACGCGGGCCCAAAGTACCTTAAACGCCCAGTAGGTGGCGCCAACACGAAATGCGCGCGACGCCATTTTGAAAATTTGAAAATCCTCCCCCTCCCCTGTGACGTCAACCCCCTCGCCAACGAACTCGACCTGCGCGCGCGACGCCATTTTGAAAATTTTGAAAATCCCCCTCCCCTGTGACGTCACCCCCTCACCCACGAACTCGGTCGACGCCATCTTGAAACCCCCTCCCCTGTGACGTCATCCCCCTCACCCACGAACTCAGTACCCCCCTCCCCGCCTCACCCCCTCGCCCATCTCGCGGAAGAGCGCGGTACCTCCCCCCGCCCCGCCTCACCCCCTCGCCACAACTTGAGCCAGAACTCTCATAGCCTAACTACTAATGATATTGCAAGAAAGTATTTGGTTAGGTTGTCTTGAATTGTAAGTATATAACTATTTCCATTTTTTGTGAAAGGTAATGGTCCTACTATGTCCATAGAAATTTTATCAAAAGCATCCAATGGTGTGTCTGTCAATATCATAGGCTCCTTATTTTTTACTCTTACTAATTTAGTTTTCTGACATTCTAGACATGTCTTAACAAATTGTGCTATTTCATATTTCATGTTTTTCCAATAATATATGCTTCTTATTCGATGATATGTTTTAGTAATTCCTTTGTGTCCTCCTATAGGTGTTTCATGGATTTCTTTGATAATTTGCTGCATATCTTGTATGGAAGGAGTTATAAGAGTACCTTTACAAAAAATAAATTGAATGTCCTCGTTTATGAATATTAGTTCTATTAAATTTCGTAATTGCCTAAGCGAAATTTTATTTTCTTCTGCTGATATATCCACCTTTGTGGCTTGTTTAAGTATCAGGTATGTGTAGAGTGTTTTTAATGATGTATATAGATTTTCTTCTGTTGGGTAATTTGGTATGACAAGTCCAACGATTGTACGTTTTCCACTTCTTATTGTTACTGATTCTCCGAGTTTTAGTGGAAATGAAATTTTGTTAGCTCTTATATTTATTTCTTTATATAATTTTTCTCCCATTGGTCCTATTGGTTTGCCTTCTGTATTTATAAATGTTACTATGTAATCCTTTCCCATCCATAGATGATCTTCTACTTCAATATTTTGTTTTTTGACAGGTATATTGGATATTACTCTTGGTTTGCCTGTGGTATGTTGTGGAGGTGGTGTGGGTGGCACAGATAATGGCAGGGGAGTCAATGGTGGAAGAGATAATGGTGGGAGTGATAATAATGGGGATGGAGGTGGTGAAGGAGGAGTGAGTATTTTCCCTTGCTTAATTTTAATGGGAGTTATGGGAGCAGTATCTGTACTAGAATTTAATTTTTGTTTCTTCTTTTTAGGTGTATGGTGAGTACTTTTGTCTGTGCTTGACTCTGCATTAATTTTGGGAGGGTCTTTATAATTGTGTCTTGGTATTATGGTTGTTTCATCTATTTCTTCTATTAAGTCCTCTTGAGGTTTCTTAACGTAAGGCTTTTTTATTGCTTGTGTATTGTCTTGTGTTGGTTCTTGAAATGGTATTCCTTCTTGAGGAGTCTTATGTACTTGTATAGGTACCGAAATTTGGGGGGGTATATGTACTTCAACAGGTACTGTGATTTGGGGGGGTATATGTGTTTTTATTTGAGGAGATTCTATGCTTTGTTTTTTCGTTTCTGGTTGTGATGAAGAGGTATTTCTTTTTACTTTTCGTTTTAACTGTTGTCGTTTTGTTCCTATTGCATCACTCTCGTCGTACGAGGAGTCGGAATCTGACGAACTAAGTTTATGCTGTTTATGTGGAGCTGGGTTTCCTGAGGTCGAGGCGGTTGTTTCTCTTTGTCGTGTATTAGGTTGATGAAACTGTTTTTGTTTTTTGTTCTCGTGTGAATTTGTTTCTGAATGTGCTCGCTTCGCGTTTAACGGTAATGCTATTGGATTTCTAGATAAAGCATCTGCGTTCGTATTATATTTCCCCGGCTTGTACAAAATTTTGTAATCGTATTCCGCTAGTTTGATTTTCCATCGCATTAGTCGTGATGAGGGATTTGAGAGAGTTTGTAGCCATTCTAAAGGTTTATGATCTGTTATAAGATAGAATTTTCTACCATAGATATAGGGTCTGAAATGAAATACCGCGTATAATATTGCTAAAAGTTCTCGTTCTGTCGGTGAGTAACGAGTTTCTGCGTCATTTAGAACTCGAGATGCGTAAGCTACTGGTAAGTCTTTTCCTATTTCTCCCTGACTAAGAACTGCACCTACAGCGATACCTGAGGCGTCTGTCGTTATGTTGAACGTTTTTTCAAAATCTGGATACTGTTATATGGGTTCCTTGCAGAGAGCTTCTCTTAAAGTTTCAAACGCCCTTTGTTGTTTATCTGTCCATTCAAATTTATAATCCTTTTTTGTGAGATTAGAAAGTGGTCGTGCAATTTTTGAGAAATCTTTTATAAATCTTCTGTAATATCCGCTCAGTCCTAAGAACTGTTTTACATTCTTGACAGTTGTTGGTGTTGGAAATTCTTTAACTGCTACTATTTTTCGTGGATCGGGTTTAACTCCATATTCGCCTATTATGTGTCCTAGATATGTAACCTCTTTCTTCAAAAATTCACACTTATCGGGTTGAAGGTGAAGATCTGCTTCTCTTAATCTATCCATTAATCGTTTGAATTTGGTTGCATGTTCTTTCAGAGAGCTAGCATATATGACTATGTCATCTAAATACACGAAGAGCTCTACTCCTTGAAGTACGATTAGAACTTGATCCATAAGCCTTTGGAAGGTTGCTGGTGTATTTTTAAGTCCAAACGGCATTCTACTGAATTCATAATGCCCGTATATTGTAGAAAAGGCTGTTTTATGGCGATCATCTGGATGCATAGGAATTTGGTGAAACCCGGATGCAAGATCAAATACAGAAAAATATTTTGCACTTCCTAACTGATCTAATATATCAGTTATATTTGGTAAAGGATAAGCGTCTCCAATTGTTTTTTCATTTAATTTCCTAAAATCTATTACTATCCTAGATTTTCTTATTCCTTCAGAATCTTCTTTTTTTAATACTATCCATATCGGTGAGTTATAAGGTGATAAAGAAGGTTGTAGTATTCCTTTCTCCAATAATTCTTTGGTTTGTTTTCTTACTTCTTCCTTAAATGACTGAGGATACCGATACTGTTTCGTAAAAACAGGAACATCGTTTTCCGTTATGATTTTATGGTAAGCTTTATTTGTTGCTTCCAACTTTTCTCCTGGAATGTGAAATCTATCTGCATGTTCCTTTATCAGTTCTTCAACACTGGCTCGTTCTTCTGAATTTAAATGGTCTAGCCTTAGTAGTCGTAATAACTGGTGGGTTCTATTGGTTGCCCTATATATATCTGATGATTTTTCTTCTACAGGTACTTCAATAAATGGTTCTAATTCGACCGATGGTACAGGAATTTTAATATCCTTTGTGGATGTATTTATTGCAAATAGACATGCCATGCCGTTATTATTTGACACGATTGCGTTTCCCATATGTAAATTAGGGTGAATGTTAATTTTAGGAATATATCCTGTGGTAGTCTGTGTATTGAGAACTCGTACATATATTTGACTTCTTGTTCTGGCTGGTATTGTAACCATTTCTGGATCAATGAATGGAATAGTTTCTGCTCCAATGGTTATTGCTGATCTTGTGTAGTCGATAGTTGCTCCATTAGTTTGAAAGAAATCTGTTCCCAATATTCCGTCCTGTCTGATAGGAAGGTCTTCTACGACGTGGATGATAACTTCTGTATTTAAAGTTCTTATTTTGATGTACCCTATAGTGCTAAGTAGACCGTCCGTGATGCCATTCAGATCAAATAGGGTGTCCATGAAGATTGGAATGTCGGGAGAAACAGCACATCTTTTGATTACATTTAGGTCTGATCCTGTGTCAATCATTAGTGTTGCTTGTCCCCCGTTAAACCCTATATCAGAAAGAAGGGTGCTAGGTGGTTTCCTTATTTGTTCTGTTTTGAGTCTAAGTATGGCTTGTCTACGTACCATACGGAGTTGTGCCTCTTCTTTTTCTTTTCTATCAAAGCACATCTTTTTTCTGCATTGGTCTATTGTGTGGCCTCGGAATTTGCAGTATTCGCAGGATATACTGCATCACCAAGAACCCTCAACGCTCCTACTCCGACGAAGTAATCTTCCGCAAAAGAGAATGGGATTCTGAATTACAAAAAGCTCGCGCTGCGTTAGTTAAAAGTAAACAAAGATATCAAATAGATCAATTGAGAAGAATTATAAAACCTCAAACTATATTTAAAGAAGGAGATCAAGTCTTAATTCATAACGACCATAAAAAGCATAAATTAGATTCAGAATGGTTAGGACCGTACACCATTGATAAAGTATGCACACCTTATTATCTGATTCAAGAAAAGAAAATACATGGTAACAGATTAAAACCTTACTTTCCAGGACGACAAGCACACTCATCTACCTAGCTAAAGCTAACATAGATATAAAACCTTTAGAAAATAGTGCGATATTTATCGAGAAAATCGATAAAGGATATTTATACAGCGACACAGCTAACATTATTATTGGGATAGATATTAAAGACACATTTGCTCAAATAGATAGTATCAAAGGATATAAGAATAAAATAAGTAGCTATTCCATAAGCAAAAATTATGAAGAAGAATTAGATACTTTACAACAGAGAGTTAACAATATAAAACAGTTAGCCAGATATTTAAAAACCTTAACACATAGTAGAGTCAAAAGAGGATTAATGAACTTCATTGGATCTGCATCCAAGAGTTTATTTGGAACATTAGACGAAGATGACTTAGAATTAGTAAATAAAAACATGTACAAATTATTTGATGACAATAACAAAATAAAAACAATTCTAGCCAATCAAACATGTTTAATACGAAAAATCATTAATAACGAAGGACTCAATGCACTAGAAGCATCATATGACAAAATCCTAAAAGAACAACAATATGCAAAAACTGATAGGGCACTTACTAAACTAATAATTAAAATTGATACAATAATTCAATCACTACATTTCCAAATAGATGAAATGTTAAATGTAATTATTCTTGCCAAACAAGGAATCATAAGTCCACAAATATTAAATCCAGAAGAATTTATGATGCATTATGCAAAAACAATAGATGATCGAATTTACAATACAGCAATTTCTCCGAAAACAGAACATTTCCAGTTTATAAATTATTTAAGATTTAATATCGACCGTATTGATTAAATTACTATGATTTCGGCGCAAAGTTCGGTCACTTTATACAAATTCAAAAAGTCGTTTTGCAACTATTCACTATTCTATAAAATATAGAGTTTCCGACGTTTCGGTCCAGATTTGGACCTTTATCAAGGAAAGATGTAAGTATAAGAATATTGCATGAACAATTAAATTTATTAGTCGGCGCGTTCAAATAGTAACGTCCGACACTTGAGTCGGATGGAAGATGACTAAAGTAAATACCGGGCAACACAACAAGCATCAGAAGGTGAAAACAAAAGCAAGGCTAAAACGAACCGTTGTGTAACGTCCCACGGGGACTCAAACCCGACGTTACCGACCGTCGATAAAATAGAACAGTACTACATTATCACGCAACCAGCCTATGTTACCGCGCATACCCATTGTACATACTTTTATACGTTAATATTAAACTAAGCAGAGATTAGAGAATCAAATATTATAGAAACGTTAGAAATAATTAAATATAAGTACTGTCAAAAGCATAAAACAAAATATTATATAATAAGCGAGAAAACTGCAAAATAACGAATATCGACTCACTGCGCATGCGCCAGCCCGCCAATTTTCCAGTATAAAAGGAGGCGCACGCAGCAGAGCGCTCAGTCAGGCTACATTCAAAAACACGCTCTTTAGTTGACGAATGTTTAGACCTAGAGGAAGCTTAAGTTTCAACCAGTGGGATTGAGATCGCTCCGGAAACGGTAGCGGCTGATCTCCAGCGTACAAAAGTTACTGGTGCACCTCTTTGGACTATTTCATTTGAAAACTATAGTACCTTGCTCTTACAAAGGCATTGAGATCGCTCTGGAAACGGTAGCGGCTGATGCACTTGGTAAAAGCGAGGTCTGCTGGAGCATAGAACCGAAACTCTGTCAAAAGAACGAGATCGCTCCGGAAACGGTAGCGGCTGTTCTTACTACAGACATTGCCAAGAGTCTACCAGATCGCTCCGGAAACGGTAGCGGCTGTGCTCTGCAATAAATACTTAGCCACGTAGCATATAATATAAGATAAAAAACATAAAATATATAATCGTAGTCGTAAGCAATATTATACTCGTTATTAGGAATAAGTGTTGTTTTAATAAAGTCATTGTTAAGTTTAAGTTGGATTTTACTCCTTTACTCTACCAACGAACCCCCACCTGTCCTATTCTCGAGGGACGCTGCTCTCTACTCGAGAACCTGCTAGCGTTTAGTCGTCCCCGGACAACCGAACGTTACAGTTGAATAATATGTGTGAACGTTCGAATTTCGAAAACAATACCGTTTATATAACGAATCACTTTATTGCAAATATGTCATATGCTATAACATTTGATGTTAAATAGCAATGTAATTCTACATAACTTTTAAGATATGTAAGACATAAGTATGATCATAATTGCAGAATTAATAGAGAACTACATCATAGTCATTACTTTTTTAGTAATGCTGCGTAATATTCTTGTATTTTAGGTGTTTCATACCTAAGGTTAACGCTAGGTTGTTTAATCATATGTAGTGTCTCTAGAAGAATTCTCTGATTTAGATTGATTTCTTTATCTATAATTCTTGCATTTTCAAAATCGAATCTATGATCATACTCCAATGAGTGCTTGGTTAGAGCGGTATGTTGTAAGGGAGACAAAAATATATTTCTTTTATGTTCACAAATTCGCCTTTCGAAATGTCTTGAGGTTTGACCGATATACACGTGATTGCATCCCATGCACGGAATTGAATAAATAACGTTTGAAGCTTTTGACTTAGGTAATTTGTCTTTGATTGAAGGAAACAAGTGCTTAGTATAGAGTGGTATTTTAAAAATAGTGTGTATTCCGACCTTTCTGAATATTCTTTTAATGTCGTTTGAAATGTTATTACAAAAAGGTAAAACGACAGTGTTTTTCCAACTGATAGAACCTAATTCTTTGTTTCTTTCTTCCTTCTGTTTTTCCACCAATACTGGATGGTAAACTTCAAAAATCCGTTCTTTAATAATTGCCGAAATCAGGTCTAAAGGGTATCCGTTACGTTTTAACGTATTTTTCAGAAGGAGCAAATTATTTGGTCGGAATTCCGGTTCAGAAAGCAAAACAGCCCGATCTACTAATCCTTTAATCAAACCTATTTTATGTTGCATGGGATGAGCAGAGTGGAAATTAATGTATCTTCCCGACCAACTAGGTTTATGGTACCAGCTTGTAATAAGTTTATTGTTTGATCTGATAACTATTGTATCTCGAAAGCTGAGACAAGAATCATTTTCAATTTCATGAGTGAATTGGAGTCTATCATGAAAACTGTTAAATGCATCCAGTAGTGTTTGTAAATCCTCAGGACTAAGACAAGTAATGATATCATCAACGTATCTTTTATAAAAAATAAGTTGAAAAGGTACCTTTGAAAGGGAAACGGACTGCAATCTCTCCATTACAATGTTGGCAATTACCGGGGAAATAGGGGACCCCATAGCTGTTCCAAACACTTGTTTATCGTAAACTCCATTAAAAGAGAAGACATTAGAATCCAATACAAACTTCACGGCTTGGAGAAATTCGTTTTGACAGATATTGGTGTGTATCTTAATTTCGTCCCAACGATGATGTAATACCTGTATGACTAGGTCAGTAGGAATATTAGTAAAAAGAGACACAACGTCTAAAGATACCAATCTTAGCGATTCGTCATTAACATGAACATTTCTAATTTCCTTACAGAATTGCCAGCTGTAAATTTTATGGTAGGGAGATTTTTCTACTATATTAGAAAGAATATTTGCTAAAAAACTTGATAATGGAAGAAACGATAATCCTCCAAGACAGATTCTCTTTATGTGTTTTAGGCAATGCATAAGCTCTAGGAACAACTGCATTATAGGTCTTTAAGTGTTTACCTAATGTTTCACTTAATTGCTTCTTTTTACATAAGTTGGAAATAATTGAATTCGCCTCCCTCTCAAACGTACAAGTATATTCGTATTTGCTAACAATGTATGTGGTAGTGTCATTCAACAATTTGAGTACTTCAGAGTTATAAAATTGTTTATCTACTACTACTGTAGTGTTACCTTTATCTGACTTTAAAACTAATAAGTTGTTATTTCTTTTAAAAAACTGTCTAGTTTCATTAATTTCAGCTTCAGACAATAGCATAGAAAAAGGTTTGGTTAAATTGCTGGTGTAATTCAATATTTTATTAATGATTCTAATTCTGGTTGATGTTTGAATGTCATCATCCATGATTTTCATTAAGCCAGACTCAACAGATGCAATAAATTTTGGAGAGGTAATAAACTTCTTTTGTACATTGAGAGCGTGTTTGGGCACTAAGATTAATAATTTTTTAACATTTTTTGGAATTTCAATATCAGAAAGATTTTTTAACCATTTGTTATTATTGGTCTCAGAAGTCGGATTTTCGACATTCTCAAAATGATCATAGATTCGATTTTGAAAATGCAAGAATTATAGATAAAGGAATCAATCTAAATCAGAGAATTCTTCTAGAGACACTACATACGATTAAACAACCTAGCGTTAACCTTAGGTATGAAACCCTTAAAATACAAGAATATTACGCAACATTACTAAAAAAGTAATGACTATGATGTAGTTCTCTATTAATTCTGCAATTATGATCATACTTATGTCTTACATATCTTAAAAGTTATGTAAAATTACATTGCTATTTAACATCAAATGTTATTGCATATGACATATTTGCAATAAAGTGATTCGTTATATAAACGGTATTGTTTTCGAAATTCAAACGTTCACACATATTATTCAACGGTTCGTTTTAGCCTTGCTTTTGTTTTCACCTTCTCATGCTTGTTGTGTTGCCCGGTATTTACTTTAGTCATCTTCCATCCGACTCAAGTGTCGGACGTTACTATTTGAACGCGCCGACTAATAAATTTAATTGTTCATGCAATATTCTTATACTTACATCTTTCCTTGATAAAGGTCCAAATCTGGACCGAAACGTCGGAAACTCTATATTGTTGCGAGCACCCTATGGATAAAATCCATGGCCCGATGATGCTCGCGACGAAGACAAGAGACAGCGAGAAGAAGGCGATCTGATCGATCGCCTGTCAAGCTGTGACTTGAGATACAGACGCCATTGCGAGCAGACGTAGTCCCGAACACCTCTACCTGATTAATTACTGTTATTTAATTACTATTATCCTTGTTGATGTTCACGTTCTGTTATTACACATTAAACTTATATTATGTCAACGCGAAAACGTAACATTGGTGTCAGAAGTGGGATGCCCACTCGAAGTGGGATGCCCACTCGCGCATCCGCGGCCTCCGCGAAGCCTTCTCCTGCAGCGACGGACCCTTCTATACAAGAGCTGTTCACCTCCCTCCAGTTTGGCATCACGGAACAGATTCGGGAGTTACGGAGGGACAACGAGACCCGCTGGCAGAGGGAAGACCGGCGCAGGGAAGAAAAAGAAGCCGCAGACCGACAAACCCAGGCGGTTCTCGAGGCCCGGATGACAGAAATGGAAAATCGCATCCAGGTCGTAGTCTCCTTGTTACAGGGTGCCCGCGGCTCGGTTGACAGCGGCACGAATACTCGGGGTGGGGAGACAGTCGCCAATGTACATAACGATACACATAATAATGTAAATAGCGATGTACATAATGGTGTAAATAGTGATGTAAATAGTGTTCCCCCGGCGCATGTCACCACACCCGCCGTTGCGCCTGCCGCTGTCTCCTTTTCGGAACCACACGTACTCCGCTTGGGGTACGCTGTGAAACCGACAGTTTTTGATGGGAAAAATTCGTGGGAAGAGTACAGGGTACAATTTGACACGATCGCGCGCGCGAATGGTT
This sequence comes from Andrena marginata, assembly GCA_963932335.1. Taxonomy (NCBI): domain Eukaryota; kingdom Metazoa; phylum Arthropoda; class Insecta; order Hymenoptera; family Andrenidae; genus Andrena; species Andrena marginata. The sequence goes on from OZ010664.1 coordinate 15,271,546, forward strand.
CGAATGACCAAAAAAAGGCTACAGCCTTGATTGCTGCCCTCGGGGGCACGGCAAGGAGCGTCCTTACGACGCTCTCCGCTGCCCAATGCGAGAACTTCGCGGAATTGGTTTCCGCGCTAGAATTCCGCTACGAGGCGAAAAACCTATCGAATTTGAACTATGTACTCTTCCAGAGCCATAGGCAACGAAGAGATGAGAGCATCTCCTCGCTCGCCACAAAAATAGAACGATTAGCGCAGTCCGCTTTCGCCGAGTGCCCGGCAGAAACCCGCGACAAACTTGCCGCGTCCCAATTCGTAACGGCATTGTCGAGCTCGGTTACGCAGCGGGAACTGCGACTCAGCGGTTTTACATCTTTACGGGCCGCCGTGACCAGGGCCCTCGAGATCGAGGCCGTCGAGAGAATGTCTCGCAGCCCCGCGGGCGAGTCACGAGAGAAGTACTCGGAAAAACGGAAAGGTAAACCCTCCAACACGTTTGAAAGGTACCCGGCCAAGAAGCGGAGGTCCGAACAACCCGAGGATCGAACGGGCTACACAGAGAAGACCTGCTGGCAGTGTGGAAAGACCGGACATCTCCAGAAGGACTGCTTCGGAAGGAGAAATTGAGAAGAACAACACCAAGAGAAGGAGCGAAGAGAGGCCGTTGGACAGTGATAGCTGGGCTCAACTGATTTGGGGGAAGCACCGGTCGACAACACCCAGAACCAGACTAATGCTGTCGTGTGAGCGTGCGGATCTGCTGCAACGAACAGGCGCCGGAAGTGCGCAGAGTTGCAGAGCTGTGACGAAGGGCGAGGGCGAATATCGTCACGGCATAACTGAGTACGAAGACGCGACGGAGGGAGTTCGAGGGCGAATACCGTTGCGGGATAGCTGAGTACGAAGTTGCGGCGGAGGGAGTTCGAGGACGAATACCGTCGAGAGATCCACGAAGCGCTGCGACGGAGGGAGTTCCAGGGCGAATACCGTCGCGGAGTCGGCGACCCATATAAGAGAGAGCCCAGGGTGATGAGTCCGGTGTACACCTGGAGCGTTAGTTCGAAGACGAAGTCCTGGAGTGAAGAGCCAACCACCAACACTCAGGATTCGAAGAGTGAAAGGGAAGTGCCCAAAACTGCAGTCCGACTGGGAAGGACCCTATACGGTGGTGGACAGGATCAATGACGTCGTCTACAGGATCCAACGATCACGCAGGAAGAAGTGCAAGGTGGTCCACGTGCGCCGCCTTGCGAAGTACGAAGGACAACTGCAAGAGGAGTGAAAATGTCGCTGGACCACCACTGGACTCAAGAAAGAAGATTAGACTAAGCTAATCTGGTGGACTGGGCTGCGGAGGCTGCCTTCGTAGCCCGGCCCCCCTTTTTTTGAGTCTGTTTCAGGGAACACGATACCCCACGACGAGGGACAAGGTGTCGGGGAACTACCATCGCGGTCGGGATACGCGCTCCCGAATTCCCCGAATGTGCCACAATAGCGTGGCAGTCCGCAGCGGGGTACGGACATACGTGAAAGCGCCCCGCTAGCCCCCTGGAGGAGACCCTGCGAGCCCCTGGCACGGCCAGGATGGAGGATCTCGCGGGGTACCCAGGAAAAAGAAGGAGCGAGGGTGGACAGCAGGAGGGAAATGGCATCCCCAATCACCAGACGGACAAGCGCTGCTTGGATCGGCTGGAGGGGATGTCGCGGAAACGGGAGCGCTGACCGGACGCACAGGACGGTCCCCTGGAACAACACCAGAGGCCAAGAAGAGGAATGGGGCCATCACGAAGCCAAGGATTGGAGAAAAGAAAAAGAGAAGACGGCCAGGGCTGGCGAGGCGGGTGGCTGGGTTGGAGGTTGGGCCGCTTGCGTGCTTGTGACTAGCTGCAACCCTCTGCTTGCGTGCTCGGCCTTCCTTTCCGGCTTTCCGACTCGTACGGCCCCAACGAGCTGCCTTCGGTTCCCGTCTAATAAGAGCGACGTTTCTTTTACAAGGAAATTCTGGAAAACTGGACTACTGGAAGAAAGTCGAGAACGAACCAGGACGAAACGCCGGAGCGGCCAGATCGCAAGGGACGACGAACGGAGCGGAACCGCCCAGGGAAGTTCCGGAACGTCGCGGGATTCCACCGTTGGAGCTCCAGAGGAACGTCGTCGCTGGACTTCCGCCGAGGGAACGCAGGGAACTAGTCGTCAGACCATAAAAAGGACCGGACCTCTCGCCAGTCTCTACCCAAGAAGAAGATGCGCCGTCAAAGAAAACGAAGCCCATACAAGAAAGAAGTACGCAAGTCCGAAAACGCAAGGAGCCATGTACCCACGCCTTGCCCAGGGTTTTTGGGGTGGTTTTTCCCCTGGGCGTGAAGGTGAATGCCGAGACGACGGACGGAAGAGGCCACGTAGCGTTCTTCCTACTCTTCCGGACCAGGGTACGGTTACAGACAGAGGAGAAGTTACAGCGGTCGGGACGACCGCTTCTCGAGAGGGGGGAGCAGTGTTGCGAGCACCCTATGGATGGAATCCATGGCCCGCTGGTGCTCACGACGAAGACAAGGGACAGTGAGAAGAAGGCGATCTGATCGATCGCCTGTCAAGCTGTGACTTGAGATACAGACGCCATTGCGAACAGACGTAGTCCCGAACACCTCTATCTGATTAATTACTGTTATTTAATTACTGTTATCCTTGTTGATGTTCACATTCTGTTATTACACATTAAAGTTATATAATGTCTACGCGAAAACGTAACAATATTTTATGTTTTTGTGTTTTTTATCTTATATTATATGCTACGTGGCTAAGTATTTATTGCAGAGCACAGCCGCTACCGTTTCCGGAGCGATCTGGTAGACTCTTGGCAATGTCTGTAGTAAGAACAGCCGCTATCGTTTCCGGAGCGATCTCGTTCTTTTGACAGAGTTTCGGTTCTATGCTCCAGCAGACCTCGCTTTTACCAAGTGCATCAGCCACTACCGTTTCCAGAGCGATCTCAATGCCTTTGTAAGAGCAAGGTACTATAGTTTTCAAATGAAATAGTCCAAAGAGGTGCACCAGTAACTTTTGTACGCTGGAGATCAGCCGCTACCGTTTCCGGAGCGATCTCAATCCCACTGGTTGAAACTTAAGCTTCCTCTAGGTCTAAACATTCGTCAACTAAAGAGCGTGTTTTTGAATGTAGCCTGACTGAGCGCTCTGCTGCGTGCGCCTCCTTTTATACTGGAAAATTGGCGGGCTGGCGCATGCGCAGTGAGTCGATATTCGTTATTTTGCAGTTTTCTCGCTTATTATATAATATTTTGTTTTATGCTTTTGACAGTACTTATATTTAATTATTTCTAACGTTTCTATAATATTTGATTCTCTAATCTCTGCTTAGTTTAATATTAACGTATAAAAGTATGTACAATGGGTATGCGCGGTAACATAGGCTGGTTGCGTGGTAATGTAGTACTGTTCTATTTTATCGACGGTCGGTAACGTCGGGTTTGAGTCCCCGTGGGACGTTACACCTCCCCCCTGGGGGATCTCTCGTCCTCGAGAGATTTGTATGAGGCGGGTAATAGAATAGATGATTATTTAGATATATGTATGGTTATTTATTTATGTTTATATTATAGGTTTGTAAGGGCTGGCTGCGCCTGTTCCGAATAGTGCGAGAAGTCTCCATACTCGCTTTCTGGGATCTACTTTTGGGAGACACCTATACCATTCCCAGTCTGGTTCGGGAATGTCCACTTCGAACAATTTTGGCCATTTCGGTGCTGGTATTTTGGGGATTTTAAAATCAAAATCCGGTGCCTTCGGTATTTTTATGTCCGGAGTCTTCGGAAACTCCGGTGTTGTTGGGAGAGTGTCTGGTGGTGTGGTTGGGGGAGTGTGAAGCTGTGTCTTGAATTTGGAAGGAGTTTGTTAGTTTTTGGAAAAAAATTGAAAAGGTTTTAGATATTCTACCGTTGCTTCTGGTGATCCAGGGAATGGGGTGATTAGCGAGGGAATTTCTATTATTTCCTTGAGTATCTTATCCAACTCTTCGCTTTTCTTGTTTTTATAGTGTCGACTGCCTGAGCGCTTCGGCATCTTGACGATGAATGAAGTATGGCGCAAGCGCGAGTTTGAACGGAACGTTAGGGCCTTTTATAGTGGTACCCTCTAGCGGATTTTTTTTTAAATTTTACGTTTGTAACTTTTTAGAGTATTCAACAATATACTATTTATGCTATTATTTTAGGTTATTTTAGGAGGTTATGCAATTTTTTATAGGTTATGGATTATTGAAAAAATATGTTTATTATTTAAAAAGAAGATATATATAAAACTTATGTACTAGGTGTGAGTGTTAATTACATTTTGTTTGTGTGTGTGATGTGTGTATGTAGAGTGTAATGTAAGAAAAAAATATATAAAAATGCTTAAAAATATGTGTGACTATTAATTACATGTTGTGTGTGTATGTAGAGTGTAATTGTGAAGTGTAGTGTGTTAAAAAGAATAAACAAACATTTTTTTTTTAAAAAGTTTCCTGACTGCACATCGTGCAATCGCTAGCCGGGTGAGCGATATACAATGTGCGGTGGCACAATCGGCATCTTCGCCACCGCAGTAAATTGTGCTTCGCTACTAAATGTATTCCAAGTGGTTGCTCATCAATGATCTCCACCTTTTGTGTGCACATAATACATACTATTCCACTTTTGTAATTGTAAATATCTTTTTCGTAGTACTTTTTTAAGCATATGTAATTTTCCATGGTGTTCGTTTTAATAACACTTTGTAACAATGATGAAATCCTTTGTCCGTCGTTCCTTATATAGGCTTCCTCTGCAGGTTTGCAACTTTGTATAATTAATTTCGCTTTTGTTTCGCTGGATTGCTGTGAACGCTTTTGTTTTTAATTTATTATTATTTATAAGTTTTATTTAAAAATTTTATTTTTCCATTTTATGCAGTGGTGTTTTCTTGAATTTCTTCTGGTAGATAGACCTTTTTTACTCTGTTCATATGTACGATTCTAGTTTGTTTTAAAGTTATTGCTATCTTCAGATTACTATTCCCTATGACTTCAGTAATTTGGTATGGTCCGCTATATTCGGGTCCTAGTTTTTCGCGCCTTGGATTTAATAACCAAACCCAATCTCCTGCTTCATATGTTTGAGGTTGTATCTTCCGGTCGTAGTAATGTTTTTGTCGAACTTTTGATTCTTCCAAGTTATTTCGCGCCATTTGTCGGATGTGGTGTAGTTTGTGTATTAATTCGTCGACATAGTCTGGATATGTCTTGATATTATCTGTTGGAGGTATACTTGAAGGAAGACGTGCTTTTCTACCGTAGACAAGTTCGTGAGGCGTAAATTTCGTGCCTTCATGAGTGCTTGTATTATACGAGAACATTGCTTGAGGTAACCATTGGTCCCATTGTCTTTCCTTTGATACATAATGTCTTAAATATTCAATAAGAACATGATGACTTCTTTCTAGTGATCCATTAGATTGTGGAAGGTATGCAGATGTTTGATATGGTTTGATCTGGAATGTCCTGGCTAATTTCTTCATAAGGGAGCTCATAAAATTTGGCCCTTGGTCAGTCAGAATTGCTTTAGGACTTCCGAATTTACAGATAAAATGTTCTGTAAATGCTTTGGCTACGTCCTTTGCAGTTATATTTGTTAATGGTATTGCAAGAGAGTATTTGGTTAGGTTGTCTTGAATTGTAAGTATATAACTATTTCCATTTTTTGTGAAAGGTAATGGTCCTACTATGTCCATAGAAATTTTATCAAAAGCATCCAATGGTGTGTCTGTCAATATCATAGGCTCCTTATTTTTTACTCTTACTAATTTAGTTTTCTGACATTCTAGACATGTCTTAACAAATTGTGCTATTTCATATTTCATGTTTTTCCAATAATATATGCTTCTTATTCGATGATATGTTTTAGTAATTCCTTTGTGTCCTCCTATAGGTGTTTCATGGATTTCTTTGATAATTTGCTGCATATCTTGTATGGAAGGAGTTATAAGAGTACCTTTACAAAAAATAAATTGAATGTCCTCGTTTATGAATATTAGTTCTATTAAATTTCGTAATTGCCTAAGCGAAATTTTATTTTCTTCTGCTGATATATCCACCTTTGTGGCTTGTTTAAGTATCAGGTATGTGTAGAGTGTTTTTAATGATGTATATAGATTTTCTTCTGTTGGGTAATTTGGTATGACAAGTCCAACGATTGTACGTTTTCCACTTCTTATTGTTACTGATTCTCCGAGTTTTAGTGGAAATGAAATTTTGTTAGCTCTTATATTTATTTCTTTATATAATTTTTCTCCCATTGGTCCTATTGGTTTGCCTTCTGTATTTATAAATGTTACTATGTAATCCTTTCCCATCCATAGATGATCTTCTACTTCAATATTTTGTTTTTTGACAGGTATATTGGATATTACTCTTGGTTTGCCTGTGGTATGTTGTGGAGGTGGTGTGGGTGGCACAGATAATGGCAGGGGAGTCAATGGTGGAAGAGATAATGGTGGGAGTGATAATAATGGGGATGGAGGTGGTGAAGGAGGAGTGAGTATTTTCCCTTGCTTAATTTTAATGGGAGTTATGGGAGCAGTATCTGTACTAGAATTTAATTTTTGTTTCTTCTTTTTAGGTGTATGGTGAGTACTTTTGTCTGTGCTTGACTCTGCATTAATTTTGGGAGGGTCTTTATAATTGTGTCTTGGTATTATGGTTGTTTCATCTATTTCTTCTATTAAGTCCTCTTGAGGTTTCTTAACGTAAGGCTTTTTTATTGCTTGTGTATTGTCTTGTGTTGGTTCTTGAAATGGTATTCCTTCTTGAGGAGTCTTATGTACTTGTATAGGTACCGAAATTTGGGGGGGTATATGTACTTCAACAGGTACTGTGATTTGGGGGGGGTATATGTGTTTTTATTTGAGGAGATTCTATGCTTTGTTTTTTCGTTTCTGGTTGTGATGAAGAGGTATTTCTTTTTACTTTTCGTTTTAACTGTTGTCGTTTTGTTCCTATTGCATCACTCTCGTCGTACGAGGAGTCGGAATCTGACGAACTAAGTTTATGCTGTTTATGTGGAGCTGGGTTTCCTGAGGTCGAGGCGGTTGTTTCTCTTTGTCGTGTATTAGGTTGATGAAACTGTTTTTGTTTTTTGTTCTCGTGTGAATTTGTTTCTGAATGTGCTCGCTTCGCGTTTAACGGTAATGCTATTGGATTTCTAGATAAAGCATCTGCGTTCGTATTATATTTCCCCGGCTTGTACAAAATTTTGTAATCGTATTCCGCTAGTTTGATTTTCCATCGCATTAGTCGTGATGAGGGATTTGAGAGAGTTTGTAGCCATTCTAAAGGTTTATGATCTGTTATAAGATAGAATTTTCTACCATAGATATAGGGTCTGAAATGAAATACCGCGTATAATATTGCTAAAAGTTCTCGTTCTGTCGGTGAGTAACGAGTTTCTGCGTCATTTAGAACTCGAGATGCGTAAGCTACTGGTAAGTCTTTTCCTATTTCTCCCTGACTAAGAACTGCACCTACAGCGATACCTGAGGCGTCTGTCGTTATGTTGAACGTTTTTTCAAAATCTGGATACTGTTATATGGGTTCCTTGCAGAGAGCTTCTCTTAAAGTTTCAAACGCCCTTTGTTGTTTATCTGTCCATTCAAATTTATAATCCTTTTTTGTGAGATTAGAAAGTGGTCGTGCAATTTTTGAGAAATCTTTTATAAATCTTCTGTAATATCCGCTCAGTCCTAAGAACTGTTTTACATTCTTGACAGTTGTTGGTGTTGGAAATTCTTTAACTGCTACTATTTTTCGTGGATCGGGTTTAACTCCATATTCGCCTATTATGTGTCCTAGATATGTAACCTCTTTCTTCAAAAATTCACACTTATCGGGTTGAAGGTGAAGATCTGCTTCTCTTAATCTATCCATTAATCGTTTGAATTTGGTTGCATGTTCTTTCAGAGAGCTAGCATATATGACTATGTCATCTAAATACACGAAGAGCTCTACTCCTTGAAGTACGATTAGAACTTGATCCATAAGCCTTTGGAAGGTTGCTGGTGTATTTTTAAGTCCAAACGGCATTCTACTGAATTCATAATGCCCGTATATTGTAGAAAAGGCTGTTTTATGGCGATCATCTGGATGCATAGGAATTTGGTGAAACCCGGATGCAAGATCAAATACAGAAAAATATTTTGCACTTCCTAACTGATCTAATATATCAGTTATATTTGGTAAAGGATAAGCGTCTCCAATTGTTTTTTCATTTAATTTCCTAAAATCTATTACTATCCTAGATTTTCTTATTCCTTCAGAATCTTCTTTTTTTAATACTATCCATATCGGTGAGTTATAAGGTGATAAAGAAGGTTGTAGTATTCCTTTCTCCAATAATTCTTTGGTTTGTTTTCTTACTTCTTCCTTAAATGACTGAGGATACCGATACTGTTTCGTAAAAACAGGAACATCGTTTTCCGTTATGATTTTATGGTAAGCTTTATTTGTTGCTTCCAACTTTTCTCCTGGAATGTGAAATCTATCTGCATGTTCCTTTATCAGTTCTTCAACACTGGCTCGTTCTTCTGAATTTAAATGGTCTAGCCTTAGTAGTCGTAATAACTGGTGGGTTCTATTGGTTGCCCTATATATATCTGATGATTTTTCTTCTACAGGTACTTCAATAAATGGTTCTAATTCGACCGATGGTACAGGAATTTTAATATCCTTTGTGGATGTATTTATTGCAAATAGACATGCCATGCCGTTATTATTTGACACGATTGCGTTTCCCATATGTAAATTAGGGTGAATGTTAATTTTAGGAATATATCCTGTGGTAGTCTGTGTATTGAGAACTCGTACATATATTTGACTTCTTGTTCTGGCTGGTATTGTAACCATTTCTGGATCAATGAATGGAATAGTTTCTGCTCCAATGGTTATTGCTGATCTTGTGTAGTCGATAGTTGCTCCATTAGTTTGAAAGAAATCTGTTCCCAATATTCCGTCCTGTCTGATAGGAAGGTCTTCTACGACGTGGATGATAACTTCTGTATTTAAAGTTCTTATTTTGATGTACCCTATAGTGCTAAGTAGACCGTCCGTGATGCCATTCAGATCAAATAGGGTGTCCATGAAGATTGGAATGTCGGGAGAAACAGCACATCTTTTGATTACATTTAGGTCTGATCCTGTGTCAATCATTAGTGTTGCTTGTCCCCCGTTAAACCCTATATCAGAAAGAAGGGTGCTAGGTGGTTTCCTTATTTGTTCTGTTTTGAGTCTAAGTATGGCTTGTCTACGTACCATACGGAGTTGTGCCTCTTCTTTTTCTTTTCTATCAAAGCACATCTTTTTTCTGCATTGGTCTATTGTGTGGCCTCGGAATTTGCAGTATTCGCAGGATATACTGCATCACCAAGAACCCTCAACGCTCCTACTCCGACGAAGTAATCTTCCGCAAAAGAGAATGGGATTCTGAATTACAAAAAGCTCGCGCTGCGTTAGTTAAAAGTAAACAAAGATATCAAATAGATCAATTGAGAAGAATTATAAAACCTCAAACTATATTTAAAGAAGGAGATCAAGTCTTAATTCATAACGACCATAAAAAGCATAAATTAGATTCAGAATGGTTAGGACCGTACACCATTGATAAAGTATGCACACCTTATTATCTGATTCAAGAAAAGAAAATACATGGTAACAGATTAAAACCTTACTTTCCAGGACGACAAGCACACTCATCTACCTAGCTAAAGCTAACATAGATATAAAACCTTTAGAAAATAGTGCGATATTTATCGAGAAAATCGATAAAGGATATTTATACAGCGACACAGCTAACATTATTATTGGGATAGATATTAAAGACACATTTGCTCAAATAGATAGTATCAAAGGATATAAGAATAAAATAAGTAGCTATTCCATAAGCAAAAATTATGAAGAAGAATTAGATACTTTACAACAGAGAGTTAACAATATAAAACAGTTAGCCAGATATTTAAAAACCTTAACACATAGTAGAGTCAAAAGAGGATTAATGAACTTCATTGGATCTGCATCCAAGAGTTTATTTGGAACATTAGACGAAGATGACTTAGAATTAGTAAATAAAAACATGTACAAATTATTTGATGACAATAACAAAATAAAAACAATTCTAGCCAATCAAACATGTTTAATACGAAAAATCATTAATAACGAAGGACTCAATGCACTAGAAGCATCATATGACAAAATCCTAAAAGAACAACAATATGCAAAAACTGATAGGGCACTTACTAAACTAATAATTAAAATTGATACAATAATTCAATCACTACATTTCCAAATAGATGAAATGTTAAATGTAATTATTCTTGCCAAACAAGGAATCATAAGTCCACAAATATTAAATCCAGAAGAATTTATGATGCATTATGCAAAAACAATAGATGATCGAATTTACAATACAGCAATTTCTCCGAAAACAGAACATTTCCAGTTTATAAATTATTTAAGATTTAATATCGACCGTATTGATTAAATTACTATGATTTCGGCGCAAAGTTCGGTCACTTTATACAAATTCAAAAAGTCGTTTTGCAACTATTCACTATTCTATAAAATATAGAGTTTCCGACGTTTCGGTCCAGATTTGGACCTTTATCAAGGAAAGATGTAAGTATAAGAATATTGCATGAACAATTAAATTTATTAGTCGGCGCGTTCAAATAGTAACGTCCGACACTTGAGTCGGATGGAAGATGACTAAAGTAAATACCGGGCAACACAACAAGCATCAGAAGGTGAAAACAAAAGCAAGGCTAAAACGAACCGTTGTGTAACGTCCCACGGGGACTCAAACCCGACGTTACCGACCGTCGATAAAATAGAACAGTACTACATTATCACGCAACCAGCCTATGTTACCGCGCATACCCATTGTACATACTTTTATACGTTAATATTAAACTAAGCAGAGATTAGAGAATCAAATATTATAGAAACGTTAGAAATAATTAAATATAAGTACTGTCAAAAGCATAAAACAAAATATTATATAATAAGCGAGAAAACTGCAAAATAACGAATATCGACTCACTGCGCATGCGCCAGCCCGCCAATTTTCCAGTATAAAAGGAGGCGCACGCAGCAGAGCGCTCAGTCAGGCTACATTCAAAAACACGCTCTTTAGTTGACGAATGTTTAGACCTAGAGGAAGCTTAAGTTTCAACCAGTGGGATTGAGATCGCTCCGGAAACGGTAGCGGCTGATCTCCAGCGTACAAAAGTTACTGGTGCACCTCTTTGGACTATTTCATTTGAAAACTATAGTACCTTGCTCTTACAAAGGCATTGAGATCGCTCTGGAAACGGTAGCGGCTGATGCACTTGGTAAAAGCGAGGTCTGCTGGAGCATAGAACCGAAACTCTGTCAAAAGAACGAGATCGCTCCGGAAACGGTAGCGGCTGTTCTTACTACAGACATTGCCAAGAGTCTACCAGATCGCTCCGGAAACGGTAGCGGCTGTGCTCTGCAATAAATACTTAGCCACGTAGCATATAATATAAGATAAAAAACATAAAATATATAATCGTAGTCGTAAGCAATATTATACTCGTTATTAGGAATAAGTGTTGTTTTAATAAAGTCATTGTTAAGTTTAAGTTGGATTTTACTCCTTTACTCTACCAACGAACCCCCACCTGTCCTATTCTCGAGGGACGCTGCTCTCTACTCGAGAACCTGCTAGCGTTTAGTCGTCCCCGGACAACCGAACGTTACAGTTGAATAATATGTGTGAACGTTCGAATTTCGAAAACAATACCGTTTATATAACGAATCACTTTATTGCAAATATGTCATATGCTATAACATTTGATGTTAAATAGCAATGTAATTCTACATAACTTTTAAGATATGTAAGACATAAGTATGATCATAATTGCAGAATTAATAGAGAACTACATCATAGTCATTACTTTTTTAGTAATGCTGCGTAATATTCTTGTATTTTAGGTGTTTCATACCTAAGGTTAACGCTAGGTTGTTTAATCATATGTAGTGTCTCTAGAAGAATTCTCTGATTTAGATTGATTTCTTTATCTATAATTCTTGCATTTTCAAAATCGAATCTATGATCATACTCCAATGAGTGCTTGGTTAGAGCGGTATGTTGTAAGGGAGACAAAAATATATTTCTTTTATGTTCACAAATTCGCCTTTCGAAATGTCTTGAGGTTTGACCGATATACACGTGATTGCATCCCATGCACGGAATTGAATAAATAACGTTTGAAGCTTTTGACTTAGGTAATTTGTCTTTGATTGAAGGAAACAAGTGCTTAGTATAGAGTGGTATTTTAAAAATAGTGTGTATTCCGACCTTTCTGAATATTCTTTTAATGTCGTTTGAAATGTTATTACAAAAAGGTAAAACGACAGTGTTTTTCCAACTGATAGAACCTAATTCTTTGTTTCTTTCTTCCTTCTGTTTTTCCACCAATACTGGATGGTAAACTTCAAAAATCCGTTCTTTAATAATTGCCGAAATCAGGTCTAAAGGGTATCCGTTACGTTTTAACGTATTTTTCAGAAGGAGCAAATTATTTGGTCGGAATTCCGGTTCAGAAAGCAAAACAGCCCGATCTACTAATCCTTTAATCAAACCTATTTTATGTTGCATGGGATGAGCAGAGTGGAAATTAATGTATCTTCCCGACCAACTAGGTTTATGGTACCAGCTTGTAATAAGTTTATTGTTTGATCTGATAACTATTGTATCTCGAAAGCTGAGACAAGAATCATTTTCAATTTCATGAGTGAATTGGAGTCTATCATGAAAACTGTTAAATGCATCCAGTAGTGTTTGTAAATCCTCAGGACTAAGACAAGTAATGATATCATCAACGTATCTTTTATAAAAAATAAGTTGAAAAGGTACCTTTGAAAGGGAAACGGACTGCAATCTCTCCATTACAATGTTGGCAATTACCGGGGAAATAGGGGACCCCATAGCTGTTCCAAACACTTGTTTATCGTAAACTCCATTAAAAGAGAAGACATTAGAATCCAATACAAACTTCACGGCTTGGAGAAATTCGTTTTGACAGATATTGGTGTGTATCTTAATTTCGTCCCAACGATGATGTAATACCTGTATGACTAGGTCAGTAGGAATATTAGTAAAAAGAGACACAACGTCTAAAGATACCAATCTTAGCGATTCGTCATTAACATGAACATTTCTAATTTCCTTACAGAATTGCCAGCTGTAAATTTTATGGTAGGGAGATTTTTCTACTATATTAGAAAGAATATTTGCTAAAAAACTTGATAATGGAAGAAACGATAATCCTCCAAGACAGATTCTCTTTATGTGTTTTAGGCAATGCATAAGCTCTAGGAACAACTGCATTATAGGTCTTTAAGTGTTTACCTAATGTTTCACTTAATTGCTTCTTTTTACATAAGTTGGAAATAATTGAATTCGCCTCCCTCTCAAACGTACAAGTATATTCGTATTTGCTAACAATGTATGTGGTAGTGTCATTCAACAATTTGAGTACTTCAGAGTTATAAAATTGTTTATCTACTACTACTGTAGTGTTACCTTTATCTGACTTTAAAACTAATAAGTTGTTATTTCTTTTAAAAAACTGTCTAGTTTCATTAATTTCAGCTTCAGACAATAGCATAGAAAAAGGTTTGGTTAAATTGCTGGTGTAATTCAATATTTTATTAATGATTCTAATTCTGGTTGATGTTTGAATGTCATCATCCATGATTTTCATTAAGCCAGACTCAACAGATGCAATAAATTTTGGAGAGGTAATAAACTTCTTTTGTACATTGAGAGCGTGTTTGGGCACTAAGATTAATAATTTTTTAACATTTTTTGGAATTTCAATATCAGAAAGATTTTTTAACCATTTGTTATTATTGGTCTCAGAAGTCGGATTTTCGACATTCTCAAAATGATCATAGATTCGATTTTGAAAATGCAAGAATTATAGATAAAGGAATCAATCTAAATCAGAGAATTCTTCTAGAGACACTACATACGATTAAACAACCTAGCGTTAACCTTAGGTATGAAACCCTTAAAATACAAGAATATTACGCAACATTACTAAAAAAGTAATGACTATGATGTAGTTCTCTATTAATTCTGCAATTATGATCATACTTATGTCTTACATATCTTAAAAGTTATGTAAAATTACATTGCTATTTAACATCAAATGTTATTGCATATGACATATTTGCAATAAAGTGATTCGTTATATAAACGGTATTGTTTTCGAAATTCAAACGTTCACACATATTATTCAACGGTTCGTTTTAGCCTTGCTTTTGTTTTCACCTTCTCATGCTTGTTGTGTTGCCCGGTATTTACTTTAGTCATCTTCCATCCGACTCAAGTGTCGGACGTTACTATTTGAACGCGCCGACTAATAAATTTAATTGTTCATGCAATATTCTTATACTTACATCTTTCCTTGATAAAGGTCCAAATCTGGACCGAAACGTCGGAAACTCTATATTGTTGCGAGCACCCTATGGATAAAATCCATGGCCCGATGATGCTCGCGACGAAGACAAGAGACAGCGAGAAGAAGGCGATCTGATCGATCGCCTGTCAAGCTGTGACTTGAGATACAGACGCCATTGCGAGCAGACGTAGTCCCGAACACCTCTACCTGATTAATTACTGTTATTTAATTACTATTATCCTTGTTGATGTTCACGTTCTGTTATTACACATTAAACTTATATTATGTCAACGCGAAAACGTAACATTGGTGTCAGAAGTGGGATGCCCACTCGAAGTGGGATGCCCACTCGCGCATCCGCGGCCTCCGCGAAGCCTTCTCCTGCAGCGACGGACCCTTCTATACAAGAGCTGTTCACCTCCCTCCAGTTTGGCATCACGGAACAGATTCGGGAGTTACGGAGGGACAACGAGACCCGCTGGCAGAGGGAAGACCGGCGCAGGGAAGAAAAAGAAGCCGCAGACCGACAAACCCAGGCGGTTCTCGAGGCCCGGATGACAGAAATGGAAAATCGCATCCAGGTCGTAGTCTCCTTGTTACAGGGTGCCCGCGGCTCGGTTGACAGCGGCACGAATACTCGGGGTGGGGAGACAGTCGCCAATGTACATAACGATACACATAATAATGTAAATAGCGATGTACATAATGGTGTAAATAGTGATGTAAATAGTGTTCCCCCGGCGCATGTCACCACACCCGCCGTTGCGCCTGCCGCTGTCTCCTTTTCGGAACCACACGTACTCCGCTTGGGGTACGCTGTGAAACCGACAGTTTTTGATGGGAAAAATTCGTGGGAAGAGTACAGGGTACAATTTGACACGATCGCGCGCGCGAATGGTTCGAATGACCAAAAAAAGGCTACAGCCTTGATTGCTGCCCTCGGGGGCACGGCAAGGAGCGTCCTTACGACGCTCTCCGCTGCCCAATGCGAGAACTTCGCGGAATTGGTTTCCGCGCTAGAATTCCGCTACGAGGCGAAAAACCTATCGAATTTGAACTATGTACTCTTCCAGAGCCATAGGCAACGAAGAGATGAGAGCATCTCCTCGCTCGCCACAAAAATAGAACGATTAGCGCAGTCCGCTTTCGCCGAGTGCCCGGCAGAAACCCGCGACAAACTTGCCGCGTCCCAATTCGTAACGGCATTGTCGAGCTCGGTTACGCAGCGGGAACTGCGACTCAGCGGTTTTACATCTTTACGGGCCGCCGTGACCAGGGCCCTCGAGATCGAGGCCGTCGAGAGAATGTCTCGCAGCCCCGCGGGCGAGTCACGAGAGAAGTACTCGGAAAAACGGAAAGGTAAACCCTCCAACACGTTTGAAAGGTACCCGGCCAAGAAGCGGAGGTCCGAACAACCCGAGGATCGAACGGGCTACACAGAGAAGACCTGCTGGCAGTGTGGAAAGACCGGACATCTCCAGAAGGACTGCTTCGGAAGGAGAAATTGAGAAGAACAACACCAAGAGAAGGAGCGAAGAGAGGCCGTTGGACAGTGATAGCTGGGCTCAACTGATTTGGGGGAAGCACCGGTCGACAACACCCAGAACCAGACTAATGCTGTCGTGTGAGCGTGCGGATCTGCTGCAACGAACAGGCGCCGGAAGTGCGCAGAGTTGCAGAGCTGTGACGAAGGGCGAGGGCGAATATCGTCACGGCATAACTGAGTACGAAGACGCGACGGAGGGAGTTCGAGGGCGAATACCGTTGCGGGATAGCTGAGTACGAAGTTGCGGCGGAGGGAGTTCGAGGACGAATACCGTCGAGAGATCCACGAAGCGCTGCGACGGAGGGAGTTCCAGGGCGAATACCGTCGCGGAGTCGGCGACCCATATAAGAGAGAGCCCAGGGTGATGAGTCCGGTGTACACCTGGAGCGTTAGTTCGAAGACGAAGTCCTGGAGTGAAGAGCCAACCACCAACACTCAGGATTCGAAGAGTGAAAGGGAAGTGCCCAAAACTGCAGTCCGACTGGGAAGGACCCTATACGGTGGTGGACAGGATCAATGACGTCGTCTACAGGATCCAACGATCACGCAGGAAGAAGTGCAAGGTGGTCCACGTGCGCCGCCTTGCGAAGTACGAAGGACAACTGCAAGAGGAGTGAAAATGTCGCTGGACCACCACTGGACTCAAGAAAGAAGATTAGACTAAGCTAATCTGGTGGACTGGGCTGCGGAGGCTGCCTTCGTAGCCCGGCCCCCCTTTTTTTGAGTCTGTTTCAGGGAACACGATACCCCACGACGAGGGACAAGGTGTCGGGGAACTACCATCGCGGTCGGGATACGCGCTCCCGAATTCCCCGAATGTGCCACAATAGCGTGGCAGTCCGCAGCGGGGTACGGACATACGTGAAAGCGCCCCGCTAGCCCCCTGGAGGAGACCCTGCGAGCCCCTGGCACGGCCAGGATGGAGGATCTCGCGGGGTACCCAGGAAAAAGAAGGAGCGAGGGTGGACAGCAGGAGGGAAATGGCATCCCCAATCACCAGACGGACAAGCGCTGCTTGGATCGGCTGGAGGGGATGTCGCGGAAACGGGAGCGCTGACCGGACGCACAGGACGGTCCCCTGGAACAACACCAGAGGCCAAGAAGAGGAATGGGGCCATCACGAAGCCAAGGATTGGAGAAAAGAAAAAGAGAAGACGGCCAGGGCTGGCGAGGCGGGTGGCTGGGTTGGAGGTTGGGCCGCTTGCGTGCTTGTGACTAGCTGCAACCCTCTGCTTGCGTGCTCGGCCTTCCTTTCCGGCTTTCCGACTCGTACGGCCCCAACGAGCTGCCTTCGGTTCCCGTCTAATAAGAGCGACGTTTCTTTTACAAGGAAATTCTGGAAAACTGGACTACTGGAAGAAAGTCGAGAACGAACCAGGACGAAACGCCGGAGCGGCCAGATCGCAAGGGACGACGAACGGAGCGGAACCGCCCAGGGAAGTTCCGGAACGTCGCGGGATTCCACCGTTGGAGCTCCAGAGGAACGTCGTCGCTGGACTTCCGCCGAGGGAACGCAGGGAACTAGTCGTCAGACCATAAAAAGGACCGGACCTCTCGCCAGTCTCTACCCAAGAAGAAGATGCGCCGTCAAAGAAAACGAAGCCCATACAAGAAAGAAGTACGCAAGTCCGAAAACGCAAGGAGCCATGTACCCACGCCTTGCCCAGGGTTTTTGGGGTGGTTTTTCCCCTGGGCGTGAAGGTGAATGCCGAGACGACGGACGGAAGAGGCCACGTAGCGTTCTTCCTACTCTTCCGGACCAGGGTACGGTTACAGACAGAGGAGAAGTTACAGCGGTCGGGACGACCGCTTCTCGAGAGGGGGGAGCAGTGTTGCGAGCACCCTATGGATGGAATCCATGGCCCGCTGGTGCTCACGACGAAGACAAGGGACAGTGAGAAGAAGGCGATCTGATCGATCGCCTGTCAAGCTGTGACTTGAGATACAGACGCCATTGCGAACAGACGTAGTCCCGAACACCTCTATCTGATTAATTACTGTTATTTAATTACTGTTATCCTTGTTGATGTTCACATTCTGTTATTACACATTAAAGTTATATAATGTCTACGCGAAAACGTAACAATATTTTATGTTTTTGTGTTTTTTATCTTATATTATATGCTACGTGGCTAAGTATTTATTGCAGAGCACAGCCGCTACCGTTTCC
Organism: Andrena marginata; assembly: GCA_963932335.1. Classification (NCBI taxonomy): domain Eukaryota; kingdom Metazoa; phylum Arthropoda; class Insecta; order Hymenoptera; family Andrenidae; genus Andrena; species Andrena marginata. Next base: position 15,289,754 of record OZ010664.1, read on the forward strand.
GGAGCGATCTGGTAGACTCTTGGCAATGTCTGTAGTAAGAACAGCCGCTATCGTTTCCGGAGCGATCTCGTTCTTTTGACAGAGTTTCGGTTCTATGCTCCAGCAGACCTCGCTTTTACCAAGTGCATCAGCCGCTACCGTTTCCAGAGCGATCTCAATGCCTTTGTAAGAGCAAGGTACTATAGTTTTCAAATGAAATAGTCCAAAGAGGTGCACCAGTAACTTTTGTACGCTGGAGATCAGCCGCTACCGTTTCCGGAGCGATCTCAATCCCACTGGTTGAAACTTAAGCTTCCTCTAGGTCTAAACATTCGTCAACTAAAGAGCGTGTTTTTGAATGTAGCCTGACTGAGCGCTCTGCTGCGTGCGCCTCCTTTTATACTGGAAAATTGGCGGGCTGGCGCATGCGCAGTGAGTCGATATTCGTTATTTTGCAGTTTTCTCGCTTATTATATAATATTTTGTTTTATGCTTTTGACAGTACTTATATTTAATTATTTCTAACGTTTCTATAATATTTGATTCTCTAATCTCTGCTTAGTTTAATATTAACGTATAAAAGTATGTACAATGGGTATGCGCGGTAACATAGGCTGGTTGCGTGGTAATGTAGTACTGTTCTATTTTATCGACGGTCGGTAACGTCGGGTTTGAGTCCCCGTGGGACGTTACACCTCCCCCCTGGGGGATCTCTCGTCCTCGAGAGATTTGTATGAGGCGGGTAATAGAATAGATGATTATTTAGATATATGTATGGTTATTTATTTATGTTTATATTATAGGTTTGTAAGGGCTGGCTGCGCCTGTTCCGAATAGTGCGAGAAGTCTCCATACTCGCTTTCTGGGATCTACTTTTGGGAGACACCTATACCATTCCCAGTCTGGTTCGGGAATGTCCACTTCGAACAATTTTGGCCATTTCGGTGCTGGTATTTTGGGGATTTTAAAATCAAAATCCGGTGCCTTCGGTATTTTTATGTCCGGAGTCTTCGGAAACTCCGGTGTTGTTGGGAGAGTGTCTGGTGGTGTGGTTGGGGGAGTGTGAAGCTGTGTCTTGAATTTGGAAGGAGTTTGTTAGTTTTTGGAAAAAAATTGAAAAGGTTTTAGATATTCTACCGTTGCTTCTGGTGATCCAGGGAATGGGGTGATTAGCGAGGGAATTTCTATTATTTCCTTGAGTATCTTATCCAACTCTTCGCTTTTCTTGTTTTTATAGTGTCGACTGCCTGAGCGCTTCGGCATCTTGACGATGAATGAAGTATGGCGCAAGCGCGAGTTTGAACGGAACGTTAGGGCCTTTTATAGTGGTACCCTCTAGCGGATTTTTTTTTAAATTTTACGTTTGTAACTTTTTAGAGTATTCAACAATATACTATTTATGCTATTATTTTAGGTTATTTTAGGAGGTTATGCAATTTTTTATAGGTTATGGATTATTGAAAAAATATGTTTATTATTTAAAAAGAAGATATATATAAAACTTATGTACTAGGTGTGAGTGTTAATTACATTTTGTTTGTGTGTGTGATGTGTGTATGTAGAGTGTAATGTAAGAAAAAAATATATAAAAATGCTTAAAAATATGTGTGACTATTAATTACATGTTGTGTGTGTATGTAGAGTGTAATTGTGAAGTGTAGTGTGTTAAAAAGAATAAACAAACATTTTTTTTTTAAAAAGTTTCCTGACTGCACATCGTGCAATCGCTAGCCGGGTGAGCGATATACAATGTGCGGTGGCACAATCGGCATCTTCGCCACCGCAGTAAATTGTGCTTCGCTACTAAATGTATTCCAAGTGGTTGCTCATCAATGATCTCCACCTTTTGTGTGCACATAATACATACTATTCCACTTTTGTAATTGTAAATATCTTTTTCGTAGTACTTTTTTAAGCATATGTAATTTTCCATGGTGTTCGTTTTAATAACACTTTGTAACAATGATGAAATCCTTTGTCCGTCGTTCCTTATATAGGCTTCCTCTGCAGGTTTGCAACTTTGTATAATTAATTTCGCTTTTGTTTCGCTGGATTGCTGTGAACGCTTTTGTTTTTAATTTATTATTATTTATAAGTTTTATTTAAAAATTTTATTTTTCCATTTTATGCAGTGGTGTTTTCTTGAATTTCTTCTGGTAGATAGACCTTTTTTACTCTGTTCATATGTACGATTCTAGTTTGTTTTAAAGTTATTGCTATCTTCAGATTACTATTCCCTATGACTTCAGTAATTTGGTATGGTCCGCTATATTCGGGTCCTAGTTTTTCGCGCCTTGGATTTAATAACCAAACCCAATCTCCTGCTTCATATGTTTGAGGTTGTATCTTCCGGTCGTAGTAATGTTTTTGTCGAACTTTTGATTCTTCCAAGTTATTTCGCGCCATTTGTCGGATGTGGTGTAGTTTGTGTATTAATTCGTCGACATAGTCTGGATATGTCTTGATATTATCTGTTGGAGGTATACTTGAAGGAAGACGTGCTTTTCTACCGTAGACAAGTTCGTGAGGCGTAAATTTCGTGCCTTCATGAGTGCTTGTATTATACGAGAACATTGCTTGAGGTAACCATTGGTCCCATTGTCTTTCCTTTGATACATAATGTCTTAAATATTCAATAAGAACATGATGACTTCTTTCTAGTGATCCATTAGATTGTGGAAGGTATGCAGATGTTTGATATGGTTTGATCTGGAATGTCCTGGCTAATTTCTTCATAAGGGAGCTCATAAAATTTGGCCCTTGGTCAGTCAGAATTGCTTTAGGACTTCCGAATTTACAGATAAAATGTTCTGTAAATGCTTTGGCTACGTCCTTTGCAGTTATATTTGTTAATGGTATTGCAAGAGAGTATTTGGTTAGGTTGTCTTGAATTGTAAGTATATAACTATTTCCATTTTTTGTGAAAGGTAATGGTCCTACTATGTCCATAGAAATTTTATCAAAAGCATCCAATGGTGTGTCTGTCAATATCATAGGCTCCTTATTTTTTACTCTTACTAATTTAGTTTTCTGACATTCTAGACATGTCTTAACAAATTGTGCTATTTCATATTTCATGTTTTTCCAATAATATATGCTTCTTATTCGATGATATGTTTTAGTAATTCCTTTGTGTCCTCCTATAGGTGTTTCATGGATTTCTTTGATAATTTGCTGCATATCTTGTATGGAAGGAGTTATAAGAGTACCTTTACAAAAAATAAATTGAATGTCCTCGTTTATGAATATTAGTTCTATTAAATTTCGTAATTGCCTAAGCGAAATTTTATTTTCTTCTGCTGATATATCCACCTTTGTGGCTTGTTTAAGTATCAGGTATGTGTAGAGTGTTTTTAATGATGTATATAGATTTTCTTCTGTTGGGTAATTTGGTATGACAAGTCCAACGATTGTACGTTTTCCACTTCTTATTGTTACTGATTCTCCGAGTTTTAGTGGAAATGAAATTTTGTTAGCTCTTATATTTATTTCTTTATATAATTTTTCTCCCATTGGTCCTATTGGTTTGCCTTCTGTATTTATAAATGTTACTATGTAATCCTTTCCCATCCATAGATGATCTTCTACTTCAATATTTTGTTTTTTGACAGGTATATTGGATATTACTCTTGGTTTGCCTGTGGTATGTTGTGGAGGTGGTGTGGGTGGCACAGATAATGGCAGGGGAGTCAATGGTGGAAGAGATAATGGTGGGAGTGATAATAATGGGGATGGAGGTGGTGAAGGAGGAGTGAGTATTTTCCCTTGCTTAATTTTAATGGGAGTTATGGGAGCAGTATCTGTACTAGAATTTAATTTTTGTTTCTTCTTTTTAGGTGTATGGTGAGTACTTTTGTCTGTGCTTGACTCTGCATTAATTTTGGGAGGGTCTTTATAATTGTGTCTTGGTATTATGGTTGTTTCATCTATTTCTTCTATTAAGTCCTCTTGAGGTTTCTTAACGTAAGGCTTTTTTATTGCTTGTGTATTGTCTTGTGTTGGTTCTTGAAATGGTATTCCTTCTTGAGGAGTCTTATGTACTTGTATAGGTACCGAAATTTGGGGGGGTATATGTACTTCAACAGGTACTGTGATTTGGGGGGGTATATGTGTTTTTATTTGAGGAGATTCTATGCTTTGTTTTTTCGTTTCTGGTTGTGATGAAGAGGTATTTCTTTTTACTTTTCGTTTTAACTGTTGTCGTTTTGTTCCTATTGCATCACTCTCGTCGTACGAGGAGTCGGAATCTGACGAACTAAGTTTATGCTGTTTATGTGGAGCTGGGTTTCCTGAGGTCGAGGCGGTTGTTTCTCTTTGTCGTGTATTAGGTTGATGAAACTGTTTTTGTTTTTTGTTCTCGTGTGAATTTGTTTCTGAATGTGCTCGCTTCGCATTTAACGGTAATGCTATTGGATTTCTAGATAAAGCATCTGCGTTCGTATTATATTTCCCCGGCTTGTACAAAATTTTGTAATCGTATTCCGCTAATTTGATTTTCCATCGCATTAGTCGTGATGTTGGATTTGAGAGAGTTTGTAGCCATTCTAAAGGTTTATGATCTGTTATAAGATATAATTTTCTACCATAGATATAGGGTCTGAAATGAAATACCGCGTATAATATTGCTAAAAGTTCTCGTTCTGTTGGTGAGTAACGAGTTTCTGCGTCATTTAGAACTCAAGATGCGTAAGCTACTGGTAAGTCTTTTCCTATTTCTCCCTGACTAAGAACTGCACCTACAGCGATACCTGAGGCGTCTGTCGTTATGTTGAATGTTCTTTCAAAATCTGGATACTGTAATATGGGTTCCTTGCAGAGAGCTTCCCTTAAAGTTTCGAATGCCTTTTGTTGTTTGTCCGTCCATTCGAATTTATAATCCTTTTTGGTGAGATTGGAAAGTGGTCGTGCAATTTTTGAGAAATCTTTTATAAATCTTCTGTAATATCCGCTCAGTCCTAAGAACTGTTTTACATTCTTGACAGTTGTTGGTGTTGGAAATTCTTTAACTGCTACTATTTTTCGTGGATCGGGTTTAACTCCATATTCGCCTATTATGTGTCCTAGATATGTAACTTCTTTCTTCAAAAATTCACACTTATCGGGTTGAAGGTGAAGATCTGCTTCTCTTAATCTATCCATTAATCGTTTGAATTTTGTTGCATGTTCCTTCAGAGAGCTAGCATATATGACTATGTCATCTAAATACACGAAGAGCTCTACTCCTTGAAGTCCGGTTACAACTTGATCCATAAGCCTTTGGAAGGTTGCTGGTGCATTTTTAAGTCCAAACGGCATTCTATTGAATTCACAATGCCCGTATATTGTAGAAAAGGCTGTTTTATGGCGATCATCTGGATGCATAGGAATTTGGTGAAACCCGGATGCAAGATCAAATACAGAAAAATATTTTGCACTTCCTAACTGATCTAATATATCAGTTATATTTGGTAAAGGATAAGCGTCTCCAATTGTTTTTTCATTTAATTTTCTAAAGTCTATTACTATCCTAGGTTTTCTTATTCCTTCAGAATCTTCTTTTTTTAATACTATCCATATCGGTGAATTATAAGGAGATAAAGAAGGTTGTATTATTCCTTTCTCTAATAATTCTTTGGTTTGTTTTCTTACTTCTTCCTTAAATGACTGAGGATACTGATACTGTTTCGTAAAAACAGGAACATCGTTTTCCGTTATGATTTTATGGTAAGCTTTATTTGTTGCTTCCAACTTTTCTCCCGGAATGTGAAATCCATCTGCATGTTCCTTTATCAGTTCTTCAACACTGGCTCGTTCTTCTGAATTTAAATGGTCTAGCCTTAGTAGTCGTAATAACTGGTGGGTTCTATTGGTTGCCCTATATATATCTGATGATTTTTCTTCTACAGGTACTTCAATAAATGGTTCTAATTCGACCGATGGTACAGGAATTTTAATATCCTTTGTGGATGTATTTATTGCAAATAGACATGCCATGCCGTTATTATTTGACACGATTGCGTTTCCCATATGTAAATTAGGGTGAATGTTAATTTTAGGAATATATCCTGTGCTAGTCTGTGTATTGAGAACTCGTACATATATTTGACTTCTTGTTCTGGCTGGTATTGTAACCATTTCTGGATCAATGAATGGAATAGTTTCTGCTTCAATGGTTATTGCTGATCTTGTGTAGTCGATAGTTGCTCCATTAGTTTGAAAGAAATCTGTTCCTAATATTCCGTCCTGTCTGATAGGAAGGTCTTCTACGACGTGGATGATAACTTCTGTATTTAAAGTTCTTATTTTGATGTACCCTATAGTGCTAAGTAGACCGTCCGTGATGCCATTCAGATCAAATAGGGTGTCCATGAAGATTGGAATGTCGGGAGAAACAGCACATCTTTTGATTACATTTAGGTCTGATCCTGTGTCAATCATTAGTGTTGCTTGTCCCCCGTTAAACCCTATATCAGAAAGAAGGGTGCTAGGTGGTTTCCTTATTTGTTCTGTTTTGAGTCTAAGTATGGCTTGTCTACGTACCATACGGGTTTGTGCCTCTTCTTTTTCTTTTCTATCAAAGTACATCTTTTTTCTGCATTGGTCTATTATGTGGCCTCGGAATTTGCAGTATTCGCAGGATATACTATCGTAAGCTCTGTTTCTACATTCTTGCACCGTATGTCCTGGTCTCCGACAATAATCACAATATGTGTTGGATTGAGGAGTTCTATTCGTGTAACTTTGACTTCTACAATCTTGCGTCGTGTGACCCGTTCTTCGGCAGTTGCCACAATATTCGTTGGACTGAGGGGCTCTGTTGGCTTGGCTCCTGCAATCTTGCGTCATGTGACCTGCTCGTCGGCAGTTGCTACAATATTCGTTGGGTCTTGCATTGTAACTTCGACGTCTACAATCTTGTGTCATGTAACCTGGCTTTCGGCAAAAGTCACAGAATGTATCGCTCTGATTCTTGTTTAGGTTCCTACATTCTTGTATAGTATGTCCTGTTCTTTTACAATGTTGACAAGTTTTTTGTTGCCAGTCAGTGCGTGAAACTTGCTGACTACTGCAGGTGGTGACGTCATGGCCGTATCCGAGGCAGTTTATACATTGATTAGCTTGAGATACTCCTGTTGTTATTTTTGTTCTTATTTGATACTCGTTGTATTCTGCTGCTGCTTTAATGGCGACGTTGATAGCGCGATCAAGACTGGTGTAGGTGCATTCATGTATTCTATTGTATATTTCGATCTTTAAACCCGTTAGAAAGGCTTTAACAGCATTTTGTTCCGCGTTTATATTAAATTGAGCTTCATGCCCAGGTACTTCTATAGTGTTACAATGTCTGATTTGTAGAAGTAAATTAGATACGCGGCTGCTATAGTCTACTGTTGTTTCGTTTGGTAGTTGCGCGATTTTTGATAATTCGCCGTATAATTGGATTGATGTGTGTAATGGAGCGAAACGTGAGCTTAGTACAGAAATGAGGTCGCTGATTGTATTATATTCTCCGCTTAAAACTACTCTCGAAGCTTGTCCGTAAAGCTTATTTTTTATGAGTTGAACTAATCCATATTCTGCATTAGGATTTACCATGCGTCGTGCATGTCTACAACTTTTAACAAATTGATGTAGTGGTATATTTCTACCATCGAAAGAACGTACTGTATCGGCTGTATCGCGTAAACTAATGTGTGGTAAATGAGGATATACATTCGTAGCTGTATTCATATTAATTTGAGGATTTCAATTTCCTGGAATGTTGTCATTTTCAATAGTTTCTGACGTTTCTGGAGTGTCTATATTTCCTGGAGTTCTTTGAGTCTCCGTATTAATTGCTAAATTAGCCATTGCTTCTCCAAGTGTGTTAGGCATTGTGAAGTTTTAAGTCTCTATAGAATTTAAGAAAAAATTTTCTAAGAAAATACTCACTTTTGGATTTATTTTACTAAGCGAAACTATCCTTCTCAACGAGATATCCCACCGCTGTCACCAAAAATATATCCAACCTGTAACGTTCGGTTGTCCGGGGACGACTAGACGCTAGCAGGTTCTCGAGTAGAGAGTGGCGTCCCTCGAGAATAGGATAGGTGGGGGTTCGTTGGTAGAGTAAAGGAGTAAAATCCAACTTAAACTTAACAATGACTTTATTAAAACAACACTTATTCCTAATAACGAGTATAATATTGCTTACGACTACGATTATATATTTTATGTTTTTGTGTTTTTTATCTTATATTATATGCTACGTGGCTAAGTATTTATTGCAGAGCACAGCCGCTACCGTTTCCGGAGCGATCTGGTAGACTCTTGGCAATGTCTGTAGTAAGAACAGCCGCTACCGTTTCCGGAGCGATCTCGTTCTTTTGACAGAGTTTCGGTTCTATGCTCCAGCAGACCTCGCTTTTACCAAGTGCATCAGCCGCTACCGTTTCCAGAGCGATCTCAATGCCTTTGTAAGAGCAAGGTACTATAGTTTTCAAATGAAATAGTCCAAAGAGGTGCACCAGTAACTTTTGTACGCTGGAGATCAGCCGCTACCGTTTCCGGAGCGATCTCAATCCCACTGGTTGAAACTTAAGCTTCCTCTAGGTCTAAACATTCGTCAACTAAAGAGCGTGTTTTTGAATGTAGCCTGACTGAGCGCTCTGCTGCGTGCGCCTCCTTTTATACTGGAAAATTGGCGGGCTGGCGCATGCGCAGTGAGTCGATATTCGTTATTTTGCAGTTTTCTCGCTTATTATATAATATTTTGTTTTATGCTTTTGACAGTACTTATATTTAATTATTTCTAACGTTTCTATAATATTTGATTCTCTAATCTCTGCTTAGTTTAATATTAACGTATAAAAGTATGTACAATGGGTATGCGCGGTAACATAGGCTGGTTGCGTGATAATGTAGTACTGTTCTATTTTATCGACGGTCGGTAACGTCGGGTTTGAGTCCCCGTGGGACGTTACACAACGGTTCGTTTTAGCCTTGCTTTTGTTTTCACCTTCTGATGCTTGTTGTGTTGCCCGGTATTTACTTTAGTCATCTTCCATCCGACTCAAGTGTCGGACGTTACTATTTGAACGCGCCGACTAATAAATTTAATTGTTCATGCAATATTCTTATACTTACATCTTTCCTTGATAAAGGTCCAAATCTGGACCGAAACGTCGGAAACTCTATATTTTATAGAATAGTGAATAGTTGCAAAACGACTTTTTGAATTTGTATAAAGTGACCGAACTTTGCGCCGAAATCATAGTAATTTAATCAATACGGTCGATATTAAATCTTAAATAATTTATAAACTGGAAATGTTCTGTTTTCGGAGAAATTGCTGTATTGTAAATTCGATCATCTATTGTTTTTGCATAATGCATCATAAATTCTTCTGGATTTAATATTTGTGGACTTATGATTCCTTGTTTGGCAAGAATAATTACATTTAACATTTCATCTATTTGGAAATGTAGTGATTGAATTATTGTATCAATTTTAATTATTAGTTTAGTAAGTGCCCTATCAGTTTTTGCATATTGTTGTTCTTTTAGGATTTTGTCATATGATGCTTCTAGTGCATTGAGTCCTTCGTTATTAATGATTTTTCGTATTAAACATGTTTGATTGGCTAGAATTGTTTTTATTTTGTTATTGTCATCAAATAATTTGTACATGTTTTTATTTACTAATTCTAAGTCATCTTCGTCTAATGTTCCAAATAAACTCTTGGATGCAGATCCAATGAAGTTCATTAATCCTCTTTTGACTCTACTATGTGTTAAGGTTTTTAAATATCTGGCTAACTGTTTTATATTGTTAACTCTCTGTTGTAAAGTATCTAATTCTTCTTCATAATTTTTGCTTATGGAATAGCTACTTATTTTATTCTTATATCCTTTGATACTATCTATTTGAGCAAATGTGTCTTTAATATCTATCCCAATAATAATGTTAGCTGTGTCGCTGTATAAATATCCTTTATCGATTTTCTCGATAAATATCGCACTATTTTCTAAAGGTTTTATATCTATGTTAGCTTTAGCTAGGTAGATGAGTGTGCTTGTCGTCCTGGAAAGTAAGGTTTTAATCTGTTACCATGTATTTTCTTTTCTTGAATCAGATAATAAGGTGTGCATACTTTATCAATGGTGTACGGTCCTAACCATTCTGAATCTAATTTATGCTTTTTATGGTCGTTATGAATTAAGACTTGATCTCCTTCTTTAAATATAGTTTGAGGTTTTATAATTCTTCTCAATTGATCTATTTGATATCTTTGTTTACTTTTAACTAACGCAGCGCGAGCTTTTTGTAATTCAGAATCCCATTCTCTTTTGCGGAAGATTACTTCGTCGGAGTAGGAGCGTTGAGGGTTCTTGGTGATGCAGTATATCCTGCGAATACTGCAAATTCCGAGGCCACACAATAGACCAATGCAGAAAAAGATGTGCTTTGATAGAAAAGAAAAAGAAGAGGCACAACTCCGTATGGTACGTAGACAAGCCATACTTAGACTCAAAACAGAACAAATAAGGAAACCACCTAGCACCCTTCTTTCTGATATAGGGTTTAACGGGGGACAAGCAACACTAATGATTGACACAGGATCAGACCTAAATGTAATCAAAAGATGTGCTGTTTCTCCCGACATTCCAATCTTCATGGACACCCTATTTGATCTGAATGGCATCACGGACGGTCTACTTAGCACTATAGGGTACATCAAAATAAGAACTTTAAATACAGAAGTTATCATCCACGTCGTAGAAGACCTTCCTATCAGACAGGACGGAATATTGGGAACAGATTTCTTTCAAACTAATGGAGCAACTATCGACTACACAAGATCAGCAATAACCATTGGAGCAGAAACTATTCCATTCATTGATCCAGAAATGGTTACAATACCAGCCAGAACAAGAAGTCAAATATATGTACGAGTTCTCAATACACAGACTACCACAGGATATATTCCTAAAATTAACATTCACCCTAATTTACATATGGGAAACGCAATCGTGTCAAATAATAACGGCATGGCATGTCTATTTGCAATAAATACATCCACAAAGGATATTAAAATTCCTGTACCATCGGTCGAATTAGAACCATTTATTGAAGTACCTGTAGAAGAAAAATCATCAGATATATATAGGGCAACCAATAGAACCCACCAGTTATTACGACTACTAAGGCTAGACCATTTAAATTCAGAAGAACGAGCCAGTGTTGAAGAACTGATAAAGGAACATGCAGATAGATTTCACATTCCAGGAGAAAAGTTGGAAGCAACAAATAAAGCTTACCATAAAATCATAACGGAAAACGATGTTCCTGTTTTTACGAAACAGTATCGGTATCCTCAGTCATTTAAGGAAGAAGTAAGAAAACAAACCAAAGAATTATTGGAGAAAGGAATACTACAACCTTCTTTATCACCTTATAACTCACCGATATGGATAGTATTAAAAAAAGAAGATTCTGAAGGAATAAGAAAATCTAGGATAGTAATAGATTTTAGGAAATTAAATGAAAAAACAATTGGAGACGCTTATCCTTTACCAAATATAACTGATATATTAGATCAGTTAGGAAGTGCAAAATATTTTTCTGTATTTGATCTTGCATCCGGGTTTCACCAAATTCCTATGCATCCAGATGATCGCCATAAAACAGCCTTTTCTACAATATACGGGCATTATGAATTCAGTAGAATGCCGTTTGGACTTAAAAATACACCAGCAACCTTCCAAAGGCTTATGGATCAAGTTCTAATCGTACTTCAAGGAGTAGAGCTCTTCGTGTATTTAGATGACATAGTCATATATGCTAGCTCTCTGAAAGAACATGCAACCAAATTCAAACGATTAATGGATAGATTAAGAGAAGCAGATCTTCACCTTCAACCCGATAAGTGTGAATTTTTGAAGAAAGAGGTTACATATCTAGGACACATAATAGGCGAATATGGAGTTAAACCCGATCCACGAAAAATAGTAGCAGTTAAAGAATTTCCAACACCAACAACTGTCAAGAATGTAAAACAGTTCTTAGGACTGAGCGGATATTACAGAAGATTTATAAAAGATTTCTCAAAAATTGCACGACCACTTTCTAATCTCACAAAAAAGGATTATAAATTTGAATGGACAGATAAACAACAAAGGGCGTTTGAAACTTTAAGAGAAGCTCTCTGCAAGGAACCCATATAACAGTATCCAGATTTTGAAAAAACGTTCAACATAACGACAGACGCCTCAGGTATCGCTGTAGGTGCAGTTCTTAGTCAGGGAGAAATAGGAAAAGACTTACCAGTAGCTTACGCATCTCGAGTTCTAAATGACGCAGAAACTCGTTACTCACCGACAGAACGAGAACTTTTAGCAATATTATACGCGGTATTTCATTTCAGACCCTATATCTATGGTAGAAAATTCTATCTTATAACAGATCATAAACCTTTAGAATGGCTACAAACTCTCTCAAATCCCTCATCACGACTAATGCGATGGAAAATCAAACTAGCGGAATACGATTACAAAATTTTGTACAAGCCGGGGAAATATAATACGAACGCAGATGCTTTATCTAGAAATCCAATAGCATTACCGTTAAACGCGAAGCGAGCACATTCAGAAACAAATTCACACGAGAACAAAAAACAAAAACAGTTTCATCAACCTAATACACGACAAAGAGAAACAACCGCCTCGACCTCAGGAAACCCAGCTCCACATAAACAGCATAAACTTAGTTCGTCAGATTCCGACTCCTCGTACGACGAGAGTGATGCAATAGGAACAAAACGACAACAGTTAAAACGAAAAGTAAAAAGAAATACCTCTTCATCACAACCAGAAACGAAAAAACAAAGCATAGAATCTCCTCAAATAAAAACACATATACCCCCCCAAATCACAGTACCTGTTGAAGTACATATACCCCCCCAAATTTCGGTACCTATACAAGTACATAAGACTCCTCAAGAAGGAATACCATTTCAAGAACCAACACAAGACAATACACAAGCAATAAAAAAGCCTTACGTTAAGAAACCTCAAGAGGACTTAATAGAAGAAATAGATGAAACAACCATAATACCAAGACACAATTATAAAGACCCTCCCAAAATTAATGCAGAGTCAAGCACAGACAAAAGTACTCACCATACACCTAAAAAGAAGAAACAAAAATTAAATTCTAGTACAGATACTGCTCCCATAACTCCCATTAAAATTAAGCAAGGGAAAATACTCACTCCTCCTTCACCACCTCCATCCCCATTATTATCACTCCCACCATTATCTCTTCCACCATTGACTCCCCTGCCATTATCTGTGCCACCCACACCACCTCCACAACATACCACAGGCAAACCAAGAGTAATATCCAATATACCTGTCAAAAAACAAAATATTGAAGTAGAAGATCATCTATGGATGGGAAAGGATTACATAGTAACATTTATAAATACAGAAGGCAAACCAATAGGACCAATGGGAGAAAAATTATATAAAGAAATAAATATAAGAGCTAACAAAATTTCATTTCCACTAAAACTCGGAGAATCAGTAACAATAAGAAGTGGAAAACGTACAATCGTTGGACTTGTCATACCAAATTACCCAACAGAAGAAAATCTATATACATCATTAAAAACACTCTACACATACCTGATACTTAAACAAGCCACAAAGGTGGATATATCAGCAGAAGAAAATAAAATTTCGCTTAGGCAATTACGAAATTTAATAGAACTAATATTCATAAACGAGGACATTCAATTTATTTTTTGTAAAGGTACTCTTATAACTCCTTCCATACAAGATATGCAGCAAATTATCAAAGAAATCCATGAAACACCTATAGGAGGACACAAAGGAATTACTAAAACATATCATCGAATAAGAAGCATATATTATTGGAAAAACATGAAATATGAAATAGCACAATTTGTTAAGACATGTCTAGAATGTCAGAAAACTAAATTAGTAAGAGTAAAAAATAAGGAGCCTATGATATTGACAGACACACCATTGGATGCTTTTGATAAAATTTCTATGGACATAGTAGGACCATTACCTTTCACAAAAAATGGAAATAGTTATATACTTACAATTCAAGACAACCTAACCAAATACTTTCTTGCAATATCATTAGTAGTTAGGCTATGAGAGTTCTGGCTCAAGTTGTGGCGAGGGGGTGAGGCGGGGCGGGGGGAGGTACCGCGCTCTTCCGCGAGATGGGCGAGGGGGTGAGGCGGGGAGGGGGGTACTGAGTTCGTGGGTGAGGGGGATGACGTCACAGGGGAGGGGGTTTCAAGATGGCGTCGACCGAGTTCGTGGGTGAGGGGGTGACGTCACAGGGGAGGGGGATTTTCAAAATTTTCAAAATGGCGTCGCGCGCGCAGGTCGAGTTCGTTGGCGAGGGGGTTGACGTCACAGGGGAGGGGGAGGATTTTCAAATTTTCAAAATGGCGTCGCGCGCATTTCGTGTTGGCGCCACCTACTGGGCGTTTAAGGTACTTTGGGCCCGCGTCGGTATTTGGGCCCGTCTTGGTAAATTTTCCAGGTTTTTCATACATTTCGTGTTGGCGCCACCTATTGGACGTTTAAGGTACTTTGGGTCCGCGTCGGTATTTGGGCCCGTCCTGGTAAATTTTCCAGGTTTTTCATACATTTCGGGTTGGCGCCACCTATTGTACGTTTAAGGTACTTTGGGTCCGCGTCGGTATTTGGGCCCGCCATGGTAAATTTTCCAAGGTTTTCATACGTTTCGTGTTGACGTCACCTGTTGCATGTCTAAGGTATATTTGGGCACGCGTCGCCGCCGCGCAATCTCCGTACGTGTGCGGGGATCGGTGCGCAGGCGCGACCGCGAACGATTCGTGGAAATTCAAATCGCGTCTTCGATGATGATTTCTGAGAAAGAGGGTGGACCATGATTTCGGAGAAAAGATAAGGAAATATTTGAATCGTGGGACCGATACAGCATAAACATAGAGCGATAATTATTATTATTATAAATCAATCATCGCGATAGCCCATGGAATAAACATTGCACCGCGACATGCAGTGTGTTTATATCTATGGAATAAACATTGCACCGCGACATGCAGTGTGTTTATATCTGAGCAGGATCGAACACGTTTCGGGCGCCTACGTGCACACTCTTCGTGCCGTGTGTTTATGTTTCAATCGTGGGACCGATGCAGCGCACGTGCAATGATGTGTACATATAGCGATAATTATTGTAAATCAATCGGTGCGATAGCCCTTGGAATAAACACGACATTGCAGTCGATGATAATTTCTGAGAAAGAGGGTGCGTTTATATATCTGAGCATTGACTTTTCCCAAGACTAGGACCTCTAAGAAGTACCCTCGAGAAAACGCAATGTCCCCGAAACAATAAATTAGGCGTTCCTTTCACGCGAGCAGCTAAGCGATAATTATTCGGGCTAGAGTTCCAAGTATTTTCACGATCGAGAACAGGGCGACGTCTCAAGCACCCTTCTCGAGGGTCTGCAAGTCAAGCGTCGTGGGAGCGTGTAAGGGCGAAAAGAATTCGTACATAGACCCGCAGACATCTGGTTTACAGTAGATCCAGTGTCATGGTCAAGCGTCGTGGGAACGTATCCGAACCCACCCCTCCCTATTACCTATCCGGAAACGCAATTGACATTCGATAAGACCACGCCTCTAAGAATTAATATATGGATAGGAATATGTATGAAAGGATATTATAAATAACGCGTTACATGTATTGATGTGAAAGTCATACATTTATTATTAAAACATATATATATATATATATATATATATATATATATATATATATATATATATATATGTATATATAGTACATGTATATATATATATATATATATATATATATATATATGTACTATAGTGGTACGTGGTTTACATCACGCAGCATGGATTGTAATCCTAACGCTAACAATTCACAATCAATCAAAGAATGCTGCTCAAAGGTCTCACTTTCGGAAATTAATTTCACATATTTCGTTGGTACGGAAGCGGTACGTAGAACTTCCACGAATGCAGCATATTTACTGCTTACAGAGTACATATTTTCAGTCAACCAGGTGAACATATGATTGATGCAATGGTCATACGCGAACAGTTTTCGTATCGTAACTTCCGTCATGTATAAGCTAACGCGATTATCGGTGATTTTAATAAGTTGATCGTCATGCATACGCGTGAATTCGAGTCGCAAATGATCAATTACGATGTGGGTTTGGGGCGATGTTGCGTTGCTGCGTAATCGTTGGAGTATGTCCGCCTCGTTTTGCAGTAGGAGCTTCCACGTCGACATTGAAAAGCACACCTCGCTACCTTTGTTGTCGACTATGGCGATCTCGACGCGGCACGAATCCATGCCAATGCGAATTCCAATAGTTAGACGTTTATAAGCTGTTGAGGTTAGTGGATAATCACGCCCCAAGATCCGTACTATCGATGGTTTTGGTGTTTTCAACGTTTTTGGCGTTGTGGATCCAGAACTGTAAGAAACATGTACATGAAATTAATGCATCGTTCGTTGGCGTTTACAGTGAAAGAAATAAGTGAATGGAGTATGTGTAAAGTGTATAGTAACGTATGTATACATACCTCATATTGGTCTGTTGGCGTTTATTTGGAATGCCACCAGCGTTGTCGGATGTGCAGGATGAATCGTTTAAGCTTCGTTTGTACATTTTGATATACAATACGTATGATTCTCATCGACGAAAAAATGACGCGGGCGATACTTGTTAGCACTCGAGCGTACGTGGGGAACTGGTGCCTATAAGACTGACCGACGTCACTTTATACTGATTCACGTACACATACACGTCAATGTGTGAAAGTATATCGCATCAGTGATGGCGATGGTCAAGACGCGTGTGTTTACCGCACAAGGGTTAGAGAATACGTGGCAAATTCAAATGGTGTGCATGACAAATTCAAGGAACATGCATACCACAGAAGAGTCAGAGACGATTTGCGATGTAAAACATAAAAGTGCGAGTCATAAAAGTATACTATAAGCTGGAATAATTAGTTTCATATTATAAAATCATCGAGGAAGAAGAAGAAGAAGAAGAAGGAGGAGGAGGAGGAGGAGGAGGAGCAGGAGGAGCAGGAGGAGCAGGATGCAGAGAAACTGTGACGTAACCATCCCCACCATGCCTCAAGACTACCCTACCTGAAAACTATCCCTACCCTTGCAACGCGTAGGGCCATCGTTCTAGGCTAGGGAAACGAAACGTATATAAGGGTGTCGACCACCACCGCACGGGACAGTCTAGTTATCACAAACATTTTTTTATAAAAAATCATGGACGCGTTTGAAGCCAGTTTATACGCCGCGGCGCAAGGAATGAATGCATTTCAAATGCAGCGATGCATCGTAAGTATAGTTTCGTGAAAATTAAATTTGTGCGCGTGTTCCATTCGATGGTATTCTATTGAAGTTGCGCATTTGTTACAGCAAAGGCATGGGGAAATTGAACGTGCGTGGCATGACGAGCGTGATGCGACCGTTCAAAAAATTGTGAGTATAGTTTTTGTGTAAATGGAATTATTAGTGCGTGCATTCAATTGGACGGTCTTCTAGCAAAGTTATGCGTTTGTTTCAGCGCGAACGCGATGACTTGATGAGAGCATGGCGCGTGGAGCGGCGGGATATAATTCATTTTCTCGTAAGTGATGTTTCGCAAAAAAAAAAAAAAATTGATGTGCATATACCATTCAACAGTGTTTTAATCGAATCACATGTTTGTTACAGTAAGAACGTGAAAATCAAATGGCTGAGTGGAGCCATGAATATTTGGGGACTGTCGGGCGCCTCGTAAGTGACGTTTCTGAAAAAAAATTATTCTGATACGCGGACACCAATCGACGATGTTTTAATCGAGTCGCGCGTTTGTTTCAGCGTCGGGCTGACATCGAGGCCCATGCACGCGACGGGGATCGCGACGCCATAATCCAGTTGTTGGTAAGTGATGTTTCGCACAAATGATCCGCGTACACCATTCAATGATTTTTAATCGAGTCGTGTGTTTGTTTCAGCGTCGCCAATACCCGACACAGGAGGACGGGCGGATACCAGAAGAATTGAGACTGAAGATACAATCAGCCCGACGCACGTGGCGTGAGGACACGTTGCAAATTGAATTTTTATCATTTGAAGGAGACTTTTGGTATCTCGAAAGATTATTCAGAGAGTGAGTACGAGTGAATTTTATTTGTTTGGTGTTTCACGTGCTATTACCAACGTTTCATATAATAATTTGGTGTTTTCTCTGTGTGTTGCAGGACGTGACGTCAAGGAAATTTTTTTTTAAATATTTTTAAATATTTTTAAATATGAAATATATTTTTAAATAAATATAATTTTTATTCAAAACAGTGTGTGTTTATTCATGTACATCCATCCATCCATGCGTACTTCAAATTATAATATCAGTATTTGCGGGAAATAACGTTCGTATGGGAGGGATATTCTTGCTCGCGGGTAAAGGAAGCAGCCGTCGCTGTCATTTCACTCATCACCGTCGTCGTTGTGTTCATCGCTATAGAAAACAAAAAAAAATAATTCTTACATATTCGTTTTCTGCATATGACGCGTAAAGTAGATGCAATGCGTGTGTAGGACTTACATTAGGTAATGCTGCGTATATAATTCCATATTTTCCCGACATTCTCCAACGCGCAAACACCTCAATTCTTGTGAAATGCGCATCGAAAGGCATTCGTTGAAGACATAGACCTCAGGTTCGGAACGTCAGGGTCCACGGTGTCCGGCATGATCCCGCAATAATCATCGTCAACGGCATAGCCGCCGTCGTCTTCGACAGTTCGAGCGTTGTTGTTGGTGTTGTTGTTGTTGTTGTTCTTGATTTTTCGCCCCGTCAGTTCGTACAAATTGCATACATCCTCAACGATTATGTCAGGTAGTAGTTGCAGCATCCAGGTTTTCTTTTCCGCACCTTTCACGATCACGAAGTCAATGTTCGCGAGTACACTGGCGAGAAGTCCCGGAAGTTTAGAGTATGGAACGTAGCCGTCAGACCAGCGAAGCCCGTGATGATGCTTCGAGACAGGATGCTTGATGTTGCTCCCGCGAATTCAGATGTTCCCAGAAGTATGGCGGTTCGAAGATCCAATGGCTGATCGTCGGTGTTTTATCGTTGTTGATGTTTGCGCGAATAGCGATCTCTTTGACGACGAACTCGCGTTCGATATTGCAACCTTGCAGATCTACAATGGCGAACATTATTATTCGTTTAGGTAGCACCGTCGGCGACGGTGTCGGAACAGTGACTGAGGTCTTCGACATCGACGTTTTAAAACAGTAGCAGTATCCGCAGTAGTAGTAGCAGTAGCAGTAGTAGTAGTAGTAATAGATCTCGTACGCACGCTATATTAGTTTGCGTACCATGTTGGTTAAAGGGCCGTATTCGACTATACGATCGTGTATGAACAAACAGACGGCTGAAGTATTAGCGGGGATATTTTCTTTGCATTCGAAATCTATTCGCACGTCCACGGTAGCGCTCTTCAACGATTCGTTTTGCCTAGAACAATCTATGACCACGATAGGCGCGTATTTAAGGAATTCGTTCGCGCTCAGCAACGGTTCTCCGTGACCGTAGTACGATCGGATGAAATTCGCATACATATTGTACATGATCGCGAATTTATATTTGGGAAAATCTATTTGCATGTCATCGTACGGATACGTCTCGGAATTTAGGTAGAGTCGAAAGTTTGTGAGATTATTCGGGTCGAATATCCACGCGGGTTTATTTGGACGATTCTTTCGATCCGTTTGCATGCCGAATAACACGTATCGAGGTTTCTCGATTTGCGACGTAGTTTTCACGGTCCACGTGTGTTTCGTTGTTGCTTGCAGTAACGGATACTCGTGCACGCTCCACGATCGGAAACTCATCGCGATCGGTCGTTCGCTTTCCAAGATCCGCAGCATCGATAGTTTATTCACTTCATCCAAAACGACGTGGGGCATACGCCACTGCACCTTGCGTATCTCCAGTTTCGGGATCGCAGTGGCGGAGGTGCAGTGCATCGCGTTCGAATCGTCTCGCGCCCGTATAAGAATTAGCTCGTGTCGCGCGTTCATCACGATGCGTTTGTAATCCTCGCAGAATCCTAATAACACGTTCAGGGGTACGCAGAAATTGAAAGCGCCCGAATGAAAAGTATCCTTATCGTAATCGATGTCATAATTCCAACCGGCATTCGCAAGCGCTTTGCTTCTCTCGGCGGACAATGAAACGAAATTTTTCAAGGTGGTAGTGATTCCTGGATTTCGACAACGATCGATCTCGACACCGTTCAATTCGTATCGAATCTCATCGAACATGAACGCGACGCAATTATTGTCGAGAACAGCGGTCGCGGACGTTGGCGGGCCTTTCGCGTCTTGCGCTGTCAACGTACCACGACCTTCGATGTAGAGGAAACTTTCGCACGGAAGCGTGTACAGATCTTGCTGCTGTATGGGAATTCTTATCTCGTCGCTATTGTCGAACGTTGTGTTGGCGTACGGATTATACGTGTGTAATTCGATCTTCGTGATGCGATTGTCGAAGGTTGGCGTATTCGCCACGTCCAAAATAATCGACATCGTGGTTGCGTGTCTAATAAGCGACGATGAAACCTAGCGATCGCAGGAAACGCGCGTTTCGACGAGTCAACGGCTTTCTTATGCTTCTTAGCGGTCCTCTTCTTATGGCTCCTCCCGTCTTTATTCTTCTTACACTTTCGCCTGTAGATAAAGGGTCTCGTAGGTGACGCGAGACAGAGACGGTATGAGTATCAGCGGCGATTGATGATTCGTACGTGTGATCTAACACTAACATACTACACACACGTGCGCATACACGTACGGTCACGCTACCTATCGCGCGGACGTCGTTGAACGTGTAAACGAATCGTTATTTCTTCTCCACGGAAATCTATAGGACGATCGTGTTGATCGACGATGCACAACGTTAGATCGTGTATTGCTCGTGCGACGATCGGCAGGTAAATGACGTGTCGCGGAGTTTCCGATATCTTATATCCTGGCGGCACGCGAGGCGAAAATTCGTGGATCGTGTGAACCTGTTTATCGTTGCTGTACGCGCCGGTAGTGACGTTGCACGTTACTCTAATCACGTTAACGTTTATAATATTTACGGGTCCGTTGGACTCGTGCCAGATTCTCGGTAATAAGACGCGATTCGGGGAAAATCCTAGCAACGAGCCCACATTGTTCGGTTTCGTAAAGTCTACAAAGAACGAACAATATAGCTCGCTTTTCATGGTGTTGTTGTTTGCTCGTAGCATTAGAGGGTACTTGTCGTCATCGTCGTTCTCGCTGTTACCGCGTCTTCGAGGATATCGATCGAGTATTCGTTGCTTCAGATACTCTGCGATAGCGTCTAATTCGTAGGAGCCGTGGGGAATCGTAATGCATTCATTAGCGGCGTCGACGATGGAGTTGTTTTCGGTGTCATAGTTCACGACGAAATAAAATTTATCGTTGCTCGAGTCGATGTTCGGTATAGTGTGAAACGTCTCCAAGTCCGCGAGTCCTAATTCGTATTGACCATCACTCAAATCTATCGGCGGAAAATAGTTTACCGTGAGCACGCTGCTGCGTCCCGTTAACGTGAGCGTGAACGACATATCATAGATTACACTCGCGTGACGGAGAGAGGGGAAGTGACGCGCGCGTACGAATACTCGGCAATTTATCGATATTATGAGTCTTTATTATAGAAGGTGTGAATCGCCATTACGCATGGATACATTGTAACATAATCTTAGTACATACAAACACACACGCACACCGATAGTAATATTAGTATATAGGCCATAATTCCATAGACTTTTGCTGTAAAAATTGCATGCACAAGCGACCGCAATTCATCTCGTCGAAACGTTGAAAACGATTGTGATTGTACGTGATGGTTGTACCGCGTCCGAAATAGTAGATCATTTCCGCGGGAGGTCGCAGATTCCCAAAACTATCAAAGTACTGTACTCGCGGTCCGCGTTTGGCGTACGCGACCCAGTGCGTACCGGTGCCTCGATTCTCATCCAGATTCGCGATACCGCATTCGTTGCTTCGTACGCGCGTGGGAAGCGTGTCGCGCATAAACACCCCTCGAAAGAACGGGATGCTGGCGCATTCGCGTTCTAATTGCAGGTTCGTCATAGGTTGTTGCGTTATCGCCGCCACCGTCGCCACGCGCCTATGCGATCGGCGTTTTTTTTTTTCTTTGTTCGTAGTCGTCGTTGGCGTCTCGGGTTCAAGCCCGCGCCTCGCTTGTACGGTGTCAGATGCATCCCTCGCCCCTCCATCGCCCGATTATGACGCAAAGTCTCTTCCAGCTGTTTTCGAGAGGCCTTCGAATCGTTTACCGCTTTGGTTATACCAGCTGCTCCACCGGCCAATGCCCCGATAGCTGATAAAGCAGGCAGCACGAACGGAAGAAATTGAAGAAAGCCACCGCGTTTCGCCACTCGTAGATTACGATGTCGTCGCCGCCGTTGAGGATGTTTCTTTCCAAACTTTCTCTGTTTACGTTTCGTCCTTCTCATACCCATGCCGAGTTTAGTCTTAGCCTTCATCGTTGCCCACACTCCAGTCGCTACGGCTTTTTCGCCAAAGGTCGCGTCGTTCGCGAATACTCGTTCTCGCGCTCGTTCGGCTAACGCACGATCCGCCTCGTGTCGCCCCTCTAAATCCTTTCGACTAGAGTACGCGATATCGTGATCGCGGCACGCTGCGTCCAGAGGATTCACACCTTCGTCGCCACGAGCCAATCGCTTTAGCAAACGCGTTCCCGGTCCGCAGAACTGATAACCCGGAACGTGTAGTTCGAACGGCAGACGGTTTATGATGCCGTTAACGAGACCCGATCCAGTCTTCTTCTTCTGATTATTCTTCTTCCTCCTCTGATTCTTTCCTAGTCCGTGAGACGTTGCGGTCGTTGGTGCAACCATATACGTTAGAATAGTCACGATAGCTACTACAATAATAAACGCGTACGCGCGCGTCACCGATCACTGTGATAGTGACCTGCGCGACGCGCGCCACGAATATAAATAGTCGATTATATAATATGCGATTCGCGAAACAGTCGGACGTTATTCGCGTGACCGCGAACAGAATGCTCGAGGATGATAGGGATCCGAGTCGATCGAACAGACACGGCCCGTTATTACCGCACAGCGTACGAGGCGTGATTTGCGGTCCGTCCGGGTGCCGAAAAACGAACGTACTTCTAAGTATGCTAGAGAGTCCGAACGGTTTGCGTTTCGAGAACGTGTACGTATACTCGAAATCATTGCATCAGCCAAAGTATCGATATCTCGAACAGGTGTTGTCGCTCGTCGACGGAATCGAATACTTTCCCTACTCGGACAACGCTGAGATCGTTCCACCGAGAGACGCTCGACCCGATTCGATCTTCGTGTTCGATGACGTGGCGTGCGACGAACAGAACGCGATACGCGAATACTTCTCCATGGGCCGCCACGCGAACGTGGATTGCTTTTATTTATGTCAATCGTACGCTAGAATACCGAAACATTTGATCAGGGATAACTCGAATTTTCTCATGCTGTTCAAACATGATGGTACGAACTTGCGTCACGTGTACAACGATCACGTGAACACAGACATGACGTTTGAGTCGTTCAACGACTTGTGCGCGAGATGTTGGCGTCGACGATACGATTTCGTGGTGATCGATAAGGATAGTTCCATGTACGAAGGTCGATATCGAAGAGGATTTAACGAGTTTGTCGTAGCTCGTTGACATCAGTAAACCGCGAGTCATTCATCGAGCAACACGAAATGGCCAACGAACCGCCGACGACAACGACGACGACGACTGCTATAACCTCGAGTAACGACGACGCGAAGCATTCGCAAAAACATCGCCGACGTTATCGACAAAAAGGGACGAAACATCAAAAAGGATCGAAACATCAAAAAGGAACGAAACGTCGGAGCGCGGACGCAAAGGTGGAAATCGCCAAAGTCAGCGACGTTATACGTAAAAAGTGCTTGGCCTTGAAAATTGGTAAAATGGCTACGGAAGCGGCTGTGGAGGTGAGTACGCGTCCCATCGTCGAACCGCTGAAACGATTGATTGAAAACTCGTCCGCGTTGAAAATGCGCTCAACGCCACGATCGCGACCAGTGAAGAGGAAACATGAATACGATCAACAACAACAACAACAACAATCATCGAAGAGACTTCGACCCGTTACTCCGTTGTTAACCAAGGAAAGTCAAAATAACCTTCCAGATTCTAACGACTATGACGACGACGACGATGATGACAGCGACGATAACGACGACGCCGACAACGATAATGACAACAACAATGACAACGACAACAACACCGACGACGACGACGACGACGACGACGACGACGACGACGACGACGACGATAACAACGATGTTGACGATGATGTTTTTGATGATGTCGATGACAAAGACGATGAAAAAATTCAGGATGATGAGTCGTCAGCAAAGGTTCATGATTTGGATTCGCTGCGCAACCCCGTCGACGATATCGAAGTGTATGTACGGAACGCCAAAGGACCCTTGTCGCGAGAATACCTGCGACTGTTCTTCACCGATACTAAGAAACGAATCGACAACGTGTACGGCGTATACTTGGGGTCCGACGAACACCTAATGATCGGCGATTCCGTACTCGCAATCGACGAGGACGGTGACGACATTCGCGTCAACGGAACGCGATACGCGGGAACTCGGGGTTTGTACGAACTGCTGTTCATGCGAATACCCAGCGTTAGCACGTACACGGACGCGGATATTCACTCGTACCGACGTATCTTACTATCAACGAACGCGCATAAGCGAAACCATTCGCCGAGCAAGCGCACGCTGGGTAACAAGGGGTATAAGTATAAGAAAATCATATCCGCGATAATCGGTGGGGTGCGGACGTCGGGTATCAGACGCGTTAGGGGCATGGGTATGAATGGGGGTGCGGGCGACGCGGTCACGCGACGAGGACAAGGATTACCAATCGATGAATCGATGACGGTTACCGATAACGCGATCGATTACGTGTACTGGGACGATCCGAACGAATTGATCGATAGACTGAGATTGCTCGTAGCATCTCGCGCGGCAGGTCACACGGGTCACGATAACGAAATCGCATCCATCGTGGAGGAACTTCGCGAGGCCAAACATATCTTAAATTGAACGATTCGGTGATGGTCGCGTCAGTAGTGTTCGCGCACACGCATCGTTATGTCGGTGAACAAGTTTGGCAGCGCGTTACGCAACAACAACAATAACAACAACGACAACGACGAAGCGAGAATGGCAATGACGAGATTATTGTCCTCGGTGGACGAACGCTTTACCCAAAACATCGAAACGGCTATCGCGAGCGCGCGACTGGACGCCGAGTATCAACGATCTCAACTCGAGACGCGAGTACAACGAACGATGACGGATATCGTTAACGCGCAATTGTCTCGACTAGAGGATGATTTAAATAACGCGATGGAACGACGCTTGGATCACTTGAAAGACAGACTCGAAGAGTTGACGACGTCGATAACGACCACGGATCTGTACAAACGAAAGGAATCGCGAAAAGCGAATGAGGGTTTACGACGACGACGATGATCAATGACTGCCTCAATAGCGGCTACGGCTCCGAAACGTCTAATAATAACGAACGATCGCGAGAAACGTGTATCGATTGCGTTTTGCGAGCACTCGAGGAACTCATACTACTTCTAACATCCTTGGAACGTCGCGATCATCCCCCACCCACCCGCGAAGCATGAGTAAGGAGCGAGTACAATTAGTGAACGAATTACACGCTCCCGCGAGACGAAATTTTCTACGGCGTAGCGTCGTGATTCGCGGTTACGATGATTTGTGGCAGGCCGATTTGGTGGAGATGCGTCCGTACGCGAAGCAAAATCGAGGATATCACTACATACTAACGATCATCGATGCGTTCAGCAAGTACGCGTGGGCCATACCCGTGAAAACAAAAAGTGGACGCGACGTGACCGCGGCGTTCACGATCGTGTTGCAGCAGAGCGATAGATGTCCGCGAAATTTACAAACCGACATGGGTAAGGAGTTTTACAACGCGGAGTTTCAACGATGTGCGAAGACTCGCGGGATCAACCACTACTCCACGTACAGCGTGATGAAAGCGTCGATCGTCGAACGTTTCAATCGCACGCTGAAAAACCTCATGTGGAAAAAATTCTCCTTGAACGCGTCCTACCGTTGGGTTGACCTGTTACCTGCGCTCGTACGCACCTACAATCATCGCAAGCACCGAACGATCAACGCCCGACCCGTTGACGTGACCCCCGCGACGCGTTTGTCGTTCGCCGCGAATGAACCCCTCTCACCCTCCGCATCGGAAGGCATTGGACGACGCGCGAAATTCAAAGTCGGTGACAAGGTACGCGTGAGCAAGTTCAAGACCCTCTTCGAGAAGGGGTACACTCCGAACTGGTCGACCGAGGTGTTTGAAATCATAACCGTACAACGAACGTGCCCGGTGACGTACATTCTGCGCGATTCCGCGGGAGAACCGATCTCGGGTGGATTCTACGAGTACGAACTACATTCGGTCGCGAATCCAGACGTCTATCTGGTCGAGAAGATTATTCGTCGCAAAGGAAACCAGGTGTACGTTAAGTGGCTCGGATTCGATTCGTCGCGGAACTCGTGGATAAGCAACAAGGATATTCTATGATTCCCGATCACAAACGCACTCGATGTTACTAAAATAAATGAATGAAAAATAAATACATACATACATATAAATATATATATACAGTGTCCGTTTATTCAATTTTTCACATTCTCCTTCGCCTTCTCGTATATGCGTACAATTAATCTTAATAAAGTATGAAAAAAATATACATATATACATATATACCAACGCGTATAAAATACAATTTTAGCTATTCCACGCTATATACAATTTTTGACTATTCTACGCTATACATATATTCATAAATAAATAACCAAAGAAAGAAACGTATATACATATATGCATGCAAACATACTAAACAATGGAATTCTCGAGGGACTCGTCGGGGTCAAGCTGGAGACGTTCGTGTGTCTTGAGCTCGGGGATTCGATAATGACCCCACGGAAGGGTGTCGACTCGATCGGCTAAAATACACCGCTTGTCGTCGAACGGACTGAGAGCGTTCTTCTCTTGACTCACGGTATACACATGGTGCTCTTTGGAGCGTATATTGTTCTGCCGAATCGATTTCTCGGTGAGATCGCGGAGACAACGAATGTAATCGTCGAATTGTACATGATTCGCGACCACGTGTCTCCGCACACCCTTCACTTTTTTAGTCTCACTCGTAGACCCCACTGCCGCGTTAAACGTTCTAGTTGCATACATCTTAGACCTCAATCCGACGAACTCGGTCATCAAGGCGCCGTTGTTCTCATCTTTCATGAGTCCCGGCACCTTTTTGTTTTCGCGGGGCATACCGTACGGATTGTCCACCGCGTAATCACTCGTGTCGAATCGGGCGACGTCACGCTTCATCGTTTCATACGCATCCTCGCATTCCACGCTATACATTAAACTGTCGGTATCGGTGTACAGGACCTTACACTTATCACCGAACTCCGCACGCATATACGCATAATGAAACTCGTACAGGCATTCTTTCGATACGTCCAGTACACTCATTCCCACGTATATCGGTTTGTCGAACTTAACTTTCAGTTTGCGCATTTCGATGGCCACCAACTGCTCGGAGAAGATCGTGCGGCTGTGAAAGTTCGGTTTTGCGATCAGCGCTTCCGCGCCGTAACGACCGTCCCACCGCGTCACCAGTCGCACATCTACGCGATTCCGCACATTCTCCATTGTTTTCCCGTACACCGCATTGTTCATTAATTTAAATAGCGTCTTTTGGAATTCGCTAGTAGCTCGCGTCCTCAAATTGGTGTTCAATCGGATGTAGTCGCGCAACCAGTGCGACTGATCGAATCGCAACACCCGATGAATTCGCGTTACGCGTAAACCGTGTCGCACGCACTGTTTCAGGTAGCGATAATGTATGACGTATCGCTCCTTATCGTCGAGCGTGGCAAGCAGCTTGGTCTGTTTTCCTTCTGGAGCGTGCTCGCGCACCGGACAGAATGGAAGGTCGGCGTGGGCGTCGTGGATCTCCTTGGGATATTCGATGTCGACCTCCAACAGGTATCCCTCGGATTCCTCGGAGTCCTCACCGTCGGATAGGGATGATACATCGAGCGCGGCAGCCGTCGCATCGTCCAGCCATCGAAACCCACCTTTCGGCATAGCCTGCGACATTGCCCATCCGTACAAGTTATTGACGTCGAAGTACATCAGATACGTCGATGCCTTTGATTCGTCGTACATCCCTGCAGGCAGGTGTTTGTTGTTGGCACGCGCGTACCTGTGCGAGCACTGACTCAGACCGCCGCGTATGCCACGCTCTACGAACAGTAGCATGTCCACGTCCGTCAAAAGTTCTAATCGCACGCCGGTGTACTTGAGCATCGCGTCCCACGTGAAACTCGATAGCGTAAAATAATGCGCGGGATCTAGATCGTAACTCGCGATACAGTCGGTGCGGAAACTCTCGAATACGTCGGCGAGTAACAGTACATCTGTTTTCAAGTACAAATCACTGTACTCGCCCAATGTCTGTACGCGAAAAGTATTCCGCACGTTCGCGGCGTGCGCGTAATCAGGCTCCGACGCGGCGCTATCGTTCAACCGATTATAGAACGCTTCGCGGGACGGTAAACACGTATCATTCAGTTTGATGTATGACGTCACGTAGTCGTACGGGAAGACGCCCTTCCTGGTAAGGAGATTGAACTGATCATCCGACATGGATTGAAACTCGCGTCGTAGAATCGCGAGTCGTTCTTTGCCAAGGTCCGAAGCGAGTTTCTCCAGACTAGCGGCCAAGAACTTCAACGAATCTATGAATCGAAACTTCAATCCCCTCTTCCAATCGTTGTTCTCGGCGTCGATTCCCTTGACGTGTTTCGTGAACGATATATACCGCTCTTTCGTTACCGGTAGCAGGTCGATCTGTCCTTCGAACGCGGACGCCAACTCCTTGATCACGAAATGCGCGTCGTAGCCTGATAAATTATGAAAAACTACCGGTATCGTGTACGATCGTTGAAACCCTAAGTTACACGACACGTGGGCTGCGCCTCGGTACTCGCCCGTCGAGTGACAATGGTCGCGCACTTTTTTGTTCCCCTCGACGAAAGGTTGTCCACAAACGTGACACACGATCGCGTCGTTAAAACTACGCCACTGTCGACTCGTCAACGAGTTCATCGGTTTCGCGTTCCGCAACCACGAATACGCAATGTTCGCAAAGTCACGCAGTTCTTGTACGAACCACTTCACGCACTCGGATTCGTGACGATACGCGCGATAACGACACAGAGACGCGTCGGTGGAACAATGGATGTAATATCCCACGCTGTACGCTCTATGCTGCTGGTACGTGTACGTCCGACTCCGCTCCGCAGGCTCGACATCCTCCAGCATGCATTCGAAGTCCGCGTAAATGATGAATGGCGCTCGTTCCTTATTTTTAAAGTTCTTGAACTGCAACCATTTATCCTTCAGGGACGGCAATTCGACGGCGCACTCGTTCAGACGTTGGCAGTCCACGTTGTGCTTCGTCAATTGCACGTTCGAATGAAAGAAGCTGAGACATCTGTAACGATAATAGTATTAATAATACAACATAATAATCAATAATACATCGATCGAAATATACCATATTTTACACACCTTTCGCAAACGAATACTTGTCCATTGTGTTTGCCGAGCTGCTTCGAAATCAGTCTCGACATGCTGCGAATGCACGCGAAATGATAACGTTGAGGCTCGTTGGGGTCCTGCACCAGTAGGAGATTCGCGTGTCTCTCTCGCTTGCCCTCGGTCAAACGCAGGGGCGCGCAGCTTCCGTCGGACCACATGTACACGTTCACCGACACGTTGTTCATCCTCTCGAACTTTGCCAGCTGGTCCAACGTTACGGGTAAAGTCATATCGCCCGTGCGAAACACATCCGAGTAGTGATGGTACGATGCGATCCTATCACTATTCGCAGCAACCGGGTACAAACTTGCAACGACAGCCCACAAGAAACACGCATTATCTCTATTCTTTATGTTGACCACCGCTTTCTTCAGGACGACGGCGCGCGGAAGCGGTACGTTGCAACCGCCTCGAAGTGGATTGTGCTTATTAATATTCACTAGAATATTTAGCACGGCCTTTAAGGTCCATCCACTGTCGCGATCTTGAAACTCCTCGAGCATCACTAGCTTGGGAGCCACCACGTGCTTCGAGTACCACTCGCGAATGTTCGAAGTCATTAACAGTACACGATTTCGCGTACCGAAACTTTTCATGTCCGTATTTTCACCCAACATAAACTCCGCGTTCAAGTTCGTATTGACGGACACGCTTTTATGCGTCGTGATAGCGTCCGTGACGCGCGAGATCACAGTTCGTCGAGCACCTTCTAAAAATCGACGCGGATCGACGTGTCCCACGTTGATAACCGCACCGGTTGAAATGCGGCCTATAAACGCAGATTCCACGTCTTCCCATACGACATTAGGCACCGTCGATCGACCCGAAACCCCGCACCCCACTCGCGAAAACTTTTCCCGCACGATTGCGCGCAATGTCTTTATTCGCGCGATCAGCGACACTAGGCGTTGTTTCGCGGACACGGACACTCCTCCGCTGCTCTGATACTCGACGATGAGCTGCAGGCACGTGGCGCAATGATCCATCCAGTCTCGGAATTCCGCAATACTGCGTAAAAGCTTGGACATCTGGGACAAAACCCTGTACGTGTCCATGAACCCCTCCATGTTCGCTTATTCACAAAGACTTTACTTCTTTACAAATAGTCAATTTCCCAGAGATATTCGATTTCATCTGATTTCATGATGCGACTTTTCCAGGTGATGCGATCATACTCGATATGTGGAAATCGATATCTCAGCGGTACAAGGATGAGCTTCGAGTTTCGCGGTAGACTCGTATGATCATCCAAATATCGTTTCAATTCTCGACACAAAAAACTATTCACTGAAATTGTTGTTGCGTCAGGACTCAATACTTCCAGTACTTTGACCATTCCGTTCTCGATGTCATGTAGAAGCGTCAATGGTGTACACACGATCGCGGTAGTGTACTCCGTACGCTTAAGATGCACGTCCTTATCTCCAACGATGCAATATAATGAACATTTACCCGCAGTACTGTGTCGTGCGATATAACGTAACAATTGACGATGTTCGCACGACAATTGCATAAATCCATGTCGAAAGATGCTGATCCATGACGTCTCGGATAATGTCGGTGCGCTTAACACACTACGAATCTTATGTCGTTCGATCGTCAGTGATTCGTCATCTAACTGTAGCAACGTCGATAAATAGTTCACCCCACCATCGTTATCGTCGTCGTCGGAAGACGATGACACGAGTAATGCATCTCGCGCGTCCAGTTCAGCGACTATGCACGCTTGTTTGCTTCGAACACACGTTCGCACTATTTCAACACTACTCATAAATAATGTCAAACGTTGTTGTTCCGATTCCGATACTTTTCGAGTCTTAAAATGTTCGCGGATGAGACGTAAATACTCGTCACATGATATGAACCATTCGTAGCACTGTTCTTCGGTACGCAGCAGTGGAATCATCCCCCGCAACAATTCATACGAATTCACGAAAAAGTCCATGCCTCGCGATACTTATGCACGCGTAACGTATTTCACGATCTTCAACGAGCGACTGCAGGATTTAATATACTAGTCACCTATCCTATTCGTGATTCTTAAAACGCCATCGTACTATGTTAACGTTAGATGCAGTTCGAACGTATCCTCAAATTTTTCCCCACCCTTACACGATCGCTGTATACTACTCCCACGATTCAGATATAAACACGCGGTATCGCGCGGTGCAATGTCATGTTTACTCTATGGACTTCGGTGTGAAAGTCTATGTACGAATTCTTTTCGCCCTTACACGCTCCCACGACGCTTGACTTGCAGACCCTCGAGAAGGGTGCTTGAGACGTCGTCCTGTTCTCGATCGTGAAAATACTTGGAACTCTAGCCCGAATAATTATCGCTTAGCTGCTCGCGTGAAAGGAACGCCTAATTTATTGTTTCGGGGACATTGCGTTTTCTCGAGGGTACTTCTTAGAGGTCCTAGTCTTGGGAAAAGTCAATGCTCAGATATATAAACGCACCCTCTTTCTCAGAAATTATCATCGACTGCAATGTCGTGTTTATTCCAAGGGCTATCGCACCGATTGATTTACAATAATTATCGCTATATGTACACATCATTGCACGTGCGCTGCATCGGTCCCACGATTGAAACATAAACACACGGCACGAAGAGTGTGCACGTAGGCGCCCGAAACGTGTTCGATCCTGCTCAGATATAAACACACTGCATGTCGCGGTGCAATGTTTATTCCATGGGCTATCGCGATGATTGATTTATAATAATAATAATAATAATAATAATTATCGCTCTATGTTTATATCATTGCTCGTGTGCTGTATCGGTCCCACGATTCAAATATTTCCTTATCTTTTCTCCGAAATCATGGTCCACCCTCTTTCTCAGAAATCATCATCGAAGACAGTAGTATAGCTAAGCGGGTTCTAACGCAGGTCCTCTGAGGGGAGCGCGGGGGCGGGGGGAAGTGAGGGCGCGCGGGGGAGTGCGGCGGAGGGAAACATGGGCGCGGGGCCTGCGGGGAGAGGAAGATCGGTTGCGTGCGCACGTGCCGCGGAGTGGGGGAAGCCGCGATGATGGAGGGGATCAGTCCCGGCCGAGCCGCCGCGGAGACCGGGGCCGCCGTCGGAAGGGGGAATGACCCCCGAAAAATCTCTTTCAACCCACCCCCGAGAACTTTTTCAGTCCACCCCAAATATTTTTTCAAACCCCCACCCACCCCGAATTTTCCCCCAACACAGAGAAATAATAATTTATTTTTTATCGGACGATATCGGACAATGTCGGGCAATGTTGACTTTTTACGAACCGCGTCTTCGGAGGAGGGAAAGAGACAGAGCATCACTTTAAAGCTAAAATTCAGAGGAGGGAAAGAGACAACACTACATAGTGGCAGAATCGCATGCATTCTAAAAATTTTCAAAATGATTTTCAATCGCAGCGTCTCGCGCGATTGTATGTAATATGAGTCCTCCTCTGGAGCGGCCGTGCAAGGTGACGTCATTTGGCAGCGCGAAGAACGAAATAGAATTATGCAGCATCAGCAGAATGTTTTGTCCCCAACGCAGAGAAATAATAATTTTTTTGAAATGTTGAATCTTAAAATTAGGTGGTGAGGAGAGAAGGGGGAGAAGGAACACGGGTGAATGAAATTGACAAATAATATGTGTTTAAGAAATTTATTTAAAATTAAAAAAAATATAATTTAACATTTTTTCCTACGAGCATCAGCTAGAATATCATTGATGGCACATGCTACTAGTTCACAATCTACATGATAATCCTCACAGTAATATTCGCTATCACGTATTATTTTAGCAGCACGACGCGCATCTAATGTTTCACAGGCAACATCGCTCTGTTGCAACACGTTAACAAAAGTTTCAAATTTCATCTGCACATCTCTTACATTTTGATGCAGTCGTAGATATACATAGTCTAAACATGGTTCAAGATTTAATAAAAATGTTACTGTATCCGGTTTGAAATACAGCGGCTTATTATGTAGTGTCATCCTTACAATCGGAGAATTATAGATTTCACAAAAATCCACCGTTAATTTATCCATTTGCATCGAAGGTGATCCAGGTGATCGTGAACGTTCTTCAATGGTCATACGACTGCTACATAGCGAACCCCATGTATCCCATGGAAACGTGAGAAACATCCCACGATTGTCGCCGAGAACCATTTCCACATCAATCGTAGGCCGTACTCTGATCCCAATTTCCAAGTATTTGCTGCCCATGGATGTTAATGCGTATCTTCTGACCATGATCCGCGATGTACGACGCGGGCTAAGAGAACAATCAAAGCTATGAAATTGCTCACTCGTATTAGGAATAAACATAAAAATTTTGAGATGTGAAAATTAAGCCTTACCAAACAACTGTATCCTCCCCGCATTGAGCCACGCCATCATCTCGCACGATCGGAACGTAATAATTCATGCGTTCAACGTTTGCTTCGGCACTGGTACTGTACATTTTGTTTTCAGAGCAGTATTTGTTCCGTCAAAAGTCACTGAGGCTACTGAGCGATTGATGGAATAGCGTTCTGGAGGCGTCTGAAATAGAGGTGCAATTGTTTCCCCCACCACACCATTTTTTATTCTAAACCCAACAATTTTTCCATAATGTGTTTCAATCTTAACGTCGCAGTATGTAATTTGAGCCCCATCCTCAAGGATAAAAGTCTCGACACGTGTTGAACGTCGAATCTTAGAATTTTGCGGAATCAGCAGAAACTGTGTCGGATGATCTTGCGCGCCAATTAGTTATACGAATGAATCATGGATCGTCGTTTTTTGTATTCGAGGGAAGGGGTACGCTGACGGAGATAGCAAATTGCAGTCTAGGTATAAGTATGCGCTCCAAACTGCACAAAGCCTCAAATCGTTGCAACGTGTTGCGAGGAAAAGACATTTACATTGCATTTAGGAACATGGGAGAATTCGCGCAAGTAACCCGCCAATTGCTGGATCAATCCGCACGATTGACTTCCCGGGAAGAGTACCTCGCGTGGGAAGAACGGTGCAACGAGTGCATCGAATCTTTGGAAGAACAGAGCCGTGTGAAACGCCCGCGATTATCGATCGGTGTTCGGCAATCGTTGGTTGCTCGAATCGCGCAGCTCGAAGGACTGAAACATTCGTTGCGTGGCCGTTTCGTGCGTGAAGGTGCCGGACATTCGAGCAGAGGACTTTTGTGGCGCGAAATAGACGCTGCTTTCGATACCCGGGTATTAACTGGTGCCGCGTTAAATTCGAATTACATCGAGCCGCGCAACTTCCTCCAGGATGCGGGGACCATTGTGCTGGAGCATGTGCGGGGTGCTTTGAGGGAACATCAACACCTCAAAGTGAACACTGTGTATAACGGCGAATTTGTGGCGGGTGACAAGCATGCTTGTAAAAGCATCAACACCCGGAACTGTGAACTCTTCGGCACATCCGATCTGCAGGAGTGGTACCAGAGATGCGTCATCGAACCCACCCTGGCATCGCTGAAAGAGTTCCAGGAACGCGACAGCGGATGGGCATTGGCGAGAATCATGAATCTGACCGTCAATGTTAATAAGTATAATCCGCTGCGCGCCGGGTGTCACTTCAAGTTGCCGCGGGAATTATCTTTGAAGAAAGCCACGATCAGTGTACAATCCCCGGACAATGCCTGTTTCGCGTGGGCAGTGGTCGCCGCTCTCCATCCCGCCGAACGAGACACCGCGCGCCCAAGTTCGTACCCGCACTATGCTTCCGTGCTAAATCTCCAGGGCATTGAGTTCCCAATGTCCGTGGCGCAAATTGGGAAGTTTGAGCGGCAGAACAGCGTCTCCGTCAACGTGTACAGCTTCGAGGCGGAGAAGACGAAGACGGTCTTTCCCTTGCGCCTCACCAGCCAAAAGAGGGATCGACACGTAAACTGGCTCTACACGCCGAATCCAGAGCACGGCGATGTAGGACATTTTGTATGGATCAAGAACTTGTCTCGGCTGGTGAGCGCGCAGCTGAGCAAAAACAAAGCAAAGAAATTCATCTGTGATCGGTACGTATAGAAAACTTGTGAAATATTGAAATGTCTTGCGAAACAATTAAATAAAAAATTTTTGTGTTTTTACAGATGCATGCACTACTTTAGCTCTACCGAGAAGTTGGAGGCGCATGCAGTGGACTGTGGGCAGATGAACGACTGTGCCATCGTGCTGCCCAGCGAAGGCAAAAATTTCCTCAGCTTCGAGAACCACTGTAGGAAGGAGCGGCTCCCCTTCATGATGTACGCAGATCTGGAGTGCATCATCGCAAAAACAGGGGCTAACCACCAAACGGGTGAGGCGGACAACAAATTGCGCGCATATCAACATCATAAAGTTCACAGTATTGCATATTATATGCATTGTTCGTACGATACATCGCTATCGACGTATCGATGTCGCCGCGACGCGGATTGTGTTTCATGGTTCGTAGACGAACTGAAAAAATTTGCAAACTTCGCCAAACCCATCTTGACCAGTAATGTTCCCATGCATGATTTAACCACCGAACAGTGGACGACATTTCACAATGCAACACACTGTCACATTTGCGAAGAACCATTCGAGGTTGATGATGTACGAGTTCGTGATCATTGTCATCTCTCCGGACGGTTTAGAGGCCCAGCACATTCGGAGTGCAATTTAAATTATAAAAATGCGTTTTACATCCCCATAGTTTTTCATAATTTATCCGGCTATGATTCGCATTTCATTATCGAGGAAATAGCTACCGCTTTCGACGGTCACGTTGATGTATTACCCATAACTAAAGAAAAGTATATTTCGTTCACAAAAAATGTCGAAGATACGACCAATTCAGACTCACGAAATTTCTCAACACCAGTCTCGACAAATTAGCATCCTTTCTTAGCACAAATCAATTAAAAATTTTACGATCCCAATTTGAAACATTATCCGTTGAGGATTTCAATTTATTGACGCGAAAGGGTGTATTTCCATATGAATACCTTGCTTGCGCGAACAATTCTTGCGCGTCATTCCACAGTTCGTTAACAGGTGAGACTGTATCCGAGAGCGATTACGCACACGCTGAGACTGTCTGGCAGCGTTTCGGGATTGGAACCTTGGACGAATACAGCGACTTGTATTTGAAAACAGATGTCTTGTTATTGGCAGATATTTTTGAAAATTTTCGCGAAAGTTGTATCAAGAGTTACGGATTAGATTCAGCACATTATTATACTCTACCTGGTTTCACGTGGGATGCTATGCTAAAACACACCAAAATTACGTTCGAATTGCTCACGGACGTCGATATGGTTATGTTTATCGAACGTGGTATACGTGGGGGTTTAAGCCAATGTTCCGGAAGATATGCACATGCTAATAACAAGTACATGTCATCTTACGACGCATCGGAAGAGTCATCGTACTTGATGTACTTTGATGTGAACAATTTGTATGGATGGGCAATGTGTCAGCCCCTGCCATACGCCAAATTTCGATGGGTCGAAGATGCTGCAAATGTTGACGTGTCTTCAATCCCGGTCGATTCGCCCACGGGGTACATTCTCGAGGTAGATTTGGAATATCCGCAACGTCTGCATGACACTCATGCCGATCTACCGTTCTGCCCGACGCGTGCCAAACCACCTGGCAGCAGGCAGGACAAGTTACTCGCGACGGTATACGATAAGCAGCGTTACTTCATCCATTACCGCAACCTGCAGCAGTACACGCGTCACGGTCTTCTTATTACAAAAATACATCGCGTCCTGCAATTCTCTCAATCTCCCTGGCTCCGCGATTACATCGAACTCAATACACGGTTTAGAACAGACGCGACAAACGATTTTGAAAAAAATTTGTACAAATTGACGAACAACGCGGTATTCGGCAAAACTATGGAAAATGTACGAAACCATGTGGATGTAAAACTTTTAACACATTGGGAAGGGCGATATGGCGCGGAGGCAATGATCACGAAACCGAATTTCCACAGCAGAAGTGTTTTTTCGGAAAATTTAATAGCTGTTGAATTGCGGAAACTCGAGGTGAAATTCAACAAACCGATATTCGTGGGTATGTGTATTCTGGACATATCAAAAATTTGTTTGTATGAATTTCACCACGAGTACATGTCTCCCCAGCATGGATCAAATTGTAAAATTCTATACACCGACACAGACAGTCTCATTTATCACATTCAATGCGACGATATCTACGAGTCCATGAAACACAATATCGATAGATTCGACACAAGCGATTATCCTACTGACAATGTATACAGGGTGTCCCAAAAATGCTGCGGTTCCTTGAAGGGGGTGATTCAGGGGGTGATTGGAAACAACTTTTTCCTTTGCGAAAATGTTCTCCGAGGTTTCGTTAACGAGATATTAACAAAAAGCACCGACCAATCAGAGCCCGAGATTGGAGGCCGAGTTCCTGCGGTAGCGTGGCCGCGCGCCGCGCTGCGACTACGAACAAGCAACTCGGCATGCATCGAAGGAAATTGCAGAGAATGGCAAATGAAAAAGACGTAACAAATAAAATCGAACATTTTGTCATGGTTTGTTTGTCATTTGAAGTGAAAAATGAATAAAGGATAAATGGATGAAAATCATGCGTAACGTAAAAAGACAAATACAAAGGTTTTTTTTTAGAAGAATCGAAAATAATAATTACTTGGAGTGAGAGGATAAGGAACACGTAAATTTCCTTTTTTAATAACGTACAAACGAAAAGGTAATGCAACAGGGAACGAGCGAAAAGTGATCGTAGTTCGTTATTGTGATAAAAATCCATAGTTCAATAACGTCCAACACTGTTGTTGATAATGAATAACTCCGTTTAAAAACTGCGAAAAAAATTTACGTACGGAAATTTGGAGAATTATTACCGGAAATTAGCCATAACCTGCGTTAAATTTAAAAAATAATAGTCGCCAATAATGTACCTAAAACTCACCCTTTCGGAAATTCACCTGCAGCTTGAAAATCTGTGTCACTAGGTCACTGAACCGATCCTGGTCATCGACAGACGCGCCGAATGCACAGCTGATCTCAGGTACACGACGCCATCCAAAGTTAAAGGTCGCAACGTCAAGTGCGTCCGGGTTAATGTACCGAATATTCACTTCACTGCACGGCTACTAACACTGATCACTTAATTTATTTTTCATGGAACGTGTTGTTCCTACGTTATAAAAATTGGTGGAAATGAATTTTTACTTGGCGTTCGGAGCCGTGGGTATTTCCGCGCAAATTCTCACGCTGCAGCACTTGCGTCCTCGTTGTTCGGGGGGTGCAACCAGAACATCGCGTAATACTCTTGAGCAGAGAACATTTCTGCGACGTGATTGCTTGCTGATTGACAAGATTTTTTCCAAGCGACTTCTTCTACCCTCAAATAGTTTCTCTCGTGCCATTATGAGTTGACCCCCACCAGGCCAAGAGGCTTCAGGTAAAAAGAAGCCAGCATATTTTCGAAACACACGTGCTTCGCAGAAGTGCAACGAACGGACTATCGTGCACTTTTACAAAAGTCCGCGTTCCGTCCTTTTACTGCCAATGTACTCATTGCTTCGAGGTAGGCAGCAGACACCACGTGTTTCGGTTCGAAAGGGACGGAAGAGAAAAGAAACAGAAAGTCTTCGAGTTGCTATAAAGAAAAAAATCCTGTTTCCAGTTTCCAGTTTCCGATACTCTGAGTTCACGTCTGCTACGAGGCGGAACCAACTAAGCCATAAATTACCCAAAACTGTAGGAAACCGTTGTCTACCGTCGACTAGTGGGACAGTACGGTCATAAACCGCGACCCTAGCGAAATGCTCTGCGTCGACGAATTCCGTGCGAGTGAAGCCTTGGGGAGGAGATACTGCTGTGAAGAGGACCTCTGTAGGACAGTGGCCGTTTGGGAGGGATGCACGTGGTGTCTGTTGCCTACCTCGAAGCAATGGGTACATTAGCAGTAAAAGGACGGAACGCGGAGTTTTGTAAAAGTGCACGATAGTCCGTTCGTTGCACTTCTGCGAAGCATGTGTGTTTCGAAAATATGCTGGCTTCTTTTTACCTGAAGCCTCTTGGCCTGGTGGGAGTCAACTCATAATGGCACGAGAGAAACTATTTGAGGGTAGAAGAAGTCGCTTGGAAAAAATCTTGTCAATCAGCAAGCAATCACGTCGCAGAAATGTTCTCTGCTCAAGAGTATTACGCGATGTTCTGGTTGCACCCCCCGAACAACGAGGACGCAAGTGCTGCAGCGTGAGAATTTGCGCGGAAATACCCACGGCTCCGAACGCCAAGTAAAAATTCATTTCCACCAATTTTTATAACGTAGGAACAACACGTTCCATGAAAAATAAATTAAGTGATCAGTGTTAGTAGCCGTGCAGTGAAGTGAATATTCGGTACGTTGACCTGGACGCACCTGACATTGCGACCCTTAACTTTCGGTAGTGTCGTATACCTGGGACCAGCTGTGCACTGAGCTCGTCCATCGATGACCAGGATCGGTTCAGTGACCCTGTGACACAGATTTTCCAGCTGCAGGTGAATTTCCAACAAGGGTGAGTTTTAGTTACTTTATTGGTGATCATTCATTTTTAAATTTAACGCAAATGATGGCTTATTTCCGGCGATAATTCTCAAAATTCCCGTACGAAAATATTTATTCGGGCTTTTTAAACAGACTTATTCGTTATCACCAACAGTGCTGGCCGTTATTGAATTACGGATTTTTATCACAATAACGAACTACTATTATTTTTCGTTAATTTCCTGTTACATTACCTTTTCGTGGCTACGTTATTAACACAAGAAAATTTACGTATTCCTTATCCTCCCACTTCAAATAATTATTATTTTCGAATCTTCTAAAAAAAAACTGCGTATTCGTCTTTTTACGTTGCACGCGATTTTCATCCATTTATCCTTTATTCATTATTCACTTTAAATGACGAACAAACCATGACAACATGTTCGATTTTATTTGTTACGTCTTTTTCATTTGCCATTCTGTGCAATTTCCTTCGATGCATGCCGAGTTGCTTGTTCGCAGTCGCAGCGCGGCGCGCGGCCACGCTAGCGCGGGAACTCGGCCTCCAATCTCGGGCTCTGATTGGTCGGTGCTTTTTGTTAATATCTCGTTAACGAAACCTCGGAGAACATTTTCGCAAAGGAAAAAGTTGTTTGCTATCACCCCCCGAATCACCCCCTTTAAGGACCCGCAGCATTTTTGGGACACCCTGTATAATATGCCGCGCGTATATAAGAAGGTTCCGGGGCTGATGAAGGATGAAAATAACGGTGCGATAATGACCGAATTCGTAGTTCTTAGGGCGAAAATGTATGCACTTCGCGTAGACGGCAAAAAAGATACGAAAAAGGCGAAAGACGTCAAGACCAACGGCATAGCCAGAACGATAACTTTCGACGACTACGCGTAGTGTTTGCAAAGGGAGATCGAAATGGTTCGCAGACAATCATGCATACGGTCTAAATTGCATAAAGTGTACACCATTTCGGAATCTAAAATCGCTCTAAGCCCACACGACAACAAGCGGTATATCGTACCCGATTCGACCGACACTCTGCCCTGGGGCCATTACCAAATTCCATTGTAAAAATATCATTATAAAAAGAAATTTGAACTTGATGCTGCTCTCTCTTCATGTGAACGAAGCCTCTGACTTCGTCCTCAGTCTATGAGAACTATCATAACGCTCACAAAATTTGAAAACTTCGTATCAACGTGATGTATAGTTTCATAAAGAGCGATGGTGAAAAGCAGACAATTAAAAAAAAAAGGAATATGGAATATTCATGTCTCTGTTAATCCAATGATATCATGCTGTTCTATAAATTCCCAGAATTAATGAAGAATTATGTATCTTTCTTTGCTATCCATGGGCTAGTAAATAAAAGATACATAATTCTTCATTAATTCTGAGAATTTATAGAACAACTCGATATGATTGGATTAACAGAGACAAGAATATTCCACGATATTTTTTTTTATTGTTTGCTTTTCGCCATCGCTCTTTATTAACTTGTTTCTTATAAATAGTAGAATTATTGTTTGCAAATGTATAGAAATTATTATAAATAGCGAAATTATTGCATAAAAATTGTTCATACATGTATAGAAATTATAAATGGCGGAATTAATGTGTAAAAAAAAAAATGTTCACACATGTATATGTATCATTGTATTTATTGAACCATGTATTATTATTTTTACAATACATTATTTTTATTTATCCAAGAATTGTGTGATTTATCAAACCCCAGCCACTTGACGTACACCTTATCCCCCTTTCTACGCAACACTTTTTACACTAGATACACATCAGGATCGGTGACACGTTGCAGCTCGTGTTCATAGAATCCTCCGGCAACGGGTTTTCCACAGGAATCGTTCAGCAGATACGTCGCGGGATTAGTTGTCTGTACTTTGGCCATCTTGAACACCTCCGTTGTCCAGTTCGGCGTATAGCCTTTATCGAAGATGGTTTTAAATTTGCTCACGCGCACAAACTCGCCCATTTTGAATCTCGCTGGTGCAGCGATCTTTATGTTGCTGTAATACGGTGGCTAGCAGCGTGTCGGCGATCGCAGGGGTAACATCGCAAGGACGCATTCCGATGGTTCTATGTTTTCGTGCGTTATACTCTGCAAGTAGACTTGGCAGCGCATCGGTCCATCTATAGGTTCCATTCAGCGTAAACAGTTTCCACATATTGTTCTTCAAAGTTCAATTGAAACGTTCTACGACAGAGGCCTTCATCACCGAATACGTCGAATAATGATTAATGTCGTGCTTTGTCAAGAGTTTCTGCACATCGGTGTTGTAAAATTGTTTTCCTTGATCGGTTTGCAAATTTTTCGGATATCGCTCTCTAAATATCTTTGCAAACGCTTTAGTCACCTCAGCACCACTTTCAGTCTTGAGCGGTAATGCCCACGCATACTTGCTCAACACATCGATGACGGTGAGTATGTAGTGGTGACCCTGGTTGAATCGTGAGTATGGACGCATTTCGACAATGTCAGCTTGCCACAGATCATCGTATTCGGCGGTAAGAGGCTGCCTGATCGGGAGGAGCTGTTGCGGCTTGCGGAGGCCAAGGCTGTGGTTCCCTTGGCTGACGAGGCTCAGCAGGAATTGGACGCTGTGGTGGCAACGGTCTGCGCGGCGAAGAACCTTAAGGGTACTGATATGCGCGCGATTAAGATTGCGGCCCGGCGCACGTCCGTGGCGGTTGCGGTCCTGACGGATCGTGCGGTGGCTGGCGGGGACCCGAGTCGACCGTCGGCGGTGCTTGACCTGCCGGGAACGTGGAGGTCGAGGTGCGGGACCCTGGAGGCGAGGAACGCGACCCTCGAGTCGCGGGTGCGATCGCTCTCTGGTAAGGTGCTCTGCATGACCAGGGACCTGGAGGCTGGTAGAGCGGAGCGGGACACGCTGGAGGAGGCACTTCGTCGTTTGGCTGAGGGGGTGAGTGATGCTGGTGCCGGCGCGAATGCGTCGGGTTTGGTGGACGGAACGGCTGTTCCTGTCTCGGGGGTGGGCCCTGGGGTTTCCGGGTCCCCTCCTGTCCCTATTCCTCTCGCTGCGGGCGCTCCGCTGCTGGGGGGGCTGAACGCCCTCCGGACGACGAGCATTCCCTCCGCTGACCCTGGGATCTGTTCGGCGGCGGTCCTTCCGGCCGCGGGCCCGGTTGTCCCGGCTCAGGGGTGCTCGTGTGATGTTGTGCTAAAGAGCATGATGGACATGGAGAGGCGATTCGAGGGTCGCCTGCTCGCTCTTGGCAGGGTCGTGGGGCGCGGGGCTGCGGCTGCCGGGGTGGGGTCGGCGTCTGTCATGGCGCCTGCTCCGTTATCGGTGTCGTTGCCGGTGGCTCCGGACTTGGGGGTGGTGATGCCTCCCCCTCCCCCCTCTTCCGGCCCGAACGGGTCGATTGGCCTGTCTCGTAAGGCCGCGGAGGGGGTGCGACGGACGGCCCAGGCTGGGGGGAGTGCTGCG
This sequence comes from Andrena marginata, assembly GCA_963932335.1. Classification (NCBI taxonomy): domain Eukaryota; kingdom Metazoa; phylum Arthropoda; class Insecta; order Hymenoptera; family Andrenidae; genus Andrena; species Andrena marginata. Next base: position 15,333,590 of record OZ010664.1, read on the forward strand.
GGGGGTGGCGCGCGTGGCGCGTTGGGGCCGCGTGCTCAGCGGGGGGGGGGGGGCCTGGGGGGCTTGTCCCCGCCCCCTCGGCGGTTGTGCCCTCGGGTGCGATGCCGGCTTCCGCGTCTTCCGCGGGGCTCTCCAAGTCGCAGCGCAGGAGGGCGAAGAGGAGGGCAGCAAGGGCCCGAAAAAAGGCAGCCCTGGGGGCGGCTGGCGGTCCTGCGGTACAGCCCTCATCGGGGACTTCGACGGGGCCTGCGGGCGCGCGGGCTCCCTGGTCTCGGGTCGTCGGTGGGAAGTCTGGTGGGGTGAGGCCGGCGGCGGGGGGTGCCGTGGCGGGTCGAAGGGACGGCGGCGGGCGGCGGGCGGCCCGGGGGGACGGATCCCCGGCCGGTAGTGCCGCGAGAGGGTGCTGCCCTGCGGTTGCCGCGAGCACCGCGTACGGCGGCCGTGGCCATCTCGGCGCCTATTGGCGGGGAGGGGGAGGGCGGAGAAACCTTCTCCACCCGAGTGTCGGCGGCTATGGCGGCGATTAATGTGGCCGAGCTCGGGATCTCGGCCATGCGCCCGAAGCGGGCTGCTACCGGCGGTCTCGTCTTTGAGATCCAGGGTGCTCGGGGGGCGGAGCGGGCTGCGGCCCTTAAGGCTAAACTGGTCGAGCAGCTGGGGGACTCGGGGATCAGGGTCCACTGCCCCCAGAGGACTGCGGAGTTTCGCATCTGCGGACTCACCGAGCTCGCTGCGAAGGGTTCGGTGCGGCGAGCGATTGCGTCTCAGGGGGGTTGCGATGCCGGGGACCTTTCGCTGGGTGAGAGGAGACCGGACAGCGCCGGTCTGTACTCCTTGTGGGTACGCGGGCCCTTGGCTGCTGTGGCCAGACTGGCAAGGGTGGGCCATGTGGTCGTGGACGGGCTCTTGGCCCGGGTGCTGCCACTCGCACAAAGGAGGCTGCAGTGCTATCGCTGCCTTGAGTTTGGCCATGTACAGGCCAGATGCGGTAGCTCTGTTGTCAGGAGCCTCCTCTGCTATAGTTGCGGAATGGAGGGGCACGTGGCTCGGGTGTGTCGGGCTGCGCCGAGGTGCCCGGTTTGTGCTGACGCGGGACTCCCGCACAGCCATAGGATGGGCGGCGCGGCGTGTCAGTCTTCGTCCTCCGCGGGAGCATCGGGCCGTGCCAGGGCGGGGAAGGGGGGGAGAGCTTCGGGTATGAGCGGTGTCATGACCGACGCTTTGTCTGCTGCCGCGCCGTCGCCGGGTGCGTCGGCGACTGTCCACGCGCCCGCTCCGGGGCCCATGGAGGCGGAGGTTTGTCTGGCTTCGTCATCCGCCAAGTCTGGCCCTGGAAAACGAAAGGAACGAGAGGAGGCAACGACGGCCTCTGATGGCGACAGCGGTGGTCCTTTGGCGTCGTCCGTCACGAGGACCGTTAAGACTGTCAAGAGGAAAAGGAAGAAGGAGGGAAAGGCCCCTGCCGGGGCACCATCTCGGCCCGCCGGCCGGGAGGCCTTCCTGAAAACCAGGGGTGACGCTCCGATGTCAGGGGGGAGCGAATGTGGCGGGGCGAGCAGCCTGGTAGGTAAGGGCGACGAGGAGGCGCGCTTATTGGCGCTCTCGGTCGCCATGTCCTATGGTGGCGGGGTTTGCTCCCCGCATGAGGGGAAGGCAGAGGCCCCGACCCCCTCTGTCAGCGTTGAGAAGCTGGATCAACGCGGGCAGCCGCCGGAGGAGGCCGGCGACGATGAAGCGTGATGCCCGGGGGCCCTGCGCTGACGCTGATGTTGGCCAACTGCAACCACTCCATGCGGGCGCACGACCTGTTGGAGCAGGCCCGCGTGGAGTTGGGTGTCGGTCTGGCGGTGATAACGGAGCCATATCCGCTGCCTGACCGGGTCTCGCGTGCCGCTAACCCGGATGGGCAGGTGGCGTTCGTGTGGGGGGTTGGACGTGGGGCCCCGCTGTGTTCGGTCGCCCGACACGGCTGGGGCTGGTCGGCGATTAATTGGGGGGAGTTTCTGGTGGTTGGCTGCTATGCCGCGCCGCGCTTCCCGGTCCCTGTGTTCGAGGACATGCTGGCCGAGATGGAGGCATTCATTGCCCCTCACTCGGCTCGGTCGGTTGTCCTCATGGGGGACTTTAATGCCCACGCGGTCGAGTGGGGCGCCCCCATGACGGACGCTAGGGGCCGGGTGTTGCTGGAGTGGGCCGAGGCGTTGGGGTTCGTGCTAAAGAACCCCCATGCGGTCTCGACGTTTCGCGGTGCGCGGGGTGAGTCGGTCATCGACTTGATTTGGGTTAACCCTGCGGCCGCGGCTGCCACGTCGGACTGCTGGGTGGCGGAGGATACGGAGCCGGGCTCCGACCATATGTTCGTCCTGCTGGCCACCTCCGCTGCCCCGCCTCGCCGTGCCCGCCGACTGGCCGGTAGGCGGCCTCCGCGCTGGGCGCTCAGGCGCTTGGATGCGGACGCTGCCCGGTTGGCGTCCTCCGTCGTCGCCTGGCCTCCCATGCCGGGCGATATCCTCGACGACCCTGCTGCCGGGGCTCTTTGGTTGCGCGGCGCGTTACAATCTATATGTGACGCGTCAATGCCGCGCGCCGGGGCTCCCGGCGGGGGTCGGAGGGCGGTGTACTGGTGGTCTGCGGAGATCGCTGATCTTCGCGCCGCCAATCTGCGGGCCAGGCGCCAGTACACCAATGCCCGCCGCCGTGATCCGCGGCGGCTGACGGGGGACGAGCTTCGGGGGTTGCGTGCCGTTTTCTCGGCGGCTCGTCGCGAGCTCCGCGGAGCCATTGCCCGGGCCAAGGACCGTATGTACGACGAGTTCCTCGGGACTCTCAATGAGAACCCCTGGGGGCGCCCGTATAAGACCGTTTCCATCAAGCTCGGTCCGTGGGCGCCCCCGGTGCTGGAGAGTCTCGATCCCCGGTTTCTCAGGGATGTGTTATCGGTGCTATTTCCTCCTCCTCCCGTTCCCGGAGAGGGGGGCACTGATGAGACCGGGGATCCCGAGCTGACCTGGGGCTGCGATATTCTGGACGCCCCGGGGGTCAGCCAGGAGGAGCTCGCCGGGGCGGTGTCTCGGATGCGCGCGAAGAGGGCGGCACCGGGGCCTGACGGTGTGCCCGGGCAGGTCTTGGCCTGCGCTTTGGGCGCCCTTGGAGGCGGACTCAGGCGAGTCTTTGACGCGGTCCTGAGGTCCGGGAGATTCCCCCCCATCTGGAAAGAGGCGAGACTGGTGCTGCTCCGCAAGCCCGGAAAGCCCCTGGAGTCGCCCTCGTCGTTCCGGCCGATCTGTCTCTTGGACGAGGCGGGCAAGCTGCTGGAGCGAGTCCTGGCTGCCCGCCTCTGCGACCACCTGGGGGCTGCGGCCCCAGATCTATCCGACCGCCAATTCGGTTTCAGGCGGCAGCGATCGACGGTGGATGCCATCGTTTTGGTCAGATCGCTGTCGTACCGGGCGGTCGAGAGAGGCGGTGTGAGTGTCGCGGTGTCTCTCGACATCGCGAACGCGTTCAACACCGTCTCTTGGGCGGCGATTGAGCGGGCGCTTCTCTACCATCGCGTCCCGCTCTATCTTCGCCGCCTGATCTGGGACTATCTCCGCGGCCGGGTGGTCTCTTACGTCGGCCGGGGCGGGGAGGGGGCGGCAACCGTGCACCGCGGCGTTCCGCAGGGGTCCGTCCTGGGGCCCCTGCTGTGGAATTTGGCGTACGACGCGGTGCTCCGGGTGGCTATGCCGTCACCGGACGTCTCGCTTGTATGTTATGCGGACGATACGCTGGTGGTGGCATCCGGGCAGCGGTGGGAGGCGGCAATCGGTCTCGCGGAAAGGGCGCTGCGGCGTGTCGTTGCCTCGATCGGGACGCTCGGTCTGCGGGTCGCTACTGAGAAGACGAAAGCGATGTGGCTCGCGGACAGGGTTGGGACCGGGATCCCACCCGGAGCGTCCCTGAGGATCGGGGACGCCTGCATCGGGGTCGGCCGGTCGATGAAGTATCTCGGCCTGACCCTGGATACCTACTGGCGGTTTACGCGCCACTTCAGAGTCCTGGGCCCCCGGTTGGTGCAGCAGGTGTTCGCACTTGCGCGAATTATGCCCAACCTTGGGGGCCCTCACGAGGCAGTTCGGCGGTTGTATGTGACGGTCATCCGGTCGATGGCGCTCTATGGGGCGCCGGTGTGGGCCGGAGACCTGGGGGGCTGTCGCGTGGGGCGGGAGCTTTTGGCTTCCGTTCACCGGCGCGTGGTCCTCCGAGCCGTGCGGGCATACCGCACGGTGTCGCATGCCGAGCTGTCGGCGATCGGCGGGTCTCCCCCGTTTCATTTGCTCGCGGAGATGGAGGCGGAGGTGTATTTCGCCTCGCACGATCTCCGCGGCGCGGGGATCCCGCCGGTCGACGTTGGACCTGAAGGGGCGCGCGGCCAGGCCCGGCGGCGCATGGGAGCTAGGTGGATCGACTGGCTCTCTCTCCCCGAACATCGGGAGGGTCGCGCCGTCGGGGCGCTCCTGCCCATTCTTGGCGAATGGGTGGGGCGTAGGTATGGCAGGTTGACCTTCCGCCTGACGCAGGTGATCTCTGGAGTCGGATGCTTCGGCGATTACCTGTGTCGTATAGGGCGGGAGGAGACGCCGCGGTGTTACAGCTGCGACTCGGGCGACGGGGACTCGGCGGACCATACCCTGGCAGTTTGCCGGGAGTGGCAGGATGATCGCCGGGTCCTCGAGGCGCAGCTGGGCCCTGATCTCACGCTGCCGACGATCGTACGTCGGATGGCGGGGGACAGGGCGTGTTGGGAGGCGGTCTCCTCCTTCTCGGAGTGTATAATGCTCGAGAAGGAGGAGGCGGAACGCGACCGCGAGCGGCAGGGACATCCCTGCCGGCTCGGGGTGCCGCGACGACGACGAGCAAGAAGAAGATGACCCTGAGCCGGGGAGAATGGGGCGGCGATCTGATTTGCGGATCGCCTCGCCTCCTCCCCGTGGCGGGTTATGGGTCCGTGCATTCCCCCCCTCTCCCACCTTCTCCTTTTCCCCTTCCCATCCCCCCTCCTTTCCTCTTTCCTTTCCTTTCCTCTCCCGCCCTCTCCTTGTCTGCCTGGTCTTTGTGTGGGCGTTGTGTTGTGTGTGTATATGTGTGTGTGTCTGTTCATCCTGGGGTTGTTGTTTTGGGGGTTGGGGGAATGGGATGTTTTATGTGGATATCGGGATTAGGGTCAACGGGTCAACGGGTCGGCCCCCCCCCATGGTATTTGGGGGGGATGAGAGCTGATTGTTAGAGACGAGTGGCTCGGTGCTCGGGCGTGAAAGCCAAAGCGCCGAGCCGGTTGTCGTCGTTGCTGTCGCTGCCGCGCTGAGTGCGTGCGTCGCAGCGGCGGCATCGCTGGTGCAAGGGAGAGATCGGGAGGCCCCAGAACTTGCGGGGCCCCCGGGGATGGCCATATAGTGCCATCCCCCCAGTAGTTGTTGCGGCGCTTCATCCGGGGCGAGCTGGCACTTGGGCTGCCCTTCGGGCATTTGCCAGCCGCTCGCCCGGGGGGTTCGGCCGGGTTCGGCACCCGTGAGCTGAGTAGGCCCCCCCCCCTGGGGTTGCGGCATTGGGCGGCCCCCTCCGGGTTATGCCAGCCGCCCCCGCCCGGCCCGTCATAGAAGTTACGGGCCGGGATGTCAAAGATAAGCCGCCGTGGGGTCGTGGGGCGGGGGTGTCGGGGGACACCACCCGCCCTTGTTAGCAGCGACCCCGGAAGAGGGTGGCGCGGGGCGTGTGACCCGCCGCGCGCCACTCGGAGTTTTTTGACGTCGGAGCTTGCTCCCGGGGGGGAGTTCGGGCGCGTGGGCGCGGCTGCCATTCAACGGTGCCCGCGCTCGCGCGGCTCCCCTCCGAGAAGGGCCCTGCATAGAGGGGCAGTAGGTGCGGGGAGCTATATATGCACCCTTGGGGGGGCGTGCGAACGGAATCGCTCGTTTGATCTCGCCAAAGTCCCCCTCTCGGGTGTGCGCTCCTCGCACCAGGAGGTCACCTTGGTGGTTTTAGTGGGTTCGAGTCCCACATAACCCCCCGCCCGCCCCCGCGGGCGGGGGGTATCCGTGGGGATTTCCACCAAGTAAAAAAAAAAAAAAAAAAAAAGATCATCGTATCCATACACGATGACGCGCCTCCGCGGAAAATGTCTTCGAGCTGGAGCGTGCAATTCCTCAACGAGTTGTAGCTTCTTGTGGCCATGGTTTTCTTTACTCTTGGATTTCGATAATGGCTGCATGTTTGATCGCAGAGGTGTCTTGGACACGAATGATGCGATAATTATCAGGTACGTGCATTAAGTGCTTCCCGTTGGTCCGAGAAAATTCTGGACAAGTTGCTGCTCCGCAGCAAAAGCGGTTATAGCCTCTTTAACTTTACGAATTTCATTGTCCGGCTGCGGGATAGAATTCGACACTTGCGATATCTTTCGAACACTGTTTTGCGACGTCAGCATATCTCTTTGAAACACGACCAGCTTCCTCTCTAATTCTTCCTGCTGCTCTCTCAAAAGTTTAATGCTCTTTTCCACGTATAGTTTATTGACGGCATCGGTGTCGCCCACCGGCTCAGCTACGCGTCGTATCTTGCGTGATTTTGCATCAAAGTCTGCACCGGTTACGCAAAGAGCGTTATCTCGCAATGTAATTTCGAAGCAAACCGCTCCATTTGTAATAGTCCATTCTAGCTGCTCCACTCTTCTCGAGCGATACCCCAAATTTGTTGATTGGCATCTCGATGCATGCTGCGCACATAATCGGCGCGCGGTTTTATATAATGAGGCCTACCTCGCGGAGTTCCTCGATAATCGATAGAATTTCAGGATCGTGAGAGTTGTTACCCGCCTGACGCGACGCTTCGAGCAAACGGAATCGATCCACCAGCTCGTTGGGATCGTCCCAGTGTACGTAATCGATTTTGTTATCGTTTACCACCATGACTCGTGGCACTGTTAGACCTTTCCCTGTCCTACTAGCTGATGCACGGGGAATTAGCGGTGCAATTACATGTTTGTACTTGTATCCCTTGTTGCCCAATATGGGATTTTTAGCACCATGACCGCGTCTGTGGGCATTCGTTGTCAGCAGTATACATTTGTATTTTTGTTTATCGGCATCGGTGTATACAGTATCGTCGGGAATTCTCATAAAAATCAATTCGTAAAGGCCGGGTGTTCCTCTGTATTTTTCACCATCTATGATTATATTATCATCCTTGTCTATATCGAAAGCTTTATCCCCAAGCATCGTTCTACTATTGTCAAAGTATACACCGTACACATAGTCCATTGCTGTATCCTTATCACTACTTAGGATTGCACTCATGTATTTTTGCCCCAGCGGGCCGAAATGACTGCGGATCGTTTTTTGTCCCTCGGATGTTTGGAATTGCTGTCTAATAGATGTTACAAACGACTCATCGGGACTAGTTTCAAAAACGTCGTCATCAACGGCTGAGAGCGATTGCACATTGGGAAATGTATTTATTGGTGTGGGAGGAGCCGGAGAATCGTTTGATGTAGCATTTTGTCGTTTCCGCTTCGATTGAACTGGTGTCGAGGTTATGGGTGAATATTCTAATGGCCCGTGTTGTTTCCTCTTTGCCTTGCGCGATGTGTTCCCTTTCGGATGGATTTTTTTAGGCGTTAATGTTTCATTCCCTTCAACGTCTGTACTCATCAGCGGTGATGTGTCAGCTTCTGCTGTTGTGGTATTTTCCACAATATGTTTCAAGGGTTCGACGATAGGTTTAAAGTATCTCTCCAACGCGATATCTTCCTCCATCTTGCCAGACTTCAAAGCCTGATGTTTCCGGCGAATGGAATCGCTGGTTTTTGCAATTTCCTTCGCTATTCTCTCGCGATCCTTAATCTCTAGAGTATCGATATCAATCATCGTTGTGCCGCAGACGTTGCTTTCCCACCGACGTGTTGATGACGATTGACCATCTCACGGTACGGCAAACTCGTTAAATCCCTTTCTATAACGTCCATTGGACATGGCGCTATCCTTGTCTATTACCACGAAACCATACTCCCGTGGCCAACAATTACGGCACAAAGCGCAGAAATCCTCGTAAGGCATGTCAGTGTTTACGTGATCGTTGTACACATGTTTCAAGTTGGTACCATCCTGCTTAAACAGAATCAGCAGATTGTAACGTTCCGCTACCACCGCCATAAATTTTTCCTTTTATTTTTCATATACATTGTTAATTTCCTTTATTATACGTAAGATATTATACAACGCGTGCGAGAGCGTGTTCAAACAGCGCGCGAAAGACTGAGTGACGCGCAACGCATGCGCATAACCTTTAATTCAAACAGTAAACTCAGTGCCGCGAGCGAATCAAGCGCGCGTGCGCACATCGAACGAACAACCGGACGTCGAATTATCCGAGCGTAGTGCGCGAGTGGCGCGAAACGGATGTGAATATTAATTGGTGCGCGAGATCGCACAGCGAGTGATTGGTGCGGGCCAAGTACCACAAATCGGTATAAATAGAGGCCCGCCAGCAGCAGGAAGGCAGACTTGGTTCTGCAACCGAACCTCGAGACTTAGGTCGCTTTCGTTAGCCCCCTATAGTTTTGAAACCGTCTAGAGTAGTATCTTTAAATCCGACTACCAAATCCCATTACGAGGTCGCTTTAGTTAGCCCCCTCAGTTTCCATTAGAGGTCGCTTTAGTTAGCCCCCTCAGTTTCCATTCGAGGTCGCTTTAGTTAGCCCCCTCACCACCTCATCCTCCAAGCGTGGGCCAGCTGATAGGCACCAGAAGAAGTTACCAAATCAGAAGGAAGAAAGTCAATAATTCCACTACTAACTGGGGACGCCTCTACCTGCAACCTGGCAACAATCCTAGACAGCGTAGGCAAGCTTATAGGCAACTGGAAGCCACATCTATCCTCTAGAAGGAACTCTCTCTAAATCTCAACCAACATTCCAAATCGACCTAGTGTCGTATCTTGTATTACACCGACTTCGTGTCGAGACTTTATACTATATCTTTATACGCCTCAATCAAATTATATTCTTAATTACCGACTTAGCGTTGGGAACCGAAATCATAATTATATTCTTTATTACCGACTTAGCGTCAGGAACCGAAATCAAAATTATATTCTTTATTACCGATTTATCGTTAGGAACAGAAATCAAAACGATTTACCGACCGATACGACGTTACTAATTACTTTATTTGTATTAATTGTCATAAATCGCACGACTCAGTGTCGTATTATATGTTCTATTTCGACCTAGAGTCACTACCATTTACTTTTGAATAAATCATTTGTTATTTATTGTTAAAAGAAGGACTCTCGTATCTAGAAATTCATTTCTTAATCGCACGCCACCCGAACCAAATCCCACAAATTCACGGGTAAACCGCTCTACTCGTGAATCTCCTGTAAAGAACGGCAACGTCTCGTTCGAGAACGTTACAAGATTCACATTGTCGCGTATAAGATGTTTGGGAATTTTTGCATATGTCTGACAGAGATAGAAGCAGTCAACGTTCGAGTGGCGCCCCATTGCAAAGTATTCCCTTATCGTATCTTGCTTGTCGCATGCCACGTCATCAAAGATAAAAATAGAATTCGGAAGCGATTCGCTCGGTGGGATGACGTCACTGTTATTCGAAAACGTAAAGTAGCCAATTTCATCTATCGGAGTCAATAACTTCTCCAAGTACTGATATTTCGGCTGTTGCAAGGACTTGGAGTACACGTACACGTTCTCGAAGCGGACGCCGTGAGGACTTTCCAACAAGCTGACCAGCACGTTGGTCTTTCCGCAATTTGATGGGCCACAAATGACGCAGCGGATAGTGTTTGGCAGCATGCTACTATGTCTGCGTCTTGTTTTCGAAGACATCACTCGCGATTTATCATCAAAATTTGTCACTCGTATCGTCACAGGTTGTCGCACGAATCGCATCCTCTCCGTGAAATGTGAAAAATGATTTTGATACATCGAAGCGGCCTATTTATAGGTCCGCACCGAAGCAAAGCGGTTCAGTATTCAAAATGCTTCTGATCCTGACGGATAATTGTGATATTCGAGACCTAACCTCTGAGCAGTTGAAATATATACCAAAGATTATTCTACTCCGAGAGTTTGGCAGGCATATTGATCAGTTGTGGGACAGACTCCCCGAGCATATAAAAGCCGATTCTGAGGTTCAGCAGTATCGTCGGTGTCTGGAACATTATAATCGCCCTTGGCAGCGAACGCATATCGACGGTCCAGCACCATTGATTAAAAACTGTAGCGAATGTCGCCGACGAGAGTAAAGAAAGGCAGTGGTTTGTTAAATCGGGCGATAAACGCGCTACCTATCGAATTACATATTCCGGGATACCAGTTTTGCGGCCCAGGAACTCATCTGGGAAAACGATTGGCTAGAGGGGATCGAGGCATCAATCCGTAGGACGCAACGTGTCGAGAACACGATATTGCGTATTCGCGTAGCAACGACCTCGGCGAAAGGCACGCGGCAGATAACATACTCGCTGACAAAGCGCGAAAACGCATCGTTGCGCGAGACTCGACTCTGGGTGAAAGAGGTGCTGCTACGGCTGTTTGGGCAGCTATGAAGGCCAAGACGAAGATCGGAATGGGGATGAAAACAAAAACCCGCAAAAGGATTCCAAAGAGAGCACCGAAAAAGCGGATTCTTCCGGTAGCAAAACGGGGTGGTATATTACCACTTCTACCGTTGCTAGGTGTTCTCGGATCATTGGCTGGCGGAGCGGCGGGGATCGCCAAGGCGGTAAACGATAATAAGGCGGCGCAACATCAGCTGCAGGAAATGCAACGTCATAATCGCTCCATGGAAGGTCGGGGACTTTATCTCGCACCGTACAAGCGCGGACAGGGAATATTGAAACGAAAAAAAAAACGCCGAAAAGAAAATAAAAATGCCTGCGGGCGTAACTACCGATGCACAATTGGAGGAGTTGGCAAAACGTATGCGTATTCCATTCTTTAGAGGTGTTTTTATGCGTAACGCGTTACCAGCCGGAGGAGTACGTCGAAACGAGAGCGGTATCATAAATTTGGACAATGTCGAGGGGCCTGGGACTCATTGGGTGGCGTATGCGAAGAGAGGGAGTCGAGCTATATATTTCGACAGCTTTGGGAATCTTCGACCGCCTAAGGAATTCATACAATATCTGGATAAAGATGCTGTGAAAATTGAATACAATCGTACGTCTTATCAAAAGTACGATCAGAGCAATTGCGGACAACTATGTCTACGCTTTCTACATACGGTCGGCACCGAATTTAAGGATTGACTTCCCACCACTCTGATTCAGTAACAGTCGAGCAGTTCGAGCAGAATATGTCGTTAACATTCACTCTAACCGGCAAGAGTAGCACCCTCGCGGTAAACTACTTTCCACCCATAGATTTGAGCGACGATGATTACGAGCTTGGTCTAACAACCTTTGAAACTTATCACACAATACCGAACATCGACTCGAGCAACGATAAATTCTACTTTTTCTCAAACTATGACATCAAAAACAACAGCGTCGACACCACTCATGAATACATTACGATTCCCCACGGCTCCTACGAACTAGACGCCATTGCCAAGTACCTGAAGCAGCGATTACTCGAGCGATATCCTCAAAAAAATCTCGACGGCACCGATGACGGTGACAACGATGCGTATCCTATAGTGTTGCGTCCCAACAACAACACCATGAAAAGCGGCCTGTACTGCCGGTTCGCCGTAGACTTTACAAAGCCCAATAACATCGGATCGCTACTGGGATTCTCAACGAATCGGGTATTAGAACCAGGACGATGGCATGAATCGGACGATCCAATTAATATCATGAACGTGAACACTATTCGCATAGAATGTAGCGTGACCGCTGGTGCGTACAACAATGGGAGGCGTGTACATACGATACATGAATTTTCTCCGAGAGTCCCACCAGGATATAAGATATCGGAAACGCCCGCGCAGATCATTTACCTTCCAATCACCGCACGGGTCATTACGGATCTAACGATACGCGTTGTGGATCAAGACGGACGATTGCTCGATTTTCGAGGTGAAGAGATTACCATCAGACTGCACGTACGACGACGACGACGATAATACGTGTAGTGCGAAAGAGATGCTTGTATTGAACGACTCCAGAAACCCGTTTCTTCCAAGTGAAATTGTTTACAACACCAACAACTGCAACAACTCCGATCACGCTAAAAAGAAGAAGCTCAGTGCTGCAAACATTGCATTTTTGAAATCTTTGGGATTCATTGTACGCATTTAAGTTGAAAAATGGCTGATATTCTAAGCATTGGAGGGAAGCCGACGTTTGATGATCGCATCGTCAAGCTCGAGACTCACACATACAACCCATACGTCAACACAACGTTTGGATACAGTGATGAGATAAGAATACCGATACAGCAGCAGGATTTATACACATTACCGTGCGAAAGTTTCCTCTATGTGGAGGGGAAATTGAAGATAAATAAGCCAAACGATGCGTTAACGGTGATGTTGGGAAATAATTGCATGGCGTTCTTATTCGATGAGATTCGATACGAGCTGAATGGTGTGGAGATTGATCGCAACAGAAACGTTGGAATAACTAGCACGCTTAAAAACTATGTATCGCTGACATCGGACGAAGACAAAAATATGGAGAATGCCGGATGGGGCTTGAAACGACGCGATGGGCTAATAGTGAAAAATCATTTCAATTTTTGCGTCCCACTCAAATATTTGCTGGGATTTTGCCAGGACTACAAACGCATGATTATTAATGCGCGTCACGAATTGATTTTAATACGATCGCGCAACGATAACAATGCTCTGATAGGATCACCGATGTTGGAACCAGAAATTGAATTACTTAAACTACAATGGCGGATGCCTCATGTGACGCTGAACGACGTTAATAAGCTATCGTTGCTACGTACTTTGGAAAGTGGACAAAACCTGAGCATTTGTTTTCAATCGTGGGATCTGTACGAGTATCCTCTCTTACAGAGCACGACCAAGCATTCGTGGGCCGTGAAGGCATCTGCACAGCTGGAGAAGCCGCGATGCGTGATCCTTGCTCTACAGACTGGTCGAAGGAATGTGATGAGCGAAGACGTTACTAAGTTCAACAACTGTAAATTGACCAATGTAAAACTTTTTCTCAACTCGGAATTTTACCCATACGATGACATGAACTTGGACTTTGACAAAAATAAGCATGCCATTTTGTATCACATGTATACGCAATTCGGTAAATCGTATTATGGACATAGTTGCAACGAGGCATTATTCACCGTGGCTGAATTTTTACAATTTGGCCCCATCGTGGTGATTGATTGCTCGCGACAAAATGAGTCGATCAAGAATGGCACCGTGGACGTGCGCATAGAATTCGAGTGTAAAGAGAATGTGCCGGTAAATACTACAGCCTACTGTCTGATTCTGCACGATCGGGTGGTTGAATACAATCCACTGACAAACGTGGTGCGCAAAATGAATTAAATTGCCACGCTACTTGTCCGCCCTCTCCTGTGCGAAATTCACACAAAATTTAATCATGAAAATCGAGATGCTTTACGAAAAAAACTGCATTCTCCCGTCTGTCTTGAAAGCGAGCGGACCTCTAAATTGTACCGATAATGGTCGTGCCAACATTTGTTGACCTGCAAGGGTTCATCGTCGATGGAAGATTTGTCGTCAAGGAAGTGGCTGTCCTATGCAAGGGGACAATTCTCTCGCACTATATTTTTGGGAGTTCAATACCGCAATATCTTCTTACAAAATCCGATAAATCAAGCATCCGATGGTTGGTGGCAAAACATCATGGACTACGTTGGGACGATGGAGACGTTCCGTACAGTATGGCTAAACAGCTAATTACGAAAGCTGTAGCTGATGCGATCGACGAAGAAGATGACACATCCCATATAGTATACGTTAAAGGGCTGCAGAAACGCGACTGGCTTGCGGATTTCCTGGATGAAAATACGAGAGTGGACGTGATCATCGAGACGCTGGACATTGACTACGAGGATATAAAATCCCTAAATAAGCTAAATGTAGTTAATACTCTGCGTTGTGGCAGACACGCAAAGCACTGTGCCTTGCAAAATGTATTTAAAATATTCAACTGGTGGTCTAAACGCCAGAGGCATAAATAAAATATAATCAATTTTTTAATGTATAAATGTGTTGTCTTCACCCTCCCCCAACCTAATCTCCTACATGTACGCTAGATTAAGACGATAGTTGAAATTATTTAGAAGCGGTTCATTACACGTTCGAAGTGGTACGATTGACGTTCGATACACGTTCAAAGTGGTACGATTGATGTTCGATGTGGTACGGTAGACGTTCGATACACGTTCGATGTGGTACGATACACGTTCGATTCACGTTCGATGTGGTACGATTCATGTTCGATACACGTTCAAAGCGGTACGATTGACGTTCAAAGTGGTATGATTGACGTTCGATACACGTTCGATGTGGTACGATTGACGTTCAATACACGTTCAAAGTGGTACGATTGACGTTCGATTCACGTTCGAGGCCGTTCGATACACGTTCAAAGTGGTACGATTGACGTTCGATGTGGTACGATTGACGTTCGATGTGGTACGATTGACGTTCGATACACGTTCAAAGTGGTACGATACACGTTCGAAGTGGTACGGTAGACGTTCGATTCACGTTCGTTTCACGTTCGATGTGGTACGATTCATGTTTGATGTGGTATGATACACGTTCGATACTCGTTCGATACACGTTTTGAAGTGGTACAATTGACGTTCGATACACATTCAAAGTGGTGTAATCTAGTTGAATGATGTGTTAAAGAAGAAGGGAAAGAAGATGCGTGTGAATAAGGAGAGGACGGTCAGCGAAGAAGATAAGTACATGGAGGTGGATGGTCAGCGAAAATGCAGGTGGCCTGTGATGAAGATGGTGGTGAACAAAGGCTTCCTACTTTTGCAAAGCTATGCACGTCTCGATTTCAAGATATGAGTTTAGATGCGAGAGCCAGGAGATGCAGCGAGACCAGTTGTCTTCAAACTGTCAAAGCTGACCGTCCGAGTATTTTTTTCTTTTGCAAAAAATGGGATACTACCGAATTACGTCGGAGTGGGATTCATGGCGAGACGACTCTGAGGTATGTACACAACAATGTTTTTTTTACATTTATCGCGTTTAACCTTTTAAATCGAGTGTATATTATATCGCGGGTTTCTATTTTTTTCCAGAACTCGCCATCGCCGTCGCCACCACCGTCGCCCCAGTGGTCGAGCGATTGGGGCTCACCATCCCCATCACCGCTATCATCGCCTCGTTGGCCTTCGCTGCCGCCATCGCCACCGCTGCAGCCGTCGCCGCCACAGCCGCCTTCGCCACCGCCACCGCCACCGCAAGTATGTAGTGCATTGTTTTTTTGCGTGTTCCATGTTTAATGTGTTAATATTATATCGATGTTTGTGTGTGTGTTCTAGGACCTGCCACAGGTAATTGCCTGGCTGGCGGACCTGGCGCTCCAGGTTGCACCCCGAGGGGTGCAAATGCGGCGATCAGGGTCGGCTCCTGCTGCGCGGGTGCTGCTGCAGGAGCCGCAGATACGACTGCGGAGACGGACTCCATATTGGATCCCGTCGCCCCCGTCGCCCCCATCACCCCCCTCGCAACCTTCCCCTTTATAAATATTTTCTTTTATTATATTCTATTTTATTTTATTATTATTATATTCTTTTTTTTATTCTTTTATATATTTATATTTATACTTTTATTCCATTTTTACACTCTATTTATATTCTATTTATATTCTATTTTTATATTTTTCCTTTTTTATATTATATTTTATTCTTTTTTTATAGATTTTTTTATACTTTTTCTTTTATATTTATTTTCTTTTTATATTTACTATTATTATAATTATTATCGTTTTTTTCCATGTAACAATATATACTTAAACACATATTATTTGTCAATTTTATTTATCCGTCTTTCTCCTCGCCACCTAATTTTAAGATTCAGCGTTTCAATAATTACTATTTCTCTGCGTTGGGGAAAAAAAACATTCTGCCGACGCTGAATAATTCTATTTCGTTCTTCGCGCTGCCAAATGACGTCACCTTGCACGGCCGCTCCAGAGGAGGACTCATATTACATACAATCGCGCGAGACGCTGCGATTGAAAATCATTTTGAAAATTTTTAGAATGCATGCGATTCTGCCACCAAGTATTGCTGTCTCTCTCTCTCCTCCGAATTTAGCTTTAAAATGATGCTCTGTCTCTTTCCCTCCTCCGAAGACGTGGTTCGTAAAAAGCCGACATTGCCCGACATTGTTCGAAACAATTTCCAATAAAAATTATTATTTCTCTGTGTCGGAAAAAAATTCGGGTGGGTGGGGGGTTTGAAAAAATGTTTGGGGTGGGCTGAAAGAGATTTTTCGGGGGTCATTACCCCCTGAAAAGTTTTCGACGGCGGGCCCGGTCTCCGCGGCGGCTCGGCCCGGAGTGATCCCCTCCATCATCGCGGCTTCCCCCACTCCGCGGCTCGTGCGCGCGCAACCGGTCTTCCACCCCCCGCAGGCCCCGCCCCCATGTTTCCCTCCGCCGCACTCCCCCGCGCGCCCTCACTTCCCCCCGCCCCCGCGCTCCCCCTCAGAGGACCTGCGTTAGAACTCTCCTAGCTATACTACTCAATGATCTTGACATATGAGCCTGTGCTATATTCTCAGTTAACGATGCAGACGAAGAGAATTATTTCAACAGCTGAAAGAGAAAGTAACCCTGCTGTATGAGCAAATGAAACCCATAAAAAAGTTCAAAAAAAGTAAAAAAAAATACGCTAAGTACATGAAAAAGTTGAGGACGGAAAAGAATATTATCAAAAAAATAAATTACAAAAAATAGAAGATAATGCTATATATAATAGTAAAAGTTATCTGATGTCACTCCCTATGCAAATTATCTTTGTAAAAAGAAGTGAGATCCCAATAAAAGAACTTCAAAAATGTAAAAAAATTACGCCAAGTACATGAAAATCAAATAACTCACAAAAAATAAAAGATAATAATATAAATCACAAAAAAATAGAAGAAAATATACAACAAATAAATCACAAAAATAGAAGATAATAATATCACAAAAAATAGAAAAATATACAATACAAAAAAGATGTGAAATCAAAATGAGCTGCCAGTACATAAAGGTGCTTTCCAACTGCGCTTAAGATGACACAACTGCATACCAGAGTTGGGCACTATTCGGCTAAATTTTCATTTGAATGATCTTCGAATAAAAAATTCGAATAAAGTGACATTATTCGACAATAACGAATAATTCTTTATTTGACTGAAAATTTATTCGAATAATTTCTTATTCGAATAATAATTTAGTCGACTCTATGGACGAATAAAATGATCACGTGATTTCGGCGATGTATCATGACACCACTGACTGACAACCGTGAGACCTAATGTTTTAGGTTAAGTAACTCTTGTCATAGCTCGCACTTTGCAGGAAGATGTAAGACCGCGGTACTACATAGAGTGGCGTTTTGATTTATTTTAAATAAAATTCGCTCACGGCAATCCATTTAAACTAATGAAAAAATCAATCTCTTCAAATTATAAGCGTTCATTGAACGTTTTTAAATGCATACAAATAGTCATGCGAATATTCACATATGTAACGTTCTCCAACGAGACGTTGCCGTTCTTTACAGGAGATTCACGAGTAGAGCAGTTTACCCGTGAATTTGTGGGATTTGGTTCGGGTGGCGTGCGCTAAAAAATGAATTTCTAGATACGAGAGTCCTTCTTTTAACAATAAATAACAAAATGATTTATTCAAAAGTAAATGGTAGTGACTCTAGGTCGAAATAGAACATATAATACGACACTGAGTGGTGCGATTTATGACAATTAATAGAAATAAAGTAATAAGTAACGTCGTATCGGTCGGTAAATCGTTTTGATTTCGGTTCCTGACGCTAAGTCGGTAATTAAGAATATAATTATGATTGAGGCGTATAAAGATATAGTATAAGGTCTCGACACGAAGTCGGTGTAATACAAGATACGACACTAGGTCGATTTTGAATGTTAGTCGAGATATAGAGAGCGTTCCTTCTCGAGGATAGATGTGGCTTCCAGTTGCCTATAAGCTTGACTACACTTTCTAGGATGGAAGCCGAGGGGCTAGTTAAAGCGACCTCAGATGGTAGCCAGGTAGCCGGTTAGGGCGTCCCCAGATGGTAGGTGAAATAGTAGCTTCCTTCCTTCGTATTTGGTCGTTGTCTTCTGGTGCCTATAAGCTGGCCCACGCTTGGAGGTAGTTGGTTTAGAATGAGGGGCTGTAGTAAGCGACCTCGTATGGAAGTTGAGGGGCTATAGAAAGCGACCTCGTATGGAAGTTGAGGGGCTGTAGAAAGCGACCTCGTATGGATGTGGAGGTTCAGAGTTTAAGATAAACTTCTTCTAGATCTGCTAGACTGAGGGGCTGATGGAAGCGGCCTCGTTTAGGTTCGGTTGCAGAACCAAGTCTGCTCTCCTGCTGCTGGCGGGCCTCTATTTATACCGATTTGTGGTACTTGGCCCGCACCAATCGCTCGCTGTGCGATCTCGCGCACCAATTAATATTCACATCCGTTTCGCGCCACTCGCGCACTACGCTCGGATAATTCGGCGTCCGGTTGTTCGTTCGATGTGCGCACGCGCGCTTGATTCGCTCGCGGCACTGAGTTTACTGTTTGAATTAAAGGTTATGCGCATGCGTTGCGCGTCACTCGGTGTTTCGCGCGCTGTTTGAACACGCTCTCGCACGCGTTGTATACAATCTTACGTATAATAAAGGAAATTAACAATATATATGAAAAATAAAAGGAAAAATTTATGGCGGTGGTAGCGGAACGTTACACATATGCATATATTCAAAGTTAGTTATAGAGTAACTTATGCTATGTTTAACTTGGAATATATGTACAGTATGACACAGTACAGACTTCCATCGACAGATGCGGGGTATCACATTTACCTATTCGTCGTTCATTGAAGTCGAATAACGAATAAATTCCTATTCGAACGAATCTGGCTAGAATAACGGTACAGATTTATTCGCGAATAACGAATAATTTATCGTCGAATAAAATCGTCATTTGTCATTCGCGGATAAATCTTGGATATTTATACGAATCCGTATCCGAATGAAAATTTAGCCGAATAATGCCCAACTCTGCTGCATACACACAGCTAAAATGCTGTATTCATACATTCCATTACTCATATCGCGGGCATTTTAATTATCCCATCAAAAAGAATCCCATTTAAAAACATTGTCGTAAATTAATTAATAGCTTTACAAAGTTAATAATATACCAAAATTGCGCCAATTATAACAATGGCTATTTATACAAAGAAAAAAATGTATTACATAATATAAAGCAGATATATTTTTATACAAATAAATATTTTAATACGAATAAATATTTTATTCAAAATACTTGGCGACGTTAGAGGTATTGCGACGTTAGAGGTCAAAAACCTGAATCAACGCAAGACCGGCAGAAGCGATAGCATTTGCCAAAAATGTTTTCATTAATCAAGAACGAAAGTTAGAGTTTCGAAGGCGATCAGATACCGTCCTAGTTCTAACCATAAACGATGCCAGCTAGCGATCCGCCGAATTTCCTCCGATGACTCGGCGGGCAGCTTCCGGGAAACCAAACCTTTTGGGTTCCGGGGGAAGTATAGTTACAAAGCTGAAACTTAACGGAATTGACGGAAGGGCACCACCAAGAGTGGAGCCTGCGGCTTAATTTGACTCAATCCGGGAAACCTTACCAGGCGCGGACACCGGAAAGATTGATAGATTTATACCTCTTTCTTGATTCGGTGAGTGGTGGTGCATGGCCGTTCTTAGTTAGTGGAACGATTTGTCTGCTTAATTCCGATAACGAACGAGACTGTAGCCTGCTAAATAGACGTAACTTATGGTATCACGAAGGTCCCCGACTTCTGTCGGTGGGTTTTTACTACCAACGTACAAACAAATCTTCTTACAATTAGAGAGATAGGCGGCTTCTGGCCGCACGAGATTGAGCAATAACAGGTCTGTGATGCCCTTACATGTTCTGGGCCGCACGCGCGCTACACTGAAGGAATCAGCGTGTTTTCCCTGGCCGAAAGGCCCGGGTAACCCGCTGAACCTCCTTCGTGCTAGGGATTGGGGCTTGCAATTATTCCCCATGAACGAGGAATTCCCAGTAAGCGCGAGTCATAAGCTCACGTTGATTACGTCCCTGCCGTTTGTACATACGGCCCGTCGCTACTACCGATTGAATGATTTAGTGAGGTCTTCAGACTGATGCGCGGCAATGTCTCGGCATTGCCGATGTTGCCGGGAAGATGGCCAAACTTGATCATTTAGAGGAAGTCGTAAAGTCGTAACAAGGTTTCTGTAGGTGAACCTGCGAAAGAAACATTAACACGGCTCAAAGAGCAAAAAGCACAAAGTTTGAAAAACCGTAACTATGCAAAAACACTATATATATGCGATGCATTTTATGTAAACAGATACCAAAAACTAAAGAGTACAAATTAAGATACAAAGACTTAAATGCGAATGCATTTACACAAGTACCAAAAGCTAAATGCGAAATGCATTTTGGCACCGCCGTGGTACGGCTCACGTGCCGGAGGTTGTTGCAGACGGAGAACACCTGGTTTCTCACCGCGACGCTCCCGTCCGCTACCATCGGTAAAGCGCAAAGAGCCAAAACGCCGCCAGACGCCAGGGGGCCCAGTCTTTGTGAACGGGACGATAAATAATACGAACGCAATCACGAGTGCGCTCGCGCGAGGTTTCTCGAGAGGCCGTCGTTAACTAGATCGGGAAAAACTAGACCGGTCGTGGTAATCGTCCTCTGCGGTAACCCGCCGCCTCGTCGATTTGCGTTCACCTCATATCGGAGGCGCGTGCCGTTATTATACGATACCACCCCCGCCGGTGTTTGTGCGTGCTGTCTGCGCGAGCGTGTAGAAGCTCGTACCTAGAAAAAGGAGTCAGTCGCGACCCAAGACTGGGACGAAAACACACCACAAGCGCTTCGAGTGGGTTAAGTAAAGCGCGCGAGAGTAGAAGAGAGCAGGATCGAGCCGCCGTCGAAGCCACGGCTTCGCGACGTTCCGCCTCTGTCTCTCGACGACGCTTCTTCCACTCGCATCCCGCTTCCTCAGATTTGGCCGCGCTCTCCGAAATGTCCTGGGACTTGACACTCTCCTCGGAAAGGATCCGGGTAACCTAGGGCGGCGGCTCGCGCCACCATCCATCGCGTCGATGTGCATCCCGAGTATGATCACTTGCTTAAGGGGTTAGCTCCCGTCAGGAGGAAGAAAAAGAATCGATCCTTTGGGAATTTATTTCAGAAAGTACATGCATATTTTTATGCAGTGGTTTCTGTATTCAGGTGGAGGGCAGTTTAACAGGTTATTATATTACGTTTTGGTATAAAAATATTTATTTATTGCACAATTACAACTGATTTCCCGGAAGCTGTTTTTAAAAACACGTTTTGCGGTGACCAAGATTATTCGGAACTGGGCTACGCGAAATAAAAACACGAAGAAGATTTAGTTAGTACAATGGTTTATCTAGTCTTTAATCGATCCGTTTTACAAAATATTAATCTGGGACAAAATGGCAGATGTTTTAATTGAAATGATCGATTTTCGTAGAAAAAAAACGCTCATTTTTCATCCATAAAATAAAAACTATGCATTGGAAAAATAAATACTTCGATTAAAGACTAGATTTGAATGTCTAGAAGAAACCTACAAAGTCTCAGAAAGATTGGTGAAGCGGTTTTGGAGAAATAGTGGTCACCGCAATCGAAAATTTCGAGAAAAACGCGTTTAAAGTTTCAAGCGGTCGGCGGTACGCTTCGCGGCGCGTGCACTCTAAGTCGTATATCTGCCACAATTTTAATCGGATCAACTTGAAACTTACAGAAAACATTTTCAGGATGATATACTTTGAGAAAATGATGAAATCTAAAAATCGATTTTTCTGTCCTTGCTGACGGTAGCTAACCCCTTAATCGCGCGCCCTGATAGCCGAAAAAAGATGACCGGCTGTGAAGCTTCGATAGCGATAGTCTGAAAATTGGAGCGATCGAAGCCGGTCGTGCGTCCGCTTTCGAGGGTCGGCCGACGATAAGAGAGCGTGCGTGTAAGAAAAGTATAGAGAATGCTGCCGCGTGCGGTGGCCCCTGCCCCGAGTACACGGTTATTATTACGGTTCTCGTACCCAGCCGTGTATCTCGAAGGTTGTTAAATGATATGTACGCTCGGCCCGTCAGACGTGTCACGGTATTTCCGCGGTATGCTTCGGCGGTGTTTTCACGTCCTGGAGACAAATCACACACTGTGTCGTCAACGCTGGCGACCCCGGGACCTCCTTCGCGCGCTGGTTGGAGGCGCACGAGCGTCGGCTTCATCCGAACCGAGAACAAAGATAATAATGAACATATTTAATAACACGATTACCCTGAACGGTGGATCACTTGGCTCGTGGGTCGATGAAGAACGCAGCTAATTGCGCGTCAACGTGTGAACTGCAATACATATGAACATCGACATTTCGAATGCACATTGCGGTCCACGGATACAATTCCTGGACCACGCATGGCTGAGGGTCGTTATCACATACAAAAGATTGCTTGCGTCGGTTCTGCGTATATCATCACATCCTCGTCGTCTCGCGTTTCCGCAGATGTAACGCGTTTCGGAGTCGGGTCGGATGATATACACGCCAGATACGCGACGTACGAGCGAAAGTTTGTCGGCGTTTGCAACGGCTCGTATGAGAATCGTGAAGCGTGTGTACTCTCCTGTGCGAGAACCAGAAAAAGAGAGAGGCGAAATGTGATGAATGATCACGTAGGGACTCGCGTGCGTGCTTGCTTTCACGGCGTTGTGCGTCGTTGCTTTATGACGACCGCCCGTGTGCTGCACTGCTCCCTGGATCGCACACAACGGCCTCTCTGCTCGCACTGGTGTTTTAGAGTTTGCTACATTCACATCCCGTGCGAGATCTTTTACCGTGCTCCCAACGTCGCCTGAAATGAAAAATTTGTTGTGAAAAAGAAAGACCAAAGAGCGGGAGAGATAAGATAGAGAGATAGAGCGGAGTGCGCGGCATATGCGCGCCGATCTGTATCGTCGCGTTCACGCAGCTCCTGGGATTTTAAAAAGAGGGTCGTTGACAAGTGAGAGAAAAGTCAATTGATACATCGAGGGCACAACACACACTCGTTCTTCGGGATGCGGTCAAGATCCAAAGGGTGGTGTACCTGAATGTACGCGGCGCTGTGCGGGATGATAAGTTATAGAAAACCACTCGTTAATATGATCGGGTCGATGTATTTTCCCGTCTGTGCGCGTGTCCTCGCCTAGCCGCCCTATATTCATTCCCTCCCCTATGGCCACGTTCCGTCGACACACAAGAGTGTTTGCGCCAAATATACGATGAGAACCGTAATTGCTCCACGCGTCGTTTAAAACGTTTCTGTACCCTGGAATCCTCGTTGACGCGGCTGCGCGAATTTGAACTTTGACGAATCGAAAAGGCGCCGATGCCGCGAAAGGTGTGTAAGAAGACTCTCCTTCGTAGAATTGACGAAGACGAGTCTCCCCGATCGCCCCATGTCTTTGTCGCGTTGTCAGTCGATCGTATACGAGACCGCGGGTCTCACCGGTCGTCCAGTCCACGGAAAAAAGCTTATTTGTCTACGGTTCCCACTGCTGCGGGAGTCACTGCTCTTGAGGCGTGAAGGGATAGCGGAATCTCAAAGCTAATAATAGCGGACGGACGTTAAAGTAAAAACCGGTGGTGGTCGTTCCGCGAGAGTCACCTCCCGCATCGAATCGACGATGCGCGACACGAAAAGACACTTTGGCGAGGCACAAATAGAGGAAGGGGGGACTGTAATTCTCTCGATTAGAGAAGAAGAGAGTCCAATATACTTTTTCTCTGGAATCGTGCGATGGTACCTCTGGATATACGAGATCAATCACATTGATTCGTCGAAGGGCCGGGCTATGAGCCGGGATGTGTACGGGCGAAAAAAGATAATGTGTGTGGCGTGATGCCGTATATACACGCGCGATGCGCATGGGAAACTGCGAGCGAGCAAGGGATGAGAAAGAATTGGAGAAGTTTTGTGTGTATTCTTCTTCTCCTTGTATCCGTCAGCCGAGCTTCTCGTGCGACCCGGTCCCCCGTCGTCGCGGTGTCAACGCACCGCTGATCAACGTCAGGTTGATCCTGTTCTATCTTCCGCTGCGAGCACCAGCAGGCTATGCACGGGCCTATACCCGGTGTTAGCAATAATATTACTAAGCGGAGGAAAAGAAACTAACAAGGATTTCCTTAGTAGCGGCGAGCGAACAGGAATTAGCCCAGCACTGAATCCCGCGGTTCCGCCGCAGAGAATTGTAGTGTTCAGGAGGACCAGTTTATCCCGTGACGTATAGAATCGGGTTGCTTGAGAGTGCAACCCTAAGTGTGTGGTAAACTCCATCTAAGGCTAAATGCAACCACGAGATCGATGGCAAAACAAGTACCGTGAGGGAAAGTTGAAAAGAACTTTGAAGAGAGAGTTCAAGAGTACGTGAAACCGCTCAGGGGTAAACCTGAGAAACCCAAAAGATCGAATGGGGAGATTCATCGTCGACGAGGTTGGCTGCCGTCGGTGCGCGATACTCCGGGTGGGACCTTCGTGGTTCCATTAGCGAGGGTACACCACCGGCGGCGAATGTTCCGGCCACGAAGTCGTGCATTTCTCCCCAAGCAGAACGTCGCGACCCGTTGCGTGTCGGTCTACGGCCCGAGCGGTTGCCTGTTTCGTTGCTCCCAGAGCACGCGACAGACCCTTAGCCGCCCGGCTGGCTGCGCGACGGCACTCTGAGACGGTATCGAGCCGCAACGAATCCATTTTTGAATGTGTGTGCGTCAGGCCTACCCCAAGCCCGGCCAGTTCTTACCCGGAGGCACGGACCTGGTACCGTCCCCGGGCCTGACTAGCTGTTAGCAGGCGGTGTCCTTGGACTTGGGCCAAGCTTCGAATTACCGGTCGGCGACGCTACTGCTTTGGGTACTCTCAGGAGCCGTCTTGAAACACGGACCAAGGAGTCTAATATGTGCGCGAGTCATTGGGAGAAAGAAACCTAAAGGCGCAATGAAAGTCGCGGTTGACCTTTGCGTCGACCGAGGGAGTCTCGCACTCCCGGGACGTCTCGTTCTCATTTCGAGAAGAGGCGCACCTAGAGCGTACACGTTGGGACCCGAAAGATGGTGAACTATGTCTGGTCAGGATAAAGTCACGGGAAACCCTGACGTCGTCCGAAATGGGTATAGGGGCGAAAGACCAATCGAACCATCTAGTTCCTTCCGAAGTTTCCTCAGGCTGCTGGCACTCACTCGTTCCTACGCGAACGTGTGCGAGTTTCATCTGGTAAAGTGAATGATTAGAGGCCTTGGGGCCGAAACGACCTCAACCTATTCTCAAACTCTAAATAGGTGAGATCTCTGGCTTGCTTGGATCATGAAGCCACGAGATTATATTGAATCATAGTGCCAAGTGGGCCAATTTTAGTAAGCAGAACTGGCGCTGTGGGATGAATCAAACGCAGAGTTAAGGCGCCTAAGTCGACGCTTAGGAGATACTATGAAAGGCGTTGGTTGCTTAAGACAGCAAGACGGTGGCCATGGAAGTCGGAATTCGCTAAGGAGTGTGTGACAACTCACCTGTCGAAGCAACTAGCCCTGATAATGGATGGCGCTGAAGCGTCGCGCCTATACTCCGCTGTCAGCGCCAAGTGGGGAGGGACATGCCATCCGCTCGCGGGTGACCGTCCTCCATGAGGCCCTGACGAGTAGGAGTGTCGCGGCGGTGTGCGCAGAAAGGTCTGGGCGTGAGCCTGCCTGGAGACACCGTCGGGAGAACGGTTTCGTTTGAACAGCCGTTACACACGAGTCAGTCGATCCTAAACCCTAAGAGAAATCCTATGCAGATGTGGTGTCCTAAAACGGAGTTTTTTTTTAGACACACCCGTTGGGCGAAAGGGAATACGATTCCTATTCCGGAACCCGGTGGCGGAACCGCAAACCATTCGGGCCCTCGTAAGAGTGTTCGTCGGGGTAACCCAAAAGGACCTGAAGACGCCGTCGAGAGATCCGGGAAGAGTTTTCTATTCTGTATAAGCGTTCGAGTTCCCTGGAAACCTCTAGCAGGGAAATAGGGTTTGGAACGCGAAGAGCACCGCAGTTGCGGCGGTGTCCGGATCTTCCCCTCGGACCTTGAAAATTCGGGAGAGGGCCACGTGGAGGTGTCGCGCCGGTTCGTATCCATATCCGCAGCAGAATTCCAAGGTAAAGAGCCTCTAGTCGGTAGATTATTGTAGGTAAGGGAAGTCGGCAAATTGGATCCGTAACTTCGGAATAAGGATTGGCTCTGAAGAGCGGGGCGTGTCGGGCTTGGTTGGGAAACGGGTTTGGTTGACGAGCCCGGCCTGGGTGAGGTGAACGGTCGGGATTTCGGTCTCGCATCCGGGATCCGAGCTCGGTCCCGTGCCATCGCCTCCCGCGGATCATCCTTGCTGCGAGGCTTCCATGTCTGTTTCACCGCCGTGGTCGTCCTCTTCGGCCGCCATTCAACGCTCAGCTCAGAAGTGGCACGGATTATGAGAATCCGACTGTCTAATTAAAACAAAGCATTGCGACGGCCCCCGAGGGTGCCACAATGTGATTTCTGCCCAGTGCTCCGAATGTCAACGTGAAGAAATTTTAAAAAGCGCGGGTAAACAGCGGGAATAACTATGACTCTCTTAAACGGGTGTGTGTTACATGTTAGTAGTATAGCTAGGCTGGACCCAATTCAAATTTGAGTTCCCCCCTCCCTTCCCTCGACCATGAAACTCAAATTTGAGTTTCAAAGGCGCAGGAAATCCAACGCGGCGGGCGGCGGCGGATAACGTCATAGAGATGGCGGAGTGGTGGGGAGTATAGCGCAAGAGCAGATATCGAATCAATAGATAACCGAATCGATATTGAACTGATACCGAAACCGCATCGAGGAGGAACCGCGGGTGAAGTACCACTCTCTCTGGAGCGTGGTACCGACTACTGTCGGTAAGGAGGGAAATATTAATTTTAAGATATTAATATAAATGAAGAAACAGAATCGCGGGCGACGGGGCTCGAACCCAAGACCAAAGCGGTACGAGTCAGCCGCCAAACCAACTCACCCAACACCCACTCTGTGTCATTAGTCTTTTCCGAATGATACATATACCGATCGTCACACGCACACACACCGTTGCCAAACGTCAACGCATAATTATAATGATCGGATGATGTCGGGAAAGATCGGTGTTTTTACACACCCCGTCTTCGGGGTACGGGAAAGAGAGAGACATCATTACATAGTGGCACAATCACAGGTATTTTAAAACTAAATTCGAAAGAGGGAAAGAGAGAGAGAGACGGTACAACACAGTGGTACAATCACATTTTATTCTAAAGCTAACAGTATATTTAAAGCGCCGCAGCGTATCGCGCTATTATGCGTGTAATTTATGTCCCCTGGGACAGTCGCGTGATATGATACCACGCGAAGAACGCATGAACGAAACATAACAATTTTTTTTAGGAAATGTCATACGTGTGAGGAGAGTAGGAGGAAGATGGGCAAATAAATGGAGAAAGTATATATGTTTTAGGTGAAAATATATTGTTACATAATTTCAATTAAAGTATAAAATAAAATATAAAATAAAAGAATAAAGTAAAAAGGGGGGGGGGGAGGTGCGACGATGGTGGCAGGTGCGGTGGTGCAAATATTTGCACCATCGGCCACTGTGGCGGCAACCCGCCGCGATGTATAAGGCCGCAACCGCGCGGCTCCATATGCCGGCTCCTGCCGCACCTCGGGCGACAAATCGCGCCTGACATGAAGTCGCGGCACCCTCAATACTACCAGTATAGGACGCGGCAAGTCCTAGAACACAGACATAAATGTTGATATAACACTGATACATTGAACAGATTAAACATAAAACACCCAAAAACAATGCACTACATACCTGCCAAGGAGATGGCAACGGAGTTCGCGACGGAGGTGAAGGTGACGGCGACGGCGGCCAACTGGGCGCAGCCCAATCGGGCGATGTAATATTTACAACAATATAATATTTATGAATACTACGATATAAGTTATTATTTCATTATGAGCATGTAAATATGTTTAAACAACGATCAAAGGAAAATCTCTAAAGAAAAAAAGTTCTGTGGCTGGCACGGTCACCCAATTTCGATGGTTAAACACGAT
Organism: Andrena marginata; assembly: GCA_963932335.1. NCBI lineage: Eukaryota > Metazoa > Arthropoda > Insecta > Hymenoptera > Andrenidae > Andrena > Andrena marginata. The sequence goes on from OZ010664.1 coordinate 15,361,992, forward strand.
AAATGTTAAAACACTGCATGTACATACCTCGGGACTGAACCAGGGCTGCTCGGGGTTGTGTTGAGGAGCGATCCTCCAAAATCCCATATTGTTTGCACACAAAAACAATGAAAAGTGTTCTACAAAATTCTGAATGCACGCTGTCACAGTTTGATGAGCAACTGTCTCGCTGCATCTCCAACTTCACGCATGTAAACCCTTATCTTGAAACCGAGATGTGCGTAGCTTTGCAAAAGTAAGATGCTGTTTTTCTCCACATTCATTTTCGCTGACTATCCTCTCCTCATTCACACGCATCTTCTTCCCCTTCGTCTTTGGACACATCATGCGACTAGACCGCGTATAGAACGTGCACCGAACGGGTATTGAACGGCTTTGATTGTGTATCGAACGGGTATCGAACGGCTTTGAACGGGTATTGAACGGCTTTGATCGTGTATCGAACGGGTATCGAACGGCTTTGAACGGGTATTGAACGGCTTTGAACGGGTATCGAACCACTTTTGCATAAGTATTGTCTTAATCAAGCATACATCATATTCAGGAAGTTGGATTAAGGAGGGCGAAGAAAATTATATGCATTAAAAATTAATTATATTTTATTTATCAATTTCTTTCTTTCTGGTGCTTGAACCACCAGTTGAATATTTGAAATACATTTTGCAAGGCACAGTGCTTTGCGTGTCTGCCACGTCGCAGAGTATTAACTACATTTAGCTTATTTACAGATTTGATATCTTCGTAGTCAATGTCCAGCGTCGCAATGAGGACGTCCGCTCTCGTATATTCATCCAGGAAATCGGCAAGCCAATCGCGTTTCTGCAACCCTTTAACGTATACTATATGGGATGTGTCATCTTCTTCATCGATCGCATCAGCAACAGCTTTCGTAATTAGCTGTTTAGCCATACTGTATGGAACGTCTCCATATTCCCACCACAGTCCATGATGTTTTGTCACCAACCACCGGATGCTTGATTTATCAGATTTCGTAAGAAGATATTGTGGCATTGAACTCCCAAAAATATAGTGCGAGAGAATTGTTGCCTTTCATAGGACAGCCACTTCCTTCACGACAAATCTTCCATCGACGATGAACACTTGCAGGTCAACAAATGTTGGTACAGCCATTATCGATACAATTTAGAGGTACTCTCGCTTCCAAGAGAGAGGGGAGAATGCAGTCTTTCTCGTAAAGCATCTCGATTTTCACGATGAAATTTTGTATTTGACACAGGAGAGGGTGTGGTAATTTAATTGATTTTGCGCACCACGTTTGTCAATGAATTGTATTCAACCACCCGATCGTGCAGAATCAGACAGTAGGCCGTGGTATTTGCCGGCATATTCTCTTTACGCTCGAATTTTATGCGCACGTCCACGGTGCATCAATCACCACGAGGGGACTAAATTGTAAAAATTCGGGCACGATGAATACTGCCTTGTTGCAACTATACCCATAATATGATTTACGGAATTGCATATACATGCGATACAAAATGGCATGTTTATTCTTGTCAAAGTCCAAGTTCAAGTCATCGTATGGATAAAATTCTGAGTTGAGAAAAAGTTTTACATTGGCCAATTTACAGTTGTTGAACTTAGTAACATCTTCGCTCATCACATTCCTTCGATTAATCTGTAGAGCAAGGATAATGTATCGCGGCTTCTCCGGCTGTGGAGATGCCTTCACGGCCCACGAAAGCTTGGTCGTGCTCTGTAAGAGAGGATACTCGTACAGATCCCACGATTGAAAACAAATGCTCAGGTTCAGTCCACTTTCCAAATTATGTAGCAACGATAGTTTATTAACGTCATTCAACGTCACATGAGGAATCCGCCATTGCACTTTAAGTAATTCAATTTCTGGCTCCAATATCGGCGATCCTATTAGCGAATTGTTATCGTTGCGCGATCGTATTAAAATCAATTCGTGACGCGCATTAATAATCATGCGTATGTAATTCTCGCAAAATCTCAGCAAATAAATATTTTAGTGGGTGGCAAAAATTAAAATGATTTTTCAATATTCGCCTATCGCATCGTTTCAAGCCCCATCCGACATTCTTGTTAATGCATCATTTGTCTTATTTATCTTCAATTTCCCCTCCACATAGAGGAAACTTTCACACGGCAATGTGTATAAATCCAGCTGCTGTATCGGTATTCTTATCTCATCGCTATATCCAAACGTCGTGTTGATGTATGGGTTGTATGTTTGAGTCTCCAGCTTGACAATGCGATAATCAAACGTCGGCATCCCTCCAATGTTTAGAATGTCAGCCATTTTTCCACTTAAATGCGCACAATGAATCCCAGTGATTTGAAAAAAACAATGTTCGCAGCAATAAGCCTCTTCTTTTTAGCGTAATCAAAGCTGCTGCAGTTGTTGTTGTTTTCACTTGGAATAAACGGGTGTCTGAAGACATTTAATACAAGCATCTCTTTCATTCACACCACGCGTATTATCGTCGTCGTACGTGCAGTCTGATGGTAATCTCTTCACCTCGAAAATCGAGCAACCGTCCGTCTTGATTTACAACGCGTATCGTTTGATCCGAAATGACCTGTGCGGTGATTGGAAGGTAAATGATCTGCGCGGATGTTTCCGATATCTTATATCCTGGTAGAACTCTCGGAGAAAATTCATGTATCGTATGTACACGCCTCCCATTGTTGTACGCGCCAGCGGTCACACTACATTCTATGCGAATAATGTTCACGTTCATGATATTAATCGGATCATCCGATTCGTGCCACCGTCATGGTTCTAATACCCGATTCGTCGAGAATCCCAATAGCAATCCAATATTATTGGGCTTTGTAAAGTCTACGGCGAACAAGCAGTATAGCTCGCTTTTCATGGTGTTGTTGTTGGGACACAACACTATATGATACACATCGTTGTTGTCATCGGTGTAACGTACCGCTACCTACCGCCATAAATTTTTCCTTTTGTTTGCATTACATATTGTTAATTTCCTTTATATTATTCTTAAGATAGTATACAACGCGTGCGAGAGCGTGTTCAAACAGCGCCCGAGAGAACCTAGTAACGCGCAACGCATGCGCATAGCCGCCTATTCAAACAGTGAACTCAGTGCCGCGAGTGAATAGAGCACGCGTGCGCAGATCGCATGTTCAACCGGACGCCGAATAAACCGAGCGTAATACGCGAGTGGTGCGAACCGGATATTAATTCTAATTGGTGCGCGTGTTCGCACAGCCAATGATTGGTGCGGGCCAAGTACCGGCAAGCAGTATAAATACAGGCCCGCCAGCAGCAGAAAGGCAGACTTGGTTCTGCCACCGAACCACGAAGACATTGGTCGAGAAGAAGTTATCTTTAAATTCCAAATCTAAAACTTTCTTTCGAGGTAGCTTTAATTAGCTCCTCTTCAATCACAAACCTGGGCCATACTTACTAGTCCCTCAACCACATACTCATAAGCGTGGGCCAGCTTATAGGCACCAGAAGCCATAACCAATCAGAAGGAAGGAAGCCGATAATTCAACTTCCATCTGGGGACGCCCAAACCGACTACCTAGCTACAATCCTAGAAAGCGTGGGCAAACTGATAGGCAACTGGAAGCCACTACAATCCGAGAGAAGGAATCCTCTCGTAATTCTCAACTAAAAATACCTAATCGACCTAGCGTCATTCTCTGTATTACTCCGTATTACAGACTTAGGGTCGAAGCTAAATCAAACTATATTCTTTGTTACCTACTTAGCGTCTAAAAACCAATCACCGGCCGATACGTCGTTACGTATTTACATTCTTCGATAAATTAATTGTCATAACTCACATAACTGAGAAATCATATTATATGTTCATTTCGACCTAGCGTCAAAACTATTTTTGAATAAATCTTTTGTTACTTATTGTTAAAAGAAGGACTCTAGTATCTAGAAATTCTTTTCTTAATCGCACGCCACCCGAACCAAATCAAACAAATTCACAGGTAAACCGCTCTACGATTTTGAGGATACTGCTCGAGTAATCGCTGTTTCAAATACTTGGCAATGGCGTCTAGTTCGTAGGAGCCGTGGGGAATCATAATGTATTCATGAGTGGTGTCGACGCTGTTGTAATGTCATAGTTTATGATGAAGTAGAATTTATCGTTGCTCGAGTCGATATTTGGTATTGTGTGATAAGTTTCAAAGCTTGTTACGCCAAGCTCGTAACGTAGCTCACCGCGAGGGTGCTACTCTTGCCGGTTAGAGTGAATGTTAACGACATATTCCGCTCGAAGTACTCGACTACTACCGAATCAGAGTGGTGCGAAGTCAATCCTTAAATTTGGTGCCGATCGTTTCTAGAAAGCGTGGACATAGTTGTCCACAATTGCTCTGATTGTACTTCTGATAAGACGTTCGAATGTATTCAATTTTCACAGCATTTTTATCCAGATATTGTACCAATTCCTTAGGCGATCGAAGATTCCCAAAGCAGTCGAAATATATAGCTGGACACCCTCTCTTCGCATACGCCACCCAATGAGTCCCCGGCACATCGGTATTGTCCAAATTTACGATGCCGCTCTCGTTTCGACGTACTCCTCCGGCTGGTAGCGCGTTGAGCATAAAAATAACTCTAAAGAATGGAATACGCATACGTTTTGCCAACTCAGCCAATTGTGCATCAGTAGTCACGCCCGCAAGCATTTTTATTTTCGTTTCGGCGTTTTTTTTTCGTTTCGATATTCCCTGTCCACGCTTGTATGATGCGAGATAAAATACACGACCTTCCATGGAGCGATTATGGCGTTGCATTTCCTGCAGCTCAGGTTGCGTCGCCTTATTATCGTTTACCGCCTGGGCGATCCCCGCCGCTCCACCAGCTAATGATCCAAGAACACCTAGCAGCGGGAGAAGTGGTAATATACCACCTCGTTTTGCCACCGGAAGAATCCGCTTTTGCGATGCTCTCTTTGGAGTCCTTTTGCGGATTTTTGTTTTCATCCCCATTCCGATCTTCGCCTTGGCCTTCATAACTGCCCAAACAGCTGTAGCGGCATCTCTTTCACCCAGCGTCGAGTCTCGCGCAATGATGCGTTTTCGCGCTTTGTCAGCGAGAACGTTATCTGCCGCGTGCCTTTCGCCGAGGTCGTTGCTACGCGAATACGCAATATCGTATTCTCGACACGCTGCGTCCAACGGATTGATGCCTTGATCCCCTCTAGCCAGTAGTTTTGCGAGATGAATTCCTGGGCCGCAAAACTGGTATCCCGAAATATGTAATTCGATAGGAAGCGCGTTTATCGCCCTATTTAACAAACCTCAACCTTTCTTTACTCATGTCGGCGACATTCGCCACAGTTCGTAATCAATGGTGCTGGACCGTCGATATGTGTTCGCTGACAAAGACGATTATAACGTTCCAGACACCGACGATACTGCTGAAGCTCAGAATCGGCTTTTATATGATCGTTCCCACAACTGATCAATGTGTCTGCCAAACTCTCGCAATAGAATAATCTTTGGTATATATTTCAACTGCTCAGCGGTTAGGTCTCGAATATCACAATTATCCGACAGAAACAAAGGCATTTTGAATACTGAGCTGTTTTACTCCGGCGCGGACCTATATAAACGGTTCGTCGCCGCATCGACGTATCAAAATCATTTTTCACGGTTCGCGGAGAGGATGCGATTCGTGCTACAACATGTGGGAATACGCGTGAAAAATTTTGATGATAAATCACAAATGATGTGTCTGAAAACAAGACGCAGACATGGTAGCATGTTACCAAACCCTATCCGCTGCGTCATTTGGGGTCCATCAAATTGTGGAAAGACCAACGTGCTGGTCAGCTTGTTGGAAAGTCCTCACGGCGTCCGCTTCGAGAACGTGTACGTGTATTCCAAGTCGTTGCAACAACCGACATATCAGCCTTTGGAGAATTTATTGACTCCGATAAATGAAATTTGCTACTTTATGTTTTCAAATAACAGTGACGTTATCCGACCGTGCGAATCGCTCTCAAATTCCATTTTTATCTTTGATGACGTGACATGCGACAAGCAAGATACGATAAGGGAATACTTTGCAATGGGGCGCCACTCGAACGTTGACTGTTTCTATCTCTGTCAGACGTATACAAAAATTTCCAAACATTTTATATGCGACAATGCGAATCTGCTGATTCTGTTTAAGCACGTGTAACAAACCCCAAAACTGCCCCTTTTCTTTTTCTTTAATAAACCTAATTAATTAGTTAAATACATATATTCTTATTATATTCTTATTATTCTTACGTTTACAAAGAGTGTTTAGGATTAATATTAGTATTAGCTTAGGATACCGCGAGACGCGGGTGTGACGAAAGAGAGAATTGAATGTAAAGGAGTGGGAGAATCAAACGCATGCGTGATCCTCAGTCGATCAACGGATCGACGAGAGCAAGGATCAGAAGCAATGATTGTAATTGGTGCATGACAAATGAGAGAGGGAACCGAGCGTTCCACGCGTGCGCCTGCGCATTCACCAGTCGTTCAGTAGACCGACTAGAGAACGGATCGAGCGAGACGAGAATAATTGATGCATAATAAACCAAAATCCATTCCTATTGGTGCGCTCCCAGTACCCCGAATATGTATAAATACGGGCAAGAAAGCCCAGAGAGATTCATTCATAATCACATGTCTGACCTACATGGCCTGAAGAATCATTTAAAGCTAATAGCTTATTCCAACCTAAAACTAATGCTCCAACTTTGGAGGCCGCCTTGCTGGACACTTGGTCGAGCCAATCGTATTAAACTAAGGCCATAGTCGCCAGGTTTAACGAGAGGTTTTCTGCCTTGGAGGCCACTTAGTTGATGAAGCTAAATTATTGATAATTTTTATTCTCAGGTTAGTATAATACTCCTGAGCAACGAGGGAACGCGATTATTCCAGGTGGCAATACCGCCCCTGATGAAACAAAGAAGCAATTCAAACGAATCTCAACTTAACATATTCAATCTCCTAATACATAAGCTAACTCCTAGATCCTAAGTAATTCTAACTCCTATATTGACTAAGAGTCATTATCTATATACTAACTCCTATATCGACCGAGAGTCATTACCTATATACTAACTCCTATATCGACCGAGAGTCACTATCCATATACTAAATTCCTACATCGACCGAGAGTCACTATCTATAAACTAATTCCTTTCATTTGGTTAAACGTCAGTATTAGTTATTTAAGTTACATTAGTCTCTAATTGGTCATTCAAACGGGCTTTCTTTTGTAACGACCAAGAGTCGCAACCCAAGACGATCAACTTTACTTTTTGTAACGACCAAGAATCGCAACCTAATTACTTTCTTTAGTATTAAGGCGTTAAATCATGTTTTCATGTATCATTTAAAGGTATTTTTCTTGAAGTTAAATTCTTGTTCTAGAATTTTAATTCTTCATCGCACGCCACTCGAACCCATCCTGAAATCCTGTAAGGAGCGTTATATCACGCACAAAACCGTTACACTTGATGGTGCCAACTTGAAACATGTGTACAACGATCATGTAAACACTGACATGTCTTACGAGGATTTCTGCGTTTTGTGTCGTAATTGTTGGCAACGGGAGTATGGTTTCGTGGTAATGGACAAGGATAGTGCGATGTCGAATGAACGTTATAGAAAGGGATTTAACGAATTTGCCGTACCATGAGATGGTCAATTGTCAACACGTCGGTGAGAAAGCAACGTCTACGCTACAACGATGATTAATATCGATAGTCTGGAGATTAAGGATCGCGAGAGAATAACGAAGGAAATTGCAAAAAACAGCGAATTCATTCGGAAGAAACATCAGGCTTTGAAGCCTGGCAAGATACTTTAAACCTATCGTCGAACCCTTGAGACATATTGCGGAAAATACCGCAGCGGCTGACACATCTTCGCTGATGAGCATTGACGTTGAAGGGAATGAAACAATAACGGCTAAAACAAAAATCCAGTCGAAAGGGAACACATCGCGAAAGAGAAACAGGAAACAACACGAGTCATTTGAATATTCGCCCGTAACCTCCACATCGGTTCAATCTAAGCGGAAACGGGGGAATACTACATCAAACGAGTCTCCCGTTCCTCCCACACCAATAAATACATTTCCCAGTGTGCAATTGCTCACAACCAATGATGACGACGTTTTCGAAACTGCTCCAGGTGAGTCGTTTGTAACATCTATTAGACAGCAACTTCAAACATCCGAGGGACAAGAAACGTTTCGCAACCATTTTGGCCCGCTGGGGCAAAAATGCATGAGCACAATCCTAATTAGTGATAGAGATACAATAATGGACTATATGTAGGGCGTATACTTTGATAATGGTGGAGCAATATTTGGGCACAAGGCTTTCGATTTAGACAAGGACGATAATATAATCATAGATGGTGTAAAACACAGAGGAACGCCCGGCCGTTACGAACTGATTTTCAAGAGAATTCCAGACGATGCTGTATACACCGATGCCGATAAACAAAAATACAAAAGTACACTGCTGGTGACGAACGCCCACAGACGCGGCCATGGTGCTAAAAATCCCATTTTGAGCATTAAGGGACACAAGTGCAAATATGTAATTGCACCGCTACTCCCTCATGTATCGGATAGTAGAGCAGGGAAAGGTCTGACGGTACCACAAGTCATGGTGGTAAACGATAACAAGATCGATTATGTGCATTGGGACGACCTCAACGAGCTGGTGGATCGATTGCGTTTGCTGGAAACGTCGCGTCAGGCGGGTAATAACTCTCATGATCCCGAAATTCTATCGATTATCGAGGAACTCCGCGAGGTAGGCCTCATTATATAAAACCGCGCGCCGATGATGTTCACAGTATGCGACGAGATGCCGATCAACAAATGTGGGGTATCGCTCGAGAAGAGTGGAACAGCTATAATGGACTATTACAAATGGAGCGGTTTGCTCCGAAATTACAAGCGAGATGACGCTCTTTATGTGACCGGTGCCGACTATGATGCAAAATCGCGCAAGACACGACGCGTAGCTCAGCCGGTGGCCGACACCGATGCCACCAATAAACTATACATGGAAAAGAGCATTAAACTTTTGAGAGAGCAACAGGAAGAATTAGGGAGGAAGCTGGTCGTGTTTCAAAGAAATATGCTGACGTTGCAAAACAGCGTTCAAACGATGTCGCAGGTGTTGAATTCTATCTCGCAGCTGGACAACGAAATTCGAAATGTTAAAGCGGCTATAACCACCTTTGCTACGAAGCAGCAACTTGTCCAGAATTTCCTCGAGCCGATGGAGCGCACATAATGCATGTACACGATAATTATCACATCATTTGTGTCCAAGACACTTCTGCGATCAAACATGCAGCCATTACCGAAATCCAAGCGTAAAGGAAACCATGGCCACAAGAAGCTACAACTTGTTGAGGAATTGCACGCTCCAGCTCGAAGACATTTCACGCGGAGGCGCGTCATAGTTCATGGATACGACGATCTCTGGCAAGCAGACATTGTAGAAATGCGTCCATACTCGCGATTCAACCAGGGTCACCACTACATACTGTTGCGAACACCCCTTGGATGGAAATCCAAGGCTCACTGGTGCTCGCGAGCGGGACAAGAGGATAGCGAGAAGAAGGCGATGCGATCGATCGCCTGTCAAGCTGTCATTCGAGAGTCAGCCGCCATTACAAGCAGACACATCGATACTTACATTGCATTAGAGATTGTATTCCGTTACTACTGTTCTTGTTAATGTTCTATTACCCTTGTTGTACATTAAACTACTGTTATGTCGAGCACAAAACGTAACACTGCTGTCAGAAGTGGAATGCCCACTCGAAGTGGGATGCCCACTCGCGCTTCCGCGGCTTCCGCGGCCTCTACGGACTCTTCTGCTGGGGCGTCGGACGACATGTCCCTGCAAGAGCTGTTCACCAGCCTTCAGTTGAGCATCATGGGACAGATACGGGAACAGCGGAGGGACGACGAAGCCCGCTGGCAGAGGGAAGACCGTCGCAGGGAAGAGAGGGAGGCCGCCGACCGACAGACACAGGCGGCTTTCGAGGCGCCCATGTCGAACTTGGAGGAACGAATTCAGGTCGTAACCGCCTCATCACAAAACGGCCATAGTTCGGTTGGTAGCGGCGCGAACCCTCGGGGTGGGGAGAATGTGCCTGATGTAAATAGTGTTGTAAATAGTGTTCCCCCGACGCATGTCCCCGCTCCCGTCAATGCGTCCACCGCTGCCCCTTCGTCGGGACCACACGTTCTCTGTTTGGGATACGCTGTAAAACCGACAGTGTTTGACGGGAAAAATTCGTGGAAGGAGTACAGGGTACAATTTGAAACGATCGCGTGCGCAAATGGTTGGAATGACCAAAAAAAGGCTACAACCTTGATTGCTTCGCTCGGGGGTGCAGCGAGGAGTGTCCTTACGACACTCTCCGCTGCTCAATGCGAAACTTTCGCGGAATTGGTTTCGGCGCTCGAATTCCGCTACAGGACGAAAAATCTTTTCAATTTGAACTACGTACTCTTCCAGACCCATAGGCAGTGGAGAGATGAGAGCATCTCCTCGCTCGCCACGAAAATAGAGCGATTAGCGCAGTCCGCTTTCGCCGATTGCCCAGCGGAAACCCGCGACAAACTTGCCGCGTCTCAATTCGTAACGGCATTGTCGAGTTCTGTCATGAAGCGAGAACTGCGACTCGGCGGTTTTACGTCTCTAAGAGCCGCCGTGACCAGAGCTCTCGAAATAGAGAACGGCCCAATCGTGAGAACGGAACTCGGAAAAACGAAAGGCTAAACCCTCCGACAATTCAAGGTACCCAGAAAAGACGAGGAGGCCCAACAAACCCGAGGATAAAACAGAATACCCACCAAGAACCTGCTGGCTCTGTGGCAAAACGGGTCACCTGCAAAAGGACTGTTTCAAGGCAAAGAACGGCCAGACAAGAGCAGCCCCAAAGAAGCCCAACGAGGGAAACGGGAAGAGGATGGCGTAAGGGGGAGACGCCGGACCGTAAAGAAGAGTCCCCCTGGTCGTCAAGAGTGTGACGATGCAGGAGGCGACTGGGCGTCAATGAAATCCGTCCGAGGAAATTTACGTATGTGGAAAAATCAGTGGAAAATCGTGTCAAATTATCTTAGATACAGGTTCTCCTATCAACCTTCTGGACAAAGAGCTGTCTGCGTCGAAGGACATCGCCCGAACAAGACTCGACATCCGCTCCACTACTGGAGAGAAAATGAAAGTGTTCGGTAAGGAGAGCCTGGAAGTCAGCGTTGGAGGACTTTCGAGCGTGGAAGACTTCTATGTCGTTGAGATGGTGGAAAAGTGTATCCTGGGAGCGGCGTTTCTGAGGAAACACCGTTGCAGCATCAACCTTTCCCGGAATGTGCTGTGCCTTCCCGGCGAACCAGACGCTTTGGTAAGCCGCCTGCCGAGGAGAAGAAACAGGAAGGAAAAAAGGAAACGGTCATTCCACAGCATTTGGAAGAGCTGTATACACGTTGCTCGTCAGGTTCGTCAGAAGGACAAAAGAAACTATTTGCTGAATTACTTTACGAATTTCAGGAGTTTGCAAAATTTTTTAGTTTGTCGACGAACCATGAAACACAATCCGCGCCGCGGCGGCATCGATATATCGATAGCGATGAATCGTACGAACAATGCATATAATATGCTATGCTGTGCACTTTATGGTGCTAATACGCGTGTAATTTATTATCTGTACCATTATTCCGACTGTCCCCTGTTTTTTCAATGATGCACTCCAGATCTGCATATACCACGAAGGGGAGCCGCTCCTTCCTACAGTGGTTGTTGAAACTAAGCAGATAGTTGCCTTCGCTGGGCAGCAGGATGGTGTAATCATTCATCTTGCCACAATCCAGCGAATGAAGCTCCAACTTCTCGGCGGATCGGAAGTATTGCATGTATCTGCAAAAAAATCCCCAAATTTTTTATTTAACTTTTTTGTGAGATATTTCAACATTTCATAAGATTATATACATACCGATCGCAGATGAATTTCTATTTTTCGTTTCTGCTCAGCTGTGCGCTCACCAGCCGGAATAAGTTCTTGATCAGCACAAAATGCCTTACATCACCATGTTCTCGATTTGGTGTATACAGCAGGTTGATGTGCCGATTCCTTTTGACTGGCGAGACGCAGCGGAAAGACCGTCGAACCTTTCTTTGTCTCCTCCTGGAAACTGTACACGTTGAGGGAGATGTTATTTTGTCGCTCAAACTTCCCAATTTGCGCAGAGACATTGGAAACTCAATGCCGTGGAGATTTAGAAATAGTGCGGATATGAGCTTGGACGATGGGGGTTTCTTTCCGCAGAATGTAGACTTGCGACCACTGCCCACGCGAAACATGCATTATCCACAGATCGCTCACTAATTGTTGCATTCTTCAACAATAAATGACGCGGCAACTTGTGGTGACACCCCGCGCGCAGTGGATTCTACTTATTGACATTGACGGTCTGAATCAGGATTCTCGTCAATGCCCATCCGCTGTCGCGTTTCCGGAACTCTTCCAGCGATGCCAGGGTGGGTTCGATGATACATCTTTGGTACCACTCCTGCAGATCTGATGTGCCTAAGAGTTCGCAGTTTCGGGTACTGATGCTTTTATAAGCATGCTTGTCACCCGCCATAAATTCGCCGTTGACAACCGTGTTCACTTTGAGGTTCCGATGTTTCCTCAACGCACCTCGCACATGCTCCAATACAATGGTCTCCACATCCTGGAGGAAGTTGCGCGGCTCAATGTAATTCGAATTTTGCATGGCACCAGTTAATACGCGGCTATCGAACGCTGCGTCTATTTCGCGCCACAAAAGTGCTGTGCCGGCACCTTCACGCACGAAACGTCCGCGCAACGAATGTTTCAGTCCATCGAGCCGTGCGATTCGAGCAACCAACGATTGTCGAACACCGATCGATAATCGAGGACGTTTCACACGGCTGTGTTCTTCTAAAGATTCTATACACTCGTTGCACTGTTCTTCCCACGCGAGGTATTCTTCCCGTGAAATTAATCGTTGAGATTGATGCAACAATTGGCGTTCTACTTGCGCGAATTCTTCCATGGTTGTAAATAGAATGTAAATATAATGTCTTTTTTAGTGCAACACGTTACAACGATTTAAAGCTTTGTGCAGTTTAGAGCGCATATTTATACCCACACCACGATTTGTTATCTCTATCTTACTCTTTTGGTGTACCCCCTCCCTCCAGTAGATTGCACGTAAAAAGCTGATCCTTCCCGATATCAGCCGAAGCAATTTCTGCTGATACAGAATAATTCTTTCTAAATTTCTGCTGACTCCGCATAATTCAAAGATTCGACGTTCTCAAAAGTATTATATTACATTCAACAGGTGTCGAGACTTTCATCCTTGAGGGTGGCTTCAAATTACATGCGATTGTACCACTGTGTAATGATGTCTCTCTCTTTCCTGTACCCCGAAGGCGCGGTTTGTTAAAACGCCGATCTTTCCCGACATCATCCGATAATTATAATTATCCGTTGACGTTTGGCAACGGTGTGTGTGCGTGTGACGCTCGGTATATATACCATTTAGAAAAGTCTAATGACAGAGAGTGGGTGTTGGAGGAGTTGGTTAGGCGGCTGACTCGTACCGCGGAGGTCTTGGTTTCGAGCCCCGTCGCCCGATATTCTGTTTTTTGTTATTTATATTAATATCTTAAAATTAATATTTCCTTCCTTACCGACAGTAGTCGTTACCACGCTCCAGAGAGAGTGGTACTTCACCCGCGGTTCCTCCTCGATGCGGTTTCGGTATCAGTTCGATATCGATTCGGTTATCGATTAATTCGATATCTGCTCTCGCGCTTTACCCCCCACCACTCCGCCATCTCTATGATGTCATCCGCCGCGTCGGATTTCCTGCGGCCTTGAAATTCAAATTTGAGTTTCAAGGTATGGGGAAGGGAGGGGGAAACTCAAATTTCAATTGGAACCGGCCTAGACATACTAGGGTAAAGAGTACAATGGTTAGCCACTTAAGTAAGAGTGTCACATAAATAATGAATTATAAATGTGAATTTAGTAAATTTGAAATGGAAATCAATATAAATAAGTACGCAAAACCCCTAATAATCTAAAAATAAATAGAGTTTATAAAATAAAAATCAAGAATGTATAAAAATATACAAAATTTATGTTTTCTACGAAGAAATATAGTTATTGGTATGGTCAAGACAGTAATTGTCCAATCGGTTCGACAGTGATTGGCCGCTATTTGATACATAATATAACCTAAAAGAAAATGTTACCTGATTTGGTGATAGAAATAAGATTAAAATTATTCAATAAAAATGGATATATTTTATTTAGTATGTTTTTGTCGTGTTTGTTTCTGTTTTTAGCAGGCGGATAATTACTGTTTCACCATTAACATGGTTAAAATACAGTCACTGGCCGTCCGGCCAATTACTATCATTCAACATTATTCATATGACAGTTGTTGGCCCCCTGTCTTTTTCATAATATATGTATAACTTTAACAAATAAATAATTCTTTTATAAAGTTTAAACTTTTATTTGTCGATATATACCGATTATGAGATATATACATATCATAGGTACAGTAAACTATTCACAAACTTTCAAGTGTACTCTTTTGGTTTTTGATTAAATAGCTGTAATTTCCAAGCTTCAAAGCCGAGTCATCCTATTTGCTTTTATACATAATCGCAGTATATAATGAGTGGAGAAATATTAATTACATCCGAAGCAAGAAAGTACAAGGAATATGAATATGTTCATTAAAAAAGGACATAACATTGGTATTTCTTTATATTCATTTATTTCTCAAAATACGGCCAATCACTGTCAGGTGGCCAACCACTGTACTCTTTACCCTACTCATATTGACCTAGGGATGCTCGATACAATTCCGATACATGTAAATATCGATATATCGGTTCATGAATATCGATATTTTTTATCGATATTGTAGGCAACGATATATCGGTGTATCGATACTCCACGACTCGATATTACCCTTCGATACGTTGATTAATTACCGCGTCATAACGCGCATGCGTGGCGTGTTCCCCGCCCACTACGTCGCAACGCATGGTCAAAATCACTGTATACGGCGTCACAGTCAGTCCACGTGCACTTCAATTGTACTTTATAAGCAAGGTCAGATTGCACTTTAAAATTTTCAATAATCCAAAAATTTTTGGACATATCACAATAATTTAGTTTTACAACATAACATATTAAAAGAATCTCACAACGAAGGAGCTCTAGCTGATGATCTAAAACATTTTTTAAATCAGCCAAATATTAAAATGGATGAAAACCCAATTAAATATTGGAATACCAATTCACATTCGTCTATATCAAAGATAGCGAAATACTATTTATCTGTAGTTGCTACATCCTTCCCATCAGAGCGATTGTTTTCAAAAGCGGGAAGAATTATTACTCGCGACAGAACTCGCCTTAAAAGTGCACACCTACAACAACTTCTATTCTTATCTTCTTTACCAAAGGAAGATTGGCTATTTAATAATTTATATCAAAATAGTACTGTATTTATGTATAGTTTATATTTTATAATTAAAAAAAAATGATTTTCTTACTGATTTTTTTTGTTTTTATTATCAATACCGTATCGATACGCATTAATATCGATACTTACTGTCCGATATATAGTATGTATCGATACTAAAGAAATCAATACGTATCGATACTTTTGACTGTATCGGGCATCCCTATATTGACCACTTTTAGTGGTCTGGTAACTACACAAACCGCTCCTACCAAATGCGGAAGTGGCTCTGGATATAATGCTAGGCGAACATCTCCCATCATGTCAAAAGAGCCCTTCTCAATGCCTACCCCACGTCTGACCCTTTGGCAAGGTCACGTTGCGCCGGGAAAATGATCATCGCAGCGCCTGATCCGAGCAAACGGGGTAGGCCGCATAAAACCAACAGCGTAGCTGTTGGGAAGAATTGGAGTGGCAGTACACCATGACACATAATTCTGTTTTCCGTTAACATATAACTCCTGTGAAACTGTCACGTCCCGGGTAGAGGTCTTCGGTACCATAACAATGTAGGGGTTAAAGGCAGGCGAGAATCTGTGATTCTACGCAGTGAGGGTGGTTGATGGAGGTCAGGCACGAATCCTAGATCCAGCACTCTGAGGATTTTGGAGGAAGTCAGGCGCGAATCTGGAATCCAGCACTCTGAGGACAGGTGGAGGTCAGGCGCGAATCTTAAATCCAGCACACTGAGGATAGGCGGAGGTCAGGCGCGAATCTTAAATCCAGCACACTGACGATAGGCGGAGGTCAGGCGCGAATCTTAAATCCAGCACACTGAGGATAGGCGGAGGTCAGGCGCGAATCTTAAATCCAGCACACTGACGATAGGCGGAGGTCAGGCGCGAATCTTAAATCCAGCACACTGAGGATAGGCGGAGGTCAGGCGCGAATCTTAAATCCAACACTCTAATCGACCAGGGAAGGTTTGAATTGTGAATACACACCCGGAGGACACCCCTTAGAGCACGTTATGTTTGTTTTGACTTGGAAATAGGATTTACCGTTGCATTTATATAAAAAGAAACCACACGTAATATTTCCGTGAATTACATCTAGACATATGACTGTGCACGGCTCATGCACAAGTATGTTTGTAAACATTGTAAGCGCTCTCGCGTTCACGAACAAAAATCAGCTGTTGCGGCAGCCTGTTTTGATTTGGAATCTTTGTAACCAAAAGGATGCACATAATAATTCGAAGCATAATTTAAAGCAAGGAGGTTTATTAACTTTAAGCAAAAATACGTTCACTGTTTATGTGATAGCAAGATTAACAAAATAATGCGTCGGACGTTGAGCATTAGCACATGACATTTATATAAACGGTAATTAATTACAATATAAGAATATGAACACGAAACACATGAAAATAAGCCAATGAAATTATATAAAAGCAATAAGCATTGATAATACAAATAATATAAGTGGAAGCAATAAGCTTTAGAATGCAATAAGCGTGATAAGACAATTAATATTAAAAGTAATAAGAATAATAATGCAAAATAATAAATGTTCGCTATAAGCGTTGATAATACAAATAATATAAGTGAAAGCAATAAGCTTTAGAGTGCAATAAGCGTGATAAGACAATTAATATGAAATACAATAAGCTTAAGAATAATAATGCAAAATATATGAACGCAATGAGCGTTGATAATACAAAATAATATGAAAAGCAATAATAATAATACAAAATATATGATGATGGTGATATGCAATTGTATTAATGGTAATTATAATCGCTTACAATGATTGATGAAATGATGATACTTTGTAGCGTCGACAGTGTTTCGTAGTAAAGAGCTCTGTATAAGAGCTTCCGTAGAAAGAGTGCTCCGGCCTCTCGAGCCCTCATATTTATGTGATTTTACAGGAATGTTGCGGGGGTACGTGCGGTATGGACCTTGACATATTTAAGAAATAAGTCGCAGTAGGACTTCCGGGGTTTTTATAAAAGGTGCGTCTATTATTAGACGTGTTTATGTCACGTACACCAAATATTCGTCACAATTAGACTTCCAGGGTTTTTATGACTGTGGAAAGGAGATACTCAACCCATCGAATGGATTTTGGGTGTTTTATTAGGAAAGGGATAATTATGGTCTTGACTTGGAGGGTCTTAGATAAGGTGTGAGACGTGGTCTCGATTTAAGGGGTTTTAAGGGGCTTGGGACTTGTTGGAATTCAAATATGAGGGAGGAGTTTGTGCCTCGTAGGGCGAATAGATGAATGAGGTTTCGTACCGACCATCTTGAGATGGGGACCGCTAAACTATATCGTCAAGGTGATCAGCGATTGGGGAAAAGGGGTAAGAGTTGAATTTGAGAGACTTTGGTGGAGCGAATTTGAGATTTTATGACAGAGTTTTAGAATAATGCCGCGCGAAAAAATAGTGGGACGTCACAAAACATAATCTAAAATCTAAGAATTTATACTTTAATGCGTAGTATACGCTGGTTTGCACTTCGCCGACGACGTAGACATGTATATGGACACGATTTACGGTAATACTCGATAAACTAATATCTCACAGATTTAGAATGTTTGAGATTAAGGTGGTTGAGCACGCTGGTAGAAAGTGAGGTTAGGAGTCGACAGTGAAGAGGTGCACACAACACAGTATGTTGAGTAAAATGATTTACGTGTCTTTATTGTAAAAATCACTCGCGGTGAAAATGAGCTTGATATTTATAATGTCAATGAGTACAAAACACACGCGGTGAATATAAACGATGAGCAGTGAGCAACTGAGCACGTGGTGAGCCTCGTGGAAACCGACGCACGCTATGCGATTTTCTCACGAGAGAATTCCACGATCTTTACATGTAAATGAGACAAGAAAAGAGTATGAGAATATGAATGTGAAAACTGTGTGAAACTGATGAGCGGTGAGATTCACAAGCTAATCTTATAAACTGTATCGCACGCGACACGTCCTTTCAACCACGCTACGTGAACAAGAGTGAATTTAAGATGGATGATCATTTCCGTTACACGTTGTTACGATGTAGAGAAGACACTCGTGCTTTCTCAGTAACTTTAGAGTTTTATTGTGAATAGACTTTTGGTACAAGAATGAAAACCGTGCTTAAGGTTACGCGTCAACAAGTGCTTGAGTCGAAGGTTCGTACTGGAGTCTCTCTCGTCGGTCGAGCTCCAGAGGTTTTATACCCCTTGAGGGCACGACGCTTTCCTCGGTTTTTGGCGGGAAAGTCTGGCGGGAAAATCAGGCGGGAAGATTTGGCGGGAAGATCCTCTTGGGAGATCTACCGCTAAGATCTATTGCGAAGGTCCGGAGAAATCTAGCGCTAGGATCTATCGGTAAAGGTGTATCGAGTGGACCTAACGAGAAGTTATGCGATTGTCCTTTGTCGCGGGTTTGGGATGATCCTTGTCTTTTGGCGCCAGCCTGGCGCATAGCGTAACACCTCCCCGCTTAGATTGAAGTTCGTCCTCGAACTTCGAAGTACTGGTGATCCTCAATTCAAGTCGTATGATGGGGCACGCTTCGGTCGTCTTGCCTTTCCTTTTTCCCCATATGTGATTTGAGGGATGATTGTCGTTGTAGCTGTTGTGTAGATACGTGGACGTACCTGTGATTCCGTCGAGAAGACAACATATCGCAATACAAGTACTTCTCGCAATAACGCTTCGCACTGAGATATTACATTACGATTGCCCGAGTCATTCTGTGTGTTATACCAATTTACATAGCAATATGACTTAAATAAGCAGAACGCCAGCTCGTGTATTTTAAATTTGTATAGTACGTACATCAATACGCAGCCAGACAATACCATTAGACTGAATTTTATCGTGACCCATCGTGACTCCGACGTAGATACGACTCGAACTTGATTTTCCATCGATTCTGCTTCTAAGCGCAAGTTATCTATGCTCCTCATTTTCTCATGTAAGGTATCGGAATGAAATGAAATCTCCTTGATGTCAGGAATAAAAGTAATCGCGAGATTGTCTGGTAACGTATGATTCGTTTGCGGGGAACCTAGGTCCAGCGACGCGCGAGAGGTTCTTTCATCGTTTGCTCCACTTATTGTTAGTATTGCTACTGCTGACGTCATCGTACAGCCGGACTTGAGTTCTAATACAAAAAACCCCGTTTTAGAGATGGTGTCGTGGAACCCGTTTTTACAAGACACCTGCCTATAATCGTTGAAGAGTACGATCCCTACCCAAACCTTACTCTCCTCTAACTGATGCCAAATTGAGTGTGAACTGTTGGCTAAAGCCATTGGGCAATATTTAGACGGATTGTTATGTAAATTTTTGGTTTCTATTCGAGTGCAGGGGTCCTGCAAATGCATCAAGTAGCGTGGAGCGTACCGTTTACAAATTCGCTTATCCTCTAGTTTCTTGCATGAGTTAAGTTCGCGATTAGAGGTAGGCATGTAAGGATGCGTAGTATAATCCATCGCGGCATCTGTAATTGACGATTGAATATATTTTAATCCTAGTTGCGGTTGATCAATCGCGGGTACTAAATGATGGGCTGAGAAATCTTGATTCACGGTTTCTAATTTACATCGGAAAGTTTCTAGACTAAACAATTTTTCTTTATCATCATCCATGCCTTTACTATAAGATTTCCCTATCAAATAGTTAGCGACACTTTGCAAAACACTTATATGGTTTTCCGGAGTAACTGAATTTTCTGAGCTAACTAAGATTTCCGTCGTTCGATTTACCCTGAGATATTCCTGGATGCTCGCGTGCATCCGGTCCAAACTTCCGTTGGACTGTGGAGTCAGGTTGTCTTGGGTCGTAAGGATGTAAGAATGGTCTTGTTCGGTGGTTTCGAGTGGTCCCACGTTGTCCAAGGCTATCTTCTGGTTAAACTCGGTCGCAGTGTCCGTGATTTGCATAGATGCCCTTTCCCTCTGTCTATGGATCTTCTTTCTTTGACACTCTGCACAGCTCACTATGTAGTCGTGCACTTCATGGTGTATTCCGGGCCAGTAGTAACGTTTGCTGAGAAGTTTCAGGGTCTTGGTTATTCCCTGGTGTCCAAACTCTAAAGATTCATGTAATCGTTGTAAAATCTGTCGTCGTTCTTCCTCGTTTTCGGGTTGCTTCAGTAGCTTCGTTCCTAATTCCACGGTAATTGCGGGGTCGTTGAAGGTTTCCCTCAAGATCGTCTTCAGTTCTTTTTTATCCCCTGCATACAAGTTCTCGAACTTGGCCAGGTTCATGTAAATGCGGTTGATACCTTCGGATATCAGGTCCTGCAGCACCTCGGTTAAGAAAGTTCGACATGTTGCTTTGTCGAATTTTACATATGTGGCTACCACCAACAAAAGTTTATCTTCCTCGAGCATTTTGCTTAGTTGATTCCTATTACTCATTTCGAATTGGAGGGGAAGCGCATCCTCGGAGACCTCCTTTACAAATACGAAATTCTTTCCCCAGCCTGGTGGTTGTACCTCGGTAAAGCACACTGGGTTACGGCTCAAAGTGTCGGCCACAAGGTTCTGCTTGTCCTTTAAGTAACGGGTTTGAAGGGCATCTCGTTGTTCTACCCGAAATTCAGAGAGGGTTCCTTTTTTCAATAGGCGGTTGAGAGGAACTGCTTTTCGGCTGAAATCCTTGATGTCCTTAATTTCGCGAACAATTTTACTGCGGTCTACGATTTGAGTTTTACACTTTTCTACACTATCTTCCGACTTCACTTTCCATTGAACACTATTACAGCTTAGCATAGAATCGATTACTATCTCAGGTTTTTGCAAGGTCTTTTCGTATTCATTTGCACAAACAAAAAGTGAACCAATGTCCGAAATATTATCTTCTGAATTAGACGATGGCATTCCTTTCAACCTTGGGTTATCATCACAATATAGGAATGCCAAGTCAGAATCTGCGGGAGGATCGTTACGTTTCTTGTAGTGACTCGATATACTAATGTCATTTGCTAAATTATTTGCAAATTGTGTTGGATGGTGTTCGTTCTGTCTCGATGACCTTTGCTTTGAATGGCTTTTTTTAATCTCGCATTGATGCCTAATGAAGTCCATGGCATTATGATGCGGCGAGTCACGACCCTGCCGAAAGGACATTCTTCCCTGCACCGAGGGTTCGTATCTATTTATGGTCCCAAACTCCTGTTGTAGCATCTTACACAAAGATTCAAGCGTTGATGGATAACTCCAGTCGATGGCTCGGCGAGCATCGCCTACCACTTTTTGCGTGAGAACGTATCGAACGTATAAATCCTCGGGTGGGGAGGTACTCTCGAAGATATTTTGAATTTCGTTAGTGAAGGTTTCCACTGCGATATTGTTTCCGTCGAATGGCGTTACAAGTTCTAAACTTTGTCGGATATTTCTAACCTCAACTGCAGTATTCCTTACAGTACTGTTTGATTTTTTGGAAGTTCCAGCTTTACAGACAATTCTCGGGACGAACGTGGCACTTGCACCCGGTTGATTATGTTCAAGCTCGTTATCGAATTCATCGGTCAAGGCATCAGGTCTTGGCTCACGATATCCACTGAATAACGGCATTCTGATATAATTTGTGTTAGTTACTTACAGGATAACTAGAAGATGTACTCGCATGGATTCCTCGGAGTCGATGCTTTATGTCTTCTGTCGATTACCTCGATGATCTTGACACGTCCCAAATGCACGGATCCTCAGATCGAATTTTCTTCTCGTGGATCGTCTCGACGATCGTAGTCTATCCCACCGCTGCCACCAGAAATTGTTGTTACAATGTAGAGAAGACACTCGTGCTTTCTCAGTAACTTTAGAGTTTTATTGTGAATAGACTTTTGGTACAAGAATGAAAACCGTGCTTAAGGTTACGCGTGAACAAGTGCTTGAGTCGAAGGTTCGTACTGGAGTCTCTCTCGTCGGTCGAGCTCCAGAGGTTTTTGGCGGGAAAGTCTGGCGGGAAAATCACGCGGGAAGATCCTCTTGGGAGATCTACCGCTAAGATCTATTGCGAAGGTTCGGAGAAATCTAGCGCTAGGATCTATCGGTAAAGGTGTGTCGAGTGGACCTAACGAGAAGTTATGCGATTGTCCTTTGTCGCGGGTTTGGGATGATCCTTGTCTTTTGGCGCCAGCCTGGCGCATAGCGTAACAACGTCTTCTCGAACATGCTCGAGAGATGATCGACGTGGGGAAATCTAATTGGTTGATCAATTGTCGTGAAGCGTTTTCTCGAACCGAAACCACTTCATGCGATGCGCTGATTGGGTGATTACTGGACGCTCAGCGTTGCTGATTGGTGATCGACCGTCGATCCTCGTCGATCCTGTACTGAGTCCGTGAGGTGCTGCGCCAAGAGCGATTGTGGCGTCTTTGGGAAGCAATGCATTCCCAAACATAGAACAAAATACGATTCAGAAATGGCGACTATGAATATAACCTCGGACACAGTGCTGTCTGGTCCCGAGAGCGCTGTGGCGGAGACCACTATTGACGACACAGCTTCGCCCTCGGTACATGAGCAAAACGATGTCCAAATTGGCTTCCCCTCAATCTGAAGACACTATAAATTGCCCTTTTTGTGCAATGGAAAAGGAATGCCACTTTTCCTTTATGAACTTAAACGACTTGGACAAACACCTAAAAACTCACCACTTGAGCAGCGAATTAGAATGGTTATGTCTTAAATGCTTCAAGAATTTTCCCATGTTGCATGGTGTCAGGTGCCATTATCCTAAATATAGGGGTGTACGTGTAGACACACCCAAGCCCATCAAATGCGATATCTGCCCTATGTCCTTCGACTCAATAATAGGGCGCTCTCAGCACGAGCGACACGCACATCGCGCCCTTAGAAATAAGAAACGGCTGATGCAATCTACGGACGAGCAACGAGAAAGGGATGAGCAAGCGGAGGAAGACTACCAGGATAGTTACAGAAGGGTATGGACGCGTGAAGAAACAATGCTGCTTATGGAACTAGATTCTATATATGAACAATACACGAAGCCCAACGTTGAAATAAGAAAATTTATCCCAAAGAAGTCACTAAAACAAACCAGCGATAAAAGGAGAGAATTTAGGGAGTATAGAAGTAAGGCAGATACAATTGCAACCGCTGGTACGAATAAAAATCCTGAGGAAACTGCGATTAAATACGCGGATAAAAGCGCGAATAACACAACGAATAAATACGCGGATAAAACAACGAATGTATACACGAATAAAACTGCGGATACATACGCGGATAAAAATAAAAATAGCAGTAAAAGTAAAACCGGCAACGAACCTGCAGGTGAAACCATATGTATTACCCTAACCTCATCCGATAATGCATGGGTGGATGCAGTGGAGGATAATCTACTCACTAATCCTGAAAATTTAGCTGATGACCTAAACGACCCATGGCATCAAATGCTACGAACAACCATAGTGGCCAATGGAGATACCCCAAAAATGATCTCGGCAGTTTATGACCAGCTAATGGACAATTGATCCACATCCTCCAACAATCTACTCGAATTTAAAGAAAAATTAGATATATTTATATCGACAACGCTAACAGAATTCCTTATAGATAATACTAACAATACAGATAAAAACGGCAGAAGTACGAACAAGAATAACAAACATGTAACCTCAATCCGTGGAGGGGTCCGGGGTAGCCAAGTGAACTAGACAAGGTGGTTCGTTCGTTGCACTTCTGCAAAGCACGTGTGTTTCGGAAATGTGATGGCTTCTTTTTACCTAAAACCTCTTGTCCTGGTGGGGGTTAACTTATAATGGAACGAGAGAAGCTACTTGGGGGTAGAGGAAGTTGCTTGGAAAAAATCTTGTCAATCAGTTAGCAATCACGTCGCAGAAATGTTCTCTGCTGAAAAGTATTACGCGATGTTCTGGATGTACCCCTCGAACAACGGAGACGCAAGTGCTGGTGCGCGAGTATTTGCAAGGGAATAACCACGGCTCCTAACGCCAAGTGAAAATTCATTTCCACAATTTTTTATAACGTAGGAACAACACGTTCCATGAAAAATAAATGAAGTGATTAGTGTTAGTAGCCGTACAGTGAAGTAAATATTCGGTCAGTTGACGTTGCGACCCTTCTTCTTCTTCTTCTTCCTCTTCCTCTTCCTCCTCCTCTTCCTCCCCCTCTTCCTCCCCCTCTTCCTCCTCCTCTTCCTCCTCCTCTTCCTCCTCCTCTTCCTCCTCCTCTTCCTCCTCCTCTTCCTCCCCCTCTTCCTCCTCCTCTTCCTCCTCCTCTTCCTCCTCCTCTTCCTCCTCCTCTTCCTCCTCCTCAGGCTTGGATAAAAATGAAGGGGACGCACAGGCTTGGAAAGAAATGAAGCATCTTCTTTCTCACATGTTTCTAGAAATTTGGCAAATAAGGTAAATCGACAAAATTTGTCAAAAGACATAACTATAATAATTAAAAAAATTATGGCAGATTGGTTGCAATATAGAGCAAGTCACATTAGTGAAGAAAGTACACTGAAAACACGTCTCCCTTGATATTTTTCAATCTTTTGTGAAAGACATTCGTAATACTTTAAAATTCACAGTAGTTGCCATGCTATGCATTATTTTTATTAGTTTCCCATTAACAATATTTCAATTCACCAATAAACATACTAAATTAATTTTATTCCAACACCAATAAATTGTGCTTTAAAAATATTGGATCTCTTCGTTTATTTTCACTAAATTACCATTAGTATTTAAATTTCCTCCAACAAGATTTTCTGTCACACGCGCTCACCTCCTTTGGACAAATTTTATAGTCTCTACACTCACTATAGCAAAATGTCATGCTATTTCTATATAAATTCTACGTTAAATTGTAACAAAAAAATAAAATGTGGATTTTATATATTATTTATTTGCAGATAATCGAAGCAGAAGATAATGCAGTGTGATCTACGCCAGAGAAAAAAATTTATTGTGACATAGTATTATATTAATTATATTAATTAAACGATTTTATTAAACAATTTTATTCAGCTGCAATCCTCTATTTGCTTCTTGTAAGTTTGGTTCATATCAGAAAACTCAAATTTAAACCAATTCCACCAATTCAATCATCATCTTGAAGCATTGCAGGTGTACATAGTTTCTATTATGTAGAATTTATCTTTAATTCTATCCCGTCATAAGACTATTTATTAGGGTGGACCTTAGCTACTCTTGTCGAAATATAATTTTGAGATTTTTGACGGGGTCACCCCCCAAGGGTTATGCCACTGGGAGAAAAAACAATGTGTGCAAAATTTGAAATTGATCGGAGAACGAGAAACTGTGCCTCATCGCATTTGAAATTATTTATTTTCGTAACTCGTTTTTCTTCGTTGTAGTATATCGTTAATATAGATTTTTATATATCGTTATCTTTTTACGCTCTGTAATAATATAGAATCAAAGTATAAGATTACACAAAAAAATCATGACCTTGAAATCTCAAAAAATGAACCATCAAAAAATACTTTTTTCGTTGTCACGTCCCGGGTGAGGTCTTTAGGAACGATGACATGGAAAAGGGAAAAGTCCGGGGTGAGTCTGAAATCCAGCACTCTGAGATTTTTGGGAGGAAATCAGGCGCGAATATTAAATCCGTCACTCTGGAGATTTTGAAGGAACTCAGGCGCGAATCTTGAATCCAGCACTCTAAGCGTTTTGAGGAGGTAATTAGACGCGAATATTAAATCCGTCACTCTGGGGATTTTGAAGGAACTCAGGCGCGAATCTTAAATCCAGCACTCTAAGCGTTTTGAGGAGGAAAATTAGGCGCGAATATTAAGTCCGTCACTCTGGGGATATTGAAGGAACTCAGGCGCGAATCTTAAATCCAGCACTCTAAACGTTTTGAGGAGGAAAATTAGGCGCGAATATTAAATCCGTCACTCTGGGGATTTTGAAGGAACTTAGGCGCGAATATTAAATTCGTCACTCTATGGATTTTGAAGGAGATCGGGCGCGAATGTTAAATCCGTCACTCTGAGGTTTGGAGGGAATTTAGGCGCGAATGTTTAATCCGTCACTCTAAGAATTTTACGGAGATCAGGCGCGAATCTATAATCCAACACTCTAATCGACCAGGGAAGGCTTAACAGGTAAATACACACCCGGAGAACACCCGTTATAGTACCTTGTATTTGTTTTGGTCTCGGTAATAGGATTTATCGCTGCATTTATGTAAAAGAAACCACGCTTAGTATTTCTGTGGATTGCACGGTTCATACAGCAGTATGTTTGTAAATACTGAAAGCGCTCTCGCGTCTACGAACAGAAATCAGCTGCTGCGGCAGCTTATTTCTGTTTGGAATCGTTATAGCCAAGGATGCACACAATAATTGCAAACGTGATTGAAAACAAGTAGGTTTATTAACTTTGAACTAGAGAACGTTCACTGTTTGTGTGATAACGAGATTAACAGAATAATGCGTTGGACGTTGAGCATTAGCACATGATATATATATATAAACGGTAATTAATCAAAATATGAGAATATGAACATGAAACACATGAAATTAAGTAGAATGATATAAGCAATAAGCGTTGTTAATACAAAATAATAAATGATAAGCAATAGGCGTTGATATAGAAAGCAATATGAATAATAATACAAATAATATAAATGAAAGCAATAAGCTTTAGTGTGCGATAAGCATGATAAGATAATTAATATGTAGTACAAAAGCTTAAGAATAATAAGGCAAAGTACATATACGCACTAAGCGTTGATAATACAAAATAATATGAAAGCAATAATAATACAAATAATATAAATGAAAGCAATAATAATACAAAATGATATGAAAATCAATAACAATACAAAGATACGATGAAGGTGATATGTTATGTTAATGGTAATTGTAATATCTTACGATGATAGGCGAGTGATGATTGTTGATCACTGATTTGAATAGCACTGAATAATAATATCGATTAAGGATAAAGAGTCGTTAAGTGACACTGAAATGGGTAATGAGATAATGACTCTCCGGCCTCTCAGGACCTCGTATTTATGTATTTTTACAGGAGTGATGCGGGGGTACGCGCGGTAGAGACCTTGACACATTTCAAAATAAGACGTAGTAGGACTTCCGGAGTTTTTACAAACGGTATGGTTATTAATAGACATATTTATGTCACGTACGCCAAATATGCGTCGCAATTAGGTTTCTGGGGTTCTTATGACTGCGAAAGGAGATACTCAACTTGTCGAATGGATTTTGGGTATTTTATAGGAAAAGGGTTAGAGTGGCTTGGACTCTGTGAGTCGTAAAGAGGGGATTGAGACGTGGTCTCGATTTAAGAGGGTTTTGTAACGAGGGGCTTGTTTGAATTCGTTTTGGGGAAAGGATTCGTGCCTCATAGGGCGAATAGGGGACGGAGTTTTGTAACGATCATCTCGTGATGGGGACCACTAAGGTACATCATCGAGGTGGAGTTTTGTAACGATCATCTCGTGATGGGGACCACTAAGGTACATCATCGAGGTGGAGTTTTGTATAGATCATCTTGTGTTGGTGACCGCTAAGGTACAACATCGAGGTGATCAGCGATTGGGGAGATAGGGTAAGAGTTGAGTTTGAGATTTTTTTTGTGGAGTGATTTTGAGATTCATGAATAGATTTTGGAATAGGACCGCGCGAAAAATGGTGGGACATCACATCGTTGGCATTATATTTATGTTGTCAAACAGTATAATTTTCGTCTAAAATTTTTTTTGGATAATTATAAATAACTGATTAAACGGAAAACTACATCTGAAATGCACCAATTTTTGCAGATATTTCTCAATTTATTTTAAAAACTAGGGCTCTAGAAGAAAATTCACCATTGCACGTAATGCAACAGACATTTTCCCCCCGGAAAACACCAACAAACGTGGTAAGTCACGGTTTGTTTTCAATACAGAAGGCAACAGCGGCGGGCGACCAGCGGCCTTAGCCGTGATGAAAACACCGGTTCTCGCTAGATCACCGAAGTTAAAACATCACGGGGCGGGTACTGGGGAAAGATGGGTGACCAATTTTCTCCCGGTGCGCCGCTGCTGCTGGGACCCGAAGAAGAGAGAGGAGAGAAAAAGATATGAGACTATAGTTCGTTGGGCAATATAAGCGAAATGCTTGAAACGCCATCCTGTTTAACAGGAAAACCAATAAACCTAAACCTAAATCTAACAGCGGCCTACCACTTTTGTTAATGTTTTCCGAAGGAAAAATGTCTGCTGCATCGCGTGGAGTAGTTAGATTTTCTTCTAGACTCTTAGTTTTTAAAATAAATTGACAGATATCTGCAAAAATTGTTGCGTTTCGGGTGCATTTTTTCTTTGATCGTGGTTTAAATATATTTAAATAGTAATAATGCAATAATAACTTATATCGTTGTGTTCCCGAAGGTTTATAAAATAATTTTGACGGAACAAGCAACCGAATAACTATTACTATTTCGATACGCAAGACGTTCAAGTTGAAAATTTGCATTTTTTTTTTAAATAAACTAATTTTTCGAAAACTGAGGATGTTGGCGAAAAACGGTTTGCGAATTCGTATTCAGCAATAATGTACGAAATATAATATACGAAAATCTATAAGAAACGAGTATTGAATGTTACAAGTCCAGATAGCTGTTGAATAGTTACAATTGAACTTTTGCATGAGTTTGACTGCTCGTTCGGCCGAATCGTTTACTGCTAAATTATTTACTATATTTCATCCAATATTATAATTGGGATCATTTTGTTGAGATTTATATTTCAAATCTCGACGTTGTTACGCTATGCGCCAGACTGGCGCCGAAAGACAAGGATCATCCCAACCCGTGGCAAAGGACCATCTCATAACTTCTCGTTAACCGATAGATCTTAGCGGTAGATCTCTCCGGACCTTCGCAACAGATCTTGGTAGTAGATCTCCCAAGAGGATCTTCCCGCCAAATCTTTCCGCCTGACTTTCCCGCCTGATTTTCCCGCCAGACTTTCCCGCCAAAAACCGAGGAAAGCGTCGTGCCCTCAAGGGGTATAAAACCCCTGGAGCTCCACCGACGCAGAGACTCCAGTACGAACCTTCGACTCAAGCACTTGTTAACGCGTAACCTTAAGCACGGTTTTCATTCTTGTACCAAAAGTCTATTCCCAATAAAACTCTAAAGTTACTGAGAAAGCACGAGTGTCTTCTCTACATCGTAACAACAATTTCTGGTGGCAGCGGTGGGATAGACTACGATCGTCGAGACGATCCACGAGAAGAAAATTCGATCTGAGGATCCGTGCATTTGGGACGCGTCACGATCATCGAGGTGATCGACAGAAGACACAAAGCATCGACTCCGAGGAATCCATGCGAGTACATCTTCTAGTTACCCTGTAAGTAACAACACAAACTATATCAGAATGTCGTTCTCTACGTATCGCGAGCCAAAAAATACTACCTCGACAGACGAGTCTGATAGTGAGCATGAGTTCGGAACTAATCAACCGGGTGGAAGTACCGGACTCGGTAATGAACGCGAGCCCGATCAACCGGGTACGAGCGCCGCGTCCGCGCCAAGAATTGCCTCTGCAGCAGGAACTTCTGATAGGGCTAACCATGTTAGTAGAGACACTACTAGAGAAATTAAAAATATTCGTCAGAGCCTCGAGTTAGTTACTACGTTTGACGGTAAGAACATTTCCGTCGAAACCTTTATTGGAGAAATCAAGAGCCTCGAGTTAGTTACTACGTTTGACGGTAAGAACATTTCCGTCGAAACCTTTATTGGAGAAATCAAGAGCCTATTCGACACCACCGCACCAGCGGAAGATTTCTACGTACGGCTTCTCCTGACCCAAAAAATAATAGGTGATGCTCGTAGAGCAATAGATGGTAGCATTCCTACAACAATCGATTCATTATGCCGAATCTTAAGACAAGAATTCGGGAGTATTAAAAGTTACGAATTAGCGGTGCAGAAACGAATGTCAATCAGACAAGGTCGGGATCCCGTGCTCGACTACGTAAAGCGATTCACTGAATGCCAGCGCGAAGTGCGCCGGGCCGTACTTGACGACCCTCTTCATTCAGCGGCATATAAAGAAGCCATACAGAGTAACGAAGATAGATTAGCATGCACTCAATTCCTCCGTGGACTAAACGGAAATACCCGTCTTCTAAGTACTGCCATGAAACCTTCAACACTACGCGAAGCTGCCGACTTCGCTATTCAGTTCGATCAGGAAGAATCGGTAGGGCAACAAATAAATCGCAGCTTCACTTCTCATCGCGATCGCGAACATCAGGACCCCAGACACGCATACGACAAGAACCAACGAGGTCTCCCTGCTCGACGTGGCTCTACGACTAGGGCACAGCACGGCAGAGAAGAATCGCGTTCTTCTTTACGATGCTACAACTGCAACGGACCTCATTATGCAAGCGAGTGTCCTGAACGCAGGGATCAGAGGAGACGCGATGAACCACGTTCCACACTGCGATGCTACACTTGCAACGGGCCTCACTACGCAAATGAATGTCCTGAACGTAGGGATTTAAGAAGACGCGACGACCCGCGTGAAAATCGCCGCGATGAGAGAAATTTTCAGACAACAGCCTCAATACACGACACCGGGCATACACTGCCAGAGAATCAGTCGAACTAGCCACATTAACGGTAAAAACACCTAGTGGACCTCGCGAATTTTTGCTAGATACCGGAGCTTCAATTAATCTCATTTCCGAAGAAGCTGCGCTGGGGTGTCCGCTAAAACATAAAACTTGTAAGTATTCAACATCCAACGGAAGCGAAGGGGAGTCCAAATTTTGCATCGACCTACATGGATACCAGTTCAACGTAGTGAAAACGGGGACCCTCGGCCAATACGACGGATTGATCGGTATGGCCATGATGAGATCGGAGCGTATCAAGCTCGACATGGAAAAACAAGAGATCATTTTCATGGCACGAACCGCATCGCCCAGCAGTTGCCCAGCGAGAGAAGCACTTTTACGCGAGAATACAAGGTTGGGACATGTCAACGAAAAAGACGCGGCCGAGTTATCGGACATTATTCGACTTTATCCGGATATATTTGTTCTCCCCGGTGACCAGCTTCCCGAAACGGATATTGCGGAACATCGGATAGATACGAGCGACGATAGACCGGTTAACGTGAAACAATTTCGGTATCCTGTTGTACACAAGCCAGAAGTAAAAAAACAGGTTACGGAGATGTTGGAAAACGGTGTAATCCAACCCAGCAAATCTCCCTACAATTCCCCTCTATGGGTAGTATCTAAAAAGATGGATGCATCAGGAGTAAAGAAATGGTGATCGATTTTAGGGAATTAAATCTCAAGACGCCACTGGATAATTATCCCCTCCCACACATGGAAGAAATTCTGGACTCTTTGGGACAGGCTCGCTATTTTTCCGCATTCGACCTGGCAAGCGGGTTTCACCAAATCCCTCTTCATAAGCCACACCGCGAAAAGACCGCCTTCTCCACGGCCGATGGTCACTTCGAATTTTGTAGGATGCCCTTCGGGTTAAAAAATGCCCCGGCAATATTTCAGCGGACCATGGATAACGCCTTGACTGGTCTTATAGGGACTGTATGCTTCGTTTATCTAGACGACATAGTTGTCTTTGGTAAAACCTTGGAGGAGCATAACCACAAAATTCGCCAGCTCTTTGATAGATTGCGCGACAAAAATCTCAAGTTGCAGCCCAACAAGTGCGAGTATTTGAAGCCGGAGCTTGGATATCTGGGACACATCATCACGAAAGAAGGTGTAAAACCTAATCCCGAAAAACTCAGAGCAGTGGACGAATTCCCGGAACCCAAAAACGAGAAGCAGGTGAAACAGTTCCTCGGACTAGCAGGGTACTACCGGAGGTTTATCAAGGATTTCAGCCGAAAAGCAGTCCCCCTCAACCGCCTATTGAAGAAAGGAACCCCCTTTGAATTTGGGGTAGACCAACGAGATGCTCTTCAAACCCTGAAACTAGATTTAAAGAAATCTTGCGTGCTGCAGTTTCCAGATTTTACAAAACCCTTCGTCTTAACTACTGACGCCAGCAATGCAGCAATTGGCGGCGTTTTGGAACAGGAGGATGAAGGAGGCTCGCTGAGGCCAGTTTCTTTCGCAAGTAGGAGCCTAAACCCGGCGGAGAAACACTACTCGACGACTGAGAAAGAGTTGCTTGCCATCGTCTGGAACCTAAAACATTACAGACCTTATCTATTGGGGAAGGAATTTGTAATTCAAACCGATCATCAACCGCTGACGTGGTTAATGAACGCGAAAGATCCTTCATCAAGACTTATGCGATGGAGAATTTCAATGGAGGAATACGACTACAAGATCCGTTACATAAAGGGTAAGCAGAACCTTGTGGCCGACGCTTTGAGCCGTAACCCAGTGTGTTTTACCGAGGTACAACCACCAGGCTGGCGAAAGAATTTCGTATTCGTAAAAGAGGTCTCCGAAGATGCGCTTCCACTCGAATTCGAAATAAGCAACAGGAATCAATTAAGCAAGATGCTCGAAGAAGATAACCTTTTATTGGTGGTAGCCACATACGAAAAATTTGACAAGGCAACGTGTCAAACTTTCCTAACCGAGGTGTTGCAGGATCTGATATCCGAAGGTATCAACCGCATTTACATGAACCTAGCCAAGTTCGAGAACTTGTACGAAGGGGATAAGAAAGAACTGAAGACGATCTTGAGGGACATCTTCAACGACCCCGCAATTACCGTGGAGCTAGGAGCAGAGCTACTGAAGCAACCCGAAAACGAGGAAGAACGACGACAGATTTTACAACGATTCCACGAATCTTTAGAGTTTGGACACCAGGGAATAACCAAGGCCCTGAAACTTCTCAGCAAACGCTATTACTGGCCCGGAATGCACCAGGAAGTGCACGACTACATAGCGAGCTGCGCAGATTGCCAAAGAGAGAAGATTCATAGACAGAGAGAAAGGGCACCTATGCAGA
The DNA here is from genome assembly GCA_963932335.1 of Andrena marginata. Taxonomy (NCBI): domain Eukaryota; kingdom Metazoa; phylum Arthropoda; class Insecta; order Hymenoptera; family Andrenidae; genus Andrena; species Andrena marginata. Next base: position 15,395,513 of record OZ010664.1, read on the forward strand.
TCACGGACACTGCGATCGAGTTTAACCGGAAGATAGCCTTGGACATCGTGGGACCACTCGAAACAACCGAACAAGGGCATTCGTACATCCTTACGATCCAAGACAACCTGACTAAATTCGTACAAGCCTACCCTATCAGGCAAGCAACTGCTGAAACCACTGTTCGAATCCTCTCCGAAAATTATATCTCTCATTTCGGAATACCACACACGATATTGACGGATAATGGACAAAACTTTATCGCCGAGTTGACAGAACAATTCTTTTCAATGTTTAAAATTCAGCACGTTACAGCCACCCCATTCAGGGCACAATCCAATGGAAGTTTGGAACGAATGCATGCGAGCCTAAAAGAATACCTCAGAGCAAATCGAACAACGGATCGGGACTGGGACGACTTGCTGCCATTTTTCGTCAACTGCTACAACGGCACGGAACACAGCAGTACCGGGTTCTCACCCTATGAACTCGTCTTTGGGCGACAACCCACGGTACTCGATGACTTACTGGAAGACGGAAACGAATCCTACCACGATTACCTCCATCGTCTGCGCCTGAGGATTAGAAAGGGAGAAGTAATGGCCCGAAAGGTGAACACGGACTACAAAAGAAAAGTCAAGGAGACCTTCGACAAGACCGCCAATCATCGAAATTATGAGATCGGCGACTACGTGTGGTTGCGTGCACACGAGAATAGGAAGATAAGCAATCCGCTGCATCCTAAATTTGAGGGGCCTTATGAAATTATCGATATTCTCAGCGATACCAATATAATGATTAGAAGGCCCAACAAACGTGAAATAGTACATATCAATAGAGTCAAATTCGCTAACTTTTCTTCTGTTACAGGATAGCCAACATGGCAATTCAGGTTCAACCACTAACCGTTTCAGGGTATCGAATCACCGAATTAACGCGGCTTCCCAACATCTACTTCGACAACATGGGACCGGTTAGGGTATTCCACGAGGAATGGAAAATAGTAATTTATTATGATTTGATGGAACTCGTTCAAATCGAATCAGCTCTCGCGCACAGACTGTCGACATTTCAACTTAGGGCTAACGAAACGATCAGTCCACTTTTAGCATCACAGGTAGATCGATTCCATAGATGGCAAAAATATTCCGCTAATCTACTCCTTAGCGTGGGCACCTCAGAGAGCGAACCGAGACAGAAACGCGGGTGGTTTGACTTTGTGGGAGAAATTAGCAAGACCTTATTTGGAACAATGACGAACGAAGACGCCGTGTATTATAACAAGGAGATAGACAAGGTTATATCCAGCCAAAACAGCCTCGCGAAGCTCATCGCGAACGAAACGCATATTTTGAAGACATCCGCGCTCGACGCAGATTTATTCGAAAAGAAACTAGACCTCCATACCAACAACTTAATTCGGGAAATTAATAAGGTTAATGCGGAAGTACGTAGGGAAATTGTCTCGTTGGAAGAAGTAATGATAATTAGCGATCTAATCAGCGAGTTTGCCGATTCTTTGTCGTTACTAGGAACCATTGTAATACACGCGGAACAAGGCCAAATTCATCCTAGCTTATTAAGCGTTGACAAATTAGACGCAGTTCTAGAGGAAATCATACAAATATACGGCCAAAATAAAATGGTACTTCCCTTTAAAGCTAAACACCACTTCGATGTGCTAAGAGTTAGTACCGTTAACATCGCGACACTCAATAATAAAAAGATCTGTTTCGAGATCAGAATCCCCATCCTGGAAGAAAATGACTTTACGGCGCATCACTTGGTACCAGTGCCCGCGATCGATCAACCGCAGCTGGGGTTAAAATATATTCAGCTGTCCATTCCTCATGTTATAATGGATCACACCACGCATTCCTACATGCCGACGACTAAGCATGAACTCGACACATGTAAGAAACTAGGGGATAAACGAATCTGTAAACGACACATTCCGCGCTATTCAATAAGCCTACAAGACCCCTGCATTCGAATTGGAACAAAGAATTTACATGACGATCCGTCAAAACATTGCCCAATGGCACTAGCTAAGAGTTCTCACTCAATTTGGCATCAATTAGAGGAGCCTAATGCTTGGATAGGGATCGTACCCTTCAACGACTATATGCAGGTGTCTTGTAAAAACGGGTTTCACGATACTATTTCTAAAACTGGGGTGTTTGTACTAAACCTCGAGCCCGGCTGCACGATGGTATCGACAGCAGCAACACTGTACGCAGCAAATGCTGAAAGAACTTCCCGAATTTCACTGGACCTAGGGTTGCCACAAATGAATCATACGCTACCAGATAACCTCACGATTGCATTTATCCCCGAAATCAAGGAAACCTCATTTAACTCCGATACCTTACACGAAAAAATAAGAAGTTTAGATAGCATTCGCTTGGAAGCAGAATCAATGGAGAATCGGGTTCGAACTTTATCTACATCGGAGTCACGATGGGTCACGATAAAATTCGGTTTAATGATATTGTCTGGTTGCGTATTGATGTATGGAATATATAAATTTAAAATTTACAAATTGGCACTCTGCTTATGTAAACCATGTACATATTACTACGTAAATTGTTACAATACAAATAATGATTCGAGCAATCATACCACGATAACTCAGCGCGAGAGTTTGCTACAAGAAACGCCCTCGCCACGACTTGTTGTCTTCTCGGCGGAGTCAGAGGTACGTCCACCAACCTACGCAACAGCTACAGCAACAACCACTTCTCAAGCAACCCATAAGGCGAAAGGAAGGGCAAGACGACCGAAGCTGGGTGCCCCATCATACGATTTGAATTGAGGAGCACCAATACTTCAGAGTTCGAGGACGAACTCCAATCTAGACGGGGAGGTGTTACGCTATGCGCCAGACTGGCGCCGAAAGACAAGGATCATCCCAACCCGTGGCAAAGGACCATCTCATAACTTCTCGTTAACCGATAGATCTTAGCGGTAGATCTCTCCGGACCTTCGCAACAGATCTTGGTAGTAGATCTCCCAAGAGGATCTTCCCGCCAAATCTTTCCGCCTGACTTTCCCGCCTGATTTTCCCGCCAGACTTTCCCGCCAAAAACCGAGGAAAGCGTCGTGCCCTCAAGGGGTATAAAACCCCTGGAGCTCCACCGACGCAGAGACTCCAGTACGAACCTTCGACTCAAGCACTTGTTAACGCGTAACCTTAAGCACGGTTTTCATTCTTGTACCAAAAGTCTATTCCCAATAAAACTCTAAAGTTACTGAGAAAGCACGAGTGTCTTCTCTACGTCGTAACAACGTTCAAGCCACACGCGTTGAACGAGGCGCCACCGTCCATATTATACACATCCGTTACCTTCTTTCTTGTATCTTACCTTATGTTTAACCATCACGTATATGTACATGTGTGATGTCCCACCATTTTTTCGCGCGGTCCTATTCCAAAATCTATTCATGAATCTCAAAATCACTCCACAAAAAAATCTCAAACTCAACTCTTACCCCATCTCCCCAATCGCTGATCACCTTGATGTTGTACCTTAGCGGTCACCAACACAAGATGATCGATACAAAACTCCACCTCGATGATGTACCTTAGTGGTCCCCATCACGAGATGATCGATACAAAACTCCACCTCGATGATGTACCTTAGTGGTCCCCATCACGAGATGATCGTTACAAAACTCCGTCCCCTATTCGCCCTATGAGGCACGAATCCTTTCCCCAAAACGAATTCAAACAAGCCCCTCGTTACAGAACCCTCTTAAATCGAGACCACGTCTCAATCCCCTCTTTACGACTCACAGAGTCCAAGCCACTCTAACCCTTTTCCTATAAAATACCCAAAATTCATTCGACAAGTTGAGTATCTCCTTTCGCAGTCATAAGAACCCCAGAAACCTAATTGCGACGCATATTTGGCGTACGTGACATAAATATGTCTATTAATAACCATACCGTTTGTAAAAACCCCGGAAGTCCTACTACGTCTTATTTTGAACTGTGTCAAGGTCTCTACCGCGCGTACCCCCGCATCACTCCTGTAAAAATACATAAATACGAGGTCCTGAGAGGCCGGAGATTCATTATTCATTATCTCATTACCCATTTCAGTGTCGCGTAAAGACTTTTATACTTAATCAGTGATATTCAAATCAGTGAGCAACAATCACCACTCACCTATCACCGTAAGATATTACAATTAACATAACATTGCATATCACGTTCATCGTATCTTTGTATTGTTATTGCTTTTCATATCTTTTGTATTATTAACGCTTTTCATATTATTTTGTATTATCAACGCTTAGTGCGTATATGTACTTTGCCTTATTATTCTTAAGCTTTTGTATTTCATATTAATTATCTTATCGTGCTTATCGCACTCTAAAGCTTACTGCTTTCATTTATATTATTTGTATTATCATTCATATTGCTTTCTATATCAACGCCTATTGCTTACCATTTATTATTTTTGTATTAACAACGCTTATTGCTTAAATCATTCTACTTAATTTCATGTGTTTCATGTTCATATTCTCATATTTCGATTAATTACCGTTTATATATATGTCATGTGCTAATGCTCTACGTCCAACGCATTATTCTGTTAATCTCATTATCACACAAACAGTGAACGTACTCTTGCTCAAAGTTAATAAACCTATCTGTTTTCAATCGCGTTTGGAATTATTGTGTGCATCCTTGGTTATAACGACTCCAAACCGAAATAAGCTGCCGCAGCAGCTGATTTCTGTTCGTGGACGAGAGAGCGCTTCCAGTATTTACAAACATACTACTGCATGAACCGTGCAATCCACAGAAATACTAAGTGTGGGTTCTTTTACATAAATGCAGCGGTAAATCCTATTACCGAGACCAAAACAAATACAAGGTACTATAACGGGTGTTCTCCGGGTGTGTATTTACCTGTTAAACCTTCCCTGGTCGATTAGAGTGTTGGATTATAGATTCGCGCCTGATCTCCGTAAAATTCTTAGAGTGACGGATTAAACATTCGCGCCTAAATTCCCTCCAAACCTCAGAGTGACGGATTTAACATTCGCGCCTGATCTCCTCCAAAATCCATAGAGTGACGGATTTAATATTCGCGCCTAAGTTCCTCCAAAATCCATAGAGTGACGGATTTAATATTCGCGCCTAATTTCCTCCTCAAAACGCTTAGAGTGCTGGATTCAAGATTCGCGCCTGAGTTCCTTCCAAATCCCCAGAGTGACGGATTTAATATTCGCGCCTAATTTCCTCCCAAATGCCTCAGAGTGCTGGATTTCAGATTCACGCCAGACTTTTCCCTTTTCCATGTCATCGTTCCTAGAGACCTCACCCGGGACGTGACACATGCGTCTCGCATATTATAGAATAAAGATTTATAATTCTTATATCAAATTACAAGTGAATAATTGTTTAGTTCAATCTGGTATTCCAGAGTCATTTAGTCCAACAGGTTATGGGCCCAGTTATCGTCATAATCGTATACTAAACAAAGAGGTTATGTTAGCACGTGTTTGCTAGCACTTGTTGATATTCATTGAGACGCATAACGATGTCTTTGTTAATAAGTGGATCACGCATTGAATTATTGACGAAGGAGAATTACGACTCCTGGAGAATTCACGCGGAGGCATTGTTGGTTAAGAGTGAATTATGGGAATACGTGAGTGGAGAGAAGTCTATACCGGGCGGAGATATTACACAAGCTGCAGTATTGGAGGCACAGGATAAATGGAGAAGGTATGATCGTAAGGCTCGTGCCGAATTAGTTTTATTAGTTCATCCAAAAGAGCTACAACAGATTCGTGGCTGTGAAACTTCACGCCAGATTTGGGAGAAACTCGAATCTGTGTACGCATCTAAAGGGCCAGCAAGGAAAGCCATATTTCTCAAACAGTTAGCACTGTCTCGCATGCCCGAGGGTGGTGACGTTCGGGAACATTTGGATAAATTTTTCGATGCGATTGACAAATTGAGTGCTATGGACATTCAAGTAAATGCAGATATGGCTGCCATCCTGTTGTTATATAGCCTACCAAGCAGTTATGAAAACTTTAGGTGTGCAATTGAGTCTCGTGACGAGTTACCTAGTCCTGAGACGCTTAAAGTAAAGGTAATTGAAGAGAGCGAAGCTAGGTGCAAGTCAAGTGTGGCTGATACTCCTGGAGTGTTTGCAGCGGACAACAGGCAAAAGGTTAAACACAATCCCCACAGCTCAAACAGTAATTGGAAGTCGAAAAATAAGTCTGAAAAGGATGTTAAGAAGGACAAACAGGGAAGTATTAAAGTAAAATGTTACAAGTGTGGAAAATTGGGGCATAAATCACCTCAATGCTGGTCAAAACAAGTGTCTAACAATACACAACCGTCTCAAGATGTTGTTGATAATTCATATGTTGGATCTTATGCTGCTGAAGATTTCACAGACTGTTATTCAAATGAACATATTTTTGCAAAGGGTCGTGACTGGATTTTGGATAGCGGCTGCACAGCGCATTTGTGTGGTGATAGGAATAATTTTATGACAATGAATATGTCTAGTCAGGGAAAAATTAACTTAGCCTGCCATACTACCAGTGACGTGAAAGGAAGTGGTCCAGTGAAGGTCCAAATATTAAATGATCGGGGAGAAAATGCAATACGACTTGAAAACACCCTCTATGTGCCAGATCTTCGATCCAACTTAATTTCTGTGGCAAAGATCACAAACAAAGGACACACAGTGTTATTCACAAAAGGATCTGCAATAGTAAAGAATCAAGAAGGACAAGTGATTTTTAAAGCAGACCGTGAGGGTGATTTATACTATCTTAAGCAGGATGTGAACTCTGCATGTGTTGCAGGAACGATCTCGATGACCAAATTGTGGCACAGGCGGCTAGGGCATTTAAATATCAAAGATATTGTAAGACTGTCAAAATGTTCTAATGGGTTGCAGGGTGGACCAGTTTGTACTGAACTGTTGAACATTGTACATACAGATGTGGTTGGTCCAATGCGTACTCAAGCAGCGAATGGCGCAAAGTGGTTTGTCACTTTTATAGATGATAGTTCAAGATGGTGTGAGGTAGATTTTCTCAAGACAAAAGCTGGTGTACTTGATGCTTTTAAGGCATATAGAAGCTATGCTGAAACCCAGCTAGGGAAACAAATAAAATGTGTTCAGTCCGATAACGGAGGAGAATATTGTAACCAGGAATTTGATAAATTACTAGAAAATGCAGGAATCGAACGCAGGTTGACGGTGCGTCGTACGCCTCAGCAGAATGGTGTTGCTGAGCGTATGAATAGGAGTTTGGTGGATATGGCTCGGTGTTTGATGTTACAATCTGGTTTGACACAAATGTTTTGGGCGGATGCAGTTGCAGCCGCGTGCTATATTCGTAACAGATGTCCATCAAGCAGTATAAATGGTAAAACGCCATATGAGAAATGGAGAGGGGAGCTGCCAAATCTATCTAATCTGAGAGAGTTCGGAGTACCTGTTTATGTACTTAACAAAGATCCTACCAAGGACAAATTTGCCGGAAGGACTATAAAAGGTATATTTGTCGATTATCCACGTGAAACCAAAGGGTATAGGATATGGTTACCAAATGAGAGAAAACAAATTGTTGCACTGTGATGTGAAGTTTCAAGAAGCACATCAAAATCCTGTTGAGTTAAATACATGCAATGAAAATATTGAAATTATTGGTTATGAAGATTCTGTAGGTGCCGACTTGAACAGGGAGCGTATGGAGTCGCCAGTTTTAGAGTCCCCAATTCAAGATATAGAAGATACTCCAACGTCAACAATTGGACCGGCTCAGATTGAAGTAAATAACAATCGCAGGGGGCGTGGACGTCCCAGGTTGATCCGCACAGGATGTCGGGGGCGACCGAAAAGATTATTTCAGCCGGCTCTAGATCGTGAAGATGAAGACGAAACCCATGTACCAAATATCAATGTACAAAACCTACAGGTGAATGAATTCTCAGGGGCTGCTGAGTTTTCGATTAATGAAGTAATGTGCTCATCTGAGCATGGAGAATGGGAGAGGGCAATACTATCCGAAGTGGAAAGCCTAGTAAAAAATGACACGTTAGACATAGTCGAAAGGCCCGAGGAACGAAACATTGTAGGTAGTCGTGTTGTACTTACAAATAAATATAATTCTGACGGGAATATTGAGAAGAGAAAAGCGAGGATTGTCGCGAAGGGTTTCAGTCAACGTTTTGGTGTAGATTATCACCAAACATTTGCTCCTGTTGCAAGATTAGAATCTGTCCGACTTCTACTTTCATTATCGGCACATTTCGGTATGAAGATCAGACAGTTTGATATTGTCACTGCATATCTGAATGGGAAGCGAAATGAAGAGGTGTTCATGGAAATACTTGATATGTTTCCAGATATGTTAAAATTGTTAAGTGTGAAAAACACATCTCACGATGTAAAGCAACGAGCAAAGAAAATGTTGCAGCAAATTGAAGGCGGTGACAATGTTTGTAAGTTAAAAAGAGCATTATACGGGTTACGCCAGGCTGGAAGAAAGTGGTATGAAACACTTTCGTTAATGTTAGAAGAAATAGGCCTACATGCAACTAAGAGGGAGTCGCGTATGTTTCACGCAAAACGAAATGGTAGTCTACTTCTATTAGTTGTCTATGTAGATGATTTACTTATTGCATCGTCTGATAATAATTGGATAGATGAGGTAAAATCAAAATTAACTGAAAGTTTTGATCTAAAAGACCTTGGTATGGCGAAATATTGTTTGGGTTTGGAGATTACTCAAGAAAATGATTGTGTCATGGTAAATCAAAGAGGGTATATAAATGATATACTCAATCGATATGGGATGAGTCATTGCAATCCTGTGATGACACCAGCTGAATTAAAACCAAATCGTCCACAAAATAGTACAGAAACATTACAAGATGTTTCATGCGTAAACGATACAAAGGAAAATTGGACGTATCGTGAGCTCATTGGATCGCTTATGTATCTTGCCGTGGGAACAAGGCCGGATATAGCTAACACAGTATCTCGGCTTGCTCAATTTGTTAACGATCCGCAACGACAAGATATGGTGGCCGCGAAACGGGTATTAAAATACCTAGCAGGGTCAAAAACACTGGGAATTAAGTATGTAAAATCTGACAAGAAGATATTGTGTTACTCAGACGCAGATTGGGGTGGATGTAACATTGACCGACGATCTTATACGGGGTATGTATTTCTTTTTGGCGATGGTCCGATAATATGGAAGTCACAAAAACAAAGGTCGGTTGCGCTATCGTCTACCGAGGCGAAATATGTTGCCTTGTCTGAGGCGACGAAAGAGATATTATATTTGAAGGGTCTTCTTGAGGAACTGGGGCTTGATGAGTTGACGGAGACTACACTATGTGTGGACAATCGTGGAGCAATATGTTTGGCCAGCGACCCTGTGTTTCATTCCCGGACCAAGCATATAGATATACGTTATCATTTTGTTCGAGATGTGGTTCAAAATGGGTCAGTTGTTCTTAAGCAGATTCCGACGAACCAGATGACTGCGGATATCCTTACCAAGCCACTGGTACGAGTGACGCACTGGAGATGTCTTAACGAACTTGGATGTACTACCAGGGAAAACTAGCTGACGAATGGAACGTGTTTCTTGAGGGGGCGTGTTGAGATTTGTATTTCAAATCTCGACGTTCAAGCCACACGCGTTGGAACGAGGCGCCACCGTCCATATTATACACATCCGTTACCTTCTTTCTTGTATCTTACCTTATGTTTAACCATCACGTATATGTACATGCGTCTCGCATATTATAGAATAAAGATTTATAATTCTTATATCAAATTACAAGTGAATAATTGTTTAGTTCAATCTGGTATTCCAGAGTCATTTAGTCCAACACATTTTTCCATTCTAGAGAATCCATATTTATAAAATCTGTTGGAACAGTGTATTCTTAACGAAAGTATCGGTTATTTCATTAAAATTTTGAAAACTACTATTTATATATATATGAAAAAAATTCCCTAGACAAAAGTTGTACTGTTTGACATGGTAAAAATAATGACAACGAAAGGCTTTTTTTTTAAGGTAAATTTACGAGATTTCAAGGTCATAATTTTTTAAGTAATCTTATACTTTGATTCTATATTATTACAGAGTGTAACAAGACAAATTCAACAATATATAAACATGTATATTAACGATATACTACATTGGAGAAAAACGAGTTACAAAAAAAATTCAAATGCGATGAGACCCGGTTTCCCGTCCTCCGGTCGATTTCAAATTTTGCACACATTATTTTTTCCCCCAATAAAAATTATCTAAAGTCTGTCCCAACTATGCCAATTATCTTTGTAAAAAGAAGTGAGATCCCCATAAAAAAAACTTCAAAAAAAGTAAAAAAATTACGCCAAGTACATGAAAAATCAAATATATCACAAAAAATAGAAGGTAATAATAAAATCACAAAAAAAAGAAGACAATATACAATCCCCTAAAAATAGAACAAAATATATAATCACAAAAATAGAAGATAATAATACACAAAAAAATAGAAGAAAATATACCATCACAAAAAAATAGAAGATTATAATAATTACAAAATAAAAAAAAAGTTGTGAAATCAAAATGAGCTGCAAGTACATAAAGGTGCTTTCCAACTGCGCTTAAGATGACACAACTATAAATAAATGAAAGGAAATAGAATAAGAATAAAAATTAAGTAATAATAGTGTGTGTATGGAATGGAAGGGGAAGGAGTGTGAGAGAGGGTATGGAGGAGTGATGCATGTCAAGGGAGAGGGAGAATGGAGACTGTATAGATGTAAGGTTCGTTGGGCAATATAGGACGGCAAAAGTCCTGAAACGCCATTCCTTTTGTAATAGAAGTACAAAGAATAAATAAATAAACATAACCATTACCATGACCATGACACAACTACATATGCACAGCTAAAATGCAGTGATCATACATTCCATTACTCATATCGCGGACATTTTTTAATTAATCCATCAAAAAGAATCCCATTTAAAAACATTGTCGTAAATTAATAGCTTTACAAAATTATTAATATACAAAAATTGGGCCAATTATAAGAATGGATATTTATACAAAGACAAAATTGTATTGAATAATATTAAGCAGATATATTTTTATACAAGTAAATATTTTATTACGAACCTGATAACCAGATCTGAAGCGCAGAGCCTGACGTCAGATCCGTAATCATCTGTGTCCGCATTAGGCTGCGGTCTGAGGTACAGAGCCTGACATCAGGGCCTGACGTCAGATGGGCAGCAGATTCGCATCAGATCTTGCCGTTCGCCTGACACGTATAACAGCGCCATCTGAGGGTCAGAATTGGCAAACAATTCCTTACGCGTGACGTCACACGGCCGTCCCTACGCGTGACGTCACATGCCGTGGCTACGCACCAACACATTAGTACCGTGATTGCTATAGGTGTGTCCCCCCACCCTTTCTACTGCGCGCAGGGTTTGTAAATTGTGAGCAGAAGTTTCAGAGCAGATTATGTTTACATAACCTACGAGGTTTATTAAATAAGTTCTCAATTTATTTCCAAACGTATTTTTAATAATACCGCGATAAGTAATATATATATATAATTAACTCTGAAAACAAATACAATATTAGTATAAAATTGAATTGATACTGGGAATGTATCAATCCATAATTATTTTATTAAATGGGCACTGAAAAGTACCGTTTGGTTTCTTCGCCACTGTAAAAGGAGACACACCTCTACTTTTAATGGGCACATTTCTGAAAAATAAAATATTTACCATATTTAATTATCGTTTTCCCGCGACAGTAAATCGTGACTTTTTCGGTCATGACACTAAATGTCATGACTTTTACTGATACGGACCTTCAAAGGTCAGCTTCTTCTTCGGGCCGCTGGTCGTCCGTCCACAAATCGCGGCCCATTCGCAATGCATTGGAGGCTGCTGTCGCGCGAGGACCACTCTTCTTACTTCGAACCCTCTCCTTGGCGGCTCGAAGTGCCTGCTGCATCGACCGTTGAAAATCAGATCGGAGCGGCTTGGTGAAGTGCGGATTTCCAGACACCGCTTCTGAAAAAGTAATGCACGCAAAGTACGTTAGCATAATTATACATAAAAACATGGAAATGCTTATTGCTTCGTACCGTATATTGCCATCATGATACGAGTGTTGTACAACGGCCTTTGGCCTGTTCGGCCGAACCACGTGAAGGACCGTGTGACGTCGTCGACCAGTGCTTCCTTCAGGCAAATCCCGACCGCTTCCTTCATGCTGAACCCACCCACGTATTTTAAATACTGAACCTAAGGAAAGTAAGTAAAGATTGATGTAAGTATGTATTATATAAAAGTAAATAAAAGCATAATTTCTTTTTCACTTACAATATTGAAATAGGTTTCGTCGTCGATGGTCTCGAAACAGTCCACCTCCTCCGGTGACGAGAGAGGAATGACTGCTGGTTTTCTTGGTTTTTTTTTTGATATGTGTTTATTTTGCCATAAAGAATATATAACAGTTTCGTAAATGCTTACTAGGTATAAACACAGCCGAGTTGACACCTCGTTTCAATAACAATATAAACTAAGTATCAGTCTCCCACGAGCGCTCGTACTTAAACAAAATGTAGGAACTTATTAATTTTTTGTAAATATTAAATTGCAGTTAGGTTGCTTACCCTATCTTATCAATGATAGGGCGGTTGTAGGGGAAGTCGGGGTATTGTGAGCCACGGGAAATCGTGAGCCAGCGCCATATTTTTTTCCCTAGTGAATAATGACAGCTGCCAACAACTGTTATTTACTTGTCTTATGATAAGCTAATATTTCCACGATCAGTGAACGTACGCACCCGCATCGTTACTTTGCTCTGTTAACAGATAAAAATTGGCTGATCTCGAAGTATTATTTTCACTTCGTGTGTGGTCTACTATTGTGACACTTTTCTGTGAATCCACGCAGGTAACTATTTTTATAATACTCGTGTGACTTCAAGCTTTCGAAATAATAAAGAAATTTGGCATTAAGTTAGCATTATGTTATTTATTTGTGGCCATGTTAGTAGGTAGGTAGTGCCGATTCTGGGACTGCGGGGTGAGGGGGGTACCGCGCTCTTCCGCGAGATGGGCGCGGGGGCGAGGTGTGGAGGGGGTACCGCGCTCTTCCGCGCGATGGGTGCGGGGGTGAGGCGGGGGGGGGGGGGGGTACCGAGTTTGTTGGTGAGGGGGATGACGTCACAGGGGAGGGGTTTTTCAAAATGGCGTCTCGCGCGCAACCGTTGGCGCTATAATTCAACACCGATAACTATTCGAGATTCATTAACCTAAATAATGTAACCGTCTCACGAAAGAATGCAACGTCGCGCTCGTATAAACATCCACCGACGAAATGTAATTCAACGCGCTGTCGCGATAACTATTCGAGAACGATTAATCTAAATAGCGCAACTGCCTCGTGAAAGAATTAACGTCGCGCTTGTATAAACATCCGGAGACGAATATTTTAAAGTTTGGGGGCGGTGTCTTATCACCAACGCTGTAATTCGATATATACGTGGTAACGCATTGGACGTATGCTACAGCGTGTGAGAGAGAGAGAGAGAGAGAGAGAGAGAGAGAGATTCAATGGAGTACTCGTGAACCGCGCGAGGATAACATTCGAGGCGAAAACTCTTGAGTTTTCCCAGGCGTCGAGTAACCGCCAACTCGTACTTAAACCGATAGCAAAGTCTAAGGAAACCCTACACGCATGGATATCTGATTTACATCAGACCAGTGTCAGGACCGTCCATACTACCTATCCTAAAATACAATTGTCATTCGCTAAAGGCGGAAAAACCCAGACATCTGGCTAGCAAACCTAGCCCGATTCTTCGGTCGGATCGTCTTACCAGGGTTACGGTTTATGATCGCATTGTTCTGCGAGTCAGCAGCATGTACAGGTTCGAGGTTGCCACTTACCACCCGCTGACAGAGCAACTCGACGGAGTGAAAATACTCGAAATTCCCAAAGAAAACGGTACGATGTCGATTGCCTCATGGTCATCGAACAGACAAATACCCGCCCTAACGAATTCTTTACGAATAAGTAATTATCCACCGTATTAGTAGGAAAGGATGTTATAAATGAATCGTTACAGGTATTAACGTGAAAATCATCCATTTATTAAAACATATACGCGTACTATATTGGTACATGATTTACATCGCGCAACATGGATTGCATTCCTCACGCTAACAATTCGCAATCAATTAAAGGATGTTGTTCGAAGTGATCGCTTTCGGAAATTAATTTTACATAATCTGTTGGTGCGGTAGCGCTACGTAGAACGTTTACGAACGCTGTATATTTACTAGCTACAACGTACATATTTTCGGTCAACCACGTGAACATATGATCGATGCAATGTTCATACGCGAACAGTTTTCGCATCGTGACTTCCGTCATGTATAAGGTAACGCGATTATCGGTGATTTTGACGAGTTGATCATCGTGCATGCGCGTGAATTCGATTCGCAAATGATCAATTTCGATGTGGGTCTGGGGTGTTGTTACGTTGTCGCGTAATTTTTGAAGAATGTCAGTCATATTTTGCAGTAGGAGCTTCCACGTAGACATTGAGAAGCTCAACTCGCAACCTTTATTGTCGACTATGGTGATCTCGACGCGGCACGAATCCATGCCAATGCGAATTCCTATCGTGAGCCGTTTATACGCTGTTGAGGTCAACGGGTAATCCCGCCCCAGGATTCGCACGATTGATGGTATTGGCGTTTTCGTTGTTTTTGGCGTTGCGGATCTAGAACTGTGAGAAATGTATACATGGAATTAATACTCGGTTCGCTTGCGTTTACAGTGAAAGAAGTAAGTGAAAAGTGAAAAGTGTATAATAACGCGTACGTACCTCATATTGGACTGTTGATGGGGATGTTCCTGTTGCTGGCGTTTATTGGGGTTATCACCATTGATGGCGGATGCGTAGGATGAATCGTTGAAGCTACGTTTATACATCTTGATATGCACTATGTACGATTATACTGATCGATGAAGAAATTGACGCGAACGATACTTGTTAGCACTCGAGCGATCGTGGTGTAATGACGTCCACAGGACTGACCAACGTTGCTTTTATACAGATTCACGTACACGTACACACACACCAATGTGCAAGAGAATATTGTATCAATGATTGCGATGATCATGGTTGTGTTATGTCACACAAACATTAATCTGAATAGCGCGCGAAAAATTCAAATAGCGTGCGCGCTAAATTCAATATGCACGCGTGTCGCGGAAGAGTCGAAGATAATTCGCGGTGCGAACAATAAAAGTGCACTATAAGCTGTAATAATTAGTATCGAATTATCGAAGAAGAAGAAGAATCTGTGATACGGACGCCCCCACCACACCTACTCCACGACTACCCCTACTCTGCAGCGTGTAGGGCTAGCCTAGAGAATCGAAATGCATATAAGGACGTCGACCGCCGCCGCACGGGCCAGTGCGTTTTCCAAAGATTTCCAAAGATTTCACAAACATTTTATAAGCATTTTTTTAAAAAACATGGACGCTGCGGATTATCCTCGACCACCCGTGAGGCGTGGCATGAATGCCGCTATGATGCAGCGATGTATCGTAAGTATAGTTGTGTAAATTGAATTGGTGCGCGTATTTCATTCGACGATATTATATTGAAGTTGTGCGTTTGTTACAGCAACTGCATGGGGAAATTGAACGTGCGTGGCATCAGGAGCGTGATGCCGTGCTCCAAAAAATCGTAAGTATGGTTTTTATGTAAATTGAATTGGTGCGCGCATTCAATTGGGCGGTCTTCTAACGAAGTTGTACATTTGTTATAGCACGAGCTTGATAATGCCACGGTGGCGTGGCGCGCAGAACGGCGGGAGTTGGTCAGGCTTCTCGTAAGTGATGTTCCAGAAAAATTATATTGGTTCGCGTACACCATTAAACAATGTTTTAATAGATTCATGTGTTTGTTACAGCACGAACGTGAAAAACAAATGGAAGATTGGACCGTAGAATATCTCGGGACGGTCGGGCGCCTCGTAAGTGATGTTTCTTAAAAATTGTATTAACGCGCATACATTAATCGACGTTGTTTTAATCGATTCGCACGTTTGTTTCAGCGTCGAGAGGACATCGAATCCCATGCGCGGGATGGGGACCTGGACATTACAATCCAACTACTCGTAAGTGATGTTTCGTAAAAATTATATTGGTGCGCGCAAATCATTCGTTGATGTTTTAATCGAATCATGTGTTTGTTTCAGCGGTGCGAATACCCGACACGACCCGATGGTCGAATCTGCCGCGAGTTGCGGCAAAAGATTCAGCAGGCCAGGCGTACGTGACGGGAGGATACCACCAACATCGGATTTCTATCATTCGATGGGGACTTTTGGGGATTGCCGCGCCTATTTAAGGAGTGAGTATAACCGAATTTTAATCGTTTGGTGTATCGCGCGCTATTACCAACGTTTTATACAATAATAATTTGGTGTTTTTTTCTGTGTGTTGCAGGACGTAAAATCAAGCCGGATTTTTTAAAATATTTTATCAATTTTATTTTTTTATATTAAATATTTTTTTTTTAAAATAAACATATTTTTATATTGAAAAAAGTGTACAATATTTATTAATTGACATCCATGCATGCATACTTAAATTATAAAGTCTATTTTTGCGTAAAAATAACGTTCGTATGGGAGGGGTATTCCTGCTCGTGGGTAGAGAAATCAGTCGCCGTCGTCGTTGCTCTCATTGCCGCCGCCGTTATGTTCATCGCTATAGAAAACAAAAAAATTGTTACATATTCGTTTCTCTACATATGACGCGTAAAGTAGATGCAATGCGTGTGTATGACTCACATTAGGTGCCGCTACGTATATAATTCCATACTTTATGGACGTTCTCCAGCGCGCAAACACCGCCGTCGTTGTGAAACGCGCATCGTGAGGTATTCGTCGAAGTCATAGACTTCAGGTTAGGAACGTCGGGATCCACGGTGTCAGGCTATTCGAGTCAAATCTGCTCGCGGATATATCGGGACGATTCTTTCGATCGGTTTGCGTGCCGAATAACACGTATCGGGGTTTCTCGATTTGCGACGTAGCTTTCACGGTCCACGTGTGTTTCGTTGTAGCTTGCAGTAACGGGTACTCGTGCAAGCTCCACGATCGGAAACTCATCGCGATCGGCCGGCCGCTTTCCAGGATACGCAGCATAGAAAGTTTATTCACTTCCTCCAAAACGACATGGGGCATACGCCACTGCACCTTGCGTATCTCAAGTTTCGGCCACGCAGTGGCGGAGGTGCAGTGCATCACGTTCGTATCGACTCATGATCGTATAAGGATCAGCTCGTGGCGCGCGTTCATCACGATGTGTTTGTAATCCTCGCAGAATCCTAATAGCACGTTCAGGGGTACGCAGAAATTGAAAGCTCCCGAATGAAAAATGTCGTTATCGTAATCGACGGCATAATTCCAATCAGCATTCGCGAGCACTTTGCTTCTATCGGCCGACAACGAAACGTAATTTTTCAACGTGGTAGTGATTCCCGGATTTCGGCAACGATCGATCTCGACACCGTTCAATTCGTATCGAATCTCTTCGAACATGAACGCGACGCAATTATTGTCTAGAACAGCGGTCGCGGACGTTGCCGGACCTGTCGCGTCCTGCCCGGTCAACGTGCCACGACCTTCGATGTATAGAAAACTTTCGCACGGAAGCGTGTACAGATCTTGATGCTGTATGGGGATTCTTATCTCGTCGCTATTGTCGAACGTCGTGTTGGCGTACGGATTATACGTGTGCAACTCGATCTTCGTGATACGATTGTCGAAGGTTGGCGTATTCGCCACGTCCAGAATAATCGACATCGTGGTTGCGCGTCTAATAGGCGACAATGAATCCTAGCGATCGTAGGAAACGTGCGTTTCCACGAGTCAACGGCTTGCTTCTCCTTACGGGGCCTCTTCTTATCGTTCCACCCGTCCTTATTCTTCTACTTTCGCCTATCGATAAAGGGTCGCGCCGATGACGCGAGACAGAGACGTCAGGAGTAGCAGCGACGATTGATGATTCGTACGTGCGATCTAACACTAACATACTACACACGCGCGCATACACGTGCGGTCACGCTACCTATCGCGCGGACGTCGTTGAACGTGCAAACCAATCGTTATTTCTTCGCCGCGAAAATCTATAGGACGATCGTATTGATCGACGATGTGCAGCGTTAGATCGTGTATTGCTCGTGCGACGATCGGCAGGTAAATGACGTGTCGCGGAGTTTCCGATATCTTATATCCCGGCGGCACGCGAGGCGAAAATTCGTGGATCGTGTGTACCGGTTTATCGTTGCTGTACGCGCCGGTAGTTACGTTGCACGTTACTCTGATCACGTTAACGTTTATAATATTCACGGGTACGTCGGATTCGTGCCAGATTCTCGGTATTAAGACACGATTCGGGGAAAATCCTAGCAACGATCCCACGTTGTTCGGTTTCGTAAAGTCTACATAGAACGAACAGTACAGCTCGCTTTTCATGGTGTTGTTGTTAGCTCGTAGCATTAGGGGATACTTGTCGTTATCGTCCTTCTCGTTGTTACCGCGATTTCGAGGATATCGATCGAGTAATCGTTGCTTCAGGTACTCGGCGACAGCGTCTAATTCGTATGAACCGTGGGGGATCGTAATGTGTTCATGAGCGGCGTCCGCCCTGGTACTGTTTTCGCTGTTATAGTTCACGACGAAATAGAATTTATCGTTGCTCGAGTCGATGTTCGGTATCGTGTGAAACGTTTCCAAGTCCGCGAGTCCTAATTCGTATTGGCCATCACTCAACTCTATCGGTGGGAAATAATTTACCGTGAGCACGCTGCTGCGACCCGTTAACGTGAGCGTGAACGACATATCATAGATTACACTCGCGAGACGGAGAGGAAGGAAGTGACGCGCGCGTACGAATACTCGGCAATTTATCGATATTATGAGTCTTTATTATAGAAGGTGTGGATCGCCATTGCGCATGAATACATTGTAGCATAATCTTAGTACACATATCGTTATTATTAATATATAGGCCATAATTCCATAGACTTTTGCTGTAAAAATTGTACGCATAAGCGACCGCAATTCATCTCGTCGAAACGCTGAAAACGATCGTGATTGTACGTGATCGTTGTACCGCGTCCGAAATAGTGGATCAATTCCGTTGGTGGTCGCAGATTCCCAAAACTATCAAAGTACTGTACTCGTGGCCCACGTTTCACGTACGCGACCCAGTGCGTGCCGGCGCCTCGATTCTCGTCCAGATTCGCGATGCAGCATTCGTTGCTGCGCGCGCGCGAGGGAAGCGTGTCGCGCATAAACACCCCTCGAAAGAATGGAATGTTGGCGCACTCGCGCTCTAATTGCAGGTTCGTCATAGGTTGTTGGTTTATCGCCGCCACCGTCGCCATGCGCCTACGCGATCGGCGTTTTTTTTGTCTTCGTCTGCACTCGTCCTTGGCGCCGCCGTCTCGGGTTCAAGCCCGCGCCTCGCTTGTACGGTGTCAGATGCATCCCTCGCCCTTCCATAGCACGATGATGACGCAACGTCTCTTCCAGCTGCTTTCGAGACGCCTTCGAATCGTTGACCGCTTTGGTTATACCAGCCGCTCCACCGGCCAATGCCCCGATAGCTGATAAAGCGGGCAATACGAACGGAAGAAATTGAAGAAAGCCACCGCGTTTCGCCACTCGTAGATTACGATGTCGTCGTCGCCGTTGCGGATGTTTCCTTCCAGACTTTCTCCGTTTACGTTTCGTCCTTCTCATACCCATGCCGAGTTTAGTCTTAGCCTTCATCGTTGCCCACACTCCAGTCGCGGTTGCTTTTTCGCCAAAGGTCGCGTCGTTCGCGAACACTCGTTCTCGCGCTCGTTCGGCTAACGCACGATCAGCCTCGTGTCTTCCCTCTAAATCCTTTCGACGAGAGTACGCGATATCGTGGTCGCGGCACGCTGCGTCCAGGGGATTCACACCTTCGTCGCCACGAGCCAATCGCTTTAGCAAACGCGTTCCCGGTCCGCAGAACTGATAACCCGGAACGTGTAGTTCGAACGGTAGACGGTTTATGATGCCGTTCACGAGACCCGATCCAGTCTTATTCTTCTTCAGATTCTTCTTCTTCTTCTTGTAAGACGTCGCAGTCGTTGATGCTATCATATACGTTAGAATAATCACGATAGCTACTACAATAATAGACGCGTACGCACGCTTCACCGATCACAGTGATAGTGACCTGCGCGACGCGTGCCACGAATATAAATAGTCATCCTTCGTCGCACGCGCGCGAGTACCTGAGAAACCCCGCGAACATGCGATTCGCAAAACAGTCGAACGTTATTCGCGTAACCGCGAATCGAATGCTCGAAGATGATAGGGATGCGAGTCGAGCGAACAGACACGGCCCGTTGCTGCCGAATAGCGTGCGAGGTGTGATTTGTGGACCGTCAGGGTGTGGAAAAACGAACGTGCTTTTAAGTATGCTAGAGAGTCCGAACGGTTTGCGTTTCGAGAACGTGTACGTGTACTCGAAATCGTTGCATCAGCCAAAGTATCGTTATCTCGAGCAGGTGTTGTCGCTGGTCGATGGAATCGAATACTTTCCCTACTCGGACAACGCTGAGATCGTTCCACCGAGAGACGCTCGGCCCGATTCGATCTTCGTGTTCGACGACGTGGCGTGCGACGAACAGAACGCGATACGCGAATACTTCTCTATGGGCCGCCACGCGAACGTGGATTGCTTTTATTTGTGTCAGTCGTACGCTAGAATACCTAAACATTTGATCAGGGACAACGCAAATTTTCTCATGCTATTCAAACAAGACGGCACGAACTTGCGCCGCGTGTACAACGATCACGTGAACACAGACATGACGTTCGAGTCGTTCAATGACTTATGCGCGAGATGTTGGCGTCGACGATACGATTTCGTGGTGATCGATAAGGATAGTTCGATGTACGAAGGTCGATATCGAAGAGGATTTAACGAGTTCGTCGTAGCTCGCAGACATTAGTAAACCGCGAGTCGTTCATCGAGCAACACGAAATGTCTAACGAACCGACGACGACGCCGATAACCACGAGCAACGTTGACGCGAAGCATTCGCGAAAACATCACCAACGTCATCGACAAAAAGGAATGAAACATCAAAATGGTACGAAACGTCGGGCTGCGGACACAAAGGTGGAAATCGCCAAAGTCAGCGACGTTATACGTAAAAAGTGCTTGGCCTTGAAAATTGGAAAAATGGATACGGAAGCGGCTGCAGAGGCGAGCACGCGTCCCATCGTCGAACCGCTGAACCGATTGATCGAAAATTCGTCCGCGTTGAAAACGCGCTCAACGCCTCGATCACGACCCGTGAAGAGGAAACACGAATACGATCAACAACGATCATCGAAGAGACTTCGACCCGTTACTCCGTATACATTCAAGGAACGTCCGAATAACCTTCCAGATCATAACGACGACGACGACGATGACACCGACAACGACACTGACACCGACACCGACAACGACAACGACAACAACGATGTTGATGATGAAGATAATGTTAACGATGATGTTGTCGATGATGTTGTCGATCATGTTGTCGATGATGTTGTCGAAGAAAAAATTCATGATGAGTCGTCGGCAAAGGTTTACGATTTGGATTCGGTGCGTAAACCAGTCGATGATATCGAAGTGTATATACGGAACGCGAAGGGACCGTTGTCGCGAGAATATCTACGACTGTTCTTCACCGATACCAAGAAACGAATCGATGATGTGTACGGCGTATACTTGGGACCCGACGAAGATCTAATGTTCGGCGATTCCGTGCTCACCATCGATGCGGACGGCGATGACATTCACGTGAACGGAACGCGATACTCGGGGACTCGGGGTTTGTACGAATTGTTGTTCATGCGAGAACCCAATCAGCAGACATGCACGGACGCTGATTTTCGCTCGTACCGACGCATCTTGTTGTCGACGAGCGCGCATAAGCAAAACCATTTGCCGAGCAAGCGCACGCTAGGTAACAAGGGGTATAAGTATAAGAAAATCATATCCCAGGTGATCGGTGGGGTGCGAACATCGGGTGTCAGACGCGTTAGGGGCAGCGCAGGCGGCGCGGGCACGCGACAAGGTCGAGGATTGTCCATCGACGAATCGATGACGGTCACCGATAACGCGATCGATTACGTGTACTGGGACGATCCGAACGAATTGGTCGATAGGCTTGGATTGCTCGTAGCATCGCGCGCGGCAGGTCACACGGGTCACGATAACGAAATCGCATCCATCGTGGAGGAACTTCGCGAGGACGGGCGCATCTTAAATTGAACGATCCTGTGATCGTCGCGTCAGTAGTGTTCGCGCGCACGCATCGTTATGTCGGTGAACAAGTTTGGCACCTCGTTACGCAATAATAACAACAACAACAATAACAACGAAGCGGCGATGACAATGGCGAAACTATTGTTCTCTGCGGATGAACGCTTTACCCAAAAAATCGAAACGGCTATCGCGACCGTACGACTGGACGCAGCGTATCAACGATCTCAACTCGAGACGCGAGTACAACGAACGATGACGGATATCGTTAACGCGCAATTGTCCCAACTAGAGGAAGATTTAAATACCGCGATGGAACGACGCTTCGATCACTTGAAAGACAGACTCGAAGAGTTCACGACGTCATCGACCGCGATAACAACCGCGGATCGATACAAACGAAAAACAAACGAGGGTCTACGACGACGACGATGACGATGATCGATGATGCTGACAATATCGGCTACGACTTCGAAACGACTAACAACGAACGATCGCGAAATACATGCACCGATTGCGTTTTACGTACGCTCGAGGAACTGATACTAATTCTAACGTCTTTGGAACGTCGCGACCATCCCCGACCACCCACGAAGCATGAACAAGGAGCGAGTACAACTAGTGAACGAATTACACGCCCCGGCTAGACGGAATTTCCTACGGCGTAGCGTCGTGATTCGCGGCTACGATGATTTGTGGCAGGCCGATTTGGTGGAGATGCGTCCGTACGCGAAGCAAAATCGAGGATATCATTACATACTAACGATCATCGATACGTTCAGCAAGTATGCGTGGGCCGTACCCGTGAAAACCAAAAGTGGACGCGACGTGACCGCGGCGTTCACGACCGTATTGCGGCAGAGCGATAGATGCCCGCGAAATTTACAAACCGACATGGGGAAGGAGTTTTACAACGCGGAGTTTCAACGATGCGCGAAGACACGCGGGATCAACCACTACTCCACGTACAGCGTGATGAAAGCGTCGATCGTCGAACGTTTCAATCGTACGCTGAAAAACCTCATGTGGAAACAATTCTCCTTGAACGCATCCTATCGCTGGGTCGACCTGTTACCTGCGCTCGTACGCACCTACAATCATCGTAAGCGTAGAACGATCAACGCCCGACCCGTTGACGTGACTCCCGCGACGCGTTTGTCGTTCGCCGCGAATGAACCCCTCTCACCTTCCGCATCGGAACGCGTTGGACGACGCGTGAAATTCAAAGTCGGTGACAAGGTACGCGTGAGCAAGTTCAAGACCCTCTTCGAGAAGGGGTACACTCCGAACTGGTCGACCGAGGTGTTTGAAATCATAACCGTACAACGAACGTTCCCGGTGACGTACATTCTGCGCGAGTCTATCTGGTCGAGAAGATTATTCGTCGCAAGGGGAATCAGGTGTACGTTAAGTGGCTCGGATTCGATTCGTCGCGGAACTCGTGGATACGCGACAAGGATATTCTATGATTCCCGATCATAAACGCACTCGATGTTACTAAAATAAATGAATAAATAAATACATACATATAAATATATACAGTGTACGTTTATTCAATCATTCACAATCTCCTATATGCGTACAATTAATCTTAATAAAGTAAGAAAAAAATACATATATACATAGATACATATATACATATACTAACACGTATAAAATACAATTTTAGCTATTCTACGCTATATACAATTTTGGCCAGCGAAGATCTTTATTGAAAGACTGCGCGGTTCTGATTGCATATACTAACCACCTACCCTAGTCGAAATTCATGAGTCATTATCGCTCCAAATTCTTTTCTTCGCACTCTTTCTAGCACTCTTTCTCCTTCGCTCACCCTCAACGCCTCAATCAGGTGATGTGATGTCACGTTTGCTCGATGCCTTACCACGCGTATCAAATTCACGCGCCCGTGATAAGTGTGTTTACACCCTTCTCGATGTTTAAAATACGTTGGCCGATGCCTGAATAATTATCGCGCTAAACTTCCGTATGCATGCGATCACGAAGTAGCCACCTTAAAATCAGTGCTCAAATGCTACTGCAGCGGTCAAGACATACGTTAAGCCGGGGACAGACCTGAATGAGTATACGCTGAGCAGGCTGAGCGGCGCACGAATATTCTGATGTGGACGGGTGAAACGGTAGCTAGGGCCGCATGCTTCTACGTCAGAAAGGCTGAGCGTGAACGCATGTGCTAGTGTGGACGGGTCATTCGTGGTGACTCGGCTCATTCGACCCGACTCGGGGATGCCGGCGAAGGCACATGGCCTGAGCCGACCGTTGTCGGTTTTCTTCCGCACATCAAAGGGAGTTTGGAGTGCATTGCGTTCAGCGTGGAAGATAGAGGCAGAATGTGATACTTTTCTAAAATCCTCGATATCTCGGATTTTCATGATATTGAAATACACATATGGTAGCCCATATGAAATTAGGGAGGATTAAGTCCTCATTTTTGGAGATTCGAAATTGTTTAAAAAATACAAATCTTCCAAGTTTCCTGCTTTCGGTGATTTTTACGAAACGCCTACAGAAATTAATTTTAATGTCTTAAATTATTGAAAGCATAGACTAAATAAATTTAATCCATTGCTAATATTGACATAAACAGATAATCAAAAATTTAAAAATTACATTTTGAATAATAATAATAATGCAATTAACATATGATAGACTTTAAAGCTCTATTGTACTGAATAATTTGTCTTTCTTTTCTTCACTACACCCTGCATTGTTCTTAATTCATATAGCCAGGCCGACTGGCTGTTGTGTTAAAAAATCACACGAGATTACTCGCGGGGGCAGCAATACGCCTCGTGGAGGGACGCAGGTAGAAAATGAGGTGTCCGCTGCACTGCGCGTGATCCCGCCTGTGACGTCTTCCCTTCGAATTGGAGACTGATCGGCTCGGCTCGCCCAGAAAAATTGACGAGCTAGACGAGGCGTGCCGGCTCGCGGAGCTACGACCCGTCTGATTCCACCTAAAGATAGTGGAAATATTAGCCTCCTTTTCGGCCGCGTCCAAATCTGAATAGAACCCCGAACCGAACGCCACTTAAAACTCCCTACTGCCCCCGTTCCTACGTGTGGAACGTATATTTCTAGCGATCTTCTTCGCCAGTTTCGACAGAGTCTCGTGGTTCGCGACAGCTAAAGATTGAAGGACAGAGAGTGTTTGGAGTAGTGCAGACGAAAGGATTGCCTGCCATATAACACCGAGGAAGGGACCTCGGGACCCTCGACCAAAGGAAGGTCAGGCTCGCCGCGATGTTCGGGCTCTTCACAGCCGATGTTGGTGAAATCCCAGACCATCAAAGGAATGGCTCACCCACATGGGGTAAACAACTGTAGTGGTGCATCCCTGTCCCTCACACCACCATGACTTGTTGTCGTCCTTACAATTGGGGGTGTCAAGTAGTTTAAAGAAGCAAGACAAGGTGGTAATAAACGAAGAGTGTCCCACAGACCTTTCCAATGTACCTACGCCTACGGGATATGGAAGGGATGCCGATGGATTCCTTATATTTTTCCGATGAAAATCATTCCAAATTTCATATAAATCCGACTATTTTTAACGAATTCAGCTTGAAATGATATAAAACAATTTTTCCTGAAATTTCCTTCATTATGGTCTGAATTACATTGTTCTTGGTGTCAGTTTCATCGGCGAAACATAAGGAATAAAATGACGTCGTTTTGGCAAAGATGTGATGAGAAATGCGGAACTCTTGAACATTTCTGAATTTTTAATGGTATTCCAACCGTTTGAAGGATCGAAACCCATCAAATTCGGTGAGGCACTGCAGGGGGTTGTCCTAGCCACGGGGTACCAGGTGGCAACTCTTTGACACGCGTCGGTGGACAATCACTCTGTATTGGTAAACGGGATGACTCGGAGGGTTGAGCTGTATGTTTATTTAGCTAACTATGTAGCACACCATCTTTACGACTGCGGAGTGGGCTAAGTTAAGCACAGAAGTTGGTGAAGAAAGATACAATGGCACTTTCGACCCCTCCGCATGCGTCATTCATGCGCGCTCAGCCTGCTCAGCGTATACGCATTCAGGTGTGGCCCCGGCTTTACCGCGAGAAACGTTTTAAGTATTTATCATATCTAAGTCGCCGTACCTCAAATACAATTGCTTCGAAGTGAATCGCTTTTGAAGTGGATTATTTTTGGAAGTGCATAATTTTAAAGGAGACTGCTTTTGAAGGATATCGTCAGGCGTTTAACGTACGGAAATACAAGCGATTATACCGTAAGTTTCCATTATCATATTTTAGTGAATCGTTGTGTTAGTAACATTGAGAATTATAAGAAAAATTGGTTTCAGATTATGTCATTACACGTGAATTTGAATCGTCCAGCTTCCGGTACAATCACCTCTGCTGTGATACCGATCCATACCTCTAGCCCGAAAGTATACGTTACGTGTCAGAATGTTGGGGTTCAAACCGAAGAAATTCGGAATGACATCGTCCACGAGGCTGAAGCTGCTCACGATGGCGATATTTTTTTAAAAGTTTTTTACAATGCTGACACCGCAATTGATGAACCACCGAATGGTGATTACGGGGATGAGCAATTTTGGTTGAATCGATATGCTCAACAGAGGTACATTTTAGATAACGACGACGACGATGATGAAGATAACGTATATTGGAATGTATATCACCGGCATCGTGCGGGTGCTCCACAGAGCGTGGTTTGGCGTAACTGCGTCAATGCCAAAAAGATTAATTTTACCACTGTTCTTGCGAATGCAGTATCGGGGCTTTACGCTTGCGATATTGCAATTCAGACCGAGCCTGAGCAAATTGACGATGATGCATCTTATGTCGATGGGGATGTATTCTGTGAAATCGTCGACGATGGCATTTTTATCGACGACGACGATAGTGCCCTATTTGCCGACGATGTAATCGAGTGGGATAATTAAGTTTTAATAAATTATTCAATCTTGAAAATCTTAATATTAATATGTCGGGTTTACTTACCTATCTTCCACCTTCCCTGTAAAGCGGTTGCGCTATTTAGATTAATCGTTCTCGAATAGTTATCGCGACAGCGCGTCGAATTATATTTCATCGACGGATGTTTATACGGAGTGGCGTTGCATTCTTTCGTGAGACGGTTGCACTATTTAGGTTAATTAATCTCGAATAGTTATTGATGCTGAATTACAGCATCCACGTTAGATCCTTTCGCGCCTTATCTTTCGCGCCTGCGCACCGATCTCCGCACGCGTACGAAAATTCCGCGGTAACGACACGTGTCCAACGTACCTTAAGCCTCCGGCAGATGGTATCAATACGAAATGCGCGCGACGCCATTTAAAATTTGAAAATACACCCCCTCTCCCCTGTGGCGTCACCCTCTTATCCACGAACTCGGTCGACGCCATCTTGAAATCCTCCTCCCTTGTGACGTCACCCCCTCACCCACGAACGCGGTACCCCCCACCCCACCTCACCCCCGCACCCATCGCGCGGAAGAGCGCGGTACCCCCTCCACACCTCGCCCCCGCGCCCGGTACCCCCCGCCCCGCCTCACCCCCTCACCACGCAGTCCCAGAATCGGCACTACCTACCTACTCATGTTGTAAAAATAATGGTTCGGGGAATTGTGAGCCACTCGATTCTTGACATTTAAAGAGCTAACCTCACGTGTTTGATGTTTCTTTATGATTGTTTATGTAATATTTGAGCACAATATAAATTTTACTTTCCCGACTGTTATGTATATAACAGAGGGAAAGTATGTAGATCGTGTCAAAAATGACCCTCCGGTTTTTTTTTGCAATTCTCGACGTTTCATGACCCATTGACTCTAAAAACTAAAAAAAAGGGGTACAAAAATGCTTTTGTGTGTGTGTATGTGTGTGTGTGTGACGCTTTTTTGTTGGCGTCTATTTCAGCTTATATCTCCAGAGTCCATGGTCAGTTTGGGCTGATATTTGATATTTGAACTTTTTGAAAAATTTGGCCAAGGGGGTGGGGGCTAGGGTTGGTAACTTCTGCATAATTTGCATGAAAAATATGCCGAAAAAGATGAACCGCAATAACACCATTCATTGCAACGTCTGCAATCACGCAATCCACTTGGAATGCGCCGGAATGACCGCAAGTTATTGGACTTGCGAGCATTGCATTTCAGATTAATTGTGATCATTTTTTACTTTTTTCTTATTAATTGAAAATTATTTTTTCATTTAGAGACATGAATAAACATTTTCTAACAAACATTGTCATTTTTATTCAATTTATAAAATGGCTCACGATTCCCCGAGATTTTTCAGATTCAAGAAAATGCCAATTTTTTGTAATAGTCTGAAAATCATCTAATTTGCAAATATTCGATTCCACTATTGTGACTAAGAGAAAGGTAAATCTTCATACTACAACATCCAGCTTTGAAATTTGAAGAAACACTTGATTTTATAGCAGTTTGTTAGCAATAAAAAAAAGTGGCTCACAATACCCCGACTTCCCCTACTATAATTTTCCCTGGAAAAATCGGCTCTAAACCAGGGAGGTCACTTTGGTGAGATCGTCTTAAGTATAATTATAGTCCTAATTAAATCTAACTTAACCTAAATTGATCTAAGGATATGTACATGAGTATATACAGAGGCCGTAGGCCTATCGCTTTTTTACAAACACTGCGGTTATCTGTTAGTGTGTTGTCTATTACGCTGTCTAATAATTCTGTTTTTTAGCTCACTAAACAGGGACGTTCAGCAACCCGGAAATTCAGAAAATTATGAAACTCGGTGTGCAAGTAGAGTAGTTCATCCGTAACACAACCCTATTTTTCGTTTGTGCCAAAAGGCATTTTTTAGGGGTGAAATCACCCCTTGAAGAAAATGCAGAATTTTCTTTTCCGTGGAATATCTCGAGAACGGTGAGAGATATCGAAAAGAAGTTTAAACAAAAGTTGCATCCTTTTATATCTACAAAACCGCGTAAAAATTATTTTCGAAAAATCCATATTTTTCAAGTTACCGCCACCACCAACTCTTAAAATTAAGTTTTTGTATTTTGTAAATATACGCTAACATACCTCTGGATAATCCCTTTTCACACATATAAATAGTTTATGTGTTATATTTTTTTTGCAAACAAATAAAACCTCTATTACCGAATTTGAAGTCCATTTTGGCAGTTTCCATTAATAACATGGTTTCTTAAAGCCATATTTAAATTCGTATTTATGTAAGATTCAGACAGCTTTCAATTATTTAAGCAAGGCAGTACGTACGTAAAATTGCACCCAAGGTAAAACTAATTAAAACTAATCAATGACGTGCATGAATCATTATGATATCAGCACATTCGTACATGCATTACTTTAAGTGTAATCTTATTAGGCTGTTTTGGAAGCCACGCGATAAATAAATAATGCGTGAAGATTTACAGTGATTTTGGAAAATATATATGTTATCATTGAAATTACGCAGAATCGCATTCATGCCGATAACCTTGTCGAACCTTCAGATTTTCCGAGTTTTCGGTAAACATGTTTTTGTACTCGCGTCTTTGAGTGATATAAATATTCCCGAGGATGTAGCCAACGGCAGTTACATTTTTGGCAGCAGTCAGTTACCATCCAATTGAGAAAAGTGAGTGATCATTGTTTGAAAGACAATTTTCTTTAAAATGCAGACGATTAATGTTGCTAACGTAATACACATGTTAGCCACTACGTTTCAAATTGCAAGTATAACACAGACACCTATACTTAATCCCGGTAGAAACGGAACTGCACAATGAAATTCGGGATATTATAAAAAAGTTTCAAAACATACATTCCCTACCATTAATTGAACATGATTATGTGCTCGATTATGCCGATCCATCAGAACCACATGGTGCACAAGTTGTAGAGTACATTATGCCTGCAGAAGAAGAAGAAGACAGTTTTGAACCTGCAGAATGTACTGTTGATGATGAAGGTGGACAAGTTGACTTAAGTTATAAGAGAAAAGCTGTAACGTTTTGGAAAAGCGCAAAAAAGGCACGTCGAACGCTTGCCAGTGTACAGAAAAATTATCGCATGGTTAAATCTTTGCAGCAGCTATACAGGTGGGAGGCGAATGTAGAGAGAGGTGGAACAAATGCAGACAAACTTGCATTAATTGTGGAATATGTACTGCGAAAGTTTGAAGAAGCTTGTGACAGAAGATCCATTGTTCATGACATGAATTTAAGATTGTGGGCCTTGGGGGCAAAAAACCAAGTGGACCTACCCCAATTCGTGGCAGGTAAATGGTAGATTTGGAACTTTAAGACTGCGCATAGAATTGTGTCCCGCAAGATAACAACATTCAGGACGCAATTTACGTTTGAAGATATTGACAATATCAAAAATATCGCAGAATCGTTTGTTTCTCGCGTAAAGTCTAACATCCCAGCTGTCGGAGTTGAAGAAATTTATAATGCAGACCAGACTGGCTTCAACCTTGAAATACATTCTGGGCGAACATTGGCGAAATTAGGAGTGAAAACGGTAGAAGCGACGATTCAATCGGTATCTGCTACAACACATAGCTACACTATAATGCCTATTATGTCAGCAAGCGGACGTCTTCTTTCACCACTATACATTGTTTTAAAGGAATCTACAGGAACACTTGGTCCGATAGTGCAAAGAACTCTATTCCGTCCGGTTAATATTTACATCGGAGCTTCAAAGTCAGGAAACCTCACGTCTGAACATTTTAAAACTTGGTTTACCGAAGTGTATCTACCGAATACTGGCCGTAGAAGCATGCTCCTACTCGACTCGTGGACGGGACACTGCCCAAATGAATTACAGCAGTTGATTCCACAAGACAAGGAAGTAACTTTTTCAATGATTCCAAAAAAAAAACAACGGGCATCGTTCAGCCTTTAGATGTGTTTGGATTCCGGATTTGGAAAAATTTCGTGCGGACATTTTCGGATAATGTGATTCTCCAAGAGAGAGATGTCAATTTGCACTTACGTAATGAAATAATTAAATTGCAGTCCCTAACCCACAACCAGTTTTCTTCGCCTAAATTCAAAAACCTTTTTCAATATGCTTGGTTTAAAAGCGGATATCTAGAAACGCATCCCAGCGAATTTCAAAATCCTGTAGATTTCTGTTACTTCAGAAATGAAAAGCTTATACCCAAATGTAGTATTTGTGGGGAGCCGGCTTTTATGCGATGTGCATGGTGTGGCAAGTACTTTTGTTTTGATCACTTCTATGAAGAATATCATTATTGTACCAATTACGAACCGTAAATTTCAATATATTTATCGTTTTCTACTAGTATATTTCTTCCAATGTATAATCACACAATACAGCATGTACAAAAAGAGACTGCAAATGTTAAAATATTGCTTTATTCAACCACTTCGTTCATGAAAACTCCTATAATGTTATAATTAAATTTAATATTAATATCTTTAATGTAATATTATAATATTTAACTGTAATATTATATATATACAGCGTGTCCCAGAATTGATGTACATCCCGGAACATGCAATATCCTGATGGAAAAAGACATCGAAAAGTCCTTAACCGTTTTGGGATCCGGGGTTTCGTTTTCGAGATATTAAGAAAAAACCCCGACCAATCAGAGCGCGAGCCTTCCGCTGGAGCTCCCGCGCTAGCGTGGCCGCGCGCCGGGCCGCGCCGCGACTACGAACAAGCAGGCGCGGCATGCATCGAAGGAAATTGCGTAGAATGGCAAATGAAAAAGACTTAACAAAAAAATCTAACCTTTTGCCATGGTTTGTTTGCCATTTAAAGTGAATAATGAGTAAAGGATAAATGGATGAAAATCATGTGTAACGTAAAAGGACGAATACACAGTTGTTTTTTTAGAAGATTGGAAAATAATAATTATTTGGTGTGAGAGGATAAAGAACATGTAAATTTCCTTTTTTAATAACGTACAAACGAAAAGGTAATGCAACAGGGAACGAGTGAAAAGTGATCGTAGTTCGTCATTGTGATAAACATCCGTAGTTCAATAACGGCCAACACTGTTGTTGATAATGAATAAGTGCGTTTAAAAACTGCGAAGAAAAATTTACATACGGAAATTTGGAGAGTTATCACCGGAAATAAGCCATAGCCTGCGTTAAATTTAAAAAATATTAGTCGCCAATAATGTAATTAAAACTCACCCTTTCGGAAATTCACCTGCAGCTTGAAAACCTGTGTCACTAGGTCACCGAACAGATCCTGGTCGTCGACAGACGCACCGAGTGCACAGCTGTTCTAAGGTACACGACACCATGCAAAGTTAAGGGTCGCAACGTCAAGTGCGTCCGGATTAATGCACCGAATTCACTGCACTGCACGCCTACTAACACTGATCACTTAATTTATTTTTCATACAACGCGTTGTTCTTACGTTATAAAAATTGGTGGAAATGAATTTTTACTTGGCGTTTGGAGCCGTGAGTATTCCCGCGCAAATTGTCACGCTGCAGCACTTGCGTCCCCGTTGTTCGGGGGGTACACCGAGAACATCGCGTAATACTCTTGAGCAGAGAACATTTCTGCGACGTGATTGCTTACTGACTGACAAGATTTTTTCCAAGCGACTTCTTCTACCCCCAAATAGATTCTCTCGTTCCATTATGAGTTGACCCCCACCAGGTCAAGAGGCTTCAGGTAAAAAGAAACACACGTGTTTCGCAGAAGTGCAACGAACGGGCTATCGCGCTCTTTTACAAAAGTCCGCGTTCCGTCCTTTTACTGCCAATGTACCCATTGCTTCGAGGTAGGCAGCAGACACCACGTGTTTCGGTTCGAAAGGGTCCGAAGAGAAGAGAAACAGAAAGTCTTCCAGTTGCTATAAAGAAGAAAATCCTGTTTCCTGTTTCCCTTTTCCGATACCCTGAGTTCACGTCTGCTACGAGGCGGAACCAATTAAGCCATGAATTACCCAAAACTGTAGGAAACCGTTGTCTACCGTCGACTAGCGGGACAATACGGTCATAAACCGCGACCCTAGCGAAATGCTCTGGCCGATCAGCCTGATTAATTTTTGGAAACTAGCAATTTAAAAGTATTATTTAACATCAACACGGCTCGCGAAGAGACACAGGAAGAAAGAGAGCATGTAGTTCGCTGACTGCGCGTTGTCCCGCCTGCTTCGTCCTACCTTCAAATTAAAGACGGATCCCTTATCTCTCGAGTATAAACACGCGCTCGAATTTCAAAACAAAAGCACGCGTCGACGTATTCCGTGCGAGAGACGATGGGCTTGAAGTCCGATTGGCCCTACATCCCTCCCAAACGGCCACTGTTCTGAAGAGGCCCTCTTCACAGCAATATCTCCTCCCCAAGGCCCACCTTCTCTCGCACAGAATACGTCGACGCGTGCTTTAGTTTTGAAATTCGAGCGCGTGTTTAGACACGAGAGATAAGCAGGCCCGATTGGTTAGTTTGGGACCAATCGAACTTCAAGCCTACCTTCTCTCGCACCGAATACGTCGACGCGTGCTTTAGTTTTGAAATTCGAGCGCGTGTTTAGACAAGAGAGGTAAGCAGGCCCGATTGGTTAGTTCGGTACCAATCGAACTTTAAGCCTACCTTCTCTCGCACGGAATACGTCATCGCGTATTGTCCCTGAATTGAGGGACAATCCGGGGAATGCATTATCCTGATGCCGGAAGACATCGAAAAGTCCTTTACCGTTTCACTTCGAGGTCGCGATTATAAAAATCCGAAAAAGTACTACCACATTCGCTGATATGTTTTTTGTAAATTAAGCTTATTTCTAGAGTAACGCAGATGATATTAACGTCGCAGTAAGCTCTTGAAGACAATGGGGCGCCCCGTCTCAGGTAAAGCAACCGCGCGCGATTACAGTCAGCTGACCGTACCGCTAGGACCCCAGGTCTTCAGTCAGGTCAAAAAACAATTCGACAGAAGGATTGCAGGAGAATGACACTGTTCTTTATAATAATCAGATTTGTAAGTTCCAGCTTGTCCTTATCTTGATTATTTGTTGAAAAATGTCGTTGCTCAATGGAAACCACGAGAAGGTGGTGGGCTTTTTCCATCAGGAGAGGTTAAGGATGGGTCAGGAGAAATCAAGATAAGGACAAGCTGGAACTTACAAATCTGATTATTATAAAGAACAGTGTCATTCTCCTGCAATCCTTCTGTCGAATTGTTTTTTGACCTGACTGAAGACCTGGGGTCCTAGCGGTACGGTCAGCTGACTGTAATCGCGCGCGGTTGCTTTACCTGAGACGGGGCGCCCCATTGTCTTCAAGAGCTTACTGCGACGTTAATATCATCTGCGTTACTCTAGAAATAAGCTTAATTTACAAAAAACATATCAGCGAATGTGGTAGTACTTTTTCGGATTTTTATAATCGCGACCTCGAAGTGAAACGGTAAAGGACTTTTCGATGTCTTCCGGCATCAGGATAATGCATTCCCCGGATTGTCCCTCAATTCAGGGACAATACGCGATGACGTATTCCGTGCGAGAGAAGGTAGGCTTAAAGTTCGATTGGTACCGAACTAACCAATCGGGCCTGCTTATCTCTCTTGTCTAAACACGCGCTCGAATTTCAAAACTAAAGCACGCGTCGACGTATTCGGTGCGAGAGAAGGTAGGCTTGAAGTTCGATTGGTCCCAAACTAACCAATCGGGCCTGCTTATCTCTCGTGTCTAAACACGCGCTCGAATTTCAAAACTAAAGCACGCGTCGACGTATTCTGTGCGAGAGAAGGTGGGCCTTGGGGAGGAGATATTGCTGTGAAGAGGGCCTCTTCAGAACAGTGGCCGTTTGGGAGGGATGTAGGGCCAATCGGACTTCAAGCCCATCGTCTCTCGCACGGAATACGTCGACGCGTGCTTTTGTTTTGAAATTCGAGCGCGTGTTTATACTCGAGAGATAAGGGATCCGTCTTTAATTTGAAGGTAGGACGAAGCAGGCGGGACAACGCGCAGTCAGCGAACTACATGCTCTCTTTCTTCCTGTGTCTCTTCGCGAGCCGTGTTGATGTTAAATAATACTTTTAAATTGCTAGTTTCCAAAAATTAATCAGGCTGATCGGCCAGAGCATTTCGCTAGGGTCGCGGTTTATGACCGTATTGTCCCGCTAGTCGACGGTAGACAACGGTTTCCTACAGTTTTGGGTAATTCATGGCTTAATTGGTTCCGCCTCGTAGCAGACGTGAACTCAGGGTATCAGAAAAGGGAAACAGGAAACAGGATTTTCTTCTTTATAGCAACTGGAAGACTTTCTGTTTCTCTTCTCTTCGGACCCTTTCGAACCGAAACACGTGGTGTCTGCTGCCTACCTCGAAGCAATGGGTACATTGGCAGTAAAAGGACGGAACGCGGACTTTTGTAAAAGAGCGCGATAGCCCGTTCGTTGCACTTCTGCGAAACACGTGTGTTTCTTTTTACCTGAAGCCTCTTGACCTGGTGGGGGTCAACTCATAATGGAACGAGAGAATCTATTTGGGGGTAGAAGAAGTCGCTTGGAAAAAATCTTGTCAGTCAGTAAGCAATCACGTCGCAGAAATGTTCTCTGCTCAAGAGTATTACGCGATGTTCTCGGTGTACCCCCCGAACAACGGGGACGCAAGTGCTGCAGCGTGACAATTTGCGCGGGAATACTCACGGCTCCAAACGCCAAGTAAAAATTCATTTCCACCAATTTTTATAACGTAAGAACAACGCGTTGTATGAAAAATAAATTAAGTGATCAGTGTTAGTAGGCGTGCAGTGCAGTGAATTCGGTGCATTAATCCGGACGCACTTGACGTTGCGACCCTTAACTTTGCATGGTGTCGTGTACCTTAGAACAGCTGTGCACTCGGTGCGTCTGTCGACGACCAGGATCTGTTCGGTGACCTAGTGACACAGGTTTTCAAGCTGCAGGTGAATTTCCGAAAGGGTGAGTTTTAATTACATTATTGGCGACTAATATTTTTTAAATTTAACGCAGGCTATGGCTTATTTCCGGTGATAACTCTCCAAATTTCCGTATGTAAATTTTTCTTCGCAGTTTTTAAACGCACTTATTCATTATCAACAACAGTGTTGGCCGTTATTGAACTACGGATGTTTATCACAATGACGAACTACGATCACTTTTCACTCGTTCCCTGTTGCATTACCTTTTCGTTTGTACGTTATTAAAAAAGGAAATTTACATGTTCTTTATCCTCTCACACCAAATAATTATTATTTTCCAATCTTCTAAAAAAACAACTGTGTATTCGTCCTTTTACGTTACACATGATTTTCATCCATTTATCCTTTACTCATTATTCACTTTAAATGGCAAACAAACCATGGCAAAAGGTTAGATTTTTTTGTTAAGTCTTTTTCATTTGCCATTCTACGCAATTTCCTTCGATGCATGCCGCGCCTGCTTGTTCGTAGTCGCGGCGCGGCCCGGCGCGCGGCCACGCTAGCGCGGGAGCTCCAGCGGAAGGCTCGCGCTCTGATTGGTCGGGGTTTTTTCTTAATATCTCGAAAACGAAACCCCGGATCCCAAAACGGTTAAGGACTTTTCGATGTCTTTTTCCATCAGGATATTGCATGTTCCGGGATGTACATCAATTCTGGGACACGCTGTATATATACATGTTATTAGTGGGACAGGTAAGTAAAATTGATTTATAAATCATTTAAAATTTATATACATATGCATCATGCAAATCGGAAGGTTCGACAAGGTTATCGGCATGAATGCGATTCTGCGTAATTTCAATGATAAAATATATATTTTCCAAAATCACTGTAAATCTCCACGCATTATTTATTTATCGCGTGGCTTCCAAAACAGCCTAATAAGATTACACTTGAAGTAATGCATGTACGAATGTGCTGATATCATAATGATTCATGCACGTCATTGATTAGTTTCAATTAGTTTTACCTTGGATGCAATTTTACGTACGTACTGCCTTGCTTAAATAATTGAAAGCTGTCTGAACCTTACATAAATACGAATTTAAATATGGCTTTAAGAAACCATGTTATTAATGGAAACTGCCAAAATGGACTTCAAATTCGGTAATAGAGGTTTTATTTGTTTGCAAAAAAATATAACACATAAACTATTTATATGTATGAAAAGGGATTATCCAGAGGTAGGTTAGCGTATATTTACAAAATACAAAAACTTAATTTGAAGAGTTGGTGGTGGCGGTAACTTGAAAAATATGGATTTTTCGAAAATAATTTTTACGCGGTTTTGTTGATATAAAAGAAGGATGCAACTTTTGTTTAAACTTCTTTTCGATATCTCTCACCGTTCTCGATATATTCCACGGAAAAGAAAATTCTGCATTTTCTTCAAGGGGTGATTTCATCCCTAAAAAATGCTTTTTGGCACCAACGAAAAATAGGGTTGTGTTACGGATGAACTACTCTACTTGCACACCGAGTTTCATAATTTTCTGAATTTCCGGGTTGCCGAACGTCCCTTGTAAGATAAGTGCTGTTTACATTCAGCCACCAGTATTTATCTCTGAGATGCGATGGGCTGTAGAGATCAATTGGGGGTAGGCTAGTGGAGTATTTGAAGAGCATCTGGAGTGTTTGAAGGGTTTGTCAACGGGTCATAAATGATTTTCTTATTTGTTTTGTGCCTGGGCCAATGATATATTGTAGGTGTGTTGTATTCGTTTTGGATATAGCCTATTTTATCCAGAAAGGTGAACACCTGAGGGGGAATATATCCGGTGGTTAGAGAATATTTGGCGTAGTCGTCTTCTATGCTTAAGATATTATTGATAAGGACGTTATCTTCAATGGAAGTGGATGTGGCATAATAGTCCCTGGTAAGTTGGAGAATGAAATTATCTATCCTGGTGAGGTTGGATTCCTTGTATAATGAAATGTTGCTGATGTATTTGGTGAAATTAGAGGAGGCCGACCTGTGTTTATTAATACAATGTCTGAGTATCTGGCGTCTAAATCTTCGGAGTTTTTCCATGGAGGCCGCATTGATGTTGAACCACGTGGGGGCTGCAAAACCTGATGATGATGGGTCTAATCAGCAGCATGTAACATATTATTTTCGCCCTGGTGCTCAGATTTCTTAAGTAGAACAGCCTGCCATAGCTGTGATATGCGTTACGAGCCTTGCCCATTTGAATGTCCATATGTTTAGACATCCGCATTAGATTGTCTATGTGCACACCTAAATACTTAACTGATTGAGTGTGCGGTATCATTGTTCTTTCGTTGGGAATCCCATCGGCAATATCTAAACTGAACGTTCTCAATTCATTCTTCTGATACTTACTCAAAAATCTCATCGGTTTTCTAAACAGAATGGTCTCGCATTTGAGTGGATTGATTTTTAATTTCCATGTATGATAGTGACTATTTATTTGGTTTACTGAAGTTTGAAGATCTGCTTGAATTTGGCTTGGTTTTTTCCCTTCCACATACACGATTAGGTCGTCCGCATAGGCACACGCTCTGACAACGGTATTGTGGTGGTTTGTGTTATGCAATTTGAGGACACCGGTAGTATATATATTGAATAGTATCGGCGCGTTTACCGTGCCCTGCTGCAGACCATCGGTAATGTCAAACTCCAACGAGGATGTGTTGCCTCCGATTTGCGTTATGAGTTTACTATTGGACAACATTACGTGGATGAGCATACATAATTCCCTAGGGAAATTCTTCTCTCGCAATTTGAACATTAATCCCTCAATCCACACCGAATCAAAGGCTTTTTCAATATCGATCAGGCAAGCTCCCACCATTTTTTTTATCGTTGATGCTGATATTGATGTCGTTTAGCAGTTTATGAATCGCGTGAGTAGTCGAGTGTCAGCGTCTAAAGCCAAACTGTTGAGGAGGGATGATATCATTACGCTGGCAATGATGGTAAAGGGCTGAATTAATTACTGTCTCAAATATCTTGCTAATATTGGGGAGTAAGCTTATAGGTCTATAGCTTGCTGGATTCTCAGGGTCTTTGTCCTTCTTTAGGATCGGTATGACAATTGCGGTAGTCCATTTTCCGGGATAGTGTATGTTGTTGATGATATTGTTGAAGAGAATTGTGTAGTGAACTATGATTTGATCAGGAAGGTTTTTTAACGCAATGTTGGGGATCCCGTCGATTCCAGTGGAGGTTTTTCCCTTGATTTTCTTGATCGTATTCGCAACCTCTGCAACATAGGTGAAAATATTGAAGCCTTCTTCGGAACATAATGGAGATGTTGCTTTGTTATCTGGCGAAAAATCTGTGAGGTGTCTTTGATGGGTTATGAAGTGAGACAATTCTTTTTTAAGCTGTGAGTTGTCTGCCTCTATTAGGTTGTGTAGCATATTGTTAGCGTCGCTAGGTACGGGAGTGTTGATTGTTTGGTAATGTTTACCCATAATATTCGCAATATTTACCGAGCCGGCCACCGTGATGCGGTCTTCATTCTTTATGATGTGTTCAGTGGGTATCTTAAGCTCATCGATCCAGTTTTGGTTCCGATTATCAATTTGTATAGTGTCTATTATTTTGATCGGTTTAATGCGGAAAAGCTTATTAATTTTGGGGAAGAAATTGTCTGTTCTCTGGTGATTAACTTCTTTCTCTCTGCTCTCCCAGTATTTACTGATATTCTGTTTCATTTCTGCATCTATAGATCTTTTGATGGTTTTTAGACGATCTTTTAGGAAGGTGTTTTGAAGGGTAGTGTATCCGAGTTTGTAAGATCTATGAATCTGCGAGACTATATACGACTTATATTTAATGAGTTTCTGTATTTTATTGCTGGTGTATATGTCGGTGTAGTCTCTACTCTTAAATTTTGGGGTACAATTGGCTAACGCAGAACGGATGCAGCATTCTAGTGCAAATAGGTTCTCATCAATTTCGCTGTTTGTAAGATTCCTGTCCTCCTGTATTGAAGTAGAGTAGTTGTTCTTGATCCTTTGTCTGAACTTCTTCCAGTTACATTTTTTATATAGAAGATGTGCTGTCGGAGCGGTGTTGTTGAAGGGGATATCTAAATCTTTGTCTAACGATACCTCGGCAATTATAGCCCTGTGATCACTGTCATAGTGGCATGTTTTTAATTTGTTGTTCGACGTGTTTGCAAAGTTGAGTCGTGCGTCGGCTATGCAGATGTCAAGAAAAGAGTTTGCTGAGGGGAAAGTGGGATCTGCGGGCGTTATTATTTTGAATTTGTACTTGATTGAATGTGAAGCTTCCCAGTTCTTTATGTATCCCCCTCTAGTGTTGGTTGTTGTGTCCCCCCACTCTCTTCTACGGGCGTTCAGGTCACCCGCAATGATAAAGAAGTTGCTATGTTCGCTAGCGTTAATCCGGTCCAGGAGCTCGTTCAGCTCTCTTATAATTGATGAATCTGAATTGGGGGTGGCATATATGCTGATGACATATAAGTTTTTGTGACTGCATTTAATTTTGATGATGGTTGCTTCTAAAATAGGGTTGGCAGCAGAGTTTCTGTACAGAATATCCTCATATTTAAAGGAATTCTTGATTAATACTGCAGTACCCCCTCCCCTCTTGTCAGCGGGGCGATCGTTACGAACAATATTGTAATCGTCAAGAGCCATTCTGTATTTCTTACTTAGCTTTGTTTCGCTGTGAAGCAATATATCTGGGTTATTAGACCTAATAAATTCTTTCAGATTGGCTCTACGTGAATGCTTGATGATGGAATTAACGTTTAAGGCAATGATTTTTAGATTCGCTATATTTAAGGCCATTGCAAATTCATAGACTTATATAGATGTTCGATTTTGGAGGTGTTGCTATTTATCTGCCTTTTAACGTCAGTTAATTGGGAGGAGATTGCGCTAACAATGTCATTTTTTAATGTAGTTAGTATACTTTGTAAGTCTGCGTTTAGGTTGTGTGTATCAGGGCGTTGATAGTAATTATCTTGTTGTCTTGTAGCCAAGTGCGATGACGTGGGGAGAGGTGGGAAATTACGCTCACCCAATCCAACCAGATCTGCGTGCTGGGTAGATATTTGCTCCAAGGGTGGCCTAAGTGCAATATTTTGTGCGGCATGCGAGAAGGATAGACTAGAGGTTACCCGTTTGCTGATCATGTTGACTTTTTGGGATATATTGGATTTTACTTGAGATCTTTTGGAAGCTGCGAGATCCTGTGCGACTTTAAGGTATCTACAGCCCCTGTAGTTTGCAGGATGACCGGGTTCTCCGCAATTGACGCACGCTGCTTGCGATATAGTTGCGTCTTTTACCACTGTGCATTCCCCGGGACCATGGTTGTTCAAGCATTTCACACATCTGTAGCCGAGTCTACAGTTTGCACTGGAGTGACCGACTCTCTGGCAATTTCTGCATTGAAAAACTTTATTCTTCCTGAAGGGTTCCCAACGTATTCGTTGACAGGCTAATCTGTTCAGTTTTGTGAGAACGCTTAGTATGCTATCTGGGGACAGTTGCACTAGAAAATGAGTTGGTGCATTGATGTGCCGTCCTAGCTTAATTTTTGATATTTTGGTTATTTTTGTGTCAAGTAGATTTAAACCATCAATTTCTGCTGAGATATCATGCTCGTCAAAATCTCCCTGAATGCCTTTGAGCACCAGTAGTTTATGTTTTAAGTGAATAGGGGTATAGGAGTAAAATTTAGTGTTAAGGTTTTCAAGGATCACCTTCATTTTGGTGTAGAATTCCATCGTCGTAACGTAAATTGATGTGGTGTCGCTACCTATATCTTTTACCGTGATGCCATTCAGAGGTATCTCATCCTTGACCGCTTGTAGTAAATTTTTTATTGATATACCAACACAATATATGGGGGGAGGTTTAGACTTACCCTTTACAGGTAGGGGTTGATTCTCTGTTGCTTCTTTTGTTGCATTCAACGTTTTGCTACTGTGAATGATAGGGCTGGATGTGTCCATTAAACATCCTAAATCCGATGATGATCTGTCTCCGTCGTTTATGTCCTCCATGGATAACAGGGCATACTGATTTTGGACGGGGGTCGATGTGTATGACTCGCCCCGCTTTTCAATGGTCTGTGGGCTGACGGGCCTTTTGGGCAGGAACCATGTTTCCTCACCCTGTTCTTGGAGTGAGGAGAGGGGGGTGCCTTGCGTGCCAGCGGCTTGGTCGTTCACGGCATCCAACCTCTTCCTCTTAACATTGAGGTTAGGAGTACTCGGGCATTTCGTTCGGGCCCCTAATTCTTTCAGAGATTTTTAAAACTCTATTTCGGAAAAGGTGGTGAGTGGCTGTGAGCTCGATCCTTTCTTTTCCTTAGAGCCCAATCGTTTTTGTCCTTTACGGGAGGGTTGTGAGGTCGACGGGAGCGACGCCATGATGCCCTCACGGACGACGCTCCTGCGATATTATAAATGTTACTTAGCTGCAGGTATTTTGTTGTAGATAGGAGCACTCCAGAGGTAAAGGATCCTAGGGCCCTACCACGGGTACCCTCTGTAACGAAGGTATTACGCTGAATAATGGCAAAACTGACTAAGCTTGTAGAGACCGATATAGGTTATGCGACTAGCACGTGCGCCCTCTTAAGCGAGACTCCCTGGTTTTCTTGGTGGACCATTACAGGTGGGTTGCACACATTGGAGAACACTCTCCAACAGAGTATACATTTTTCTGCAAGCAGAACGGATGGAGACTTAACGTAATAATAAACACGATAACATGTAATACTTACCTTAGCTCCATCTCGACGCGCGCCGTGCGATCTTCCAGGCTCCTGCGAACATGAACATTTATAATAGAAAACTTCACACTATCAATATTTTTATAACAAAAAAAAATGCAACTTTACTCGGGACAATCCACGCGAAATCGGACACTTTTCGGAGTAACATTTCGGATGTTGCTGAAATTTGAATATGTTGTAGTCTTTAGTGATATTTAAATGTACCTCAAAGGATTTTTCAAAATTTTGAAAAATGTCGATTTTACAGCTGTTTGAAGGTAAGTGCTAACATTTTTCAGTAAATTATAGCTATGGAAGTAGTAAACGGATGGAGATGAGCTTTACGGTGCTTATAAAGAAGACATTGAGGTTTCAAGAAAAAATTATTTCAGTTTAAAAAATAATTTTTTTTAACCATTTTTGTGCAATTATTTTAAACAAATGCAGTTTTTTGACATCGGGCGCGATTTTAAAAATCTGAAAAAGGGGAATATAGTTCTATCCTTCCCCTTGATGGACTAATTTTAAAAAGTATGGACATTTTAAAATTGGGCTTGTGAAAATTGCCGAAATTTGGCGCTGCGTCAAATCACACCGGCTCAACTCGCTGACAAGGAGAGGTTCCCAGGTGTCCGCCTCCGATTGCTTTGAATTTTGGATATGTTTTAGAGGACCGAAAAATAAGATATACGTGTTTTTTTATAGCGGCCCGTTTTCATATTTAGAGGGTGAAACCACCCCCCAAATTTATAAGATTTTCAGGTGTTCATCTCCGATTGCTTTGGTTTTTGGATATGTTTTAGAGGACCGAAAAATAAGAAATACGTGTCTTTTCATTTTAGCCTGCTTGAATGTTTAGGGGGTGAAACCCACCCCTGAAGTTTATAAGAATAGTTGGTGCCCGCCTCCGATTGCTTTGGTTTTTGGATATGTTTTAGAGGACCGAAAAATAAGATACACGTGTTT
Organism: Andrena marginata; assembly: GCA_963932335.1. Classification (NCBI taxonomy): domain Eukaryota; kingdom Metazoa; phylum Arthropoda; class Insecta; order Hymenoptera; family Andrenidae; genus Andrena; species Andrena marginata. The sequence goes on from OZ010664.1 coordinate 15,439,542, forward strand.
TTTTATAGCGGCCCGTTTTCATATTTAGGGGGTGAAACCACCCCCCAAAGTTATAAGATTTTCAGGTGTTCATCTCCGATTGCTTTGGTTTTTGGATATGTTTTAGGGGACCGAAAAATAAGATATACGTGTCTTTTTATTTTGGCCTGCTCCAATGTTTAGGGGGTGAAACCACCCCTCTAATTTTGATACGGGGTACAAAATTGTGTCGAGTAAAACTTCAAATAAATTTCATTTGCGTCATAATTTACTGTATGGATGATGTTCTTGTCGTGAGTCACCCTTATCAGAGGGTAAACTACCCGCAATCCTTTCAATACGTATTTAAGAGGCTTGAAAAGTGTCAAAAATGTCATCAAAAACTTAAAAACCATAAATACAAATTATTTTATGGTGACACATCAGTAGTTTTATGCCCTCCCATTGCTGCCGACAACCCCCTGTGAACAACCCCTAGTTAGTCAGCTACGTCGGGCTTATATAAGATATTTCAAAGGAGCGTAAGCTTTGAACGAATACAAAGGAAATTCAGATAAATAGTACTTTATAAAGATGGAGCTCTAAATTGTCATTATAATTACAAATACCCTCAATGGGAGTTCAGTAAGCTAAAATTAAAATAAAAAGAAATTGAAGAAGCCAAGTGCCAATGAATTGGCAGCGGTTTTCTTTCATATGGAACATATATGGTCAGCTGCATTTGACTTGAATGTTTTTCCGCGCGCTTATGTTATGACGCTAAAAATAGCAGTTATATCGAGTTACGCGATATTTTCTGCAAGATTGCGGTACGTTGCTTCTCGAAAACTGGTTTGTTCTTCAGTCACGCTAACAATATGCTACACAACCTAATAGAGGCAGACAACTCACAGCTTAAAAAAGAATTGTCTCACTTCATAACCCATCAAAGACACCTCACAGATTTTTCGCCAGATAACAAAGCAACATCTCCATTATGTTCCGAAGAAGGCTTCAATATTTTCACCCATGTTGCAGAGGTTGCGAATACGATCAAGAAAATCAAGGGAAAAACCTCCACTGGAATCGACGGGATCCCCAACATTGCGTTAAAAAACCTTCCTGATCAAATCATAGTTCACTACACAATTCTCTTCAACAATATCATCAACAACATACACTATCCCGGAAAATGGACTACCGCAATTGTCATACCGATCCTAAAGAAGGACAAAGACCCTGAGAATCCAGCAAGCTATAGACCTATAAGCTTACTCCCCAATATTAGCAAGATATTTGAGACAGTAATTAATTCAGCCCTTTACCATCATTGCCAGCGTAATGATATCATCCCTCCTCAACAGTTTGGCTTTAGACGCTGACACTCGACTACTCACGCGATTCATAAACTGCTAAACGACATCAATATCAGCATCAACGATAAAAAAAATGGTGGGAGCTTGCCTGATCGATATTGAAAAAGCCTTTGATTCGGTGTGGATTGAGGGATTAATGTTCAAATTGCGAGAGAAGAATTTCCCTAGGGAATTATGTATGCTCATCCACGTAATGTTGTCCAATAGTAAACTCATAACGCAAATCGGAGGCAACACATCCTCGTTGGAGTTTGACATTACCGATGGTCTGCAGCAGGGCACGGTAAACGCGCCGATACTATTCAATATATATACTACCGGTGTCCTCAAATTGCATAACACAAACCACCACAATACCGTTGTCAGAGCGTGTGCCTATGCGGACGACCTAATCGTGTATGTGGAAGGGAAAAAACCAAGCCAAATTCAAGCAGATCTTCAAACTTCAGTAAACCAAATAAATAGTCACTATCATACATGGAAATTAAAAATCAATCCACTCAAATGCGAGACCATTCTGTTTAGAAAACCGATGAGATTTTTGAGTAAGTATCAGAAGAATGAATTGAGAACGTTCAGTTTAGATATTGCCGATGGGATTCCCAACGAAAGAACAATGATACCGCACACTCAATCAGTTAAGTATTTAGGTGTGCACATAGACAATCTAATGCGGATGTCTAAACATATGGACATTCAAATGGGCAAGGCTCGTAACGCATATCACAGCTATGGCAGGCTGTTCTACTTAAGAAATCTGAGCACCAGGGCGAAAATAATATGTTACATGCTGCTGATTAGACCCATCATCATCAGGTTTTGCAGCCCCCACGTGGTTCAACATCAATGCGGCCTCCATGGAAAAACTCCGAAGATTTGGACGCCAGATACTCAGACATTGTATTAATAAACACAGGTCGGCCTCCTCTAATTTCACCAAATACATCAGCAACATTTCATTATACAAGGAATCCAACCTCACCAGGATAGATAATTTCATTCTCCAACTTACCAGGGACTATTATGCCACATCCACTTCCATTGAAGATAACGTCCTTATCAATAATATCTTAAGCATAGAAGACGACTACGCCAAATATTCTCTAACCACCGGATATATTCCCCCTCAGGTGTTCACCTTTCTGGATAAAATAGGCTATATCCAAAACGAATACAACACACCTACAATATATCATTGGCCCAGGCACAAAACAAATAAGAAAATCATTTATGACCCGTTGACAAACCCTTCAAACACTCCAGATGCTCTTCAAATACTCCACTAGCCTACCCCCAATTGATCTCTACAGCCCATCGCATCTCAGAGATAAATACTGGTGGCTGAATGTAAACTGCACTTATCTTAGTGAGCTAAAAAACAGAATTATTAGACAGCGTAATAGACCACTCACTAACAGATAACCGCAGTGTTTGTAAAAAAGCGATAGACCTACGGCCTCTGTATATACTCATGTACATATCCTTAGATTAATTTAGGTTAAGTTAGATTTAATTAGGACTATAATTATACTTAAGACGATCTCACCAAAGTGACCTCCCTGGTTTAGAGCCGATTTTTCCAGGGAAAATTATAGTACAACTGCCCTATCATTGATAAGATAGGGTAAGCAACCTAACTGCAATTTAATATTTACAAAAAATCAATAAGTTCCTACATTTTGTTTAAGTACGAGCGCTCGTGGGAGACTGATACTTAGTTTATATTGTTATTGAAACGAGGTGTCAACTCGGCTGTGTATATACCTAGTAAGCATTTACGAAACTGTTATATATTCTTTATGGCAAAATAAACACATATCAAAAAAAAAAAAAAAACCAGCAGTCATTCCTCTCTCGTCACCGGAGGAGGTTGACTGTTTCGAGACCATCGACGACGAAACCTATTTCAATGTTGTGTTACGCTATCGCTTGAACGTGGCTGGCAGTGGCTGGGGGATTGTATGTAATCGATATGTGGAGTATGTAGGAGCGAAATTTGAAACGGAGGACGAGGAGTTCATTGTCAGGATTCATAAATACGTAGAGCGCGTTGCGTTTCTCGAAGGTTTTTCCCTTAATAATTTCTGTACGTGTCCTTACAATGCTAGCAGCTGCATGCAATAGCTTTTGAATTATAGTTAGGCCAAGCGAGGATAGTAAATAGCTTAACTTTTTCTTGCACATCTGCGTGCCAAGTTTCTTCGAGCGGGCAGCTGTCCGTCTCGTAAAAGCATTTAGTATTCAGTTTTACCTTTTTATAATTGCCGGTGTCCTGTAGGGGTGGAAACTCCGGTCGGGAGAGGCTGAAAGTCATAAACTCATAAACTTCGTTCGGGCGACGTCACCTTGACCCTGAGGGTCGCGCTTACCTGTAAATATGTATATACTGTACGTAGCCTAAGTAAACTATGTACTCGGAAAGCGTGCCTCCACCACCAGCCGAGAGTGGAGGAAAGTGTGAAGGAAGGGGGCAAGGACGGAGAGATGGTCAAGGACAACCCACTGACGAAGCTTGAGGGATGTCATCGTCCTGATTGGACAACAAGGGTCTCTGTGGGAGGACTAAGGGAGTCTTGTCAGCGACTTCGTCGACGAGCTCGGAGCTCTTCCTTCAACACCTCACTTTTTCCGTCACTAACCAGCTTCTTGAGCAGTTTAAATATACTTTGAAGTTTAACTTGAAATAGTTCCGTGTACTTTGTTTTATTTCGAATTACCCGCACTTCATCGAGCAGAGCGGTTCTGCGCTCCACGGGCACCAACCCGCGTTCGGATTGAAATTCACCGCGGAAATACGTAACAGTTGTAAGTGAAAACGAAATTATGCTTTTATTTACTTTTATATAATACATACTTACATCAATCTTTACTTACTTTGCTTAGGTTCAGTATTTAAAATACGTGGGTGGGTTCAGCATGAAGGAAGCGGTCGGGATTTGCCTGAAGGAAGCACTGGTCGACGACGTCACACGGTCCTTCACGTGGTTCGGCCGAACAGGCCAAAGGCCGTTGTACAACACTTGTATCATGATGGCAATATACGGTACGAAGCAATAAGCATTTCCATGGTTTTATGTATAATTATGCTAACGTACTTTGCGTGCATTACTTTTTCAGAAGCGGTGTCTGGAAATCCGCACTTCACCAAGCCACTCGGATCCGATTTTCAACAGTCGATGCAGCAGGCACTTCGAGCCGCCAAGGAGAGGGTTCGAAGTAAGAAGAGTGGTCCTCGCGCGACAGCAGCCTCCAATGCATTGCGAATGCGCCGCGATTTGTGGACGGACGACCAGCGGCCCGAAGAAGAAGCTGACCTTTGAAGGTCCGTATCAGTAAAAGTCATGACATTTAGTGTCATGACCGTAAAAGTCATGATTTACTGTCGCGGGAAAACGATAATTAAATATGGTAAATATTTTATTTTTCAGAAATATGCCCATTAAAAGTAGAGGTGTGTCTCCTTTTACAGTGGCGAAGAAACCAAACGGTACTTTTCAGTGCCCATTTAATAAAATAATTATGGATTGATACATTCCCAGTATCAATTCAATTTTATACTAATATTGTATTTGTTTTCAGAGTTAATTATATATATATATATATATATATATATATATATATATGTGCCACTTATCGCTGTATTATTAAAAATTCGTTTGGAAATAAATTGAGAACTTATTTAATAAACCTCGTAGGTTATGTAAACATAATCTGCTCCGAAACTTCTGCTCACAATTTACAAACCCTGCGCGCAGTAGAAAGGGTGGGGGGACACACCAATAGCAATCACGGTACTAATGTGTTGGTGCGTAGCCACGGCATGTGACGTCACGCGTAGGGACGGCCGTGTGACGTCACGCGTAGGGACGGCCGTGTGACGTCACGCGTAAGGAATTGTTTGCCAATTCTGACCCTCAGATGGCGCTGTTATACGTGTCAGGCGAACGGCAAGATCTGATGCGAATCTGCTGCCCATCTGACGTCAGGCCCTGATGTCAGGCTCTGTACCTCAGACCGCAGCCTAATGCGGACACAGATGACTACGGATCTGACGTCAGGCTCTGCGCTCTCACGGCAGACCCTGCTGCCAATCTGACGTCAGATTGCAGACATCTGGTTATCAGGGAGTTGTGTCATCTTAAGGGGGTAGACACGTCACGTGACACGGATAGACACGGGTAATGCAGCGCGCTGTAATACCGACAATCTAACCTAAAACATGGGTTTTTGATTTTTCGTTTTTCGTCCTTATATGAGCAGATTTTGGGTTGAGCGAGATCTCATTCGAAAGAGAAAGATTCAATGCGGAGCGCTCTGCTTACCGTCTGAGTCACAAAACTCTTTTAGTGACCTAAAAATACTTAAGGAGGTAAACACCCCACGTGACACGGGTAATGCAGCGCGCTGCATACCGACACAATCTGGCCCAAAACATGGGTTTGGGAAATTACGTTGTTTGTCCTTATATGAGCAAATTTTGGGCTGGGCGAGGTCTCATTCGAAAGAGGAAGGTTCAATGCAGCCCGCTCTGGTCATAGTTTGAGTCATAAAACTCTTTTAGTGACCTACAAATACTTGGAATCTGCGAGTGTATTTTGTCAATTTTTTCTCTACTTTGGACACTCATATTATCAGATATCAACACAATCTCGTTGAGCCATGACCAGAGGGGGCTGCATTGAACCTTCCTCTTTCGAATGAGACCTCGCCCAGCCCAAAATTTGCTCATATAAGGACAAACAACGTAATTTCCCAAACCCATGTTTTGGGCCAGATTGTGTCGGTATACAGCGCGCTGCATTACCCGTGTCTACCCCCTTAAGCGCAGTTGGAAAGCATCTTTATGTACTTGCAGCTCATTTTGATTTCACAACTTTTTTTTTATTTTGTAATTATTATAATCTTCTATTTTTTTGTGATAGTATATTTTCTTCTATTTTTTGTGTATTATTATCTTCTACTTTTGTGATTATATATTTTGTTTTATTTTTTGGGATTGTATATTGTCTTCTATTTTTTTTTGTGATTTTATTATTACCTTCTATTTTTTGTGATATATTTGATTTTTCATGTACTTGGCGTAATTTTTTTACTTTTTTGAAGTTTTTTTATGGGGTATACATCAGCGGAAACCACAACAACCGTAATAAAACTCTGGCTAATTATCATAGCAGACAACCTTCTAGCAGTAGCCCCAAATCAAAGAGGAGATATAATAAGAGGCGTCACTCGACAAGGACAGAAAAAGGTAGGGAAATCAGTAGACAACCAATTTAAATTCCCATTCGGCCCCATTCGGCAATGATCGGTAAACTTCGACAATAATCAACCAACTGCAGTAAGGTACATTTAGTCGATTTAAATATCCCGCTTGAATAGACAACCAATTTAAATGCCAAGGTCAAGCAAGGACTTCAAAGATTCCGCCCAGTGTGACGCCTCTTATTATACCTACTCTTTGCCCAAATCCTTCTTATAATAGGAAAATGCATTGCTTACAACGCGAGGTTGCGCAGTACGCAACAAATTCGAGGTTTCAATTTTGCCGCTTTTTATGCTCTAGTTAGAGGTAGACTACGCTAGAGGTTACTGATTTTGCATACAGAAATATACGGAATCTGCCCACTCTGGTTTATAGGTTAAAAGGATTGTGAATAATATTATATCGCTTAACCTTATTCAAATACATTTCAGCTTGTTAATAACAACACAACGGTAATAATAAATTAAGTAATACGAAGTTTGCATTTGTGAAAGTTACGCGTTATACCGTGTAGTGTTAGAAGATGGCAATTATGCATAAAGAGAAAAAGCAAACAATAACTGCTCATACAGAGGAACTGGAGTTACTTGATAAAACGGTAAGTTCTTAAAAAGAAGAAGATAACTACAAGTTTTGCTACTTATTTGATAATATTTTTTTATCGTTTTTTATCTTTTAAACACTTAATTATAATTACTAAATTAATAATTAAGTAATTAATTCCAAAAACTGAATAATTAATCGTGAATAATTTAAATAATATCTTTGTTTTTGATAGGAATTGATAAAGAAAATAATACAGTTGGAAGAAAATAATAAAGAGCTGAAAGCAATAGTTAGCCGAATAAATAAAAAATTGAGGAAAGGAGATATTGCTCTCAAAACACAAAAATCATTTGATTTTAAAGGGTATGGAAAAGTATATTATTTATTTGAAGGAAAAAATATTATAATTGTATTATTATATAATATAATTAAATGATTATATATGTTTCAATAGAAACTGTTTTAATTTTAGATGTAATAAAAGACATATTCTTTTAAAATTTTATTACCTTGGTTGGGATTATGATGGCTTTGTTGTACAAGAAAATATTGATAGTACAATAGAGGACTATATATTTACAGCATTGATAAAAAGTTGTTGTATAAAATCACGTCAAACTTCAAATTATCATCGATGTGGTAGAACAGATAAAGGTGTTAGTTCATTTTCACAAGTGATCTCATTGGATGTAAGAAGCAGATTAAAACTTGAAGATCAATGCAAATTAAAGGATGAACTTCCATATTGCAAGATATTAAATAGATTACTTCCCTCCAATATAAGATGTATTGCATGGTGTCCAGTAACAAGTGATTTCTCAGCAAGATTCAATTGCAAGTTTCGAACATACAAGTATTTTTTTCCAAGAGGAAACTTGAATATACATGCTATGGATAAGGCAATTAAATACACTATGGGCGAGCATGATTTTCGAAATATATGTAAAATGGATGTTGCCAATGGAGTCACCAATTATAAAAGAACAATATTTGATGCAAAAGTATCTATGCATCGGCAAAATTTTAAAAATAATGCAGGTTACTATTCTTTTTAAATTAATGCAATTTTAGTACAATATTATGTTGATAATGATATTCATAGTACATAACACGTCTTCTATATAGGGTGTCTTAAAATTGTGAGGACTCAAAATGAACAAATTTCTTAGGTTCCAAAAAGTTAGTTACCACTTTCATTTTACAATTAAAAGCTTTGTTTCATAAATATGTGCCCTTAAATATTAGGGTTTTGATTTTCAGGATGTGCGACTTGAATACACACAGATACACACTGTGCCAAAAAACTAGAATACCCGGCATTTGCTTCGCAAACACTTCTGCAGTCTTACATAATGGAATTTTTGCCTAACACCATATTCACAAGATATAATTGAATTGTTGGCGAAGCAGATATTAACTTTGTAAAATTGGGTTACTGTCCATCGGTGCATTTTTAGTAGTTGGCACAATATTTTTTAGCTGAGTGAAGCTCCATGGTCTTCAGTGAATCTTTGCACTGGTTTTTCTAAAAACTTCAGAAAAAAGTAAAAAAATTACGCCAAGTACATGAAATCAAATTAATCACAAGAAATAGAAGATAATAATAATTACAAAATAAAGAAAAAACATGTGAAATCCAAATGAGCTGCAAGTACATAAAGGTGCTTTCCAACTGCGCTTAAGATGACACAACTACACATAGACTGCTAAAAGGCTGTGTTCATACATTCCATTATTCATATCGTGGACATTTTAATTAACCCATTAAAAAGAATGCCATGTAAAAACATTCTCGTAAATTAATAGCTTTACAAAATTAATGATATACAAAAATTGCGCCTATTATAACAATAGTTATTTATACAAAGAAAAAATGTATTATATTATATAATATTAAGCGGATATTTTTATATAAATAAATATTTTAATACGAATAAATATTTTATTCAAAATACTTGGCGCTGCGCCCCGAAATGGTGTTACTAAACTGAATAAATATGTATAAATTGCATTAATCTTTTTCTTTCATTCTTGTGCGTGCGTTCGGGAATGTGTGTATGTGTGCGTGTGCATATACTACATATGATATTAGAAATAAATATATGTAGAATAAATCTGACTGCGTTTCTAATATGCGTAGGTATGTATATGTTTATGTATTTTAGATTGTAAAGAAGTCATTGTCAATTATTGCTACTAAGATAATTAACATTTTTTCGGTTTCGCAGCGCCAAGTATTTTGAATAAAATATTTATTCGTATTAAAATATTTATTTATATAAAAATATCCGCTTAATATTATATAATATAATACATTTTTTTCTTTGTATAAATAACTATTGTTATAATTGGCGGAATTTTTGTATATCATTAATTTTGTAAAGCAATTAATTTACGAGAATGTTTTTAAATGGCATTTTTTTTTATGGGTTAATTAAAATGTTCACGATATGAATAATGGAATGTATGAACACAGCCTTTTAGCAGTGTATGTGTAGTTGTGTCATCTTAAGCGCAGTTGGAAAGCACCTTTATGTACTTGCAGCTCATTTTGATTTCACATCTTTTTTTATTTTTTTTTAACTATTATCTTCTATTTTTTTTAATGTATTTGATTTCAAGTACTTGGCGTAATTTTTTTACTTTTTTGAAGTTTTTTATGAAGATCTCACTTCTTTTTACAAAGACAATTTGCATAGGGGATGACTTCAGATAATTGTCAATATTATAAATTATTATTATATTATTAATTGATGACTGGATAATTTTTTCATCGTATGAGAGTTATTTTTTTTTAAATATATTGTATTGTCATCCAAACTACATACGCTTGCAAAGCTTCAAGACAATTGGATTGGTGGAATTGGTTTCAATTTGAATTTTCAGATATAAAGCAAGCATACAAGAAGGAAACAGACAATCAAAGCTGAATAAAATCGTTTAATCAATATAATAGTAGTAATAATACTATGTTCCAATGAATTTTTTTCTGACGTAGATCACACTGCATCATCTTCTGCTTTGATTTTCTGTAAATATATAAAATCCACATTTTAGTTATTTTAGTTACAACTTAACGTAGAACTTATATAGAAATAGAGTGACATTTTGCTATAGTGAGTGTAGAGACTACATAATGTGTCCAAAGGTGACAGTGTATGGCAGAAAGTCTTGTTGCAGGAAATTTAAATGCTAATGGTAATAATTCAGCGGAAACGAACAGAGATCCAATATTTTTAACGCACAATTTATTGCTGTTGGAATAAAATTAATTTAGTATGTTTATTGGTGAATTGAAATATTGTTAATGGCGATCTAAAAAATTAATGAATTAATGAATAGTGTGGCAACTACTGTGGATTTTATTAAAGTATTATGAATGTCTTTCACAAAAGATTGAAAAGCATCAAGGGAGATGTGTTTTCAGTGTACTTTCTTTCACTGATGTGACTTGCTCCACATTACAAGCAGTCCACCATAATCTATTTTCTTAATAATTCTTAATGCTATGTCTTTTGACAAATTTTGTCGATTTACCTTATTTGACAAATATCCAGAAACATGTGTGAAACAAGATGCTCTGTCTATCTATCTAATCTTCTCCGTACTACCTCCAAGCCTGTGCATCCCCTTCATTTCTATCCATCCAAGCCTGTGCGTCCCCTTCATTTTTATCCAAGTCCTGTGCGTCCCATTCATTTCTATAATATAAGCTTTGCATAAAAACTCTAAATTGCTGGTATACAAATATCTGACAATTTAAACGCAATGCAATTTATTACCACAATATATTATTTTGTATATGCATAGTACAAATTTCCAGAAACATATGCGAAAGAAGATGCTTCTTTGTCGAACCTTCACCGGAACAACTTTCAAGTCTATGACTCTACATAAGAAATCTATTAAAAAAATTTGGCGACTTACCTTGTTAATTGGGAAAATAATTCAGTCTCCTATTTAGTGTGAAAACTCGTGACATTTCAAATTCGGACAACTTACTTTATTTGACACTTAGCACTTATGTAACGTTCCGTTGCTCGGAGGCAACCGAATGCTAGTAGGTCCTCGAGAGGAGAGCGGCTTCCTCTCAAGTATAGGATAGGTGGGGTTCGTTGGTAGAGAGGTAAGGATTAAAATCCAAGCTTTCAACTTAACAATGGCTATTTATTCAGTAACACTTAATTCTATTTAACAATAACAACTTAATAATGACTACAGCTATGATTATGTATTTTATGTTTTTTGGATATTTTGTATTTTTCTTTATAAGTATGTGAAATAGATAGAAATATATATAGTTATGTTGCAGGGTACGGCCGCTGCCGTTTCCGGGGCGAGCTCGTACTCCTGGCAACGTCTGCTGTAAGAACGGCCGCTGCCGTCTCCGGGGCGAGCTCGTTACTCTTGGCAGAGTTTTAGTTCTATGCTCTTTGAGACCTTGCTTTTACCAAGAGCCTCGGCCGCTTCCGTTTCCGGGGCGAGCTCGATGCCTTTGTGAAAGCGAGGTTCTATAACCTTGAAATACACAGATAGAAGGAGCATCAGTATATATATATATGCTCTGAAAATCCGCCGCTGCCGTTTCCGGGGCGAGCTGAATCTTGCTGGCTATACTTAGCTACCTCCAGACCTGTGCACTTGCTAGTCTGAGCCTTCACTGCCTAGCTGTGCTGCGAGCACCTCGTTTTATACTCGAAATCCAGTGTTTGGCGCATGCGCAGTGAATCGTTATTTCCTATTTCGCAATTTATTCGTTTTATTACACTATGTATCTTTTCGAGCTTTCGCTAATGGTTCTACTTTATTATTCTTAATGTTCCTACGGTATTTGTTTCCTTAATATTAGCTTAATTTATAAATGATATACAAAGATATGTACAAAGGTCTGTGCAATAATACAAGCGGTACTGTTTTACCTACTGTCGGTAACGCTGGGTTAGCGTCTGTGTGGGACGTTACACTTACAAGGAGAGTATTTTAGGTGTCCGCCTCCGATCATTTTGATTTTTGGATATGTTATAGAGGACCAAAAAATAAGAAATACGTGTTTTATTATTTTTCCCCGTTTTCATATTTGGGGGGTGAAAACTGCGTTCAAAGTTAGGGTTGAAAAATCATTTTTGTGGAATATCTCGAGAACTATTAGAGATAGGGGAATAGTGTCAATGGACGAATTTTGTGTCTTTGAATGCGAAATATGACTGACTCACCAGATTTTCAAAAAGTCCATTTATTTAAACACGTATTTCTTATTTTTCGGTCCTCTATAACATATCCAAAAATCAAAATGATCGGAGGCGGACACCTAAAATACACTCCTTGTTAGTAGGTTATAAAATTCAAAATAGTATATATAAGTATGTATGTACAATGACGGACGACGATCCCTGCCGAATGATCCCGAGAGTCGGCGAACGAAGAGCGAAGCATGTGTTGGCACAGACCAGGTATAGAATAGACCTTTTACTCTATTGTCATCGGTGCCACCGTTCTGAAGTAACGATATTCTGAAATAACCACTGGTTTTCGAGCGCCCTCTCCGATTTTCGAGCGGTGGGTGCGGGAAACATAATGTCTTTCTAGCATTGACACGTAAAACTTTCCTATTTTTTGGGTGCCTATACTTTCTCTCGCGTGATCGGTGCTTGCGCTATTTAAAGAGCAAGCGAAAGAGTACTTTTTATGTGTCATTTATTCATACTATAAAAAACAATTGGAATGAAATACCGGCAGCAAATAAGATTCATTACACATATAAGAACGAAATATTTGGCCAAACAACAAAAAGAGGTTTTGTTTATCACACGCACACACTCTCACGTTCTCTCTCTCTCTCTCTCTCTTTCTTTCATTCACCTTAGTTCCGCCGTTACTTCAAAGTGAATCTGCTAATGTTAAAACATCAAAACATTGAAGTAAAGAAGTTAACGGGATGGGCCACGTGAATGCACGCTCGTAATTTGCACTTGGGACCCTTCAAAAAGGTCGGTTTCAACAACGAGACACGCACCCCAGCTGCGCAAATGTTTGTCAAAACTAAGAAGCAGGCCATCACGAGCAAGCGAATACTCGCCGCGCGTACCTCATTGCGAGGTCAACCCCCGTGGTGCCGTACCGAATTTTATGGCTTTCAACCCTCGAAAGGGTTGGAATACTATTAAGAAGTGATAAATGTCCAGGATTTCCGCATTTCTCGTCAGATCTCTGCGAAAACGGCGCCGATCGATTCCTTATGTTTCGCCGATGAAAATAACACCAAGAACGACGTAATTCGGAGCATAATGAAGGAAATTAGATGAAAAATTGATTTTCATAATCTCCATTTAACCTCGTTTAAAATAGCCCCATTTACATGAAATTTGGTATGATTTTCGTCAGAAAAACATAAGGAAAGCATTGGTGTCACTTCGATATCGATACGACAAAGAATAAAGAATTATTCTTTTCCAAAATAGGTGTGAATCCACGGCCGACCGCAGCGAATTGAGGTCGGCGCCCCGCCGAAGTAACACCAATGCATTCTTTATGTTTTTCTGATGAAAATCATGCCAAATGTCATGCACATCGGACTACTTGTACGCAAGCAATTTGCATATTTCCCTAAACATATTAGGGTTTCAAATCTATAATGACAAACACATACGTTTTCGGGTTATAGAAAAAAAATGGGGAGCAGAGAATTCTCCATGATTCGAGGTAGGGAAAGTACATAGTTACTACCTAATAAGCTCACCCTTGTCAGGGTCCTCACCCGAACCGCCTGTCAAGGAGACTGAACGATGTAAACCGAAAGTGAGTGAAAGTAACTTTTGTTGGAAAATTTCTTCTTAAAACTATTCCAAACTATTTCTCGATGTCTAGATGCTAGAAGACAGGTGAAAGATCGGAAGCTAAAATGGTTCCAAAATGAAAAGCGAAAATCACATTTAGCATCTTAACTTGCAGGAGTAGGTATCGTTTACACCACTTGGGTTTTCCCCAACCACTTACTCGATGACCGTCTACCCAGATTATTGTTGCCGCGACACGACTCCCTCAACCATTCTTTGCGCGCTACCTGACAACTGACTCCTACCACAATCACACACCCCAAAAATCAGTCACACCAAAATCACGTCACACGTCACTCTTTCAAACAGTACTCGCTCCTAGAGAACATACCTATCTGCTCATTCTTAACATTCATTGTACAGTGTGTAAAAAAATTATTGGTCGTTGCTCTTAGGGGGTGACCTCTGGATCGGCCGACATTTGTAAAAAATGTCCGCGAAATTGTTTATAACATTGAAAATTAATGTTAAATTTTTTGGTAAACTTGTTGAAAAGCTACCTCCTCGCCGATTTCAATAACCCTCACATATGTTGTCAAAGTCATCATTCGGAACATTTCCCTTTAAACTTTTTGGCGGTCGCCTTTGGTTTACGAAATATTCGCAAAAAACTTTATTTAACATCAGAATTACCGAGTTTAACACATACATCAGTTAGCTACCATGCTTTACGTGCCCCCCGCCCTAATCTAGCCTCTATCAAAACTAATATCGTCGGCTATGAAACAGATTTCAATATATTATGCCGAAAGTTTTAAACAAAAAGTTTAAAGGGAAATGTTGTTCAGCCTGACGACATTGACAACATATGTGAAGGCCATTGAAATCGGTGAATAGGTAGCTTTTCGACAAATTTACCATGTTTTTTTACACCAACGTATTCTGCGCGTTGAAAAGGGAAAATGTTTGAAAGAAGCCACAAGACGCAAAGGAACCCTTTGGCCAGTAAAAATTGTTAAAGATTTCGGAACGATTTGATTCTGTAGAGTTACACGTATATGTAGATCATGCCCATCACTACTCTGCTGCTTGATACGAGACACATCATAAGATTACCATAATTTATTAATCATTTTTTAATTAGTTATTATAGGTAGTGTTCCAAATGATAAATGAAAGTGTATCTCTGTACACAGTATTCCGGGTACACAGTTGAAAGAAATTGAAAAGTTGAAAAAGTTATAAATCCATGTCCGCAAATAATTTATTAGGGAATTACAAAATAGCAGAGATTCGTTACATCGTAAGCGAAGTTGTACAATGCTTCCCCGTTGTATGAGTCTGTACAGTTGCTGATTAATAAAGAAATAAAAAAAAATTTATTTGCCTGCTAAAAATGCTGTATTAATTTGACATCGGGACACCCTGTATTTAAATTCTCACTGCTATTATAACTTTCTTTCCTACCGCTTATAGCGCTACACTCTTATTTCATGCTTAGCCGTTAACGTTGGATGCGACACGGAAATGGTAATGGGGCTCTAGAGCCCCAAAATCGAGTGACACAGAAGACAATAGAGTGAAAGGTCTATTCTATACCTGGTCTGTGGTGTTAGTTTCGTTTTGGCTGAAGGTGTGCGTGTAACGCCTATATACGTATTATGTTAACGAAAAATTTCTTGGAGAAGAAGGAGAACAAGGAGAAACATCTTACCGTTTCCGACTGATCCATGAGACGATATTACGATATCTCTGTCATGCGTGGACCGATTTTATTGAATTTGGTCTTATTCGAAAGCTTATATGTGGTTTACATAAGAATAATGTCTTTAAATTTAGATAATATTGCAGGCGTGTTGAGATATATGAGATATAGAATGAAATAAGTTGCAGGTTAGATTGGATTAGCTGGGTGACGAGTAAATGATAGCGGTAGCGACAGTTCGACATATACAGGATGTTGATATGTACTTGGCGTCGAGACGCTACCGCGTCTCTAGATTTCTCAAGCATCAAACTCACATTTTCTATATTTTCATGATTTTAAACACATTTGGTATGCAATCACATCAAATTTTCAAATGCGCTACATTGTTTTCCAGTTTTTTCCTTTTTGGAGTCAAAATGAAATTAACTGTCTAAAGTTACATTCATCTATTGTGTTCGACTTTGAAGTGATATTAATAACTGTATTGTAATTGGGAAAACAGAAAGTAGTTCAAAAACGTAAAAAAGTACGTCAGAGTGCAAGTTTAGGTTGTGAACTTTTGATTAATTGTCTGTATGATTTATAGTGGGACAAGTCGTACATTTTGGTGTACATGCTTGAACTCGTTATTGTTGCTATCAAACTGACTAGAAATCACTATTTAAATGAGCCTTATGAAGAATATGGAACAAGAAAAAGTTAAGAAGTAGAAATATTGTCAGAATGAACCTTGTAAATGAACCTGATCTGGCCTAGAAGTAACTTCGTTATATTATTTGAATGGTAACAAAATCTACGATAAGAATATTCCTAAAATCTAAACTTGAGTAATGTGTCAGTAAAGTAAAGTTTATTTACGGGTAATTATACAGATGAGGGTCCGCCTCACCGATTTCATTAATTTTTTAATATGTTGTTAAGATCATGATTCTGAGAAAAATTTTCCTATACATATAACCACCGGTTTTAGTTTTCAAGAGATTCGTAAAAGATTTTATTTATTGAGGTTAGATTTGTTTAAAAAATTGTATCAATGTGTTTCAGGAATGAATGGTCATGGGGTTTTGAACCAGCAACTCGTGGAAGGTGCGCATCCGCAAGTTGCTGGTTTGCTGTTTACCTACATATTTACCGCTATCGAAGGAGTATGTTGCTTGTCGCGATGTTATTCTGCAAGGAAAGTATGTGTCTGAACGACATTATCTCTAAAAAAAATGTTGGTTCCGAAATAGGCAGTGGTACTCAATGGCGGCGGGCGTATCCTCTGGCGCTCAGCGTAACAGTCGGCACCACACATTTTGCCAAACTATTTCGTTTCTGTATTAAAAACAAAATGTGACTTACGATTTCTGTTGATGTTTTCCGGAGGAAGAATATCTACTGCATCGCGTGGAGTAGTGATATTCTTTCCTGGACCCTTAGGTTTTTCAATAAATGTGAAAGGTATCTGCAAAAATTGATGCATTTTGGGTGTCCTTTTCTCTTTGATTATTGTTTAAACATATTTAAGTGTTTACAATGTCATAATAACTTATATCATCGTATTCGGGAGGGTTCATAGAATAATTTGACGGAACAAACATTCGAATAATGATTACTATTTGAATACAAAAGATGGTCAAATTTGAAAAATTGAATTTTTGTTCAAAATCCAATTTCTCGAAAACTGAAGTTGATGGCGATAAACGGTTTTCGGATTCGTTTTCAACGCACAAAAATCTATAAGGCACTGTCATTGAATGTTACTTGTCCAGATGGCTGTTGGACAGGAAATTATCGGCAAAAAGATATGTCGCTTTGAATAGTCGCTTGTTTACTCATTCTTAAATTTGAAAAAATGCGCCATCTTCTTCTAATTAATAACTGATACTATCAACAATGCTATCGGTGTATCAGATAATACACTATTTACTTTAAATGAATTTCTTTTAACTTTTTGCGTGACGGGTCAGTAAAAAATAGTGTCGAGCACTATAAATTACTATCTTTACTACTCGGTGTTGCTCGAAATTTAGATTCCGATTTTACCGAAATTTTTTTTTAGTTTTTTTTACGGAAATGGTCATATTCATCTGGATTAGTCAGGCATAATGAGCCGAAGCACATTTCGTGATCCTAGAGTTTATCGTTCGAAAGCTTTTAGGCGACAGACAATTCATAAACATATAAAACTTTTGTGCTTTATATATTAAGATAACTTTTTAATAAACGGCGACCCCAACTAAAATCAATGAGGAAACAGCTTTTCTACAAGTTCACCCGTTTGGTTTAGATTCGGATTAAGTTAGACCTAGGGCGGTATTTTCAGTCGTTGCTTACGCATACTTTTATGCATGTCTTAACAAAGTTCGCCTTATTCGAATAAGACGAGCTTAAGACTTCATGTATTTTCAGTCCGAACTTATGATTTGCTTAGTAAAGAAGATGGTGCTTAAGGCTTCCTTATCCAAGCAAATGCTTAAGCAAATCTTACATTATGTTCGGCAATTTCCGGAAAGTTACTAGCGTAGTACCCAATGAGGAATGGTTTTCAAAATTCGCCTGCATTTGTGGTGAAGTGATTTCTTCTACTCCTTGAGGAAAGAAATCGCAAGTTTGAAAAGTGGTTAGGTTAAATTAGCTTTAGCATGCTTCGAAGAAACATTATATAGAAGTTGAAAAACATTTCTTTTTACAATTGTTAACGAAATATGCAAATGTAATCTCTACTTCTATACTATTATATAGAAAAGTGAAACGTTGTCTGTTTGTTTTTCTCTCTTACACGCTTAAATGATTAAACGGATTTCAATAAAATTTTCAATATACATTACATACGTCCGATATTCAATTACTGGCTCTAATAAGCGCTCAATATATTGAGTTTTATAATATTCATATAGTAATAGTATATGGAGAAATGTGGGAAACATCATGAAGGATTCCCGGGTGAAACTGGGTAACAGGTCAGCTAGTAGAAAATAAAAAAAGTGATGCCACCACTTTGAAAGACAAAGACTAATGTAACGTCCGGTTGCCCGGGGACGACTAAACGTTAGCAAGTTCTCGAGAGGAGAGCGGCATTCCTCGAGAATTGGATAGGTGGGGGTTCGTTGGTAGAGTAACGGAGTAAAATCCAACTTTAAACGTAACAATGACTTTATTTAAACAATACTTATTCCTAATAATGAGTATAATAATATTGCTTACGACTACGATTATATAGTTTTTTATGTTTTTGTGTTTTTATGGGTTTTAACTATGCTAATTAATTGCGCTAATTTATTAAATGTAAATGTATGTAAATATGATTCTGTAGTATGTTCGGCCGCTACCGTTTCCGCAGTGGTTCCCTAGACTTTTGACAGAGTTCTTATTCTATGCTTCTGCTGTGAGAGCGGTCGCTACCATCTCCGGAGCGGATACCGACACTCGTGGCAGGTTTTGTATTCTACAATCCTTAACCCTGCTACCTGCTAATAGAAGCAACGCTTGAAACCTCCGCGAAAACAAAGTTCTCAACCTTTAAATGAAAGGTCTAAAAAGGAGCACCAGTACCTTTGTACACTGAGAACCAGTCGCTACCGTTTCCGGAGCGTGCTGAAATTTTGCTGGATAGTACTTAAGCTATCTCCAGGAACTAGCATTCGTTGGTCGCAGGAACGTGTTCGTATTCGAATGAGCGCGCTAGGTGCTGCGCACGCCTCCTTTTATATTAGAAAATTGGCGGGCTGGCGCATGCGCAGTGTGTCGTTATCTGTTATTTCGCATTTTTCTCACTTATTACATATTATTTTGTTTTGCGTTTTTATCAGTAATTATAATTAATTATTATTAACATTTCTATAATTTTAGTTTCTCTAACATTTGCTTATATTATTAATTATGTGTAAAAGCACAGACCAGGTATAGAATAGACCTTTCACTCTATTGTCTTCCGTGTCACTCGATTTTGGGGCTCTAGAGCCCCATTACCATTTCCGTGTCGCATCCAACGTTAACGACTAAGCATGAAATAAGAGTGCAGCGCTATAAGCGGTAGGAATGAAAGTTATAATAGCAGTAAGAATTTACATACAGGGTGTCCCGATGTCAAATTAATACAGCATTTTTAAAAGGCAAATAAATTTCTTCATTTCTTTATTAATCAGCAACTGTACAGACTCATACAACGGGGAAGCATTGTACAACTTCGCTTATGATGTAACGAATCTCTGCTATCTTAATTCCCTAATAAATTATTTGCGGACATGGGTTTGTTTATATAACTTTTTCAACTTTTTCAAATTTTTCAACTGTATATCCGGCATACTCTGTGTACAGAGATACACTTTCATTTATCATTTTGGACACTTCCTATAATAACTAATTAAAAAATGATTAATCAATTATGGTAATCTTATGACGTGTCTCGTATCAAGCAGTAGAGTAGTGGTGGGTCCATGCCTACATATACGTGTAACTCTACGCAATCAAATGGTTCTGAAATCTTTAACAATTTTTCCTGACCAAAGGGTTCCTTTGCGTCATATGGCTTCGTTCAAACATTTTCCCTTTTCAACGCGTAGAATACGTTTATGTAAAAAAAATTGGTAAATTTGTCGAAAAGCTACCTATTCACCGATTTCAATGACCTTCACATATGTTATCAATGTCGTCATTCTGAACGACATTTCCCTTTAAACTTTTTGACGGACGGCCTCAGTTTCGGAGATATTAATAAAAAACTTTCGGCATAATATTGTTACGTTTCGTTGTAGTCATGGTAGAAACCGAATATATAGGAATTATATATGAACATGAACAAGGTTAACAGCAATTATAGTGTAATGTAATTAATGCAACAGTAACGATTGGCAAGGAGGAATTGTTCGGATGTACGTCTGCTCGCAATGGCGTCTGTATCTGAAGTGTCAGCTTGACAGGCGATCGATCAGATCGCCTTCTTCTCGCTGTCACTTGTCTTCGTCGCGAGCACCAGCGGGCCATGGGTCCAATCCATAGGGTGCTCGCAACATTGCTCCCCCCTCTGGAAAAGCGGGCGTCCCGACCGCGTTGGCTCTTCTTCGGAATCTTCGTACCCTGGTCTGAAGAAGTGGTCGTGCTGTCTGAGTGGCTTCCTCAGACCGCCGCCTCGGCATTCGCCTTCACGCCCCAAGGGAAAACCACCAAAAACCTGGGGCAAGGCGTGGGTACGTGGGTCCCGCGTCTCTGCCCTCCACTTGCGTCTTCGTACTTGTGAACTTCTGTCTTGTGCGGCTTTCCTCTTCTTTGACGGGGCATCTTCTTCTTGGGCAGAGGCGGGCGAGGAGGTCGTCTACTGGTTGGGACTCTTCGACTTTCTAGCCGTCGGGGTTCAGGTTGATACTCCCGGAACGGCTCCTCTGTTTCCTGCCCTGTTCTGTTGTCCCTCGGTGACGGTTCCCTCGGGATTCTCGGATTTTCCACCGGGGCTTCCAGAACGTCCCTCGTTGATCCGCTGCATTTCCCCGAGCGTCCCTCGACGTCCCGCGGCGGTGTTGCATCCTCCTCGTGGCGCGGCCGCTGCTCGAAGTCCCCATCCTTTGTAGCTCTGGAGTCTATTCCTGGGCTGCTCGGGTGACGTCGCGTTCCGGGTCCCCTTAGTGAAGAAAGTGGACAGAAATTAATTCCCCTTCTCCTTCTGCGAGAGTCCGGTGGAGCGAGACAGAACCAGGAAAACGGAAAGGCGAGACGGAGACCGAAAACAGGGGGTTGCAGCTAGTCACAAGCCTGCCCTCGGCCCGTTCCCCGATCAATTCGCCCAGAACTGCCAGCTCGTCTTCGTTCTTCTTTCTTGTACGCCTCCAGTTTTCCAATCCGTGGCTTCCTGATGGCCCCATTCCTCTTCGTGGCCGCTGGTGCTGCTCCAGGGGACCGTCTCGGTGCGGCTCGTCAGCGGTCCCGTCTCCGCGATGTCCCCTCTGACCGATCCGTGCGACTGTGTCGCACGTCCGTCCAGTGGTTGGGGACACCATTTCCCGTCCGCTGTCCACCTCGTAGGGAGGGACCCCTCGGTAAGCACTGTACCGGGGACGCGGCCAGGATCCCAGCCAGGAGGTTAGCGGGGTGGTTCCACGTATGTCTGCACCCCGCTGTGGACTACCACGCTATTGTGGCACATTCGGGGAATTCGGGGTCGCCTTCAAGCCGCGGCAGCAGTCCCCCGACACCTTGTCCCTCGTCGTGGGGTATCGTGTTCTCTGAAACAGACTCAAAAATGGGGGGGGGGGGCCGGGCTACGGGGGCAGCCTCCGCAGCCCAGTCCACCTAATTAGCTTAAACTAATCTTCTTTCTTGAGTCCTCCTCGTGTTTGTGTCCCTTGATCCTTGGAAGTCTTCACTCCTCTTGGCATCGTCCTTCGTATTTCGCCAGGCGTCGCACGTGCACCACCTTGCACTTCTTCCTAGGCGAGCGTTGAATCCTGTAGACGACGTCGTTGATCCTCTTCACCACCGTGTAGGGTCCTTCCCAGTCGGATTGCAGTTTTGGGCACTTCCCTTTCACTCTTCGTGGTTGGAATAACCACACTCGTTCTCCGGGCTGGAACTCTACCGCGTGTACACGGTTGTCGTACCAGGACTTCATCTTCGAACTGTAGACATCCAGGCGTTGTCGAACGAATTCATGGATCCTCTTCATTTTTCCTCGGATCCATTCAGAGTATCCTTGTTGGATGTCCTCGTCTTCCTCCACTTCTGGGGGCAGTCCTCTCCATAATTGCAGGGGTAGGCGAAGTTCCTGGCCATACATGATCATCGCTGGCGTTAATTGCGTAGCCTCATGACGCGCTGATCTATAAGCGAGGAGGAACATGGGAATCCACTCGTCCCAATCCCGTTGGTGCTCCGAGACGAACATTGCGAGATATTGGAGCAATGTTCTATTCAAACGTTCCACCATTCCGTCGGATTGAGGATGTAGGGGAGTTGTTCGCGTTTTCCTGATTCCCAACAGTTTCATCAGTTCCTTGAACACGGAGGATTCGAAGTTCCTTCCTTGGTCCGTGTGTATCTCCAGTGGTACACCATGACGACAGACCACGTTGTGCAGAAGAGCCCTTGCCACTGTGACAGCTCGCTGGTCTGGCATCGCGATTACTTCCGGCCACCGGGTAAAGTAGTCCGCCACGACCAGAATAAACCTGTTGCCGGCCTGAGACCTCGGGAGCGGACCCACAACGTCCAGGGCAAGCCTCTCGAACGGATCTCCCACGTTGTATACTCTCAGGTTCCCCGCTCCTCTCTGACGAGGTCCCTTCTTCGCCGCACAGGTGTCACACCGCCGGCACCACTCTTGAACGTCCCGTCGACACGTGGACCAGAAGAACTGCTGGCGGATCTTCGCCAAGGTCTTATTCACTCCGAAGTGTCCAGCTGTTGGCGCATCATGGAATTCCCTCAGTACCTCTGCGACCCTCTCGCGCGGCACTACCAAAAGCCATGAGGTTGTCGCACCATCGCACAGTGGGCCTAAGTAACACTTCTAGCGACGAAAAATTCAAATTAATCCAATTAATAAGGGGAAGCTCCTTATATCTTTTATTTTGTAATAATAATAATAATAATAATAATAAATCGATGTTTAAAATCATGAAAAGTACGAAATTCGATATACAATTAATTTTTTCCTGTAGCATTGTAAAATAACGAGTTTTTATTACCTGCTAAATGGTATATAATTTATTTACAGTTATATACAGTTTTATTTACAGTTTCTTATTATTAATTTCTATACATTTTATTATTAAAATTAAAAAAAATCTAATCACTATCTGATTCCTGAAGAATTTCAGTCATCATCAGTATTGTGAACGGAATCATCATCTGTATTGTCATCCGTGTCATTATCAGTATTGTCATCCGAGTCAACATCCGTATTGTCGCCGGAATCACTACCAGTATTGGTATCAGAGTTATCATCAGAGTCATGATGTCTTGATGGAATTTCTGGATCAGCTAATAAATTGACGACCTCTTTGTCTAATGCCGTTTCTTTTTTCCATATGACTGACGTTGTTTTTGATATAGTAGATATGATCGGATCAGATGAAAATAATAAAATGTGAAACAAATCTTCTATTGTCTTTTCTCTAGACATTTTTCGTGTATTTAATTCCCTGTATTTTTTAAAATCTTTATTCCTAGATTCCAGGGCTTCTTCTGACAGCATTCCTATGGGTATAATGGCCTTTTTAATAATGTCTGCTCCATGAATTAATATTTTATGGATGCTGGATGGCATGTAGTACCATGGGTATAAAGAAACGAAGTTTTTAGCCGTTTCCTTTGTATATTTTTTGAATGCATCGATATTAATTGGCTTGCCACAAGACAATGCTCGAAGAATAACTGAAAAACGATATATTAGATCCTCGTTAATGCCAGTAATAGACGATGTTACTTTGGGATTTTTAAAAAACCGCCTAGCAGTATTTCCATCGTTGGTAGTTCCGAAACCAGGTTTTGGTATGTCCACCAGTAACCCCATTTGACTTCTGAAATTTTCTTGAATGATTTGTTTTCTGTCCTTTACTGCAGCTTTATCCGTGTCATCTGTAATTCGCCATTTCTGAACCGTCAAGCGATAAGATATGTGTAGTAATGTTTCGAAACATCTTATCCATGCGTGTAACGTGGATAATCCATAATTATAGTGTTCCATGTTTGGTTTTCGTTTTGTAATAACATTTAATTTATTCATTATTTTGGGTGTGGCTCCACATATGCCACAAGTTTGCGAAGATGAATCAGTAATAACTCCAAAAACTTTGCCATCTATCATGGTTAACTGAAAACTGTGCTTAATAGATATGTTTCGATTGTGAACAGAAACAGTTGTTTGTACAATTTCTTTTATTTGATTCTCAACATATTTTATTTCTTCTTTAATAAGCTTGGTGGACTCTTTTTCAAAAAGTATTTTGATTGGACGGCAGAATCTTGGTGACGAAGGCCGTGGATTATTCCACAAAATTTGATTGTCATTTGCTTGCAATCTTAACGGCACAAGGCACACAGCGAATAGATACGAATCAGTCGACGATTTGCTGCTTTCTCCACCGAATGTTTGCTTATATGTGGATTGACTTCCACTTCCGTCACAACCCCATTTATAAATTAGAGTAAGTCCCTGTGGTAAATCTATTTCTTCTATCATATTTTCTTGGCTCATTACAAGTCTTGTAGCTGTATGATCTACAAGTGCTTGCAATTTTACTGCAGCTGCTGTCTCTGAGAAAGTAATACTTTCCTTGTTAGGATAGCAAGCTTCTTTTGCTTTTTTTAATGCATTATACGATGGATAAATATCACATTTGCGTGTTTTGCCTCCAGATTTCATCATATTATATGTGTGTTTCGTAAAACGTCCATCTACATATAAAGCCAAAGCTTCTTCTACTGTATATTTAATAGGAGCTGATGATGTTGTTGATGCGAATATTTTTTTCATCTTAGTTGCTCTCTTTGGAGAATCTGCTGTAACAGTTTCGACCATTAGAGCAGCATCCCTTTTTCCAGCCTTTCTGAAACTGATACTAGCCGCAAATGACAGTTCCTCTGAACTATAGTTTTCTACCAAAGATGAGGTTCTCCGTCTTTTTGTCTCACTACTGACATCAGCGAACTTTCCTGATGGTCGACCTACTTTTCTGGTAAGTGTAAAAGCTACTTTTTTTTCCAGCCATTTGGTATGTCGCATGATAAATACTTGTAACGAGCGACTACATTTCTTCCATTTATCAGCAAAATTACTGTTTAAGTTTGCCACGATTTTTTTTATATGCTGGTATTGTGGGTCTTCCGCATGTTCATTTAAATATAATTTCTTTAGAACATGCGGCAAAATTGCGGAGTTCTTATGTAGCAGGTCCTCCTTACGCCAAATCTCAAATAGTTCCCTTCTAGATAGGGACATGGCAACTGAAAAAGTGTCATATATTAATTGTTTGCAGACCTTTGCAGTTAACTGTAGTTAAAAAGAAATTCATATGAACAACAGAAGTAGAGGAAACTATAATTACGGCAGATCCACGCAAATCTGTGAATTGCGGGACTTTTATATTCTCAGAAAAACTAGAATCGCTGTAATATGTGTAATGAAAATGAAGTTACTGCTACTTGGAAGTTATGGAAAGAATTTTAAAACAAAATACGTTGACATGTTTACTTACCTTGCGATAATATTTCTTCCAAACTATTCAAAACTACACAAAATAAGAATATATTCGCCGATACGTACAGCAGAACCCACAAACAGATACTGACATAGGCAGAAAAAGATTGCCATTCTTGCTCCAAGTTCGTGAGGTATACGGGAAAACCCTTGTGCCAGGGCATTATTTTATGATAGGCAGGTAGTCACCGGCTACCTGAGACGCGGCAGAAATAAAAATTTTCCGATTCTAACAACATTCAATTTTCTAATTATTCGTCGCTAGGCTTGCTATTTGGCCCACTGTGCATCGTGGGACTCCCATTTCCTGAAGAGTAAACCTTCATGAATTTCCAGCGAGTCCCAGATTGACAAGTAATATTTCGTCTGTGGGGAGAAACGAGCAACGTCATGGGTCCAATCCATAGGGTGCTCGCAACAATATATTGAAAGCTACCTCCACATCGATATCAATGACCTTGACATATGTTATCAAAAACATGAAAAACTTTCGGCATAATATATTGAAATCTGTTTCATAGCCGACGATATTAAAATTGGTGGGGGGCTAGATTAGGGCGGGGTACGCGTAAAGCATGGTAGCGAACCGATGTATGTGTTAAACTCGGTGTCACGGAACGAAACCCTGTTTCGCTTGCTCTAAGGGTAGCAGGGATTAGCACGAAACCCTGTTTCGCGACGCTGAGGGGTAGCGAAGCCCTTGGAACGAAACCCTGTTTCGCTTGCCCTAAGGGGTAGCAGGGATTAGCACGAAACCCTATTTTGCAACTTTAATCGACCAGGGAAGGTTGGGAAGTAACCGCTCTCCCTAGGGACACCCGTTAGCGTATTCGTGGTTTCTTCTTAGGCTTTGGTAATTGGCTTAACTACTGCATGGCAAAAGAAACACCCGTATGGTAGTTCTTCTACATAGACGTAGTAACGGCCATGCGAGACTCTGAGTGAAAGAAAGTTATAAACACGGGCAAGAACTCCCGACGCTCGCGGAGACCGATCAGTTGTAGTAATCGCTCGTAATGGTTCCACGAATTCGAGGCGAAATAGCGAGAATTCACAGTTAAAGGTAGAGGCAAAAGCGTTATTTATTGGAACGCGTAGAAGATAGCAATAGACATTTTATAATTATGCGTTAGACATTCAGCATAGGCACATAACATTTATATAAGGTAAATGGTAGATAATTAACATTAAGTAGATAATAACATAAATGATGCGAGGTAATGGAGTTAGACAATAATAAGCAAGAGTAACCGATATAAATACAATTAAACAATATATATGTGTAAAGTTATGAGCGTAAGCCTAAGCAAAGAATTAATATAAAGGAGTAAAGTAAGCAATTAAAGTTATAAACAAAAGATTTAAATATAATAGAAATTGGAACGCTTACGTGATGTAGACGCTGGTTAATGAACACTGAATTTAAATGTTAGAATATAACTAATAAAGTAAACCACTTAAATCTGAGGTGAGACAGAATAATGATCGCGACTGAAGATAGCAAGGAATAATCATGCGTGGGCCACGCGGCACCGGTATTTATACAAACTGATGGAATGTGAGGTATGCGGGGAATTTGAGGTATGCGTGATGACTCATGCCCAAAATATGCGTGAAATTTGCGGTATGCGTGATGAGTCATCCGTAAGGTATGTGTCGTAATAACTCTGGGGTTTTTGTACGGGGCAAAGGTTGATCTATAATTAGTTTAGCAGACAATGGGATTTCGAAAAGGGGCACTCAATCCGTTGGGTGGACTTTTGTGGTTTTCATTGGTAGAGAGGGGGGGGGGGAGAGGTTTCGATTTAGAGAGGTTGGGGCGAGGGACTTGTTGCAATTCGTGATTGAGGAGGGAAATCATGCCTCTAAGGCGAAGAGGGGAAGGGGAATTTCGTATATGATCAGCTGGAGATGGGGACCGCTAAGGT
The DNA here is from genome assembly GCA_963932335.1 of Andrena marginata. Taxonomy (NCBI): domain Eukaryota; kingdom Metazoa; phylum Arthropoda; class Insecta; order Hymenoptera; family Andrenidae; genus Andrena; species Andrena marginata. The sequence continues at coordinate 15,467,268 of OZ010664.1, forward strand.
ACATCGTCCAAGATCTGATGATTGGTAAAGGGTTAAGAGTTGTGGTTTATAGATAGTAGTAGATTCTTGGGTAGGTCATATAAGGAGGAAGCTAGTTAGGGTTGGGCGAAAATTATAGGGACGTCACACTCGGTAATTCTAGTGTTAAGTAAGGTTTTTTGCGAATGTTTCGTAAACCGAAGCCGACCACCAAAAAGGTTAAAGGGAAATGTTGTTCAGAATTATGACTTTGACAACAGATGCGAAGGCCATTGAAATCGGTGAGGAGTTTAGAGAAGTTTACCAAAAAATTTAAAATTAATTGTCAATGTTATAAACAATTTCGCGGACAATTATTTTTACAAATGTCCACCGATCCAGAGGTGTAGATCAATAAATTGTCTACACACTGTACAATAAATGTGGAGAATGAGTAGATAGGTGTCTTCTGTGGGAGCGAGTACTGTTAGAAAGACTGTCGTGTGACGTGATTTCGGTGTGACTGTTTTTTGGGGTGTGTGATTGTGGCAAGAGTGAGTTGTCAGGCACCGCGCAAAGAATGGTTAAGGGCGTCGCGTCGCGGCAACAATAATCTGTATAGACGGTCATCACGTAAATGGTTGGGGAAAACCCAAGTGGTGTAAACTTCGGAAATGCATTAATATGCGCAACCGATTGAAGGAAGTAATCGTGCGAAAAGGTGGCAACACCCATTATTAGACCAGACACAAATACACAAATACACACACACACGCATCGGAGAGTGAGTTTGGAGTCAAACAATACTGCGGGAGTGACGAACCGCAGGGTCTTATCTCTCCATGTTGACGCACACACAATGAAGTGTAAATCCGACCGCGCATGCGCGAACTCGTGGCGCGCTTTGTGTGGTGCTAATGCCAGTTATTGAAGTACAGTTTTTGTAAATGCGAAGAGATTGGATAAAAATGTTTTTCTTAAATTTTTGAAATCTTTTCTTTTTACTAAAATGACGTTGAACTAACAAGAAAAACGTGCAACAATCGTTCAAAAGCCGCAAGAACAAAAGAAAGGGTTTTACAGAGAAACATAACGTGAAACAGGTGATCATTCAATTTTTCAGATCATATCGCATGTTTGATCATCAAGGACATACGGGAAAAAAATCTGATTGGTCCGACCTTTTGCACAGTGTATACGGGTAGCCTTAACTCGGAAACAATGTGGACACTTAAATGATTCCCTGATTTTCCTTGAAGTGGCATCATGATTACCAAAAAATGGTAAATATGTAATTTTGAGGATCATTTTAAAATGGATTTTATACGATGGAAAAAAACCTCACTAAATTGGCAACTGAAGGATTCGAAAGGATAATTTCTTAACTTTCCAAAACACTCACGAAAAATTTTCTACGATCATGCGTTCGCCAGTTATAGGTGTTCAAAGTGAAAAGTTCCTTTTTTCCTTTGATGGCGGATAACTCGGTCAATAAAAATCATAAAACATGACAAAAAAAAAACGAAATTACAGAGAAATGTTTGCTCTATAAGAAGCCTCCATTGGATTTGTCTGGAAAATTTTTTTTTGGCCCGTGCATATGTCCAAACTTGGCAAAAATTTTTTAAACTTTGTTTCCTGCGCTTCATCTTGATAAAACAGTATCATAATGGACAAAGAAAAAAAATTAAGTGATGGTTTCAAAAACTAGAGACTTCAAGTGTTAAAATGCTTTTTTTAAACATTTTTTGCGACCATTTTTCGCGGAGATACAGGCATTTGAAAATGATCAAAATTTTCGGGAAATTATAGTGTTCCTTTAATTTTTTCCAGGAGTGTATATACGAGCATCCCTACCTCAACTCTCCCCCCTTGCATTCCAATGGAATAATACCTAGAATTGTACCTTAAGTCATATGGCGCTTTTACGCATATGCGTCTTCTTCTCGAAAGTTTACCTGCACTCATTAGCGCGATTAGACGCGCACCGATGCTGCGTATTATTCTCGGAAATCAACCTTCCATCGTTACGGTGATATGTTTTTGACGCGCTTATCGCGCCATTCACCTTACATCTTCTACGCGTCGTGCCGCCATATGTTTTTTCTGATCTCCGAGAGAGAGAGAGAGAGAGAGAGAGAGAGAGAGAGAGAGAGAGAGAGAGAGAGAGAGAGAGAGATACGAAAATATCGTAGGTACTACTCTCGCAGTCCTTGTTCGAACGCCGCCGCTGTCCGCTTTGAATTTCGCTGTTCCGAGTAAGCGCGCGCACCGATGCTGCTGCGTGTTATTCTCGGATTACGCGATACGAAAAAGCAGGTTTCGACATGCATCTTCTACGCGTCATACCTCGTTATTCTCGGAACTTGACCTTCGCTATCCGTATATTTTGACTATGGTCCTAAAGAGGAATAGCGACAGAGAGATACACGAAAATATCGTACCTCTCTCTGGCGCTCCTGGTTCGAACGTCACACCATAAGAACATGCAGGTTCCGACTTGCATCTTCTACGCGTCGGACCTCCTTATTCTCGGAACTGGACCTTCGATCGGTCTGTGTTTTTGGCGCGGTTATTACATAGTAGGACCATGCAGGTTTCACCTTACATCTTCTACGTGTCGTACCGCCGTATGTTTTTTTCCAACGGGGGGAGGAACAGAGACAGAGACATATACGAAAATATCGTACCTCTCTCTCGCGCTCCTTCTTCAAACGTCGCCGCTAACGGGGTGCGATATGACCTTGGGGCGATAAGAGGGTTGCGGATCGCTTCCTACGACGCGTGACGAGAGTAGTACGTCTAGGACAGGTCTAACCCAAATTTGAGTTTCATGGTCGGGGTAGGGGAGGGGGAAACTATGAGGTTAACTATGATTCTGACAGGGACTTTAGCCCGATCTTACTGAATATAACCAACTCTGTACGAGCGTGACACGACGTGACTCTACGCGTGACTCTACGCGTGACTGTATAGCTTTTAACCAAAGAGGTTTGAAACCAAAGGGTTTATATAGTCCAAAAATGAGTGGGGATTCGTTAGGAATTTCCATATAAGGAAATCCTTCGGGGTCGTCGTCGTGTCACTCCCGTTCCCATGGTCGGGATCCAGATGGTCGAGATCATGACCCCCATTACTGGTGTTTGATAAACGAAAGGATTTTAGAGCGTTTTCCCTTCGCAGACGCGAGCTCGGAAAATGGTTGAGAGCCGCGTATGGGAAAATTCCACATACGTAACAGGGGCGATTGTAGTATTTCTACCATTAGCCGTCGCGGTCGTCGCAAGGCCCCCGGCGGCGGATATGGCCGCAGCCGCGCAGCTCCATACGCTGCCTCCCGCTACGGCGCCCGTAGCGGGGGTACATCATGTGACACGCTCTGGAACACACACACAAACATTGATATAACACTGATACATCAACTGCATAAATCAGTGTAAAGTAGTACCTACCTGTGGAGGAGGCGGCGAAGGTGGCGAAGGCACTGACGACGGCGACGGCGGCGGCGAACCCCAGTCATTGGACCAGACGGGTGACGGTGGTGGCGAGTTCTACAACATAATTAGCCATATAATATTCGCACGAACGCCTGATTTAATCTCACTCAATTTCAAAGATTGAACGCGATAAATGTCAAAATATTGATAAGTACATACCTCTGGATCGTCTCGGCTTAACTTCTCATCGCTGTCGGGGACAATTCGATAGTATCCCATATTCCACTTTTTTTTACACAGAAAAAGTTGCAATGTCAAAACGACTGATGTCTTCAACGGTCTGAAGACAAATGATCTAGCTGCATCTCCAAGCTCTCGCATCTAAATTCGTATCTTGAAATTGAGAAGTGCGGAGCTTTGCACAGTAAGATGTCTTCGCCTTCATTTTTCGCTGACCATCCTTATTCATACGCATCTTCTTTCCCTTCTTCTTTGGACACATCATTCAACTAGACCACATCACTTTGAATACATATCGAACGGGTATTGAACGGTTTTGAACGTGTATCGAACGGGTATTGAACGGCTTTGATCATGTATCGAACGGGTATTGAACCACTTTGAACGTGTATCGAACGTGTATTGAATCACTCTGAACCTGAATCGAACGTGAATCGTACCACTCTGAACGTGTATCAAACGTATATCGAACATGAATCGTACCACTTCTTCATAATAATTATAAGTATCGTTTTAATCTAGCGTACATCGTATGCAGGAAGTTGGATTTTGGAGGGTGAATGAAAAACATTTATGCATTAAAAATTGATTACATTTTATTTTTGGCATTCTCTCTGGTGTTTAGACCACCAGTTAAATATTTTAAATACATTTTGCAAAGCACAGTGCTTTGCGTGTCTGTCACATCGCAGAGTATTAACTACATTTAGCTTATTTAGAGATTTAGTATCCTCGTAGTCAATGTCCAGCGTCGCAATGATCACGTCCGCTTTCGTATTTTCATCGAGGAAATCTGCAAGCCAGTCGCGTTTCTGCAACCCTTTAACGTATATGACATGGGATCTTCTTCGTCGATCGCATCAGCAACAGCTTTCGTAATTAGCTATTTAGCCATAGTGTATGGAACGTCTCCATCTTCTCAACGTAGTCCATGATGTTTTGTCACTAACCACCGAATGCTTGATTTGTCGGATTTCGTAAGAAGATATTGTGGCATCGAACTCCCAAAGATATAGTGCGAGAGAATTGTTCCCTTTCGTAGGACAGCCACTTCCTTCGCGACAAATCTTCCATCGACGATGAACCCTTGCAGGTCAACAAATGTTGGTATAGCCATTATCGGTACAATTTACAGGTTCACTCGTTTCCAAGACAGACGAGAAAATGCAGTCTTTCTCGCAGAGCATCTCGATTTTCACGATGAAATTTTTGTATGAATTTGACACAGGAGAGGGTGTGGTAATTTCATTGATTTTGCGCACCACGCTTGTCAGCGGATTGTTTTCAACCACTCGATCGTGCAGAATCAGACAGTAGGCCGTAGTATTTGCCGACACATTTTCTTTATACTCGAATTCTATGCGCATGTCCACGGTGCCATTCTTGATCGACTCATTTTGTCGCGAGCAATCAATCACCACGTTGGGACCAAATTTTAAAAATTCGGCCACTGTGAGTAATGCCTCGTGGCAACTATACCCATAATATTGTTACGTTTTCGCGTAGACATAATAACAATTTAATGTACAACCCTAACAGAACATGAACATTAACAAAGATAACAGGAATGTAATACAGTAATGAATCAGAGAGAGGTGTTCGGGACTACGTCTGCTCGCAATGGCGTCTGTATCTCAAGTGACAGCTTGACAGGCGATCGATCAGATCGCCTTCTTCTCGCTGTCCCTTGTCTTCGTCGCGAGCACCAGCGGGCCATGGATTCCATCCATAGGGTGCTCGCAACACTGCTCCCCCCTCTCGAGAAGCGGTCGTCCCGACCGCTGCAGCTTCTCCGCTGTCTGCAGCCGTACCCTGGTCCGAAAGAGTGGACTAAGTGCTGTGTGGCCTCTTCCGACCGTCGCCTCGGCATTCGCCTTCACGCCCAAGGGAAAACCACCCAAAAACCTTGGGCAAGGCGTGGGTACGTGGTTCCCCGTGTCTCTACCCTCCACTTGCGTCTTCAAACTTGCGTACTTCTTTCTTGGACTTCATCTTCTGTGATGGCGCATCCTCTTCCTGGGTAGAGACGGGTACGGGGTCTTGTCATCTCAGGGTCGGGGTTCGCGTGTCTGTCCTGGATTTTGGGGTTTCTGGATGCAGCTTCAAAAGTTCTTCTTGTTCGACGACGACATCCCCTGCGTGGGTCCCCGGGCTGTCCGGTCTTGGGATCTGGCCGTCTCCACGTCCTGCGTCTGGATCGCTGTCCCGCTCGCTAAGTTCGCCTGCTGTTGCTGTCGCTCCGGTTTCCCTTGCAGAAATACAAAGCGCTTTAGGGTTCGGTCGTGTCTGTAAAGAGACCGTTGGGGCCGCCCGAGCCGGAAAGCCAACGAGGAAGGCCGAGCACGCGAGCAGGGAATTGCAGCTAGTCACAAGTATGCAAGCGGCCCAGCCCCCACGGCAGCCGCCGGACTCGTCCACCCTGGTGATGATTTTCTTCTAATCTCCTCCAGCCCTTGGCTTCGTGATGGCCCCATTCTTCTTCTTGGCCTCTGGTGTTGTCTCAGGGGACCGTCCTGTGCGTCCGGTTAGCGCTCCCGTTTCCGCGACATCCCCTCCAGTCGATCCAAGCAGCGCTTGTCCGTCTGGTGATTGGGGATGCCATTTCCCTCCTGCTGTCCACCCTCTCTCCTTCTTTTTCCTGGGTACCCCGCGAGATCCTCCATCCCGGCCGTGCCAGGGGCTCGCAGGGTCTCCTCCAGGGGGCTAGCGGGGCGCTTTCACGTATGTCCGCACCCCGCTGCGGACTGCCACGCTATTGTGGCACATTCGGGGAATTCGGGAGCGCGTATCCCGACCGCGGTGGTAGTCCCCCGACACCTTGTCCCTCGTCGTGGGGTATCGTGTGCCTGTAACAAACTCAAGAGCGGGGGCCGGGCTACGAAGGCAACCTCCGTAGCCCAGTCCACCTGATTAGCTTAGACTAATCTTCTTTCTTGAGTCTTCCGAGTCCTCGCGTCCTTCCATCTTGGGATTCTGAGTGTTGGTGCTTGACTCTTCACTCTTCTAGGAACCGTCCTTCGTATTTCGCTAGGCGTCGAACATGGACCACCTTGCACTTCTTCCGGGGTGTACGCTGGATCCTGTAGACGACGTCGTAGATCTTGTTCACCACTGTGTAGGGTCCTTCCCAGTCGTTCTGCAGTTTTGGGCACTTCCCTTTCACTCTTCGTGGTTGGAATAACCACACTCGTTCCCCGGGCTGGAACTCCACCGTGTGGACGCGCTTGTCGTACCACGACTTCATTTTCGAACTGTAGATGTCCAGACGGCGTCGAACGAATTCGTGGATCTTCTTCATTTTTCCTCGGATCCATTCGGAGTATCCTCGTTCAACGTCCTCGTCGTCTTCCACCTCTGGGGGTAGTCCTCTCCATAATTGTAAAGGTAAACGCAGTTCCTGGCCATATAGGATCATCGCTGGCGTTAGTTGTGTAGCTTCATGTCGTGCTGACCTGTATGCGAGGAGGAACATGGGAATCCATTCGTCCCAATCTCGTTGGTGCTCTGAAACAAACATTGCAAGATATTGGAGCAATGTTCTGTTCAAACGTTCTACTAGACCGTCGGATTGAGGATGCAGAGGAGTTGTTCGTGTTTTCCTGATTCCCAGCAGTTTCAGCAATTCCTTGAACACGGAGGATTCGAAGTTCCTTCCTTGGTCCGTGTGTATCTCTAACGGTATACCATGACGACACACTACGTTGTGCAAAAGAGCTCTTGCCACTGTGACAGCTCGCTGGTCTGGCATCGCGATTACTTCCGGCCACCGGGTAAAGTAGTCCGCCACGACCAACATGAACCTGTTGCCGGCCTGAGACCTCGGGAGCGGACCCACAACGTCCGGGGCAAGTCTCTCGAACGGAGCTCCCACGTTGTATACTCTCAGGTTCCCTGCTCCCCTTTGACGTGGTCCCTTCTTTGCCGCACAGGTGCCACACCGCCGGCACCACTCTTGAACGTCCTGTCGACACGTAGACCAGAAGAACTGTTGGCGGATCTTTGTCAAGGTCTTGTTCACTCCGAAGTGTCCAGCTGCTGGCGCATCATGGAACTCCTTCAGGACTCCTGCAACCCTTTCGCGCGGTACCACCAAAAGCCACGAGGTCGTTGTACCATCGTGGGACTCCCATTTCCTGAAAAGCAAACCTTCGTGAACTTCCAGCGAGTCCCAGATTGACCAGTAATATTTCATCTGCGGGGAGAAACGAGCAACATCTTGCCAATCGGGCTTCTCCCCTTCCCCCTTCTTTTTAAGGATGAAGCCGATCGCTTCATCCTTCCCTTGACTTCGTTTCCACTCGTTCTTGTCTTCTTCACAAAATATCCTGTAAATCTTCTTCGTGGTCTGTACTTATCCTTCTTTCTTCTCCAGTCGATTGCAGTTCTTACAATTTTCTTCGATACACGGTCTTCTGGAGAGTCCATCGGCGTTTCCGTGGGCTTTTCCTTCCCTGTGACGAATTTCGAAGTCGTATTCTTGTAGTCGTTCGATCCAACGGGCTACCTGTCCTTCAGGGCGCTTGAAGGTCAGCAGCCAACGAAGCGCTGCATGATCCGTCCTTATTAGAAATCTTCGTCCGTAGAGGTAGTGATGGAAGTGCTCGATGGATTTCACTACTGCCAGTAGCTCCCTCCGGGTGACGCAGTAGTTCCTTTCCGCTTTTCCCAGGGTCTTGGAGAAGTAGGCTACGACCTTTTCCTGTCCTTCGTGTTCCTGTGAGAGGACGCCGCCTATGGCGAAATTAGAGGCGTCCGTGTCCAGGATGAAGTCCTTGTTGATCACTGGGTATGCTAGTATCGGGGTTCCGGTTAATTTCCTCTTCAGCTCTTCGAAAACTCTTTGGCATTCGTCGGTCCATTGGTAGTCTTGTTTGGTCTCGGTGAGGCGATGCAGGGGTTTGGCGATCCTGGAGAAATCCTTTACAAATTTTCGGTAGTACGTGCACAATCCTAGGAAACTTCTTAATTCCGTGATGTTCTTCGGCTGTGGCCATTCCGAAATGGCTTTAACTTTCTCCGGATCTGTCTTAACTCCAGTCTCTGTTACGATATGGCCCAGATATTTTACTTCTCGGCAGAAGAAAGAGCATTTCTTGGGGCTCATCATTCAAACTATCATAACTTCTATCCGCACCTCGGGTACTCCATCCCATATCATAAGATACTGCAATGCGGATAACATCATTGAACGTCACGGGAGGTTCTTCATTGGATTCAGTATAGGCAGGAATAGGTCCAGGAGGAATGATAGGATTAGACTGGAATTCTTCAGGTCTAAAAACATGAGTTTTTTTTATATTTCTGTTCTCATTTTTTATAAATAACAATATATTACAATTACAGAAGAAATGGTATATAGGACAGCCATTTTTTCAACACCTGCATAAAAATGGGTGTTTTTTTATGCCTGTTGAGCGGGAGAAAAATTGCCTATTTCCCCCAAGGAAACTGGAGTTTGGCGTTACCCTGTGGTATGAAGATGCAATTGTTCGACTAATCGTTATCGATCATGTGTGTTCATGCATATTTTTTTGCGAATCGCTCAGCAGGCTTTCAAAAACGCACCTTTCATGCAGGTGTATAAAAGTATTATGCGTGACAAGGGAGAGACGCGATTTCAACGAGCGCGAAGTTTGCTGCCCGAGCGCAGCGAGCTGACATCAGCTCGCTGCGCTCGGGCAGGGAACTTCGCGCTCGTCTAAATCGCGTCTCTCCCATGTCACGCAATGTCCTATTACAATTGATTTTCGATGTTCTGAGCTTCCACAGTCAGTTTTCTTTCCATCGCAGTGGCTCCTATGCAGCTTTCCTTTGCTACTGCCTCTGCAGCGAGCCCTACTTCTTGTTCGTATTTCTTGAACGTTTTGAAATCTGGACATGGTACGTTCATGCATGCCAACAATTTTTTCATGTGAGTCCATCCTAACCCAGAGTGCATGACACCTGTAGAGCGAACAATTCAATATATACAAACAATAAATAGTAATTATACGATTAATAACAATACAAGCATAATAATCTATCATAAAATATTACCTAATGCTACTTTCGAATTAATATCGAAGTGGGCTCTGCGGTTGTCGGTGGTAGACTCTAGGGTGTCAGTGCAAACTGTATTCACGATGAGGCACTTGTGACATCGTACTAAAAGTTGAGATGCCAAGCCTCTTCTTACCTCACTTTCTATATATTGCAATCAAAGAGATTCAGCACAATGTGTGCACCACAACTGCTGTCCCAAAATATTCAATTCCACGATGCGTCGGCCAGTGACATTTATTTCTTCCACATTTTCCGAATTTATTTGATCACTTTCCCCCGGTTTAGTGAAAACGGATTTTCGAGCCCTTCCAACATTTTGTTGAGCGAGCCTTTTATTATAAACAGCCTTTGTAACTATCTTTCCTTTCCACCGATAAGTGGTTTTAGTCTTTGGCATTGTGGACAATGGATCTTGACTAATGCTCAACTCGACTCATGTGAACTTAGCTCACATCTCGGCTCGCGCCTCGCAAGCTGAGTACTGTGCAATGCTGTCAACCGAACAAGACGTCAATCAAAGCATACAGTGTTGTCACGTTTAACTCTTTTTTCAAAGACTCGCATAATAATGTTTATAATGAATAATATTCAAAATTATTGTTCACATGATACATACTTATCTTTTTTGACGTTATTGAAGTCACATTTGTTTATCAGCATTGCTAAATAATGTTTTTACTTTGGAAAAAATTTAGCGTTACATAGTTGAATTCACGGCATCTTCACTGTCAAAAGTTTAGGTTCGTAAATGAAGAAAGTCGCAAATAATACTTGAAAAAGCATTTGTAAAGTGAAAAATACCTCTCTAGGAGTAAAAATAAGACTCCAACTGTCGTTCGAGTTCCTTATATCTAGATTTACTATGCGTAAAACGCAGATATTCATGTATTTTAAATTTCATATACTTTTGTCTGATATTGTACGTCCCATACATCCTTAAATCATAAGTTTTTAAAACATCCAATATAATTGATGATATGTAATACGATGTATGTTTTTCTTTCATTTATTTCATAGCTAAGGTACGAATAATAATTTTGTCAGCCTTTATATATTGCACATTAATACCTAGTATGCTTCTATCAAGACAAGTTGCTCCATCGATTTTTAATAACAATAATTTTCCACTTAGTTCCCTTTTCAGACTTCCACGCTCTTCTTCAGCAATTTGACTTATATTTTTTTTAATATTTTCTATAGTAATTGTTATTTTAGGGTGTAGCCCTTCTAATAATGGGTTTAATATTTTACGAAACCCAGAATCTTCTAGAATTGAAAATGACCTGCCATTTGTCGTAACAAGTTCTGTACAAGCATTCATTATACTCTCCGCTGTAGTACAAACAGATATTTTTGTTTTATTAACAAATTCATCCAACGACAACTGCCCTTTTCTTTTTTTAGCAGCATTAGCACAGTGTGATTCGTTCTCTTTATCTAAACAGGACGACTTCCTTTTTAATTCCAGAAATGTTTTGTATGTGTCGTAATGGTTTCTTTCCACATGTCGAATCATATTTGCAGCATGATTGCCAACAAGTTTTGCTACACATTTATCGATATTGCATGAGGATTCATTTAGTGTAGTATTGAATGAAAAATACTGGCGAACTGGATTTTCCTTATGGCGACCCATTCCTTTTTAGGTTAAAAAAAATATAAGAAAACATTATATTGGTGTGAAATAAACAATAAATAGTATAGTAATAATTAATAGATATAAGACACAATATAATAATAATGTATAACTCACTTTTGCTTGTTGTAATATGATTGATTACTATAATGCGCACGTGATTCAATCATATAGAGATATTATAGATTTATATTGGATTCAACCAATAATCAGGTAAGGTTATGATTATTGCATGATCCAATCGGTGCAGGCAGGCAACTTTTTTACCGACACGAAACATGAGAAATACAAGGGGCGCGCTCAATTTAAATTTTTTAACCTGAAGTGTGCAGAACGTTATTAACCGAAATTTTTATTTCGGTTATATCGTTTTCACTCCTGCAACAGGGTTAAGAATTTCGTTTCTGTTTCTGTTTCTGTTCCGGAAAAATATTTCGTTTTTTTTCGTTTATCGTTTTCGTTTCTGTTTCGTTCCGGGTCCCTGGCTCTAGTCGACCAAGGAAGGTTGGGAAGTAATCGCGCACCCGAGGGACACTCGTTAGGGTATTCGCGGTTTGTTCTTAGGCCTTGATAATTGGCTTAACTACTGCATGGAGAAAGAAACACACGCATGGTAGTTCTTCCAAATAGACATAGTAACGGGTATACGGAACTCTGCGTGAAAGAAAAGTTGTAAACACTGATAAGAACTCCCGAGGTTCGCGAAGGAAGAACAGCCGTTGCAAGGCCGGTTAGGATTCCTGGTATTCGGAGGACAATTGCGAGAATTCAAACGTTTAAGCAAACCGAACCGCTATTTATTGGGAAGCGAATGAATAAGCAATGCACTATTAGTGCGATAGCAAGTTACAATAATGCGTGGACACCAAGCATTGGCACAAAACATTTATGTAACGGTGGTTGCAAATATAAACATAGATAAATTAGTATTAATGACAACAAGTTAATATTAAGCAATAGAGTTAAGCAATAATGTAATTAGGCGGTAATATAAGCAATAGACACAATATAAAGCAAAGAGCGTAAGCAAAATTAAACGATATGAGTGCAATTAAACGACGTACATATAGTTTAATAAGCGTGATTAAAGAAAATAATATAAAGCAATAAGTATAACAAAAGAAAGTAATATAAAGCGAAACGTAAGCAAATGAATGATATAAATGCAAATAAAAAAAGAAAATAAATGTACAGCAATAAACGCAAACAAAAGAAAACAATATAAAGCGAAGAGATAGTATAATGGGCGCTTACAGTGATGTTGTAGGGTTGTGATCCTTCAGGGAACGTTGCACTGAAGCGAACTCTTTAATGATATAATTAGTGGTTGTTGTCGAACTAGAAGAACTAACTGGACTGAGCGTCCGCGGTCCATGCGGCGCTGGTATTTATACAAAGCGATGGAATGTCGGTATGTGCGGGAGAAATTGCGGTATGTGTGATAACTCATGCTTAAAATATGTGTTATGTAATCGGAATGTCGCGATGAGTCCTGCGGGAAATATACGTCGCAATAGCTTAGTTGGCGGTCCCTTGAGATTTTGAAAAGGGGGTACTCAACCCTTTGTCTGGATTTTGTAGGTGTTGGTTCAGGAATTCGAGAGTGGCTTGCATTTGATGTCGATTGGTAATGAGGGGAGGAAAGGAGGTCCCGATTTAAGAGGGTTTTGGGGCGAGAGACTTCTTGAAATATATGTGTGAGGGAAGACATCATGCCTTCTAGGGCGAAGAGGGGAAGGGGATTTGTATTTGATCATCTGGAGATGGGGACCGCTAAGATACATCGTCCAGGCGATTTGATAATTTGGAAAGGGTTAAGAGTTGTTGTTTTATCGGTAGTTATGTGGTTTGTAGGGAAGATGTTAATTAGGACCGCGCGAAAAATAGTGGGACGTCACATCGGCAAACTCAAATTTAAACCAATTTCACCAATCGTGGGTAGTTTTGATAATAATATACTATATTTTTAATTAAACAAAATAACCCCGAAGGGGTGAAAAATTATCCAATCATAATAAACACTACAAAATGTGTGAAATCCCCACAAAATTATCTTTTTTAAAAATATGTATAAAAAAGAGCGCCAAGTATATAATCTCATCAAAAAGAATCCCATTGAAAAACATTGTCGTAAATTAATATGAATTTATTAATGTACTATATTTAACTTTACAAAAGTAATGATATACAAGAGTTGTGCCAATTATAACGATGGCTATTTATACAAAGAAAAAATTACAGTGGTGCAAAGAAAAATATGTATTAAATAATATTAAACGGATATATTTTTTTACAAATAAATATTTTAATACGAATAAATATTTGATTCAATTCAAAATACATGGCGCTGCGAAGCCAAAAAATATTAATTATCTTGGTTAATAAATAAAACAAGACAAGACACCACTGTGACAAGAAAGAAAGAAAATGATTTTAAAGCGATTTATACATATTTATTCAGTTTAGCAACACCAATTCGGAGAGCCGCGCCAAGTACTTTGAATTTAATTAAATATTTAATCCTATTAAAATATTTATTTGTATAAATATATATCTGTTTAAATATTATTTAATACATATTTTTCTTTGTACCATTTTGATTTTTTCTTTGTATAAATAACCATCGTTATAATTGGCACAACTCTTGTATATCATTACTTTTTTAAAGTTAAATATAGCACATTAATAAATTTATATTAATTTACAACAATGTTTTTTAATGGGATTCTTTTTGATGAGATTATATACTTGGCGCTCTTTGTTGTACCTTTTTTAAAAAAAGGTAGTTTAGTGAGGATTAAAGAATTTAACGTGACTACGCCCAGAAACGTGATAGTTTCTGCCGGAAATTTCCAAATATGTTATTATTCCTAGCGAAGCAGTCTAATATGTTAGTTTTCGCAGCGGAAGACCTAACGTGCTAGTATTCGTCTAAAACGTGCTTCTTAACCTGGCGAACTGAATCGTACTGTTTTTCGCAAAAAAAAAATGAAACGTGGTACTTTTCGTGACACACGTCGTGTTGATCTACGCAACACAAGCCACTGATTGCTAAATTTCCGTTCCTCAGGCGTTTCTAACCCGAATAAAAATTAATAAATAAGGAGTGAGGTCTTAATTGTAATCTCATTATTCTTGAATTTCGTTTTATTTTAATACATAGAATCACTTATTTCATTTTCTACTATCTGTTGTCGAACACACTATATCCCTGATAACCAGATCGAACGGCAGGATCTGCCGGCAGCTGCGGCGCAACCTACGACCGCATTCGACTACGGATCTGCCGGCAGGCCCTGCCGGGCAGAGCCTGCCGGCAGATGAACGGCAGATCGGCGGCAGATCCTGCTGCCCGACTGACACATCAAACAGCGCCATCTGAAGGCCATAATGACCAAACAATTCCCTCTGCGTGACGTCACATGGACCTACGCACCAACACAAATGTACATTACTGCTGTAGGTGTATCCCTACCCCTAAATAACAAAGCAAGCAAATTTTACATTTATTAAATAATTCATTCTACTTATTGCAAAAAGTATTTATTCTTTGTTTAATAATACAGTATTGGCGATTACAATTGTTACAAAATAATATAGGTAGCGCATATAAATTCGAAGAACATTCAATATTTACATTTATAAATCTATATACAATACGTTCCGTACCCAGTGGTACCTATTAGGTACGTTATCAGAAAATGTCCTGTATTTAGACTTCTTTTTTCTGTAGAATCACCATATTCCGTATTATGTTAGCGCTGAAAACAAATAGAACATTAGTATAAAATTAAACGTAACGTATGAATAACCAGGATACCTGCGATACTTACTTCAGCTCCATCTCTGCACAGCACACACCCTAAGCGATCATGCATGCTCCTGTGAACATTAACATTTATAAGAAAACGTGTTAAATTATTATTTACGAAACAAGACGCTAAATATTCGCACTTCGCGCATTACCCTATTTTTCTGTCTTGCAGCTAATGTGATTCTCGATTTCCGCGACGTAGATAATTAGTAATTATTCAATTCCATAATTACGTTTGCCTTCTGGATACGTCGGGATGATTTGTCTGGATATTGATGATTAGGATCGCGTGGAATATTCTTCAATTTTGTCGGCACTAACTGCCACTGACAGTGACTGCCATCTCAGACCTCGAAAACGAACGCAAACTGCACGTAGAGCCTTGACCAATCACGAGTTTCGGCACTATGGTGCAGCCAATCCGAGCGTAGCCCATTATACCACATTTAGTTATCCTCTACCGTGGTACATCTACCTACCTACATACTCTTCGTTTAAACCATCCGTTCTGCTTGAAGACGTACGCTCGAAGAATATTCCAAGTAATTTCAAACATCAATATCCGGACAAATCATTTTGACGTATCCAGAAGACAAAGGTAATTATGAAATTGAATAATTTCCAATTATCTACGTCGCGGAAATCAAGATTTACATTATCTGCAAGACAGAAAAGTATGGTTATGCTGGAATTGCGAATGTTTAGCGTCTTGTTTAGTAGATAATAATTTACCACATGCTTTCTTATAAATGTTAATGTTCGTAGGAGCATGCATGATCGCTTAGGGTGTGTGCTGTGCAGAGATGGAGCTGAAGTAAGTATCGCATGTATCCTGTTTATTCATACGTTACGTTTAATTTTATACTAATGTTCTATTTGTTTTCAGCGCTAACATAATACGGAATATGGTGATTCTACAGAAAAAAGAAGTCTAAATACAGGAAATTTTCTGATAACGTACCTAATAGGTACCACTGGGTACGGAACGTATTGTATATAGATTTATAAATGTAAATATTGAATGTTCTTCGAATTTATATGCGCTACCTATATTATTTTGTAACAATTGTAATCGCCAATACTGTATTATTAAACAAAGAATAAATACTTTTTGCAATAAGTAGAATGAATTGTTTAATAAATGTAGAATTTGCTTGCTTTGTTATTTAGGGGTAGGGATACACCTACAGTCCATGTGACGTCACGCAGAGGGAATTGTTTGGTCATTGTGGCCTTCAGATGGCGCTGTTGGATGTGTCAGGCGGGCAGCAGGATCTGCCGTCGAACTGCCGTTCATCTGCCGACAGGCTCTGCCCGGCAGGGCCTGCCGGCAGATCCGTAGTCGAATGCGGTCGTAGGTTGCGCCGCAGCTGCCGGCAGATCCTGCGCTCTCCTGGCAGACCCAGCCGTCAATCTGCTGGCAGACTGCCGGCAGATGGCTATCAGGGTATATTCACAGCCGACTCTAGTACTAGCCGTGCTGAAGGCAAAATGGCAACACCGCGAGAGTCCGGCTTTGATATATATATATATATATATATATATATATATATATACACTACGTATCAGCCTCTCACTAGCCACCGGCCTCCCGGCTACGCAGTCTCCCTCTACCGGCCTTTCGGTTTCCCGTTTATCTTTTAAATATAGAGATGTTTATATTAATGTAACACTGAAATCCCCTAAATATCAGAAGCGGAGCAATAATCCAGGTGATTTATTTATTTATATTAACCCTACAGATCTTTATTTTTGTGTGTAGCACATTTATTTTATACAATCTGTAGCATTTTTGGACATTTTGTTTTACATAAATTTTTTTACAAATTTCACGTATTCGTTAAGGGAAATTAATAATAATAATAATGTTTATTTGTTCTACAGGCTCATAGCCTATTACAAAGGAAGTTGTTTGGTTCTCTACATTTATCTACATCGTTACTTTTATCTATGTTACATTATACTTAAGCCTAATATCTATACTTTATATATTATTTATACTCTTATTACATTTCAATTAGTGCTAGTTTACTTTTTTTTTTACTGTCTATACAAAATAAAACATATTCTTTGCTTCCTCGATGTTCCTAATATTTAATACTTCAGGGAACTCTTTTTCCCTAACTTTTTGTGCATGCCTTTGTTGATATTGGGGACATACAAACAGAACATGCTTTAGAGTCTCCCTTCTTCTCATGTTGCATAGTTGACATTCCTCTGCGTCGCTTATTTTTAGGCTTTCTTCCTTTTCTTCTACCATACTGAATTCATGTCTTCCTGCCAAGAATTGCAAGGGAAATTATAAGGGTACTTTAAAAGATAATTATAATTCTATATTTTTATTCCTCAAAGATGAGGAATTACCGAAAAAATAAATGGTTGCTATACCTTGTACAAATTGGACAGCAAGAAAATATTCTTCCGGTTGTAGATGGTTCCATTTAAATTTACATATCCAGTTATGGGTCCCATTCTGTTGCTAAAAAATTAAATTGCAATATATGTCGATTATTAATTGTGGATGATAACGGTAAAACTATAGGCGATGTATATTTTAATCACTTACAAAAAGGGGTCCTTTCTGTTCCCACTGAAGAAGTCAGAACCTCATTTATTCAAGTATATCCAATAATGTAAGCTATAATAGATCATGGTAACTTGGAATCTCAACATTTGCAATCTGAAAATCATAAACATATTTTATATAAGTTAACCCATTATAATAAAAAAAAAGGTAACGTGCCATGGTAAATACCCATAGGGTGGTGAGAAAATTTTCCACAACTATAATACTGCCCTCTAACACGATTTTATATTTAACTGCATAATTGTTCCTTTCAATAGCTAATTATGTTAACCTCTCTTCTACGGGCACTTAACCTGTTTGGCTTCGTACCAATAATTTTGTCTACACATATTTCACGTCTCTATTAACTTATACATACCTTTATCAATTTGTAAATCCTTCAATGTGGTTCAAAGATGGTTTTAACTTGTTTCACACTCCTATTTTCTTCAAATCTCTGTAAATATTTCAAATATAATGCATCACAACACGAAACTATTCCGAGAGTCCACATAACATATACCACATTTATGAATATTAATACACTCCTGTATTATATCTACTTACTATAGTTATGATATTTATGTATTCCTTATACATAATTAATCAAAAATACTGTATATTAGTATAATTTTATATCGCAAAATAACGATAATTGTAATGCTGATTACGAAACTCCACTATTGAAAATAGGACTCCCGATCCGCACATGAGCGGTGTTGCCACGTTGTATAGCACGGCTAGTAGTAGAGTCGGCTGTGGTATATTAATGGAACGTTAAGCCGCGTCCTCATTGCATCGGCATTTGCCGATCGATAAGGTGGCTCTGTAAATTGATCGGCATGCGTTCGGATTTTCAAAGCATGCGATCGAAGAGGCCTCGTTGATTGGCAAATTCTGACGCAGTGAATACACGGCTTTATGTTAATCGACGAGGTTCAATAATTAACCTTTATATATATTGTATATATTTCTATGGTTATAACAGATTTTCTACTCATTGAGACATGTATCATTTGCAGGGTATGATGTATGTGAATTGATTATAACAAGTCAAGCATTTTTATGGCATCAAATTCGTTGTTTAATGGGAATTTTGCTACTCATTGGTCAAGGAAAGGAAGAGCCGGAAGTTATTTTGCAACTGTTAAATATTACAAAGTGTCCTCGAAAACCACAATACAATTTAGCTCACGAAATACCACTAAATCTGTGGTATTGTGAATATGAAATTAATGAGTGGTACATCGATAAGGAGGAATTATTAAACACGTTAAGGATTCTGCAGAAGGAGTGGACCTTAAATACAATAAAGTATGTACATATATGTTTACTGATAAAGTACACCAGTCATTTTTCTAAATGTAATAAGGAAATGTAATTTTTCTATGAATTCGTAAGCCGGGTACGCACTGTCGACATGTCGCCGGTGACTTGATCGACGAGAGACCAGAAACATTTGTTGTTCTCCGCAACTTCATGTGTAAGATCAGTTCTTATATCAGTTCTCTGCTTGACAGTGATAAGTGTAGACGTGTTTCTCGCCTTTGCGCTATACCAATGTAAACAACGGTCACCAGTTATTTTGTAATCAGGGGCCTGGTTAGTGTATGTGAATAATTAATATTACTTAACTAGTCCTGAACAAATCTAGGTTGAATAAGCTATACACATAGCTTATAACCCCAATATGGGAATTGCTGACTATAGCAATTCCGAAGAAATTCCACAGCAAATGAACAACAAGGAAAGCAAAGCTATCAAGAGTAACAACACCCAAAAGACATATACAAATACTACAGCAAACGATGTATTCCCTAAAAAGTACCAACCGATTACTGTGGAATCAAAGGAAGGTATTTCCATCAAAGAATATGTAAGCGCATTGGCAAAACTAGTAGACTCTAATTCAATTCGATTCATATCTAGAATTTTTAACGGTAGTGTGTATAGTTCTCACTAATAAATCTCTAGTCAAAAATATTTGTGTTAAAATATAAAATAAACGAACATGACCTCGAAATACGTCTGAAGCCATAAAACGGTCATAATATCTAATGTATGCTTAATTATCCCGCACGGAGTGATGAACGAAACCTTAAGTAAAAAAGGAGGAGATATAACTTCGAATGTAACCTTTACACGAGCAGGAATGACAGAACCCGGTTATGGAAATATACTCAGTTTTCGGAGGCAATTACCATTAAACCGGAAGATGAAGTTAAATTGTCAGACGCGCTACAAATCACGTACGAAGACACAGCGTACTGGATCTATCTCACTAGAGATACAGCAACGTGCTTTGACTGTAAACAAGAGGACCCATTGTAACGTCCCACCACACACCAGGTATAGGATAGACCTATCCAGGGTTACTAACCGTAACCCTACCGGGTTTGGCTCTCTAATGTAGTGGAGTAACCCGCAACACCGGGTTACCCAGAAGATTGTGGGGCTGGTAACCCGGTTAACCCGCTCTTGTAATGGGTTATAATTCAGGGATCCTAACCCGAACTGTAACCGGGTTACTATGGAAGGGTTTTGAATACACTTACCAGGAACAAGTTAACTCATTTTGAGCTGGGTACAGGCGTTGTCCGTTTAACTACTTATTTCAATCTAAATACGCATAGAATTTTTTTTATTTTGTTTTTAACTTCTACTGTTCTATTCGGTGTGTTCATTTGAACAGTTTACATCCAAATATTTCGAAAATAACACTTTTTCGAGAAAAATGTTAAATATAAAAGTGTCTCGCTTCTAAGAGGGAAGTACAGCTATTTAATTAGTTTGTTATTTGTTTAGCGTTTTCAAGATTATTTGTGGGGCAACTTTGTATGTTTAAGCAGAAACATGGTTTTATTTACTGATTTTGTTGATATTCTAGACATGTAAGCGATATCTATAATTCTTTGTTGAGTAAAAAAAGTCACACGAAAAGTATAATTGTTATTGATTCATAAAAGCTTCTTTGTTTTATCTAATACCATTGTAAGGTACAATCCGATAAAAAAAATGTTTGATAGAAAAGTTTATTACTTTTTTGGGTTAAATAAGAATCTGTAAATAAAAATAAAAGTGTCAATTTAGAAGTAGTATTTGTCCTTTAAATAACCTTGAAAACGAGAAACTTTTGTATTTAACATCTTTCCCGAAAATATGTTGTTTTTAAATGTACACCCTGTTTATGATTGTCTGTGATTAATTGCTATCGTAAGATCTAGGATCATTACTTTTAATATAGAATTTATTAATTTTCTTAAATACGTGGCTGTGAGGATGGTAAATGACAGGGCCGGCGGAACCCATTATGCAAGTAATGCACCGCATAAGGGCGCTAGCCGAAGGGGGCGTCAAAAACTATATCGCAGACATAATAATAAAGGAACCCAACTCCCATATAAACAAAATGTAAATGTAATTCATTTTTTAATTCTACTTCGTAAAGGCAAAACGTATTAAATAAAAAACAGGTGCAAACATTTGGGGGCGCCAAAAATTATCTTGCATAAGGGCGCCAACCATCCTCGCGCCGGCCCTGGTAAATGATGAACCATTCGTTCATCTTCTGTTGTTGTCGATATTGGAATTGGCATGGGAATGGAGAGTCGGGTCGCATCGCAACGTGCGATATTCTAGATTGCAGTTGTTGTGTATGCTGTTGTCTTTTGTTTTAAAATGTTTAATATTCGGCAGTCTCGTTTCATCACTGATAGGATACGCTTTATGTTCTTAATTCGATTGAGTTTATTACCTACTACGTTCAATAGTTTGATTGTTATCATAGAATTATAGCGTTGCTTTTTATTTCTTGTATTATACTTTTGTGTTTTGTTATATCTAATATAATGGAACATCCCGTGCGGCAGTACTTTTCATTTAGTGCGAATAAAAATAAGTCTAAGTGTCGTATCAATGGATGCAAGACAAAACTAACGGTAAGCTATTTGTAATTTGTAAATTGCAAGTATAGTATTGTCAAGTAATAAGTATACATATATATACAAATTTGTATTCTGAAATATCAGAGAAAGCATGCTGTCAATTTAACACGTAATCTTCTGTACTGTCATCCCAACGAATATACATTAGTTACCATGCAAACGGAAAATCGGAAGAGAATTAGATTAGAAGAGCGTCCATCAACTTCCACGTCAAATTCGCTAGCGATGACAGCACAAGATCTTATAAATGCCTGCGTTGAGCTAGTCATGAAAAATGGTCGACCCCTGAATATTTTCACCGATTCGGGTTTTAAGAAATTAATACAGCCTATATTACGAACAATAAATCCCCCAATAGCAATTAATGAAAATAGTATTCGAGAAGCCATTATACATAAAGCCATAGAAATTAGAAATGAAATAAAAGAAGAAATAGGAAATAAATTAGTGTGTTTAAAAATTGATGGAGCAAAGCGACATGGTAGATCATTTATAGGCGTAAATATTCAATATATTTTAAATAGAAAAATAATAATTCGCACTCTGGGTTTGAGAGAAATGTTTGAGAGAAGTACAAGCGAAAATCTGAAAACTTAATTCTTAATATCTTACGCGAATATGATATTACTGTTCACAATATATATACAATAACGACAGATAATGGGTCCAACATGTTGAAATTAAGACAACTTCTGGAAGACGAGCTAAGCGTCTCTAACAGTGACATAGAAGAGGGTGAAATAGACCACACCTTCCTTGAAAAATACGACGAATTTTTTTTGGAAGGCGAAAGATTGTTTTTTCCAGAAGAAAATGGTTCAGAGTTATTAATAGGTGTGCGTTGCGTTGCACACACGTTGCAATTAGCAGTGCACGATGCGTTGCAAATTTTTGAAGTTCACGAATTGTTGCGAGAAGCAAGAGAATTAGTAAGAAAACTTCGTACTTCTTCTGTTAGAATTATTTTAAAATCCACAAAATTGCGAAAACCTATTTTAGACTGTCCAACTAGGTGGAACTCTACTCTCACTATGTTGGGGCGATTAACAGAATTAAAGGATCTCTGCATGCAATTGAAATTAAACGACAAATTCTTGTCCGACGATGATTGGGTGATAATATCACAATTAATTGCGGCACTCGAACCAGTGAAAATTGCAACCAGAAAACTGCAATACGAACAGTTGACCATGGGAGATTTTTATGCACTATGGTTACAATGCATTTAAGTTTAAAAAAAAAATGAAAATAACGATTTTGCAAAAATTTTGTTAAACACGATATCTAACCGGGGACGGCAAATATTATCGAACAAATCTTTATTGTGTTCTATTTTCTTAGATGCTAGATATAAGAATTTATTATCCAAAGACCAGAAAGATATTGTTATTTTACACTTAATCAAGATATGGGAAAAATCTGAAAAACTAAATCGTAATAACGTTCGTGAAGTAGCAGCAGAAAGTTTTTCTACTTCTACCTCAAACGACGATTTGGAAAGAGTTTAGGTAGAAAAAGCCAATGAATTAGAACTAAATAGAGAAAATTCATCTTTTAATATAGCGGCAGCATTAAATAAGTTTTCTCAGACTCCTAGGATCGACAAGAAGGAAAACATCCTGGAATACTTGGACAAACACGAATGTCGAGAATTAAAAGACCTTGCAAATATTGTACATGCAGTTCCGCCGACACAAGTTTCAGTCGAGCGACTATTTTCCGGTCTAAAGTTTGTTTTGAACGATTACAGATCTCGGTTAAACCATGACATTTTAGATGATATCATGATCGTGAGGACAAATTTTAATTAAGTTTTATATGTATAGGTGTATGTGCCCGTCTATTTTCTATTTTCTTTACTTTTTATTTAAAAAGTAATAATTTGTATTTCTTATATTGTGTTGTGTACGTATGAATGTGTATGTGTGCGTTTTCTCTACCTTTCGTACGTAGTTTTCCCAAATATTTTGTATTACTTATATTATCATATGATATATATATTATTTTACATAATAAAAGTTCATTAATTTTAAATCTTATGTCATTTTATACGTAGTATTTCTTTCGTAAATTTTGTATGCGTTTAAAATAGGCGTGTCATCCTATCAGGTTTGACAATGTGAAATCAATATAAATTTTGCATACATTTCCAAACGCTCAAGAATTCAAATGTTCGAACTTTCTAATTTTTAAATTTTCAAAAGTGTAAAATGTCAAATTCTTAAAATCTTCGGATTATTAAATTTCGTAACATTCAAAAGTTTTAATTTTCAAATTTTCAAATGTTTTAATTTTCAAATTTTCAACGTTTCTAATTTTCAAATTTTCAAAAGCTTCAAACTTCAAACTTTTAAGAATTCGGATCTATAAACATTAAAAATTCTAGAAATTAAACAATTTTACGAATTAAGACTGTTCAGTTACATATACTTTTGCATATATTTTCTGCATATTTTTTTATGTATAGCGCATACATAATACATATATTGCATGCTCATGTGACGTCCCTATAATTTTCGCCCAACCCTAACTAGCTTCCTCCTTATATGACCTACCCAAGAATCTACTACTATCTATAAACCACAACTCTTAACCCTTTACCAATCATCAGATCTTGGACGATGTACCTTAGCGGTCCCCATCTCCAGCTGATCATATACGAAATTCCCCTTCCCCTCTGTTACGTGAGGGCGTTAATTTTTGAGCGACCGAGCGGTTGAGTCTAATTTTCTCACGCAACGCTTAACGAATTTTAAAGAGAGTTTATAATTTTAATATAATTAGCGTTATTACGCAAAAATCAGGATTGTTTTGGGGGTGCGGCTTTCGTCTACAACCCATACAGGTTGTCCAATCAGGATGTGGTACTTTAGAGGAGACTGGTTCGAAACAAAATGAGACGAGAATTCAGTATAATAAAATACCATGTATTACAAAATATATAGATATATATATATATATATAGGAGTTTTCAAAGGTGGAACAAAATGGTGAAAATTACATGGATTTGAACCAATGACTGATCAACAATAATTGATCGAGGGAAAACCCCACAACCCACTAAGTGGTTGGATCAATAATCGTGTGTATTGTTAATTTTACACATTAATTAATGTGGTTACAATTTATATTACGCGAAACAAGCCAATTTTTAAAACGCGTCACACGCCGAAGGGAAAGTAGCAGCTAATTGAGGGAAAACCCATAACCCACTAGGTGGTTGAATCAGCTGCTGCCTCCGTACAATATCATGACAGATCGAATCACTCACCAACTCTGTACAAGAGATTGCTATTTCGTACTTTCAAGTCCTCTCTCTCTCTCTCTCTCTCTCTCTCTCTGTATGACCTGGAGGGTCCCGCGTCCGAGATGATAAAGCGCAGGAGTGTCGCACAACACACACGCACAATGTCGATAGTCAGTTTACAATAAAGCCCGAAGATATTAATGTTTAGTTAAATATACGGTTTGAAACAAATAGGAGTTTAAATTGTTGAAAAACGGAAGAATATACAAGTCTCTACGGGGACTGAGTCCTTCTACGATCACTGGAATGCACTGGAACTCCGGCTCAAGACTATTTTAGAGAATAGTTATGTCCCTCGGACAGATCGACCACGCACTATGCGACTTAACAGCCGACTGCCTTAAATAGTGAAAAATAGGTAATATTGAATAAGATGAGATATAATTATATACAGTCTCTACGAGGGAACTGAGTCTTTCCGTTGTCACAAGATCACTCGGAACTCCAGCTCGAACGCCTATTATACAATATGGCAATATGTCCCTCGGACAGAACGACCGCGCACTACGCGACTTGCTAGCCGTCTGCCACGAGCGTTCGCAGGGTAGGCCCGAGCAAGTCGGGACTTTGAAACAAAGAGCGCCAAATTGCTGACTCTGCACCTCATGCACACGGGCCCAACCGTCGTCGCCTCGGACCATTCCCAGCCTCGCAATGCTTAGGTTTTCGAGTGCTATCGCATCCGGCGTTCCAAGAACATTGATGCTGATGAAAGATTTTCTCATGGAAGAACGCAGTGGCGTAGCAATTATTATTTTAAATTGGTTAGTATACCATATCGGTTTATTGACAATTGATCGAGGGAAACTCCCACAACACTTAATAGTAGGATCAGATGTCAATGATACTGTAATAAAATTTTAACAGGGAAGAAAAATATAAAGTAGTCTACTACAATGCCTCGAAAGACTTATCACAGCACGCATTCCAGGAACGTCGATGGCGTTGAAGGATCGTTGATAATATTCCTTCGTGAGTACCTGCCCTGACGTGACCGGCTTCAACCAGAAATAAATCAGAAATAAGTCAAGCACTATTAAGAATATCTACAGATAATCGACTATTGATCGAGGGAAATTCCCATAACACGCTAAGCGGTTGGATCAATAGAGAACATCTGCGAAATGACTGTAAAAATTAGTAGAATTTAGAAATGAATTTGGAAAAAGTAACCGGCACGTAACACCCTCTTCGCCTTAGAGGCATGATTTCCCTCCTCAATCACGAATTGCAACAAGTCCCTCGCCTCAACCTCTCTAAATCGAAACCTCTCCCCCCCCCCTCTCTACCAATGAAAACCACAAAAGTCCACCCAACGGATTGAGTGCCCCTTTTCGAAATCCCATTGTCTGCTAAACTAATTATAGATCAACCTTTGCCCCGTACAAAAACCCCAGAGTTATTACGACACATACCTTACGGATGACTCATCACGCATACCGCAAATTCCACGCATATTTTGGGCATGAGTCATCACGCATACCTCAAATTCCCCGCATACCTCACATTCCATCAGTTTGTATAAATACCGGTGCCGCGTGGCCCACGCATGATTATTCCTTGCTATCTTCAGTCGCGATCATTATTCTGTCTCACCTCAGATTTAAGTGGTTTACTTTATTAGTTATATTCTAACATTTAAATTCAGTGTTCATTAACCAGCGTCTACATCACGTAAGCGTTCCAATTTCTATTATATTTAAATCTTTTGTTTATAACTTTAATTGCTTACTTTACTCCTTTATATTAATTCTTTGCTTAGGCTTACGCTCATAACTTTACACATATATATTGTTTAATTGTATTTATATCGGTTACTCTTGCTTATTATTGTCTAACTCCATTACCTCGCATCATTTATGTTATTATCTACTTAATGTTAATTATCTACCATTTACCTTATATAAATGTTATGTGCCTATGCTGAATGTCTAACGCATAATTATAAAATGTATATTGCTATCTTCTACGCGTTCCAATAAATAACGCTTTTGCCTCTACCTTTAACTGTGAATTCTCGCTATTTCGCCTCGAATTCGTGGAACCATTACGAGCGATTACTACAACTGATCGGTCTCCGCGAGCGTCGGGAGTTCTTGCCCGTGTTTACAACTTTCTTTCACTCAGAGTCTCGCATGGCCGTTACTACGTCTATTTAGAAGAACTACCATACGGGTGTTTCTTTTGCCATGCAGTAGTTAAGCCTATTACCAAAGCCTAAGAAGAAACCACGAATTCCCAACCTTCCCTGGTCGATTAAAGTTGCGAAATAGGGTTTCGTGCTAATCCCTGCTACCCTTTAGGGCAAACGAAACAGGGTTTCGTTCCAAGGGCTTCGCTACCCCTCAGCGTCGCGAAACAGGGTTTCGTGCCTAATCCCAGCTACCCGTAGAGCAAGCGAAACAGGGTTTCGTTCCAAGGGCTTCGCTACCCCTCAGCGTCGCGAAACAGGGTTTCGTGCCTAATCCCTGCTACCCTTAGAGCAAGCGAAACAGGGTTTCGTTCCAAAGGCTTCGCTACCCCTCAGCGTCGCGAAACTGGGTTTCGTGCCTAGGCTTCGCTACCCCTCAGCGTCGCGAAACTGGGTTTCGTGCCTAGGCCTTCACTACCCCTCAGCGCAGCGAAATAGAGTTTCGTGCCTAAATCTTCGATATCCACCCAAACAAGGTCACTTCCCTGAACCTCACCACCCAGGACGTGACATAATTTTGGTGACAGCGGTGGGATCCGCTTACTGTTAATAAAATAGAGTCCTAAAATACAGTACCCACAATAGCCCGACATATAGCATGTGCTTTACAAACCCGAATCGACGTGGACCATCCTACCGAAGCCGCCGGCTACAAAGCTTGACGGCAGAAGTGCAGCGGATGATCTGTGTCTCAGGGAGCATAGCAACTACCACCGTAGGTGACGACATTTGCTTAAGCTGCTCCCAGCTAAATCCATCGGACACCGAAGTAATATACCAAATTCATTATTGCCAAACGCCGTACATATTCCCCAATTGCCCTCGGTGCAATACCGACTTACTCCAAACTTGTCCCGCAAGCAGTTGTGCCGCGTGCTCAGAGTGGTTCCTCCTTTCAAACAGTAACTACGAGTTTGATAACACCTACCCCAGTGAAGAACTTTCTGATTTCTAAATAATGTATACCAGACGCAATACAATTTTGGTCACCTAAGTTGAAACGTTCGGTTACCTATAACAAGGAATACATCTTTCAAACAAGATACCCGTCAATCCCAATATCTAGTATGTGCGATCAGCGTCAACGACGAAGCACACTGTTCTACCCGAGCCGCAGGCTGCACGACATCTCGTCAGAATCAAACGCGTTAATCTGTGTTTCGGGGGGCGTAGCTACGACCACGGAAGGCGAAGATATTTGCTTAAAGTGCTTTGATCTGGACCCAGTAGAAGTGGACGAAATATATCAAGTACACTATTACCAACCAAACGACATATTCCCCGAATGCCCTCGTTGTAGAGACCACTTACTCCAAACGCGTCCCATAAGCAGTTGTGCCGCGTGCACTGAACATCACCTCCGCTCAAATATGAGCCGTCGCGAATTCAATAGTATCCACACGGGTAGAGACCACCGTAGATCTTGAATAGCGGCTGCCGGACGCCAACGCAGGAAAACTCCTAAAAACCACCCCACGCAACGACTAACAACACGTTAACCATGTCTGTGTACGGTGAAACCGACGACTCTTGCGTAATGGACCAAGACGCGGGCCCTTCCACTAATAACGTAGACATCGCAACCACCGAGTTACTAGAACGGGTTGAAATGTTACGAACAAAACAAGCAGAAATCGAGAGCTTGCACGCGCAATATGTCGCAAACCCAAGAGCTAAAACGCTCCCAAGCTTAGCCACCGCCCCCAAAAACCCCTCGTTAGAAGGTCTCTCCGATCAAATACAATCCATCCGCGAGATGATAGAGAGATTTGTTGTACCCACGCAAACGACCAATAATTTTGCAACACCCGGTTC
Source organism: Andrena marginata (assembly GCA_963932335.1). Classification (NCBI taxonomy): domain Eukaryota; kingdom Metazoa; phylum Arthropoda; class Insecta; order Hymenoptera; family Andrenidae; genus Andrena; species Andrena marginata. Next base: position 15,496,218 of record OZ010664.1, read on the forward strand.
CTCTCGTTTTGATAGGAAACCAGTACCAACCTATAACTATGTTCCGGAACAAGATCCGTCGCCCCAGATTAAGCTAAAGGACGCCATAGAAACAGTCCCCAAATTTAACGGGCATAATATAACAGTCTTACAGTTCGCTAGAGCCTGCAATAGGGCCAAGGCTCTGGTTCCCTCGCATGCTGAGCCGCAGCTGGCGAGGTTGTTGCGAAACAAACTGCAAGATCATGCTTACTTGGCCGTTGAGGATAGGGTCTTTGATTCCGTAAATGACCTCATTAAACAACTTAAACGTACCTTTTCCCCCGCTAAAACATCGGATCATTACCGCGGAGAGCTCGCCAACATCATTAAAGGGATCAACGAACACATACTCGAGTATATTTCTCGCGTCAAGGATCTCCGATTCGCCATCCTTGAAGAGGACAGAGAGTATTATCGCGATTTCGCACGAAATCGTCCTCAAGACCTCGAACGTCTGACATTAGATTCATTCATAGACGGCCTTCCACCCTATTTACGAATGAGACTACAACAACACCACTTTGAGACGTTAGATGAAGCATTCGATTTGGCCGTCCTCGTAGACAAAACGATGGACAGGGACAGACTCAGATTTTTAGAACCAAAAACTCCTAAGGTGACCTGCCAACTGTGCAACAAGACTGGTCATGACGCACGGTCCTGTTGGAGCAACCAAGGCCCGACAGCTCAACCTTCCGAGAGGAACCCTCTAAACTGTGCCACGGAATATGAGTCCCAAGTACCCAAAGCACAGGTCACCTACTGGGACAAATCTCGACCTCCACCTTCCAGGCCTATGGAGCTGCGAAGCTGCGGGTACTGTAAGAAGCCCGGACATGTGACCACGGAATGCAGAAAACGCATCTTCACTATCAGGGAAGATCGTAGAGCCTTGTGGGAAACGGAGTCGGGAAATACTCCTCCGAGCGCCGATGGATGCAAACTGTGGAGCGAGCCAAGCAGAAGTGCACCCCAAAGCACTAGCGGTATCATAAGAGTCGCTCCAGTGCAACTAAACCCGGTCGTGCTACGGGCGAGGTCAAAATCCTCTTTTTCCATACATACAGCTAATCCGGACCTAAAGGACTACCCGCAAGTTATAAACTCTAGCGAGATTGACAATCCAAGCATCATGCCCACCATCGAAGTTGAGGAATACCACAGACTAACTCCAGAATCCAAACCAAAACGACCCAAAGAGACTACAACGCCTGTAGGCATCACTCCCATCCACCCCCTCATAAAAAACAAGTCCCTCTTAGCCCTGGATCCGTCGATCCACCATCTCGAGGCATCCGCGACGGTGCACTCACTCTTACCCCCTGCGCTATATGCCAAATCAATCCTTCCCCTAAACTCCCAAAAGTCTCTTGCGGCTACACCGGAACTGGTAGTATTACAAATTTCTGCGGAAGCTCCTTCAAGGGCAGAAAATTTACTTAAGTCAATCTCCAAAGACCACCCGATTCATGGGAAAAGCGATAAGTTCGCTGACGCTGTACCTCGCATACCAAAACAAATTAAAGAATCCCTTGGTCTGACCGGATATCACAGAAGATTTATCCCGGAATTTTCCAAAACGGCACCACCGTCAACCCAACTATTAAAGAAGGACACGGCATTGGACTGGGGACCATCCCAGCAAACTGGTTTCGACCACAACAAATCAGTATTGCAGAAGGAACTCATCGTGCAATGCCAGAGTTTTGACCTGGGATTCCACCTCACTACAGACACCTTATCCCATACTTCCCCCGCAGTAGAAGCATGCTCCAAACGACTACACGACAAATGTGACGACAACTTGGAGGACTGGCCCAAATGTAGACCAAGCTGTCCCAAGAGGCCTCGGTTCTCAAAATCACCGATCCATGCGCCAACAAGTGGCAGCAACCCCATTGACTCTGCAACACCCACATCCAGCGCTCGCCAGGGAAGAAAATCCAGAAGAATTCAACTACACAGAAAGATGCGCCGGAAAATATCATCTGTAGAAATTCCCCTACAGTCTTCCCCAGAAAACATACGGGAACGACTGCCTACAAGTAGAGCAGGCAACACTTTCATATTAACCATGCAAGTTTTATTGACAAAATACCTTGTGTGCGTGCTCCTTAGCCTTTTCACATCTATTAAGATACCAGATGCGCTCATCAAAAGATTGATTTGTCAGTTCAGAGCTCCTAGAGCCATTCTCACCGACCAAGCAGCCCATTTCACTGGTAATTTCAAGAAAGCAGTTGCGCGGAAATGTAAAGGGCAACAATTCCGAACCATAGCCTTTCACCCGCATACTAACGGCTCTTTAGAGAGATTGCAAATCGTTTTAACCGAATATTTAAAAAGGTTTATCGGTAGATACACTGACTGGGACGACTGGACAGATTTGGCCACGTTTTCTTATAATACCAGTGTTCACGAGGGCACTGGTTATACACCATATGATTTTGTATTCGGGAAAATAGCTCGGATACCCAGCCGAACTCCGGTAGCTGAAGATTTCGAAAATGAAACCTACAATCACTATCGCGCGAAATTAAGTACGAGGGTACAAGAATTGCAAACCGCCGCAGCAAAAAGGTTAGACCAGTCAAAACTTAGATTGACACATAAACGAGGACACCTTCAAACCCGGGGACTTAGTCTACGTCCTAATAGAGCCGCGGAAAGGGAAATTTGGGGATCAGTATTCTGGCCCACACCAGATATTGGAAGTAATTCCCTCTCAAACTTAAAAATATCTTGAAAAGGCAAGACGAAAATCATACACGCGAACAAAGCGCGCTTTGGTCGTGTGCGCGAGAGTCCCGGTTGACCGTACTACATAAAGACAATCAATCGGCCTTAATAAGTTCTACTCCTAGATCAATCACTATCACGTCATTATCATGCTCGACGACATGCCCAACGACATGCCCGAGGACATGCCCATCCCGACGAACCGAAGGAGGCGCCCCAGGAGAAAGCATCGAGGAGGAGGATGTTCCCGGAGGCTAGCCAAGATGCGATGGCTACGACGGGAGGCCATAAAAGCTGGAAGGAGCCTTACACCCCTACTCCCGAGGGTCGTCTTCTCCGTGATGGTCAGGAAGGCAACGCCAGCTGATCGAGGCATCGGCATCGAGAAGACCCCCGCCACAAACACCCAATCGAGAGCGTGCTCAATCCAGTCAACCCCGCTCTTTAATGTTAAGAAATGCACGCATTTCTTCATATAAGGGGGGAGGTGTGACGTCCCTATAATTTTCGCCCAACCCTAACTAGCTTCCTCCTTATATGACCTACCCAAGAATCTACTACTATCTATAAACCACAACTCTTAACCCTTTACCAATCATCAGATCTTGGACGATGTACCTTAGCGGTCCCCATCTCCAGCTGATCATATACGAAATTCCCCTTCCCCTCTTCGCCTTAGAGGCATGATTTCCCTCCTCAATCACGAATTGCAACAAGTCCCTCGCCTCAACCTCTCTAAATCGAAACCTCTCCCCCCCCCCCTCTCTACCAATGAAAACCACAAAAGTCCACCCAACGGATTGAGTGCCCCTTTTCGAAATCCCATTGTCTGCTAAACTAATTATAGATCAACCTTTGCCCCGTACAAAAACCCCAGAGTTATTACGACACATACCTTACGGATGACTCATCACGCATACCGCAAATTCCACGCATATTTTGGGCATGAGTCATCACGCATACCTCAAATTCCCCGCATACCTCACATTCCATCAGTTTGTATAAATACCGGTGCCGCGTGGCCCACGCATGATTATTCCTTGCTATCTTCAGTCGCGATCATTATTCTGTCTCACCTCAGATTTAAGTGGTTTACTTTATTAGTTATATTCTAACATTTAAATTCAGTGTTCATTAACCAGCGTCTACATCACGTAAGCGTTCCAATTTCTATTATATTTAAATCTTTTGTTTATAACTTTAATTGCTTACTTTACTCCTTTATATTAATTCTTTGCTTAGGCTTACGCTCATAACTTTACACATATATATTGTTTAATTGTATTTATATCGGTAACTCTTGCTTATTATTGTCTAACTCCATTACCTCGCATCATTTATGTTATTATCTACTTAATGTTAATTATCTACCATTTACCTTATATAAATGTTATGTGCCTATGCTGAATGTCTAACGCATAATTATAAAATGTATATTGCTATCTTCTACGCGTTCCAATAAATAACGCTTTTGCCTCTACCTTTAACTGTGAATTCTCGCTATTTCGCCTCGAATTCGTGGAACCATTACGAGCGATTACTACAACTGATCGGTCTCCGCGAGCGTCGGGAGTTCTTGCCCGTGTTTACAACTTTCTTTCACTCAGAGTCTCGCATGGCCGTTACTACGTCTATTTAGAAGAACTACCATACGGGTGTTTCTTTTGCCATGCAGTAGTTAAGCCTATTACCAAAGCCTAAGAAGAAACCACGAATACGCTAACGGGTGTCCCTAGGGTGAGCGGTTACTTCCCAACCTTCCCTGGTCGATTAAAGTTGCGAAATAGGGTTTCGTGCTAATCCCTGCTACCCTTTAGGGCAAACGAAACAGGGTTTCGTTCCAAAGGCTTCGCTACCCCTCAGCGTCGCGAAACAGGGTTTCGTGCCTAATCCCTGCTACCCCTTAGGGCAAACGAAACAGGGTTTCGTTCCAAGGGCTTCGCTACCCCTCAGCGTCCCGAAACAGGGTTTCGTGCCTAATCCCAGCTACCCGTAGAGCAAGCGAAACAGGGTTTCGTTCCAAGGGCTTCGCTACCCCTCAGCGTCGCGAAACAGGGTTTCGTGCCTAATCCCTGCTACCCTTAGAGCAAGCGAAACAGGGTTTCGTTCCAAAGGCTTCGCTACCCCTCAGCGTCGCGAAACTGGGTTTCGTGCCTAGGCTTCGCTACCCCTCAGCGTCGCGAAACTGGGTTTCGTGCCTAGGCCTTCACTACCCCTCAGCGCAGCGAAATAGAGTTTCGTGCCTAAATCTTCGATATCCACCCAAACAAGGTCACTTCCCTGAACCTCACCACCCAGGACGTGACACTCATATGTATTGAACACTGAGTTTCTATTTTTACATACCACTTTCTTACAAATGAATAAATTTGGCATATTACTTGTGTTCGAAAATAATATATTTTTTACTTTATATTTCTAAAACTGCACGCAATTATTACGATATACTATATTGTAGTCGGATTTTGCATGCACATAAAGGTGTCCCAAAATTCACGCAAGAAGTAATTTTGATAGAAAACATAGTTTTATAATTACAAATTGTAAATTTTTTATTGATCCATAAAGTAGACAGTATAGGGTTATGTATGGAATAGCATACCGGGTAAATGGCCTCCACGGCTTTGCTGGCACATACGCACTCTTTTGTTGAAATTTTCCATGACCGTTTTGCATAAATGTGGCTGAATTTCGTTGATACAGCGCTCAATTTCCTCCTTCAAGGCGTGGGTGGTCCTGGGATTGTTGGCATAAACCTTAGACTTCAAAAAACCCCAAAGAAAAAAGTCTAACGGCGTTAAATCGCATGATCTGGGCGGCCAATTCTGATCACCAAAACGGGAAATTACACGACCAGGAAATGACTCATGCAGTAATTGAATTGTTTCTTGGGCTGTGTGGCATGTGGCACCGTCTTGTTGAAACCACATGTCGTCCAAATCCATGTCAAGCAAGTTAGGCATAAAAAACTGAATTAGCATGTCGCGATAGCGAGCACCATTAACTGTTATTGCCTGACCAGCTGCATTTTCGAAGAAGAATGGTCCGATGATGCCTCCAACCCAAAATCCGCACCAAACAGTGACACGTTGTGGATACATTTGTTTCTCAACAATCACTCGTGGATTTTCAGAACCCCAAATGCGACAATTTTGTGGATTAACCAAGCCATCAAGATGAAAATGAGCCTCATCGCTGAAGATGATTTTGTTCGAAAAATGAGCATCCACTTGTTGTTGTTCCATAATCCATTCAACGAACTCTCTTCGCTGTGCATGATCAGTAGGCTTCAGTTCTTGAGTCAATTGAACTTTGTAAGCATGAAGATGCAAATCTTTCGTGAGAATACGCTGTAGAGAGCTCCTCGAAATGTCCAATTCTTGACCACGGTGCCGAATTGATTTCCCTGGACTCCCAGCAACACTCTCACGAACTGCTTCGATGTTTTGTGTTGAACGACTTGTTGAAGGACGGCCAGATTGTTTAAGATCATTAATTGATCCAGTCTCCCTAAATTTTTTAATTAATCTCTTCACAGTTGATGAAGTTAAGTCACTATTTCGACCATATTTTGTACGAAAATTGCGAACTGTAGCTGCTAAACTTTCATTATTTTTAAAATATTGCTGAACAATGAAAACACGTTGTTCGTTCGTGTAGCCCTCCATTTTTAATAACCCTAAACTGTCAGTTGCACGCTGTCTTTTGTTTTTCGTTCGCAATACTTTACTGCACAAATGGCGCCAAATTCAAATCTTGCGTGACTTTTGGGACACCCTTTATTAGGGTAGACTCACTCTACCCGTCTAACTGATAGCAATATAAACAACGTGAATGTACTCTTGTGTAACGTCCGGTTGTCCGGGGACGACTAAACGCTAGTGTCACGGGATCGCAACTTTTTTATATAAGGAAGACTGATTAATTGACTGACTCTTTATTCGTGTCGTTCCTGCCCTTTTATACAATGCGGTTGTCATGCAGCGCAGGTAGGTACACCTGGCGGGGGACATACCCGTAGTGGCGTTGTTACGTATATGACACCCCCCTTGTTAGATTAAATTTGTTCCTCAAATTTTACAACTGGTTTCTTACGTCTAATCTCTAGTGGTGTGATTGGTCTTACAAGTGTTTCATTTGGTTCACGTGTAAATAATACAATAGGGTTATTATCCGGTATTTGTGTCTGATTGTGTATAGAACGTGTTTGATTATTGAAAGTGGGGCTGAATATGCGAAAACAAATAGTTTTTGGAATAAGTCTAGAAATACATGAAAAGAGGCCAAATCGTTTCAATAGATAAATTAGGACAAGGGCTGAACAGATATACGAGATCCACTGTAGGGTGGTCCATCCTACTGATGTCCATGATCGGATGCGATGTTCGGTTTGTATTGATGCTAACACACCATCCAGTTTGTCAAGGGTTGTTCCGTAGGCTTGAACGGCCTCCTCCGCGTACTGGAACGGCAGAACGTGAAGCTGGTGGTATATGGACTCGCGTTCGCTGATCGTGTAGCTGATGTTGACAGGTTTGTATCTGGTCTCGACAGTGTAGGTGACGTTACTGCCTCCAATTTTCATAAGTGTAGCACCTCCGATTAGTGTACAGTCCTCAGAACTGGAGAGGATCGCTGGGTTGGTCAGCTCCAGCGTAGAGTAGTTTCTGCAGAGCGTTTGTAATACGATCGGTTTTTCCGGAACTACTAGATAAAGATCAGGCGTGGTTAATTGTTTATATAAAAGTTCTTTTATGCGAAAGGACCGTGCGTTGCAAGACTTGGAAATATCCTGGGATGGCGTTATTTTGAGGATTTCACTCTCACAATCGTGGATTTGGTAGGAAAGGGTTGCAGGTTGTGTCTGTCTACAGTAGTATCGTGAGTGTGCGTGTATGCAATGTCGTAAAAGATAGTCCTTGTCGAGTAGTATGTATTTGTCTCTGTGCATCATCACCAGGTCATGGGTCACAGTAATGGACGTGATGAAATCTCCAGTCTTCTGCGGTATGGGATGAATCCGTTTGATTGCCCAGTCATCCTTCTCGAGTACAGGCACATCGATTTTGTAGATAAGCTGTTTCTTGAGGCTTCCAATGGTGACTTTGGAGATCTGGATCAATAGGTTGTAAATCGATTCGTTCAGGACGAGTGGGTACCGTATTCTCGTCTCTTCTTCCATAACCTGCATACTGTGAATAACATCTTTAGGTGATAATACGTCTGGGTGTACGATACCTTTATGTCCCATAGCGATGGCCGTTTTGAGCGTCCTGATGTCGCGGACTAATTCATCCAAGAGTGCAGAGAGCATAATCAATTGGCTGTTAAGGTGGATACGTTTCCGATCGGTGTTAACGATGGTCTGCATATTCCTTAATTGATTGGCACTGGTGTTGTACATCTTCATGAGTTCCGTCTGCAGCCCCCTCCTCCCGATGCCACGTAGTATGGTGCTTTGATTGCGGATAGCACTGGCCAATTTGTTCTCGTTCGCAAAAATCTTGTCGAGATTTTTGTTGATCATCTCGAGGTCGTCAGAATCGAGAGTTCCAAAGAGGGACTTGCTAACGTGACCGATGACGTCGAACGCACCTCTACGTCGCCGTCGACGTTGATTGTCCTCTAGGTGGATGAGAACTACCAATTGATTTTCCTCCTGGAGAGTTCGTTGCAGTTGTTGCGAGAGTGCTGCGATTTCGTGGATGTGGTCGCACGCCCTGTTGCATATCGTGCGTGTTTCTTTGAGCATGTTGGTGATCTGTTCGAGTCGTGTGTAAATGTTGGAAGTGTCTAGGGCAAAAAGAAGGATCCATGAGGAGTGATATACGGATGCGGAGTGAAGCTTCTCAATGTAAATGTTGTTATGTCCGAGATCTTGTACGTGAAAACCCAACACCAAGGAAACGATCCAAAGTATACGGTGTGCGGCAGTCATCCTGTAATTTTAGTGTAGAAATAATTTTAATCTATTGCCATGCACAGTGACTATGCGATTTGTGTCGAAATACTGTATCAAATAATTTGGGGTGTTAACTTCCAAAATTTTAGCAGGGCCCAGCCAATTGGGTGCAAGCTTGTCCGTTTTATGATCATTTGAAACTAATACTTTATCATTTACTTGGAATATAGTTTGTGTTTTGATAATACGACGTTCTTGTGTGGCTCTGCTCTTTTCTTTGCTTTTAAGGATGTTGCTTCGTGCGTTCGTTAAGTATCTTTGATATCGTTCTTTCCACATTTGTATGAGTTTATCTTGACTGAGAGGTGATGTAGTAGCGATGGTTGATGGTAAATTCGCCTTTCTTCCAAAGGTTAGTTCGAACGGTGTATAACCGGTTGCTTCGTGAACTGAGGTGTTATAACCCATGCAGATGAGAGAAAGATTTTCGTCCCATTCATTCTGTCTATCATTCATACAAGTCTTAATGAGATCTTTCACTACTGCGTGAGCTCGTTCCAATCCTCCATTCGATTGTGGATGGAACGCTGTGGTAAGGATGTGTCGGATTTGAAACTCGCGTTCGAACTGTTGCATTTGTCTGCAAATGCAGTTGCTTCCCTGGTCGGTTAAAATATGTTTAGGTGACGAGAAGATGTAAATGTAATGAATTAGTAGATTTTCGATGATTGTCTCTGCGCGTGTGTTGCGAAGCAGGATGAGTATCAAATATTTTGTTAACATATCTTGAATGGAAAGGATATACTCATTTTTGCTATGTGTTTTTCTAAGTGGGCCGAAAATGTCCATGGCTACTTTCTCATTCGATTCCGTAGGAGTGTCAGGAATAACAGGTAGTTATGTTGGCCGTACGCTGGTGAGTTTCTGTATTTGGCAAGTTTTACATCTCTTGACGAAATTAGCGATGTCTTCGTCCATGTTTTTCCAGTAATATCTTTGCTTGATTCGTTCTATGGTTTTATTCTCTCCGAAGTGCTGTGTGGAGTATGCGTTATGATTTTCGTATAGTATTTTTGTAATTTCGTTGGGTTGGAGTTCTCGATATGAATTTGGACAAAATGAAATTTGGATATTCAATTCAAATTAACAATGAAAGATAAGAAATTTTGAATGAATAATTTCTCTGTAGAATTGAAGGTGTTATCATTCAACTGTATCCTCATTTTATTTTGACGCAATTTGTCCAATATTTCATGAATGAAAGTGTTTAAATTATTAACCCATTGCTCTTCGTTGAAGTCTCCTAGTCTAGATCTGCTAAGCTGGATCCAATCAGGTGGGGTCATGTCTTTGATCGTTATTCCTTTACTGTTGGCTGTGAGAACCCAATTCTTGAAATCGTCATAAAGGGTATTCTGACTGGTTCCTGGTTCTACCGAGGATTCACTCGGAATCTGTTGAGGTAAATGTTCCTGGTCTCGGATGAGTTCGTCTAGTTCTTCTAACAATTCTTCTCTTTCGTAGTTTCCTAGCGGGAGCACTCTCGATAGAGCATCAGCGGCGATGTTTTCCTTTCCCTTTATATATTTTATTTCATATTCATATTCTTCGAGCTTCAGTCTCCATCTCGCCAGACGTGACGATGGGTCTTTTACGTTAAACAACCAGACTAGCGCGTTGTGATCAGCGAGGATTGTAAACTTTCTTCCTAATAGGTATTGCCTTAATCTCCTTACTGCCCATACAATTGCAAGTAGTTCCTTTTCCGTAGTTGTATAATTTGTTTCGGCGGGTTGAGTGTTCGGGAAATGTAACAACACGGGTGTCCGTTTTGTGAAAGTATGGCTCCTATTCCTTCATTGGAAGCATCGGTTGTCAGAGTGAATGGTTGTAAGAAGTCTGGTCGCTTTATTATTGGTTCTTCAAGTAATTTACCTTTAAGAATGTCAAAAGCAATTTGCTGTCTGTCTGTCCAATGAAATGGTACGTCATTCTTGGTCAATTCTGTCAACGGTTTAGAAATTTTAGCAAAGTTCCGGATGAATTTTCTGTAATAGCCCGTAAGGCCAAGAAAAGCTTTCACTTCTGTGACGTTTCCTGGCATCTTGAAATTCTTTACAGCTTCCAGTTTCGAGGGGTTCGGTCGTACACCTTCAGCCGTGATCAAGTGTCCTAAATATTCTAACTCTGGTTTCAAGTATTCGCATTTATCTGGCTGCAATTTCAGCTCGGTTTCCCGTAAACGTTGGAAAACTATGGCTAAATTTCGATTGTGCTCTTCTATGGTAGTGCCGACAATGATTATATCGCCAAGGTAAACAAAGCAATGTTTGCCTATTAATGCTTGTAGTTCATCATACGTTATTCATCATACGTTGAAATCTAGCGGGTGCGTTTTTAAGCCCGAATGGCATGCGCCTGTACTGAAAGTGTCCGTCGGGAGTACTAAAACCTGTATATTTCTTTGAATTTGGTTCCATTGAAATTTGATGGAATCCAGAACTCAAGTCTAAAGCGGAAAAGAATTTTGATTTACCTAGATGGTCGAGAATATCATCAATATTTGGTAACGGGTACGTGTCTTGCTCAGTTTGTTCGTTTAATTTCCGAAAGTCAATCACAATTCTCCATTTACGTTTGCCTGAAGCGTCAAGTTTTTTAGGCACTACCCATAGAGGTGAATTAAAATGTAAGTCGCTTGGTTCGATTACTGATTTCTTTAACATGTCGTCAATTTGACGTTTGATCTCATTCTTATGGCATTCCGGTGGTCTATAGCATTTACCGTTTATTGGTTTTGGGTCTTTTAAAATAATCTCATGTTCGGTTAACCGAGTGCAAGGTAAAGGGTCTGATTCTAGCGTGAAAATGTCCGAATAGCCAAATATTATTTTCTCTATGGTTTTACGGAGTTGCGGTTCTATGTGATTTGTGCGAATGCTTTGTTTCAAAAGCCGGAGTCTATCATTGGCATCTGGTGGATCGATATCAAGGATTTGAGGTGGCTCTAATTCTTCGTTTTCAGTGTTAATGAATGTCACGCGTTCTAATTTGCTGTCTATTACTGCGCTTGTTGTAAAATGTGAAAGCGGTGGGATTTTTGGTTCTGAGAATAATTTTATCTCCGTGCCGTTCAACTTTAACCCAGTGTTATTAATTTCGAATTTGTATTTTTCGAGAAACTGTATGCCAATTATACCGTCTTCTTTCAGTGGAAAATTGTCAGGGATCACGTAAAACGTATGTTCTGTCTCCCAACCTGTCAATGTTACATATTCTGTAGAAATATGCTTGTCTTTACCCATTGAAAATGTTTTCTTCACAGAAACTATTTTTGCTCCTGCAGCTATTATGTTTGATTTTATTAAATTTATTCCTGCTCCGGTGTCAAGTAAGAGTCTTCCGGATTTTTCCATTCCTCTAAGTTTTGCTCGTATGTGCCGTAATCTTCCGGTGGTACAAAATATTCGTTGTTCTCCTCCGCGTTCTCCTGTGGGTTCTCTTCTTTTATATTGTTTACTCGTGGTGGTAGTTTCCCTGGTTGCCCGTCCCGAAAATTTCGAGAATAGCATCGTTCCTTTGTATGTTCATAGCGTTTACATATTTCACATTGCAGTGTTGAGCGTGATTGATTCCGTTCCTTTTCTGAGTCGTTCATCGATCGGGACGAGGTGGATGGTATACTGGAATGTTTTATCGAACGCGGTGTCGGGTGTTGATTACCTGACTTATATCTGTTGCTGAGCGATGCGTTCGCGTTTGACATTCGAGAACCTTCTCGAAGCCACATTTCCATTTCACATGCAATAGACTGTGCTTCAGAAATGGTCGGAGGACTCTTAGCAATCACGAGTTTTCCTAATTCGTGTCTCAGGTTTAAGATATAGACGTGTGTGGCATTATCGTTTTGACTCTCCAAGGCGATAGACCTTGCAACGGCGTTGGAGTGTTTGTTGGAAATCAAATTTTGTCGGAATCTGAGATTGAACGACTGGACCGATTCGGTAGCACCCTGTTTGGTATTCGAAAGGCGTTGTCTGCAATTACCTATGGTCGTCGGTGGATTGACGTGTGTACGCAGTGTAGTAGGCTCGCGGTCAAGCGGACACGGCGTTGCCAAACACGCGGTGCGAGGCACGGCGTTGCCGGCGGTGTGTTGCGAGTCGAGGAGCGGGAGAACTGCGTAGAGGCAGTCGGCGTCGAACGGAGACGTAGAGACAAGTCTGTAACCTATTTCATAGAAATTAATAAAATTATATTAAACCCTACAGCAGTGCGGAATATAGTTAGTCGTACGATGTCATAATGAGAAACCGAATGCTACGTTTCGCTTGTTCTTGGATTTTTTCTACTAATATTAAGTCGAGAAGTAATTCTGGCTCTAAGCAACGAAGTGCGGCGCGTTTCGTCTGCTTAATAAAATCTTCGATGCCGATATCATCGCGTCCTTTCTATACTTCAATTGTGCGGATTATTTCTTTTGCCGGTCTTCTTTCCGCGGGAGCAGCGGGCGGTGCCGGGGGTACGGGTAGTCGCGCCTCGTCGTTTATCGCGTCGTCTTCCGTGGTAATTCTATCGCTCCTATCTTTAATTACTTGGTATACTTCGCGAATCTCGCGTGATCTATTTTCGTTTTCTTTAGCTAACGTTGCTATGTCTTGTTTTATACTTTCCATCAATTGGGTCAGTTTTTCAATTGATAACTCCGTCATTGTGCTTTCGGAATCCGTGTCGGATATAATATCTCGTACGGGTTCGCGAAATGCGCGGAATTGTTCAGGCACGTTAAGAAAATTGGAATATCTTACTTGAGTTTCGTCTTTGGATGATATAGTTGAGCTTGGCAGGAGTCTGGCGCGCGTAGCCCCTTCGTTGGTGAAGTGTTCCTCGTTCTCTTGATGCAGCATAAAATAGTGGCTTCAACGGCGTGATTAGGGTGTGGCTCTCTTAGTCCCCGAAGTCTACTCTGCCTCACGTAGTGCCGGGCTTCTTTCGGTTCACCCCTTTCTTCGATTGCCGATGAATGGTATCCTGGTAGGATCGCCAAAACTGTCACGGGATCGCAACTTTTTTATATAAGGAAGACTGATTAATTGACTGACTCTTTATTCGTGTCGTTCCTGCCCTTTTATACATTGCGGTTGCCATGCAGCGCAGGTAGGTACACCTGGCGGGGGACATACCCGTAGTGGGGTTATTACGTATATGACACTAGCAGGTTCTCGAGTAGAGAGCGGCGTCCCTCGAGAATAGGATAGGTGGGGGTTCGTTGGTAGAGTAAAGGGGTAAAATCCAATTTAAACTTAACAATGACTTTATTAAAACAACACTTATTCCTAATAACGAGTATAATATTGCTTACGACTACGATTATATATTTTATGTTTTTGTATTTTTATGTTTTTTATCTTGTATTAAATGCTACGTGGCTATGTGTGATCTCGTAGACTCTTGGCAATGTCTGTAGTAAGGTACTATAGTTTTCAAATGAAATAGTCCAGTAACTTTTGTACACTGGAGAACAGCCGCTACCGTTTCCGGAGCGATCTCGTACTTTTGACAGAGTTTTGGTTCTATGCTCCAACAGACCTCGCTTTTACCAAGTGCTTCAGCCTCTACCGTTTCCGGAGCGATCTCGATGACTTTGCAAGAGCAAGGTACTATAGTTTTCAAATGAAATAGTCCAAAGAGGTGCACCAGTAACTTTTGTACACTGGAGATCAGCCGCTACCGTTTCCTGAGCGATCTAAATCTCACTGGTTGAAACTTAAGCTTCCTCTAGATCTAAACATTCGTCAACTAAAGAGCGTGTTTTTGAATGTAGCCTGAATGAGCGCTCCGCTGCGTGCGCCTCCTTTTATACTAGAAAATTGGCGGGCTGCGCAGTGAGTCGATATTCTTTATTTCGCAGTTTTCTTGCTTATTATATAATATTTTGTTTTGCGCTTCTGTTAGTACTTATATTTAATTATTATTAACATTTCTATAATATTTGTTCCTCTAATATCTGCTTAGTTTAATATTAATGTATAAAAGTATGTACAATGGGTCTGCGCGGTATTGTGTGGTAACGTAGTACGGTTCTACTTTATCGACGGTCAGTAACGCCGGGTTTGAGTCCCCGTGCGACGTTACACTTGTATTACTTGTAACCCGCTCCGAGCGGGTTAGCCTGCTCTGTGTACTATGTATTAACCCGCTCCGTCCCGGTTACGACGGGTTACAGGAACTAAGTCTTGGTAACCCGGGTTTCGGTTAGGGTTAGGCCGCGGTTAGTAACCCTGGACCTATCACACAATGTAATTTTGTGTTACATGCTCGGGGGCTCACGAGCCCCCTTACCATTTTCGTGTCACACCCAACGTTATCGATTCAGTCTAAAAAAAGATTACAATGCTACGAGTGATAGGAAATAAAATTAAATCTTAACGGAAACATTTAAAATCTAAAACGGCCTGAACGTTACGACTAATTTCAAGAAACATGTTGCATAATTCCGTTTACTAATACATTTTGATAGAAGATATAATTTGCACTTATTTCCATAAATATCGATCAGAAATATTATATAAATACAGTGACTCACAGCCATAATCGTACACTCTTTAAAAATCGCATAACTTTTTTTTAGAATTGGTCCAAATTACTTCAGTTTCTTTTAGAAGCTAGAAGGATTAGTTTGCCAACTGATGTGTTTCGTCGTTTTAAAAAAAAATGCAATTGGTCGGAATTGCGAAAAAAATAAAGGTCGTTTTTTAAACTTTTTTTGTAAGCCTGTAATGAAAATTCACGAAACCCGTTTGTAGATTGAAGTAAGTTGTATACATGTTGAAATTTTCAACAAACATTTAAAGATCGCAGAATAAGGTCGAGAATCGCTGGTTTCGGGAATTTCCGCGATTCTCGACCTTATTCTGCGATCTTTAAACGTTTGTAGCGTTGTATCGATATTTTATTGATATTTAAAGATATATTGAGAATGCCGTTAAGGGGTTAGACACGTCACGTGGTCTGGCCAGCGGGGCCGGTCGGTATTACAGCAGATTTTTTCTGCACAGAAATGGTAATACCCATAGATACGCGGCTGCCTGTGCACGCGAGAGGGAGCTGTTTGCTATTTCCATATTCTATTTTGAATGTGGAAAGAAATTCTCAGCTGTTGCGTTGTACTTGTAAAAATTTAAAGAGAAAGTCTGCTGGTACTGCAAACGTAGAAAATTCATTGTACATTTACTTGGAATGTGCTTATGCTACAATATTCTACGTTGGCAGTAAGGAATTATAAGTGAAAAGGAAAAATACACGAGGACATGTCCCCAGAAAATGAAGTTTGTTAGGATAGACATTTTTTAATTAGCAAAACACTGAAACAGAACATGAAATACATATCCTATGCAGAAAGCATTTACGACCAAACATATATAAAATTGTGTTTGATGTTGAATCCAACGCATAATTATTATGTGGTCCCTCCTTGAAGTGACAGAAATTATAACCTATGAATATGCTATATGACAATAAATGTTTAGCGGCTGTTTCGTTCTTTTGCGCTACATTTGTGAACTTTTCATCATCCTTCCGAAACATTATTATTACGCCGCAACAGTATCTTTAGGAAATCGGGTCTAACGTATAGGTTATATTTTCTGTCACTTCGAGGGCAGAAAATCCGCTTTTCCAAGTAACAAAAAAAACCGCTCCTCCAAGTGACAGAAAATATAACCTATACGTTAGACCCAATTTCCTAAAGATACCATTGCGGCGTAGTAATAATGATTCGGAACGATGATAAAAAGTTCACAAATGTAGCGCAAAAGAACGAAATAGCCGCTCAACATTTATTGCCATATAGCATATACAAAGGTTATATTTTCTGTCACTTCGAAGACAGAAAATCCGCTCCTCAAAGTGACAGAAAATATAACCGAAATATATGCTATATGACAACAAATGTTTCGTGGCTATTTCGTTCTTTTACAAAACATTTGTGAACTTTTTATCATCCTTTCAAAACATTATTATTACGCCACAACAGTATCTTTAGGAAATCGTGTATTGCATATAGGTTATATTTTCTGTCACTTCGAGGAGCCGACTACATAATAATCACGCGCATCTAGCGTGCGCATTTTCAGTAGCGGATTTCGTGAACGGATTCTGAACTAGATGTATTATGAAACACAATGTTTACGGGGTTTATTTCTATTTTATTTGTAAAAGATGCTTCAATTTTTTTAATGTTCCTGTCCATATAACTCTTGGCTATTAACAAATAATATAAAAAAAGTACTAAAAAATTTTGGGGAACACCGAATTTATGAAATTTTTTCCGCGAATCGTATGTTACGTGCCCCACTGTTGGGCGTTACCATCGCAGGCCACCCCGACGCAAAGGATAGAATAATGATTACACGGGAGTACACGCGACTGAACTATATTGTTACATAGAGCAATATCGGTTACAAAACAGTTCGGTACAAGACAGTCTTCTGGTCTTCTGGGCCTATACGCGGTGCTCGGAATACTGCTCTCCCCTCGGACTTCTCGGCCGCATTGAATCCTCTTCGGAATCTTCGTACCCCTGCCTGAAGAAGTGGTCGTGCAGCCCCGTGGCTTCTTCAGACATCCGCCTCGGCATTTGCCTTCTCGCTCAGGGGAAAACCACGGAAAAACCCTGAGCAAGGCGTGGGTACAACGGGAATTCACGATCTGCCACGATGAAACGCTCCAACTTCTGGTTCCGCGATGTCTCTGGAACTCTGCAGCTTCCTGTCCCACGACATCTCTGGAACTCTGTAGCTTCCTGTCCCACGACGTCTCGGGAACTCGACAGCTCCTTGTCCCACGACAAAATCCACGGGGAGCTCCGGGCGCGTTCCTCTTTCGTGTGTCCCACGACGAAATCCACGGAGAGCTCCGGGTCCAGCAGTCAGGCACGGGTACCGCGGGGCTTCTAATTCTCCCTCGACGAACGCCCCTGGTCCTTGTCCCGCGACGTCCCTGGAACTCCACTCTGGAACGTCCCACGTCGACTCCAACGCTCCGACGCTGCTTCCTCCTTCGTGCAGCCTCCGGAAACCCGTGCAGACTCCAGCGCTGTCTCATTTGCAGGCAGCCTCCTCCAGAAGGACGTCCGACGACGTCTCCACTGCTTCGGCGACGTTCCCTCCTCCTCGTCGAATCCTTGGTCGCGGTCGACCGTCTCCCCCAGGGACTCGTCCTCGATGTCCTTCCGGTGGCCGTACGAGCTTGAGACTGCAATCCCTTCACGGCTCCGGATTCCATGCAAAAGAGACGGAGAAGCATTAATATTTACTTTCATTTGAGAGAATTCGTTGGAGTTGAAAGAATCGGGAAGATGGAAAGGCGAAACGGAACCGATAACAGGGGATCACAGCTCATGAGCATGTTATCGGCCCGTTCCCCGATCAATCTGCCCAGCACCCCAGCTCGTCTGCATTTTCTTTCTTCTGGGCTTCTTGTCCTCTTCTCCCTCTCTCAGACCTTGGCTTTCAGATGGCCCCATTCCTCTTCGTGGCTTCTGGTGCAGACCCAGGGGACCGTCCTGTGCGTCCTGTTAACGCTTCCGTCTCCGCAACATCTCCTCCAGCCGATCCAAGCAGTCGCACCGCTTGTCCGACTGGTGGTTGGAGATGCCATTTCCCGGCTGCTGTCCACCCTGTCGACGTGAACCTCTTGGTTTGCACAAACCGGGGAGGAGCCAAGATTCACGCCAACAGGGCTAGAGAAGCGGCTCCACGTATGTCCGCGCTCCACTGCGGACTACTACTCTGTCGTAGCACAGACGGGGAATTCGGGAACGCGTATCCAGGCCGCGGTGGCAGTCCCCCGACACCTTGTCCCTCGTCGTGGGGTTTCGTGCTCTCTGAAACATTTTAAAGAAACAGAGGGCTGGGCTACGAAGGTAGCCTCCGCAGCCCAGTCCAGTAGATTAGCTTAGACTAATCTTCAGACTCTTCGTTCAGAACTTCAAACTCTCTCCTCGAGCGCTGGATGCACTCGCCGGTGCAATAGTGACTATGAATTGCAATTGATTATTCGACAGCTCTTCATATGCGCTGGATGCACTCGCCGGTGCAATAGTCACTTTGAATTGCAATTGATTATTCGACAGCTCTTCATATGCGCTGGATGCACTCGCCGGTGCAATAGTGACTTTGAATTGCAATTGATTATTCGACAGCTCTTCATATGCGCTGGATGCACTCGCCGGTGCAATAGTGCCATTGAATTGCAATTGATTATTCGACAGCTCTTCATATGCGCTGGATGCACTCGCCGGTGCAATAGTCACTTTGAATTGCAATTGATTATTCGACAGCTCTTCATATGCGCTGGATGCACTCGCCGGTGCAATAGTCACTTTGAATTGCAATTGATTATTCGACAGCTCTTCATATGCGCTGGATGCACTCGCCGGTGCAATAGTGACTTTGAATTGCAATTGATTATTCGACAGCTCTTCATATGCGCTGGATGCACTCGCCGGTGCAATAGTGACTTTGAATTGCAATTGATTATTCGACAGCTCTTCATATGCGCTGGATGCACTCGCCGGTGCAATAGTGACTTTGAATTGCAATTGATTATTCGACAGCTCTTCATATGCGCTGGATGCACTCGCCGGTGCAATAGTCACTTTGAATTGCAATTGATTATTCAACAGCTCTTCATATGCGCTGGATGCACTCGCCGGTGCAATAGTCACTTTGAATTGCAATTGATTATTCGACAGCTCTTCATATGCACTGGATGCACTCGCCGGTGCAATAGTCACTTTGAATTGCAATTGATTATTCGACAGCTCTTCATATGCGCTGGATGCACTCGCCGGTGCAATAGTCACTTTGAATTGCAATTGATTATTCGACAGCTCTTCATATGCGCTGGATGCACTCGCCGGTGCAATAGTGACTTTGAATTGCAATTGATTATTCGACAGCTCTTCATATGCGCTGGATGCACTCGCCGGTGCAATAGTGACTTTGAATTGCAATTGATTATTCGACAGCTCTTCATATGCGCTGGATGCACTCGCCGGTGCAATAGTGACTTTGAATTGCAATTGATTATTCGACAGCTCTTCATATGCGCTGGATGCACTCGCCGGTGCAATAGTCACTTTGAATTGCAATTGATTATTCGACAGCTCTTCATATGCGCTGGATGCACTCGCCGGTGCAATAGTGACTTTGAATTGCAATTGATTATTCGACAGCTCTTCATATGCGCTGGATGCACTCGCCGGTGCAATAGTGACTTTGAATTGCAATTGATTATTCGACAGCTCTTCATATGCGCTGGATGCACTCGCCGGTGCAATAGTCACTTTGAATTGCAATTGATTATTCGACAGCTCTTCATATGCGCTGGATGCACTCGCCGGTGCTATTGCGATGTTTTCATTCATCGTTTTGTGTACTTTCTTGTGTACTCGTACCCGCTCCTTTTTCTTTTATGTACGGAGGTTCTCTAATCGGCTGTTGTCGATTGTATCTGCTATCTATAATTTCTGGCAACATGCACTCCTCATAGAATTTTCTGAGTTTTTCCTCCATCTGTGTTGCCCAGAATCGATCATCTCTTGTTACTGTTGTAACCTTCATTCCTTTCGGCGTCCATAAACAAAAATAGGCTCGTTGCCTTTTCGTTATGTGCAATTGTACTTGCACTTGATAATAGTAATGATGATTCTTATTCATTTCATTACCCTTGTAAATACGCCTTATATGATCAAGTTGCTTTATTGCTTCATCAGGTGATAAATCCTTGGCCGATACAGGACACTTTACTTCGACGATTTTATCATGGTCCACGAGGCCGTCAGGAGTTGCACCTAAGTGAGACACAGTGTCGTCGATGAAGACGCCACACGGTTGAATATGCATTCCTAATTCTTCTTGCATTTGTCTCAAGGCGTTTGCCTCATTTTCCCTTCCGTATTGGAGAGAATGTAAATCGTGGAGTTGCGGGTACATTATACTCTTCACAGTATTTGCCCGTGCTGTAGTCTTTCGTAATCGGCATACCTTGCCGAAATTGGATGCAGTTAATAATTTCTTCCTATAACCAATCCACATTTCGCTATTCGCCTGATCGCGAGTTTCCACTTCGATCTTGTTTCGCCTGGATTGCCATTTAAGGAGAGTATCCATGTGCCTTTTACACTCGGAAGAGTATACTGTCTCTTCCATATCTGGTTTTGCTGCGTTGGGACCGTAATCCTGGTCGCACGATTGTTTTTTATTTACGAAGGAGGATGCTTTCGCTTCTTTTTTATATTCCCTTGCTTTTTCTGCTGCATGCTTTCGACGTTCTTCCAGGTTTCTTACCATGGTTGGCGGCTCTGTATTCATTGCCGCACTCAATCTGCTAAACGCCTCTTTTGTGTTATATTGGACGACTGCAGCGGAGACTCTACCCTGATACGAGCCCCCTCGTCCAAAGTTTATCCTCTTGCCTCCGATGAATTTAGCAATGATATTATTAAAACTTTCAACAGCATTGTTATTTAGACCGTGCAGCAAACTGTCAGCTTTAGGGAAAAGTGGCTGCATCGCTTCTTCGATACTTTGATATATACCAGTTTCTCTCAGCCGTGGTACGTAGTCCTTTCTGTTGGGATCGGAGTATTTCTTACAGAAGTATGCTAACTTCTGACACTCCTTGTGTTCACCGAAAACGTGACTCGGTACATTTGTCAAGTCTTGCTTCAAATTTCTTATTCGTTCCTCGAGTGTTATTCCTTCTTGCAACCGGTATTCTGCAGCTTTCTTTATACCGGTACGCAGGCGGAGAGCATTATTCTTTACAACAGCTCTTAGGTCTTTATCGCGGCCTTTTGTTGCGATTTCGTTTATCTTTTTACTGAAATTGCGTAGCAAGTGATTGGTGCATTCTATTTTTCGTACCTGCACCATGTACTTTTCATATGGATTACTGTCCAATATCTTCTTGTACACACTGCTATCGCCATCGGCAACTAATATAGAGTATACTAGGCCGTGCATATCTATGCTGCAGTTGAAGCCTTCGACAATAGCAACACTTTCCATGTCAGTTGAACTCTGATTACGACCCCAGTTCTTGAAGCAACGATGCTCGCGCGGTTCTTCCTTCTTCGTAGATGCTATTTGGCAAGTCATGCAGAATTTATTTTTCACACTGATGTACAGCACTTTCTTCGTGTGGTATCCCACGATGGCTCCTACGCCAGAAAGAGAATTGTAATCTCCTCCGCGGTATGACCTTTTCATCCAGCTGCCGGCTGCGACAACTGGGATAAACGGTACATTAGATTCTGGATATACGTCGCCTCTTGCTATAGCTAATGCTTTTTCCTCTTTTCCAGCATCTTCCATTTCGCGCTGTGCGGCCACTTCGAGGGCATCGATTAGGTCATTCTGACAGTTCTCGTAGATCCTTTTCGTCATACAGGACACGTTCACGGCAGTCAGTATGTC
Organism: Andrena marginata; assembly: GCA_963932335.1. Classification (NCBI taxonomy): domain Eukaryota; kingdom Metazoa; phylum Arthropoda; class Insecta; order Hymenoptera; family Andrenidae; genus Andrena; species Andrena marginata. The sequence continues at coordinate 15,518,364 of OZ010664.1, forward strand.
CTCCAGTTGATTATATCCGCCGCCCGTCATCATTGTTGCGGCAACAGCGGCGCGGTTGATATCCATAGTGGCATCACTCTTCCGAAGACAGGATATGTGCTCTGTGTATTTGCACATTTTGCACTCTACATGATACACATTTTCTAGTCCATTCCGTTGACATCTAATTATTTCAAAATGTTCGATGCCACAGCCAATAGTCGAATGTTTTCGAAGATTTTTTATTTGTTCGAAAACATACGGGAAATCAACGAAGTCTGTTCCTTCTGAAATTGGATTTTCCGGCTGTTCTGGTTCTGCAATCTCCACCATCCAGTAATCGGCATCATTTCCAACATCTTCATTCGTTTCTTCGTTGATGTCTCTTACGGAATGTATTTCATCCCTGTCTGTGTCGAAATCTTTTTCTTCTACAATTTCCTCTTCGTCCGCATTGAAATGTATTTCTTCTTCAACATCTTCTGCGTCCATATCGAAATGTACTTCTTCTACAATTCCTTCGATAATTGGAGAGTCTTCAAAACTTCCTACGTCTTCTTCGTGTATTCTGCCCGTAGGAATATCATCCGCAGCAGATGTGCTTGGATGTGTTTCGTAGGAGGTACTTGCTTCCGCCACGGTACCCTGAATTACCGTGAGGCACGCTGCGGTCTTCAATCGTTGTCTGCATGTAAAGAGTCACTAATCAGTAACACGTGGTACATACATAGAAATAAGAAAACATACAGCAGAAAAGAAAAGCAAGCATAGTAAAAGAAGATATACAGTAAAATCTCGATGTAAACGAAAGCCTCGGAACGAAGCAAGTTTAAATACCCGTGTACGTGTGAGACAATACTAACGCAATGCAAATTTAAGATTAAAACTTTTGTATTTCTGGTTGCATTTTCATGAAACTTCTACCATCATGTTTGTTAGAATCTTCTGATTAAAATGATACCAAATACGACATAAATCGGACAACTTTTACTTATCGTGGATACGAATCGTTTATATTTATATAATTATCCAAACCATATCGTGTTTCGTGTCTTTTTAATCAGAAAATCCTCACAAATATGTTGGTAAAAAATTTATAAAAAGAACCAAAAATAAAATATTTTTAATTGTGAACCTCGTTTGCATCGGTGTTGTCCCTCACTGATTTTCGATTTCGAATCGGGTTTCACGATCGGCACATGAACCATATTACACTCTTCACTGGTTCCAAGGGGTACCAGCCCAACTGGGGGTGATAGAAATTAACACTAATGTTACACAGTCCCAATTTTGAACCCTAATCGAGATTTTACTGTAGTTCCTATATTTTTACAAGTTTGTCGACAACCCCGCACGTAGGAGAAGAGAGCGAGTGGAAGAAAGGACTGCCGATGGCCCTCATCTTTTTCATTCGCTGTCCTTCTCTGCGACCGATGCGTATTACCACTAAATATGTACCTATTATCCAAATTATATCGTGTTTGGTGTCTTTTATCTAATGATAATTTTATTCCTAATGGGAAACATCACAAATGTTACGATGATTTATTTATGAAAGTATTATTATTATTGCATTACTGTGAATATCACTCTAATACACACCTGGAAAAAATTAAAAGAACACATAATTTCCTGAAAATTTTGGTCATTTTCAAATGGCTGTATCTCCGCGAAAAATGGTGGCAAAAAATATTTAAAAAAAGCACGCTGGAAGTCTCTAGATTTTGAACCCGCGAGAACAAAAGAAAGGGTTTTACAGAGAAACATAACGTGAAATAGGTGATCCTTCAATTTTTCAGACCATATCGCATGTTTGACCATCAAGGACATACGGAAAAAAAATCTGATTGGTCCGACCTTTTGCACAGTGTATACGGGTAGTCTTAGCTCGCAAAGAAACGTGGACACTTGAATGATTCCCTGAATTTCCTTGAAGTGGCATCGTGATTACCAAAAAATGGTAAATATGTAATTTTGGGGATCATTTTAAAATGAATTTTATACGATGCAAAAAAAACTTAACTAAATTGACAACTAAAGGTTTTGAAAGTGTTGCGGCCGCGTAAAGCTCGCGTTTGCCGCTGACTCGTATAAACAGCTGACGAGTCAGCTGAGGCCGTTGACACCTGCGTGTTTACATCAACGTTCTTCTCGAAGCGCTCGCCCGGCGACCGTTAGTTCGAAACCACCTCCGCTGTGACACGCACTCACTTTTGGTTTCTGCGCCCATTGCGCAGTTCAGATCCTTACTGTTACACGACCCACAGCCGCCAAACGCCCACGCGTTTGTGTGACGTCCTGTGGCCAAGTTGACCACTCGAAAATAAACTGTACCAGTCCACAAAAGGTCGTGTCGTTTTTTATCACCTTCCCAACGAGCTGTCCCAGCGCCGGCATTAAAGTTCGCACTTGGCGAAATCAGAAAGGATAATTTCTTAGCTTTCCAAAACACTCATGAAAACTTTTCTACGATCATGCGTTCGCAAGTTATAGGTGTTCAAAGTGAAAAGTTCCTTTTTTGCTTTCATGGCGGATAACTCGGTCAATAAAAATCATACAACATAACCAAAAAAACGAAATTATAGAGAAATGTTTGCTCTATAAGAGCCCTAAATTGGATTTATCTGAAAAAAAATTTTTTGGCCCGTGCATACGTGCAAACTTTGCAAAAATTTCTGAAACTTTGTTTCCTGCGCTTCATCTTGATAAAACAGTATCATAATGGACGAAGAAAAAAATTGTGCGATGGTTTCATAAACTAGAGACTTCAAGCGTTAAAATGCTTTTTTTAAATATTTTTTGCCACCATTTTTCGCGGAGATACCATTGGAAAATGACCAAAATTTTCGGGAAATTATAGTGTTCCTTTAATTTTTTCCAGGTGTGTATGTATATCTTCGCGATACGAAGAGGGACGTTATGTGATAGAAATGTTCCTCTTAGGCAACGTGATTTCCTCGCTACGCAACCGAAGGAAATGCAGATTTAGCCCGTTTTCTTTTCACACGCACACATCTGCACAACCGTCTCCGCTACTCGCAAGCGAAGGCAGCCACAAGCAGACATGCTTGCGTTGCGATACGCGGCTGTGCGAGTGTACAGGCTCGCGTGCACTTGACCGCGTGTGAAAAGAATACTTTTCACATTTCAATCCTGGGTCAATCCACGTGAAATTGTACACTTTTCGGAGTAACATTTGGGACTTTTGTGAAACTTTGATATGCCGTAGTCTTTAAGGTAGACTTGTCGATTAGCATGACCATCGCCGATTTCGATGCGCTTGAAATATGTTGTAGGGGGCATGATTCTGAACAACTTTTTCCTATCCATGTAACTGTCGGTCGGCCTTACTTTCTAAGATATGCGCAAACAAACCTTGTTAAACTTTTCCTCATGGATTTGAAGGAAAATTTATTTAATCACCTTACTGCGATCGCCTCTTTGTACAGTACTTCTGTTGACATATTCCGACACAACGCATTCCACTTTCCAACTTGTTCTGGGTATTAGTATTGGTTTGGGTTAGACTTGGGCGGGGGGCGCGCGCCCGCTTGGGCGCGTAAAGCGTGGTAGCGAACCGATGCGAGTTTGGGGATGCTAAAAATGAGACTGCAAAGAATTACGTTTTAGAATCAAAGTCATACTACTATCCAGCGGCGCCGGCGCCGCCGATCATAGTCGGGATGTCCAACAAGTGTTCTTGAAAGCACCCTCTTTCTAACGAAAAAATTATGTTTTAGTTCAACTCACATCCGTTGGCTACCATGCTTTACGCGCCCGCAAGCGGGCGCGCGCCTCCCGCCCTCGTCTAACCCAAACCAACACTAATACCCGGGACAAATTGGAAAGTGGAATGCATTGTGTCGGAATAAGTCAACTACTACTATAGCCAAGTGTTTCTTTTGTTTCTTTTCTGTTTCAATTGTTTGTTTTCTGTTTTCGTCGAAAGCCAACAAATGTTACGCGCTGTCTTGCGATGCTTCTGCAGTGCTCAGAAATTATAAGTAAAGATTTTTGGAAATATCTCGGAAACTAGGGCCGACCGACAGATACATGTATAGGAAAAAGTTGTCCAGAATCATGCCCCCTATAACATATTTCAAACTCATCGAAATCGGTGATGGTCATGCTAATCGACAAGTCTACCGTCTTTAGTGATATACAGGTTGTTTCTCTACCTGTGGTCAATACTATAAGGGATGAATATAACGGCAAAAATAAGACGATAATCAAGAGTCACGAAATTGCGGTAATGGTTTCGTTTTCGAGAAAATTGACTTTGAATTTCACCTAAATACGCGTGAATCATTGGCGCTTGAGGGGCACGCGGAGGTGAGCGGAACGTCCTACGAGCAGCTGACGCGTTCCGCTCACCTCCGCGTGCCCCTCAAGCGCCTATGATTCATATGTACTGGCTAAGCCGTGCGGTACTAGCAGCGGCCAAGCGGCTATACCTGATATTGTTATATAGGGTTCTCGCAAATTGTAAGTATTTGAAAAAAACGGAAACAGGAAAACTTTTACTATTTTTTATACCCAACATAATACGGTATGTCAACTTTTGGTGTTCGCGATATTTTCCGCAAACCGAAGGTGATCTGCAGTTTTTTAAATGGGATGCTACATATTTGATTACCCGATATGAGAGTGACTGTCAAGACAAATTCAACCATATATGGTATACTATAACTTTCAAGGCCACGCAAGATTAGGAATGAAAAACATAGATAGTTCAATATTGTAGCACGCACGGCTAAGCCAGTCCAGCCGGTATTGGACGACGCAGCGACACATTCAATTAATTTTCATGCGACCAAAAACTGTCCGCGTTTCTGAAAACGTGTCCGTAAAGAGCACAAGTAGGGCTATATCCTTATTTATTCAAATGTGTAAATAGTGTCCTGCTAGTATAAAATTGCATTTGTTTAACATAATTACAGCATAAATGGTGTAAACTTTGTTTTTTTTTTAAGTGATGTAGGATTTCTCCTGTCGTTGTTCCAATTCTTTCACGAATGGGACGCGGAGCTGGAGGTCTTATAAAGAATTGAGGCCCCGTTGATATTAAAACAAATTCGATTTAATATAAGTGGGTCAAAATGGTTGAAAAAGATGTAATATACAGGGTGTTTCTCTACCTGTGGTGAATGCTCTAAGGGGTGATTATACCGGCAAAAATAAGACCAAAATCAAGTGTGACGAAATTGCGGTAAACGCTTCGTTTTCTCGAAAGTGACCATATTAATTAAAAAACTAGGGATTTCTCAGAATACAGAAAGCGAATATGAACTGCGTTTTGTAGAGAAAAATTATTTACGACCACGTTATTTAGAATGAATTACACATTTTAGCTCCTAACATCATATTTTTTTGAAGATAGAATTATTTTAATTATGTTTAAAAATTATGTAAAGTTGCAAATATTTGCCGCTATAACTTTTGAATATGCACTCTATAAATCAAATAGAATAAATAGCACCAAAATTTTCAGGTTCCACGAGATTCCTGGACATCTAGAGCTTTTCCAACGAAAGTTATTGAAAAATTCCATCATTTTGAAGATTATATTTTAATTCTGTTCGTTGGAAATTAAAATACTCATGGCTGAAGCTTGATTTGTACCTGTGCAATCCATTATTCAAAATACTAACAATTCGTGACACAATTGAGCACTTTTGATATACATATACATAGCTTATACTGACGCATTCTAACAATCGGGGTTACTATGTAAGCGGCCGACTCGCCGAGCCTGGGCGAGCCGAGTCGACTCGCCGTCTGACTTCACCTAAAGACTGGGCTTTTCAACGAGACAATTTCGCTAAAGGTACAGATATGGACGTACATATTGCAGTCAAAAATCCACAAAAGAAGGAGCAATGTGTAGATATATAGTATTCAACAAGTACAGTATTGTCTCGTTAGCGGCTTGGTTTCGCTCAACATCGAATAGCAAAACATAGAAAATGAGTCCCAACACGGTATACATCGGATTATTAATTAAATAAATAATGACGAACATACGAATTGGAAAAGAATGAGTGGGGCAAGAAGGGTAAAGTTATGACATGCGTTGCGGTGCGCATAGCATAGAATATGTGTACGTAAAGCGTCAAAGATAGCTGTGTTGATATACATATTTGAAGAATATGAATAATACTATATTATATACAATAAAATACCGTGCTACTACTACTACTGCTACATCTCAAACTGTGACTTCATACAAATCTGTACCAAACACATAACTTACCTTTCTAGACGTTTTTTATTTTTTCTGGACAAACGCTTTACAGATAGCATAGGGCGCTTCCTTTTTATATCACCCTTCGAATTGCGCTGGTTTCTTGCATCTGCGGCTTCATTCCTTGATTCCATGGCAATGGAATGATCATACACACACACACACTGATCGACACTACAGTAACGAACCACGCCGGAATGGAACAATTCACAAATTATGAATATTCCATATGTATCAATATCTGCGCAGTAAATAAAAGCCCGATTGCTTTCTGCGTCTTCACTGTAGTGCAAACGGCAGAAAACTGATCAGCTAGCATTGTCATTGCGTTACAGATGCTGAGAAGCAGAACAAAAGATAGTGGAAAAAGGACAGATATATGCGTTCTATTTTTCTCTTTCTCATTAGGATTGGTGTATGCTGATACATTTACATAGAGTATGTACTTCCGGGAATACTTTTTGGTGCAGAAATGTGCACAGGAAAGGATTTTTGATTATCCTGTGCATATACTTTTGACGTATCATCTTTGCGCGTTTGAACCTTTACGCGGGCCGAGACGTGTCGTTCGGTCCTTGGTGCAAGTGAAATACAAAATATTGAGTGAGTGAGTAAGACAGGTTGCGCTCTGCCCAGGGATTTCAGGAAGGAATCGCAAGTTGTGTAGCAGAATCACCTACAGGAGTGGTGGTAATGTGTGCGTGAACCGCGCCGGCAATTGTTTTCTGGCAATGCAGGCCCTCGAGGCTAGCAAAGGCTCGATCGTCAGAAATTCGAGTGACTGCCGAACAATAAAGATCGTAAGTACCTTCACGCTTATTACTCCTGTCTTTTTCACTATATGTGCCGGTTATTCTAAAAGTGGTCTAATAAGACTGTATTTAGACATATTCCGGGTAAAGAGTCATTACCGTCATAGTATTGTTGTAATTTTTTGTGCAAAATCTATCGTGTGAGCTGTGATTGTTTGAGTTTCCGCGTGTTTCTCAAGCTGCGTATCGCCATTGCGAGGCTGCCTCGCGTGGCACACCTCGCGGAGTGGAGAGTCTGGAGACTACCCCGATTATTATTACTTTACGAGGCATCAGCCGTCGATTTTTCGACGTGTTGAAAGGTGCCTCGCGGCCCCAAGATCAAAAATCGCATGGCTCGGGCGACGCAAATATGATGCTGGAGGTAGGGCGAGACTGTCGCACGAGCCTGCCTCGCAAAGTGATCATGATCGAGGTAGTTTCCAGATTCTTCACTACGCGAGGCGTGCCTCGCGTGGCAGACTCGCAATGTCGATACGCAGCTCCATGCACAGAGATTCGTGTATTCATTCTCACGTAGAATAAGAAAGTTGTTATAATTCACCCGCGAAATGTCTAGAAAAGGTATATACATTCGGGTGGAATGTAGGCTTCCTTTAGTTGAAACTGAAATCAAGTGATGAAATGTAAACCGTTTCTAAACATCAGAAGTGGAAAAATCAGAAATTTTTAAATTCAAGGCTCGGATGCAATAAGGAGACTAGCGTTCGAAAATGCGAAAAAGTATTGTCCAAACGCTAAGAAAAATTGGAAAATTAAATTTTATTAAACTGGATTTTAAAAAATATAGTGTTGTAAAGATCGTCACGGTACACATTTTTTTCTTTTTACAGTTTCCTTATGGAATCATTAGTATTCGAGATAAAAATTATAAACCAAACAAATTTCTTCGACCAAAGTCAATACCTTTTTAAACATACATTGCGATAACTTGAGTAAATATTAACGGATCGTTATGAGACTTGAAACATAAAACTCGGAAAACTCTAGCAAAGCCGTGAAATGTATGCACAAAACCGTTATATTAAAAAATGTAATAATATTTCATTAAAAAGTAATACTGAACATAACCCATGTTTTTCAACGTTCGTCGTTAAAAAGTATCGAGGCAAATTTTACGTACATATAACTTACAGCGACAAAGCTTTTCCTTAATATATAAAGATTTTCACCAATTCTCACAGTAATTAATAAATAATTGTAAAAGATATGACGATATATATAAATCTCGCGGGCCACCAACAGTCAGCAGCCGCGTACAATGCTCTACTTAGCAGTTTTAGCACTCGCGTTGACTGTTGGTGCCGCGCGAGATTTATGTATATCGTCATATCTTCTACAATTATTTATTATTCAGTGTGAAAATTGGTGAAAATCTTCTTCATATATTAAGGAAAAACTTTGCCGCTGCAAGTTATATGTACGTCAAAATTGCCTCGATACTTTTCAACGACGAACGTTGAAAAACATGGGTTATGTCCAGTATTATGTACTTTTTAATTAAATATTATTACATTTTTAATATAAGGGTTTTGTGCATACATTTTTCGGCTTCGCTAGAGTTTTCCGAGTTTTATGTTTCAAGTCTCATAACAATCCATTAATATTTACTCGAGTTATGGCAATTTATATTTAAAAAGAAATTGACGTTGGTCGAAGAAATTTGTTTGGTTTATAATTTTTATCTCGAGTACTAATGATTCGATAAAGAAACTGTAAAAAGGAAAAATATGTGCCGTGACGAGCTTTACAACACTATATATTTTAAAATCCAATTGAACAAAATTTAATTTTCCTATTTTTCTTAGCGTTTGGACAATACTTTTTCGCATTTTCGTGCGCCAATCCCCTTATTGCATCCGAGCCTTCTCATAGATATTGTGAAACTTGATAACCTCATAATTACAAATTTTGGAAATGTTTGAATATCAACGCTTTCGAACTTGGAAATTTCAGCATTTAGAAATGTGAAGATTCTCCTCCTGCGCTAAATCTTGGCTAAAGGAAGCATATATTATACCCAAATGTACCAACTTGATAAACGTGTAGTCCCCTCTGAGTTGGGCAAAATGTAATATAATTATAAATTATAAATTACGATTCAAATGTAATTGTGTAATTGATTACACATTATTTTCTGTAATGGTTAATTTAGGTAGTTGACCACAATTTTGTCAACTATCTAAATTAACCATTGCAGAAAATAATGTGTAATCAATTGGTAATTAGATTACATTTTGCCCAACTCTAACTCTTCTACTGCACTTTCATATCCATTTTCATTACATTCAATAGTTTCACTGTTTCTTCGACTTGTTTTTTAGATGACTGACAAAGGCCAAACTCCGCTTGAAGAGAATCCGCCTGCTGCGGGTAGCAACAGCAGCAGGATAAACAGGCGGACTTCGTCCCTGCCACGGAGTCACCGCAGCAGGCGGAGTCCGTCCCCGCGACGGAGTCACCGCAGCAAGCGGACTCCGTCCCTGCCGCGGAGTCACCGCAGCAGGCGGAGTCCGTCCCCGCGACGGAGTCCGCGGCGGAGCCCCAGTTTGAACTGGATGGAGATGGCTCTCCAGTATCAAAAAAAGGTATGTAGATACGTAGGCAATCTCACACAAACATTTCTTACATTCTCATGAAAGTGTGAAAACGTCTAGACATTATTGCAGTAATTAACATAAGATTGATATTTATTTTTCATATTACAGTACACAGAGCTTAGGAAAGAGTTGAGAAAAAGAAATTATTATACTAGAGGAAGGGAAGGTAGAGCAGGAAGAGGAGGCAGAGGAGGAAGAGGAGGAAGAGGAGGAAGAGGAGGAAGAGGCGGAAGAGGAGGCGGGAATAATGATTTTTTTTTCAAATAAGTTATAAATAAAATAATAAATACACATATAGTCGAGAATCATATATTTATTCAATAATTTTTTTATTCGACGGCCTTTCATCCGTCGGCCATGAATAATTTTCTCGTATTTATTAGTACTTTAGTTGAGAATCATATATTTAGTCGAGAAAGTACGAAAAAATACGAGAAAATTATTCATGGCCAACAATTGAATTCCCCATAAATTCAATTCTAGCGCTTCAAATAAAAATTGGCTCGAGTTATTGAAGTAATGCTCATCTCTGGTATTTTGCCATATAATTGAGGCAGTGAGAGCAACAATGGACTAACCCACATTTTTTTCGAAATTGAGTTAGTAGCAATAACATATTCCAATCTGGCTCTAATAATCATATAAAATAGGATTTTTTTTAATGTGGGTTAGTCCGTTGTTGCTCTCACTGCCTCAATTATAACATAAATTCAACAGCGATTTCAAGTGATGTATGTATGTGTCACGGTAAAGCGTTAATTTAGTAACTGTATATAGTTCCTAGCAGTTCCTAGTCAATGTGTGCGTAAACTGCATTCAAAGTTGGGCAGAATGTAATCTAATTACATATTACGACTATAATGTAACTGTGTATATAATTGATTACATTATTTTTTGTAATCGTTAAATTAGGTAGTTGACCACAATTTCCTCAACTACCTAAAAATTAACGATTACAGAAAAGAATGTAATCAATCACACAATTACATTTTAATTGTAAGTTGTAATTAGATTACATTTTGCCCAACTCCGACTGCATATAACCTAACCTACAATCGTACGAAAATGCATACATTGACTGCATCACGCTTTTACTGTGGCAGCTGTGGCATATGTATCCAGCTGACGCTTCAGTTTTGCTATGATTCCACGTTGGCAGTCCTCCCGAGTAGGCGCCATCTCGTATCAACTAGTTGAACTAAATTTGTCACGTGACTTGCTCTGTATTATCGCCAATATGGCGGAATTCGTATTTGGGAATGCAGTCACGATTTTTCGTTTTTCGTCCTTATATGAGCATATTTTGGGCTGGGCGAGGTCTCACTCGAAAGAGGAAGGTTCAATGCGGAGCGCTCTGCTCACTGTTTGAGTCACAAATCTCTTTTAGTGACCTAACAATGCTTAGATTCTGCTGGTGTATTTTGTCGACTTTTGCTCTACTTTGGACACTCGTATTATTACATATCAACACAATTTCGTTGAACCATGAGCAGAGCGCTCCGCGTTGAACCTTCCTCTTTCGAATGAGACCTCGCCCAGCCCAAAATATGCTCATAAAAGGACGAAAAACGAAAAATCCCGAACCCATGTTTCGGGCCAGATTGTGTCGGTATACAGCGCGCTGTATTACCCGTGTCTACCCCCTTAAGCGCAGTTGGAAAGCACCTTTATGAACTTGCAGCTCATTTTGATTTCATATATTTTTTTATATTGTATATTTTCTTCTATTTTTTTATGTGATTTATTCGTATTAAAATATTTATTTGTATAAAATATATCTGCTTGATATTATTTAATACATTTTTTCATTGTACTATTGTGATTTTTTCTTTGTATAAATAGTCATTGTGATAATTGGCGCAATTGTTGTATATCATTATTTGTGTACAGTCTAGAACATTATTTTTGTAGAGTATAGAACATTATTAAATTTATATTAATTTACGACATTGTTTTTAAATAGGATTCTTTTTGAAGAGATTATATACTTGGCGCTCTTTTTTGTACCTTTTTGTAGAAAGGTAATTTTGTGGGGATTTCACACATTTTGTAGTGTTTATTGTTATTAATTTACGACAATTTTTTAAATGGGATTCTTTTTATGGGATTGTACATCGGTTCACTACCATGCTTATTTATTATCATTTTTTTGTAAGAATAAAATATAAAGATTTTTAGCGCCTTTGGGCCATTGCCTTTTTTTAATTTGCACGTCATCAGCTTCAATCCAACTACTAGTCATTCCTTCTTCTTTACATATACTGGTGTAATGGCCATCCCCAATACATGAACCACTATGAAATATAGCATTCATAACTTTATATGATTGTCCAGCTATTACTACTTTGGTTGTGGGAATAGTACATATATTAAATTTCCGTATTGCTACACTGCATTATCTTCTGCTTTGATTATCTGTAAATATATAAAGCCACATTTTAATTATTGTTGCGACGTGTAGGATCAGATCGAATTCGCTTGACGACTGACCTTACTTTGCCGCACTCTTGTGATGGGTTATGATCACAAAAGCTCACTGAATTTTTGATGATAAGTAACGCGTAAGAGATATATATTTTCACAAGATACAGCTGTACAGTTAATGCTATTGAAAGCTTACACTTGTTGAATACTCGTTGAGTTGTAGAGTACTAGGACTCTGCTTAAGTGATAGTGTTTTCTATAGTACTGAGTTTTGTTGAGTTCTAGAGTCGTGTGACTCTTCGTGTCAAAGTTTTAATTCTTTCTGCCCTTCTCGTGTCGTGGTCGCTCGCAAGAAAATGTAAAAATTCCCTCTCCAAGGAATTTAGAGAAATAGTGAGGGTTGCAGGAGGAGGGTTGAAGACAACTGATTGGTGTGTAGGCGTGTCGTGAAGAAAAGTGGTGAGGGTGACGTAGCGCGCGAAAATCTAAGTCCCCCCTGCGTGTCGGGGACCGGTGAAAAATTACAGGTATATGCGCCACGGATTTTGGGACTTGGCGTGGTGACCGCGCGGTCGCAATAAAACGCGCATCTGCTTGCTGTCCTAATCCCTCGGAACTTTCCAAATTGGCTGCGTTAATAGCTACACTCAGTGGGCTTACAATGATGGTTTTACTAAAAGTCCCGAGTTTATGGACGAGGACGGCAAACCGAGTGTCCGCCAGATGACGAACGCTGCTTATGCGGAAAAACCCTGACCATCGTCTAGGCTCTAACGTAGCTCCTCTCAACAATTATATACAACTTAACATAGAACTTACTATTTATAGAAATAGAGTGGCCTTTTGCTTTAGTGAGTGTAGAGACTAAATAATGTGTCCAAAAGAGGTGAGAGCGTATGGTAGAAAGTCTTGTTGCAGGAAATTTAAATGCTAATGGTAATGATTCAGCGAAAATGAACGAGGAGATCCAATAGTTTTAACGCACACTTTATTGGTGTTGGAATGAAACTAATTTAGTATGTTTATTGGTGAATTGAAATAATGGGAATCTAAAAAATTAATGAATTAATGAATAGCGTGACAACTACTTTGGATTATATTAATTAAAGTATTACGAATGTCTTTCACAAAAGATTGAAAAGCATTAACGTAGATGTGTTTTCAGTGTACTTTCTTCACTAATGTGACTTGCTTTACATTGCAAGCAGTCCACCATAATCTATTTTCTTAATAATTCTTAATGCTATGTCTTTAGACAAATTTTGTCGATTTACCTTATTTGACAAAGTTCCAGAAACTTGTGCGAAACAAGATACTCTGTCTATCTATCTAATCTTCTCCGGACAACCTCCACGCCTGTGCATTTCCTTCATTTCTATCCATCCAAGCCTGTGCGTCCCCTTCAATTCTATCCAAGCCTGTGCGTCCCTTTCATTTTTATCCAGATCCTCTGCGTCTCCTTCATTTCTAAATATAATATATATAAGCTTTACATAAAATCTCTAAATTGCTGGTATAAAAATATCTGGCAATTTGAATGCATTGCAATTTGTTACAATTTATATTATTTTGTACATGCATGGTATTATTATTTTATACATGCATGGTACAAATTTCCAGAAACTTATGCGAAAGAAGATGGTTCTCTGTCGAACCTTCTCCGGACAACTTCCAAGTCTACGACTCTACATACTAACTCGATTTAAAAAATTTTGGCGATTTACCTTCTTAATTAAGACAATAATTCGGTCTCCTAATTAATGTAAAAACTCGTGACATTTCAAATTTGGACAATTTACTTTATTTGACACTAAGCACATGGTAGGTTATCTCTGACTATGTAGCTGTCAGATTATTTGTTACGCGATTGGCCGAAACCCGCATCCAATGAACGACGTGCCTGAGGGACATTTCCTCACCCTTTCATACTCCCCTCTTGCCAAGAAGTGTAGGACGACGACGATGACGAGGACGATGCTGAATTTTAATAACATAAAATTCAGCAAATTGCAACTTTACATCGAAATATCTCAGCTCATAAGGCCCGTAGGAACAAAACGAAGACACTTTTCTTATGTAAATCAAACCCAAGCTATCCATTAAGACCATTCAAAACCTAATCGGATCAGCCGTTATTGAGATTCGGAAATCTCAGGGTTCTTGATAGCGAGTCGTGGCGTAATATAGACACTCGGTGTCTCGCGCTGCGCATATATCTATATATACTTGGCGCGAGACACTACCGTGTCTCTTGAATATAACCGAAAGGAATAGAGTTCTTTGCACTATCGGACCAAGTGTTCCTCTAGATTCCTTCAAAACTATGTATAGAGTGACCTGCCCAGTGAGTGAACGTTGCTGATATAATACGAAAAATTAACGCTTGAGCCCACTTCACTTTGAAACTGACACTGACATCTAGACTGGAGATCCACGGATATTTTGCAAAAGCGTTTTTCTGTTTAATTGTAACCGATACGGTATTAATTCCGTTTATCCTGCAGTTGTCCTCGTGGCGTCCCACAAGTTCAAAGCAAGGCTTGGTACGTGATATCTACAATTTGTATTTTCAGATGCATTTAATGGTTCTATGATAAATTTGATGTTATAATTACATTGTTATATGTTCCTTTAACGAGAAATACTGTATGGAATAACGGATTTTTACGAATTTGTCGAGTTTCTTAGGTGTTCATGCATTGGATGGGAGATACCAGTGAATTCCAATGACTGAACGACCGTTCATTCACTGGACACTTCTTTCTTTACCAACGAATGAACAGCTTACCCGATCTTTTTCTCTTTTGACAGTTTTGCCGCCAGTGTGGAGGTTAGGTTAACCCACCCCAGAAACCAAATTTCAACTATGCATAATTATGATCTTATAAGACTAGTAAAGTATCAAATCAATAATATTATTGCAGTTAGAGAATAAAAAATTATTTACCCAAAAAGTCGTCTAAATACATTGGAGAGCTAACCACTGTTATTATCCCGTTCACTCACTGGGGTACCCCTGTTCATTCACTAGAAATTTATGTTCACTCACTGGCCATTGGCCCATTTTTTATTTAATCTCTGTCAGACTTTGAATGAAAGTTGTAACTATCAAACATTGCTAGAATTGTGTTCCGGGATGTCTGACTTTATTAATAAAACAGCTCGCTTATAACAATAACATTCAGGGGATTAAATAATCACTTTTGAATACTAATTTTAAGAGACATGCAGCTTAAGTGTTCACTCACTGGGTAGGTCACCCTAGTGGTGAAAGAAGACGTCCGCTTGCTGATATAATAGGCATTATAGTGTAGCTATGTGTTCTAGCAGATTCCGATTGAATCGTCGCTTCTACCGTTTTCACTCCTAATTTCGCCAATGTTCGCCCAGAATGTATTTCAAGGTTGAAGCCACTCTCGTCTGCATTATAAATTTCATCAACTCCGACAGCTGGGATGTTAGACTTTACGCGAGAAACAAACGATTCTGCAATATTTTTGATATTGTCAATATCTTCAAACGTAAATTGCGTCCTGAATATTGTTATCTTGCGGGACACAATTCTATGCGCAGTCTTGAAGTTCCAAATCCACCACTTACTTGCCACAAATTGGGGTAGGTCCACCTAGTTTTTTGCCTCCAAGGCCCACAATCTTAAATTCATGTCATGAATAATAGATATTCTGTCACAAGCTTCTTCAAATTTTTGCAGAAGCAATAAATGCAAATTTATCTGCATTTGTTCCACCTCTCTCTACACTCGCCTCCCACCTGTATAGCTGCTGCAAAGATTTAACCATGCGATAATTTTTCTGTACACTGGTAAGCGATCGATGTGCCTTTTTTCCACTTTTCCAAAACGTTACTGCTTTTCTCTTATAACTTAAGTCAACTTGTCCACCTTCATCATCAACAGTACATTCTGCAGGTTCAAAACTGTCTTCTTCTTCTTCTGCAGGCATAATGTACTCTACAACTTGTGCACCATGTGGTTCGGATGGATCGGCAAAATCGAGCACATAATCATGTTGAATTAATGGTAGGGAATGTATGTTTTGAAATTTTGCACTTCCATTTCAACCGAGTTCATAGGTGTCTGCGTTATACTCGCAATTTTAAACGTATTGGCTAATAAGGTAAATGACCCAATTACTGACACATTAAGCGTTGACGCTGACATTATCTTATAGTTTTGTACTTATAGACTAAAAGTATATGCTGTTCTTATTATTTATTATTGTTTAATATGTTTACTTGATGAAAAAAATTTGGTGGATCTTAAAACTTCGATTTTCCTTTATAAATTCATCAATTTCAAAAATATATTACGGGATCTATTACTGACACCCTTCAAATGTATTTCACTGAATTACTGACACCCCAATTACTGCCAGCTAACCTAATACTGTTTATCTGTCATTTTACGGTTATGTCGTGTCATGTACATGAGCAACTACTGCTATGACAGTAATACCAAAATGCTTGAAACGCTTGTACCAATCCTTGTCACCCAATCAATAAGTAAAAAGACTTAATGAATCGTTGATTCCGAATCTTTATTACTTTCTATGATGCTTATATTATTTAAAATATTATATTTTGTTATGTTAATAGCTTAAATATTACAATTACAGCATTTTCTTTGGCGCCTTGTTTTCTCTTTCGTTAGTAAGAAAGTCGTCGTTTCCATTCTCCTAATATCCGCTTCAAATTTTTTATCGTTTTATTCAAATTAACGAAGAAACAATGAAGTACTATTTTTTGTATCGTATAAATAACAGTTTGAATTGTATGCTAAATTTTTTTTATGCATCGTTTTATAAGATTTATTCGTTATTTTACATAAAATAGCTTAGGGTGGCAGTAATTGGGTAGGTGGCAGTAATTGGGCCCTTTACCCTATTTAGCAATTTTAATTATATAAGCTTTCGACGTTTCGATCTTGGTTTAGATCATCTTCAGGAAAGTTTAGAAAAAATATAAATTATTGCTTTTGCTATTAAAATTGAGTCACAGTGCTCTGGCACTATGTGTGACCTGCGAGTCGGTTGGAATAAGACTAACGTATACAGCGAGCAAAACATCTGCTTCTAGAAGGTGAAAACAAGGTAAATACCGTTGACAATTCGAAGCGTATTAAAACTCCCTGAAATTCAAAATTGAAGGATATACCGTTTGCAGTAACCAAGTATTGTTGCTCATATGGTGTGTTGTACACTCCGAATGTGTTAACGAGCAAATAAACAGTTACATACCAATCAACAGATATGTAGAAAAATAGTTCGATCATATATACTTCTATGGAGCACAACCATCATAAGACACTACTTCTTTAGTAATGTTGCGTAATATTCTTGTATTTTAGGTGTTTCATACCTAAGATTTACGCTAGGCTGTTTAATCATGTGAATTGTCTCCAAAAGAGTTCTCTGATTTAAATTAATTTCTTTATCTACAATCTTAACATTGTCAAAATCAAACTTATGATCAAACTCCAACGAATGCTTGGTTAAAGCAGTGTGTTGTAAGGGAGATAAAAAAATATTTCTTTTATGTTCATATACTCGTCTTTCCAGTAGTCTAGATGTTTGTCCGATATAAACTTGATTACAACCCAAGCAAGGAATTGAATATACGATGTTAGACTGTTTTAAAAGAGGTATTTTGTCTTTAATTAAAGGGAACAATTGTTTCGTGTAGAACGGTAATTTAAAAAACGTGTGAATTCCGGCTTTTCTAAAGATTCTTCTTATGTCATTAGAAATATTATTACAAAACGGTAATACAACGGTGTTTTTCCAGCTAATTGGTCCTACTTCATTTTTCCTTAATTCTTTCCGTCTTTCTGTTAACAATGGATGGTAAATTTCAGATGTCCGTTCTTTGATAATAGAAGAAACCATTTCTATAGGATATCCATTACGTTTCAAGGTATTTTTTAAAAGAAGCAAATTAGCTGGTCGGAATTCAGGATTCGAAAGTAAAATAGCACGATCAATTAGTCCTTTGATTAATCCTACCTTGTGTTGCATGGGATGTACAGAAAAGAAGTTAATGTATCTGCCTGACCAACTCGGTTTGTGATACCAATTTGTGATAAATTTGTTATCTGATCTAATTACTATTGTGTCAAGAAAGCTAAGACATGAATCCTTTTCAATTTCATGTGGGAGTTTTAATACGTTTCGAATTGTCAACGGTATTTACCTTGTTTTCACCTTCTAGAAGCAGATGTTTTGCTCGCTGTATACGTTAGTCTTATTCCAACCGACTCGCAGGTCACACATAGTGCCAGAGCAGTATGACTCAATTTTAATAGCAAAAGCAATAATTTATATTTTTTCTAAACTTTCCTGAAGATGATCTAAACCAAGATCGAAACGTCGAAAGCTTATATCATTAAAATTGCTAAATAGCTTGTTTTTAGTGTGTTAATTGACCGAACTAGTGCGCCGCAATCACATATATTAATTATTACGGTCGAAATAAAATTTATAACTTGTATATTAACAATAATTTATTTATATTATCTACTTCTATTAAAATAATACATAACCAGTATTTGAAATACAATAATATCTCCGCAGATTGACATAGTTTGGAATGGATAGTGTTACAATCAAGAGACACGGTAGTGTCTCGCGCCAAGTATATATATATATATGCGCAGCGCAAGACACGGAGTGGCTCTATTACGCGACGACTCGCTATCAAGAACCCTGAGATTTCCGAATCTCAATAACGGCTGATCCAATTAGATTTTGAATGGTCTTAATGGATAGCTTGGGTTTGATTTACACAAAAAAAGTGTCTTCGTTTTGTTCCTACGGGCCTTATGAGCTGAGATATTTCGATGTAAAGTTGCAATTTGCTGAATTTTATGTTCTTAAAATTCAGCATCGTCATAGTCATCGTCCTACACTTCTAGGCAAGAGGGGAGTATGAAAGGGTGAGGAAATGTCTCTCAGGCACGTTGTTCATTGGATGCGGGCATCGGCCAATCGCGTAACAAATTGTTGTCACGTGACAGCTAGGCAGAGATATTATAACCTACCAAGTGCTAAGTGTCAAATAAATTGTTGTCACGTGACAGCTAGCCAGAGATATTATAACCTACCAAGTGCTAAGTGTCAAATAAAGTAAATTGTCGGAATTTGAAATGTCACGAGTTTTTACACTAACAGGAGACTGAATTATTGTCTCAATTAACAAGGTAAGTCGCCAAAATTTTTCAAATAGATTTCTTATGTAGAGTCGCAGAGTTGGAAGTTGTCTGGAGAAGGTTCGACAGAGAAGCATCTTCTTTCGCACAAGTTTCCACAAATTAATATATTGTTTTTATACCAGCAAACAATTTTTACAGAGCTCGAATAAAAATGAAGGGGACGCCCAGGCTTGGATAGAAATGAAGGGGACGCACAAGCTTGGATAGAAATGAAGGGGATGCACAGGCTTGGAGGTTGTCCAGAGAAGGTTAGACAGACAGAAAAACATCTTGTTTCGCACAAGTTTCTGGAAAGTTGTCAAATAAGGTAAATCGACAAAATTTGTCAAAGTAGCGTAGCATTAAGAATTAAGAAAATTATAGCGTACTGCTTGCAACGTTGAGCAAGTCACATTAGTGAAGAAAGTACGCTGAAAACGCATCTCCCTTGATACTTTTCAATCTCTTTTGGAAAGGTATTCCTAATACTTTATTAAAATCCACAGTAGTTCCTACGCTATTCATTAATTTTATTAGTTTCCCATTAACAATATTTCAATTCAAAAATATAGACATACTAAATTAATTTTATTCCAATACCAATACATTGTACGTTAAAAATATTGAATCTCTTCGTTCATTTTTGCTGAATTACCATTAGCATTTAAATTTCCTGCAACAAGACATTCTGCCATACGCTCTCACCTCCTTCGGACACATTTTGTAGTCTGTACACTTAAAATAGCAAAGGGCCAATCTATTTTTATATGTTCTACGTTAAGTCATAACTAAAATGTGGAATTTTGTATATTTACAGATAATCGAAGCAGAAGCGATAGAGAAAGTAACCCTGCTGCAAATGAGAAAAATAAGCACATTTTCATGTATAATTTTATTCTAGAGTTTTAAGAAATATGTTTATACAATTAATATTGAGTTTTATTATGAATGTGAAAAACTGTATAATTCAGACAACAAAAATAAATCGGACATAATATTATATTAATTAAACGATTTTATTCAGCTTCGATTCTATGTTTGCTTCTTGTATGTTTGCTTCATATCTGAAAACTCAACTATAAACCAATTCGACCAATCCAATTGTCTTGTAGCTTTGCAAGCGTGCGGAGTTTGGATAACCATATAATATATTGTTGAAAAAATAACCCCGAGGGGGTGAAAAAGTTATCCAGTCATCAATAAACACTACAAAATGTGTGAAATCCCCACAAAATTACCTTTTTTAAAAAAGGTACAAAAAAGAGCGCCAAGTATATAATTCCATCATAAAGAATTCCATTTAAAAACATTGTCGTAAATTAATATAAATTTCTTAATATGCTATATTTAACTTTACAAAAGTGATGAGATACAACAATTGCGCCAATTATCACAATGGCTATTTATACAAAGAAAAAAATGTACTCCATAATATTAAGCCGACATATTTTTATACAAATCAATATTTTAATACGAATAAATATTTTATTCAAAATACTTGGCGCTGCTCTCTGAATTGGTGTTGCTAAACTGAATAAATATGCATAAATTGCATTAAAATCTTTTTCTTTCTTTCTTGTCTCTGTGGTGTCTTGTCTTGTTTTATTTATTAACCAAGACAATTAACATTTTTTCGGAGAGCAGCGCCAAGTATTTTGAATAAAATATTTATTCGTATTAAAATATTGATTTGTATAAAAATATGTCGGCTTAATATTATGGAGTATATTTTTTTCTTTGTATAAATAGCCATTGTGATAATTGGCGCAATTGTTGTATCTCATCACTTTTGTAAAGTTAAATATAACAAATAACTGCACAAGTCTGTTATCAAAAAACCCGTCACGAGAGTGACGAACAGTGTGAGCGGCAGGAATAGCATCCATACCTTCCCGGCTTATTTAGCTAGGTTGAACCGATCCGAACAGAACCGAGCCGCTCCGAACCGTTCCGACTTGTAATTTATGGAGAGGAACAGAAATCTCTCCATAAATTAACGCGACCGTTTGCGACCGGTCAACCGACTAGTCGGCCGACTGGTCATGCCTTCGGTTTGGTTTCGATTGGTCTCGTTAAAAGTACGGTCTGAGATTCTTGGTCGAGAGGCAATCGGTCTGGAGTTCGGTTTCCCTCCACAAGCTCTCACTGTTACGGTCACAACAGCCCTCCCTTTTCGCTTCGGTTACTGGTCGCTAGACCGGTCGCGACCGGTCAGAAATTCGGTTTCTGCTTCGGTCTCGACTCCCTGCCTTGCACTCACCCCTTACTTTATCTCTCTCAGCTTAATAAGTAGAGAGATTGCTAAATACAAAATATAAAAATATAAAATTTGCTCTGCTGTACTTACGTCTGGTCTTATTGCTATTTCTTTTTTACATTCTTCCCTACTATTGTATTGTATTTATTTAATTGTTCCCCTTAGGGTTACAATGGCTTCCGTTTACATGTGTCTTAACCTAACTTAACTTAACTTAACCTAATTCCCACTGCTTCGCACTTATCTTTCCCCCTCTCTCGTTCGTTACTCTATTTCTTATCGAATTACCCTCTACTTCTTACTTTCCCCTCTCCTCCCCCCACCGATTTTCCTCCGTGCTCCCTTGTCTTCTTTCCTCCATCTTTTTCATCCACCCTTTCCCTTCCCCCTTCCCCTAATATCCTTCTTATCTTTTCCTGTCTTCCCCGCCCCTTTCCTCCTCACAATTCACCTTCTTCTTCCCAGTACCACGCTTCCCTCAATTCCTTTCCCACCCTCCATCTTGCAATCGTCTTCCATCTTTCTCCTTCCCACCCTTTCCTCAGGTACTTTGGAATTCCTTCCACTCTCACCTCCCTCTACACCTTGTTGTACCTGGCCTCTCTCAACCTCTCTTCCATTTCTCCTTCTTGCTTTTTCCCTATCTTTTCTTTCCACTTCCCTCCATTCCATTTTTCCTTCTCTCCTTTCCCTCTCCACTATACTCTGCTCCCATCTCCTTTCCTCGAAGTACTTCCTTCTGCCTTTCTCCCATCTCGACACTCTGGTTGTGTTCCGATTCACGCATTATGCGCATAGACCGCAGCGTCTGCGCTGCGCGCATGAACCGCGTTCCGTTTCCAGCAGCGCATGAACCGCAGTAACGAAACGGAACGGGTTTCGATGCGTCTGATGCTCGTGAGGTTACGCGGGAATGTTCAAACTTACTTACAAATAGCTATGCAGTTGGATGGATTACGGTTAATTTAATTCGAGACTTTTGGACGGTGGTCGAAGCACGCTTTCTAACTACATCGGTTACTTCGTCCTATGGATCGGGGACCGACTCCTAACGAAATTTGATGGCTTTATTGCTGGATTTTCTCAACCCGAGTTTTTCTATTCTTATCGAACAGCGATAATTATTGAAAGCGAAGAACATATTTTATGAGTTTTACAGGATGAATTGCTGCTTAACCAGCGTAATTTGGTAAACAGATGTGTAAAGGAAAAAAGAAGTTATTTATTATCCGCGTCCGGGGTAAATTCAAGGTTTTGAAGGCTATTGAATAGAACCGCAGGCTCTCGTACGTCTTCTGGTTTAGAGTATAGCTATAAAGTTAGCATTATAAGAGCACGTTCGAAAAACTTAGCAGTAAAAGCCTTTAAGAAATAAAAATGCGCGCTACGTATTTGCTTCCTTCCTCATCTTTCGGTTCGACCCTGCCTAAAACCTTCTAGGGATGTGTTGTTCGCTTCGAAATTGAGTCCGTTACGTTGGTTGCAATTCATGCAGCGAGTGCAGAGATGGCAGTACCAATTTCGTAGAATTCCCTAGAATCCCCCAACTTCTAGCTCATAATGCGTGCAGCAAGTGCAGAAAATAAAAGCATGGGCAGTCAATGCGCATATTACGCGCATGCGTATTGTCACTTCACGTGTGCTTCTGTATTCTATTTTTTTATACCTATGAATTGATAGTTTGAAGTGTTTAGTTTTTATTAGTATGACCGAGAAAGCATAAATTTACGTTGTAACAAAGTTGGAAGATTTTTTATAGTATCTTTATCTTTGTACTAATTAGCTTTATACTCTGTACACTAAAGGATCCTGCCGTTAAAATAATAATAATAATAATAATAATAATAATAATAATAATAATATTTTCTGTCACTTCGAGGAGCGGATTACGAAGTTGTGGAGTGTAATTATTCGTGATTAAAAAATCAAAGTATCCATTCATAACGTCATTTTCTGAGTACATTTCATCGAAATAGTAAGTTTTAGCTTAATTTGTATATGTTTACCAAATTCGTGCGCTTCTACAATTACTACTATCAATTACATTCTAATTGATTTTAGCTTCAATTTTCAGGTTTACAGATCTATGTGCTTCATAAGGTTATGGCTGGACAATATAAGTCTACACAACTCGTTAAACAGAGTAATTGTGTATTTGTTAAAATTGTAAGGATACATGCCCTAAATAAACACCCTACAAAGAAATAAGCAAATGTTTGTAAATCACCATTTCTCGTCCTAATGGAAATTTTGATTTCCTAACCACGCATAATTACGTTTCTCGATTTCATAGAGATACCGTTCCCGCGTACAATAATATTTTGGATGAATGTTAAGTTATAAAAGATTGACAAATGTAGCGTAAAAGAACGAAATATCCAATAAACATTTATTGTCATGTAGCATATATGTAGGTTATCTTTTCTGTCACTTCGAGTAGCGGACCACAGAATGTGGTGTATGTTTTTCAAAGCGTACGTAAAGAGACAAATACGCATGCGCGCATGAACTGCACGCTTCATGCGCTAGAGGTGGGAGAATTCTAGGGAATGCTGTGCGTCACCAACGCAACCAATGCACGCATAGAATGAAACGGAACGGTTTTCTCTGCAGTCTATGCGCATAATGCGTGAATCGGAACACAACCTCTCTCTCCCCCCTCCGCTCTTCTCGTTTCTTCCTTCCAGCAAACCCTGGCCAACTCCCCGCCTTTTCTTTCCCTTAGCCTCTCCTCGAAACTCCACGCTCTTTTCGCTGCTTTCGTTCTCAGCTTGCTCCTCTTAACTTCATCCCTGATTATGTACCCTAGCGTCCTCCAATCCACCCCCATCATCCATCTGAAAAATCTCTCCTGCGTCCTCTTCATCTTTTCCCTTTCCTCCCACCCAAAAATCTCCGCTCCCTATGACATTACTGTCCATACCAACGCGTCAAACATCCATATCCTCCTATCCCATTCCCCCCCGAACACACTCTTTCCCATTCCCCACACTTGCCTCATCACTCTCCCTGCCTTCCTTACTCTCTCCTCTACGTGCGCTTCCATCCCTTCATTGCATTTCAGCTTGAAGCCCAGGTACGTTATTTCCTTTACCTCTTCTATCCTTTTCCTCTTCCATTCCCATTTCCCTACACTTTTCCTTCCTCCTGCTGCCAGGAACCTCATAATTTTTGTCTCTTCCGTGTTGACCGTCAATCCCTTTTTTCCGTGTATCCTTCAAATTTCCTCAGCATTACCCTCATGTTTCTTTCGTTTTCCGCCAACACAACCACATCATCTGCGTACATGAGAGAGCAAATCCGCCTCCCTGCTATCCTCACCCCCTTCTACCACCCTACTTAACGCTTCCTCCATATTCGACGTCAGAATATTAAATACCAGGGAACTGAGTGGCCATCCCTGCCTCACTCCCCTCGCCGTCTAAAATTCTTCCCTCTCCTCGCCCCCAATCTTTACTTTGCTCCTTGTCTCTCTGTACATTTCCTCTACCCTTTCCCTGAGTCCTTCCCTTACCCCTCTCTCTCTCATCGTCTCTCTCAGTATCCCCCTGTCCACCGAATCGAACGCTGCCTTGAAGTCGACAAACAGCGCTACTAGTTTCCCGTTCTCCTTTGCTATATATCTGCTGATGATCTAATTTAGTACGTATGTTGTCTATTGTGCCTATCCCTTTTCTAAAGCCCGTTTGATTCGGTGGCACTATCCTTTTCTCTTCCACTTTCTTCTCCAATCAGTTTGCCAGCACCATCGTAAACCTTGCACAGCGTGGGCGTTAGCGTCACCCCTCTATATTCTCCTACCTTCCCTCCCTCCCCTTTCTTTACTATTAGTATTATATCCTCCTCTTTCCAACTTTGCGGCCACCCTTCCCCCCTCCACATTCTCCTGCATATCTCCCACGCTCTCCTCTACACCTCCTCTCCTCCATATTTCCACGCCTCATTTGGCACTCCGTCAATTCCCGTCGCCTTTCCGTCCCTTAGGTTCATTATTACCTTTTCCACCTCTTCCCTTGTCACATCCTCTTCCTTCTCTTCCCCCTCCTCTTTGACTCTTCTCCCCCTCCCCCAGCTTACCACTTTCTCATCCAAAACTCCTAACAGCTCCATAAAATGCTCCTTCCACTCTTAATTCCATATCTCGTTGTTCACTTTTCTCCTCCTCTTCCTCCCTCTGTTTATTATATCCCACACCTTCACCTCCATCTTGGCTTCTCCTACCTCCTTGATAAATCTTACTTTCTCTCGCAAAACACCCTATACTTTCTTTTCTCCTCCCTGTATTCTCTACCCTCTCCTCCCTTCCTCCTCCATCTCCTCAGCTCCCTTCTCACTTTTTGTTTCTCTTCCCTGCACTTCTTATCCCGCCATCCTCTCCTCCCTACTTTTTTCTTTTCCTTCCCCGCCTCTCGTATTTTCTCTCCTAGCTGTCCTACCAGCTCCTTCAACTCCTCTCCTACCATCCCCAAATTTTCCGTTCTCTTTCCATACTCCCTTATCCCTTCCTCCGCCCAGTCTCCTTTCCTCCTTCCCTTCTCTCTCTTCTCTTCTTTCCCCTTCTCATCCTACCCCCTTCATTTCCAGCACTATCGGGTGGTGACCCGACTCCACTCTGTCCTCCACCTTCATGCATTCTATTTCTTCTCTTTTCTCTTGATTCCCCCTCTTCGCCCCTCTTCATGTTCCCATTCAATATCGCCCATCCTATCTCCCCGGTTGCCTCTAGCAGTTTTCTTCCTTTCCTATTCACCTTCTTCTCCTTTGACTTCCTCTTCGACTCCTCTTCTTCCTGCTCTCCTCCTACTCTTCCCCCCTTGTCATCGGTCCTCCCATTAAAGTCTCCTCCTACTAGCACCCCTATTCCTTCTGCTCCCCCTTCCCCCCACTCCCTAATCCTGTTCCACTTTTTCTCCATATGTGCATTAACATACACCCCCACCACTCTCCACTTCCTCTCTGCTGCTTCCACTGCCCCCATTATTCCTTCCTGCTCCTTTCTTTGCTCCTTCTCGTCCTCTTCCTTTATTAACCACCTTTCCTTCCCATTATCATCTCTCCCATGGCTCTTCCTTTCTTGTTTCTCTTCTTTGCCCACTGCGCCTTCTATTTAAATTCCTCTGGTAGCCGATCTCTTATCCTTTTCCATCCCTTCTCCATTATCCATGTTTCCATCATCACTACGACATCCCATTCTCTTATCTACTCCCAGAATTCCCTATCCTTATTCATTATCCCAGCCACATTACAAAATGCAATCTTCCACCCCTTCTTTTCTCTCTCCCCTTCCTTTCACCACTTCCTTCCCCCTTCCTTCTTTCCTACCCCACCGCCATTCTCTCCTCCTTTCGCTCTACCCCCTGGCCTCCCCTTTCTTCTCTCCTCCACCCCGTACCCTCACTCTCCCATCCTTTAGCTTCTCCTCTCTCTCTTCCCATCTCTATAACTCCCCGTCTATCCATATTCTCCCATACCCCAGCCTTACTCTTCTTCCTCTTCTTCTTTCTTCTTCCGCGATTTGTGCTATTCTCCACTGCCTCTTTATCTCCTCCCATGTCCAATGCTCTTCTATTCTCTCCCATTCTCCCTTTTAGCACCATTTTCTTCTCCAACACCCTTCTGGTCTGTTCAATGCTTCCAAGCTTTACTATTACCATTTCCCCTTGCTTTTTTCTCTTCTTCCCAATATCTTCACACCTCTCTCCTCTACCTCCGTCTTTAACTCGCCCATCAATTCTCTCACTCTTTCCTCCACACTTGCATCTCCTTTCTTCAATCCTTTAATTAATATGTTCTCTCTCCTTTCCTCCCTTTCTTTCATTTCCAACTTTCTCCCTATCTCTCTCACCTTCCTGCTCACCTCCACTTCCTGTTCTCCAATTCCTTTCTCCTCCCCCTTATCTCCGCCTTCCTTCATTTCCTTCTCCATTTTCCTTATCTTTTCTTCCATGATTTTTATTCTCCCTCCCTCCTTTTGCTCTCTCTCTATCTTTTCCAGCTTCTTCCCCATCTCCTCTATACCTTTCCATAACTCTTTCCTTTTTGCTTCCTATATTTCCTCTCTCTTCTTTAACTCTTGTTTTAGCTTTTCCATTTCCTCTCTAATCACTTTTCCCTGCTCCCTTACTTCCTTCCTCCCCTCTCTCATCTCCTCCCTCATTCCTTTCAACATCTCTTTTATGCTTCTCCCCTCTCTTTCTTCCTCTCTTTTCTCCGGAGATCTAGCTGTTTTTTTTCCTATCCTCAAATATTCCCTCACTCTCTTTCTCTTTCCTTTTTCTTTTCCACAGCTCGTCTAGCTTTCGCTCGCTTGCAGTCCCTTCCCTCCTCTGTCTAACTCTATTAGCTGCCCCCCCCCTTTTCTTCTCCTCTGCCGATCCCTTCTGTATCTCAGCTTCCTCCATTTCCGTAATCCCTCCTTTACCGACTGACCTTCTTTCCTTTCTCTACTTTCCGTAGAAGTCGCCCTCTTCGCCGCCTCCGTTCCCGCTCTCTTTCTTCTGTATCGCCTGTCTTCAGTCTCCTAACCTCCAAATCGTTCCCGTTTTGCACAAGTTTCCCTCTTCCACCCTTTCTTTTCCCCAATAGGCCTCCTTCCACCCTCCCTCTCTCCTCTACACTCCACTTTTCTCCTCTCCTGTCACTTTTCCACTAAACTTCCTTTATATTCTGTCCGCTCACTTTTTTCACTCTCCTCACGTACGCTCTGTAACCGGAAGTCCTCTTCCCTAGTAATTTACCTATTTAATTGTTTCCTCAGTCTTTCTATTTCTTTTAGCCAGCCTATTTTCTTTCCCCCGCCTGCATTGAACAGTACATTTACCAACGCAATGTCACCCCACCTCTCTCAATCCATACCCCTGCAACTTTTCACCAAATGCTCTAAGCTACCCTCCGCTTCCTCACAAATACTGCACAGTCTGTCCTCCTCGGTCAGCCAGAATCTTCTTGACTCATCCAAATTTTCACATCTCGCTCTTGCAGTCAGCTTTTGGCTGTCTTTCAGCCTTATAGTTCTTAGGTAGTCCGGTACTTTGTCCTCTCCTATTAATCTATATCTTTCAGTATACCTTGTTTTCCTTATCTTATTAAACTGCAACTGCCTCTGTATATCTCTATCCCTCTTTTTCAGTATCTCTTCTGGGTATCTTGTTGTTTGGGTCAGCGTTTGCATGCCTTACCTACTGTACCCATATCTTTGAAAATACTCTTCCCTCTCTTGAGCACTCTTTAGTTTTAGTCTCCCTACTTTCCTTTCCTTAATGCACTCTTTTAGCAGAACTCTACCTCTTGCACTTTCTGCCCCTGTCTCAAACCTCCAGGCCCTGGTCCCTCAGCCTATTCTTAATTTATCTCTCTTAGTCTCTTCTCTCGCGATCCTTAATCTCCAGAGTATCGATATCAATCATCGTTGTGCCGCAGACGTTGCTTTCCCACCGACGTGTTGATGACGATTGACCATCTCACGGTACGGCAAACTCGTTAAATCCCTTTCTATAACGTCCATTGGACATGGCGCTATCCTTGTCTATTACCACGAAACCATACTCCCGTTGCCAACAATTACGGCACAAAGCGCAGAAAACCTCGTAAGGCATGTCAGTGTTTACGTGATCGTTGTACACATGTTTCAAGTTGGTACCATCCTGCTTAAACAGAATCAGCATAATCGCATTGTCGCGTATAAGATGTTTGGGAATTTTTGCATATGTCTGACAGAGATAGAAGCAGTCAACGTTCGAGTGGCACCCCATTGCAAAGTATTCCCTTATCGTATCTTGCTTGTCGCATGCCACGTCATCAAAGATAAAAATAGAATTCGGAAGCGATTCGCTCGGTGGGATGACGTCACTGTTATTCGAAAACGTAAAGTAGCCAATTTCATCTATCGGAGTCAATAAATTCTCCAAGTACTGATATTTCGGCTGTTGCAAGGACTTGGAGTACACGTACACGTTCTCGAAGCGGACGCCGTGAGGACTTTCCAACAAGCTGACCAGCACGTTGGTCTTTCCGCAATTTGATGGGCCACAAATGACGCAGCGGATAGTGTTTGGCAGCATGCTACCATGTCTGCGTCTTGTTTTCGAAGACATCACTCGCGATTTATCATCAAAATTTGTCACGCGTATCGTCACAGGTTGTCGCACGAATCGCATCCTCTCCGTGAACTGTGAAAAATGATTTTGATACGTCGAAGCGCCCTATTTATAGGTCCGCACCGAAGCAAAACGGTTCAGTATTCAAAATGCTTCTGATCCTGTCGGATAATTGTGATATTCGAGACCTAACCTCTGAGCAGTTGAAATATATACCAAAGATTATTCTACTCCGAGAGTTTGGCAGGCACATTGATCAGTTGTGGGACAGACTCCCCGAGCATATAAAAGCCGATTCTGAGGTTCAGCAGTATCGTCGGTGTCTGGAACATTATAATCGCCCTTGGCAGCGAACGCATATCGACGGTCCAGCACCATTGATTAAAAACTGTAGCGAATGTCGCCGACGAGAGTAAAGAAAGGCAGTGGTTTGTTAAATCGGGCGATAAACGCGCTACCTATCGAATTACATATTCCGGGATACCAGTTTTGCGGCCCAGGAACTCATCTGGGAAAACGATTAGCTAGAGGGGATCGAGGCATCAATCCGTTGGACGCAGCGTGTCGAGAACACGATATTGCGTATTCGCGTAGCAACGACATCGGCGAAAGGCACGCGGCAGATAACATACTCGCTGACAAAGCGCGAAAACGCATCGTTGCGCGAGACTCGACTCTGGGTGAAAGAGGTGGTGCTACGGCTGTTTGGGCAGCTATGAAGGCCAAGACGAAGATCGGAATGGGGATGAAAACAAAAACCCGCAAAAGGATTCCAAAGAGAGCACCGAAAAAGCGGATTCTTCCGGTAGCAAAACGGGGTGGTATATTACCACTTCTACCGTTGCTAGGTGTTCTCGGATCATTGGCTGGCGGAGCGGCGGGGATCGCCAAGGCGGTAAACGATAATAAGGCGGCGCAACATCAGCTGCAGGAAATGCAACGTCATAATCGCTCCATGGAAGGTCGGGGGCTTTATCTCGCACCGTACAAGCGCGGACAGGGAATATCGAAACGAAAAAAAAAACGCCGAAAAGAAAATAAAAATGCCTGCGGGTGTAACTACCGATGCACAATTGGAGGAGTTGGCAAAACGTATGCATATTCCATTCTTTAGAGGTGTTTTTATGCGTAACGCGTTACCAGCCGGAGGAGTACGTCGAAACGAGAGCGGTATCGTAAATTTGGACAATGTCAAGGGGCCTGGGACTCATTGGGTGGCGTATGCGAAGAGAGGGAGTCGAGCTATATATTTCGACAGCTTTGGGAATCTTCGACCGCCTAAGGAATTCATACAATATCTGGATAAAGATGCTGTGAAAATTGAATACAATCGTACGTCTTATCAAAAGTACGATCAGAGCAATTGCGGACAACTATGTCTACGCTTTCTACAAACGATCGGCACCGAATTTAAGGATTAACTTCCCACCACTCTGATTCAGTAACAGTCGAGCAGTTCGAGCAGAATATGTCGTTAACATTCACTCTAACCGGCAAGAGTAGCACCCTCGCGGTAAACTACTTTCCACCCATAGATTTGAGCGATGATGATTACGAGCTTGGTCTAACAACCTTTGAAACTTATCACACAATACCGAACATCGACTCGAGCAACGATAAATTCTACTTTTTCTCAAACTATGACATCAAAAACAACAGCGTCGACACCACTCATGAATACATTACGATCCCCCACGGCTCCTACGAACTAGACGCCATTGCCAAGTACCTGAAGCAGCGATTACTCGAGCGATATCCTCAAAAAAATCTCGACGGCACCGATGACGGTGACAACGATGCGTATCCTATAGTGTTGCGTCCCAACAACAACACCATGAAAAGCGAACTGTACTGCCGGTTCGCCGTAGACTTTACAAAGCCCAATAACATCGGATCGCTACAGGGATTCTCGACGAATCGGGTATTAGAACCAGCACGATGGCATGAATCGGACGATCCAATTAATATCATGAACGTGAACGTTATACGCATAGAATGTAGCGTGACCGCTGGTGCGTACAACAATGGGAGGCGTGTACATACGATACATGAATTTTCTCCGAGAGTCCCACCAGGATATAAGATATCGGAAACGCCCGCGCAGATCATTTACCTTCCAATCATCGCACGGGTCATTACGGATCTAACGATACGCGTTGTGGATCAAGACGGACGATTGCTCGATTTTCGAGGTGAAGAGATTACCATCAGACTGCACGTACGACGACGACGATAATACGTGTAGTGCGAAAGAGTTGCTTGTATTGAACGACTCCAGAAACCCGTTTCTTCCAAGTGAAATTGTTTACAACACCAACAACTGCAACAACTCCGATCACGCTAAAAAGAAGAAGCTCAGTGCTGCAAACATTGCATTTTTGAAATCTTTGGGATTCATTGTACGCATTTAAGTTGAAAAATGGCTGATATTCTAAGCATTGGAGGGAAGCCGACGTTTGATGATCGCATCGTCAAGCTCGAGACTCACACATACAACCCATACGTCAACACAACGTTTGGATACAGCGATGAGATAAGAATACCGATACAGCAGCAGGATTTATACACATTACCGTGCGAAAGTTTCCTCTATGTGGAGGGGAAATTGAAGATAAATAAGCCAAATGATGCGTTAACGGTGATGTTGGGAAATAATTGCATGGCGTTCTTATTCGATGAGATTCGATACGAGCTGAATGGTGTGGAGATTGATCGCAACAGAAACGTTGGAATAACTAGCACGCTTAAAAACTATGTATCGCTGACATCGGACGAAGACAAAAATATGGAGAATGCCGGATGGGGCTTGAAACGACGCGATGGGCTAATAGTGAAAAATCATTTCAATTTTTGCGTCCCACTCAAGTATTTGCTGGGATTTTGCCAGGACTACAAACGCATGATTATTAATGCGCGTCATGAATTGATTTTAATACAATCGCGCAACGATAACAATGCTCTGATAGGATCACCGATGTTGGAACCAGAAATTGAATTACTTAAACTACAATGGCGGATGCCTCATGTGACGCTGAACGACGTTAATAAGCTATCGTTGCTACGTACTTTGGAAAGTGGACAAAACCTGAGCATTTGTTTTCAATCGTGGGATCTGTACGAGTATCCTCTCTTACAGAGCACGACCAAGCATTCGTGGGCCGTGAAGGCATCTGCACAGCTGGAGAAGCCGCGATGCGTGATCCTTGCTCTACAGACTGGTCGAAGGAATGTGATGAGCGAAGACGTTACTAAGTTCAACAACTGTAAATTGACCAATGTAAAACTTTTTCTCAACTCGGAATTTTACCCATACGATGACATGAACTTGGACTTTGACAAAAATAAGCATGCCATCTTGTATCACATGTATACGCAATTCGGTAAATCGTATTATGGACATAGTTGCAACGAGGCATTATTCACCGTGGCTGATTTTTTACAATTTGGCCCCATCGTGGTGATTGATTGCTCGCGACAAAATGAGTCGATCAAGAATGGCACCGTGGACGTGCGCATAGAATTCGAGTGTAAAGAGAATGTGCCGGTAAATACTACAGCCTACTGTCTGATTCTGCACGATCGGGTGGTTGAATACAATCCACTGACAAACGTGGTGCGCAAAATGAATTAAATTGCCACGCTACTTGTCCGCCCTCTCCTGTGCGAAATTCACACAAAATTTAATCATGAAAATCGAGATGCTTTACGAGAAAAACTGCATTCTCCCGTCTGTCTTGAAAGCGAGCGGACCTCTAAATTGTACCGATAATGGTCGTGCCAACATTTGTTGACCTGCAAGGGTTCATCGTCGATGGAAGATTTGTCGTCAAGGAAGTGGCTGTCCTATGCAAGGGGATAATTCTCTCGCACTATATTTTTGGGAGTTCAATACCGCAATATCTTCTTACAAAATCCGATAAATCAAGCATTTGATGGTTGGTGGCAAAACATCATGGACTACGTTGGGACGATGGAGACGTTCCGTACAGTATGGCTAAACAGCTAATTACGAAAGCTGTAGCTGATGCGATCGACGAAGAAGATGACACATCCCATATAGTATACGTTAAAGGGCTGCAGAAACGCGACTGGCTTGCGGATTTCCTGGATGAAATTACGAGAGCGGACGTGATCATCGAGACGCTGGACATTGACTATGAGGATATAAAATCCCTAAATAAGCTAAATGTAGTTAATACTCTGCGTTGTGGCAGACACGCAAAGCACTGTGCCTTGCAAAATGTATTTAAAATATTCAACTGGTGGTCTAAACGCCAGAGACATAAATAAAATATAATCAATTTTTTAATGTATAAATGTTTTGTCTTCACCCTCCCCCAACCTAATCTCCTACATGTACGCTAGATTAAGACGATAGTTGAAATTATTTAGAAGCGGTTCATTACACGTTCGAAGTGGTACGATTGACGTTCGATACACGTTCTAAGTGGTACGATTGATGTTCGATGTGGTACGGTAGACGTTCGATACACTTTCGATGTGGTACGATACACGTTCGATTCACGTTCGATGTGGTACGATTCACGTTCGATACACGTTCAAAGTGGTACGATTGACGTTCGATACACGTTCGATGTGGTACGATACACGTTCAAAGTGGTACGATTGACGTTCGATACACGTTCAAAGTGGTACGATTGACGTTCAATACACGTTCAAAGTGGTACGATTGACGTTCGATTCACGTTCGATACACGTTTAAAGTGGTACGATTGACGTTCGATGTGGTACGATTGACGTTCGATGTGGTACGATTGACGTTTGATGTGGTATGATACACGTTCGATACTCGTTCGATACACGTTTTGAAGTGGTACAATTGACGTTCGATACACATTCAAAGTGGTGTAATCTAGTCGTATGATGTGTTAAAGAAGAAGGGAAAGAAGATGCGTGTGAATAAGGAGAGGACGGTCAGCGAAGAAGATAAGTACATGGAGGAGGATGGTCAGCGAAAATGCAGGTGGCCTGTGATGAAGATGGTGGTGAACAAAGGCATCCTACTTT
Organism: Andrena marginata; assembly: GCA_963932335.1. Classification (NCBI taxonomy): domain Eukaryota; kingdom Metazoa; phylum Arthropoda; class Insecta; order Hymenoptera; family Andrenidae; genus Andrena; species Andrena marginata. The sequence goes on from OZ010664.1 coordinate 15,553,008, forward strand.
TGCAAAGCTATGCACTTCTCGATTTCAAGATATGAGTTTAGATGCGAGAGCCAGGAGATGCAGCGAGACCAGTTGTCTTCAAACTGTCAAAGCTGACCGTCCGAGTATTTTTTTCTTTTGCAAAAAATGGGATTACAAAGGATTGCCCCGGAGTGTGACCCAGAGGTATGTACATAACAATATTTTGACATTTATCGCGTTTAACCGTTGAATCCAAGTGCTCTTAAATCGGGGGTTTCTATCTTTTAGGGCTCGCCACCACCGTCGCCCGTGTGGTCGGCGGATTGGGGTTCGCCGCCACCCTCACCGCCAGCATCGTCACCATCGCCACCTCCGCAGGTATGTAGTGCATTGTTTTTTTGTGTGTTCCATGTTTAATGTGTTAATATTATATCGACGTTTGTGTGTGTGTTCTAGGGTATACCACTTCAAGACTTGCGGGAGTGGCTGGCGAACCTAGAGCGCCTAGCGCTTCAGGTAGCACCGCTGCAGGTCTATATGCAGCGGTCGGGGCCGGTGATTGGCTCAGTGATTGATGCGAGGGTGTCGCGGCGGGCGCCACGGTGGCCCCATATTGGATCCCGTCACCCCCATTGCCCTCATCACCCCCATCACCCCCACCACCCCCCTCCCCACCTCCCCCCTCGCCCCCTTACCCCTTTTAGAATAGTTTTAGAATAGTTTTAGAATAGTTTTATATTTTTCTATTTTTATATTTTATATTCCTTTTTTTATTACTATTATTCTTTTATTTCTTCTTTTATTTTTTATATTTATATTCTATTTTTATATTTATATATTCATTTTTATATTTATATATTCATTTTTATATTTATATTTATATATTTATTTTTATATTTATATTATCATATTTATATTTCATAGTTTTCTTTTATATTTATATACTTTTTCTTTTATACTTACATTTATATATTCATTTTTTATATTTATATTTCTATTTATATTTATATTGTAACAATATATTATCATCTTTTAGCACATATTTCTCAATTTCATTTACCCGTCTTCCTCCTCGTCCACATAATTCTAAGATTCGACGTTTCTGCTAACGCCGCATAATTCTGTTTCGTTCTTCGCGCCGCCGAATGACGTCATCCCGCACGGCTGCTCCAGAGGATTCAAGTTACGCACGATCGCGCGAGACGCTGCGACGCTAAATCTGAACGCTTTAGAATACTCTTGGCTTTAAAATATTGCTCTCCCTTTCCCTCCTCTGATTTTTAGCTTTAAAATGATGCTCTGTCTCTTTACCTCCTCCGAAGACGCGGTTCGTAAAAAGCCGAAATTGCCCCACATTGTTCGAAACAATTTCCAATAAAAATTATTATTTCTCTGTGTCGGAAAAAAAATTCGGGGTGGGTGGGGGGTTTGAAAAAATGTTTGGGGTGGGCTGAAAGAGATTTTTCGGGGGTCATTACCCCCTGAAATGTTTTCGACGGCGGGCCCGGTCTCCGCGGCGGCCCGGCCCGGAGTGATCCCCTCCATCATCGCGGCTTCCCCCACTCCGCGGCTCGTGCGCGCGCAACCGGTCTTCCACTCCCCGCAGGCCCCGCGCCCATGTTTCCCTCCGCCGCACTCCCCCGCGCGCCTTCACTTCCCCCCGCCCCCGGGCTCCCCTCAGAGGACCTGCGTTAGAACTCTCCTAGCTACACTACTTGTATTGGTGTTGGAATAAAATTATTTTTTTATTATTATTATTGAATTAAAATATTGTTAATGGGAAACTAATAAAATTAATGAATTGCGTGGGAACTACTGTGGATTTTAATAAAGTATTTCGAATGTCTTTCACAAAAGTTTGAAAAGTATCAATGGAGATGCGTTTACAGCATACGTTCTCCACTAATGTGTCGTGCTCTACATTGCAAGCAGCACGCCATAACTTTCTTAATTCTTAATGCTACGCTAATTTGACAAATTTTGTCGATTTACATTATTTGACAAATTTCCGGAAACTTGTGCGAAACAAGATGCTTCTCTGTCTATCTAACCTTCTCCAGACAACCTCAAAGCCTGTGCATCCCCTTCATTTCTATCCAAGTTGTGCGCCCCCTTCATTTCAATCCAAGTCTGTGCGCCTCCTTCATTTTTATCCAATCCTGTACGTCCCCTTCATTTCTATCTAAGCCCGTGCGTCCATTTCATGTCTATCTAGAGACGCGGTAGCGTCTCGACGCCAAATACAGGAAAGACACCCTATACAGTGAGTAAAAAAAGTATTGGCACACTTTTTAAAATCGCATAACTTTTTTAGAATTGATCCAAACGACATGAGTTTTTTTTAGAAGGTAGAAGGATTACTTTGCTAAGTGACGTGTTTCGTAGTTTTGAAAAAATGCAATTTGTCGGAATATCAAAAAAACATAGAAAGGGCAGTTTTTTCAACTTTTTTTTCTGAGCCTGTAATGAAAATTAAAAAATCCCGTTTGTAAATTTAAGTAAGCTGTATATATGCTGAAAATTTCATCAAAATCGGGTAACGGTGCTCTGAGTTACAAACGTTTAAAGATCGCAGAATAAGGTCGAAAATCGCGAAATTCCCGAAATCAAGCGATTTTCGACCTTATTCTGCGATCTTTAAACGTTTGTAACTCCGAGCACCGTTAACCGATTTTGATGAAATTTTCAGCATGTATACAGCTTACTTAAATTTACAAACGGGTTTTTTTAATTTTCATTACAGGCTCAGAAAAAAAAGTTGAAAAAACTGCCCTTTCTATGTTTTTTCTGCTATTCCGACAAATTGCTTTTTTTTCAAAACTACGAAACACGTCACTTAGCAAAGTAATCCTTCTACCTTCTAAAAAAACTCATGTCGTTTGGACCAATTCTAAAAAAGTTATGCGATTTTAAAAAGTGTGCCAATACTTTTTTAGTCACTGTATATGTCGATATGTCGACTGTCGCTACCGCTTATCATTTACTCGTCGCCCAGCTAAACCAACCTAATCTGAAACTTATTTCATTAATATCTCATGACGCTTGCAATATTTTCTAAATTTAAAGGCACTTTTCTTATGTAAACCGCATATAAGCTTTGGAATGAGACCAATTTCAATAAAATCGGTCCACGCATGACAGAGATATCATAATATCGTCTCATGGATCAGTCGGAAATATTAAGATTTTTCTTCTTCTGATTCTTCTAGAAATTTTTCGTCAAACATAATACGTATACGCGTTACACGCACACCTTCAGTCAAAACGAAACTAACACATGTTTCGTTCTTCTACGTATATACGCGTTACGCGCACACCTCCAGTCAAAACGAAACTAACACATGTTTCGTTCTTCGTTCGTCGACTCTCGGGATTATTCGGCAGGGATCGTCGTCCGTCATTGTACAAACTATTTTGTAAATACATTGAACTTTATAACTTACCAATCTTAACCTCCAAGTGTCAAATAATGTAAGTTGTCCAAATTTGAGATGTCAGGAGTTTTTACACTAAATAGGAGACGGAATTATTGTCTCAATTAACAAGGTAAGTCGCCAAATTTATTTAATAGATTTTTTATGTAGAGTCGCAGACTTGGAAGTTGTCCGGAGAAGGTTCGACAGAGAAGCACCTTCTTTCGCATAAGTTTCTAGAAATTTGTACCATGCTTGTACAAAATAATATATTGTAGTAAAAAATTGCATTGAATTTAAATTGCCAGATATTTGTATTTGTATACCAGCAATTTAGAGTTTTTATTTTATGTAAAGGTTACCCATCAAAAAAGTTAAAAAAAGTAAAAAAATTACGCCAAGTACATGAAAATCAAATAACTCACAAAAAATAGAAGATAATAATATAAATCACAAAAAAAATAGAAGAAAATATACAACAGATAAATCACAAAAAGAGAAGATAATAATATTGTTGCGAGCACCCTATGGATGGAATCCATGGCCCGTTGGTGCTCACGACAAAGACAAAAGAGACAGCGAGAAGAAGGCGATCTGATCGATCGCCTGTCAAGCTGTCACTTGAGATACAGACGCCATTGAGAGCAGACGCATCGAAACTTATATTACTACATTAGAGATTGTATTCGTTGCTGTTGTTCTTGTACAAGTTGATGTTCTGTTACTGTTATACATTAAATCTTTATTATGTCTACACAAAAACATAACACTGGTGTCAGAAGTGGGATGCCCACTCGAAGTGGGATGCCCACTCGCGCATCCGCGGCCTCCGCGAACCCTTCTCCTGCAGCGACGGACCCTTCTATACAAGAACTGTTCACCTCCCTCCAATTAAACATCGCGGGGCAAATGCGGGAGCTACGGAAGGACAACGAGGCCCGCTGGCAGAGAGAGAGAGTATCGCCGCAGGGAGGAAAAGGAAGCCGCCGACCGAAGAACACAGGCGGCTCTCGAGGCCCGGTTATCAGAAATGGAAGATCGTATCCAGGTCGTAGTCTCATTATTACAAAATATCCACGGATCAGTTAACAGCGGCGCGAGCCCTCGAGGTAGAGAGACAGTTGCACATGTAAATAATAATGTAAATAATGATGTAAACAGTGATGTACATAGCGATGTAAATAGTGGTGTAAATAGTGTCCCCTCAACGCATGTCCCTACCTCCGTCGGTATGCCTGCTGCTGCCCCTCGAGATACCCGAGAGGAACAACGCGCGCTCAGTTTGTGGTACGCGATGAAACCGACAGTTTTTGATGGTAAAAATTCCTGGGAGGAGTACAGAGTACAATTCGAGACGATCGCACGCGCAAATGGGTGGGATGATCAGAAAAAGGCTACAGCCTTGATCGCTTCCCTGGGAGGTACAGCGAGGAGCGTCCTCACGACGCTCTCAGCTGCCCAATACGAGAACTTCGCAGATTTGGTTTCCACACTCGAATTCCGCTACGGGGCGAGGAATCTGGCAAATTTAAATCATGTACTCTTCCAGAACCATAGGCAACGGAGAGATGAAAGCATCTCCTCGCTCGCCACCTAAATTGAACGTTTAGCGCAGTTCGCGTTCGGTGACTGCCCGGTAGAAACACGCGACAGACTGGCCGCGTCTCAATTCGTGACGGCTTTGTCTACTTCGGAGATACAACGGGAACTGCGACTCGGCGGGTTCACCTCCCTAAGAGCCGCCGTGACCAGAGCTTTGGAGATAGGGGCCATCGAGACGATGTCTCGCGATCTCGTGACAAAGTCCCGAGATCGCGACGCGGAAAAACGGAGAACTAAAACTTCCTACACTTTTGAGAGCCCGGAGAAGAAGAGGAGGTTAGAGGGCTCGGACGACCGATCGGATGACTACACGAAGAAAACTTGCTGGCAGTGTGGAGGAACCGGACATCTCCGCAAGAACTGCTACCAATTGAGAGATTAAAGAGTTTGACAAGGAAGACTGAAGGCACGACGGAGGGAGTTCGAGGGCGAACATCGTCGCAAGATAGACGAACAGGAAGTCGCGATGGAGGGAGTTCGAGGGCGAATACCGTCGCGACGCTGCGACGAAGGGAGTTCGAGGGCGAACATCGTCGCAAGATAGACGAACAGGAAGTCGCGATGGAGCGAGTTCGAGGGCGAATACCGTCGCGACGCTGCGACGAAGGGAGTTCGAGGGCGAACATCGTCGCAAGATAGACGAACAGGAAGTCGCGATGGAGCGAGTTCGAGGGCGAATACCGTCGCGACGCTGCGACGAAGGGAGTTCGAGGGCGAACATCGTCGCAAGATAGACGAACAGGAAGCCGCGACGGAGGGAGTTCGAGGGCGAATACCGTCGCGGAGAGAGAGAGAACCGAAAATGCTGAGTTCGGGAGTTCCAGCCGGGAGAACGAGTGTGGTTATTCCAACCACGAAGAGTCAAAGGGAAGTGCCCGAAACTTCAACCGGATTGGGAAGGCCCTTATACGATAACGGACAGGATCAACGACATCATCTACAGGATTCAACGTTCACCCCGGAAGAAGTGCAAGGTGGTCCATGTTCGACGCCTAGAGAAATATGAAGGATGCTTCCAAGAGAAGTGAATAGGACCTGGACTCAAGAGAGAAGATTAGTTTTAAAACTAATCAGGTGGACTGGGCTGCGTACGCAGTCCAGCCCCCGGTTTCTTATTCTGTTTCAGGAATCACGAAACCCCACGACGAGGGACAAGGTGTCGGGGGACTGCCACCGCGGCCGGGATACGCTCTCCCGAATTCCCCGAATGTGCCATAATAGCGTGGCAGTCCGCAGTGGGGTGCGGACATACGTGAAAGCGCCCCGCTAGCCCCCTGGAGGAGACCCTGCGAGCCCCTGGCACAGCCGGGATGGAGGATCTCGCGGGGTACCCAGGACAAAGAAGGAGGAGGGTGGACAGCAGGAGGGAAATGACATCCCCAATCACCAGACGGACAAGCGCTGCTTGGATCGGCTGGAGGGGATGTCGCGGAAACGGGAGCGCTAACCGGACGTACAGGACGGTCCCCTGGAACAGCACCAGAGGCCAGAAAGAGAAATGGGGCCATCTTGAAGTCAAGGAAAAGAAAAAGAGAAGACGGCCAGGGCTGGCGAGGCGGGTGGCTGGGCTGGAGGTTGGGCCGCTTGCATGCTTGTGACTAGCTGCGACCCTCTGCTTGCGTGCTCGGCCTTCCTTTCCGGCTTTCCAACTCGTACGGCCCCAACGAGCTACCTTCGCTTCCCGTCTAAGAAGAGCGACGTTTCTTTTACAAGGAAATTCTGGAAAACTGGAATACTGGACTACTGGAAGGAAGTCGAGAACGAACCAGGACGAAACGCCGGAGCGGCCAGATCGCAGGGGACGACGAACGGAGCGGAACCGCCCAGGGGAGTTCCGGAACGTCGCGGGATTCCACCGTTGGAGCTCCAGAGGAACGTCGTCGCTGGACTTCCGCCGAGGGAACGCAGGGAACTAGTCGTCAGACCATAAAAAGGACCGGACCTCTCGCCAGTCTCTACCCAAGAAGAAGATGCGCCGTCAAAGAAAACGAAGCCCATACAAGAAAGAAGTACGCAAGTCCGAAGACGCAAGTGGAGGGTAGAGACGCGAGGAGCCATGTACCCACGCCTTGCCCAGGGTTTTTGGGGTGGTTTTTCCCCTGGGCGTGAAGGTGAATGCCGAGACGACGGACGGAAGAGGCCACGTAGCGTTCTTCCCACTCTTCCGGACCAGGGTACAGCTGCAATCGACGAAGATCCTGCAGCGGTCGGGACGACCGCTCCTCGAAAGGGGGGAGCAGTGTTGCGAGCACCCTATGGATGGAATCCATGGCCCGTTGGTGCTCACGACAAAGACAAAAGAGACAGCGAGAAGAAGGCGATCTGATCGATCGCCTGTCAAGCTGTCACTTGAGATACAGACGCCATTGAGAGAAGACGTATCGAAACTTATATTACTACATTAGAGATTGTATTCGTTACTGTTGTTCTTGTACAAGTTGATGTTCTGTTACTGTTATACATTAAATCTTTATTATGTCTACACAAAAACGTAACAATATCACAAAAAATAGAAAAATATACAATACAAAAAATGATGTAAAATCAAAATGAGCTGCCAGTACATACAGGTGCTTTCTAACTGCGCTTAAGATGACACAACTACATACACCCAGCTAAAATGCTGGGTTCATACATTCCATTACTCATATCGCGGGCATTTTATTTATCCCATCAAAAAGAATCCCATTTAAAAACATTGTTTTAAATTAATTAATAGCTTTACAAAGTTAATGATATACAAAAATTGCGCCAATTATAATAATGGCTATTTATACAAAGAAAAATATGTATTACATAATATTAAGCAGATATATTTTTATACAAATAAATATTTTAATACGAATAAATATTTTATTCAAAATACTTGGCGCTGATCTCCGAATTGGTATTGCTAAACTGAATAAATATGTATAAATTACTATAATCTTTTTCTTTCTTTCTTGTGCGTACGTTCATGAATGTGTGTATGGGCATATGCTACGTATGATATTCGAATTAAATATATGTGGAATACTTCTGACAGCGTTTCGAATACTCGTATGTATATGTATATGTTTATGTATTTTAGATCGCAGCGCCAAGTATTTTGAATAAAATATTTATTCGTATTAAACTATTTATTTGTATAAAAATATATCTGCTTAATATTATGTAATACATATTTTTCTTTGTATAAATAGCCATTATTATAATTGGCGCAATTTTTGTATATCATTAACTTTGTAAAGCTATTAATTAATTTACGACAATGTTTTTAAATGGGATTCTTTTTGATGGGATAAATAAAATGCCCGCGATATGAGTAATGGAATGTATGAACCCAGCATTTTAGCTGGGTGTATGTAGTTGTGTCATCTTAAGCGCAGTTAGAAAGCACCTGTATGTACTGGCAGCTCATTTTGATTTCACATCTTTTTTTGTATTGTATATTTTTCTATTTTTTGTGATATTATTATCTTCTCTTTTTGTGATTTATCTGTTGTATATTTTCTACTATTTTTTTGTGATTTATATTATTATCTTCTATTTTTTGTGATAAGCTTTACATAAAAACTCTAAAGTAAAAACAGTTTGCTGGTATAAAAACAATATATTATTTTGTAGGAACTTGTGCGAAAGAAGATGCTTCTCTGTCAAACCTTCTCCGGGCAAATTCCAAGTCTGTGCGTCCCCTCCGTTTCTATAAGCTCTACATAAATAGTCTATTAACAAATTTTGGGGACTTACCTTGTTAATTGAGACAATATTTTAGTGTCCTATATGGTGTAATAACTTGTGACATTCCAAAAATTTTGACAAGTTTCCTTATTTGACAATTGGTAGGTTATGATTGTTTGACACTAGCTAGGTTACGTTTACCTCGACAGGTGTGCTCTTTGCCTGGCTGTCACGTGACAACAATTTGTTACACGATTGGCCGAAACCTTCATTCAATGAACGACGTGCCTGAGAGACATTTCCTCACCCTTTCCTGCTTCCCTCTTGCCTTCACTTGACGACGGAGAAAATATCTTAACATAAAAGTCAGCAAATTGCAACTCTACATCGAAATATTTCAGTTTGTAAGGCACGTAGGAACAAAACGTAGACACTTTTCTGGTGTAAATCAAACCCAAGCTATCAATTAAGAACATTCAAAATCTAACCAGATCAGTCGTTATTGAGATTCGATAATCTCTGGGTTCTTGATGGCGGGTCGTGGCGTAATATAGATATTGTGCGTCTCGCGCTGCACATATACCTATGTATACTTGGCGCGAAATATTGCCGTGTTTCTTGTTTTATATTAGTTCAGTACCATAAAAAGTTCATGTATAAGTAAGGCCCAGTGCAGTCGAGCGGTTTACGGCAGTTTGCCGCTGCGTTCGTTCGCGGTGAAGCAATATATGCGTTCGTCAAAACGAAGGCAAACAAGCCGCCTAGTAGCCGCAAAGCTTTGCGTTCCATGTGAACTGATTCATATAAATTTATGTTCTGCTAAAACGCGGGCGGCAGATTGCCGTGGCGCCAAAGTCTTTACAAATCTGTTTGAAATTCATTTGTATCATAACAATGAAGAATGGTGTTTAGTTTCCGCAGGTAGATATACAGGGTGTCCCAAAAATGTCGGAGTTCCTTGGAAGGGGTAACTCAGGGGGTGATTTGAAACAACTTTTTCCTTAGCGAAAATATTGTCCGAAGCTTCGCTAAGGAGATATTAACAAAAAACCCCGACCAATCAGAGCGCGCGCTTTCCGCCCGAGCTCCCGCGGTAGCGTTGGCTACACGGTAGGCGGCTGCGCTTGTACTACGAACGTACGAACAAGCAAGTGGTATGCATCGACGGAAACTGCGTCACACATTTTTTTCTTAAAGCAGAATCTTAAATAATAATTATTTGAAGTGAGATGACAAGAAATTCGTAAATTTCGTTTTCAAATAACGCATAAACGAAAAGGTAATGTAACAGAAAATGTACGACAAGTGATCGTAATTCGTTATTGAGGTAAAAATCCGTAGTTTAATAACGGCCAACACAACTAAATTTAAAAAATAATATTAGGTGTATGAATAAATTCTTTCCGACTGGATTTACATAATCAGTACAAAGCTACCGCGGTGATATTCGTAAGCTGCCAGAAAAATGGCAAAAGGTAATTAATAATAGGGGAAATTATTTCGATGATTGAGTCGCTTTCATATTTTTTAAATCAAACAGTTATTGTACCCCAAAATCGGAAAGAATTTATTTCTACACCTAATAATCACCAATTAATTAAATCAAACTCACCCATTCGGACATTCCTTTCCTTCCTTTTCGGAAACCTATGTCACTGGGTCACTGTACCGATCCTGCTCATCGGTGGACGAAAAGATTTATGGTAGGGTAGCGCCCAGTGCTCAGCTGATCGCAGGTATTCGCAGGACACCACCCGAAGGTAAGGGTCGCAACGTCAAGTGCGTCCGGGTTAATGTACCGAGTATTTACTTCACTGCACTGATACTAACACTGATCACTTAATTTATTTTCCACGGAACGTGTTGTTCCTACGTTATAAAAATTGGTGGCCCCGAAAGGGGCCGATTATTGTTAATTCAGCAGATGTTCCACGTGGCCACCCTCAGCGTCTATGCACGCCTCCGCACGTACGACCAGCTGCCTTTGCACCGCTCGCAATGTTGCTGGCGTAATATTTGCCACCGCAGCATGAATTCGCACGACAATGTCGTCCAGTGAATCCACTGGCTGACGGTACACCTCATCCTGAAATGATTGTTGTACAACAAATACAAAACGTAAGTAAAAAAGAATACCTATAAAAAATTAAAAGCACTAATGAAATTACCTTCAGGTAGCCCCAAAAGAAAAAATCCAGCGGGGTCATATCCGGTGACCGTGGGGGCCACGCAACAGGACCGTCGCGGCCGATCCACCTGTCCTGGAAGGTTTCGTTAAGGTAGTCGCGGACAATTGTGGCGTAGTGAGGTCCAGCCCCGTCTTGCTGATAGACCATGTTCTGCCGGACCTCATTTGGAATATGGGCCATAAGACCCGGCAGAACATGCTCTAAAAAGACTTTATACGCTGGACCGTCCATCCTGTCCGGCAGCATGTACGGCCCAACGATAAATTCGCCACAAATGCCCGCCCATACATTAATCGACCAACGGACTTGTGCTGCGCGTGTCCGAAGCGCTAGCGGATTCTCGTCGCTCCACACATGCCGATTGCGGGAATTGAAGCAGCCTTCTCTCTTGAAGATTGCTTCGTCCGTCCACAATATGTATTTGCAGAACGACGGATTCCGCTGCACTTCTCCCAACAGCCACACTGAATACTCAACCCGCTGGTCGGCATCCCCGGGGTGCAAATGTTGCACCCGTACATAGCGGTACGGGTGCAACATGTTTTCCCTCAGAGTTCGGTGTACCGTCATTCTGCTGGCACTAGAAGAAAATGCAGAAACATCCATTAATAAATAACATTTGTTTCCCATAATTAATAATTGCTGCAGTTATCTGTGACTTACTCTAGGCGGCGGCTCAAGTCGCGCACGCTGACGGTCGGGTCCTCGTCGATGGATTCGAGGATGTTCTGCTGTACCGCAACGTTCCGCGCGGCTCGGGGTCTACCCACGTCGCTGCCTCGTGGCATCGTCGACCCCGTCGAGTATAATCGCGACGCCAAACGTCTTATTGTTCCCTCGCTCGGGGTTTCGATGCACGGGTACTCTAATGCCAACGCTCGCACGGTAGCTTTTGCGTTCCCGTCGTTCCGCGCGTACACCCAAAACATCGCGTAATAATCTTGGGCGGAGTACATTTCTGTGACCAGATTACTAGCTGACTGACAGGATTTTTTCCCAAGCAACTACCTCTACCCCCAAGTAGTTTCTATCGTTCCATTATGAGTTTACTCCCACCAGGACAAGAGGCTTTAGGTAAAAAGAAGCCAGCACATTTTCGAAACACACGTGTTTTGCAGAAGTGCAACGAACGAACCATCCTACACTTTCACAAAACCCTGCGCTCCGTCCTTCTACTGCCAATGTACCCATTGCTTCGAGATAGAAAACAGACACCACGTGTATCGGTTCGAAAGGGTCCGAAGGGAAGAGCAGAAAGTCTTCGACTTGCTATAAAGAAGAAAATGCATACCATTCCTGTTTCCCCTTTCCGATACTCTGAGTTCACGTCTGCTACGAGGCGGAACCAATTAAGTCATAAATTATCTGAAACTGTAGGAAACCGCCCTCTACCGCCGACTGGCGGGACAATACGGTCATAAACCGCGACCCTGGCGAAATGCTCTGGCTGATCAGCCTGATTAATTTTGGAGAACTAGAAATTACAGAGTATTATCCAGCATCAATACGTATCGCGGAGAGACACAGGAAAAGAAGGGGTAGTCCGCTGACTGCGCGTAGTCCCGCCTGCTTCGTCCTATCCTCAAATTACAGACGGATCCCTTATCTCTCGTGTCTAAACACGCGCTCGAATTTCAAAACACAAGCACGCGTCGACGTATTCCATGCGAGAGAAGGTGGGCCTTGGGGAGGAGATATTTCTGTGAAGAGGGCCTCTTGAGGACAGTCGCCGTTTGGGAGGGATGCAAGGCAGATTGGTTCGACTATGGCCAATCGGACTTCAAGCCCAATGTCTCTCGCACGGAATACGTCGACGCGTGCTTGTGTTTTGAAATTCGAGCGCGTGTTTAGACACGAGAGATAAGCAGGCCCGATTGGTTAGTTTGCGGCCAATCGAGCCTGCTTATCTCTCGAGTATAAGGACGCGCTCGAATTTCAAAACAAAAGGACGCGTTGACGTATTCCGTGCGAGAGACATTGGGCTTGAAGTCCGATTGGCCATAGTCGAACCAATCTGCCTTGCATCCCTCCCAAACGGCGACTGTCCTCAAGAGGCCCTCTTCACAGAAATATCTCCTCCCCAAGGCCCACCTTCTCTCGCATGGAATACGTCGACGCGTGCTTGTGTTTTGAAATTCGAGCGCGTGTTTAGACACGAGAGATAAGGGATCCGTCTGTAATTTGAGGATAGGACGAAGCAGGCGGGACTACGCGCAGTCAGCGGACTACCCCTTCTTTTCCTGTGTCTCTCCGCGATACGTATTGATGCTGGATAATACTCTGTAATTTCTAGTTCTCCAAAATTAATCAGGCTGATCAGCCAGAGCATTTCGCCAGGGTCGCGGTTTATGACCGTATTGTCCCGCCAGTCGGCGGTAGAGGGCGGTTTCCTACAGTTTCAGATAATTTATGACTTAATTGGTTCCGCCTCGTAGCAGACGTGAACTCAGAGTATCGGAAAGGGGAAACAGGAATGGTATGCATTTTCTTCTTTATAGCAAGTCGAAGACTTTCTGCTCTTCCCTTCGGACCCTTTCGAACCGATACACGTGGTGTCTGTTTTCTATCTCGAAGCAATGGGTACATTGGCAGTAGAAGGACGGAGCGCAGGGTTTTGTGAAAGTGTAGGATGGTTCGTTCGTTGCACTTCTGCAAAACACGTGTGTTTCGAAAATGTGCTGGCTTCTTTTTACCTAAAGCCTCTTGTCCTGGTGGGAGTAAACTCATAATGGAACGATAGAAACTACTTGGGGGTAGAGGTAGTTGCTTGGGAAAAAATCCTGTCAGTCAGCTAGTAATCTGGTCACAGAAATGTACTCCGCCCAAGATTATTACGCGATGTTTTGGGTGTACGCGCGGAACGACGGGAACGCAAAAGCTACCGTGCGAGCGTTGGCATTAGAGTACCCGTGCATCGAAACCCCGAGCGAGGGAACAATAAGACGTTTGGCGTCGCGATTATACTCGACGGGGTCGACGATGCCACGAGGCAGCGACGTGGGTAGACCCCGAGCCGCGCGGAACGTTGCGGTACAGCAGAACATCCTCGAATCCATCGACGAGGACCCGACCGTCAGCGTGCGCGACTTGAGCCGCCGCCTAGAGTAAGTCACAGATAACTGCAGCAATTATTAATTATGGGAAACAAATGTTATTTATTAATGGATGTTTCTGCATTTTCTTCTAGTGCCAGCAGAATGACGGTACACCGAACTCTGAGGGAAAACATGTTGCACCCGTACCGCTATGTACGGGTGCAACATTTGCACCCCGGGGATGCCGACCAGCGGGTTGAGTATTCAGTGTGGCTGTTGGGAGAAGTGCAGCGGAATCCGTCGTTCTGCAAATACATATTGTGGACGGACGAAGCAATCTTCAAGAGAGAAGGCTGCTTCAATTCCCGCAATCGGCATGTGTGGAGCGACGAGAATCCGCTAGCGCTTCGGACACGCGCAGCACAAGTCCGTTGGTCGATTAATGTATGGGCGGGCATTTGTGGCGAATTTATCGTTGGGCCGTACATGCTGCCGGACAGGATGGACGGTCCAGCGTATAAAGTCTTTTTAGAGCATGTTCTGCCGGGTCTTATGGCCCATATTCCAAATGAGGTCCGGCAGAACATGGTCTATCAGCAAGACGGGGCTGGACCTCACTACGCCACAATTGTCCGCGACTACCTTAACGAAACCTTCCAGGACAGGTGGATCGGCCGCGACGGTCCTGTTGCGTGGCCCCCACGGTCACCGGATATGACCCCGCTGGATTTTTTCTTTTGGGGCTACCTGAAGGTAATTTCATTAGTGCTTTTAATTTTTTATAGGTATTCTTTTTTACTTACGTTTTGTATTTGTTGTACAACAATCATTTCAGGATGAGGTGTACCGTCAGCCAGTGGATTCACTGGACGACATTGTCGTGCGAATTCATGCTGCGGTGGCAAATATTACGCCAGCAACATTGCGAGCGGTGCAAAGGCAGCTGGTCGTACGTGCGGAGGCGTGCATAGACGCTGAGGGTGGCCACGTGGAACATCTGCTGAATTAACAATAATCGGCCCCTTTCGGGGCCACCAATTTTTATAACGTAGGAACAACACGTTCCGTGGAAAATAAATTAAGTGATCAGTGTTAGTATCAGTGCAGTGAAGTAAATACTCGGTACATTAACCCGGACGCACTTGACGTTGCGACCCTTACCTTCGGGTGGTGTCCTGCGAATACCTGCGATCAGCTGAGCACTGGGCGCTACCCTACCATAAATCTTTTCGTCCACCGATGAGCAGGATCGGTACAGTGACCCAGTGACATAGGTTTCCGAAAAGGAAGGAAAGGAATGTCCGAATGGGTGAGTTTGATTTAATTAATTGGTGATTATTAGGTGTAGAAATAAATTCTTTCCGATTTTGGGGTACAATAACTGTTTGATTTAAAAAATATGAAAGCGACTCAATCATCGAAATAATTTCCCCTATTATTAATTACCTTTTGCCATTTTTCTGGCAGCTTACGAATATCACCGCGGTAGCTTTGTACTGATTATGTAAATCCAGTCGGAAAGAATTTATTCATACACCTAATATTATTTTTTAAATTTAGTTGTGTTGGCCGTTATTAAACTACGGATTTTTACCTCAATAACGAATTACGATCACTTGTCGTACATTTTCTGTTACATTACCTTTTCGTTTATGCGTTATTTGAAAACGAAATTTACGAATTTCTTGTCATCTCACTTCAAATAATTATTATTTAAGATTCTGCTTTAAGAAAAAAATGTGTGACGCAGTTTCCGTCGATGCATACCACTTGCTTGTTCGTACGTTCGTAGTACAAGCGCAGCCGCCTACCGTGTAGCCAACGCTACCGCGGGAGTTCGGGCGGAAAGCGCGCGCTCTGATTGGTCGGGGTTTTTTGTTAATATCTCCTTAGCGAAGCTTCGGACAATATTTTCGCTAAGGAAAAAGTTGTTTCAAATCACCCCCTGAGTTACCCCTTCCAAGGAACTCCGACATTTTTGGGACACCCTGTATCATCTACTGTTAATGAAATAAAAAGTTGCTTTTTTCTCTAAAAATATTTTTATAAGTAATAGGAATAGAACTATTGAAATTGCTCCGGGGGGACTTTTCCTATATACAGGGTGTTCGACTATTGATAAGCGTCCGTTTAGGAAGTGATTCTACAGGCCAAGATAAAATGAAAAGTTTTCGAAGAAAATGTCTCAATTTTAACTAAATACACGTGCATCGAAGTATAGTTCTCGGCGCCTGCGGGGCACGCGGAGCCAAGGTAAATGCGTCGTTGCATTTAGGAGTACGCTTATTTAGCTGAAATTTAACGCCAACTTTTCCTATAGCGAGGTGCGATATTAAAAAATGTTATTTCGTCTTATTTTGGCCTGTAGGACCACCCCTTAAAAGGGCCCTTTACACGGACGTTCCGGCGCGTCACACGTCGCGCGGCACGCAAAAGTACGTAAACGCCGGAGCGAGGCTCCTTCGTGCACGCCAGATGGTTATACTCGCCACTACTTAGAGACAGCGAGTTCAGCCTCATATTTGTACGTCGACTCCATCCACATGTTTTTTCCACGATCCACCGCAGTGGTGTATTGTGTACTACCTGTTCGATGTATTTTATCGCATCATTGAAACGATCAGCAAGACACGATCGCGATATACGTTCCCGAAAAGTATACAAATTCCTCGATATACCTGGCTTATAGAGAATATCATAAATGCTGTTACTATAGGGTACACTGAAACATCTGTTTTTACGAAGCTACATTTGGTTGACCTGAAGGTGCCACAAACTATGGAAATGGTTTATGACTCAGTTATAACGACTGTCAAATTTTACAAGGGTACATTAAAAAAGGTCCAAATGTTTCCTCGACAATCCGTTGGCAAATGAAATTGCAGTTAACAAATTCACTGTTGTACCGATCATAATTATGACTATTGACTGCAATAATTGCCATGTCATTGTTTTAATATAAAAACTAATATTGATAGACAATAAATACATATAGGTATGCAAGTGATGTTATATCTAAGATAAATGGTGAAGAGATATAATACGCACGATGTTTTGAAGAAGGGGGTAGTCTTCTGATTGCTCGTAATGCAGGTCAAATTTTGTCACCCACGCTCTTGCGTGCCGCGCAAGAAAGCACCACAGTCCTGCCCGCGTGTTAGAAAGCACCACGCTTCCTCTTATGTAAACTCTCCTGGAGTTTACATTCTTATATAAACTCTTCTGGAGTTTACATTCTTATGTAAACTCTTCTGGAGTTTACATTCTTATGTAAACTCTTCTGGAGTTTACATTCTTATGTAAACTCTTCTGGAGTTTACATTCTTATGTAAACTCTTCTGGAGTTTACATTCTTATGTAAACTCTTCTGGAGTCGAGGTTGGAGCTCGGGCAGGAGTGTGGTGCTTTCTAACACGCGGGCAGGACTGTGGTGCTTTCTTGCGCGCCACGTAAGAGCGTGGGTGAAAAATTTGACCTGCATCACGAGCAATCAGAAGACTACCCTCTTCTTCAAAACATCGTGCGTATTACATCTCTTCACCATTTATCTTAGATATAACATCACTTGCATACCTGTATGAATTTATTGTCTATCAATATTAGTTTTTATATTAAGACAAGCAATGACATGGTAATTATTGCAGTCAATAGTCATAATTATGATCGTCACAACAGTGAATTTGTTAACTGCAATTTCATTTGCCATCGCATTGCCGAAGAAACATTTGGACATTTTTTAATGTACCCTTGTAAAATTTTACAGTCGTTATAACTGAGTCATATACCATTTCCATAGTTTGTAGCACCTTCAGGTCAACCAAATGTTGCTTCGTAAAAACAGATGTTTCAGTGTACCCTATAGTAACAGCATTTATGATATCCTCTATAAGCCAGGTATATCGAGGAATTTGTATACTTTTCGCAAACGTATATCGCGATCGTGTCTTGTTGATCGTTTCAATGATCGATAAAATACATCGAACAGGTAGTACACTATACACCACTGCGGTGGATCGTGGAAAAACATGTGGATGGAGTCGACGTACAAATATGAGGCTGAACTCGCTGTCTCTAGGTAGTGGCGAGTATAACCATCTGGCGTGCACGAAGGAGCGTCGCTCCGGCGTTCAAGTACTTTTGCGTGCCGCACGGCGTGTGACGCGCCGGAACGTCCATGTAAAGGGCCCTATAAGGATGACCACCAATAATCGAACGCCCAGTATATTGAATCCACTTGACACATTCGATGGCACCATATTTTTGCACAATTTGTAATTTGTTCATTGCTTCATATAACGTAATCCTATATCGCATAGTAAAAGATTCTTTTTTCCACAGATCAGTTATGATTGAGAATATGCTGTCGGATTTGGAAACTTCAATAAACTCTAAGGACTTGTCTTTCCAAAGTGAATGCTTGCTTCTTGGTGTGCAGCCGAAAGTGTATCAACCGCTAATGAAGCGTGTAACATGCGGTTAGTAGATAAGTCCATTAAACATTCATTTAATTGAAAAATAAGTGTTTGCAATGAACGAAACCTTTTTACAGAAAGCTTAGAAGATAAGATAAAACATTATGAAAACAAGAAGAAGAGGAAACAGCGATCAAATTAAATAATTTATCACTCTTTATTAAAACCTGGAAAACCAGTAAATTGTGACATCTGTAACCCAGTTTCTGATAATTTCGGAACTTACAACAGTAAATAAATTCTATCAAGATAAAGGCAGTTGTTTTACTTGTTTTGAACATTATCATAGCTGGAAAATCAGTAATATGTATGGAAATTGTTGTGTGGAAAATCTCCACGTTTACCGTAATTTAACACCTACGTGTTTGTCCACTGGGCTCTGACTTTTGACGGATAAGTGTGCCAAGAACAATAGGCTCGAATTGCATATTTTATATATGCTTTGGAATCATCTTGTTACTTATGGTGCACGAGTTAGCGGTGGGACGAAAAAAGGGGGATTCAGAGAATTGCAGACTCAGTTGATTCGTCAGGGCCCTTAAACTGAGTAATGACTCCGAGTTCTGGGTGGTACGCTAGTCTATATTGCGGCCAGTCTTGTAGCTTACAGACCGCGTCTTATCCTACGGCTTATATCTGACGCTTCTATCTAATGTTTGTGACCAGTGGCGCTTATAATAGAATGGTGAGCGTGGCTAATTCTTAATTTCAGGAGACGAATCGGACGCTGGCCCTTCGGTCCCTTAGCCGGGATTCCCTGCCGTATTGGCCTGAACCTGAGATCCTTCGCCCGTTATAGTCCGGGAGCCAGTGAACATTTTTAATGTCTCATCGCAACAAGGTTTTTCTATCATTTTTCTAATTAACCTTATGCTGAAAGTCAACGGACGGGTGGTCTGGCAGTGGAGTCGGGGAACAGGGCCCGAGGGCACGCCCTGGAACATGTCAAGTTTGAGAGCATCCCCGACTCATCGCGACAAGGTTAAATTTCCACCCATTAATAAAAAACTTAATACAAAATAATAACTGGTAGCGCTCCGCGGGGATCTTAGTCGTCTGGCAGACCTCCAAACATGTTAAAAAAAATCGGCTCACGGCGACGAGGCTTAAATTTTGTGGAATAATTGTTTCTGTTGTAAAACCAATAGAAAAAATAGTCTGGCAGTCTATAAGCGGTGATAAGACCTTGCCAGACGTTTACAAATGAATCGAGCGTGTAGATAGCACAAGGCATTTTTGCCTGTCTCCCCAGATAACTTTACATTTGACGTAACCGACGGGGAAGAAAACGACACCTGTTTTACCATTGTATCGACAAAGTATAGGATAGTAGTGACTCTCGCTTATAAACTGCCAGACTATTTTTTCTATTGGTTTTACAACATAAACAATTATTCCACCAAATTTCAGCCTTGTCTCGACTGCCAGACCGCCCGTCCATTGACTTTCAGCATAAAGGTAATTAGAAAAATGATAGAAAAACCTCGTCGCGATGAGACACTAAAAATGTTCACTGGATCCCAGACTATTACTAAGTTGGACAGACTCGCGTGTCTATGGAGGCTATAAGGAATGTTGCCGTGGAATCGGAATCGTCGGTGTTGATACTGGATGTCGGCTTACGTCTTACAGCCGAAGATCAGCTTCCGTCGCTTGGGAACCATGGAGATGGAGTATCCAAAATGGTACGGAAAACGTATCTTGTACACGAGGTATTCCTCAACAGAGAAAATGATATCTTGATATCGCTGTAAACGGTCTTTACTCTCCGTCGGTTTGGATTCGCGTAGCGCCTTATTACCGGCATCGCACGATTCGTGCTAGCTAGATTACCGGGAGTACGCGATTAATTTGCATCCCTGTGGTGGCCGCGTACCGTAGCCGCTGAAACCGCGTTCCCGCGTGATGGAGAGACAATCGGCATCACATATCATCTTCCGGGTTACACCATTGCACGTTCTACAGTGAATTCTCGTTGTAGGCGTCACGCTCGGGGCTGGCGGAGAACATATGAAGAATTGCGTCCACTATTCCGAGCCGTCGATGGCGCACGTGTGACATTCGAAACAGTCGACCGATGTTGATGTCTGCTACGAAAGAGAGAAAACATGATACTTTTTTTCGCTTCGTATTTCAGGTGCTTATGCTCTGCCTATTCAAACTCGGCCAGTAGGTTGTGATGTCCCACCATTTTTCGCGCGGCCCTATTCCAAAATCTATCTCAAAATCACTCCACAAAACAAAATCTCAAACTCAACTCTTACCCCATCTCCCCAATCGCTGATCACCTTGATGTTGTACCTTAGCGGTCACCAACACAAGATGATCGATACAAAACTCCACCTCGATGATGTACCTTAGTGGTCCCCATCACGAGATGATCGTTACAAAACTCCACCTCGATGATGTACCTTAGTGGTCCCCATCACGAGATGATCGTTACAAAACTCCGTCCCCTATTCGCCCTATGAGGCACGAATCCTTTCCCTAAAACGAATTCAAACAAACCCCTCGTTACAGAACCCTCTTAAATCGAGACCACGTCTCAATCCCCTCTTTACGACTCACAGAGTCCAAGCCACTCTAACCCTTTTCCTATAAAATACCCAAAATTCATTCGACAAGTTGAGTATCTCCTTTCGCAGTCATAAGAACCCCAGAAACCTAATTGCGACGCATATTCGGCGTACGTGACATAAATATGTCTATTAATAACCATACCGTTTGTAAAAACCCCGGAAGTCCTACTACGCCTTATTTTGAAACTGTGTCAAGGTCTCTACCGCGCGTACCCCCGCATCACTCCTGTAAAAATACATAAATACGAGGTCCTGAGAGGCCGGAGAGTCATTATTCATTGGTCATTAGTCATTAGTGATTATCTCGTTTCAGTGTCGCGTAAAGACTGGTATAGTTAACCAGCGATATTCAAATCAGTGAGCAACAATCACCACTCACCTATCACCGTAAGATATTACAATTAACATAACATTGCATATCACGTTCATCGTATCCTTGTATTGTTATTGCTTTTCATATCTTTTGTATTATTATTGCTTTTCATATTATTTAGTATTATCAACGCTTAGTGTGTATATGTACTTTGCCCTATTATTCTTAAGCTTTTGTATTTCATATTAATTATCTTATCGTGCTTATCGCACTCTAAAGCTTACTGCTTTCATTTATATTATTTGTATTATCATTCATATTGCTTTCTATATCAACGCCTATTGCTTACCCTTTATTATTTTGTATTAACAACGCTTATTACTTAAATCATTCTACTTAATTTCATGTGTTTCATGTTCATATTCTCATATTTCGATTAATTACCGTTTATATAAATATCATGTGCTAATGCTAAAAGTCCCACGCATTATTATTACTAAACGCTATAACGCTTCAGCCAAGTTAATAAACCTATTTGTTTTCAATCACGTTTCGAATTATTGTGTGCATCCTTGGTTATAACAAGTCCGAACGAAACCAAGCTGCCGCAACAGCTGATTCGCGCTCGTGAACGCGAAAACGGTTCTAGTGTTTACAAACATATTATTGCATGAGCCGTGAAATCCACGAAAATACTAAACGTGGTCTCTTATACAACTGCAACGGTAAAATCCTATTACCGAGACCAAAACAAATATGAAGTACTATAACGGGTGCTCTTTAAGTGTACATTTACCTTCCCAGGTCGATTAGAGTGACGGATTTAAGATTCGCGCCTGATCGCCTCCAGAAATACTTAGCGTGACGGATTTAATATTCGCGCCTGAGTCCCTCAAAACCCTCAGCGTGCTGGATTCAAGATTCGCGCCTGAGTTCCTTCCAAACCCTCAGTGTGACAGATTCAAGATTCGCGCCTGAGTCCCTCAAAACCATCAGCGTGACGGATTCAATATTCGCGCCTGGCCTTCCCTCAAAACCCTCAGTGTGAAGGATTTAAGATTCGCGCCTGAGTTCCCGCAAAACCCTCAGTGTGAAGGATTTAAGATTCGCGCCTGAGTTCCCTCAAACCTCTCAGTGTGAAGGATTTAAGATTCGCGCCTGAGTTCCCGCAAAACCCTCAGTGTGAAGGATTTAAGATTCGCGCCTGAGTTCCCTCAAACCCCTCAGAGTGAAGGATTTAAGATTCGCGCCTGAGTTTTCCCTCCTTCATGTCATTGTTCCCCAAAGACCTCACCCGGGACGTGACAAGGTATTATAAGTCGAGTCCAGATCAAGTGCTAGCGAGGGGTGAGGCGGGGCAGGGGGTACCGCACCGTGGGTGAGGGGGATGGCGTTACAGGGGAGGGAGATTCGAAAATAACGTCCCGCGCGCCAGCGTCGGCGGTGGTGGGAGGAATTAGTCAACCGTTGTAGCAAAAATTCCCTAGATTCGATCTAGTGACGCCGCCGATCGACGCAAATTCCCTAGGTTTTTCATACATTTCGTATTGTAGCCACCTGTTGCATGTTTAAGGCACTTTGGGCGCGAGTCGCGGCCGCGCAATCCCTACGCGCAGGAGTGACCGCGAACGGTTCGCGACGTTTGAACAAGGAGCGCGAGAGAGTGGTATGATATGCATCTCTCTCTCTCTCTCTCTCTCTCTCTCTCTCTCTCTCTCTCTCTCTCTCGGTTTGTAGACAAAACATAAGTAGGTAGGTGTTATGCGTAGAAGATGTAAGTCGAAACATGCATAGACCTCGCGCGAACACCTACCCAAAAACATATAGTTCTAATGATCGAAGGTTCACTTCCGAGAGTAGTATGTGTAAATAATGTATAATGCGGTGGCGGGGTACTAATTGCGGTAAACGATAAGATCCGTAGTGAGCGTATTGACATCAGAGAGAAAGTCCTTGAACAACAGTTCGTTAAGTTGTTCCTTGGGAGCACAGTTTATATTTTTGGGACAGTATATCTTCCTCCTCTTCCTGATGTCGATTTGTATGAAAAATACTGCTCCACTGTCACCGAGGTGTTTAAGTCAACACCATATTCAAATATTTATATCCTTGGAGATTACAACCTTCGTCACACCAGCTGGTATACTGACGTCGCGAACTCCTTAAATTACACTTCAACGGTCTCGTATGTACGCGCTCCTGCCAACATTCTATGTGAATTTTTTAATGTATTACACATTGCTCAGAAAAATATTATCTGCAATGCGTATGGTTCTTGCCTCGATCTAATATTTACTAGCGACAGCTGTTGTCTAGTCAGCCTCCCGCCTGGAGAACTTTCTATCTTGCGATGCGTATCATCCTGCACTTGCTCTTTGCATGCTGCGCCTACCGTACGTGTGTCGGTGCCAACCAGTTCATTCAAACTATACTTTAATCGCGGCAACTACAACTCTATTGTCAGTTTTTTGAACCATAGAACTGGGACCTGGTGTTTAAGGGCCTATCTGCAGATGAGGCCGTCGAGGTATTATACTCGCATCTGTACCATGCTATTGACCTTTATATACCTAAACTCCGAGTCGGCTCCTCCACCTATCCAAGGTGGTGTACACCATATGTTAAAAAGATAGTTAAGAGGAAAAAATTGCGCATGCGCGGTACAAACGCAGTAATCTATACAATGACTACCTAGTTTTTTCCAATCTTAGGACAGAATGTAAAACGGCGTGCCTAGATAGTTGGTACGACTACACTCGTAGGGTGGAAACCATGATACTGCGAAATACCAAAAGTTTTTGGAAATTCATTAACTCGAAAAAGAGGCAAAATTCCTTTCCGTCCGTAATGCAGTATAATGGTCGCGTCATGCATGACAGCGCGGAGATAACTGTTTCGCTGGCCACTTTGAATCAGTTTTTGTACGCGGTAACGCACACGTTCCATCTTTCGATCTGACGTCTCATGTTGAAGTCTCCACACTGGATATAATTGCCAGCGAAGTTTTTCACAAAATAGCCGCACTTGATGCTAATAAGGGACCAGGCGACGACTCAATCCCTCCTTCATTCTTTAAACCTTGTATATATATATTATGTCTTATGTTTAATGCATTATTTTCAACATATCACTTAAATCTGGGACTTTTCCCTCTAAATGGAAATCCAGTATTGTGTCTCCTATTTTTAAAGCCAATGATAACACAAATATTATTAACTACAGACCTATCAATCTTCTCAATGTCATGTCTCAAA
Organism: Andrena marginata; assembly: GCA_963932335.1. Taxonomy (NCBI): domain Eukaryota; kingdom Metazoa; phylum Arthropoda; class Insecta; order Hymenoptera; family Andrenidae; genus Andrena; species Andrena marginata. The sequence goes on from OZ010664.1 coordinate 15,577,486, forward strand.
TCTTTGAAAGTATCGTCACGGACAAACTTGCTTCGTTAACTAAAAACTACTTGATTAATGAGCAACACGGTTTTACCCCTGGTTGCTCGACTACCACCAATCTCCTACTGTATCATCATTATATACTAGGCGAAATGGAGCGTGGCCATCGAGTGGACTCCGTATACACGATTTCCAAAAGGCTTTTGATACTGTTAAGCTCGTCATACTAATTATAAAGTTGAACGCCATCGGTATTTGTGGTGATCTGTTTTAATGGTTATCCTGCTACCTGTCTAATCGTGCTCAGACTGTTAAATTTAATGGTTGTCTCTCCATGGCATATCGTGTTACTTCCGGGGTACCCCAAGATTCCCATCTCGGTCCACTTTTATTGAACCTTTTTGTTAACGATATTGCGAGCGTATTCGAACACTGCAGTTTCCTTCTCTACGCCGACGACTTGAAAATCTTTCGCAAAATTTCTGTTGAAAGTGATGCTGTATTTATTCAAAGCCATCTAAATAGGTTTGCGGGCTGGTGCAAAAAGAATGAAATGTTAAACATATCGAAATGTCACATCATGCGCTTCGCGCGCAAAATGCGCGTATTTGTAACGTCATACAGTTTAAATAGTAGTGTGCTCAGCTCTGTCGCTACCATCCGCGACCTAGGGGTCATCTTTGACTCCTCTCTCTCCTTTCGCGAACATTACCGCTCTGTTAAAAACGTAACGTCTAGAATGCTGGGCTTTATCATGCGCGTATCGTCTGATTTTGTTAACCCTGTCATTTTTACTACACTGTATAATGCCCTTGTCGTCCCTCATATACTATATGCATCACCGGTTTGGAATCCGTATCACAGGAAGTACGTGACGTCATTTGAATCCGTACAACATAGATTCATGCGGTTGCTTGCACCCAAATTAGGTGTAGCTTTGGTGAGATTTTCGCACGACTATACCCAAGTTCTAAAGGCCAGTGGGCTTCTCACGTTGGAGGATCGGAGATCTTTGTCTGATCTTGCTGTAGTCTTTAACCTACTGAATGGATTCATCGATTCTCCGGATCTTTTGGCCCTTTTGAAGCTTTGTATGCCACACTCGGCACTCAGATCATCCCAGCTTTTCTTTTTGTCCTCTCATAGCACCGCGTTTGGATTGTATAGCCCGATAAGCAGGATGTGCGGGCCAGCAAACGCATATAACAATCAGGTGGATTTTTTCTGTGGCACACTTGAGTAGTAGGTATACTAGGGGCGTTCTAATCCAAATGTGGGCGAGGGGGTGAAGCGGGGGGAGGCGTACCGCACCGTAGGCGAGGGGGAGGCGGGTAGGGGACCGCGACCCTGAAGCGTCTGGAGGGGGAAGCCGGCCCATAGAGCCGGTGGAGGGGGAACGCGCTCGCGCGAACACACGCACACACGCGCGCGCGCTCGCACAGATGCACACACACACGCCCAAGCGTGCGTGAGAGGTTGGGAGGGGGTACCACCGGTGACTCGGACGCGTCGTAGGAAGCGATTCGCAACCCTCTTATCGCCCCAAGGCCAGATCGCGCCCCGATAGCTGCGACATTCGAACCAGGTGTACGAGAGGGAGAGATAGGTACGAGAGGGAGAGAGAGGTACGATATTTTCGTATATCCCTCTCTCTCTATTCCTCCCTAGGACCATGGTTGAAACATACGGATAGCGAAGGTCAATTTCCGAGAATAATGCGCAGGAGCGGTGCGCGCACGCGATATCTGACCCGCGAAAATTCAAAGTGTACCGAAGGCGGGATGGCGGTCGCGATAGCGGTTGTGGCGTTCGAACAAGGTGTCAGAGAGAGGTACGATATTTTCGTATATCCCTCTCTCTCTATTCCTCTCTAGGACCATAGTCAAAACATACGACGCGGAGAAAACGCAAGTCGAAACCTGATGCGATAATCGCGCGTCCAAAACATAGAACGACGGAAGGCCAATTTCCTAGAATAATACGCAGCAGCATCGGTGCGCGCAAATTCAAAGCGGGCTAGACAAAGACACACGATATGCATTTATCCGTCTCTCTCACGGTAGGTAGTCAAAACATACGGCGACACGACGCGGAAAAAATGCAAGTCGAAACCTTGGGATGAATATCGTGCGTCAAAAGACATAGAACTGTAACGATAGAAGGTTACCACTTCCGAGAATAATACGCAGCATCAGTGCGCGAAAATTCGAAGCGGACCGACGCGCTTCTGTTCGTGATAATGATCGAAGGTGAACTTTTGAGAATAAGACGCGGATTGTGCGTAGAAGATGCAAGTCGAAACCTGCATTTTACTATCGCGTGATAACCGTACCAAAAACAGATGACTGTAACGATAGAAGGTACACTCTCGAGAATAATACGCATATGCTATGTGAGTATAAATATTGATGTATTAACGTTGCGTAGCTCATGTGATTTATGGATGCAAGAGTACAGTTTCAGTGCAGGAGACTATATAATATATGTTAATCGAAATGCGTAATAAGAGGTATAGATGTTTCGAGATCCTAACATACCTATTGTAAGAAATGAACATCGAAAGAACGTTACATAGTTTTTGAGATAAGTGATATTCTGTGCGGACTGGAAAGGATCGTGCATGGCATCAGACAATATAGGTTTTCGTATGAAAAAAGTATTTATTGGTAAAGCAAATAGACATGTACACATTATTGGGATACGTTGCGAGCATCGCGTATAATCGAATCCATTCGTGTAAATGAAAAAGTATGCAAAAGTGTACTACGTACCTAATATTCGAACGGTGTTGTTTAGTGGAGAAATCCGCAACGTTGCAGTGGTTGAGGTGGTTCTCACCCATGTAGGAAGTGTCGTTGCAATGGCGTTTAAACATTTCGGATACACACTACAGCTGAGTCTATTGAACGGTCGCGGATAGTGACTGTGCAGGCACGAACGTATGCGATGTGGTCCGAAAAACCGATCGGTACCTCTTTTATAGTGGTTTACACACTCACACACATGTGCAAAGATAAAGTTTGTTGGTGGTGGGGATAGTGAAGTCGTACATAGTACGAAAAAATCAAAAGAAAAAACGTGATAAGTGTGTTACGTGCCGCGGCCTTTGTGTTCGAGCGGCGCGTTTTAGATGGCCAAATTCTGATCAGGGGTATCCCACAATCATTCGATTATCAGAACTTGTCGTCTTTATCTAGGTAATGGCAAGGAGGCTCGCCGCACTCGTAACAGTCAATTATTTTGTTTAATAACTAAATACCTTATCAGAAGGATAAGGGGTAGATTTTTGGGATCGTTGGTGCTCTAGACCCATACGGGTCTTTTCAAAGGAATCAGACAGGTGATTAATGAGTATAATTTAATGGATAATAAAGCTTTAGTCTTAAATATTGGACGAACGTAATGCATATAACATAACTGAATGTGGACAGTCAATCAATAATTTTACAAGTATAGGATACTCGTGGTTTTAGACAACCTCTGACTAGGGAAATCCCACAATCATTTGACTGTCAGAAATTGTCGTTAAACACGCAGTAATTTTAACAGAGATAAACGAAATGTACAGAAGAGGTAAAGGGTGCAACTCACCAGACAGTCACAGTAATGTAAATGACAATATAACTTGGATTCCGTTTCCTTTTTGGATTTTGGATAATTCTGATAGCCGGTATACCTGAATCAGAAAGAGGAATAAGACGCGAACACGCACACACTTGATTGTAGATAAAACACACGCAAATTGAACTATAACATGGGACACAATTTGAAGTTAGAATAAATCGTTTAAAAGAATAAATTATTTCACAGAGTTTAGTATAAGAAGTGTTTCAAAAATTAATAAAAAGAATTGTTCCGCAAATTTAATAAATGATTTTGTTTCGCAAAGTTAATAAATGATTTTGTTTCGCAAAGTCGAGTCTTTCACGCGGATTCACTATAACCCGGGAACTCTAGCTCTAAGACACTTGCGGACCCAGCGACACGCACCTCACGATTTATCGCCACAGAGTGTCGCAGCTTCACGCTCTCGGCAGCGACCAGAGTGGGTCCGTACCGAAAATGCTTACGCTGCATTTTATCGCTCGGCCGCGCTACCGTGGGCCCGTCTACTCAACGAGGCGGCGTGTGTGTGTTCGCGCGTCCATCCATCAGATTCCCGATTCCAATACATGATCAATCTCTACGGAACATTCGTACACACAGGAAAACATGACATCCCACATTCTGCAAACCATACAATTTCGCACGGCTGAGGCTCTTCCTCAATGTTCATAATTTCATATACACAATTTCTGACTAGGGAAATCCCACAGTCGTTGGACTATCAGAAATTGTGTTGGGTATTTAAATTTAACAACAATTTTTAATTAATTAATAATTCGCACGTGCGACAAAACCGTGGGAAGGCGCGGTTCCCTGCACCGGATGTAGAGTATACAATTCCGTCAGTCTTCTAAGAAGTGGTCCAGTCTGCGCATTCCCGCTGTAGCCGTTACTGATTATGTTACAATGTTTAACGCGACGGTCAGAGGTGTTCTCAACGAGGGTTCTCCCACAATGCTGCAAGGCATTGTTGAAACGCACCCCTGCCGCTTACATAGAACGGATTCGGCACAACAGGAGAACCACTGTGTCTTTTCGAACGCGACTATCTGGTGAGAACGCCGCTGCGTCAGCACCGCTTTATCTGTATCGCGGGACGGCAATGCGTCGAGGCGACGACGCTCCAAGAAAGGGGTTTTCATTACAGAAGAATATTATTATTTAATAGGCAGGAGTATGACCAATAAGGGATTTCCCATAACGCTAGGCGTTGTTGGTCCATACCCTGACCAAAAAAAGAAAAATTTTACGTTCCGAACGTAACATCCCTCCCTCCTTGGAACCATCGTCGTCCTCGACGATGTATACTGAAGGTATAAGGTACGATTGCGTTCGGGAATATATGTAGATGTACGGCCTCGGGTTGCATTAGACTAGGGAATTCCCACAATGTTTACACATTGTCGCAATGCAAACCCGTTACAAATTACTTGGACAGAAATAAGGGCTCATACATTAAGTCGTGCGTAACGCGCAGAGAGTTATTGCATTTGTACCTAGTGTATCGTGTAATCGTGGTACCTCCGGTATACAGGTGTATTGGCCCCGTTCGACGACCGCTTGTCACCACCTCGTACGCACAATTCAGTACGGTTTTACTGAAGTTTGGGCAGCTCTCCATATCGACGGTGACTAATTCTGGACACTGCCGCAGCAATCCACAGATGTCCTCGTCAGTGACACCTTGACTCTCTCTGCAGTGGACCTCCAGCAAGCCCTCGAGGAACTGCAGCACCCATCCCCCGACAGTCGGATGCATGTAATTGATGCTTAGGATTTTCAGTTTTTTGCAATTTCCGGAGTGGTTCCAGGACGAATTCCCCTTTTACGTTAGTACAACCACTAAGGTTCAATGATGTTACTTCCCCCATGTACAGGCCAATCTCCGAGACAAGCCCAGAAGCAACCCATCCACAGAATGTAAGGCTCAGGGTTGTTATATGCTGGTATTTTGAGGGGAAGGAGACAGCCATCTCTACCGGGCCTAGCTCCAGCTCAACAAAATCTCCCCTCTCAACTGCCTCGTTGCCTTGCTCCATTTCCATTTCAGGTATGGGCTCCTCGAAACTGCAGAAGTGCAACTCCAAGTTCGTCAGGGTCATCGGCAGGTCTGAATTGTTCATTAACGCCTGCAAAATACTATGATCCATTAAATTTTTACATATGCTGATCTTTAAATAATTCAGCTTCCGCAACCCTTGAAGAGTAGTTGCTAGGTTTGAAGGTTTTAGTTGTTCGCAGCGGTGGAGAGAAAGCGTTTCTAAATTTTTGGTGATACCGAGAAGGGACTTCCCAGTGATATCTGTGTTCATAACACAGAGGGACTTTAGACTTCCTGCAAGGTCTAGCACCTTAAAGAGTTCAGGATCCACGGGACCCTCACATTTCCCCAGTTTGAGGCAAGTAAGGCGTGGTGCCCCCAACTCCAGGTCTCTCAGGGCCGATGGCCGGATCGTCACAGCGGTTAGATCTATTATCTCCAGTTCAGGACAACTCCTTATGGCAATGGAGATAACCTGGGGCCTCAAACATTTTGCCAATACTTCCTCATTTATCCGTATGCTCTTTAGCTGACTACCTGCTCTCTTCATGAGCCAATAAAAAGACTCCGTGCTCACCGTCTTCCCTTCCCATCCATTCGGCCAGCACCAATCATTCAGGTCGATATGGCGAAGACCGTGATACGAGGCAAGGCTTCCGACTCGCCACCTTCTGGAGACCATTTCCAGACGGCTCCTGTCTGCAAACGGCAGATAACTGGAAATTTTAGCTATACATTCTATTGGAAGTGAAATCCGTTCACGCAAATTTATGCCAGGGAATGGGTTCACATCGGGTCGCGGGGGAATTAGCTTGGTGCTGTGCCACGAGTCCGCCATCAGCACCCTCAACTTCCTCTTATGGCATACTATTCCGACGTTCGCCGTAGCTAGGGCTTGCTTCGCTCCTTCCGTGGACTTGAAGGTCACGAAAGCCTGGTTCCCCGAGGATTTCCGCAGCACCACCACATGCTCGACTCCATACGGACGAAATATCTCCATCAGCTTCTCCTTTTTGGTATACGGCGCCAAACGGCTAACAAACAGTCGCCGTTCGAGAGACTCCGGCCGGAAGAAACTGGACGATGACATTTCGCTAGTGTACAGACAGACAATCACACAAGGCAAGACCAAAATTATGAAATGACAAGGTCATTATCAAAGAGAGAAAAGAACATTAGAAGAATCGCAAATAACAACAATTTCTGACAAGGGAATTCCCATAGTCCTTGGACTGTCAGGGTTTGTTATTATACATATTTCTAGCAGTTTATCGTTGCCCTCTGAATAGGCAACGGTGGTCTGTTTTCCGAAATAGACGATTCTTGCAACGGTATTGCTGCAGGCTGATTGGCTGAAGCTTCCTCAGTTTCGTGTCTCGGGCCCCGTTTCCTCAGGAACCGTATCTTGCATAAGGTCTTCAGTGGATTCCAGAAATAGTAGATCATCAATCCTATTATAATTAAGGCCTGTGCCGCTATTGTTCCATACGTCAATGACAAATGTGATTTTCTTGCTCGATGGTGTTCTCCAATTTCCTCTAGTTGGGCTTCAATTTCGTACAACGAATCAGATGTGCGTTCCAGTTTGTTATTGTCATTTGGAAATAAATTCATTGTGGTGTGTTTTCTCTTGAAATACTGATAGATTTTGGGTGATATCAGGCTAATATTCAGTAACATATTAGGAATGTAGTAATAAGAATCTTTGCTCAGGTATGTTTTTGATCCTAATAAGGTGTGATATCGTGTTTTTGCAAAACATTCTGGATGTATTTCCAAGATTCCTGTTCCAACTATTGTAGTGTGGGTATTCTTTTTCCGACCGCATAGGATCTGAATTGGTTCAGGTTGTTCAAAGGAATATAACCATCCACCAAGAGTAGTTAATTTTCGCCAGGATGGTACGTGATTAGGCATGACTCTAATATTACACAAACGTAAGAATTTCGGATCCGGTTGAAGTAATAGTGAAATTTCACATGTTCTGTGGGCTACGTCTTGCAATGGAACGTCCTGTGGGCAAATGTAGTAATGCCATGCCCAGGTACAGGAATCTAAAAATGCGTTATCTGATCCGAAGAATTTAGAGTGGTCAGTGCTTATACCCATATATGGAAATTCCGGTAAAATGAAAGCTGAAATTGTGGTTCTATTACTACTATTGTCAAAACTATTGTTTAAGTACTGAGGAATTGGTAATATGTGTATTTTATACAGGTCATATTCAATCCGATTTACTAATGGTATTTGTACTGTCACGATCATTTTTCCTGTTGTATATTTTAGATTCACGCGGGATATCTTGACCAGATCTTCGATTCGTTGATGGTCCCGTGGTATAGGTAATTCGAAATCTATCATTGAATTATGTATTTCATTTATTATCGTTTTGAAGTTAGACCCGCTTAAAAGTGATGGATGTAGCTTTCCGTTACGCGCAGTACTCAATGCTGTGATAAAGCGTTGCGTTGTAGTAATGTAGTGATTCAGAGAGGTTTCAACAGATGCCGAATATTGACTCATTGCTAAGCTATAATTCAGAGCTAGCTGTTTATCAATTTGCATTTCTAATTCTGAAATCTTCTGCCTATTGTTTTTTACTTCTGCGGCAATTCGGTCGAAAGTTTTATGAACTTTATGCAGATCACTTATGATTATATGAGTTTGATTTTTGACAAGTTGGGTGATCTTCCTCTGATCAGCATATATCTTATCGATTTCCTTGTTAATGTATTCAGCATCATCACTGTCTAAAGTTCCAAACAAGGCATGGCTAATTGAACCTATGAATCCGAAAGGTGCATTCCTGCGTGTAATAGCTTTAGGCAAATTATGTGGTTCATATTCTGGTTCCTTAATTTCTGTACTCAATTCCATAAGTTCCTGTTGCAATCTTGTTGCTTCTCGCACCATATTGTTTAAATAATTTGCACGTAACAAAGAGTCACATGATATTGTGGTTGGAAATTTAATGCATGAGCGATAAGTTTGTTCAATATTCCTGGCTTCATATGGAAATTCAGCTACTATTTTGTCTATATCTATAACTAGTATGAATCGCCAATCAGCTCTTTGAAATCTAATCGCGTTGATCTTTTCAAAGTATAAACCCGGGTTTGAATCCGTACGTGTCAGTCTGTATAGTTCCTGGGTCCGCGCGATGTGTTGCAGAGTAAGAAAGAATATTAATCGGATCAGCGTCATCTCTCAACCTGAATCAGTCAAATCAATCAGGACTCCAATTTAATTGTAATTTATCGACATGTTTGGTGAGCATTTTACCAGCCTCATCTTTTAACAAAACATTATTTCCTTCCAGTATCCCAATAATCTTATATGGCCCGTGATAACGCTTGGCAAATTTTCCTCTTTTTGGTTCTACCAAAACACGTACCATATCTCCTATTTTTCCTTTGAAGGGACGGGCGTTTCTATCATAATACAATTTTGATCTTTCTTTTGCCTGAACCAAATTTTGTCCTGCTATTACTTGCATCTCCGAAAGTCGCGTTATTAAATCATGTAAATACGAATTGTATGTAACCAGATTGTCATCGTTCGGGAAGGAACTCGGACAACGCGCAAGTTTGCCAAAAACTAATTCATACGGAGTAAAATTTGTGGCTTCGTGAACAGATGTATTATAAGAAAACATAGCGAAGGGTACTAATCTATCCCAATCATCAAAATCATTCATGTAATGGCTAATGTATTCGGTTAACACTATGTGACTTCTTTCTAATGCGCCATTGGTTTGGGGTCTATACCCAGATGTAGTGACATGTTGAATTTTGAAGATTTTAGCTAAATTTCGGATTATTTTATTAATGAAACTAGTCCCTTTATCCGTTAGTATTGCACGTGGCGTTCCATACTGCAATATAAGATTAGTTACCAATCCATGAGCTATTGTTTCAGCTTTTATATCTGGAACAGGGACAGCTATGCAATATTTTGTCAAATTATCTTGCATAGTTAGAATATGTTTGTTTCCGCTGGGAGTAGTAGGTAAAGGACCTACAGTATCCAATGATACTTTGGAAAATGGCTCCAATGGAGTGTCAGTAATTAACATTGGTTCGCGAGTTTTAGTTCGTACTAATTTTTGATTCTGGCAACTATTGCAAGTACGGATATAATTTTGAATATCATTACGCATACCTGGCCAATAAAATCGTTCTCGAATCCTGCAATATGTCTTTGTTAAACCCTTGTGTCCTCCTACCAAACTTTCATGTAACTCTGAAATGATTTTCAGGCGAAGTTCTTCCGGAGGTATCTGAGTATTTCCGTAACAAAGTCCTATTTCGATATTGCTGTCCTCAAATGTATTCCTTAATATTTCTATTAACGTACCTTGAGGTAATTCGTCTGTAAAATCACCATTCTGTGATATTCTTAGACCCTTTATATCTAAATCTGAAAGAATTTTCCTTAGGTTCTGTAGGCCAAGTTCCAAATCCCGAGTAGAAATTTCATCAAAATGTTTCCTTTTTATGACTACGCTGAATATTCTATATTTACCGCGTTTTGTTATTAATATTTGTCCTACTCTGGGCTTTGCCGCTTTCAAGTCGTTAACATTGATAATGCCTAGGTCAGAAAGCAATATACTCACTGGTGTAACAAGTTCGCAATCAGACGAGATGAAATGTACATAATTTGATTTGTAATACGTTAGATTTTGTCTCGTAGAAGTTACGATGTCTTTATTTTTGTAGCGAAATTCTGACTCCATATCCGGAGGTATGTAATCAGCATCCGGAATGTATATGGATGATGAATTTGAGGTTTGTGGGAAAAGTTGTCTAGGAGTAGATTTTTGAGCGCTAGGTTCCCTACCTCCCTCCTTGGGAGTTTGATCAGCCATTGTGTTTGGAAATGGTGTCGAAAGTGCTATAGGGCTTGGATCTACTGTAGGGGTAGGTAAGATTGAACTGTATCTAGGTCTATTAACGATCGTGCTATCAGGCACTCCTGTTGCAGTTATTTCTAGTTCTGATTCTTCCGGAATATTTTTTAATTGAGGTGCTTTACTGGCCGTTTCCTCACGCCTTGGAATTGAAATTTGACTATCTTTTTCGGAATCCCTAGCTTGTTGTAATAATTTTTCTATTCGTCTATTTAATTCCTCATCCCCAGTATCGTCATCATATGGATCCACATCTTGTAATATTTCCTGTCTATATTCATCTAAAGTGTCGCCCTCGGAAAGGGCATCCAGTAAAACAACTTCTTCCTCAAGTTCCTGTAATTGAGCACTTTTATCCAATAGTGATTTTTCAAATCTACTGAAAGACTCTTGTAGCTCTTCTAAATCTATAAATGTGGACTTCTGTTTTTCCCGATCACCTGTATCACTATCGCGAGCTTCGGGTAAATTGATGGCAATAGTTTTATCTGCTTCGGACTCGCTACCTTTCTCCCGTAATTCCGTACCGGCCACTGCACCTTGCGAATTTGGGATTTTAGGATTCTCCACCATCTGTTTAGGATGAAGTAGTATAGCTAGGAGAGTTCTAACCCAGGTCCTCTGAGGGGAGCGCGGGGGCGGGGTGAGTGAGCGCGCGCGGGGGAGCGCGGCGGAGGGAAACATGGGCGCGGGGCCTGCGGGGAGAGGAAGACCGGTTGCGCGCGCACGTGCCGCGGAGTGGGGGAAGCCGCGATGATGGAGGGGATCACTCCGGGCCGAGCCGCCGCGGAGACCGGGCCCGCCGTCGAAAACTTTTCAGGGGGTAATGACCCCCGAAAAATCTCTTTCAGCCCATTCCCAAACATTTTTTCAAACCCCCACCCACCCCGAATTTTCCCCCATCGCAGAGAAATAATTTATTTTTATTGGAAATTATTTCGGAAGATCTCGGGAAAGATCGACGTTTTACGAACCGCGTCTTCGGAGGAGGGAAAGAGACAGAGCATCATTTTAAAGCTAAAATTCAGAGGAGGGAAAGAGACAACACTACATAGTGGCAGAATCGCATGCATTCTAAAAATTTTCAAAATGATTTTCATTCGCAGCGTCTCGCGCGATTGTATGTAATATGAGTCCTCCTCTGGAGCGGCCGTGCAAGGTGACGTCATTTGGCAGCGCGAAGAACGAAATAAACGCTGACTCTTAAAATTAGGTGGCGAGGAGAAAGACAGGTGAATAAAATGGTACAATGAAGTGCGTTTAAGATATATATATTGTTACAAAAAAAAACGATTATAATAATAAAAAAGTAAATAAAAAGTAAATAAAATAATAATAATATAGAATAATAAAAATACATAATAAAAGAAAAAATATATAATAAAAATAAAACGAAAAATGTAAGAATATAAGAAAATAAGAGACAAATAGAAAATAAAAATAGAAAATAGAAATAGAAAATAGAAAATAAAAGAATAAAATATAAAAATATAAATCTATATAAATCGCCCCCTTCTGGCAACGACAGCATGGGCGGCGTTGGCAATGGTATGAGCCAGCGCTGGGAGCATTTCCCGGTCCATCTGGGGCGGCGGTGGCAGTGGTGGTAGGTTCTAAAACATGTAAACCCCGATATAATATTGATACATTCCGGACATTATCCAATCACAATATCACTTACCTGCAAGCCATCGATGGCTGCAACGATGCGGTTACCGTCATCGGTATCACTGGTGGTGTCGCCGTCATCATCATCGGTGGGGGTGTCGTCGTCATCATCAGTATCGATGTCAGAGTCCTCGGTCTCGTCGACCTGCAAATCCTAGAACATAGAAACCCGCGATATAATATTCACGTGTTAAACGTAAAAACGTACAAAATATTGCAAAGTATATACCTCCAGAATGTCTTGATGTGGCTCGCCGTCCCACTCAGGCGCTATTCGTAATAAGCCCATTGCTTTATTATCAAAGATTCGAATGCAACTGGTCTCACCGCATCCCCAAGCTCTTGCATGGAACCCTTATCTTGAAACCGAGAAGTGCGTAGCTTTGCAAAAGTAAGATGCTGTTGTTCTCCACCTGCATTTTCGCTGACCATCCTCTCCTTATTCACACACGTCTTCTTCCCCTTCTTCTTTGACACATCATTCGACTAGATCACACCACTTTGAACGTGTATCGAACGTGTATCGTACCACATCGAACGTCAATCGTACCACATCGAACGTCAATTGTACCACTTCAAAACGTGTATCGAACGAGTATCGAACGTGTATCATACCACATCAAACGTGAATCGTACCACATCGAACGTGAAACGAACGTGAATCGAACGTCAATCGTACCACATCGGACGTCAATCGTACCACTTTGAACGTCTATCGGACGGGTATCGAACGGCTTTCAACGTGTATCGAACGTCTACCGTACCACTTCGAACGTGTATCGTACCACTTTTAACGTGTATCAAACGTCAATCGTACCACTTTGAACGTGTATCGAACGTGAATCGTACCACATCGAACGTGAATCGAACATGTATCGTACCACATCGAACGTGTATCGAACGTCAATCGTACCACTTTGAACGTGTATTGAACGTCAATCGTACCACTTTGAACGTGTATCGAACGTGAATCGTACCACATCGAACGTGAATCGAACATGTATCGTACCACATCGAACGTGTATCGAACGTCAATCGTACCACTTTGAACGTGTATTGAACGTCAATCGTACCACTTTGAACATGTATCGAACATCAATCGTACCACATCGAACGTGAATCGAACATGTATCGTACCACATCGAACGTGTATCGAACGTCAATCGTACCCCTTTGAACGTGTATTGAACGTCAATCGTACCACTTTGAACATGTATCGAACATCAATAGTACCACTTTGAACGTGTATCGAACGTCAATCGTACCACTTTGAACGTGTATCGAACGTGAATCGTACCACATCGAACGTCAATCGTACCGCTTCTAAATAATTTCAACTATCGTCTTAATCTAGCGTACATGTAGGAGATTAGGTTGGGGGAGGGTGAAGAAAAAACATTTATGCATTAAAAATTGATTATATTTTATTTATGCCTCTGGCGTTTAGACCACCAGTTGAATATTTTAAATACATTTTGCAAGGCACAGTGCTTTGCGTGTCTGCCACAACGCAGAGTATTAACTACATTTAGCTTATTTAGGGATTTTATATCCTCGTAGTCAATGTCCAGCGTCTCGATGATCACGTCCACTCTCGTATTTTCATCCAGGAAATCTGCAAGCCAGTCGCGTTTCTGCAGCCCTTTAACGTATACTATATGGGATGTGTCATCTTCTTCGTCGATCGCATCAGCTACAGCTTTCGTAATTAGCTGTTTAGCCATACTGTACGGAACGTCTCCATCGTCCCAACGTAGTCCATGATGTTTTGCCACCAACCATCGGATGCTTGATTTATCGGATTTTGTAAGAAGATATTGCGGCATTGAGCTCCCAAAAATATAGTGCGAGAGAATTGTCCCCTTGCATAGGACAGCCACTTCCTTGACGACAAATCTTCCATCGACGATGAACCCTTGCAGGTCAACAAATGTTGGCACGACCATTATCGGTACAATTTAGAGGTCCGCTCGCTTTCAAGACAGATGGGAGAATGCAGTTTTTCTCGTAAAGCATCTCGATTTTCATGATTAAATTTTGTGTGAATTTCGCACAGGAGAGGGCGGGCAAGTAGCGTGGCAATTTAATTCATTTTGCGCACCACGTTTGTCAGTGGATTGTATTCAACCACCCGATCGTGCAGAATCAGACAGTAGGCTGTAGTATTTACCGGCACATTCTCTTTACACTCGAATTCTATGCGCACGTCCACGGTACCATTCTTGATCGACTCATTTTGTCGCGAGCAATCAATCACCACGATGGGGCCAAATTGTAAAAATTCAGCCACGGTGAATAATGCCTCGTTGCTACTATGTCCATAATACGATTTACCGAATTGCGTATACATGTGATACAAGATGGCATGCTTATTCTTGTCAAAGTCCAAGTTCATGTCATCGTATGGGTAAAATTCCGAGTTGAGAAAAAGTTTTACATTGGTCAATTTACAGTTGTTGAACTTAGTAACGTCTTCGCTCATCACATTCCTTCGACCAGTCTGTAGAGCAAGGATCACGCATCGCGGCTTCTCCAGCTGTGCAGATGCCTTCACGGCCCACGAATGCTTGGTCGTGCTCTGTAAGAGAGGATACTCGTACAGATCCCATGATTGAAAACAAATGCTCAGGTTTTGTCCACTTTCCAAAGTACGTAGCAACGATAGCTTATTGACGTCGTTCAGCGTCACATGAGGCATCCGCCATTGTAGTTTAAGTAATTCAATTTCTGGTTCCAACATCGGTGATCCTATTAGAGCATTGTTGTCGTTGCGCGATCGTATTAAAATCAATTCATGACGCGCATTAATAATCATGCCTTTGTAGTCCTCGCAAAATCCCAGCAAATATTTGAGTGGGACGCAAAAATTGAAATGGTTTTTCACTATTAGCCCATCGCGTCGTTTCAAGCCCCATCCAGCATTCTCCATATTTTTGTCTTCGTCCGATGTCAGCGATACATAGTTTTTAAGCGTGCTAGTTATTCCAACGTTTCTGTTGCGATCAATCTCCACACCATTCAGCTCGTATCGAATCTCATCGAATAAGAACGCCATGCAATTATTTCCCAACATCACCGTTAACGCATCGTTTGGCTTATTTATCTTCAATTTCCCCTCCACATAGAGGAAACTTTCGCACGGTAATGTGTATAAATCCTGCTGCTGTATCGGTATTCTTATCTCATCGCTGTATCCAAACGTCGTGTTGACGTATGGGTTGTATGTGTGAGTCTCGAGCTTGACGATGCGATCATCAAACGTCGGCTTCCCTCCAATGCTTAGAATATCAGCCATTTTTCAACTTAAATGCGTACAATGAATCCCAAAGATTTCAAAAATGCAATGTTTGCAGCACTGAGCTTCTTCTTTTTAGCGTGATCGGAGTTGCAGTTGTTGGTGTTGTAAACAATTTCACTTGGAAGAAACGGGTTTCTGGAGTCGTTCAATACAAGCATCTCTTTCGCACTACACGTATTATCGTCGTCGTCGTACGTGCAGTCTGATGGTAATCTCTTCACCTCGAAAATCGAGCAATCGTCCGTCTTGATCCACAACGCGTATCGTTAGATCCGTAATGACCCGTGCGGTGATTGGAAGGTAAATGATCTGCGCGGGCGTTTCCGATATCTTATATCCTGGTGGGACTCTCGGAGAAAATTCATGTATCGTATGTACACGCCTCCCATTGTTGTACGCACCAGCGGTCACGCTACATTCTATGCGAATAATGTTCACGTTCATGATATTAATTGGATCGTCCGATTCATGCCATCGTGCTGGTTCTAATACCCGATTCGTCGAGAATCCCAGTAGCGATCCGATGTTATTGGGCTTTGTAAAGTCTACGGCGAACCGGCAGTACAGTTCGCTTTTCATGGTGTTGTTGTTGGGACGCAACACTATAGGATACGCATCGTTGTCACCGTCATCGGTGCCGTCGAGATTTTTTTGAGGATATCGCTTGAGTAATCGCTGCTTCAGGTACTTGGCAATGGCGTCTAGTTCGTAGGAGCCGTGGGGGATCGTAATGTATTCATGAGTGGTGTCGACGCTGTTGTTTTTGATGTCATAGTTTGAGAAAAAGTAGAATTTATCGTTGCTCGAGTCGATGTTCGGTATTATGTGATAAGTTTCAAAGGTTGTTAGACCAAGCTCGTAATCATCATCGCTCAAATCTATGGGTGGAAAGTAGTTTACCGCGAGGGTGCTACTCTTGCCGGTTAGAGTGAATGTTAACGACATATTCTGCTCGAACTGCTCGACTGTTACTGAATCAGAGTGGTGGGAAGTCAATCCTTAAATTCGGTGCCGATCGTTTGTAGAAAGCGTAGACATAGTTGTCCGCAATTGCTCTGATCGTACTTTTGATAAGACGTACGATTGTATTCAATTTTCACAGCATCTTTATCCAGATATTGTATGAATTCCTTAGGCGGTCGAAGATTCCCAAAGCTGTCGAAATATATAGCTCGACTCCCTCTCTTCGCATACGCCACCCAATGAGTCCCAGGCCCCTTGACATTGTCCAAATTTACGATACCGCTCTCGTTTCGACGTACTCCTCCGGCTGGTAACGCGTTACGCATAAAAACACCTCTAAAGAATGGAATATGCATACGTTTTGCCAACTCCTCCAATTGTGCATCGGTAGTTACACCCGCAGGCATTTTTATTTTCTTTTCGGCGTTTTTTTTTTCGTGTCGATATTCCCTGTCCGCGCTTGTACGGTGCGAGATAAAGTCCCCGACCTTCCATGGAGCGATTATGACGTTGCATTTCCTGCAGCTGATGTTGCGCCTCCTTATTATCGTTTACCGCCTTGGCGATCCCCGCCGCTCCGCCAGCCAATGATCCGAGAACACCTAGCAACCGTAGAAGTGGTAATATACCACCCCGTTTTGCTACCGGAAGAATCCGCTTTTTCGGTGCTCTCTTTGGAATCCTTTTGCGGGTTTTTGTTTTCATCCCCATTCCGATCTTCGTCTTGGCCTTCATAGCTGCCCAAACAGCTGTAGCAGCACCTCTTTCACCCAGAGTCGAGTCTCGCGCAACGATGCGTTTTCGCGCTTTGTCAGCGAGTATGTTATGTGCCGCGTGCCTTTCGCCGAGGTCGTTGCTACGCGAATACGCAATATCGTGTTCTCGACACGCTGCGTCCAACGGATTGATGCCTCGATCCCCTCTAGCTAATCGTTTTCCCAGATGAGTTCCTGGGCCGCAAAACTGGTATCCCGGAATATGTAATTCGATAGGTAGCGCGTTTATCGCCCGATTTAACAAACCACTGCCTTTCTTTACTCTCGTCGGCGACATTCGCTACAGTTTTTAATCAATGGTGCTGGACCGTCGATATGCGTTCGCTGCCAAGGGCGATTATAATGTTCCAGACACCGACGATACTGCTGAACCTCAGAATCGGCTTTTATATGCTCGGGGAGTCTATCCCACAACTGATCAATGTGCCTGCCAAACTCTCGGAGTAGAATAATCTTTGGTATATATTTCAACTGCTCAGAGGTTAGGTCTCGAATATCACAATTATCCGACAGGATCAGAAGCATTTTGAATACTGAACCGTTTTGCTTCGGTGCGGACCTATAAATAGGGCGCTTCGACGTATCAAAATCATTTTTCACAGTTCACGGAGAGGATGCGATTCGTGCGACAACCTGTGACGATACGCGTGACAAATTTTGATGATAAATCGCGAGTGATGTCTTCGAAAACAAGACGCAGACATGGTAGCATGCTGCCAAACACTATCCGCTGCGTCATTTGTGGCCCATCAAATTGCGGAAAGACCAACGTGCTGGTCAGCTTGTTGGAAAGTCCTCACGGCGTCCGCTTCGAGAACGTGTACGTGTACTCCAAGTCCTTGCAACAGCCGAAATATCAGTACTTGGAGAATTTATTGACTCCGATAGATGAAATTGGCTACTTTACGTTTTCGAATAACAGTGACGTCATCCCACCGAGCGAATCGCTTCCGAATTCTATTTTTATCTTTGATGACGTGGCATGCGACAAGCAAGATACGATAAGGGAATACTTTGCAATGGGGTGCCACTCGAACGTTGACTGCTTCTATCTCTGTCAGACATATGCAAAAATTCCCAAACATCTTATACGCGACAATGCGAATCTGCTGATTCTGTTTAAGCAGGATGGTACCAACTTGAAACATGTGTACAACGATCACGTAAACACTGACATGCCTTACGAGGATTTCTGCGCTTTGTGCCGTAATTGTTGGCAACGGGAGTATGGTTTCGTGGTAATAGACAAGGATAGCGCCATGTCCAATGGACGTTATAGAAAGGGATTTAACGAGTTTGCCGTACCGTGAGATGGTCAATCGTCATCAACACGTTGGTGGGAAAGCAACGTCTGCGGCACAACGATGATTGATATCGATACTCTGGAGATTAAGGATCGCGAGAGAATAGCGAAGGAAATTGCAAAAACCAGCGATTCCATTCGCCGGAAACATCAGGCTTTGAAGACTGGCAAGATGGAGGAAGATATCGCGTTGGAGAGATACTTTAAACCTATCGTTGAACCCTTGAAACATATTGTGGAAAATACCACAACAGCAGAAGCTGACACATCACCGCTGATGAGTACAGACGTTGAAGGGAATGAAACATTAACGCCTAAAAAAATCCATCCGAAAGGGAACACATCGCGCAAGGCAAAGAGGAAACAACACGGGCCATTGGAATATTCACCCATAACCTCGACACCAGTTCAATCGAAGCGGAAACGACAAAATGCTACATCAAACGATTCTCCGGCTCCTCCCACACCAATAAATACATTTCCCAATGTGCAATCGCTCTCAGCCGTTGATGACGACGTTTTTGAAACTAGTCCCGATGAGTCGTTTGTAACATCTATTAGACAGCAATTCCAAACATCCGAGGGACAAAAAACGATCCGCAGTCATTTCGGCCCGCTGGGGCAAAAATACATGAGTGCAATCCTAAGTAGTGATAAGGATACAGCAATGGACTATGTGTACGGTGTATACTTTGACAATAGTAGAACGATGCTTGGGGATAAGGCTTTCGATATAGACAAGGATGATAATATAATCATAGATGGTGTAAAATACAGAGGAACACCCGGCCTTTACGAATTGATTTTTATGAGAATTCCCGACGATACTGTATACACCGATGCCGATAAACAAAAATACAAAAGTATACTGCTGGAGACGAATGCCCACAGACGCGGTCATGGTGCTAAAAATCCCATATTGGGCAACAAGGGATACAAGTACAAACATGTAATTGCACCGCTAATTCCCCGTGCATCAGCTAGTAGGACAGGGAAAGGTCTAACAGTGCCACGAGTCATGGTGGTAAACGATAACAAAATCGATTACGTACACTGGGACGATCCCAACGAGCTGGTGGATCGATTCCGTTTGCTCGAAGCGTCGCGTCAGGCGGGTAACAACTCTCACGATCCTGAAATTCTATCGATTATCGAGGAACTCCGCGAGGTAGCCTCATTATATAAAACCGCACGCCGATGATGTGCGCAGTATGCATCGAGATGCCAATCAACAAATTTGGGGTATCGCTCGATAAGAGTGGAGCAGCTAGAATGGACTATTACAAATGGAGCGGTTTGCTTCGAAATTACATGCGAGATAACGCTCTTTGCGTGACCGGTGCAGACTTTGATGCAAAATCACGCAAGATACGACGCGTAGCTGAGCCGGTGGCCGACACCGATGCCGTCAATCTAGAGACGCGGTAGCGTCTCGACGCCAAGTACAGGAAAGACACCCTATATATGTCGACTGTCGCTACCGCTATCATTTACTCGTCGCCCGGCTAATCCAACCTAACCTGAAACTTATTTCATTAATATCTCATGACGCTTGCAATATTTTCTAAATTTAAAGGCATTTTTCTTATGTAAACCGCATATCAGCTTTCGAATGAGACCAATTTGAATAAAATCGGTCCACGCATGACAGAGATATGATAATATCGTCTCATGAATCAGTCCGAAACGGTAAGATTTTTCTTCTTCTGATTCTCCAAGAAATTTTTCGTCAAACATAATACGTATACGCGTTACACGCACACCTTCAGTCAAAACAAAACTAACACATGTTTCGTTCTTCTACGTATATACGCGTTACACGCACACCTTCAGCCAAAACGAAACTAACACATGTTTCGTTCTTCGTTCGTCGACTCTCGGGATTATTCGGCAGGGATCGTCGTCCGTCATTGTACAAACTATTTTTTAAATACATTGAACTTTATAACCTACCAATCTTAACCTCCAAGTGTCAAATAATGTAAGTTGTCCAAATTTGAGATGTCAGGAGTTTTTACACTAAATAGGAGACGGAATTATTGTCTCAATTAACAAGGTAAGTCGCCAAATTTATTTAATAGATTTTTTATGTAGAGTCGCAGACTTGGAAGTTGTCCGGAGAAGGTTCGACAGAGAAGCACCTTCTTTCGCATAAGTTTCTAGAAATTTGTACCATGCTTGTACAAAATAATATATTGTAGTAAAAAATTGCATTGAATTTAAATTGCCAGATATTTGTATTTGTATACCAGCAATTTAGAGTTTTTATTTTATGTAAAGGTTATTATATTATAGAAATGAAGGGGACGTACAGGACTTCGATAAAAATGAAGGAGACGCACAGGCTTGGATAGTACAATTGAAGGGGACGCACAGGCTTGGATGGATAGAAATGAAGGGAATGCACAGGCGTGGAGGTTGTCCGGAGAAGATTAAATAGATAGACAGAGCATCTTGTTTCGCACAAGTTTCTGGAACTTTGTCAAATAAGGTAAATTGACAAAATTTGTTTAAAGACATAGCATTAAGAATTATTAAGAAAATAGATTATGGTGGACTGCTTGCAATGTAAAGCAAGTCACATTAGTGAAGAAAGTACACTGAAAACACATCTCCGTTAATGCTTTTCAATCTTTTGTGAAAGACATTCGTAATACTTTAATTAATAAAATCCAAAGTAGTTGTCACGCTATTAATTAATTCATTAATTTTTTAGATTCCCATTATCTAAAATCACCAATAAACATACTAAATAAATTAGTTTTATTCCAACACCAATACATTGTGCGTTAAAAATATTGGATCTCCGCGTTCATTTCGCTGAATTATTACCATTAGCATTTAAATTTCCTGCAACAAGACTTTCTGCCATACGCTCGCACCTCCTTCGGACACATTATTTAGTCTCTACACTCACTAAAGCAAAAGGCCACTCTATTTCTATATATAATAAGTTCTACGTTAAGTTGTAACTAAAATAACTAAAATGTGGATTTTATATATATTTACAGATAATCAAAGCAGAAGATGATGCAGTATGATCTACGGCAGAGAAAAAAATTTATTATGACATAGTATTATATTAATTATATTAATTAAACGATTTTATTAAACGATTTTATTCAGCTGCAATCCTCTATTTGCTTCTTGTAAGTTTGGTTCATATCAGAAAACTCAAATTTAAACCAATTCCACCAATTCAATCATCATCTTGAAGCATTGCAGGTGTGCATAGTTTCTATTATGTAGAATTTATCTTTAATTCTATCCCGTCATAAGACTGTTTATTAGGGTGGACCTTAGTTACTCTTGTCGAAATATAATTTTGAGATTTTTGACGGGGTCACTCCCCAAGGATTATGCCACTGGGAGAAAAAATAATGTGTGCAAAATTTGAAATTGATCGGAGAACGAGAAACTGTGCCTCATCGCATTTGAAATTTTTTATTTTCGTAACTCGTTTTTCTTCGTTGTAGTATATCTTTAATATACATTTTTATATATCGTTATCTTTTTACGCTCTGTAATAATATAGAATCAAAGTATAAGATTACACAAAAAAATCATGACCTTGAAATCTCAAAAAATGAACCATCAAAAAATACTTTTTTCGTTGGCATTATATTTATGTTGTCAAACAGTATAATTTTCGTCTCAAATTTTTTTTGGATAATTATAAATAACTGATTAAAGGGAAAACTACATCCGAAATGCACCAATTTTTGCAGATATTTTTCAATTTATTTTAAAAACTAGGGCTCTAGAAGAAAATTCACCATTGCACGTGATGCAACAGACATTTTCCCCCCGGAAAACACCAACAAAAGTGGTAAGTCATGGTTTGTTTTCAATACAGAAGGCAACAGCGGCGGGCGTATCCATTGCCGCTCACCGACAGAATCGCTTACACGCGCGCGACTACCACTGTCGGCGCCATACGTTTTGCCAAACTATTTCGCTCAGTTATTGAAAACGAAATGTGACCTACCACTTTTGTTAATGTTTTCCGAAGGAAAAATGTCTGCTGCATCGCGTGGAGTAGTCAGATTTTCTTCTAGACTCTTAGTTTTTAAAATAAATTGACAGATATCTGCAAAAATTGTTGCGTTTCGGGTGCATTTTTTCTTTGATCGTGGTTTAAATATATTTAAATAGTAATAATGCAATAATAACTTATATCGTTGTGTTCCCGAAGGTTTATAAAATAATTTTGACGGAACAAGCAACCGAATAACTATTACTATTTCGATACGCAAGACGTTCAAGTTGAAAATTTGCATTTTTTTTTTAAATAAACTAATTTTTCGAAAATGGAGGATGATGGCGAAAAACGGTTTCGAATTCGTATTCAGCGTACGAAAATTTATAAGAAACGTGTATTGAATGTTACAAGTCCAGATGGCTGTTGAATAGTTACAATTTAACTTTTGCATGAGTTTGACTGCTCGTTCGGCCGAATCGTTTACTGCTAAATTATTTACTATATTTAATCCAATATTATAATTGGGATCACTTTTCCATTCTAGAGAATCCATATTTATAAAATCTGTTGGAACAGTGTATTCTTAACGAAAGTATCGGTTATTTCATTAAAATTTTGAAATCTATTATTTACATATATATATATGAAAAAAATTCCTTAGACAAAAGTTGTACTGTTTGACATGGTAAAAATAATTACAACGAAAGATGTTTTTTTACGGTAAATTTACGAGATTTCAAGGTCATAATTTTTCAAGTAATCTTATACTTTGATTCTATATTATTACAGAGTGTAAAAAGACAAATTTAACCATATATAAACATATATATTAACGATATACTACAATGGAGAAAAACGATTACAAAAAAAAATTCAAATGCGATGAGACCCGGTTTCCCGTCTTCCGGTCGATTTCAAATTTTCCACTTTTTTCCCCCAATAAAAATTATCTAAAGTCTGTCCCTACTATCTTTGTAAAAAGAAGTGAGATCCCCATAAAAAAACTTCAAAAAGTAAAAAAATTACGCCAAGTACATGAAAAATCAAATATATCACAAAAAATAGAAGGTAAAAATAAAATCACAAAAAAATAGAAGACAATATACAATCCCCCAAAAAATAGAACAAAATATATAATCACAAAAATAGAAGATAATACACAAAAAAATAGAACAAAATATACAATCACAAAATATAGAAGATTATAATTATTACAAAATAAAAAAAAGGTGTGAAATCAAAATGAGCTGCAAGTACATAAAGGTACTTTCCAACTGCGCTTAAGATGACACAACTACATATACACAGCTAAAATGCTGTGATCATACATTCCATTACTCATATCGCGGACATTTTTTAATTAATCCGTCAAAAAGAATCCCATTTAAAAAAAATTGTAGTAAATTAATAACTTTACAAAATTAATAATATACCAAAATTACGCCAATTATAAGAATGGCTATTATACAAAGACAAAATTGTATTAAATAATATTAAGCAGACATATTTTTATACAAGTAAATATTTTAATACGAATAAATATTTTATTCAAAATACTTGGCGCTGCGGAACCGAAAAAATGTTAATTATTTTAGTAGTAATAATAATTTATAATAACTCCCTTACAATCTAAAATACATATACATATTAGAAACGCAGTCAGATCTATTCTACATATATTTAACTCTAATATCATACGTAGCATATGCACCCGCACACATACACACATTCACGAAAGCACGCACAAGAAAGAAAGAAAAAGATTAATGCAATTTATATATATTTATTTCAGTTTAGCACCTCCAATTCGGGGTGCAGCGCCAAGTATTTTGAATAAAATATTTATTCGTATTAAAATATTTACTTGTATAAAAATATGTCTGCTTAATATTATTTAATACAATTTTGTCTTTGTATAATAGCCATTCTTATAATTGGCGTAATTTTGGTATATTATTAATTTTGTAAAGTTATTAATTTACGGCAATTTTTTTTAAATGGGATTCTTTTTGACGGATTAATTAAAAAATGTCCGCGATATGAGTAATGGAATGTATGATCACAGCATTTTAGCTGTGTATATGTAGTTGTGTCATCTTAAGCGCAGTTGGAAAGTACCTTTATGTACTTGCAGCTCATTTTGATTTCACACCTTTTTTTTATTTTGTAATAATTATAATCTTCTATATTTTGTGATTGTATATTTTGTTCTATTTTTTTGTGTATTATCTTCTATTTTTGTGATTATATATTTTGTTCTATTTTTGGGGGGATTGTATATTGTCTTCTATTTTTTTGTGATTTTATTTTTACCTTCTATTTTTTGTGATATATTTGATTTTTCATGTACTTGGCGTAATTTTTTTACTTTTTGAAGTTTTTTTATGGTAAACTATACGTGGAAAAGAGCATTAAACTTTTGAGAGAGCAGCAGGAAGAATTAGAGAGGAAGCTGGTCGTGTTTCAAAGAGATATGCTGACGTTGCAAAACAGTGTTCAAAGGATATCGCAAGTGTCGAATTCTATCCCGCAGCCGGACAATGAAATTCGTAAAGTTAAAGAGGCTATAACCGCTTTTGCTGCGGAGCAGCAACTTGTCCAGAATTTTCTCGGACCAACGGGAAGCACTTAATGCACGTACCCGATAATTATCGCATCATTCGTGTCCAAGACACCTCTGCGATCAAACATGCAGCCATTATCGATATCCAAAAGTAAAGAAAACCATGGCCACAAGAAGCTACAACTCGTTGAGGAATTGCACGCTCCAGCTCGAAGACATTTTCCGCGGAGGCGCGTCATCGTGCATGGATACGATGATCTATGGCAAGCTGACATTGTAGAAATGCGTCCATACTCGCGATTCAACCAGGGTCACCACTACATACTCACCGTCATCGATGTGTTGAGCAAGTATGCGCGGGCATTACCGCTCAAGACTAAAAGTGGTGCTGAAGTGACTAAAGCGTTTGCAAAGATATTTAGAGATCGATATCCGAAAAATTTGCAAACCGATCAAGGAAAAGAATTTTACAACACCGATGTGCAGAAACTCTTGACAAAGCATGACATTAATCATTATTCGACGTATTCGGTGATGAAGGCCTCTGTCGTAGAACGTTTCAATCGAACTTTGAAGAACAATATGTGGAAACTGTTTACGCTGAATGGAACCTATAGATGGACCGATGCGCTACCAAGTCTACTTGCAGAGTATAACGCACGAAAACATAGAACCATCGGAATGCGTCCTTGCGATGTTACCCCTGCGATCGCCGACACGCTGCTAGCCACCGTATACAGCAACATAAAGATCGCTGCACCAGCGAGATTCAAATTGGGCGAGTTTGTGCGCGTGAGCAAATTTAAAACCATATTCGATAAAGGCTATACGCCGAACTGGACAACGGAGGTGTTCAAGATAGCCAAAGTACAGACAACTAATCCCGCGACGTATCTGCTGGACGATTCCTGTGGAAAACCCGTTGCCGGAGGATTCTATGAACACGAGCTGCAACGTGTCACCGATCCTGATGTGTATCTAGTGGAAAAAGTGTTGCGTAGAAAGGGGGATAAGGTGTACGTCAAGTGGCTGGGGTTTGATAAATCACACAATTCTTGGATAAATAAAAATAATGTATTGTAAAATAATAATAATACATGGTTCAATAAATACAATGATACATATACATGTGTGAACATTTTTTTTACACATTAATTCCACCATTTGTAAATTCTATACATTTGCAAACAATAATTCTACTATTTGTAAGAAACGAGTTAATAAATACAATAATAATAATTTCTATACATTTGCAAACAATAATTCCACTATTTATAATAAATACAATAATTTCTATTTTACAATGGAATTTTGTAATGTCCCCAGGGCAGAGTGTCTGTCGAATCGGGTACGATATGTCGCTTGTCATCATGTGGGCTTAGAGCGATTTTAGATTCCGAAATGGTGTACACTTTATGCAATTTAGACCGTATGCATGATTGTCTGCGAACCATTTCGATCTCCCTTTGCAAACACTGCGCGTAGTCGTCGAAAGTTATCGTTCTAGCTATGACGTTGGTCTTGACGCCTTTCGCCTTTTTCGTATCTTTTTTGCCGTCTACGCGAAGTGCATACATTTTCGCTCTAAGACCTACGAATTCGGTCATTATCGCACCGTTATTTTCGTCCTTCATCAGCCCCGGAACCTTCTTATTTACGCGCGGCATATTATATACATTGTCGGTGGGATAATCGCTTGTGTCGAATCTATCAATATTGTGTTTCATGGACTCGTAGATATCGTCGCATTGAATGTGATAAATGAGGCTGTCAGTGTCGGTGTATAGAATTTTACAATTTGATCCATGCTGGGGAGACATGTACTCGTGGTGAAATTCATACAAACAAATTTTTGATATGTCCAGAATGCACATACCCACGTATATCGGTTTGTTGAATTTCACCTCGAGTTTTCGCAATTCAACAGCTATTAAATTTTCCGAGAAAACACTTCTGCTGTGGAAATTCGGTTTCGCGATCATTGCCTCCGCGCCATATCGCCCTTCCCAATGTGTTAAAAGTTTTACATCCACGTGATTTCGTACATTTTCCATAGTTTTGCCAAATACCGCGTTGTTCATCAATTTGTACAAATTTTTTTCAAAGTCGTTTGTCGCGTCTGTTCTAAACCGTGTATTGAGTTCGATGTAATCCCGGAGCCAGGGAGATTGAGAGAATTGCAGGACGCGGTGTATTTTTGTAATACGAAGACCGTGACGCGTGCACTGCTGCAGGTTGCGGTAATGGATGACGTAACGCTGCTTATCGTATACCGTCGCGAGTAACTTGTCCTGCCTGCTGCCAGGTGGTTTGGCACGCGTCGGGCAGAACGGTAGATCGGCATGAGCGTCGTGCAGACGTTGCGGATATTCCAAATCTACCTCGAGAATGTACCCCGTGGGCGAATCGACCGGGATTGAAGACACGTCAAAATGTGCAACATCTTCGACCCATCGAAATTTAGCGTATGGCAGGGGCTGACACATTGCCCATCCATACAAATTGTTCACATCAAAGTACATCAAGTACGATGACTCTTCCGATGCGTCGTAAGATGACATGTACTTGTTATTAGCATGTGCGTATCTTCCGGAACATTGGCTTAAACCCCCACGTATACCGCGTTCGATAAACATGACCATATCGACGTCTGTGAGCAATTCGAATGTAATTTTGGTATGTTTTAGCATTGCATCCCACGTGAAACCAGGTAGAGTATAATAATGTGCTGAATCTAGTCCGTAACTCTTGATACAACTTTCTCGAAAATTTTCAAAAATATCTGCCAATAACAAGACATCTGTTTTCAAATACAAGTCGCTGTATTCGCCCAAGGTTCTAATCCCGAAACGCTGCCAGACAGTCTCGGCGTGTGCGTAATCGGTCTCGGATACTGTCTCACCTGTTAACAAACTGTGGAATGACTCGCGCGGCGGTAAGCACGGGTCCTGCAGCTTGTTCGCGCAATCAAGGTATTCGTACGGAAAGACACCCTTTCGCGTCAATAAATTGAAATCTTCGGTGGATAATGTTTCAAATTGGGATCGTAAAATTTTTAATTGATCTGTGCTCAGAAAAGACGATAATTTGTTGAGACTAGTATTGAGAAATTTGTACGAATCGATGAATCGTAATTTAATATAATTTCGCGAGTCTGAATCGGTCGTATCTTCGACATTTTTAGTGAACGAAATATACTTGTCTTTAGTTATGGGTAATACATCAACGTGACCGTCGAAAGCGGTAGCTATTTCCTCGATAATGAAATGCGAATCGTAGCCGGATAAATTATGGAAAACTATGGGGATGTAAAACGCATTTTTATAATTTAAATTGCACTCCGAATGTGCCGGGCCTCTAAACCGTCCGGAGAGATGACAATGATCGCGAACTCGTACGTCATCAGCCTCGAATGGCTCTTCGCAAATATGACAGTGTGTTGCATCGCGAAATGTCGTCCACTGTTCGGTGGTTAAATCATGCATGGGAACATTACTGGTCACGATAGGTTTGGCGAAGTTTGCAAATTTTTTCAGTTCGTATACGAACCATGAAACACAATCCGCGTCGCGACGACATCGATACGTCGATAGCGATGTATCGTACGAGCAATGCATATAATAGGCTATACTATGAACTTTATGATGTTGATATGCGCGCAATTTATTATCATCACCCGTTCGACTGTCCTCTGTTTTCTCGATGATACACTCCAGATCTGCGTACACCACGAAGGGGAGCCGCTCCTTCCTGCAGTGGTTCTCGAAGCTGAGGAAATTTTTGCCTTCGCTGGGCAGCAGGATGGCACAGTCGTTCATCTGCCCACAGTCCACTGCATGCGCCTCCAACTTCTCGGTAGAGCTAAAGTAGTGCATACATCTGTAATAAAACAAAAATTTTTTATTTAATTGTTTCGCGAGACATTTCAATATTTCACAAGTTTTCTATACGTACCGATCACAGATGAATTTTTTCCCATTGTGTCTGCTCAGCTGCGTGCTCACAAGCCGGGACAAGTTCTTGATGCATCTAAAATGCCCTACATCGCCGTGCTCTTGATTCGGCGTGTAGAGCAGGTTTACGTGTCGATCCCTCTTTTGGCTGGTGAGGCGCAAGGGAATCGGATCGTCTTCGTCTTCTCCGCCTCGAAGCTGTACACGTTGACGGAGACGCTGTTCTGCCCCTCAAACTTCCCAATTTGCGCCAGGGACATTGGGAACTCAATGCCCTGGAGATTTAGCACGGAAGCATAGTGCGGATACGAACTTGGGCGATCAGCGTGTCGTTCAGCGGGATGGAGAGCGGCGACCACTGCCCACGCGAAACAGGCATTGTCCGGGGATTGTACACTGATCGTGGCTTTCTTCAAAGACAATTCCCACGGCAACTTGATGTGACACCCGGCACGCAGCGGATTGTACTTGTTGACATTGACGGTCAGGTTGAGGATTCTCGTCAATGCCCATCCGCTGTCGCGTTCCTGGAACTCTTCCAGCGATGCCAGGGTGGGTTCGATGACACATCGTTGGTACCACTCCTGTAGATCGGATGTGCCGAAGAGTTCGCAGTTCCGGGTATTTATGCTTTTACAAGCATGCTTGTCACCCGCCACAAATTCACCGTTAAACACAGTGTTCACTTTGAGGTGTTGATGTTTCCTCAAAGCGCCTCGCACCTGCTCCAGCACAATGGTCCCCGCATCCTGGAGGAAGCTGCGCGGCTCGATGTAGTTCGAATTTAACACGGCACCAGTTAATACGCGGGTATCGAAAGCAGCGTCTATTTCGCGCCACAAAAGTCCTGTGCTCGAATGTCCGGCACCTTCGCGCACGAAACGGCCACGCAACGAATGTTTTAATCCTTCGAGCTGCGCGATTCGAGCAACCAACGATTGTCGAACACCGATCGATAATCGCGGGCGTTTCACACGGCTCTGTTCTTCCAGCGATTCGATACACTCGTTGCACTGTTCTTCCCACGCGAGGTACTCTTCACGGGAAATCAATCGTGCAGATTGATCCAGCAATTGGCGGGTTACTTGCGCGAATTCTCCCATGGTCGTAAATGCAATGTAAATGTCTTTTCCTTGCAACACGTTGCAACGATTTGAGGCTTTGTGCAGTTTGGAGCGCATATTTATATCCTCATCATGATTTGGTATCTCTGTCTAACTCTTTTGGTGTACCCCCTCCCTCGAATGCAAAAACGACGATCCATGATTCATTCGTATGACTAATTGGCGCGCAAGATCATCCGACACAGTTTCTGCTGATTCCGCAAAATTCTAAGATTCGACGTTCGACACGTGTCGAGACTTTTATCCTTGAGGATGGGGCTCAAATTACATACTGCGACGTTAAGATTGAAACACATTATGGAAAAATTTTTGGGTTTAGAATAAAAAATGGTGTGGTGGGGGAAGCAATTGCACCTCTATTTAAGACGCCTCCCGAACGCTATTCCATCAATCGCTGAGTATCCACAGTGACTTTCGACGGAACAAATAGTGCTCTGAAAACAAAATGTGCAGTACCAGTGCCGAAGCAAACGTTGAACGCATGAATTATTACATTCCGATCGTGCGAGATGATGGCGTGGCTCAATGCGGGGAGGATACAGTTGTTTGGTAAGGCTTAATTTTCACATCTCAAAATTTTTATGTTAATTCCTAATACGAGTGAGCAATTTCATAGCTTTGATTGTTCTCTTAGCCCGCGTCGAACATCGCGGATCATGGTCAGAAGATACGCATTAACATCCATGGGCAGCAAATACTTGGAAATTGGGATCAGAGTACGGCCTACGATTGATGTGGAAATGGTTCTCGGCGACAATCGTGGGATGTTTCTCACGTTACCATGGGATACATGGTGTTCGCTATGTGGCAGTCGTACGACCATTGAAGAACGTGCACGATTACCTGGATCACCTTCGATGCAAATGGATAAATTAACGGTGGATTTTTGTGAGATCTATAATTCTCCGATTATAAGGATGACACTACATAATAAGCCACTGTATTTCAAACCGGATACAGTAACATTTTTATTAAATCTTGAACCATGTATAGACTATGTGTATGCGCAGCTGCATCAAAATGTAAGAGATGTGCAAACGAAATTTGAAACTTTTGTTAACGTGCTACAGCAGAGCGATGTTGCCTGTGAAACATTAGATACGCATCATGCTGCTAAAATAATACGTGATAGCGAATATTACTGTGAGGATTATCATGTAGATTGTGAACTGGTAGCATGTGCCATCAATGATATTCTAGCTGATGCTCGTAGGAAAAAATGTTAAATTATATTTTTTTAATTTTAAATAAATTTCTTAAACACCTATTATTTGTCAATTTCATTCACTCGTGTTCCTTCTCCCCCTTCCCTCCTCACCACCTAATTTTATGATTCAACATTTCAAAAAATTATTATTTCTTTGCGTTGAGGACAAAACATTCTGCTGATGCTGCATAATTCTATTTCGTTCTTCGCGCTGCCAAATGACGTCACCTTGCACGGCCGCTCCAGAGGAGGACTCATATTACATACAATCGCGCGAGACGCTGCGAATGAAAATCATTTTGAAAATTTTTAGAATGCATGCGATTCTGCCACTATGTAGTGTTGTCTCTTTCCCTCCTCTGAATTTTAGCTTTAAAATGATGCTCTGTCTCTTTCCCTCCTCCGAAGACGCGGTTCGTAAAACGTCGATCTTTCCCGAGATCTTCCGAAACAATTTCCAATAAAAATAAATTATTTCTCTGCGATGGGGGAAAATTCGGGGTGGGTGGGGGTTTGAAAAAATATTTGGGTTGGGCTGAAAGAGATTTTTGGGGGTCATTCCCCCTTCCGACGGTGGGCCCCGGTCACCGCGGCGGCTCGGACCGGAGTGATCCCCTCCATCATCGCGGCTTCCCCCACTCCGCGGCACGTGCGCGCGCAACCGGTCTTCCTCTCCCCGCGGGCCCCGCGCCCATGTTTCCCTCCGCCGCGCTCCCCCGCGCGCCCTCACTCCCCCCCGCCCCCGCGCTCCCCTCAGAGGACCTGGGTTAGAACTCTCCTAGCTATACTACTGGATGAAATCCCAGATTCGGCAGTGTACTCCTACGTTGACGGAATATTGGCGGATCTGATTGTTCGTCATCAGAATCGTCATCCTCCGCTAGAGAAAGCTCTTTTGACCTACCTAATTCTTGTGTTTTTGATGGTCCCGGAACTTCTGTAGCTTGAATCTTTGCTCGCGTTCTAGTGGCTATTGCACTGGTATCTAACGGTATAGGTTTCTTTGGTTTTGATATTGAACCTACTGGCCTCCTTATATTTGATTTCCCTGGTAAACTAGCTACTTTTTCTTTAGGTTTGGAAGCTTCTGATCCCGTTGGGGGTTTATTTATGGGTAGTAATTTTGGTACTAATTTTGAGTTTGCGTCATCAGAGGAATCAGATAAACTGAAGTCATCAGACGAACATAGTTCATTTACTATGACTGGATTCCTTGATAAGGCATCAGCATTTATGTTTAATTTTCCTGCCTTATGAATAAATTCGTATTCATAATCTCGCAATTTTAGTCGCCAGCGGATTAGCCTTTGTCCTGGATCTTTTATTGAGTTAATCCATCTTAACGGTTCATGATCACTGACAAGGGTGAATTTTCGGCCGTATAAATATGGTCTGAAGTGTAAAATTGCATAAAGGACTGCCAAACATTCTTTTTCTGTGGTGAAATAATTTTGTTCTGGTTTGGTTAAAATCCTAGAAAGGTATGCAACTGGTAGATCTTGACCATCGATTTCCTGACTGAGTACAGCGCCTATAGCATAATCTGATGCATCTGTAGTTAAAGTGAATTGATTATTGAAATTTGGATATTGAAGTATGGGGCTTCTACAAAGTGCTTTTCGTAATTCCAAAAATCCTTTCTTTTGCTCTTTTCCCCAAGTGAAAGTAGAATTTTTCTTCAACAAGTCTGACAACGGTTTAGCCTTTTCTGCGAAGTTTTTGATAAAGCGTCTATAATATCCTGCTAGACCTAGAAATTGCCTAATATTTTTCTGATTTTTCGGGCGAGGAAAATTCTTTACTGCACTAATCTTTTTGGGATCCGGTTTTACACCTGCCCGACTAATAACATGTCCTAGGTATGCAACTTCTGTTTTGAGGAACTCGCACTTATCCGGTTGTAAAGTTAATTTAGCATCGGCCAAACGCGTGAATAAACGACGAATTTTCTTTTCATGTTCTTCTAAATTTTTGGCGTATACCACGATATCATCTAAATAAACGAAAACTTCTACACCCTGTAATCCGCGTAGAACTTGATCCATTAATCTTTGAAAAGTCGCTGGAGCATTTTTGAGGCCTTCCGGCATTCGGATATATTCGTAATGACCATTTGGGGTCGTGAAAGCTGTTTTTTGTCTATCCTTGGGATCCATCTCAATTTGTTGAAACCCACTTGCTAAGTCAAAAGTTGAAAAATATCGAGCTTCACCTAAGTGATCCAGTATATCAGTAATATTCGGTAATGGATATGCATCGCCAATGGTTTTTTCGTTAAGATTACGGAAATCTATGACTATTCTCCATCTCAGATTGCCTTTAGAATCCGGTTTTTTAGGTACAATCCAAATTGGCGAATTATATGGTGAATTTGAAGGTGCTATTATTCCATTGTTTAATTTATTACGGACCTGTTTTTCTATTTCATCTTTATGAACCGGAGGAAAACGATACTGTCGCGTATTCACAGGAACATCATCTACTGTGGGGATTCTATGTTTAATGTATGAAGTACATGGTAATTTATCACAAGGCAAGTGAAATCGTTCTGGAAATTCTTTAACGATTTTAATTACATGATCCCGTTCTTCTTCGTTCAAATGATCGAGACGCAATTTTTTAATGATTTCTAAAACTCTATCTTCCGCGATTGGCAAGGTCTCATCTTCCGTATCAGAACCGAAATAATTTTGTTCTTCTTCGGAGAAGTTATGATACTCGAATGGTATTAATTCTTGTGGCGGAATTTCGACTTCGACATCCTTATCCGTCGTATTAACGGCAAAGACGTGACATGCACCTCGGTCATTTACAGACACAACAGCTTCGCCAATGTACAAGCCATCTATAGTTTCAATTTTTGGTAAATATCCCTCTTTTAAATCATGATTCGTAACGTCAATGGCAAGTGCTTGTCTAGTACGTGCTTTTAAATACAAAAGTCGGGGTCCTACACTACGAGGTACTGGGTCATGGCCAATAAAAGGTATGGGTTTAATAGGATCGCTTCGTGTTACCAATGTGTTATGGGCGAAGGAGATTTCAGCCTGTTCTTGTGTGAGATACTCTTTACCTAATATACCATCGCAGCGCAGTACAAATGAAGATCTTACAACATGAAATTTTACGGGTTTGCCTAATAAGGTAATTATTGTGGTACCTAAAGTCTCCGTCGTATCCGGAGTTATTCCTGAGATAGCAACCGATTCGTGAAGCGCGACTGAAACATTGTCGTCCAAGGCATTTAATTTGATTATATTTATATCTGCTCCTGTGTCTACGAGGAAATATGCACAACCCATATTCAACTCCTTACCCATCATTTTTACTAATGGGGATTCGGGTTTTTCTACCGTTGCGATTTTTCTTAGTTTGCCAGAAATTTTACTGTTGCATGACGCTCTTTTTCCGAATGACTCGATGTCGCGTCCGTCCGTCGGGTCATTTGCGCGTTTAAATGATCGTTTCTTGAATCTTCGGATTTAGTATTTCTACTATAAGGAGATACAGGTCTTGGTGCCGAAGGCCCAGGAGATGGAGATCTTGGTCTAGCCCCTTGCGAATATCCATCTCTTGCTGAACGTGATTGCTCGTTACTATGTGTATTGTAATGTGAATAAGGGTAATAATTCGGGTATGGCATAGGCGGATAGAAATAAGGCGAGTAGTACGGATGTGGAGGAAATCCCGGTGGATTGTAATAATGATTGCGTGATGGAGGTTTCAAAATTCCAATTGGCGATCCGCTTACGTCTGGACTGGGACTCGGAGAACGTGTACGATTCTCTTCTTCGTTTTGAATTGCATAATTTTGATAGCGAGGGGGATTCATGGATTGGCGGTTAGCGTAATCCTGATAGTAAGAGTTCGATGATCGAGAATAGCTATTATTCTGATTAAATGATACTTTTTGAGTTTCATTCGAAGGTAATATTCCGGATTTCATTCGCGTTTCTATACGAACTGCAAATTTTCGTGCATCATCTAATGTTTTAGGGTCACGCGCATCTACTGAGCGTGCTATTTCATCTGGAAGTCCGCGAATATAAGCTTCCAATCCACATTCTTTTAGTGGTAGCAACATTTGTTCGGCATTATTCCCGTAACTATCTTCTAACGCAACTCGAGCTCCGCTAATTAATATGTTTAATCTGTCATAAAAATCGCTAACTGATTCCTCTTTTTTCATCCGAATATTTTCTATTTCGTGTTGATAGTAAGGATAATTTTTGCCCGGTGCGAATCTACCCTTTAGATGTTTGATTAGTTCATTAACTGTATTAAATGTTTTCCCATATGTGCTATCGCGGGCTGGACCCTTCAATTTTCCTAATACTGATTTTAGAAAAGAACCCTCTAATGCAGGAGGTACTAATGCTACACTATTTTGTACATCCTGTACAAAATCCTTCAAAGGAATGCCCTTCCCATCAAAGTAGGGAATATTTAAAGTACTATTCTGAATGGTTAGGCACTCTGCCATTGAGGTCATCATTGCGCTTGCATCTTGAGCCATCGTTAAATATTTGTTAATAAATATACAGAGCAGAAACTAGTCAATGAATAGTAGATAATATACCCAGCGTTACCAAGACCACACTGATTTTTTGTAATTTGGAAAATGTTCATAAATTCTATCTGATTTCAATGAATAAGAGCACCCAGGAATTTTTACAAGAAAATTCCTGGTATCCCACCGCTGCCACCAGATCTGTTACGTGCCGCGGCCTTTGTGTTCGAGCGGCGCGTTTTAGATGGCCAAATTCTGATCAGGGGTATCCCACAATCATTCGATTATCAGAACTTGTCGTCTTTATCTAGGTAATGGCAAGGAGGCTCGCCGCACTCGTAACAGTCAATTATTTTGTTTAATTATCTAAATACCTTATCAGAAGGATAAGGGGTAGATTTTTGGGATCGTTGGTGCTCTAGACCCATACGGGTCTTTTCAAAGGAATCAGACAGGTGATTAATGAGTATAATTTAATGGATAATAAAGCTTTAATCTTAAATATTGGACGAACGTAATGCATATAACATAACTGAATGTGGACAGTCAATCAATAATTTTACAAGTATAGGATACTCGTGGTTTTAGACAACCTCTGACTAGGGAAATCCCACAATCATTTGACTGTCAGAAATTGTCGTTAAACACGCAGTAATTTTAACAGAGATAAACGAAATGTACAGAAGAGGTAAAGGGTGCAACTCACCAGACAGTCACAGTAATGTAAATGACAATATAACTTGGATTCCGTTTCCTTTTTGGATTTTGGATAATTCTGATAGCCGGTATACCTGAATCAGAAAGAGGAATAAGACGCGAACACGCACACACTTGATTGTAGATAAAACACACGCAAATTGAACTATAACATGGAACACAATTTGAAGTTAGAATAAATCGTTTAAAAGAATAAATTATTTCACAGAGTTTAGTATAAGAAGTGTTTCAAAAATTAATAAAAAGAATTGTTCCGCAAAGTTAATAAATGATTTTGTTTCGCAAAGTTAATAAATGATTTTGTTTCGCAAAGTCGAGTCTTTCACGCGGATTCACTATAACCCGGGAACTCTAGCTCTAAGACACTTGCGGACCCAGCGACACGCACCTCACGATTTATCGCCACAGAGTGTCGCAGCTTCACGCTCTCGGCAGCGACCAGAGTGGGTCCGTACCGAAAATGCTTACGCTGCATTTTATCGCTCGGCCGCGCTACCGTGGGCCCGTCTACTCAACGAGGCGGCGTGTGTGTGTTCGCGCGTCCATCCATCAGATTCCCGATTCCAATACATGATCAATCTCTACGGAACATTTGTACACACAGGAAAACATGACATCCCACATTCTGCAAACCATACAATTTCGCACGGCTGAGGCTCTTCCTCAATGTTCATAATTTCATATACACAATTTCTGACTAGGGAAATCCCACAGTCGTTGGACTATCAGAAATTGTGTTGGGTATTTAAATTTAACAACAATTTTTAATTAATTAATAATTCGCACGTGCGACAAAACCGTGGGAAGGCGCGGTTCCCTGCACCGGATGTAGAGTATACAATTCCGTCAGTCTTCTAAGAAGTGGTCCAGTCTGCGCATTCCCGCTGTAGCCGTTACTGATTATGTTACAATGTTTAACGCGACGGTCAGAGGTGTTCTCAACGAGGGTTCTCCCACAATGCTGCAAGGCATTGTTGAAACGCACCCCTGCCGCTTACATAAAACGGATTCGGCACAACAGGAGAACCACTGTGTCTTTTCGAACGCGACTATCTGGTGAGAACGCCGCTGCGTCAGCACCGCTTTATCTGTATCGCGGGACGGCAATGCGTCGAGGCGACGACGCTCCAAGAAAGGGGTTTTCATTACAGAAGAATATTATTATTTAATAGGCAGGAGTATGACCAATAAGGGATTTCCCATAACGCTAGGCGTTGTTGGTCCATACCCTGACCAAAAAAAAGAAAAATTTTACGTTCCGAACGTAACAAGTGGGAAAAAACAGTGCAGGAAGAAGTGTACAGTGACAAGTGTAAAATGAGACGAAAATATAGATGGAAGAAGCAAGTATCGATGTATGAAGTATTCGCGTCAAAAATATATCGTGGGAACCTATCGACAGTAACATAGTATGCATATGCATGGTGACGCGAGAGTGTGGAAGCATAAGTGAGCATAGTCCTGTGTCAACGTAGAAGGACAGCGAGAAGAAGAAGGAGCAGAACAGTACCTATATAGTGAATAAGGAACGAGATATCCGAATGGTCACTGATGACTGACAAGGGACGTTCGGCAACCCGGAAATTCAGAAAATTATGAAACTCGGTGTGAAAGTAGAGTAGTTCATCCGTAACACAACCCTATTTTTCGTTGGTGCCAAAAAGCATTTTTTAGGTGTGAAATCACCCCTTGAAGAAAATGCAGAATTTTCTTTTCCGTGGAATATCTCGAGAACGGTGACAGATATCGAAAAGAAGTTTAAACAAAAGTTGCATCCTTCTTTTATATCTACAAAACCGCGTAAAAATTATTTTCGAAAAATCCATATTTTTCAAGTTACCCCCAGTGTATCCGTTTAGGGGAGGTATCTGTTCAGATGCATGGCTAATGTACAAATATTGAAACAAAAATTCCAGTGCTCCCTTTCTTGTCATCCCAGTGCCACCACCAACTCTTAAAATTAAGTTTTTGTATTTTGTAAATATACGCTGACATACCTCTGGATAATCCCTTTTCATACATATAAATAGTTTATGTGTTATATTTTTTTTGCAAACAAATAAAACCACTATTACCGAATTTGAAGTTCATTTTGGCAGTTTCCATTAATAACATGGTTTCTTAAAGCCATATTTAAATTCGTATTTATGTAAGGTTCAGACAGCTTTCAATTATTTAAGCAAGGCAGTACGTACGTAAAATTGCATCCAAGGTAAAACTAATTAAAACTAATCAATGACGTGCATGAATCATTATGATATCAGCACATTCCTACATGCATTACTTCAAGTGTAATCTTATTAGGCTGTTTTGGAAGCCACGCGATAAATAAATAATGCGTGAAGATTTACACTGATTTTGGAAAATATATATGTTATCATTGAAATTACGCAGAATCGCATTCATGCTGATAACCTTGTCGAACCTTCCGATTTGCATGATGCATATGTATATGAATTTTAAATGATTTATAAATCAATTTTACTTACCTGTCCCACTAATAACATGTATATATATATACATGTTATACATATATATATAATATTACAGTTAAATATTATAATATTACATTAAAGATATTAATATTAATTTTAATTATAACATTATAGGAGTTTTCATGAACGAAGTGGTTGAATAAAACAATATTTTAACATGTGCAGTCTCTTTTTGTACATGCTGTATTGTGTGATTATACATTGGAAGAAACATACTAGTAGAAAACGATAAATACATTGAAAATTACGGTTCGTAATTGGTACAATAATGATATTCTTCATAGAAGTGATTAAAACAAAAATACTTGCCACACCATGCACATCGCATAAAAGCCGGCTCCCCACAAATACTACATTTGGGTGTAAGCTTTTCATTTCTGAAGTAACAGAAATCTACAGGATTTTGAAATTCGCTGGGATGCGTTTCTAGATATCCGCTTTTAAACCAAGCATATTGAAAAAGGTTTTTGAATCTAGGCGAAGAAAACTGGTTGTGGGTTAGGGACTGCAATTTAATTATTTCATTACGTAAGTGCAAATTGACATATCTCTCTTGGAGAATCACATTATCCGAAAATGTCCGCACGAAATTTTTCCAAATCCGGAATCCAAACACATCTAAAAGCTGAACGATGCCCGTTGCTTTTTTTTGGAATCATTGAAAAAGTTACTTCCTTGTCTTGTGGAATCAACTGCTGTAATTCATTTGGGCAGTGTCCCGTCTACGAGTCGAGTAGGAGCATGCTTCTACGGCCAGTATTCGGTAGATACACTTCGGTAAACCAAGTTTTAAAATGTTCAGTCGTGAGTTTTCCTGACTTTGAAGTTCCGATGTAAATATTAACCGGACGGAATAGAGTTCTTTGCACTATCGGACCAAGTGTTCCTGTAGTTTCCTTTAAAACTATGTATAGTGGTGAAAGAAGACGTCCGCTTGCTGATATAATAGGCATTATAGTGTAGCTATGTGTTGTAGCAGATACCGTTTTCACTCCTAATTTCGCCAATGTTCGCCCAGAATGTATTTCAAGGTTGAAGCCACTCTCGTCTGCATTATAAATTTCTTCAACTCCGACAGCTGGGATGTTAGACTTTACGCGAGAAACAAACGATTCTGCGATATTTTTGATATTGTCAATATCTTCAAACGTAAATTGCGTCCTGAATGTTGTTATCTTGCGGGACACAATTCTTTGCGCAGTCCTAAAGTTCCAAATCCACCATTTACCTGCCACGAATTGGGGTAGGTCCACTTGGTTTTTTGCCTCCAAGGCCCACAATCTTGAATTCATGTCATGAACAATGGATCTTCTGTCACAAGCTTCTTCAAACTTTTGCAGTACATATTCCCCAATAAATGCAAGTTTGTCTGCATTTGTTCCACCTCTCTCTACACTCGCCTCCCA
Organism: Andrena marginata; assembly: GCA_963932335.1. Classification (NCBI taxonomy): domain Eukaryota; kingdom Metazoa; phylum Arthropoda; class Insecta; order Hymenoptera; family Andrenidae; genus Andrena; species Andrena marginata. Next base: position 15,617,992 of record OZ010664.1, read on the forward strand.
CCTGTATAGCTGCTGCAAAGATTTAACCATGCGATAATTTTTCTGTACACTGGCAAGCGTTCGACGTGCCTTTTTTGCGCTTTTCCAAAACGTTACAGCTTTTCTCTTATAACTTAAGTCAACTTGTCCACCTTCATCATCAACAGTACATTCTGCAGGTTCAAAACTGTCTTCTTCTTCTTCTGCAGGCATAATGTACTCTACAACTTGTGCACCATGTGGTTCTGATGGATCGGCATAATCGAGGACATAATCATGTTCAATTAATGGTAGGGAATGTATGTTTTGAAACATTTTTATAATGTCCCGAATTTCATTGTGCAGTTCCGTTGCTACCGGGATTATAGGTGTCTGTGTTATACTTGCAATTTGAAACGTAGTGGCTAACATGTGTATTACGTTAGCAACATTAATCGTCTGCATTTTAAAGAAAATTGTCTTTCAAACAATGATCACTCACTTTTCTCAATTGGATGGTAACTCACTGCTGCCAAAAATGTAACTGCCGTTGGCTACATCCTCGGGAATATTTATATCACTCAAAGACGCGAGTACAAAAACATGTTTACCGAAAACTCGGAAAATCTGAAGGTTCGACAAGGTTATCGGCATGAATGCGATTCTGCGTCATTTCAATGATAACATATATATATTGCAAAGTCATTGTGAATCTTCGCGCATTATTTATTTATCGCGTGGTTTCCAAAATTGCCTAATAAGATTACACTTGAAGTAATGCATGTACGAATGTGCTGATATCATAATGATTCATGCACGTCATTGATTAGTTTTAATTAGTTTTACCTTGGATGCAATTTTACTGATTCATGCACGTCACTGATTAGTTTTAATGAGTTTTACCTTGGATGAAATTTTACGTACGTACTGCCATGCTTAAATAATTGAAAGCTGTCTGAACCTTACATAAATACGAATTTAATTATGGCTTTAAGAAACCACGTTATTAATGGAAACTGCCAAAATGGACCTCAAAGTCGGTAATAGAGGCTTTATTTGTTTGCAAAAAAAATATATCACATAAACTATTTATATGTATGAAAAGGGATTATCCACAGGTATGTCAGCGTATATTTACAAAATACAAAAACTTAATTTTAAGAGTTGGTGGTGGGGGTTACTTGAAAAATATGGATTTTTCGAAAATAATTTTTACGCGGTTTTGTAGATATAAAAGAAGGATCCAACTTTTGTTTAAACTTCTTTTCGATATCTCTCATCGTTCTCGAGATATTCCACGGAAAAGAAAATTCTGCATTTTCTTCAAGGGGTGATTTCACACCTAAAAAATGCTTTTTGGCACCAACGAAAAATAGGGTTGTGTTACGGATGAACTACTCTACTTGCACACCGAGTTTCATAATTTTCTGAATTTCCGGGTTGCCGAACGTCCCTTGTGAGATGCGAGTACATCCCTACTCGTGGACTGTCCCTACCATACGCCATGCTTATCGCAGTCTTTAAAAAATGGAAGCGCGTCGCCACGACGACTCATTTTGCAAGCGATCCTTCCTCCCGACAACAAACTACAATGTGTGGCGAGGACAGATATCAGACATATATTCATCTAGTAAGAGTGTTTGTAAATTACTTGTGATACTTACCTGTGCGCGTGTGCTACGATTCGGCGATATTTATTAAAGTGTGGGTGTTTGTTTCAGCAAAGGCAGTATCCCCCTCTAAGAGGATACATTAATTTAATATTGCGGAGGGCGGTACGCGATTTCCGCCAAGTGTGGCGGACTGAGTTAGAGGAAATCGAATATTGGTATTTCGGAAAAGAAGATACTGATTTCTGGGGATTGCGTCGAATGTTCGACGAGTAAGTATATGCATTGATCTTTCAGCACGATGTTTCGTATCGAAACATGGAGTTTTACGCGTGATTGTTTGTGTTTTTTTTTGTTGCAGGCAGTGAAAACTGTTCGGCGAGCAATCGACGCAATACAGAAAAAAACATTTAAAATAATAAAAAAATTAAAAATATTTATAAAACTAAAAAAAAATGTATATATTCTAGGTTTTTAAATAATATACTTTAAGTTCTCCTTTAAAAACAAAAAACAGTATTTATTTTATTTTACAATGTGTGTATGTGCGTGTGTAATAATATTTGCGAAAGTACAGTGTTCGTTTGAGATCTTCAGAGTACGTAGAGGCAGGAAGCAGTAGCCGAGGGCGTCGGAGTCGTCGTCGTTGTGGGTGCTCGTGTGTGTCAGCGTTCTCGTTGTTAGTGCTCATATGTCATCGGTATCGTTGTCGACGACGTTGGTTTCGTTGATTTTGCTGTAAAAAAATGATACGATGCGTTTAGTTAATGCTGTCCAATTCGCGTAAAGAGTATATAATCTAGAAACGTGCCATTCACCTTAAATTTCGGATCGCATATACTTCCAAATTTTCTGCACGTTTTCCAGCGCGCACATACGACCGCTGCCGCCGTTGTGGAAAGCACATCTTACGGTGTTCGTTGCAGGCATTGCTTTGAGTTTAGGAACGACCGTGTCAGGCAAGATTCCACAATAATCATCATCCACGTCGGAGCCATCGGTGTTCTCGTCGGAGTCCTTGTCGTTCTTCTTCTTCGTCTCGTACATCTCAACGATATCTACGATTGTTGGATCTGTTCGTAGGAGCAGTTGCGATAACCAGGTCTTCTTCTCCATGCCCTTGACGTACACCACGTCGACGGTTGCGAGCTCGCGGGCGAGCAGCTCTGGGAGCCTGTAGTACGGTACCCAGCCGTCGGACCAGCGAAGCCCGTGATGATGCGACGTGAGCCAGGTCGCTTGACGCTTCTCGAACGATGACAGGCGAGCGTACGAGTACGGTGGTTCGAAAATCCAATGACAGACGGTCGTTTCCGTGTCGCGATTGTTCGCGAGAATCGCAATTTCCTTAGCGACAAACGTGTTGCGTTCGGTTTTAAAGCCTTGCAGATCAACCACGACGGATAACATTGTTAGGTAGTAGTATGTAGTAAAACAACTGTCACCGGCGGCTGCAGACGAGCGACTGACTTTTTCGCGATTATCCTCATCGGTATAGTAGTGATAGACGTAGTCGTTGGAATCACGTGATTTTTCGCACCACGTTCGTCAAAGGGCTGTACTCGACGATGCGATCGTGTATGAGCAGACAATACGCGGTGGTATTAGCAGGTACGTTATCTCTGCACTCGAAGTCGATTCGCACGTGTATTTTAGCATCGCGTCCCACGTGAACGCCGGTAACGTACAGTAATGTGCAGGGTCTAGTTCGTAGCTCGCGATAGATGCACTACGAAAATTTTCGAACACGTCCGCGAACAACAGCACGTCAGTCTATAGGTACAAATCACTGTACTCGCCTAATGTCTGTATACGAAAACTATTCCACACGTTGGTTGCGTGCGCGTAATCCGACTCCGACACATCACTATCGTTCAAGCAATTGTAGAACGCGTCACGAGGCGGTAGTCGCGTGTCCTTCAACTTGTCGTACGACGCCACGTAATCGTACGGGAAGACTCCTTTTCTGGTGAGGAGATCGAATTGTTCGTCAGGGAGATGTTGGAACTCGCGTCTGAGAATCGTCAATCACTGTTTCCCGAGATCCGACGCGAGTTTCTGCAGACTCGTTGCTAAGAATTTGAACGAATCGACGAATCGAAACTTCAACATTTTTCGCCAGTTCTTGCCATTGCCACTGAGGTCATCCACGTCCTTCGTAAACGAGATGTACCGTTCTTTCGTTAACGGTAGGAGGCTAATCTTTCCGTTGAACGCGTCTGTCAACTCCTTGATAACGAAGTGCGCGTCGTAGCCGGACAGGTTGTGGAACACCACGGGTATCGTGCACGAACTTTGGTAGCGCAAGTTGCACGATCTGTGCGCCGCACCCCTGTACTCACCCGTCGCGTGACAATGATCGCGCACTTTCCTGTCGTCCTCACCTCGATCAAAGGGTCCTCCGCACACGTGGCACGCGGTTGCCCCGTGAAAACTCCGCCACTGTTGCTGCGTCAACGGTGCCATGGGTTTCTTAACGCACAACCACGAGTACGCAACGTTTGCGAATTCGCGCAGTTCACGCACAAACCACTGCACACAGTCGGTGTCGCTGCGATATGCTCGATATCTGCACAGAGCCGAGTCGTCGGAACAATATACGTAGTATCCTACGCTGTGAGCTTTGTGGCGTTGATACTCGTACGTGCGACGACGATGCTCCATCGATGGCTGCTCCAGTTCCTCCAGCAAACACTCAAAGTCCGCGTAGATGACGAACGGCACGCGTTCCTTGCGTTCGTGATGCTGGAACCGCAAAATTTTCTCCTCTTCGGACGGTAATTGCACCGCGCACTCGTTCAAGCGCATACAATCCACGGTGTGCCGCTGCAATCGCTCCGCCAATGAGAAAACGTTGAGGCACCTGAAACGTAGGGGAAAAAACAATGTAAACGCTTCTTCTTCTTCATCTATCACGTATCGCTCGAACTTTTTTTTTTTATTATTCCTATTTACTTACCTATTGCAAACGAACAATCTGCCATGATGGTTGCGCAATTGTCTGGAAACCAAGCGGGAGAGATTGTGGATACACGCAAAATGGTATCGCTGCGAATCCTTGGGATCTTGGATCAGCAGCAGGTTCGCTTGTCTCCCTTCCCGCTTGTTGCCGGATACGCGTAGAGGTACGCAACCATCCTCGTCGGACCATAGATAAATGTTCACGGACACGTCGTTCACCACCTCGAATTTCTGTATCTGGTTCAGGGACATGGGGAGTCGCACACCATCCGTACGGAGCACCGTCGCATAGGCTGGATACGACGCAATCCTCTCTCCGTGTGTAGTAGCCGGAAACAAACTCGCAACGACCGACCACAAAAAGCACGCATTGTCGTTGCACCGAACGTTCACCACTGCTCTTTTTACCATGATCGCTCGCGGAAGCGGCACGTCGCACCCGACACGCAATGGATTATGTTTGTTTATGTTTATCAGTATATTCTGTACTGCCCGTAAGGTCCAGCCACTCTCGCGCTCCTGAAACTCTTCCATCGCGTTCAACGTCGGAGCAACCACTTGTTTCGCATACCACTCGCGAATATTCGACGACATAAACAGTACATGGTTACGCGTCGCGAAACTCTTCACGTCCGTATCGTCCCGCAACATGAATTCCGCGTTGAGAACGGTGTTCACCGACACGCTGCGATGCTCCGTAATAGCGTTCGTAACGCGCGAAATCACCGTTCGACGGGCATTCTCGAAGAATTTGCGTGGATCGACGGCCCTCACGTTTATCACGGTCCCGGTCAACAAACGCTTCTCGAACGCGGTTTCAAGTTTCTCCCACACGACCTTGGGTGACGTCACTCGAGCGGCGTGTCCACACCCTACTCGCGATAATCGTCCTCGCACTATCGCGCGCAATGTTTTCGTTCCCGCGAACAACGACACCATCCGCTGCTTCTCCCACACCGGCACGCGTTCGCCTCGTTGATACGCGACCATGTAACGTATCGTCTCGTCGCACCTGTCCATCCAATGTCGAAATTCCGCGGTGGTCCTCAAAAGTTCGGACATCCGCGACAACGCCAAAACCGCGTTCTTGAACGTTTTCATGTTCTCGTTCTTTACACGTATGTATACAATCACTTGAAATAAAAAGACTCTTTCCGACGCGCTACCATTCGCACTATGTCCTGTCGAAGATGCGAGCAGCCTTAAATATATAACCATCCCTACCTGACATTTCCCCACACCCTTGCATCGTAATGGAATAATACTTAGAATTATACCTTAAGTCATATTACGCTTTTAAGCATATGCGTATTCTTCTCGAAGGTTCACCTTCGATCATGATCGCAAACAGAAGTGCGTCGGTCCGCTTCGAATTTTCGCGCACCGGTGCTGCGTATTATTCTCGGGAGTGGACCTTCCATCGTTCTATGTTTGTGGCGCGATTATCGCATCAGGTTTCGACTTGCATCTTCTACGCGTCGTGTCATCGTATGTTTACTCAGACCTCCGACCAAACGAAAAACAGAGACAGAGAGATATATGAAAATATCGCACCTCTCTCGCACTCCTTGTTCGAACGCCGCCGCTATCGCGACCGCCATCGCGCCTTCGGTACGCTTTGAATTTTCGCGGTTCAGATGTCGCGTGCGCGCACCGCCGCTGCTGCGCATTATTCTCGGGAGTAGACCTTCCATCGTTATATATTCTTGGGTACGGTGTTCGTGTGATAACAAAATGTCGGTTTCGACTTGCATTTTCTCCGTGTCGTGTCGCCGTATGTTTTGACTACCTACCGTGAGAGAGATGAATAGATGCATATCGTGTACCTTTATCTAGTCTTTATCTGCTATAATAATAATAATAATAATAATTGTAAATATATATGTATGGATGTTGCGTAGGTCATGTGATTTATGGGCTCGCGAATACGGTGTTGCGTTACAAGTAAAATCGAGGAGAAATCAGCCACTACCATCTGACGATTGTGGATTTGTTAGTTGGAGTTGCGCCGCTCCCGAAGGGTATAGTGGGGTAATGGGAGCGCTGCTCGGCTCCGCCTGAACGTAGCCATGTGGCTATTATTTATTCTTAGCGCAATAGTTGTGTGCGTTACGAAGCCATGCGTAGACCAATACGAGATGGAGCTATCGAGAAAGAATCAATGTTCTGACCAATAAAACTCCTGAATTTTTTTAGAGCTGACGCACACTTATTCTGATGTATGCATTTCTACGCTAAGAACTCAGTTTGGCCTACACGTCAGGAGCCTGGTGTTATCCCCACCACTTCTGGCTCAATCTTGTTCTGCGAAGGCGAAAGCGAGATGGAACGAGAACTAGTCAGAAAACATCGAGATAAGGAGCACCGAGGCAGGCAAGCGGTATGGTGGGAGAATACCCCCCACGAAATTCCCCGGCCAATATATCTGGTCCCGACCTCAGTACGGAATGAAGATCGAAAGGGCGTTAGTTTTGGGATAAGTGATATCTACCGCGAGTAGGAAAGGATCCTGTAAGGTATCAAACAATACAGGTATTCGTGTGAAAAAGTGTTGTATTTATTTGGAAAGTATATATCGACATGTGGACATTAGTGTGGTGTGTCGCGTGCATCGCGTATCATCGAATCCAAGCCTAACGCTAATAGTTTGCAATCTAACAAAGAGTGCGGTTCGTAGTATTCGCTTTCGGAAATGAGTTTTTCATAGTCCACGTTCGGTGAAGCAGCGATACGTACATATTAGGGTGGTTCTAACTTACTCTTGGTAAATATTTTTTTCAAGATTTTCTTCGGGGCAGCCCCCAGAATGGTTCCAAATAATTAAAAAAAAATCCCTGTAAAGTTTGAGCTCGATCGGATAACGGGAAAGGGTGCCCCTGGGCCCTTAAACATTTAAATCATTATTTAACAGCTCGCGAAGTCGACTTTATATAACATCTTCCTAGTTATTGAGTAAATAAAAAAATATATCAAACAAAAGTTGTAGATCCGGACAAGGAGCATCTTTTTTGTGCTATTACTTTTTCTCGTGCGACAAACTGTTTTCGAAAAAAATCCAAAAAACGAAAATAAAAAACTTTTTTTCTTCAAATTTTGAAAGTGTAAATGCTTCTAGAACACTTTTTATTTATGAAGGTGAGCAAAAAAAATGAAATTTTTATTTTCGAAGCCTATTTTTTAAACATTTAAGGGGCGGGCATTTACCAAAATTTGCAAAAAAGGTAAAAATTTAATTTTTACTTATTTTCAATGTTTGATATGTGATGAATGTTTCCTGAAAATATGGCACCGAAATTCGCAAAAATATCGGAGATATAGACGTCAGAAGTGAGGTATTCAAATGCATTTTTACGACATCATGATTTTATAACATGTTACCCACGATTACTCGAATACTACTCAACCGATTTACTTCAAATTTTCCATGGCTATATGATACGCTATTACTAATTTTTTACACCGCAGATTTTTTATTTCATTCATATTTTTAGTTGAACGCAACGTTCTTCAGTTGCGAAGAATTAATCGCGTTCTTTAATGTGTAGAACTGGGACGCTCGGTAAATCGACTGAGACGACACGTGTTGAAATAAAAGTATATTTCACTCCGATCAACAGAATCGGATAAATCCTGAACAGCAAGGTTTTCTCGTGATTACGCGAGGAAAAGCAACGTTTTCGCGTGATTACACGAGGAAAAGGAATCTCACAACGTAGATATCGGCTCGAAGCCCGAGGCCGAAAAAGGTACCGGCGTGAAATACACGTGTTTACTCTCGCGAAGCACGAACAAGAAGAAGGATCCGGAAGCCGAAACCTCGCGGATCGCCGATAAGGACCGGTACCCCGCGCTCCGCCGCGCCCGCGGCCCGAGCTACTCGGTCCACCCGAACCACGGGAACGACGAAAGCAACCGGGCCGATCACGATTGGCTGCACTAGCGCGCTAAATACAAAACTCTTATGTACTATATACACCTTATAGCCTAACACGCAATGTAGAAAATATGTACAATAAGAATGAAACGAAATAAACAACGATACAATAAAAGAAGGGAATGAAGTTCTTTTCCGCGATCGCGAACATTAGTTTAATAAAAAGGACAAGATTTTGGGACCGATTTTTTTACATTTTGGAAGTTCAAGTGCGCCATGAACATTTATTTATGAGTAAAGAAAATGTGTGTTTTTTATTTTGAATCTTCGAGTCTTCACCTAGGCCTGGTGACTGTCAAACACATGTGGCGACCAGGCCCGCACGAGCCGACGCAGAGTCGCTTCTCCCTTAACTTACTCTTTTATCTTTTTTTCTGCGTTTCTTCAGTTTTCCATCTTTCACTTTTTCGATTTCTGTTCCGTCGTACGGGACAAAAGCGGGCTCGAAGCGAGGCGAAAATTCGTTGGTCGTTTACAGCGGGCAATTTCGTACTTCTTGAAACGAAATTCATTCAGTCTTTTACAACTAGGCAATACTTTCGAAGCGTTCTGGGAAACATTTGCCTGCCAGATGTCGAATAGGGGGCAATCGACATCGTGCTGTTTTTGTAGACATCTCGGTTGTTTTCGCTTTGAGTTAATCCGTTTATTGCCCAGTTAAGGGTGTCTTGGGACCGGTACATACCGTCATTCACCGCTGACTCGCAGGACAATACGGCCATAAACCGCGACCCTGGCAAGATGCTCTGGCCGATCACACCTGGCTAGGTTTGGTAGTCAAATGCTGTTTTTTCCTCTTCTACGTCACCAAGATGGGGAGGGTTGCTCCTCCACCGCTGAAATCGCAGAGGGAATGTTCCCCCCCCCCCCCTCTTCGAGGAAAGCTTGGCCAATCAGGAATTTTGGCGCCCCTCAAAATTCTGATGTCTTGTCCATCTTCGACGTCGAAAAAGTGGACAAGGTCAGAACTCAATTAGCGTCTTTTAAGCAAAGGGTCGGTCGCTCAGTGAAGTCATCGTACGGACTACAGCACTTTGCCTCGTCTAGCGTTCGTGAGGAACACATTCATACGGAAACACGGTCGTGTCACGGTCATCATTCGGACCAGCCAGTTCTATTTCATCGCGATAATATAAAACAGTTAAGATTAATATTAATTTGGCGAGTGACGAAGTCGTTCGGTATCACGTGTACTACGAAGTTTGATCGGTTCTTACAACCCCGAAAGAAGCGGAAGAGTGTTCGCGTGTGTGTCGGTACAAACAATTTTGTTTCTTTCATTCTTGCACCCCTAAGGGTGCAGGCTGCAGACAGTTCATTTCGCAATGTCTTCTGTTTATTTACGTGACAGTGACACAATTTATTTACTTGGAAATTACGAAAGTACAATAACTGGAAGCAAATTGCCTTCAGTTAAACAAGTGTTAAGTGTACTGTTTATTAATCTTCGCGTAGTAAAGCTAAATTTACGCGGAAGTGCAATATTAGCTGTGCAGGAAGCGATCATTTTCTGGGAAAAATCACGGATTCCAACTAGAGATGTGAAGCACTGCATTTCAAAATTAGAAGCTTTGTACGATGAATGGAGGCAAATACAAAAACACGCAGGAAGAACAACGTCATCTCATATGAAAAAAGAGAGTGCTTTTCAATCAAAATTGGACGATCTGTTCGACATAGCACATGCAGACGCCATGGAAAGAATAAATCTTGAAGAAGATAAGCAGTTTTTAATTAATCAAAGGCTAAAAGGACGACCAGGGTTGTTTGAGAGTTTGATGGTACGAGCGCGATGGCACGGAAGTGAGGTTAGGGACGGTGGGAAAGTAAAGTGATTCACAGCACTTGCACTGATCGTTTGTCAATTTATTAAAATCACGCGCGGTGAGATTAAATACATGAGAGCGAGTTGATGAAATACAAAACACTCGCGGTGAATATAAGCAATGAGAGGTGAGCCACTGAGCACGTGGTGAGCCTCGTGGAAACCGGCGCACGCGACACGATTTTCACGCGTGAGAATTCCACGATATTCAAGATGTTAAGAGCTTTGAGACAAGAAAAGCGTTAGGATGAGCTGAGCGAATGTGATACAAAGAGTATGAAAGCAAGTGAACACAATGTTAAAGATAATCTGCCAGGCAAGCAAGCGTCCCTTCTAAACACACTGTGAACGAAGAGTGAATTCAATATGGATGATCATTTCCGTTGCCGGCGTCGTCTGGAACATTCTCGGAGATCGACAGACGTGGGGAAATCTGATTGGTGGATCGATTGTCGATGAGTTGTGATTGGCTGATCGATTGTAGATCAGCCTGGTGTTCAGCTGCCCAGGAGGTGCTGCTGTGAGCGTGGGTGCGGTGATGAGAGGAAATAAATGAATCTCAAACAAGGGTACTTCTGTGGAATTGATTACAAAGGACATAGCAGAGAACTAAAAACTGAAGAGCGAAAGAGAGTATCTTGATGAGAAAAGATCGTAGCAATCGTGAACTTCAACAACTGAGTAAGTAATGTGTAAATTTTCCCAATTTCTATACTTTCATCTTGTATCATTCAAATACATCAACTGGATAATTTTAATTTAAATAATTTTTAATACTGATTTTTTCAATTTTTAATACATTCTGAAATGAATAAATTTCTTCTCTCTTTAAGAACAAACTGCCGAACTGATGTCGTCAACTTCAAGCAGCAGCTTTGAAGACTTGTCAGTTCCACTAGCGGTTGCTGGAAAATCGACTGACTATAGTCCGCAAGAAGAGCATCCTGTTTCAGAAGACATGGAGCTTCCATCATCAAAGGCAACCAGAATACGGGGACATCACGAAGTAATGACTACGAAACTCGCCGCGGCGTTAGATAGATGCAAGCTTAGTGATAGAGATTCAGTTCACATCATAATTGCCGTTGCCGAGGCATTGGGACATAATGTTCCAGATTTAATAATCAGCAGGTCGTCTATTCACCGAGCACGGGAGCATATACGTAAAGAAAGAGCCATTAGTTTTAAAGAACAATTTAAGGGGTGGGAATTGCAAGCTGTCGTCGTGCACTGGGAGTGTAAACTCCTTCCAGCTTTAACAGGTAAAGAGACCGTTGAGAGACTTCCTGTAATTATTTCAATTGGGCATACTCCTCGGAGTACCCGCATTGGAATCTGGAAGTGGAAAAGAGCAGGCATCTGCTGTTGATGTAAAAGCATTAGTTTTTGATACGACAGCGTCAAATACCGGGCGTATGAATGGTGCGTGTACTTTAATTGAGAAAACTTTAAACAAACAACTTTTGTATTTACCGTGTAGGCATCATATATATGAAATAATTCTTAGAAGCGTATTCGATGAAAAATGGGCAAATCCACAGGTCCAAATATACCAATTTTTAAGCGATTTCAAAACTCTTGGTCTGGCATTAATACTAAAAATTTCAAATTCGGAATTGAAGACGAAAATGTCCAGAAGCATTTAAAAGAGGATGATATATCCCGAATCCTCGATTTTGTTAAAAGTACTCTAAAGCACAAACAACCTCGAGAAGATTACAGAGAATTTCTCGAATTAACAGCTATATTTCTTGGTGAATCGCCACCTCGTGGAATATCTTTTCGCATTCCGGGAGCCATCCATTATGCGAGATGGATGGCAAAAGCTATTTATTGCTTAAAAATGTTTCTGTTCCGTCATCAATTCCAATTAATACCGGAAGAGGAAAACGCTCTTTGCGAAATTTGCATTTTTCTTGTCAGCATATACGTTGAAGCATGGTTTTGTGCGCCTAGTGCTGCTAAAGCACCGTACTTGGATTTCTGCGTTCTGTCTAAACTTTTCGAATATCAAACTGTCAATTGTGATATCTCCCATGTTGCGTTAAAAAAGCTTCAAAATCATTTATGGTATTTAGGCCCGGAAGCGGATTCGAGTTTGTCATTCGAATCAAAGCAGAAAATGATTGATGCTTTAAACTGCAAATCAGAATCATCGAACAAAAATATAAAACGCCTACAAATACAAATCGACAAACTTCCTGAAATTTTCAAGAAGGGTATTGAACAATTTGTTTCCAGCAAAACTAAAGCATTTTTTAAACGATTTGAATTAGATGACCAATTCCTACAAACAGAACCATCAACTTGGTCTGAAAATAGAAGCTTCACTAAAGCGTTAGAACTAGTGAACAAACTGCGGGTCGTTAATGATACGGCAGAGAGGAGTATTCAATTAATGGACGAATATAATCAATTATTTACCAAAAATGAGTAGCAAACACAATATGTTCTTCATCTTGTAAACGAGTATCGCCAAAAGTTTTCTGATCATAAAAAACAGACTTTGGTTCGAAACCAGCAATTTAAATAGTTATGAACAAATAAACTAGTTTCTTTTATTAAGTCTTCTTCTTTTCGTTTATTACACATTATTTATCATCTTCCACTGCGAGAATTTACAAGAATTGTGTAATTTCCCGATGTTTCAAGAAATTCCTTATGTTTTTTTCACTTGAACTTCCAAAATGTAAAAAAATCGGTCCCAAAATCTTGTCCTTTTTATTAAAAAAAAATATGAATGAAATAAAAAATCTGCGGTGTAAAAAATTAGTAATAGCGTTTCATATAGCCATGGAAAATTTGAAGTAAATCGGTTGAATAGTATTCGAGTAATCGTGGGTAACATGTTATAAAATCATGATGTCGTAAAAATGCATTTGAATACCTCACTTCTGACGTCTATATCTCCGATATTTTTGCGAATTTCGGTGCCATATTTTCAGGAAACATTCATCACATATCAAACTGAAAATAAGTAAAAATTAAATTTTTACCTTTTTTGCAAATTTTGGTAAATGCCCGCCCCTTAAATGTTTAAAAAATAGGCTTCGAAAATAAAAATTTCATTTTTTTTGCTCACCTTCATAAATAAAAAGTGTTCTAGAAGCATTTACACTTTCAAAATTTGAAGAAAAAAAGTTTTTTATTTTCGTTTTTTGGATTTTTTTCGAAAACAGTTTGTCGCACGAGAAAAAGTAATAGCACAAAAAAGATGCTCCTTGTCCGGATCTACAACTTTTGTTTTACATATTTTTTTATTTACTCAATAACTAGGAAGATGTTATATAAAGTCGACTTCGCGAGCTGTTAAATAATGATTTAAATGTTTAAGGGCCCAGGGGCACCCTTTCCCGTTATCCGATCGAGCTCAAACTTTACAGGGATTTTTTTTTTAATTATTTGGAACCATTCTGGGGGGTGCCCCGAGGAAAATTAAAAAGTCGAAAGTTAGAGCCACCCTAGTACATATAATATCGACAAAGGACGCGTACTTGCTGGTTACGAAGTACAGAATTTTGGACAACCGCGAGAACATATGTTCGATGCAACGATCGTATTTGAACATTTGGAGTATCGTAGCTTCAGTCATATATAAGACGGAACTACCATTCGAGATTTTGACAACTCGTTGATTATTTATTCGTGTGAAGTGAATGCGCAAATGATTACCGACGATAGGGTCTTGAAGCAATGGTGTTGCATCGTTGCGGAAATTGCTAAAGTATCTTATGTTCTTGTTGCAGTAGAAACTTCCACGTAGACATGGAGAAGCACAGCTAGTTGCATTTGTTGTCGACTATTGCGATTTCGACGCAATGCCAACTGTGATGATGGGGCATCTTTGCGGACTACCCCTGGCGTGACTCACTTTAGGAAATTTCCCTGATCTGTTGCATAGAAACTTCCAGTCTTTTTAAATTGTAATAAACGGAAAAAAGCAATTCGAACTTGCTCGAACTTGCTCGCGGAACGACTCGTTCGGAGTAGCCCCCAAATAACTTGTTGTGCGTGCATCAGTCCTGAGCCTGGTTGCCTGTTTCCAGGCAGAATGTACTAAATCTTTAAACGCTATTATTTTCTAAACGAAGTACCTCAATTTCTTATTCTTCATTTTCTTTTTAGTTTGACATCTATAATCACTCATTAAATTCGATTTTGCGTGGAATGACCCGCAACCATTTTTCATAATGGCTTGATTTTACATAAACCGATAGTAGTAAGGCTAAAGGTGGAGTCTCTATGGCGCGGCCGGCGGCCAAATCTTAAGCACCGCTCTTATGGAGAAGCATGTAACCGTTCTCCATGGCGCGTTTTCGACCGGCCGCGGCCGCGCGTCTGCTACAGCAGCAACCTAGGCTACTCGAGACGCAACACAATGCGATGAGTGTCTGTTTTCCGCCATGATGGCGGAATCTACTAGCCGCGCGGCTAGCCACAGCGACAAACCGCTCGACTCCTCAAAACTGAGTCATAGCCGCGGCCGCGCTGCGGTCCAACGGCAGAGTGGGACAGAATCCCAAAAATAAGGAAACAAGATAGAATTAAAAAATTATGGGATTATGTTTTTTTTATATATTTCTTGTAAACTAATAATATGAACTCCTAAAAAAGGGAAAAATATCGTGGCCTCTACATCTGATCTGTGTGTAAACACGTGTCACAGTTTGTATGTTCTTTCTTGTGGGAGATTTTGAATTGAGTCTTTTAAATTTTGATGATATAAAAGACACAAATTTTTTGGGAACCGAAATGAGTAGTATCGTTTTTGGTAAGCAATAACAAAGAATTAGTTACATACTCTTCTTTTCCATAAGAAACCCATTGAAGAAATATTAGAATTTTATATTAGCAAGCGTTTTTTTAGTTACCCTCCGGGAATATCCTAGCAAATTTCATTTTTGTTTTATAATCAACATATATCTGGCTTTGCAACTGCGAAAATGAGATTTGGCAATATTTACCAATAATGGAGTAATTACCTGTATTCTATGTCGCACAGTGAGGCTGAATCCCAATAAATAGGAAAAAAAATCAACAGCATCACATTTTTCGCACTGAAACTGCCGAATATAATTAAGGAAGTTCGTAAAAAAGTATTAATATACAACTCATACGGAAGATTGCCGTTATTTAGAAAAATTAAGTCAATAATTCCCAAAAAAAAATAGAACAATTGGATAAATATATCTATATACTATGGAAAGTGCAGAAATATTTGCAAACCTGTATCCATGTTATCCTATATACCAAATACTGTTCATAAAGTGTTAATACATTCATACGTAATTATACAATATTCGGGCAACCTTTCAATCGCCTAATTTTGTGACGGGGCCCAAGATGCCAGAAATAAAGGTTTTACAAGTGAAGGAAAGATTGTACGCTCAAAATTTTGTCATTGCAATACAAATGAAGATGTTTTAAACTTTTCATCGATTTCTTCAGATCCAGGAATAGTGTTTTATAAAGTAGCTTCATAAGATTCGACATTTTGATTAGAACAAGTGGCATGTTGAATTTTTTCTCTATTCTTCAGATTGACGCCCACTGCGTTGGGGTAAAAACGAAATCGGAGCCAAGCGGGAATTCATTCGTTGTTTTCGACCGATAATCCCAAGAACGTTTCAACAACATCTGTTTGCCAGCATTTCTAAAGGGCAGTCAAGAACGTTATACCGTCTGTAATAATTTTAAGCATTCTTCAGTCTACAATGGGTTAATCCGTATATTGGTCTCTCGGTGGGTAGTACGTACGATGGCTTCGTACCTGGACGTAGGTACTGCTGTTAACCGCCGCGCGGGACAATATGGTTATAAAAACAAATGTGGCGAGGTACTCTGGCCGTTCAGCCACAATAATTTTTGGCAACCAGATGCGAGGTTTTCACCCTCGATTTCTTCAAGAGGGAGAAGGTTCCTCCTCCGTCGCCGAATTCACAGGGGGCAAGTCCCCTCTCTTTAAGGAAGAGTGTTCCCAATGTGTGTATCATAATTAAATTACAACAACAATTATTTTCATATTACTTTCTCTTCTTTAAATATTAAAATATAAAATAGTTTAAAGAAGGAACATTGTACTGTATGAACTCCGGGTGGTATCGGTACCTATAGGTACATTAGACACCCCCCCCCCCTCGGATTGTGTGATTGGGGGAAAATCATTAAATTTGCAAGCGTAATATCTCGAAAACCAGTTGAAATAAGGTGTATACATTATAGGTTATTGAATTTGTCTTGGAACGCATTATCAAGTGATCTCTAAAAAAATAGTTTCATTTAAAAAACCGAACTTGTTAATCGTATCTGTTGAAATAATAATTGACGAAAAATTGGTCTGCACTTTTAAATTTGCCCCCTCGAACCATGCAATTGCATGTAAACAATTTTTTTTATCTCCAATACGTTAGGAAATATCCAGCTGTTTACTGTTCCCGCGGACACCTGCGGATTAATGAAAAGTCGCGCTTTTGTTCACAGCGAATAATCTCTAAATTCTTAAAGACGACGAGGGTATGTTCTTGATTGCCCTATGGAAATCTGGCAACCAGATGTTGTCGAAGCCGTCCTCGAAAATACGGAATTGCCAACCATAAACGATAGGTAAATGAATTGTCGCACCGCTCTCAACTGTTACCTCCCAAAGGACCCTTCGGTTAGGATAATTACGGACACAATATAAAGGCAAAATATAGAACACAATATAAAGGCCCAAAACATAATAAAATTTGAAAATATAATAAAAAGCGGCCGTTTCGTTGACCGTGCACGGTGACTCGCACCCGTACGCAGTGTTGGCCGCCGTCGAAGAGCGGGACAATAGATTGTAAACCGCGACTTCGATGAGAGGGTCGGGCCGATCGACCTGGCTAGTTTTTCGGAAACAACTGATCCCATTAAGCACGAAATATACTAAAAGTTTATACCCGAGGTTCCCGTTCCCTACGAGTAACGCGAGTTCAATCCTAGTGTATGTAGTTTTCACTAAAAAGTCGAAATCGAAGAATTCCACGTACCCGTATTTCACAGTTTGGTCTGTAGTTTACGTTGACAAATTTACGCCATAATGGATCAACAATTTATAAGAAGAAGGAGTAAAACGTTACTACTTTTAAATAAATTGTTTAAACAATTTGACGTATTACGAATCTGATTGTGTTGCTGAATTCGTTTTAAAAGAATACATCAGTTTTGCATAACAGATTATTCTCTATGGTGTATACTTTCCGAGATATTGGGGCAAATGTGTTTTTCACCACCAGATATGGATGATTGCCAATGAAAGAAAATACGTGTCAAATACTTTTTGAAGACTATCATCTACGCGAATCTCATCAAAATCGGCATTAATTATCATGGTATTGTTTTTCTTAATTTTCAAAGTAATATCTATTGTTAGACAGTAAGTACACATATGCAAGTGATATGTATATCTAAAGGCAGTGTCCCACTTGTACAAATGCGCGCTGCGCACGGGTCAGATTTACAAATTTCTCCGATTTTCGACCAATTTGGAGCATTTGAAAGGGTCGACTTTTACGACGACGCGCGCGTCGAAAGTGATCGTGTGCGCGCTACCTATGCGGGGATTTCTCTGACACGCGCGTACGCGAATGCCCGCTGCGCATCGTCGAAAAGACTGAAAAAAAACAAATAAAAAAATGTATGTTTTTCACCGCAAATGTACTCTTTACTCATACATATCACTCGCATATGTGTATTTATGGTGTGTTATTTACTTTATACATTAAAGCAAGCAGTAGCATGATAATTATTATTGTAAATAACAATTATACTGTTGCGATATGTATATTTGTTCCTGGATATTGCATAATTGTAATACACTATGTATGCAGATATGTGACACTGAATTGTAGTTGTCTATCTTTATCAGTTTCAAATTATTCTATTTCTCAAACACAATTAACCCTCGTAGGTACAACGAATGCAGGGCCATTTTGACCCAACTCTGACAAAGTCTATCACGATGTTAAATTTGTGTTGGCAATGGCAAAATATAGTATATGATGCCTAAATTGCAATAACATTATTTGTAAAAATCATAAAGGAGATACAACTGTATCCACTATCCATTTCCACTATCTTCGACGTGCGCTCCAAGCATCCGCGTGCGCGCCTGGCAGAGCATCGGCCCATTTCTTGCGCGGGGTCTCATAAATTAGACCCTTTCAAGTGGACGAAAACGTCGTGCGCGACGCGCCGTTGCACTAGTGAGACCCTACTTTTAGTTGCAAGAAAAGATAGGCCACTGAAAATTAATCCTAAAGACTGTCCTGCAGTACTACAAGTTATTTGGTAAATGTTTTTTAAGTACTTTATAGCGTGTTGGAGCCCAAACGGTTAGTGTCGTAAAACGGTAGTAAACCGTGACCCGCTAACAATCCGTTTTAGGGCTTCGTGCAGATGGCTACATCATGGGAGTCACACCCGGGGAAAACACAGAAAATCCCTTTCTTATTGTATAGGTATATTTTTCCACCTCCACGCGTACGATTTGCAAAGGTGGAATGTCTCGCGACAAATAAGATTTCGCCCTCAAAAGGATGTACCCTGAAGAAAATACTATTTAAACTGCGACTCACAGCGATAGCTGGTTAGTACAGAAAACATTTCTGTATACTTAGTACGCACGGGAAGTGTTTGACAGTTTAACGTCTCACAGTGTTGTGTTAGTGTACCTACGATGCCCACCTTGAAGGTAAAATTTTCAACTCTGGAGGACGAGACGCTGATACATTGTGTATCAGCTTATCCAGCCATTTACAATGCTGGGGACCAAGCTCACAAGGACTATGGGTTGAAAGATAACGTGTGGGAAGACGTATCCACCACAGTAAAAAGCACATGTAAAGTATTCTTTCATTATATTTATTTGCATCAACCATCAACTAGGGGCTATTGATACCATCGAAGAGGGGAGACCATTGCAAAATCGGGACATTAAGAATAAAATCTCATAACTTTGACATTATTAAGTAAAAAAAGTAATTGCAATTAGGATTCATTGGAATAAACACTTTTTTGAATAATAGTAGAGATCCAATTTTTTTAATAGGAGGAAAAATTCAAATAAATAACACAGCGCCACAAAAATTTTTTTCTAAAGTACACAAACTCGACCACCTGTCCTATGCGTATTTTGGGTCGCCGAATTCGAATCTGTTGCCCGTTTTGGCCTATCACGTGTAGTTTTTCAGTAAATTGCAAACAACTGTTGTAAACCAGTAAAATGCCATATAAATACAACATATCCTATTTTCATAAACTTATAACGTCAAACTCTCTAATCTACTAATCCCAAGACCATAAAACATCTAATTCTATATTTCGTTAACGCTCTAAACCCTTAAAACCGTATTTACACATATCCCCACAACCCACTACGGGGCGTTTATATCTCAAACGCTGAAATAAATATTTTCAAATTTGCTCAACCTTTAAACTCGTATAACTTCGCTAAAATTCATCCAACGTTGATGAAACGAAGATCATTTTAAAGTTTGAACTTTCTACTTTTCGACGGTTTAAATCGCTTTTATCGAAATGGATATCCAGGGGGTAAAATCTGCCCTTAAAGGGAAGTGTGCCAAACTGCAATAATTTCTTCGCGTTTGTCAAGAGCTACGGAGTACAGACAATATTTTTTGCAGTTTCTATGTATTCTGTCGGAAAGTGTGATCCTTTTTCTTTAGGATAAGCTAAACCTCATCGGAAAAGGGTGGTTTTTAAGAAAGATACAGTCATTTAAAGAAAACCTGCTAAAATCATACGACTTGAAATCGTAGAACGTCTTTAGGGCGGACCATCCGGTCAACCAAAAAGTTACAAGAATTTATCTTCTTTTTCCTTGTGAAAGAACTTCAATGCCTTGAATTCTTCTTGCAAAAAAGTTGTTTTCCCAGGAATAAGTTTGTTCGTTTTGTTCTTATAGGTCCCGCATGAATTTTTCGTTTCTGGAAGTGGGCCAAATGTGATCATCGAAAATAGAAAATATCATTTGTGATTCCGTTGTTTTCTTTTACTTTAAATGATATGTGATGGAATTCAGTGAACTTGGTACGTATTTTAATTTTGCTAAATTACACTTTGATACCCCTGACCATTTTGGACTTATGGCTTTTTGAAAATGTTCCGTTTTGATTCTTTGTTACAAAAAATTCTCAGTATTTCTCAGTGATCTTTCTAGTCATTTAGTTCATTTTAAAGCATAAAGCTTTTATATAGACCACTTTTGGTCCACTTCTGGATAGGAAAAATTCATGCGGTACCTGTAAGAACAAAACGAACAAACTTCTTTCTCAGAAAACAACTTTTTTGCAAGTAGAATTCAAGGCATTGAAGTATTTTCACATAGGAAAAAGAAGATAACTTCTTGTAACTTTTTGGTTGACCGGATGGTCCGCCCTAAAGACGTTCTATGATTTCAAGTCGTATGATTTTAGCAGGTTTTCTTTAAATGGCTGTATCTTCCTTAAAAACCACCCTTTTCCGATGAGGTTTAGCTTATCCTAAAGATAAGCATCCACACTTTCCGACAGAATCCATAGAAACTGCAAAAAATATTGTCTGTACTCCGTAGCACTTGACAGACGCGAATAAATTATTGCAGTTTGGCACACTTGCCATTAAGGGCGCATTTTACCCCGTGGATATCCATTTCGATAAAAGTGATTTAAACCGTCGAAAAGTAGAAGTTCAAACTTTAAAATGATCTTCGTTTCATCAATGTTTGATGAATTTTAGCGAAGTTATACGAGTTTGAAGGTTGAGCAAATTTGAAAATATTTATTTCAGCGTTTGAGATATAAACGCCCCGTAGTGGGTTGTGGGGATATGTGTAAATACGGTTTTAAGGATTTAGAGGGTTAACGAAATATAGAATTAGATGTTTTATGGTCTTGGGATTAGTAGATTAGAGAGTTAGACGTTATAAGTTTATGGAAATAGGATATGTTGTATTTATATGGCATTTTACTGGTTTACAACAGTTGTTGGCAATTTACTGAAAAACTACACGTGATGGGCCAAAACGGGCAACGGATTCGAATTCAGCGACCCAAAATACGTATAGGACAGGTGGTCGAGTTTGTGTATTTTAGAAAAAAAATTTTGTTGTCCTGTGTAATGATTTAAGGGGTAACACCACTCTAGAGGCAGAGAAAGAAGACCTAAATTTGACAATTTATTTGGTGAGTATGACAAACGGAATAGAATTTCTTTTCAGAGGGTTTATTTAACACATATCGAAGTACGAAAAACAATTTTTTTTATTGCCATTTTCATGCAAAATGGCGGCAAAAGAGCCCGTCGTCGAAAAATGTTTTTTTGAAATCGCCGCCACGGGAGGACGGATTTCTCGGCATGTATGAGTTCTGGAAGCAAAAATAAAACAAATTTATAATCTATATACAATTGACTTTGGAAGTACGTAGGATTATTTTTTTAAATCAATTTTTGTGGAAGTGGTGCACTTTTTAAGAAATGAATGGATTCTTTGCCCTAAAAATGAGCATTAAATTCTTTATAAAAAAAAAAGTTTACGTTCGATCAAAAAACGGCTACGTACTTCCAAAGCCAATTGTATATGGATTATAAATTTTTTTTATTTTTGGTTCCAGGACTCATACTTGCCGAGAAATCCATCCTCCCGTGGCGGCGTTTTCAAAAAAGCTTTTTTCGACGACGGGGTCTGTTGTCGCCATTTTGCATGAAAATGGCAATAAAAAAAATTGTTTTTCGTACTTCAATATGTGTTAAATAAACCCTCTGAAAAGAAATTCTATTCCGTTTGTCATACTCACAAAATAAATTGTCGAATTTAGGTCTTCTTTTTCTGCCTCTAGAGTGGTGTTACCCCTTAAAAAATTATCCGTTTTTACGATTTTACCCCATGGCCTGGGTAAAACCGGGTACCATACTAGATGCTGGCCCTAGCACCTATAACAATGAAACTCATCAAATTCTTCAGTCCTCCAACCAGTTACAACAAGCTGTAAACTGTATCCAACCTTCATTCAATTTCAATGAACAATATCTCTTGTCTAATGACTCTTGGACATAAATGCATATGTCTTCACCGTTTTCCTTTCTTTTTAGTTGTAGTGGATTCAATATTTATGTGGATTCACTATTCTGTGGACACAATATTCGAAAATGCTCCCCGCCAATAGCTTCAAAACAGTTTGAAAAGTTCCATTTCATTATAAAGCCTTTTGCATTTCTTTTGAAATCGGAAATTTTAGTTTATAGAAAAAATCTGTTCGTTTGTTTCAACGACACTTATCTATTTTCAATGCAAATGATAACGATCTCAATGCTTCTCCAGTAGCAACGAACTCCCCCAAAAATATATTATCTAACTATTTCAGCTGAGGAATGTAAAACGTGGTGGAAAAACATTCGCGACTCTTTCATGAAGAAGAAGCGGGCGAATAAACACGGTACGGGGTCGGCAGCGAAGCCCAGAAATGAGTGGGCATTGATGAAAGTTTTAGATTTTTTGAACACTGTCTCGTCTGAAAGAAGGCAAGTATTTTTTTTACACAAGATGAGTCCTAAAATACATTTTAAAAATTTATTTTATTTATTTTATTGTAGCACCCAGAGCAATATGGAACTCCCAAATGGAGAAAATAGAAATATGCCGGATACTAATAATAGCGGTATCGACGACTCTGCAGCACCCGTAGAGTTTACGGAAACTACTGCTTGTTCGGAAGGTGTTCCATCTCCGGAAACACCGCAAGAAGACACAACTGCTCCTTCCCGAAAAAGAACTTGCAGTAATGCATATGCAGCGCCGAAAAGGCACAGAAACGACTCTCGCAATTTCCTACATGCCATAGCAACAAGGTCTGCGGAAAGAGAGCAACTGTTGCAGATGACCATGGAAGAGGAAAGTGAGGACACCATGCTCTTTTTTAAGAGTATGGGGATAATGGGCAAAAAATTACCGCGAAAGTTGCTGGCGTAAGCCAAAACATCCGTCCTCAAGATAATGTTGGATCTGCAGAACAGAGCAGCAGAAGATTCGTGAGCTGGTGCCGGTGTCCCCCCGAAATCGCACAGAATATGGGCAACATTAGTCACAGTTGGACAAAATGTAATCTAATTATGAATTACAAATTACGATTAAAATGTAATTGTGTAGTTGATTATATATTATTTTCTGTAATCGTTCATTTAGGTAGTTGACGAAACCAAATGGTCAACTACCTAAATTAACGATTACAAAAATAATGTGTAATCAACTACACCATTACACTTTAATCGTAATTTGTAATTCATAATTAGATTACATTTTGTCCAACTCTCCCGTCAGTGTTGCCGGGAATGTTCTTGATGGAGAAGATTGTCAATGGAGGGGTAACACCTACAGGAGTGGTGGTAATGTGTGTGTTAGTGAAGTCACGGCATCATCACGTCGGTCTCCTTCCACTGAGAATCTTGTCCATCAAAAACATTCCCGGCAACCCTGATGATTCACCGTGGGGTTTTAGTCGGTAAGAATCCGACACTACCTCGATCTCCCACCCCAGGAGGCCGAGGTGTCTATGAAGATTTCCCCACGTTAAAAAAAAAAACGCGTTGTGCAAGAAAGCAATTACGAGCGACACTGAGAGAGAACCGGTAGCAAATGATAGCGCGGGCGAGTGTGACGACGTAAGCGATGACCGAATGCGTGATAGAGTAATTGGCAAAAGGAGAGAGAGAGCGCGCGTAGGTAAAGAAAAAGCGGAATAGGGAGAATCGAATGTAAGAGAGGGAGGAGAGAATGAACGGGAGAGCATGCAGCGAGCGAAGCGAGAGCGTACAAATCAACGCATGTGCAAATCAGTAGACTGAGCGTGATTATTAAGAGACCACATTTGTATTAACTATAGTAAAAATATACAACAGCTGTAATAAAATTATGTGACGAATAAAATTATGTAACTTGCCTCAATGTCAGGAGCAACTTATCTTCGGCATTTTTTCTCCAAATCATTTGCAATATGATTCAAAACGAAATGAACCTGCTCTTTATTTAGTCGAAAAAATTGTCTATAGGTTTCCTTGTTATCCAAGAGACTCCACCTTAAGGTGCCATTTCCAATGCGCGGCTCGCCGCCGCCTCAGCACACCGCGGTACACTGGTACAATGGAAAAGCATTCATCTGTTCTCCTATCTCCGACTTCGACCGCGCGCGGCTGCGGCAGGTCGCTACAGTATATGCAAGTCTGCTCCAGGAGCAGTCTAGGCTACTGGAAAAGCAACACAATGGGACGAGTGTCTGTTTTCCCCCATTATGGCAGAATCTACTAGCCGCTCGACGGCCTGCGGCTGCCAGTCGCTACACTGCTCCAGAAGCAGTGTAGCGACTCTGGCCGCCCTGCGGCCCATCGCCACAATGGGACAGAATCCCCAGAAATAAGGAAACAAGTCAGAATTTAAAAGTTATGGAATTATGTTTTATGTATTTTTTTGCAACCTAATAATATGAGGTCTTAAAAACGTAAAAATATCATGGCAGCTACTTCTGCTGTATGTGTAAACATGTGTCAAAGTTTGTATGTTTTTTGTGCAGAATTTTAAAATATACTCATTGCAATACACATGAAGATGTTTTAAACTTTTTTATCGACTTCTTCAGATCTAGTACTAGATAGTTTTCTAGGCATCTTTGCAAAAAAAAACAAACAAAACTTTATGTTATAAAGTAGCCCGATACGATTCGACACCTTGATTGGAAAAAATAGCATGATGAATTTTTTCTCTATTCTTGGGATTGACGGCTATTGTGCGTTTGATCTTTGCAGGAGGCGTGTTGATAGTGGATAATACTTTGTAGTGCCTATACTGGTGGTATTTTGCTTACGTGCGTCGAAATAAAAGCGGGCTCAGAGCTAGGCGAAAATTCATTCATTCTTTAAGATGGGTAGTAGTAGTCTTTATTGTTTCCCCTCAGGGTTTACAATCCGCCCACTCTTCTCCTCTTACCTCTAAACCTTAACCCTACCTTATCACTAATTAGCCGCTCTTAAAAACTAACTAATTAATTATTAGATTCCTCGCTCGCTTGTCCCGCCACGCACGCTTCTCCTTTCCCTCCCTTCCCTACCATCTGACCCCCGCTTCCGCTCGCTTCCTCTCACTCTCAATCCTTATGCTTCCATTCCTCCACTCCACCTCCCCTCCTTTCTTCCACCTTCCTCATCCACTCTTCTCCCCCTCCCTCGTCACTCAGTACCTCCCTTACCACCTCCTGCCACCCCCTCTCCTCCCCCCATCCTGTACAAACCTCCCACACATGCTCCCATGTTTCCTCCCGCCATCCACATACCCTGCACCTTCTGCCCTCCTCCTCCTCCCAATACCTCCCGCCTCTCATCTCGCTCCCCAACCTGAACCTTGCTACTCTTCTCCATCTACTTTCCCCCCATCCCTTCCTCAAGTATCCCGGCACCCCCGGCCCCTTCACTACTCCATACCACCTATTGTACCTCGATTCCCTTATTCTTTCCCATCTTTCCACCTCTTCTAACCTCCTTCCCCTACTTACCACCTCCCCTCAGCTCCCCTCTCCCCCTCATCATTTCCAACTCTTCCACTGTCCACCCTTTCTCCTCAAAGAACCTCTTCCTTTCCTCCTCCCAACCCCCCATCACCTTTCCCCTTCTCGCCCTACCTTTTACCTCTTCCCAACATTCCCTCGCCAACTCCCCCCTTGCCCCTCCTCCAACTTCCTCTCGTACGCCCATGCCCTCATCCCCGCCCTTCCCCTCATCATGTCCCGCTGCAACTCTTCCCTCACCATGTACCCCGGTGAACACCACTCCACCCCCAATACCCATCTTAAAAATCTCTCCTGTAGCCCCTCCACCCTCTCCCTCTCCCTCCACCCCCATATCTCCACTCCATATCCCACCGTCGCCCAAATCAGCCTGTCGAACATCCATATCCTTTTTCCCCAGTCCTTCCCAAACCTCCTTTTTCCTATACCCCACACCTGCCCCATCAGCGCCGCCGCCTTTCTCACTCTATCCCCCACATGCGCCTCCTGCCCCCCATTTGCCATCAGTGTATACCCTAAATATTTAAATTCCCTCACTTCCTCCACCACCTTTCCCTTCCACCTCCATACCACCTTTTTTCCACCTCCCTCCCCCCTTCCTACACCTCATTACTTTCGACTTCCCGACATTTAACTGTAGCCCCTTCCCATCCAAATATCTTTCCAGCCTAGCCATCATCCCTTTCATTCCCTCTTCCTCTTTTGCTACCAGCGCCACATCATCCGCATATGCCAGAGTATACACTTTCTTTCTTCCCAATTTCACCCCTCCCCACCCTCCCCTCTCCAACTCCTCATCCAAATCCGCCAGCAACAGAGTAAATAGACTCGGGCTCAACGGACATCTCTGTCTAACTCCCCTAGCTGTCCAGAATTTCCTCCCTACCTCCTCTCCCACCCTCACCCTACACACTGTTTCCTTCAACACCTCCTCGCATCTTTCCACCAGTCCCTCCCTCACCCCCCTCTTCCTCATCTCCCTCACTAGTACTTCCCTGTCCACCGAGTCAAAAGCCGCCTTTAGGTCTATGAAGAAGATCACCAGCCTTCTCTCCTTCCTCATCACCTGCCTGTTTATCAGGTAATTCAACACATAGATGTTATCAATGCATCCCAACCCCCTCCTAAAGCCGGCTTGACTCGGTGGCAGCAACTTCTTGCCCTCCACTTCCTCCCTTAATCTCTCCGCCAACACAGACGCATACACTTTGTACGCTGTCTATGTCAGCGTGACCCCCTGTATTCCTCCACCCTCTTCCCGTTCCCTTTCTTCACCACCGGTACCACTACTCCTTCCCTCCACTCTTCCACCCATCCTTCCCCCTTCCATACCCTATTACAAATTTCCCATAACGAGTCCTGCACCTCTTCCCCCCCATATTTCCAAACTTCATTAGCTATACCATCCCCCCCTCCCGCCTTGCCATCCTTCAGAATCCTCACCACCCTTCTCACTTCCTCCTTACTCAGCTCCCCCTCTTCGTCCTCCCTTCTCCTTCTTTCCCCCCCTTTTCTCACCCTCCATTCCACACGCCCCAATAACCCCTTAAAGTAATCCTCCCATTCCTCCATTTTTATACCCTCCTCCACCCTCCTTCTTCTCCTCCTCTCTCTATTTATTACTTTCCATGCCTGCCCTTCCGTCTTCACCCCCTCCACCTCCTTCTCCCACTTCTCTGCTTCCTCCCTCTTTTTCCCCTCACACATGTGTCTATATTCCTTCTTCTCATCTCTATACTCTTCCCCATCTCCACCCTCCCTCCTCCATCGCTTCAACTTCCGCCTCACCTTACGCTTCTTCTCCTTACACTCCTTATCCCACCACCCTCTCTTTCCTCCCCTCTCTCTTCCTTGTCCCATCTTCCCTATCACCCATTTTACCCTATCCCTCAACTTACTCCACGCTTCCTGAACTCCTCTATCCCCTCCCTCCCTCTTACCAAATAACCTTATAAACTCCTCTCTCCCCTTCTCTGACCAGTTCCCCCTCCCTATCCCTTTCTCCCCCTTCCCTCCCCCTCCCTGTATTCCCCCTTTAACCATACTACCACTGAATGGTGGTCTGAATCCACCCTCTCACCCACTTCCATTCTCTCTACCCTCTCCCTTGTCTCCTCATTCCCTAACACGTAATCAATCACCGAATTCCCTCTCCCACCTGTGTACGTCCACTCTCCCTCCTCATCCCCTTCCACATTTCCGTTAATTATCCCCCACCCCCTCTCCCCTAGAAAACTACACAATCTCCTCCCCTCTCCATTCACCTCTCTGTCCTTCGACCTCCTATTTTCCATCCCCTTCTCTCCCTCATCTCCCCCCCCCCATATCTCCCCCCTTCACCTCCGGTCCTTGCATTAAAATCTCCCCCTATCACCACCCTCACTCCCTCCTCTCTCCCCTCCATCCACTCCTTCAATTTCTCCAGCTTCCTCTGCAAATCCTTACTTACGTATACCCCCACTACCCTCCACCACTCCCCTCCCATCTTCACCTTCTTCGTTATTATCCCCTCTACCTCCCCTTCCTCCTCTTCCCTTGTTTCCAACCCCTTCCTCACCCCCATTATCATACCCCCATTGCCCTTCCTTTCTTGCTCTCCCTCTTTGCCCACTGCTTCCCCCATACATATCCTTTTGGCATCTTATTCCTCACCCCCTCCCAGTCTTTTTCCTCCACCCACGTCTCACATAGTACCACCACCTCCCATTCTTCCAGCCCTTTCCAGAACTCCACATCTTTATTCTTTACCCCCGCCACATTCCAAAAAGCCACCTTATTTCTTCCTACCCTTGCATCCTCTCCATCCCCCTCTAGCCTCTCTCCCCTCCTCCTCTCCCCCCTCTCGTTTCCCTGCTCCTCCATCCATTTCTCGCAAACCTCGTCCCACCTCTTCATCCTCCCGTTCACCCACATTTTCATGTATCCTATCTGTACATTATTCCCCCTCATCCTCTCCTCCTCCGCCACTCTTTCTATCTTCCATTTCCCTCTTCTCTCTTCCTCCGTGAGGTCGTCCTCAATCCTCTCTTTCCCGGCCCTCAACTTTTTCCTCGCCTCCATTACTTTCTTCTTCTCTTCCCTTCCTGCTAATTTCACGAGAGCCATTCCTCGTCCATCCCCTCCCGTTCTTCCTATCTTTGTCACTTTCTTTACCATTCCCTCGTCCAATCCCATCCTCCCCCGTAACTTCTTCACCCCTCCTCCACTTCCCTTCCTTCCAACCCCAATCCCCTTACTACCACGTTGTTCCTTCTGCTCTCTCTCTCTCTCTCTTTCTTATCCTGTTTCACCTCCATCTTTCTCATCCTCAGTCTCCATTCCTCTATCTGACCTTCCTCCAACACTTCCTTTCCATCTCTCCCCCCCTTCTCCCATTTCTCTACCCTCTCCATCACTTCCATCATCCTCCTATCCCTGCTTTCCAACTTCTCTACCTTTTCCTCTATTCCTTCCCTTCTTGTCTTCTCTTCCTTCATCCACTCTTCCCACTTCCTTCTTTCCGCTCTCCATTCCTCCTCTACCCTCCTTCTTTCCTCCCTTTCTTTCCTCATCTCCTCTTTTATCTCCCTTACTAGCTCCATTATCATTCCTTCCATCCCCCCTCCCCCTGCTCTCTCCCCATTTCGTCCCCTTTTACTGGCGACCTTACCGTTTTTCCGCTCGTCTTAAACCCTACCCTTCCCTCCCCCTCCATCGTCCCCACCTCCTCCTCTCTCCCTCTTTTTTCCCCCATAAACCCTCCAGGCTCCCCACACTACTCCCCATACTACTACCGCTGTCCTTCCTCTCTTTTTCCCTTCTCGCTTCATTCCCCTTGTCCTTTTCCTTCTCATTCCCTCTACTCCCCTCTCCCCCCATTTTCCCTTCTCCTCCCTTCCCACCTACCCCCATCCCATCCATCTTCCCTTTGATCATTCTTTTAATTCTTTTTTCCCCGTTCAAACTTCCCGCCTTCCTTATCAGCACCTCTACCTCTTATCCTCTCCTACAGGTGTCACCTCCGATGCTCTCCTCGGTCTTTCCTGCTCAATTCTGCCACCTCTGTCAGCTAACCTCCAAATCTTCCCTTATCCCACCTGTTTCCTTTTCACCCTCAGCCCTAGCCCTTCCCTTCTTAACTCTATCCTCTCCACCCCTCTCCCTTAACCTCCCCACTCTCACTCTATTCTCACTTTCACCTCTTCACCATACTTTCCCTACACCTCAAATACGACTCGCTTATCACACGCCTTTCACACGCCGCGACCGGAAACGGAAGTCCCTTTACGATGGGTAATTTATTATTTTTCCAAGAACGTTTCGAGAACACCTGTTTGTCAAATTTCTAAAGGCCAGTAAAAAACGTGGTAACATTGTTCAGTCTGAGTAAATCCGCACATTGCTCTGTCGATGGGCAGTGCGTACGATGCTTCGGCCGCGCAGGTACCGTCGTCAAACGCCAACCGCCAACTCGCGGGAAAAAACGGTCATAAACCGGGGCTCTGGTGAGACGCTCTGACCGATCAATCTGATTAATTTTTGGGAACCAGATGTGGCATTTTCCTCCTCTACTAACTAATCTCTCTATGTTCGGCAGGCAATAAACCTCCGTTACAGTGTAAAAAATAAATTCCAATGATGTTCTGAGCGCTGACCGTGGCGAACATTAATCTTGTGGTCCGCGCAATGACCAAAAGAAGATGTTCTTATCATAGATTGAAGAATTCTTCCCTGGCAATTGGGTAAGAAACGAAATAACTCTGAACAAGTAGCAGAACGCCTCGCGATGAGACACAGGAAGAAAAGAGGTAGTCCGCTGACTGCGCGATATTGCCCGTCTAGGGGCACCCAGCATAAATATTGTGCAATATATTGCACAATAATATTAAACGCGTCTACAGGCCGCTTACCACATCTGGTTCACAAAAAATTAATTAGGCTGATCGGCCAGACTCAAGTGGCGAGCAACCTTTTGTCAGAAGTGGGCCACAAGTGGAAACAATATTAAATACATAAATATAACATCGTTCATGAAAAACCGATATGACGATGTTCAGGTGGGCCACGCGACGATGTTCAGGTGGGCCACGCGACGATGTTCAGGTCCACATGTGGCAGGACGCGGGTTGCTCATCACTGGGCCAGAGCATCTCGTCCCGAGCGTATTGTCCCGCACGTCGGGGGTAGACAACGCTACCTGCGCGTCTGAACTCAGTTAGCTTTTATAGCTGGCAATTTAGTATTTTTGAAACGAAATTTCTTTATTTCTTTACGACTAAGTAGGCAATTACTCGTTCTCGAAGTTCGCTTCTGTAAAAGTAGTCCGATTTACATCACATTTGGTATGATTTTCATCAGAAAAACATAAGGAATATATTGCTGTTATTCCCTTATCGATACGATAAACAATAAAGAATTTTTTAATACGCTGAAATGAATATTTCACCCTCGACTGTGGGTCGGCGACCTCGATTCGCTTGGGTCGGCCGAGGATTGATACCTGTTTCAGAAATAAAATATTTCTTTATTGTTTATCGTATAGATATGGAAGTGACACCGATGAATTCCTTATATTTCCTCGATGAAAATCGTACCAAATTTCATGTAAATCGGACTATTTTTAACGAAGCTAGCGAGTAAATATATAAATTAAGTTTTCATCTAATTTCCTTCGTGATGCTCCGAAATATGTCGTTCTTGGTGTTAGTTTCATCGACGAAACATACGGAATCGATTGGCGTCGTTTTCACAAAGATCTGATGCGAAATGCGAAAATCCTGGACATTTATCACTTCTTCTTGATGGTATACAAATCCCTTCGAGGGTCGAAACACATATTCGGCGTCGAAGACGGTCCTCGAGACCTCATACAACAATAGACCTTGGTCAAGTGCTCGAAAAGGGACAGCGCGGCGCGTTGTGGGGCCCTGGCGGCGACGCTTAGGTATAGGAAATGCCGTCTGCGGCCGCACGACGAATCCTGCGGCGTGCTGAGGCGGCGAGCCGCGCATTGGAAATGGCACCTTTAAGCGGGTTCAAATTCGGGAACGCTGAGTGGAATGAGGGGGCGGGGGAAAGTGATGGCGCGTGGGGGATAATTGATATGTTAATCGTATTTATACCCCCCGAAAAATAATTTTTAGCATAAAATAATTGTTTAAAATATATTTTTGAACATAATAAAAGTAAAACAAATAAAAAATATATGTTTTTTAAATACATTTAAACACAAATTATTAACAAACATATAAAACAATTATAATAAAATAAAATTAATTTATTAAATAATTCGTATTGATAATAAATTTTAAATTATTCATTCTTAGTATACAACTTCATCACTAGCAGTTGAATCTGAAGGAATTCAAAGCACAGTGTCATTCATAAATAAATATTCCAGCACAGATTTGTCTAGTTTTTTCGTTTTATTATGTGTATTTTTTCTTATGTGGGAGCATTTGGGAGCAGATAAAATTTATACCAAATTAATGGACATAAAAACAACTAATTATAGTCAAAAAATGAAAGAACCGATATGTTTCGGTTTTTTAATTCGCTCCAGAATTTAGAAGATGCGACAAAAAAAATAATAATTTGTGCCACTGGTACGTATCCATATCTTTAAATGCAAGAGTTTTTAATTAATAAAACAAAAAAGGGATATATTTGGCTCATTTTCAAAAAAACAAAGAGAGGAAAGAACTTATAAATACAACAAAAATGCAGTGGCTAAATTTTCTTATGTGTAGTCTATGGCAGCTTGCGATTGGTTGTTCGATTTTGAATGTAATTACTGACCTTAAATCCGTTATTTATGTTACTAAGTTATGATGTTCTTATATCGGAGGACTGTTTACTATCAATTCTATGAAATGAAATACAAAATTTAAAAACTCAAATGTTTGCTTTTTGACTCGCGGAACAGTACGGTTATAAACTTGACCCTGGCGAGGCCTTCTGGCGGATCATCCACAATAATTTTTGGCAACCAGATGTGAGGTTTTCCCCCTCGATTTCGTCAAGAGGAAGAAGGTTCCTCCTCTGTTACCGAATTCACAAGAGGCAAGTTATCCCTCTTTGAGGAAGGGTAGTTTCCAATGTGTGTAGGGTAAAGGACCTAATTACTGGCACCTGACCGATTACTGTCACCTTAAGCTATTTTACTTAAAATAACGAATAAATAAGCGTTGTAAAATCATACACAAAAAGAAATATGTAATTCAACCTATAATCTATACTATAGATTATATACTATAATTTGTTTATTCGTTATTTTAAGTAAAATATCTTGAGGTGACAGTAATTGGTTAGGTGTCAGTAATTGGGTCCTTTACCCTATCATAATTAGATGACAATTCAAATTATATATTAATATGAAAAATAATTAATAGTTAAAAGAAGGAACATTGTGCTGTATGAACTCCTGGTATCGGTACATGTACATACCTACATACATATGTGCTTCCAGTAAAAATCAGTAAATTTGCAAGCGCAATATCTCGAAAACCAGTTGACATAAGGTGTATACATTATAGATTTTTGAATTTGCCTTGGAATGCACTATCAAGTGATCTGTAAAAAAAAAGATAGTTCCATTTAGAAAAGCGAACTTGAGCATCCTATCTGTTAAAATAATTATAGACGAAAAATTGGTCTGCAATAATAAATTTTCCCTTATTGGCTACAGATGGTTAGGAATGAAATAAATATATCGAACTATCTATCTCAGGCATGGAACTAAAGTGAACGCAGCGGCCATTTTTCGTAGGCAACGCCTCCTTTCGGAGCGCGAAATTTTTTCCATGTTCGGGTCAACATATTTGTGCGAATGTTCGTTCTCAAAAATGCGTGCCATTAAGACAGAACAGCGCACACGGCTAAGCGATTCCTCGCTTTCAACTTTAATACGTACAACGTCGACCAGCCTCCCCGTGGATATTTTAGATATGCCCAGCACGTCTAAACGTGCGCGAAAATGGAGTTTTCCCAAACGTATTTAAAATTTTGATAGTAAAACGCGTTTTTCCTATCCATTTTTATCGCGTGACACAGTGGAATAGGCCTACAGGGGATACCACTGACAAAAAAAAACGCATCGATAATAGTACCCCATGGGTGATGCGGAAATCTATTGATACGGGTGTCGCCTCAATGCGCCACGCGCGGTTCATATGGTACGGGTCTGAGGCGCTCGAAGCTCCTAGGCCCACCGCGGGGGCGAAGACGCGCGGCGGGAGAAAGGAGGCGTTGCCTCCGAAAAACGGCCGCTGCGTTCACTTTAGTTCCATGCCTGATCTATCTAGTAGATTGAATTTCATCTTTCATTCCTAACCATGTGTAGCCTTTCAAGTTATAGTATATCATATGGTTAAATTTGTCTTGAGAGTCGCTTTCATACTGGATAATCAAATATATAGCATTCCATTTAAAAAACTGAGGGTTACTTTTGTTTCAAGGAAAATATTCGGAACACCAAAAATTGAGTTACCGTCTTATGTTGTGTATAAAAAACAGTAAAAGTTTTCCTTCTTCAGTTTTTTTACAAATACTTACCATATTCGAGACCACTGTATAAGAATAGCAGATATAGCCACTTGGCCGCTGCGAGTACCGCATGGCTCAGCCAGTCAAGCCGATATGATTTGACGTAACGTCAACTTTCGGCAATTTTTACAAGACCAGTTTTAAAATGTCCATATTGTTGCAAATTAGTCCAATAGGGGGAAGGATAGAACTATATTCTCCTTTTCTCAGATTTTTAAAATCTCGTCCGATGTTAAAAAACTGCATTTGTTTAAAATAATTGCACAAAAATGGTTCAAATTTTTCTTTTTTTACACTGAAATATTTTTTTCTTAAAACTTCAATGTCTTCTCTATAAGCACCGTAAAGCTCATCGCCATCCGTTTACTACTTCCATGGCTGTAATTTACTGAAAAAAAAGTTAGCACTTGCCTTCAAACAGCTGTAAAATCGACATTTTTCAAAGTTTGAAAAATCCTTTGAGTTACGTTTA
The DNA here is from genome assembly GCA_963932335.1 of Andrena marginata. NCBI lineage: Eukaryota > Metazoa > Arthropoda > Insecta > Hymenoptera > Andrenidae > Andrena > Andrena marginata. Next base: position 15,652,850 of record OZ010664.1, read on the forward strand.
AATGTCACTAAAAACTACAACATATTCAAATTTCAGCAAAATCCGAAATGTTAATACCTATAAACAATTTATCCAGCTGTTTACTGTTCCCGTGGACACCTGCGAGACAATGAAAAGTTGCGCTTTTGCTAACAGCGAATAATCTCTAAAATCTTAAAGACGGCGAAGGTACGTTCTTGATTGCCTTATGGAAATCTGGCAACTAGATGTTGTGAAGCACGTCTTCGAAAATACGGAATTGCCGACTATAAACGATAGGTAATAGTATATTAATAGTATAGGTAATAGTATATTAATAGTATAGGTAATAGTATATTAATAGTATAGGTAATAGTATATTAATAGTATATTACGTGATAAGGGAAAGAAAAAAGTCTCTCCCTTATCACGTATGTTCTGGAAACGGATAGTAGCGGGAGTTTTGAAAAAACTGTCTCGAGGCATGAGAGGCTTTCTTGTCACTTTGTTCCTTTATTCTTATGCTATTCTTATACTACGCTTATTCTATCTTATACTATGCTTATTCTATCTTATACTATGCTCATTCTATCATATACTATGCTTATTCTATCTTATACTATGCTTATTCTACCTTATACTAAGTTTATTCTATCTTATACTACGTTTATCGTATACTTATACTATCTTTATTGTACAGACACTTTATAATAAATAGGAGCGCTCGCACGGCGGAATCGAGGCATTGGCGGCCGTCCCCCCCCCCCCCCGCGTCCCGCGGGAGCCCGGGTGGACCGAGTAGCTCGGATCTCGCGGGAGCCGCGGGGGGAGAGCGGTTGGCCCCCTCATTATCGCCGGCATAAGGCGAGCCTGCCATTGTCTTAATAGCGACGATGCGGTATACCTCGTCCTTCGAGTGCTCCGACCATTGAATTTTAAAGTTCGTACGTTATTGAGCTCCAATCCGTTTCACGTATTTCGGAGACGAATATTCACCGTTTAAAGCCCTTCGCTTAACGAGAACCGGCAATTTTATCTTGGGCTCGGGATAAATCTTTTCCGACGAGAGGAGATTCCCGAACAAGAAAGCGTGGTCCTTGGAGCCGGAGTATATTTCGAGTTAATTTTGAAGGTCTCTTATTATTCTCTCCATTACTTCATTCCGTCGATTTCCCGCGGAGTGAGAAGTGATCTTTGTTGCATCCGTAAAATCCGCGCTCTGTTCGTGCGTGAGTGTTCGTGCGTTCTCCACGTGCCGGTTAGCAATTTCGAAATCCTCGGCGTTCGAGTAATCGTCTTTGTAATCGAGTGCTCCAACCACGACTGCAGTGCTGGATTAAAAAAATAAGAAATAACATTTTTCAATGGTGCATGCGAGTGAGTTTTTCGGGTAAAATTCGGGCACGTTTCTTTCGCGTACCGCTAGTCGGCCTGTGAATTCGAATCGTTAACGGTCTTGTTCGGGTAAACACGCCGTGCAAAAACGTTTCGCTCAAGGTGCGCGATCAGTTAACGTTACGATTCGAAACAGTGTTTCTCCGAAGCGTAAACAGTGGTTCGGCGAATCGAGATCACCTTCACTATGGCTAAATTCGAAGACTTACTGCGCTCTCACAAGGAGGTGTCCGGACGTATTGAACGCTTCATGGCCAACACCGGTAAGGCGGGGAAAGAGAAGATGACCGTGAGTTTTTTGAAAAAACGGCAGCTTCTGTTGGAGGATTACTGGAAGGAATTCCAGGACGGTCACCGAACGATCGCCCGTCGTTCCGACGCCGAGAGCTCGGACTATTTGGAGAGTGAGTTATATTCACAGGTTGAGGACTCTTGCCTCTCCCAGGCCGTCGAATTGGATGACCTGATCCAACGTTCTGAGCCGACTAGAAGATCCGCCAGCGATCGGGATGCGGATCGCGATTCCGCGTCATATGGTGATCCGAATGTTTTGCTTCCGAGGGCCACATTGCCCACCTTTTCAGGAGACATGCTGGAATGGGAAGGGTTTCGTGACTTGTTCAAATCCATGGTCGACGAAATCAAAGGAATCTCCAATGTCCGCAGACTTCAATACCTGAAGTCGAGCCTCAAGGGCGAGGCCGCGAAGATGCTCCAGAATATGGCGATCTCCAGCTCGAATTATGAGGCGGCATGGGCAGCGCTGGAACGTCGTTACGGCAATCGACGACGCCTGTCAGAGGCTCACATGCGTCGCCTCGTAACTTGCTCTCCGTCGCTCAAGGGTCAGCCTGGAGAGTTGAAACGGCTGCTTGACGAATTCAGCCAAGCCCGGGACGCTTTTAAATCCCTTGGGAAACCCGTTGATGCTTGGGACGAGTGGTTGGTATTTCTTCTTTCCGAACGCCTAGACGAATCCACGAGGTTGAATTGGGAGGACTCACTCCGAGACCCATACGCAACGCCGTCCTTCTCGGAGCTGGAAACGTTCCTGGAGAATCGGGTCCACTCTCGGACGGCATCCAGCACCTCGACCGCTAATCCTCCTCGGAAAGACGCCGCAACTGGAAAGTCAAAGCAGAACCATCGCGGTCAGGCATCGCAGTCTAAGGTCACGATGGCCACCAATCTCTCGGAGTCGTCACCGAAAGACAAGAAGTCACAGAAGTTCCGCGACTGCTCAATGTGTTCAGGTAAACACCCGTTGGGGTCCTGCCATAAATATAAAAATCTGAGTGTCGCAGATCGTCTTACCTACGCCCAGAAGGAAGGACTTTGTCTGTCCTGTCTTTATTCTGGATATTCCCAAGCGGACTGCCCGTCGACGAACCGCTGCTGGGCGTGCGGTGCGAAGCATCACACAACCCTCCATGACCTTTACGGCTCTCAACGGCCACCCAACGATGCGTCCACCTCCGCCTCCGTCCCGTCGACGTTTGTTGCGTCCACTACTACCCGACAGGTCGTATTATTGGCGACCGCGCAGGTGACGCTTGAATCGTCCGAAGGCCGTTTACTGCCCGTCCGGGCACTCATCGATACCGCTGCGGAATCGTCCTTCGTCAGCGAGTGGGCGGTCCAGGCTCTGCGACTTAGGCGGCGTCCGGTCCACATGACGCTCACAGGTCACCAGGAGACTCCGGTGGGGGTCGCGCGTCATGAGGTCACGGTGAGGTTACGGTCCCGTGTCGATGACGCATTCACAGTGGACTTCGGAGCGCTGGTGTCGAAGAGGCTGACCACGCCAACACCCTCGCGGCCCATTTCGGCCGATGACTGGGACCACATTAAGGGCCTGCCTTTAGCTGACGCGGACTTCGGGACGCCCTCCCGCGTCGACGTCCTTCTGGGAGCTGACGTCTGCGCCAGGCTCTTCAGCGAGAGTCGAGAGGGACCACCTGGTACTCCAGCCGCCATATCAACCCCCTTGGGATGGGTTCTTCTTGGAGCGGTAGATCTCCGGGACTCCGGCACGTCTCATGACTCGGCACGAGTTCTCCAGGTTCGTTGCGACACCAAGTTACAGGAACAGCTCCGACGTTTCTGGGATCTTGAGGAGATGCCGTCCAACCCTACGCTGACCCCAGATGAACTGTCGTGCGAGGAGACGTTCCTTCGGGAACACCGAAGAGACGCGAGCGGCAGGTATCATGTCCGCTTACCTTTTCGTGACGTCCCGTCGCTTCCTGCAGGTCCTTCGCGGAGAGTGGCTCTCCGACTTCTACTCGGTGCTGAACGCCGGCAACAAAAGGACGCAGAACTTAAGACGCATTATCAGGACTTTCTTGCAGAGTACCTTCGACTAGGGCACATGGAGGAAGCGACCTCACCTCTCGCTGATGATGCGCAAGGATTTTACCTGCCTCATCACGCTGTGTGGAAGGCCGTCGGGGACAAGAAGAAGATTCGGGTGGTCTTCAACGCTTCCTGCCCCTCGGCGTTCGGCCGCTCGCACAACGATGAACTGCTGCCCGGGCCGAAACTGCAGTCCGAGCTCTGGATCGTACTGTCCCGATGGCGCCTCTTCCAGTTCGCATTTTCTACGGACATTGTGAAGATGTTCCGTCAGATACGAGTCCGCGCCGAGGATCAGGACTGGCAACGGATCCTGTGGAGACCGGAGCCTAGCGCCGAAGTTCGTGAGTACCGGCTCACCTCAGTCACCTACGGCACCGCGTCGGCCCCGTACCTCGCTTTGAGGGTACTTCGACAGTTAGCCGAGGACGAAAAGGACCGTTTTCCGCTGGGTTCGCAAGCCATACGGGACCACTCCTATGTCGATGACATTTTGGCCGGGGGAGACACCCTCCAGCAAACTTGGGAAGTCCGACAACAGTTGGAGGAGATCCTGTTCTCCGGAGGCTTCCCGTTGGACCGTTGGGCGAGTAACATTCCCAACTTTGGGGATGTCGCGGCTCGTGAAACTTCCTTATTCCAGGAATCCGAAGTTCACGGCGCGCTGGGTCTTCAGTGGCACACCAGGACGGACTCGCTGACGATGAAAGGCCCTCGATGTAGGACCCTCGTCAAATACGACCATTGGACGAAGAGGTCCGCTCTCTCGATGGTCGCTAGCCTATTTGATCCCTTGGGGTGGATGGCGCCCGTGCTGATCCAAGCGAGGGTTCTTCTTCAGGACTTATGGCTGGCGGGACTAGACTGGGACGATCCGATTACCTCTGAAATAGCTGCACGTTGGTCAACATTCATGAGCGAAGTAGACTCTCTCACCGGCATGGTTGTGCCGCGCTGGGTTGGGTTTTCCAGCGTGGGCACCGTCGTCGAGATCCACGGATTTTCCGACGCCTCGGAACGAGCGTATGCGGCGGCCGTTTACCTTCGGGTGATCCATCCCTCTCAATCAGCGAAGCTCAGCCTCCTTGCCGCCAGGACGAAGGTTGCACCGACGAAGCTGCAGAGTATTACACGGCTAGAGCTCTGCGGGGCGCTGCTGCTAGCACGCCTGCAGTCCACGCTGCAAAAGTCATTGAGCTTAGGACGAGTCAAAGCCCACTCTTGGACGGACGCGTCTGTGGCTCTGGCGTGGATTAGAGCACATCCATCAAAATGGAAACCCTTCGTGGCGCATAGGGTAGCCGAAATTCAGCGGTTGCTGCCGGACACGACCTGGAGGCACATCAGCACGACGGACAACCCAGCGGACCTCGCAACCAGAGGAATCTCGTCGGCCGAGTTGCGGACTTCGAGTCTTTGGTGGAATGGCCCGACCTGGCTGAACGACGCCTCGACGGACTGGCCGTCACCTCCCACTTCTCTGGATCACGGGACTATACCGGATCAACGATCGGGAGCCGTCGTTGCCGTCCACCAAGTCGCGCAGCCGGACCAGTTCATATCCGATTTTTCAAAGTGGTCCCGACTCGTCCGGGTGACCGCGTACATTCTTCGATTCGCTGGAAACGCACGAGAACCTGCCGGACGGACGATAGGCCCACTCAGTGCGAGCGAGCACCATCGAGCCGAGACCACCATTTTTCGGCTGAGTCAACTCGAGGGATATCCTCTCGAGATCGAGGCGCTTTCGCGAGGTAAGCCGTTGCGAGTTTCGTCCCCACTAATAAGCCTAGCTCCTTTTATAGACTCAGATGGAGTGATGAGAGTCGGCGGCCGTATCCAGGACGCCCCGGTGCCGTACGCGCAACGTCACCCAATTATTCTTTCACGCCACACGCATGTGGCCGTATTAATTATCGAAGCAGCTCACCTATGCACTCTTCACGGCGGTGTGGACCTCACAAGGACCTCATTGCTTCAGCACTTCTGGATTCCACGAAGTCGCCCTCTCGTGAAGAAGCTGCTCCGTCGCTGTCTTCGATGCACCCGCTTCAAGGCTGCAACCGGCCAACAGCAGATGGGCAATATTCCTGGCATCCGTCTGCAACCTTCGAAGCCGTTCGAGCACGCAGGTGTTGATTATGCTGGGCCAATTCAAATCAGAACCTCGAAGGGTCGAGGTCAGAAGGCCTATAAAGGTTATATGGTCGTGTTTGTTTGTCTCTGTACAAAGGCCGTCCATTTGGACGCGGTGACGGATCTAACGTCCACTACCTTTATAGCGGCGTTCCAACGCTTCATTTCGCGACGGGGTCGATGTGCTCAGTTGTGGAGCGATAATTCCACAACATTCCGCGGAGCGGACGCGGAATTGCGACGTATGTTTCAGGGCACCTCGGAGTTCCGTCGCACTGCCTCCCAGGAACTTGCGGCGAAAGGCACGGAATGGCGGTTCACCCCCCCCCCCTTATGCTCCCCACTTCGGTGGCCTTTGGGAAGCAGCGGTCAAATCGGCGAAATATCACATTAAGCGGACCATAGGGGATCAAAAACTAACTTACGAGAAGTTGAGTACGCTCCTGTGCCAAGTCGAGGCCTGCCTCAATTCTCGTCCGCTCATGCCGATCACCGAAGACGCCAAAGATTTGCTCCCCCTCACTCCGGGACATTTCTTGATAGGGGAGCCTGTCACATCACTCGAGACTTCCAGTGACGTCGATTTCGATGTTACGGGCCTAAAACGTTGGAGGCTCGTTAATAACCTTCGTAACCATTTCTGGCGCAGGTGGCAACAGGAGTATCTCCACCTCCTCCAACAACGGCCAAAATGGAGGATTCGCGTCGAGAACTTGAGGGAAGGATCGCTGGTGCTCATCCGGAACGAACTGTCCCCTCCGACGAAGTGGCCGCTCGCACGTGTCCTCAAGGTTCACACCGGACCGGACGGTCTCGTCCGCGTGGCGACGCTTCAAACCGCCACGAAAACTTGCACGAGACCGCTCACCAAAATTGTGCCACTCCCGGTACAAACCACCGATGCCGATTCGAACGATACGTCGCAGTAGTCGGTCGCGATGTTTTCATTTTCTAGCTCGCGGTCACGGTCGTTTACGGCGGGCGGCGCGTGCGCTTGGAACACATTCGTCGCGTCACTGCCCGTCCGTGTCCCGCCAACGTACTACCCTATTGACTTGCGCATCGATCGGTGGATTTCGCCGCAGAGCGTCTGCCGGCGAGGCGGGCGGCATGTTCTGGAAACGGATAGTAGCGGGAGTTTTGAAAAAACTGTCTCGAGGCATGAGAGGCTCTCTTGTCTCTTTGTTCCTTTATTCTTATGCTATTCTTATACTACGCTTATTCTATCTTATACTATACTTATTCTATCTTATACTATGCTCATTCTATCATATACTATGCTTATTCTATCTTATACTATGCTTATTCTACCTTATACTAAGTTTATTCTATCTTATACTACGTTTATCGTATACTTATACTATCTTTATTGTACAGACACTTTATAATAAATAGGAGCGCTCGCACGGCGGAATCGAGGCATTGGCGGCCGTCCCCCCCCCCCTCCCCGCGTCCCGCGGGAGCCCGGGTGGACCGAGTAGCTCGGTTCTCGCGGGAGCCGCGGGGGGAGAGCGGTTGGCCCCCTCATTATCGCCGGCATAAGGCGAGCCTGCTATTGTCTTAATAGCGACGACGCGGTATACCTCGTCCTTCGAGTGCTCCGACCATTGAATTTTAAAGTTCGTACGTTATTGAGCTCCAACCGTTTCACGTATTTCGGAGACGAATATTCGCCGTTTAAAGCCCTTCGCTTAACGAGAACCGGCAATTTTATCTTGGGCTCGGGATAAATCTTTTCCGACAAGAGGAGATTCCCGAACAACGTACAATATTTTTTTCAACACCTGCATGATAAGTGTGTTTTTGAAAGCCTGCTGAGTGATTCGCAAAAAAATATGCATGTTCGATTGCTTTTTTATTCTGTAGAAATTAACCCCCAAAAATACTTTAAAAAAGTAAAAAAATTGCGCCAAGTACACGAAATCAAATAAATCACAAAAAAAGAAAATAGTAATAAATACAAAGTAAAAAAAGATGTGAAATCAGAATGAGCTGCAAGTACATAAGGTGCTTTCCCGCAGCGTGCAAAGGCGACACTGTGTAAGACAATAAAAGACAAAAAAAGATGTCCGCGGCCTGGAAGTCAAATACTTGGCGTGGCCAGGCAAGGTCAAGGTGACGCAGAATAATTATTTAAAAAGATTTAAAAAGGGGAAAATAATGAAAATGTATTCATATTGTCAGAGTTTAAAATTGACAAATTATGTGAAAGGTTGTGAGAGGAAAGGTATCGGTGTCGATGAGTGATCATACAATTATTTTTAAACGCAATATAATGAAAATGTACTCATATTGTCTGAGTTTTAAATGGACAAATTATCTGAAAGCCTGCGAGGGGGAGGTATGGGTATTGATTGATGATCTGAGAATACCTTGCCTGGCCACGCCAAGTATTTGACTTCCAGGCCGCGGACATCTTTTTTTGTCTTTTATTGTCTTACAAAGTGTCGCCTTTGCACGCTGCAGGAAAGCACCTTTATGTACTTGCAGCTCATTCTGATTTCACATCTTTTTTTACTTTGTATTTATTAGTATTTTCTTTTTTTGTGATTTATTTGATTTCGTGTACTTGGCGTAATTTTTTTACTTTTTTAAAGTTTTTTGGGGGATCTCACTTCTTTTTACAAAGATAATTTGCTTATTATAATTTACAAATTATCGCGGGACAGAATTAAGGATAAATTCTACGTATTGGTTTATATAAGCTGAATAAACTCATTTAATTAATATAATAATAATGCTATGTTTCCATAAATTTTTTTCTCTGCCGTAGATCATACTGCATCATCTTCTGTTTCGATTATCTAAAATCCACATTTTAGTTATTTTAGTTACAACTTAACGTAGAACTTATTATATATAGAAATAGAGTGGCCTTTTGCTTTAGTGAGTGTAGAGACTAAATAATGTGTGCGAAGGAGCTGCTAGCGTATGGCACAAAGTCTTGTTGCAGGAAATTTAAATGCTAATGGCAATAATTCAGCGAAATGAACGCGGAGATCCAATATTTTTAACGCACAATGTATTGGTGTTGGCATGAAACTAATTTAGTATGTTTATTTGTGATTTTAAATAATGGGAATTGTTCGAGAATTTGAAGGTTTTGGTTGAGCACGCTGGTGTGGAAGTGAGGTTAGGCGACAGTGAGAAACGTGAAATGAACTTCGACACTTGCACTAAAAGTTTGTCAGTTTTATTTAAAACACGTGAGAAGTGAAGTCTTGAGCCCCCTTTTACCAATTTAACAAATGCACTTTGAATACACAATGAGCCTTGAGCGGTTGTTCAACACGTGGTGAGTGCACGTGAAAGAGACAGGAAGCCGACTCTTTGCACGCGACTGATCCACGAATCACACCGACAGATTGAGCTATTTTGTGAGCTTGTGGTGAGCTTGAATATGAGTACTGAAGGTACTGAACGTTGAGCAATTCACGAGGTGAGAATTGAACGGAATTGTACGCGACACGTCTGTCTCTACACGCTACGTGAACAAGAGTGAATTCAATATGGATGATGCTTCCGGTCCGCGGTGTCTCGAACCTTCTCGAGTATCGACCGACGTGGGGAAATCTGGTTGGTTCATGCATAGACGTGGTGAGCGTTCATTGGTGGATCGATTGTCGATGAGTTGTGATTGGCTGATCGATTGCAGATCAGCCTGGTGTTCAGCTGCCCAGGAGGTGCTGCTGTGAGCGTGGGTGCGGTGATGAGAGGAACTAAATGAATCTCAAACAGGAATCTAAAAAATTAATGAATTAATGAATAGCGTGACAACTACTTTGGATTTTATTAATTAAAGTATTACAAATGACTTTCACAAAAGATTGAAAAGCATTAACGGAGATGTGTTTTCAGTGTACTTTCTTCACTAATGTGACTTGCTTTACATTGCAAGCAGTCCACCATAATCTATTTTCTTAATAATTCTTAATGCTATGTCTTTAAACAAACTTTGTCGATTTACCTTATTTGACAAAGTTCCAGAAACTTGTGCGAAACAAGATGCTCTGTCTATCTATTTAATCTTCTCCGGACAACCTCCACGCCTGTGCATTCCCTTCATTTCTATCCATCCAAGCCTGTGCGTCCCCTTCAATGGTACTATCCAAGCCTGTGCGTCTCCTTCATTTTTATCGAAGTCCTGTACGTCCCTTTCATTTCTATAATATAATAGCCTTTACATAAAATAAAAACTCTAAATTGCTGGTATACAAATACAAATATCTGGCAATTTAAATTCAATGCAATTTTTTACTACAATATATTATTTTGTACAAGCATGGTACAAATTTCTAGAAACTTATGCGAAAAAAGGTGCTTCTCTGTCGAACCTTCTCCGGACAACTTCCAAGTCTGCAACTCTGCATAAAAAATCTATTAAATAAATTTGACGACTTACCTTGTTAATTGAGACAATAATTCCGTCTCCTATTTAGTGTAAAAACTCCTGACATCTCAAATTTGGACCACTTACATTATTTGACACTTGGAACTTAAGATTGGTAGGTATTAAAGTTCAATGTATTTAAAAAATAGTTTGCACAATGACGGACGACGATCCCTGCCGAATAATCCCGAGAGTCGGCGAACGAAGAACGAAACATGTGTTAGTTTCGTTTTGACTGAAGGTGTGCGCGTAACGCGTATATACGTAGAAGAACGAAACATGTGTTAGTTTCCTTTTGACTGAAGGTGTGCGTGTAACGCGTATACGTATTGACGACGATACATATACGTAATGTTTGATGACGAAAAATTTCTAGGAGAATCAGAAGAAGAAAAATCTTACCGTTTCCGACTGAATCCATGAGACGATATTATCATATCTCTGATATGCGTGAACCGATTTTATTGATTTTGTTCTCATTCGAAAGCTTTTTTTTTTTTTTTTTTTTTAGTGGAGGAGGAAAATGCTTTATGCGGGACTCCCTGCCAAATAGGCGGGCTAGCCACTAAAAACCTCCTCCGAGGCAACCGCCTCTACATGCGCCCATGGGGAGGGGGGGGGTACACTCGGTATTACTTCCTCCCCCGCCCCCCAAACTAGGAGGGTGCTCCACATTGCACTTACAGGGCCGGCCCACGGGTTCCCCCCTAGCGCTTCCACCTTGATGAAACTAGCGCGGATAAACCCACGCGGATAAAATACCCTACTAAAAGTAGTCCGTCGGTAAAAATACGCGGATAAAAGCATAAAAACAGGGAGGGGAAATTCGCGAGTCAAAAATAAACGCGGATAACAGGGGAATGGCGGGATAAATACGCGGATAAAACTAGACTACTAAACGTAGTCGGTAAACGGAAAAAATAAAAATGTGTAAAACTACGGGGGTGAGTCAACACACATCGGGGTGAAGGTCGACTATCTACTAATGGTTAAATGCGCGGCTAATACTAGTAAAGTACACTAATAGAATACCTATCGCGGCGTCAGAGAGCCTAGGGTGTGGCCGTTCTCCTTCGCTTCGCCGGACGGCGTACCTGGAGGGGGTGGGCCACAGGGGCCTTCCTCTTACCCCGCTTTCTAAGGGACTCCAGCCTCTTAGCGGCGGTCTCAGCTTTCAGGGCCTTGATTCTGGCCGCCCTTGCTAGGGCAGCCGCAGCCTGCTCTTTCTTTGCCCTATCTCCCAAGGTAATCCGGGCGAACTCCTTTAACGCCAGCCATCTCTCCTGAGAGGACATGGCGAGGCCAACGATGGTCTTAGCCTCCACCGGCGCTCGAATCGCCCGGGAAAGGGCCTGCCTTTCCGCCTCATAGGTGGGGCATTCGACCAGGATGTGCTCCGCATCATCCACCGAATCCCCCCCACAGTCCTCGCAGGCCACGCTAGCGGCCTTCCTAATCTTAAACTTGAAGGCCCTGAAAGCCCCATGCGCGGATAGTAGCTGGGACAGCCAATAATCCGATTGGAACTCTGCCCCCGCCGCACCCAGAAAGGTTTGGACCGACGGAATGATTCGTCGGGTCCAATTCGCCTGGTCATAAGAGTCCCACATCGATTGCCATTCGGCGATGGCCTCCTTCTGTGCGGCCCCGGCCACGGCCCTGATCCTCTCGACGCGCCGGGCAGGATCCTCCGCCAACTCCTGGCTATCACGGCCAACCATTTTGGCCTGGTACACCTTTTCCCCCATCGTGACCTTAAGGTGCACAGGGATCCTACCCGCGAGGACGCACAGGGCCTGGTACGATACCGTTCGATAGGCTGTAGTCGCCCTTATCAGGGACGACCTGTGCGCCCTCCTCAGCGCGGCCGCATTTGATTTCAAATCCAGGGCCCGCGCCCATGCGGGGGCCGCATAGAGCACCACCGACTCCCAGACCGAAAGATAAAGTCTTCTGGCCTGGATCGATGGGCCCCCAAGGTTTGGAAGGAGGGAGGCCAACGCCCCCATGACCCTGTCTCCCTTGGCCGCGGCCTCGGTAACGTGACGCTTGAAGTTTCGTCTGCAATCAAGCAGAATACCGAGGTACTTGATCGCCTCTGCCGAGACGATCCGCGTGCCCAGTACGCCAAACGGGACGATCTTGTCCACCCTCCGGCGGGTGAGCAGCACTATCTCCGTTTTTTCGGTAGCTATGTCAAGGCCAGTCCTGAGGAACCAGGCACTGACCCTGTCCATAGTCTCGGCAAGCATTGCCTCAAACTGCTCGCCGTCCCTAGCCGAGAAGACGAGGGCCAAGTCGTCCGCATACGCAACCGGGCGGACGAAACGCTCGGCCCCGACCAAACTCAGGAGGCCGTCATAGACGAGGTTCCACAGGAACGGGCCAATAACTGACCCCTGTGGAACCCCCGCCCATATTTCGGCCTCGATGACTTCCTCACTGTTGTGGACCGTGATGCCCCTATGGGCAAAATAGTCCCTGATCACTGCCACCACCGCAGTGGGGACGCCCCTCCTCCTGAGCTCCTCCAGGATCACCTCCCAGTCCAACGTATTGAACGCATTGCGCACATCTATTGCGACCATGACGCATAAGCGATTTTTGGAGGCACACTCCTTCGCGTACGCCAGGATGCTCATGGCCGCATCGACCGTTCCCACTCCCCCCCGGAACCCAAACTGGGAGGGGTGGAACGGATCGCGGCCGGTGTACCTCTCAATGAGACCCTTAATCACGTACTCCCAAGCCTTACTAAGGGCCGGGAGAATGCTAATAGGTCTAAAGGCCGATGGTGCGTCCAAGTCCTTCTTACCTGGCTTAGGGATCAAGACGACCCTCGCTATTTTCCAAGAGGGGGGGATAGTCCCCCTTCTCAGGGTATCCCTAACCATGTCCTGGAGGTGACCCTGGCGACTCCTCAGGACACAGGCCACCACCTGGGAGGGGACTGAGTCCATGCCCGGGGCCTTGTTGGGCTTTATTTTCCCCACAGCTTCCCTGACCAGGTCCTCGTCGACGGCGCCGATCACCTCGTCCACGGACCCCCTCGTAATCCAGCTAAGCAGTGAGCCTGCTACCGGAGGAGGGGGGACCGCAGGGGGGACCGTACGAAACAGATGGTCGATCGTTTTGTGCACCTGGGCCGCGGTCATCAGTGACTTCGGGGCACGCCCCCCAGGGTCGCCATCACCACCTTGTAAGGCTTACCTCAGGGGTCCGAGTCCACCAGCGCGTTCAGGCGCTTCCAGTGAGCCTCTTTTGCCTTCCAGATCATCCTTTGGACCTCTCTCAGGGCGGAAATGTATGCCCTCCTAGCCTCCTCAGCATCGGGGGCCGCCTTCTTCCTCCTGCGCTGGAACCAGCGCCTCGCCCTCAGGGACACCCGCCTAGCCTCGGCGATCTCCGGCGACCACCAAAAGTTTGGCTTCCTAGCCCCGCGGGAGGGAACCCTCTTGGGGAGGGTGGCCTCCGCTACCTCCTTCAATAACCTCTGGAGCCTGGCCGCCGCCGGCTCGGCATCCAGTGCCCTCTCCAAAGGGGGGGGGGGGCGAAACTGGTCATCCTCCCTACCCCGACGCATATCATATTCCGCCAGAGTTACGTCCGGATCAAAATTCCTAAGGGAATACTGGGCCCAATCCGGGGGGGGGGGGGGTCGTCTTCCTGGACTCTGATATGGTGTGGGCAACATACCTATGGTCCGAATATGAAAAATGCCCCATAACCTCGGACTTGGAGACCCCTCGATGCGTCACCCTGTCCACGGCCATAACGTCGACGAACGAGGAGCCCCTGCCGTTATGATGCACAAACGTGGGCCTCGCTCCGAGCTTAACCGGGACAAGGCTAAGTCTGGAGAGGGAGTCCAATAACGCCGCCCCCTTCCTGTCCAAGACGCAACCCCCGAATGCCGGGGATTTCGCGTTTAAGTCGCCCGCGATCACTATTCCCGTGTCGCGGGCTCTTGCCTCGACCACCAAGGCCTCTAGGAGGTCCAAAAATGCCCCAAAGTCGATGGGCTTCATCTCAGGAGAGGCGTATCCACTGAAAACGGTAAGGTCCCCCACCACCGCTCCGACCAGCCCCTCTGCCGCGAGGGGAGAGGTCCGCGTAGGGAACCTCCCGTTGAAGCCTGTCACCCATAGCGACGCGTGGCCTGTGGCATCATTGAACCACCCCTCAAGCTGCTTATACGGCTCGGATATGATGACGACATCCGCGTTAAACACGGAGACATTATGCGTCATCATATCCTGCGCCAGCCTACACCGATTGAGGTTGATTTGCACAACGTTCAGGGGTTTCCGGGCTTTCGGGATTTTCTGGGCCGTACCACTACTACAAGGGGCGTGTCCTCCTCCTAGTGGCCTTAACCTCCGGCACAGGCGTCCTCCTGTTCGCCGGGCACGCCAGCGAGGCCGTAACGTGGGCGGCCTTATTCCCAGTCACCCCCTCCTTAGTGCAAATGATGCACTTGGGCGGATTCACACAGTCGCCAATGGGATGGCCCACTCCGCCACACCTCCTACAAGTCTCTCCCCCCTCCCTGGGGGCCTGGCAATTCCTCGCGAGGTGCCCCAATTGGTGGCACTGGAAACACCTCGCAAGCTTCGGCAGAACTCTGCAGCGGGCGATGGTGAGTCCCGTCCTAAACCTGAGACCAGTCGGGTCTGACCTTATGGCGTTGATAGGGACCTCCATCACCGCCGTTTGGGTTCCCCTCGGGTCCATCCTCAGGACCTTAATCCGGAGGTCCTCCGGGGGGACCTTAAATGCAACCCCCAGGTCGTTCAGGACCTCGGGGCCCTCGACCATCGGGTCAATACCCCTTATCTCCAGGGCTGTGTGGTCCTGGAGGGGGGAACAATTTATCCCCTTGCTCGACAGTCCATCCCGTAGCTTTGCAGCCAGGGCTCCTGCCCTGGTCTTGCTGTCGAGTTCCAGGAGGACGTGGCCGAGGCGGGTCTTCTTGACCCCCACCACTCCCCCAAACGACTCCCTACCCTCGGCTACAATGGCTCTGTACGTCTCGATATAGGAGGACGTAGGGGCCACTTTAACGAGGACAGCCTCGGGTCTCTTCTTAGGGAGTCTGGGCCTCGCGGCCCTAGCTCCATCACGGGGGGGATTCGGGTTCCCCGCCCCTCGTTGGGGCTCAGACCCCTGAGGGCCCTGCAGCCGAGGGGTTGGGGGTTTACTCTGGGGGGGGGGGAGGAAGTTGGGTCCTCTGCTTCGCCAGGTAAACAGTACGGTCCGGAGTCTGATCCTGCACGTGGTGCTGGATTTTCTGGCGGAGGCGGTCTTCCGCGCGCCTTAACTTCCTCTCCCACCTTTTCTGTCCTCTAGTGGGTTGTAGGACCCCCTCCTCCTCCTGTCCAACCCCCTTGGGTCCAGGGGGGGTCTGTGGGGCAGATTGCCCCGCTTGGGGAGTCACCTCCTCCTTATTTATGGGCGTAGACCCACCGCAAACCGCTATTGGGGGGTCTTCACGTGCCACATCGGCGAAGAGTCTCCTTTTCGAGTCCCCACCTGACTGATCAGGGGGGGAGGACCTAAGCCTCTTCTTCATCTTGTTTGACACAGGGTCGTTTACAGTTACTCCGTTGTCCTCATTAAGGGTCCTAAATCCCACTTGGCCCTTAGGGCTTTGGGTCTGCGTCCCAAAATCCCGGGTCACCGCTTTGGTGGCGAAAGAATCTGCCACGGGGGTTTTTGTGGGGGGCGGAATTGGGGGGGGGGGCATTTGGTCCTTACTTGCCTCCTCCCCACGGTTTCCCTTCTCCGAAGAACCCACCCACTGCGAGATCGAGTGGGTAGCTATCGCTTCCGCTACCATTGTCGAGGAAAGCTCGCATTCCTTCGCCATCACTTCTGCAAACTTCAGGACTCCCTTGATGGACGAGACCCTCCTCTCCCTCACCGCACCTGCCAATTCTTGGCATGTTTTGGTGAGGCCGTTTAAGAGAGAGGCGACCTAAGCCAGTAGACTCCCCGTCTTGGCCTCTGGGGTATTCACTACCGCCGGGGTCCCTTCCTGCGCCTTAATTTCCAAGCGGGGGATCAACGGGACAAGGAACTGATGTTCCGGAAGTACCGGAGTCCCCCTATTCCTCATCGGAACATCCTCCACCCGAGTGGGTGAAATGGACCTAATTCTATAGAGAGTTCTATCCTCCCCATGGCGGGGACGGCGGGACCCTAGATCCTCTTCCTTGATCTTCGTCCTCCTGCTATCCCCCGCTTAAACCTCTACTCTTGACGTAGATTCCGGTGAAGGTGGGGGTATTACCTCCCTCTGAGGGGGGCTGACAGGGTCCCGAGGACATTCAGTTTTCGGGGGACCCTCCCTCTGCGCAGAGGGGGGGGGGGGGTTCTCTTCAAGGCTTTGCCTTTAAAAATTGCCTGCGGAGTAGTAGTCGCCTCCTGGGGGGACCAAGTCCGCGAGTAATCACCCCCGGTGGGCTCGTCATGGAGCGGATCCAGGTCCGTCAAATCGACGATGGAACTTACTGCACTCTGTTTCGCTCCGGGGCCGACCCCACCGCTCCGGGCTAGCTGCCTCTCTAGGAAGGCTCTTATTGTGCCTTTCCCACTATCACCACTCCGAGGGGTTTCCTTTGATGTTACCGTGTTGACCTTCCGACTTGGCGTCAAAACGGGAGGATCCCGGGGTGTCGCACTCTTTGAATCGATCCAATCCGTTCCAAGATCGTCGTCCGTGGAATTATTGCCTGGTCGAACAGCTGTCCCTTTTTCCAGGGCGTGTAATGGCGCATTAGCGCCTGCCCCAGTGACACCGGCCCGCTGCTTCAGCACGGTGTCATCGGCCTTACTCATCCCCATTTTGCTGCCGACAACGCAGGTGGGCTCCGTCTTTACACCGGATTTCGCCGTAATATCATCCGAGGCACGGCTATAATCGGACATAGAGACATGGTTAGTGTCTTGAAGGGCGACGGCCCCCTCGCCCAGCGAGTTCTCCAAACACGGGCCCAGATGGATGGCCCAAGGCGCAACTTCTGGCCCAAGGCCAGGGGGACCCCAAGCGCCAACTAGCGGATCCTACACCCCATTCCTCCTTAATCAGGTAGGCTACCCAGCCTATCTTTTATTTCCAGGATAACCCGGCAGGCTACCCAGCCTGTCTTTTATTTTCAGGTTTCCAGTTATCGCAGGTGTTACTCGACCGGGTGGACCTCACCCTACCCCAGGCATCGTGGACACCATCAACCGCCGCAGGACCAAGCCACATCAGCGGGACGAGACCCTACCGAGCCTCAGGTAAGTCCAGCACCTAAACCGACCCTTAGTCCAGGTGCTTTGTGGGTATTTCATATTTCAGGGCCACAGAAGATGTTACGGGGAGGTCGGGGTGGTCGACCCTTAGCCAGGAGGGCAGCATTCCCCACCGGCCACTGCGCCAGGAACATGTACCTCACGCAGCGCCCGAGGGGGAACATAGCCGCTCTCCCAGAGCCCCCTCACCACGCTCAAGGTGGTCGACCCTGGAGGGGGGCTCATTCGAAAGCTTATATGCGGTTTACATAAGAAAAATGCCTTTAAATGTAGAAAATATTGCTAGCGTGATGAGATATTAATGTATAAATGTCAGAATTCGGTTGGAATGCCTCCGCGACGAGTAAAAATACACGGTAGCGACAGTCGACATATATACATATATATATATAGGGTGTTTTTCATGTACTTGGCGTCGAGACGCTACCGCGTCTCTAGATTCTGACTTATGCTTGGAACTGATTAAATGGTTGCCTTCTCCGACATATATTTTATATTTTAGTTCATTATACAGGATGTCCGCGGGAACAATAAACACCTGGATATTTCCTAACGTATTGGAGATATAAAAGAAATTGTTTACATGAAATTGCATGGTTGGAGAGGGCAAATTCACTGGGGCAGACGATTTTTTCTTGTATTATTATTTTATGAGATACGATGATCAATTTTTTTTTTAAACGGAACTCTTTTTTTAACAGATCACATGATAGTGCGTTTCAAGACGAATTCAATAAAGTATAATGTATACACTTTATTTCAGCCGGTTTTGGAGATATTATGTTTTAAAATCTGCTAACGCCGCAAAGTTGTGGCAAAGTTGCGGCAAAGTTGCGGCAAAACTGCGGCAAAGCTGCGGCAAAGTTGTTGCATAGTTGCGGCATAATTGCGGCAAAGTTGCTGCATAGTTGCGGCAAAGTTGCAGTGCATTATTGTAACGCAACTATGCAGCAATTATGCAGCAACAATTCTATGTCCGCCCCGTGCAATGTTGCACGGCAACGTCGCAGCAACCATACATCGACATTGCGCTGCAACCATGCAACATCGCAAGGTTACTGCAACCATCCTGCAACTTTGCCGCAACGAAGTGTGCTGTTTGGGTAATGGAATCATTTCTTCACCTTTTTAGCACTGCACTCTATGTACCTACAGGTAGATATACCTACTGCCGCATCTTGTGTCCCTTGAAGGAGGAATATTGTGTTTTGAGTGTGTTTCTACAACAGCTTCCCAGCTGGTGTTACGTTCGGAACATAAAATTTTTCTTTTGATCAGGGTATGCATCAACAACGCCTAGCGTTATGAGAAATCCCTCGTTGATCATACTCCTGCCCATTAATTAATAATATTTTTGATAGAACAAAAATCCCTTTCTTGGTGCGTCGTTGTCTCGACGTATTGTCTTCCCGCGATACAGATAAGGCGGTGCTGACGCAGCGGCGTTCTCACTAGAGAGTCGCGTTCGAAAAGACCCAGTGGTTCTCCTGTTGTGCCGAATCCGTTCTGTGTAAGCGGCAGGGGTGCGTTTCAACAATGCCTTGCAGCATTGTGGGAGAACCCTCGTTGAGAATACCTCTGACCGTCGCGCTAAACATTGTAACATAATCAGTAACGGCTACACCAGGAATGCGCAGACTGGATCACTTCGTAGAAGATTGACGGAATTGTATACCCTACATCCGGTGCAGGGAACCGCGCCTTCCCACGATTTTGTCGCACGTTTCGGAGCATGTGATTTGCTGTTGAATTAATTAATTAATTCAGAGTTGTTTTGTTGAAATTAGATACATAACACAATTTGTGATAGTCCAAGGACTGTGGGATCACTCTAGTCAGAAATTGTATATATGAATTTATGAACATTCAGGGAAGCCTCAGCATGTGTGAAATTGTTATGTGCGATGTCATGGTTTCCCGTGCGTACGTATGTTCCGTAGGAATCAATTATAAATTTGAATCAAGAGTCCGACTCATAGGGATGAGCACGCACACATCGCCTCGCTATGTAGGGGGGCCTATGGTAACGCCTTCCAGCGATAAAATGCAGCGTAAACATTTTCAGTGCGGACCCACTTGGCTGCTACCGAGAGCGTGAAGCTGCGACACTATGTGACGGTAAATCGCGAGGTGCGTGTCATTGGGGTCCGCAAGTGTTTTAGAGCTAGAGTTCTCCGGTCTACTGTGTAACTGTGTGAAAGACTTAACTTTGCGAAACAAATTCTTCTAACAACTTCAAAACTAATTATGCTAAACAATTATTCTATTAACTTACAAAATAATTTATTCTGTTAACGATTTACGCTAAATTTTCATTGGATTTGCTCAGTTAAATTTATTAGCATTTCGGTTTCACTTAATAGTTCAACTCGTTTGTATTGCATCCTATAATCAAGTGTGTGTGCGTGTTCGCGTCTCATCCCTCTTTCTGATTCAGGTATACCAACGACTCAGAATTATCCAAGCTTCAAAGTTTACATGGAACTATTTGAATCTCAAAAAGGAAATTTAAAGCTTATTGTCAATTAGATTATTATGACTGTTTGGTGAGTTGCACCTTTTATCTCCTTCTGTACATCTTATTACATTGTTATAATTAATCTGTACATTGTGATAATTTCTGGCAATCAATCGATTGTGGGATTCCCCTAGTCAGGAGTTATCTCCGGTTATACGAATGTCTGTGGTTTGTGAAATGATTCATTGAGTTTTTCCATATTTTATTATTTATTTATTTATTTATTTATTATTCCATTGTTATGTTCTTTTGCTTTCATTCACTATTCCAACATTAAAACTTTATTTACCATTACATTCTACTCATTAATTATCTATCTGATTCCATTGAAAAGACCCGTATGGGACTAGAGCATCAACGATCCCAAAATCTACCCCTTATCCTTCTGATAAGGTACTTAAATATTTAAAAACTTAAAGAACTGACTGTTACGAGTGCGGCGAGCTTCCTTGCTTTTCTTACAAAATATACCCAATACAACAAGTTCTGATAGTCAATCGACTGTGGGATACCCCTAATCAGAATTTGCGTGTATAAAACGCGCCGGTCGAACACCAAAGGTCGCGGCACGTAACACTGGCTATAACATATGTACATCTATATTCCTGCACTGTCGCTATATGCTCATCTTCTTGCATTTTAATCTTCTTTAGTTCGTTTCACATTACTGTGTCAGTAGTAGGGCTAGGCCGGTTTTAACCTATGGGGCAATGAGGGGATCGCGGGGGCGGGGGGAAGTGAGGGCGCGCGGGGGAGCGCGGTGGGGGGGGGGAACATTGGCGCGGGGCCTGCGGGGAGTGGAAGACCGGTTGCGCGCGCACGAGCCGCGGAGTGGGGAAAGCCGCGGTGATGGAGGGGATCACTCCGGGCCGAGTCGCCGCGGAGACCGGGCCCGCTGCCGGAAACTTTTCAGGGGGGAATGACCCCCGAAAAATCTCTGTCAGACCTTGGTCCACCCCCGAAATTTTTTCAAACCATTATGTAGCTGAAATTGTTTAATACTTTATCGGATGATATTGGACAATGTCGGGAAAGATCGACGTTTTACGAACCGCGTCTTCAGGGGAGGGAAAGAGACAGAGCATCATTTTTAAAGTTAAATTATAGGGAGGGAAAGAGACAGCACTACATAGTGGTACAATCACATGCATTCTAAATCTAACAGTATTTTAAAGCGTTCCGATTTAACATCGCAGCGTATCGCACGATAGCATGCGAAATCTGAATCCTCTGGAGCAGCCGTGTGGGATGATGTCATTCGGCGGCGCGAACAACGCGGAATCTTAAAATTAGGTGTCGAGGAGGATGACGGAGAAATGAAATGGAGAAATAATATGTGCTTAAAAATGATAATACAGGGTGTCCCAAAAATGCTGCGGGTCCTTAAAGGGGGTGATTCGGGGGATGATTGCAAACAACTTTTTCCTTTGCAAAAATGCTCTTCGAGGTTTCGTTAACGAAATATTAACAAAAAGCACAGACCAATCAGAGCGCGAGTCTGACGGCCGAGTTCCCGCGCTAGCGTGGCTACGCGCCGCGCTGCGACTTGTGAACAAGTGACTCGGCATGCAACGAAGAAAATTGCGTAGAATGGCAAATGAAAAAGACGTAACAAATAAAATCGAACACGTTGTCATGGTTTGTTTGTTATTTAAAGTGAATAATGAATAAAGGATAAATGGATGAAAATCACATGTAACGTAAAAAGACGAATACACATTTTTTTTAGAAGATTCGAAAATAATAATTATTTGAAGTGGGAGGATAAGGAATACGTAAAATTGCTTGTGTTAATAACATATCCACGAAAAGGTAATGTAACAGGAAATTAACGAAAAGTGATCGTAGTTCGTTATTGTGATAAAAATCCGTAACTCAATAACGGCCAGCACTGTTGCTGATAACGAATAAGTCTGTTTAAAAAGCCCGAATAAATATTTTCGTACGAGACTTTTGAGAATTGTCGCCGGAAATAAGCCATAACTTGCGTTAAATTTAAAAATGCATGAGCACCATTAAAGTAACTAAAACTCACCCTTGACGAAAATTCACCTGCAACTTGAAAACTTGTGTCACTGGGTCACTGAACCGATCCTGGTCATCGATGGACGAGCCCAGTGCACAGCTGATCCCAGGTATACGACACTACCCAAAGTTAAGGGTCGCAATGTCAGGTGCGTCCAGGTCAACGTACCGAATATTCACTTTACTGCACGGCTACTAACACTGATCACTTTATTTACTTTTTATGGAACGTGTTGTTCCTACGTTTTAAAAATTGGTGGCCCCGAAAGGGTCCGATTGTTGTCAGTTAAAGAACTGCTCCACATGGCGACCGTCATTGTCCACGCAGGCTTGAGCGCGGAGAAATAATTGTCTTTGGACGCCCTGTAATGTCTGCGGCGTTATGTTCTCCACCGCTGCGTGGATAAGCGCTATTGCTTCCTCAGGAGTGTCCACCGGCTGACGATACACCTCATTCTGAAATGATTGTTGTACAACAAATACAAAACGTAAGTAAAAAAAAAATATCTACAACAGGAATAAGTAAAGAGTAACAGCAATAATCAAATTACCTTCAGGTAGCCCCAGAAGAAAAAATCCAGCGGATTCATATCCGGTGACCGTGGGGGCCACGCAACGTGGGCCTCTCGCCCGCCGCGGCCGATCCACCTGTCCTGAAAGGTTTCACCTAAATAGGCGCGGACAATATCGGCATAATGTGGCCCAGCTCCGTCATGCTGGTAGTACATGTTCTGTCGGATCTCATATGGAATATCGTCCATAAGATCCGGCAGAACATGTTCTAAAAAATATTTATACGCTGGGCCGTCCAGCCTGTTTGGCAGAATGTACGTCCCAACGATAAATTCGCCACAAATGCCGGCTTATAGGTTGATCGACCAACGGACTTGTGCGGCACGTGGACGAAGCGCTAGGGGATTTTGATCGCTCCACACATGCATATTGTGGGAATTGAAGCAACCTTCCCTGTTGAAAATTGCTTCGTCCGTCCACAATATGTATGTGGTGAACGACGGATTCCTTAGCACTTCTCCCAACAGCCACCTGGAATATTGAACCCGCTGGATGTAATCTCCGGCGTGCAAATGTTGCACCCGTACATATTTGTACGGATGCAACCTCCGATCCCTGAGGATGCGGTGTATCGTCATCTTGCTGACACTAGAACAAAATGCAAAAACATCCACTATTAGATAACATTTTTTTTTCTTAATTAATAATTACTGCAGTTATCTTGAACTGTGACTTACTTTAGGCGACGGCTCAAGATGCGCACACTGATCGTTGGGTCGGCTTCAACGGCGTCGAGGATTCTCTCGATGGTGCTCGGATTTCGCGCTGCAGCGGGTCTGCCCACCTCGCTGCCTCGCGGCATGATGGACCCCGTCGAGAAAAGGGCACCATCACCCACCCTGGATGTGGTGGTGGAGGCAGTGAGCCCCGGACGTCTATCCAGGGGGGGTGATGGGCGCCATGGCCGTTGCAGGGCCCCCGGCGGCAGATATGGCCGCAGCCGCGCAGCCCCATATGCTGCCTCCCGCCATGGTACTCGGAGATCCAGCGGCATGTCCTGTAACACAGACACAAACATCGATATAATGTTGGCACAATAAACCTTCTAAATATCAAACGTGCAAAACAATGCAAAGTATTAATACATACCTGTGGAGGAGGCGGCGACCAACGCTGCGGCGAAGGTGGTGAGGGGGGCGGCGAGCCCCAATCGCTCTGGGGCGACGGCGGTGGCGAGCCCTAGAATATAGGAACCCACGATTTAATATTAACACGACCGTCTGATTTTAATCTAATTCAATTTCAATGGTTGAACGCGATAAATGTCAAAATATTGATATGTACATACCTCAGCATCACACTCGGGCGCTATCCGCTGCACTCCCATTTTTTTTTTGCAGAAAGAAAAAATTCTTATACACTTTTATAAATTGTTATACTGTTCGCTGTCGCGATTGCAGAGCAACTGGTCTCGCTGCATCTCCAGCCCCGCGCATCAAAACTCATATCTTGAAATTGAGAAGTGCGTAGCGTTGCAAAGTAGGATGCCTTTGTTCTTCACCATCTTCATCATAGGCCACCTGCATTTTCGCTGACCATCCTCCTCCATGTACTTATCTTCTTCTTCTTCGCTGACCGTCCTCTCCTTATTCACACGCATCTTCTTTCCCTTCTTCTTCGACACATCATTCGAGTAGATCACACCACTTTCAGCGTGAATCGAACGAGTATCGAACGGGTGTCCAACGGGTATTGAACGGCTTTGAACGGGTTTGAACGGGTATCGAACGGGTATCGAACGGGTATTGAACGGATATCGAACGGCTTTGAACGGGTATCGAACGGGTATCGAACGTCTATCGTACCTCTTCGAACGTGTATCGAACGTCAATCGTACAACATCGAACGTCTATCTTACCACATCGAACGTGTATCGAACGTCAATCGTACCACATCGAACGTCTATCGTACCTCTTCGAACGCGTATCGAACGTATATGGTACCACTTCGAACGTTATACCACTTTCAACGTGAATCGAACGTATAATGAACCACTTTGATCATGTATCGAACGTGTATCATACCACTTCGAACATGCATCGAACGTGAATGGTACCACATTCAACGTGTATCGAACGTTTATCGTACCTCTTCGAATGCATATCGAACGTCTATCTTACCTCTTCGAACGTGTATCGAACATCAATCGTACCACAACGAACGTCAATCGTACCACATCGAACGTCTATCGTACCTCTTCGAACGTGTAATGAACCACTTCTAAATAATTACAACTATTGTCTTAATCTAGCATACATCACACGTAGGAGATTAGGTTGGGGGAGGGTGAAGAAAAAACATTAATACATTAAAAAATTGATTATATTTTATTTATGCCTCTGGCGTTTAGAGCACCAGTAGAATATTTTAAATACATTTTGCAAGGCACAGTGCTTTGCGTGTCTGCCACAACGAAGAGTATTAACTACATTTAGCTTATTTAGGGATTTGATATCCTGATAGTCAATGTCCAGCGTCTCGATGATCACGTCCGCTCTCGTATTTTCATCGAGGAAATCCGCAAGTCAGTCGCGTTTCTGCAGCCCTTTAACGTATACTATATGGGATGTGTCATCTTCTTCGTCGATCGCATCAGCTACAGCTTTCGTAATTAGCTGTTTAGCCATACTGTACGGAACGTCTCCATCGTCCCAACGTAGTCCATGATGTTTTGCCACCAACCATCGGATGCTTGGTTTGTCGCATTTTGTAAGAAGAAATTGTGGCATAGGACTCCCAAAAAATATAGTGCGAGAGAATTGTCCCCTTGCGTAGGACAGCCACTTCCTTGACGATAAATCTTCCATCGACGATGAACCCTTGCAGGTCAACGAATGTTGGTACAGCCATTATCGGTACAATTTAGAGGTCCGCTCGCTTCCAAGACAGACGGGAGAATGCAGTTTTTTTCGTAAAGCATCTCAATTTTCACGAAGAAATTTTGTGGGAATTTCACACAGGAGAGGGCGGGCAAGTAGCGTGGCAATTTAATTCATTTTGCGCACCACGTTTGTCAGTTGATTGTATTCAACCACTCGATCGTGCAGAATCAGACAGTAGGCTGTACTATTTACCGGCACATTCTCTTTACACTCGAATTCTATGCGCACGTCCACGGTGCCATTCTTGATCGACTCATTTTGTCACGAGCAATCAATCACCACGATGGGGCCAAATTGTACAAATTCAGCCACGGTGAATAATGCCTCGTTGCAACTATGTCCATACTACGATTTACCGAATTGCGTATACATGTGATACAAGATGGCATGCTTATTCTTGTCAAAGTCCAAGTTCATGTCATCGTATGGGTAAAATTCCGAGTAGAGAAAAAGTTTTAAATTGGTCAATTTACAGTTGTTGAACTTAGTAACGTCTTCGCTCATCACATTCCTTCGACCAGTCTGTAGAGCAAGGATCACGCATCGCGGCTTCTCCAGCTGTGCAGATGCCTTCACGGCCCACGAATGCTTGGTCGTGCTGTGTAAGAGAGGATACTCGTACAGACCCCACGATTGAAAACAAATGCTCAGGTTTTGTTCACATTCCAAAGTACGTAGCAACGATAGCTTATTAACGTCGTTCAGCGTCACATGAGGCATCCGCCATTGTAGTTCAATTTCTGGTTCCAACATCGGTGATCCTATCAGAGCATTGTTGTCGTTGCGCCATCGTATTAAAATCAATTCGTGACGCGCATTAATAATCAGGTGTTTGTAGTCCTCGCAAAATCCCAACAAATATTTGAGTGGGACACAAAAATTGAAATGATTTTTCACTATTAGCCCATCGCGTCGTTTCAACCCCCATCCGCCATTCTCCATATTTTTGTCTTCGTCAGATGTCAGCGATACATAGTTTTTAAGCGCGCTAGTTATATCAACGATTCTGTTGCGATCAATCTCTACGCCATTCAGCTCGTATCGAATCTCATCGAATAAGAACGCCACGCAATTATTTCCCAACATCGCCGTTAACGCATCATTTGGCTTATGTATTTTCAATTTCCCCTCCACATAGAGGAAACTTTCACACGCAATGTGTATAAATCCTGCTGCTGTATCGGTATGCTTATCTCATCGCTGTATCCAAACGTCGTGTTGACGTATGGGTTGTATGTGTGAGTCTCGAGCTTGACGATGCGATCATCAAACGTCGGCTTCCCTCCAATGCTTAGAATATCAGCCATTTTTCAACTTAAAGGCGTACAATGAATCCCAAAGATTTCAAAAATGCAATGTTTGCAGCACTGAGCTTCTTCTTTTTAGCGTGATCGGAGTTGTTGCAGTTGTTGGTGTTGTAAACAATTTCACTTGGAAGAAACGGGTTTCTGGAGTCGTTCAATACAAGCATCTCTTTCGCACTACACGTATTATCGTCGTCGTCGTCGTACGTGCAGTCTGATGGTAATCTCTTCACCTCCAAAATCGAGCAATCGTTTGTCTTGATCCACAACGCGTATCGTTAGATCCGTAATGACCCGTGCGGTGATTGGAAGGTAAATGATCTGTGCAGGCGTTTCCGATATCTTATATCCTGGTGGAACTCTCGGAGAAAATTCGTGTATCGTATGTACACGCCTCCCATTGTTGTACGCGCGAGCGGTCACGCTGCATTCTATGCGAATAATGTTCACGTTCATGATATTAATTGGATCGTCCGATTCATGCCACTGTCCTGGTTCTAATACCCGATTCGTCGAGAATCCCAATAGCGATCCAATGTTATTGGGCTTCGTAAAGTCTACGGCGAACCGGCAGTACAGTTCGCTTTTCATGGTGTTGTTGTTGGGACGCAACACTATAGGATACGCATCGTTGTCACCGTCATCGGTGCCGTCGAGATTTTTTTGAGGATATCGCTCGAGTAATCGCTGCTTCAGGTTCTTGGCAATGGCGTCTAGTTCGTAGGAGCCGTGGGGAATCGTAATGTATTCATGAGTGGTGTCGACGCTGTTGGTTTTGATGTCATAGTTTGAGAAAAAGTAGAATTTATCGTTGCTCGAGTCGATGTTCGGTATTGTGTGATAAGTTTCAAGGGTTGTTAGACCAAGCTGGTAATCATCGTCGCTCAAATCTATGGGTGGAAAGTAGTTTACCGCGAGGGTGCTACTCTTGCCGGTTAGAGTGAATGTTAACGACATATTCTGCTCGAACTGCTCGACTGTTACTGAATCAGAGTGGTGGGAAGTCAATCCTTAAATTCGGTGCCGATCGTTTGTAGAAAGCGTAGACATAGTTGTCCGCAATTGCTCTGATCATACTTTTGATAAGACGTACTATTGTACTCAATTTTCACAGCATCTTTATCCAGATATTGTATGAATTCCTTAGGCGGTCGAAGATTCCCAAAGCTGTCGAAATATATAGCTCGACTCCCTCTCTTCGCATACGCCACCCAATGAGTCCCAGGCCCCTCGACATTGTCCAAATTTATGATACCGCTCTCGTTTCGACGTACTCCTCCGGCTGGTAACGCGTTACGCATAAAAACACCTCTAAAGAATGGAATACGCATACGTTTTGCCAACTCCTCCAATTGTGCATCGGTAGTTACGCCCGCAGGCATTTTTATTTTCTTTTCGGCGTTTTTTTTTTCGTTTCAATATTCCCTGTCCGCGCTTGTACGGTGCGAGATAAAGTCCCCGACCTTCCATGGAGCGATTATGACGTTGCATTTCCTGCAGCTGATGTTGCGCCGCCTTATTATCGTTTACCGCCTTGGCGATCCCCGCCGCTCCGCCAGCCAATGATCCGAGAACACCTAGCAACGGTAGAAGTGGTAATATACCACCCCGTTTTGCTACCGGAAGAATCCGCTTTTTCGGTGCTCTCTTTGGAATCCTTTTGCGGGTTTTTGTTTTCATCCCCATTCCGATCTTCGTCTTGGCCTTCATAGCTGCCCAAACAGCCGTAGCAGCACCTCTTTCACCCAGAGTCGAGTCTCGCGCAACGATGCGTTTTCGCGCTTTGTCAGCGAGTATGTTATCTGCCGCGTGCCTTTCGCCGAGGTCGTTGCTACGCGAATACGCAATATCGTGTTCTCGACACGTTGCGTCCTACGGATTGATGCCTCGATCCCCTCTAGCCAATCGTTTTGCCAGATGAGTTCCTGGGCCGCAAAACTGGTATCCCGGAATATGTAATTCGATAGGTAGCGCGTTTATCGCCCGATTTAACAAACCACTGCCTTTCTTTACTCTCGTCGGCGACATTCGCTACAGTTTTTAATCAATGGTGCTGGACCGTCGATATGCGTTCGCTGCCAAGGGCGATTATAATGTTCCAGACACCGACGATACTGCTGAACCTCAGAATCGGCTTTTATATGCTCGGGGAGTCTGTCCCACAACTGATCAATATGCCTGCCAAACTCTCGGAGTAGAATAATCTTTGGTATATATTTCAACTGCTCAGAGGTTAGGTCTCGAATATCACAATTATCCGTCAGGATCAGAAGCATTTTGAATACTGAACCGCTTTGCTTCGGTGCGGACCTATAAATAGGCCGCTTCGACGTATCAAAATCATTTTTCACATTTCACGGAGAGGATGCGATTCGTGCGACAACCTGTGACGATACGAGTGACAAATTTTGATGATAAATCGCGAGTGATGTCTTCGAAAACAAGACGCAGACATAGTAGCATGCTGCCAAACACTATCCGCTGCGTCATTTGTGGCCCATCAAATTGCGGAAAGACCAACGTGCTGGTCAGCTTGTTGGAAAGTCCTCACGGCGTCCGCTTCGAGAACGTGTACGTGTACTCCAAGTCCTTGCAACAGCCGAAATATCAGTACTTGGAGAAGTTATTGACTCCGATAGATGAAATTGGCTACTTTACGTTTTCGAATAACAGTGACGTCATCCCACCGAGCGAATCGCTTCCGAATTCTATTTTTATCTTTGATGACGTAGCATGCGACAAGCAAGATACGATAAGGGAATACTTTGCAATGGGGCGCCACTCGAACGTTGACTGCTTCTATCTCTGTCAGACATATGCAAAAATTCCCAAACATCTTATACGCGACAATGCGAATCTGCTGATTCTGTTTAAGCAGGATGGTACCAACTTGAAACATGTGTACAACGATCACTTAAACACTGACATGCCTTACGAGGATTTCTGCGCTTTGTGCCGTAATTGTTGGCCACGGGAGTATGGTTTCGTGGTAATAGACAAGGATAGCGCCATGTCCAATGGACGTTATAGAAAGGGATTTAACGAGTTTGCCGTACCGTGAGATGGTCAATCGTCATCTACACGTCGGTGGGAAAGCAACGTCTGCGGCACAACGATGATTGATATCGATACTCTAGAGATTAAGGATCGCGAGAGAATAGCGAAGGAAATTGCAAAAACCAGCGATTCCATTCGCCGGAAACATCAGGCTTTGAAGTCTGGCAAGATGGAGGAAGATATCGCGTTGGAGAGATACTTTAAACCTATCGTCGAACCCTTGAAACATATTGTGGAAAATACCACAACAGCAGAAGCTGACACATCACCGCTGATGAGTACAGACGTTGAAGGGAATGAAACATTAACGCCTAAAAAAATCCATCCGAAAGGGAACACATCGCGCAAGGCAAAGAGGAAACAACACGGGCCATTGGAATATTCACCCATAACCTCGACACCAGTTCAATCGAAGCGGAAACGACAAAATGCTACATCAAACGATTCTCCGGCTCCTCCCACACCAATAAATACATTTCCCAATGTGCAATCGCTCTCAGCCGTTGATGACGACGTTTTTGAAACTAGTCCCGATGAGTCGTTTGTAACATCTATTAGACAGCAATTCCAAACATCCGAGGGACAAAAAACGATCCGCAGTCATTTCGGCCCGCTGGGGCAAAAATACATGAGTGCAATCCTAAGTAGTGATAAGGATACAGCAATGGACTATGTGTACGGTGTATACTTTGACAATAGTAGAACGATGCTTGGGGATAAGGCTTTCGATATAGACAAGGATGATAATAGAATCATAGATGGTGTAAAATACAGAGGAACACCCGGCCTTTACGAATTGAATTTTAAGAGAATTCCCGACAATACTGTATACACCGATGCTGATAAACAAAAATACAAAAGTATACTGCTGGCAACGAATGCCCACAGACGCGGTCATGGTGCTAAAAATCCCATATTGGGCAACAAGGGATACAGGTACAAACATGTAATTGCACCGGTAATCCCTCGCGCATCGGCTAGTAGAGCAGGGAAAGGTATAACGGTACCGCGAGCCATGGTGGAAAACGATAACAAGATCGATTACGTACACTGGGACGATCCGAACGAGCTGGTGGATCGATTCCGTTTGCTCGAAGCGTCGCGTCAGGCGGGTAAGATCTCTCACGATCCCGAAATTCTATCGGTTATCGAGGAACTCCGCGAGGTAGGCCTCCTTATATAAAACCGCGCGCCGATGATGTGCACAGTATGCATCGGGATGTCAATCAACAAATTTGGGGTATCGCTCGAGAAGAGTGGAGCAGCTAGAATGGACTATTACAAATGGAGCGGTTTGCTTCGAAATTACATGCGAGATAACGCTCTTTGCGTGACCGGTGCAGATTTTGATGCAAAATCACGCAAGATACAAGGCGTAGCTCAGCCGATGGCCGACACCGATGCCGTCAATAAACTATACCTGGAAAAGAGCATTAAACTTTTGAGAGAGCAGCAGGAAGAATTAGAGAGGAAGCTGGTCGTGTTTCAGACAGATATGCTGACGTTACAAAACAGCGTTCAAAAGATATCGCAGGCGTTGAATTCTATCCCACAGCCGGACAATGAAATTCGTAAAGTTAAAGAGGCTATAACCGCTTTTGCTGCGGAGCAGCAACTTGTCCAGAATTTTCTCAGACCAACGGGAAGCACATAATGCATGTACCCGATAATTATCGCATCATTCGTGTCCAAGACACCTCTGCGATCAAAGATGCTGCCATTATCAAAATCCAAGAGTAAAGAAAACCACGGCCACAAGAAGCGACAACTCGTTGAGGAATTGCATGCTCCAGCTCGAAAACATTTTCCGCGGAGGCGCGTCATAGTGCATGGATACGATGATCTGTGGCAAGCTGACATTGTAGAAATGCGTCCATACTCGCGATTCAACCAGGGTCACCACTATATACTCACCGTCATCGATGTGTTCAGCAAGTATGCATGGGCGTTGCCCCTCAAGACTAAAAGTGGTGCTGAGGTGACTAAAGCGTTTGCAAAGATATTTAGATATCGATATCCGAAAAATTTGCAAACCGATCAGGAAAAGAATTTTACAACACCGATGTGCAGAAACTCTTGACAAAGCACGACATTAATCATTATTCGACGTATTCGGTGATGAAGGCCTCCGTCGTAGAACGTTTCAATCGAACTTTGAAGAACAATATGTGGAAACTGTTTACGCTTAATGGAACCTATAGATGGACCGATGCGCCACCAAGTCTACTTGCAGAGTATAACGCATGAAAGCATAGAACCATCGGAATGCGTTCTTGCGATGTAACCCCTGCGATCGCCGACAGGCTGCTAGCCACCGTATATAGCAACATAAAGATCGCTGCACCAGCGAGATTCAAATTGGGCGAGTTTGTGCGCGTGAACAAATTTAAAACCATTTTCGATAAAGGCTATACGCCGAATTGGACAACGGAGGTGTTCAAGATAGCCAAAGTACAGATAACTAATCCTGCAACGTATCTGCTCGTCGATTCCTGTGGAAAACCCGTTGCTGGAGGATTCTATGAACACGAGCTGCAACGCGTCACCGATCCTGATGTGTATCTAGTGGAAAAAGTGTTGCGTAGAAAGAGGGATAAGGTGTACGTCAAGTGGCTGGGGTTTGATAAATCACACAATTCTTGGATAAATAAAAATAATGTATTGTAAAATAATAATAATACATGGTTCAATAAATACAATTATACATATACATGTGTGAACAATTTTTTTTTATTTTAACACATTAATTCCACCATTTATAATTTCTATACATGTATGAACAGTTTTTATGCAATAATTTCGCTATTTATAATAATTTCTATACATTTGCAAACAGTAATTCTACTATTTATAAGAAACGAGTTAATAAAGAGCGATGGCGAAAAGCAGACAATTAAAAAATATTGATTATGGAATATTCTTATCTCTGTTAACCCAATGATATCGAGTTGTTCTACGAATTCCCAGAATTTAGTGAAGAATTGTGTATCTTTATTTACTAGCCCATGGATAGCAAAGAAAGATACATAATTCTTCACTAAATTCTGGGAATTCGTAGAACAGCATGATATGATTGGATTAACAGAGACATGAATATTCCATAATCCTATTTTTTAATTGTCTGCTTTTCACCATCGCTCTTTATGAAACTATACATCACGTCGATACGAAGTTTTCAAATTTTGCGACCGTTATGATAGTTGTCATAGACTGAGGACGGAGTCAGAGGCTTCGTTCACACGAAGAGAGAGCGGCAGCAAGTTCAAATTTCTTTTTATAATGATATTTTTACAACGGAATTTGGTAATGTCCCCAGGGCAGAGTGTCGGTCGAATCGGGTACGATATGCCGCTTGTCATCGTGTGGGCTTAGAGCGATTTTAGATTCCGAAATGGTGTACACTTTATGCAATTTAGACCGTATGCACGATTGTCTGCGAACCATTTCGATCTCCCTTTGCAAACACTGCGCGTAGTCGTCGAAAGTTATCGTTCTGTCTATAACGTTGGTCTTGACGCCTTTCGCCTTTTTCGTATCTTTTTTGCCGTCTACGCGAAGTGCATACATTTTCGCTCTAAGACCTACGAATTCGGTCATTATCGCACCGTTATTTTCGTCCTTCATCAGCCCTGGAACCTTCTTATTTACGCGTGGCATATTATATGGATTGTCTGTAGGATAATCGCTTGTGTCGAATTTATCGATATTATGCTTCATGGACTCGTAGATATCATCGCATCGAATATGATAAATGAGACTGTCTGTGTCTGTATATAGAATTTTACATTTTTGCCCATGCTTGGGAGACATGTACTCGTGGTAAAATTCGAACAAAAAAATTTTTTATATGTCCAGAATGCACATTAGGGTGGCTCTAACTTTCGACTTTTTAATTTTCCTCGGGGCACCCCCCAGAATGGTTCCAAATAATTAAAAAAAATCGCTGTAAAGTTTTAGCTCGATCGGATAACGGGAAAGGGTGCCCCTCGGCCCTTAAACATTTAAATCATTATTTAACAGCTCGCGAAGTCGACTTTATATAACATCTTCCTAGTTATTGAATAAATCAAAAAATATGTCAAACAAAAGTTGTAGATCCGGACAAGGAGCATCTTTTTTGTGCTATTACTTTTTCTCGTGCGACAAACTGTTTTCGAAAAAAATCCAAAAAACGAAAATAAAACACTTTTTTTTTCTTCAGATTTTGAAAGTTTAAATGCTTCTAGAACACTTTTTATTTATGAAGGCGAACAAAAAAAATGAAATTTTTATTTTCGAAGCCTATTTTTTAAACATTTAAGGGGCGGGCATTTACTGAAATTTGCAAAAAAGGTAAAAATTTAATTTTTACTTATTTTCAATGTTTGATATGTTAAGAATGTTTCCTGAAAATATGGCACCGAAATTCGCAAAAATATCGGAGATATAGACGTCAGAAGTGAGGTATTCAAATGCATTTTTACGACATCATGATTTTATAACATGTTTCCCACGATTACTCGAATACTATTCAACCGATTTACTTCAAATTTTCCATGGTTATATGATACGCTATTACTAATTTTTTACACCGCAGATTTTTTATTTCATTCATATTTTTTTTTAATAAAAAGGACGAGATTTTGGGACCGATTTTTTTACATTTTGGAAGTTCAAGTGAAAAAAACTTAAGGAATTTCTTGAAACATCGGGAAATTACACAATTCTTGTAAATTCTCGCCGTGGAAGATGATCAATAATGTGAAATAAAACAAAAGAAGAAGACTTAATAAAAGAAACTACTTTATTTGTTCATAACTATTTAAATTGCTGGTTTCAAACCAAAGTCTTGTCACGTCCTGGGTGGTGAGGTTCAGGGAAGTGACCTTGTTTGGGTGGATATCGAAGATTTAGGCACGAAACCCTATTTCGCTGCGCTGAGGGGTAGTGAAGGCCTAGGCACGAAACCCAGTTTCGCGACGCTGAGGGGTAGCGAAGCCTTTGGAAGGAAACCCTGTTTCGCTTGCACTAAGGGTAGCAGGGATTAGGCACGAAACCCTTTTTCGCGAAGCTGAGGGGTAGCGAAGCCTTTGGAACGAAACCCTGTTTCGCTTGCTCTAAGGGTAGCAGGGATTAGGCACGAAACCTTGTTTCGCGACGCTGAGGGGTAGCGAAGCCTTTGGAACGAAACCCTGTTTCGCTTGCTCTAAGGGTAGCTGGGATTAGGCACGAAACCCTGTTTCGCGACGCTGAGGGGTAGCGTAGCCTTTGGAACGAAACCCTGCTTCGCTTGCTCTAAGGGGTAGCAGGGATTAGCACGAAACCCTGTTTCGCAACTTTAATCGACCAGGGAAGGTTGGGAAGTAACCGCTCACCCTAGAGACACCCGTTAGGGTATTCGTGGTTTATTCTTAGGCTTTGGTAATTGGCTTAACTACTGCATGGCAAAAGAAACACCAGTATGTTAGTTCTTCTAAATAGACGTAGTAACGGCCATGCGGGACTCTGAGTGAAAGAAAGTTGTAAACACTGATAAGACATCCCGAGGTTCGCGAAGGAAGAACAGCCGTTGCAAGGCCGGTTAGGATTTCTGGTATTCGGTGGCCAATTGCGAGAATTCAAACGTTTAAGTAAATAGAACCGTTATTTATTGGCTGCGAGCGAATAAGCAATGCACTATTGGCGCAACAGCAGTTTACAATAATGCTTGGACATCAAGCATGAGCACAAAACATTTATATAATGGTAGTTGCAAATATAAGCATAAGATGAATTAGTATTAAAGATAACAAGTTAATATTAAGCGATAGGGTTAAGCAATGATATAATTAAGTGGTAATGTAAGCAATAGACGCGATATAAAGCGATAACGTAGCAATTAAATGATTGTTCGAGAGTATGATTGTCTAGTTGATGGTGAGTCTTACACAGGAAAATAAGAATTCAAATATCCGTAAAAATGTGAAGTGCGTCACTTTATTAAAACACTCGCTGAGCTCTGGTGTCGTTGACAAGGTGGAATGAGTTGATGCAGGAATATTATTGATAGCTGCAGAAGGATGAGTGTTCAAAGGAGAGGTGATGAGTACAGCGTGGTTGAACCACGTGGAAAACCACGCGATTATACTAATCGGTGGTCTGGATGAGTGAGGGAGAAATAGGTGAGTGTAGGATGATTGAGTGGTGAGTCGTGAGTGAAGAGGATGAATTCCAATGATAGAGTGCTAAGGAGTGGTAATCAAACTGACTAATAACTCGCGACGCGGTCTTGAGGCTAACGTCCGTTTGAGAGAACACACAAGAGTGATTAACATGGCCGTCGACCGTTACGCTTCTTCACTCTTCTCCTAGAGCACCGCTCAGCGCCCTGATTGGCTCATCGATCCGCGCTGATTGGTCGATCGATCGGCGCTGATTGGTGATGCCCATCGATCAGTGTTGCTGAATCGTGGGCCGTGGGGTGCTGCCATGAAAGTGAGTGTGGCGGAAAGGGAAACTAGCTTAATCCCAAACAATGATATATGTTAATAACAAAAGAAAATAAAGTCTAAGAGCGTAAGCAAAGGAGCATGATATAATGCGATAGGATTAGTAATTACAAAATAAAGAGCGCTTACAGTGGTAGCGGAGGTTTGTGATCCTCTGTGGGGCGTTGCACTGAAGCGAATACTTTAGTAAGAGATTGAATTTTTAAAATGATTAGTGAATGTCGGCTTGTTGTACTAACTGAACTGTGTCCGCGGTCAAGCGGCGCTGGTATTTATTCAAAGTGATTTGAATTTGCGGTATGCGTGATCATTCATCTTTAAAATATGTGTTATGTAATCGGCGCGTGTTGATGACTCATGCGTAAGGTATGTGTCGTTATGGTGTATTTCGGGGGTCTTTCGGGGCTTTGAAAACGGAATACTCCACCTGTTGGTTGGATTGGAGGATTTTGATTGGGGGGTTTGAAATGTGGAGGTTTGTATAGGTTAGTTGTAGGGAGGGGTCTCGAGTTAAACGAGTTTTGGCGAGGGACTTGTCTAAGGTTTGAATGTGGGAAGAGTTCGCGCCTCGAAGGCCGAAGAGGGGAAAGGGATTTCGAATTTGATCATCTGGAGATGGGGACCGCTAAGGTACATCGTCCAGACAACCCGGTGGTTGGGAAAGGGTTAAGAATTGAGATTTCATAGGTAGTTGTGTGGTTGTGAGGGAATTTATATGGAAGATGTTGATTAGGACCGCGCGAAAAATATTGGGACGTCACAGTCTGTTTTTTATGATCAGGAAACTTTTGGCGATACTCCTTTACAAGATGAAGAACATATTGTGTTTGCTCCTCATTTTTGGTAAATAATTTATTATATTCGTCCATTAATTGAATACTCCTCTCTGCCGTATCATTAACGACCCGCAGTTTGTTCACTAGTTCTAACGCTTTAGTGAAGCTTCTATTTTCAGACTAAGTTGATGGTTCTGTTTGTAGGAATTGGTCATCTAATTCAAATCGTTTAAAAAATGCTTTAGTTTTGCTGGAAACAAATTGTTCAATACCCTTCTTAAAAATTTCAGGAAGTTTGTCAATTTGTATTTGTAGGCGTTTTATATTTTTTTTCGATGATTCTGATTTGCAGTTTAAAGCATCAATCATTTTCTGCTTTGATTCGAATGACAAACTCGAATCCGCTTCCGGGCCTAAATACCATAAATGATTTTGAAGCTTTTTTAACGCAACACGGGAGATATCACAATTGACAGTTTGATATTCGAAAAGTTTAGACAGAACACAGAAATCAAAGTACGGTGCTTTAGCAGCACTAGGCGCACAAAACCATGCTTCAACGTATATGCTGACAAGAAAAATGCAAATTTCGCAAAGAGCGTTTTCCTCTTCCGGTGTTAATTGGAATTGATGACGGAACAGAAACATTTTTAAGCAATAAATAGCTTTTGCCATCCATCTTGCATAATGGATGGCTCCCGGAATGCGAAAAGATATTCCACGAGGTGGCGATTCACCAAGAAATATAGCTGTTAATTCGAGAAATTCTCTGTAATCTTCTCGAGGTTGTTTGTGCTTTAGAGTACTTGTAACAAAATCGAGGATTCGGGATATATCATCCTCTTTTAAATGCTTCTGGACATTTTCGTCTTCAATTCCGAATTTGAAATTTTTAGTATTAATGCCAGACCAAGAGTTTTGAAATCGCTTAAAAATTGGTATATTTGGACCTGTGGATTTGCCCATTTTTTCATCGAATACGCTTCTAAGAATTATTTCATATATATGATGCCTACACGGTAAATACAAAAGTTGTTTGTTTAAAGTTTTCTCAATTAAAGTACACGCACCATTCATACGCCCGGCATTTGACGCTGTCGTATCAAAAACTAATGCTTTTACATCATCGTGGAGGCCCCAATCAAAAAGAGATTCACAAACAGCAGATGCCTGCTCTTTTCCACTTCCAGATTCCAATGCGGGTACTCCGAGGAGTTGCTCAGTATGCCCACTTGAAATAATTACAGGAAGTCTCTCAACGGTCTCTTTACCTGTTAAAGCTGGAAGGAGTTTACCATCGCAGTGCACGACGACAGCTTGCAATTCCCACCCCTTAAATTGTTCTTTAAAACTAATGGCTCTTTCTTTACGTATATGCTCCCGTGCTCGATGAATAGACGACCTGCTGATTATTAAATCTGGAACATTATGTCCCAATAGGGGCCTTTACACGATCGTTCCCGGCGCGCGTTCCCGGCGTGCGTTCCAGCGCGCGGCACGCAAAAGTACTTGAACGCCGGAGCGACGCTCCTTCGTGCGCGCCAGAAGATTATACTCGCCACTACTTAGAGACAACGGGTTCGGCCTCACATTTCTACGTGGTCTCGATCCAATTTTTCGATCTACGAAACGATCAATTACATATCTTGATATACCTGGCTTATAGGGGATATCATAAATGCTATTACTGTAGGGTACACTGAAACATCTGTTTTTACGAAGCTACATTTGGTTGACCTGAAGATGCTATAAATTATGGAAATGGTTTAAGGCTCAGTTATAACGACTGTAAAATTTTACAAGGATACATTAAAATATCCAAATGTTTCCCCGGCAATGCGATGGCAAATGAAATTGCAGGTAACACATTCACTGTTCTGACGATCATAATTATTACTATTGACGGCAATAATTACCATGTCATTGCTTGTTTTAATATAAAAACTAATATTGATAAACAATAAATACACATAGGTATGCAAGTGATGTTATATGTAAGATAAATGATGAAGAGGTGTAATGTGCAAGATGTTTTGAAGAAAGGGGGTAGTCTTCTGATGGCGCGTGATGCAGGTCAAATTTTTCAGCCACGCTCTAGCGTGGCGCGCAAGAAAGCACCACACTCCTGCCCGCACGCCAGAAAGCACCACGCTCCTAGCCGCGCTCCAACCTTCACTCCAGAAGAGTTTACATAAGAGACAGAAAAAGTAGTTAGAAAAGGAAAACGGCAAGGGTTCGGCGTGGCGCGTGGATTTCCGACAGTTTTGAAATCCTGGAGCGCACGCCGAGCCTGGCAGCCGATCCTGGCAGCCAAGACTCCAGAAACAACGCCGTCGATAAGCCGTGCCTCGATGGGTTTCGAGTACTTCGACCCTCGAGACCAGGGGGGCCGTGCAATGTTGCCCCGTAAGACGTGACGTATCGAAAATTCTACATTTCTCACCGGATCTTGGCGAAAGTGACGCGAATCGTTTCCTTATGTTTTCCCGATGAAAATGGTCCAAAAACGACACAAATCGGATTGTAATTAAGGAATCTTCATAATAAATTGATTTCCATAACTTCGTTAAAAATAGTCCGATTTACATGAAATTTTGTATAATTTTCATTTGAAAAACATGAGAAATCCATCGGTATCACTTCCATATCGATACGATAAAGAATAAAGTATACAGTTTTTCTGAAACAGGTATGAATCCTCGGCCGACCGCAGCGAATCAAGGTCGGCGACCCGCAGTGGTGGGTGAAATATTCATTACGCGTATTAAGAAATTCCTTATTAATTATTGTATCGATATGAAAGTAACAGCAATGGATTCCTGGCGTTCTCCCATTTTAAATTATCCAAAATGTCGTGCAAATCGAAGTACTTTTACACAAGCAATACAAATCATAAAAGTAGGCATTTTTTTAACACACTCTCTTATCGTATCGATATGGAAGTGACACCAATGATACCTGGCTCATCCAAGAGCCCAAAGAGAGTGTAACTTATCCAAATCCATGATTAGATCGATGTAGACTCTGTGATCTGTACGGTAATCAAAATAATTGTGAAAACTTTGTTTTATGAAGGCTGCTCGGATTCCGTGGTCCGAACGATGGCCAGAACGAGCAAAGAACCTTGCTGATTGGCCAAATATACCTTGGAGAGGAGGAACCTTCTCTCTGTGAGTTCGACGGTGTAGGAGGAACCACCTCTCCCTCTTCGCAACGTAGAGGGTGAAAATTAGACATCAGCTTACCAAAACTAGCCAAATGGATCGGCCAGAGTCTCGATATGGTCGCGGTTTATAACCATTGCCCGTGGGTCAGCGGTGGAACCCGCCGATGGGTCAATATACTCATTTAACTCAGAGGGAACAAATTCGAAAAACCTGAAAAACGGCACGATGTCGATTGCCCCTTTTCGACATCTGGCAGACAAATGCTTCCCGACGAAACCTTCAGAAAGAAGCAATTGCCTAGTTGTAAACGAATAAATGAATTTTCGCTTCACTATAAGCCCGCTTTTGTCCGCAACAAGGAACACTAAGTAAATATAGTTTTTTCATATAATTTTTAAATAGGTATAGAAATTAGTCCATTAGCAAGTTTATTGTTTGTGTAAAAGTAGTCCGATTTGCATGAAATTTGTGAGAATTTTAATTGAGAGAACGCCAGGAATCCATTAGTGTTACTTTCATATCGATACGATGAAGAATAAAGAATTTCTTAATACGCTGTAATGAATATTTCACCCTCGACTGTGGGTCGCCGACCTCGATTCGCTGCGGTCGGCCGAGGATTCATACCGGTTTCAGAAAAACTGTATACTTTATTCTTTATCGTATCGATATGGAAGTGATACCGATGGATTTCTCATGTTTTTCAAATGAAAATTATACCAAATTTCATGTAAATCGGACTATTTTTAACGAAGTTATGGAAATTAATTTATTATGAAGATTCCTTAATTACAATCCGATTTGTGTCGTTTTTGGACCATTTTCATCGGGAAAACATAAGGAAACGATTCGCGTCACTTTCGCCAAGATCCGGTGAGAAATGTAGAATTTTCGATACGTCACGTCTTACGGGGCAACATTGCACGGCCCCCCTGGTCTCGAGGGTCGAAGTACTCGAAACCCATCGAGGCACGGCTTATCGACGGCGTTGTTTCTGGAGTCTTGGCTGCCAGGGTCGGCTGCCAGGCTCGGCGTGCGCTCCAGGATTTCAAAACTGTCGGAAATCCACGCGCCACGCCGAACCCTTGCCGTTTTCCTTTTCTAACTACTTTTTCTGTCTCTTATGTAAACTCTTCTGGAGCGAAGGTTGGAGCGCGGCTAGGAGCGTGGTGCTTTCTGGCGCGCGGGCAGGAGTGTGGTGCTTTCTTGCGCGCCACGCTAGAGCGTGGCTGAAAAATTTGACCTGCATCACGCGCCATCAGAAGACTACCCCCTTTCTTCAAAACATCTTGCACATTACACCTCTTCATCATTTATCTTACATATAACATCACTTGCATACCTATGTGTATTTATTGTTTATCAATATTAGTTTTTATATTAAAACAAGCAATGACATGGTAATTATTGCCGTCAATAGTAATAATTATGATCGTCAGAACAGTGAATGTGTTACCTGCAATTTCATTTGCCATCGCATTGCTGGGGAAACATTTGGATATTTTAATGTACCCTTGTAAAATTTTACAGTCGTTATAACTGAGTCTTAAACCATTTCCATAATTTATAGCATCTTCAGGTCAACCAAATGTAGCTTCGTAAAAACAGATGTTTCAGTGTACCCTACAGTAATAGCATTTATGATATCCCCTATAAGCCAGGTATATCAAGATATGTCATTGATCGTTTCGTAGATCGAAAAATTGGATGGAGTCCACGTAGAAATGTGAGGCCGAACCCGTTGTCTCTAAGTAGTGGCGAGTATAATCTTCTGGCGCGCACGAAGGAGCGTCGCTCCGGCGTTCAAGTACTTTTGCGTGCCGCGCGCTGGAACGCACGCCGGGAACGCGCGCCGGGAACGATCGTGTAATGGCCCCTAATGCCTCGGCAACGGCAATTATGATGTGAACTGAATCTCTATCACTAAGCTTGCATCTATCTAACGCCGCGGCGAGTTTCGTAGTCATTACTTCGTGATGTCCACGTATTCTGGTTGCCTTTGATGATGGAAGCTCCATGTCTTCTGAAACAGGATGCTCTTCTTGCGGACTATAGTCAGTCGATTTTCCAGCAACCGCTAGTGGAACTGACAAGTCTTCAAAGCTGCTGCTTGAAGTTGACGACATCAGTTCGGCAGTTTGTTCTTAAAGAGAGAAGAAATTTATTCATTTCAGAATGTATTAAAAATTGAAAAAATCAGTATTAAAAATTATTTAAATTAAAATTATCCAGTTGATGTATTTGAATGATACAAGATGAAAGTATAGAAATTGGGAAAATTTACACATTACTTACTCAGTTGTTGAAGTTCACGATTGCTACGATTTGTTGAATTTCACCTCGAGTTTTCGCAATTCAACAGCTATTAAATTTTCCGAAAAAACACTTCTGCTGTGGAAATTCGGTTTCGCAATCATTGGCTCCGCACCATATCGCCCTTCCCAATGTGTTAAAAGTTCTACGTCCACGTGATTTCGTACATTTTCCATAGTTTTACCGAATACCGCGTTGTTCATCAATTTGTACAAATTTTTTTCAAAATCGTTTGTCGCGCTTGTTCTAAACCGTGTATTGAGTTCGATGTAATCGCGAAGCCAGGGAGATTGAGCGAATTGAAGCACGCGGTGTATTTTTGTAATACGAAGACCGTGACGCGTGCACTGCTGCAGGTTACGGTAATGGATGACGTAACGCTGCTTATCGTATACCGTCGCGAGTAACTTGTCTTGCCTGCTGCCAGGTGGTTTGGCACGCGTCGGGCAGAACGGTAGATCGGCATGAGCGTCGTGCAGACGTTGCGGGTATTCCAGATCTATCTCGAGAATGTACCCCGTGGGCGAATCGACACCGATTGAAGACACGTCAAAATTTACAGCATCTTCGACCCATTGAAATTTAGCGTATGGCAGGGACGTATGGCAGGGACTGATATTTTTCTTTAGTTATGGGTAATACGTCAACTTGACCTTCGAAAACGGTAGCTATTTCCTTGATAATGAAATGTGAATCGTAGCCGGATAAATTATGAAAAACTATGGGGAGGTAAAACGCATTTTTATAATTTAAATTGCACTCCGAATGTGCTGGGCCTCTGAACCGTCCGGAGAGATGGCAATGATCGCGAACTCGTACATCATCAGCCTTGAATGGTTCTTCGCAAATATGACAGTGTGTTGCATTGTGAAATGTCGTCCACTGTTCGATGGTTAAATCATGCATGGGAACATTACTGCTCAAGAGAGGTTTGGCGAAGTTTGCAAATTTTTTTAGTTCATCGACGAACCATGAAACACAATCCGCGTCGCGGCGACATCGATACGTCGATAGCGATGTATCGAACGAGCAATGCATATAATAGGCTATACTATGAACTTTATGATGT
This sequence comes from Andrena marginata, assembly GCA_963932335.1. Lineage (NCBI taxonomy): Eukaryota > Metazoa > Arthropoda > Insecta > Hymenoptera > Andrenidae > Andrena > Andrena marginata. The sequence continues at coordinate 15,696,534 of OZ010664.1, forward strand.
TGATACGTGTGTAATTTGTTATCATCATTTCGGTGGTTGTCCTCTGTTTTCTCGATGATGTACTCCAGATCTGCGTACACCACGAAGGGGAGCCGCTCCTTCCTGCAGTGGTTCTCGAAGATGAGGAAATTTTTGCCTTCGCTGGGCAGCACAGTCGTTCATCTGCCACAGTCCAGTGAATGAAGCTCCAACTTCTCGGCAGATCCGAAATAGTGCATGCATCTGTAATAAAACAAAAAACACCAATTTTTTTTATTTAATTGTTTCGCGAGACATTTCAATATTTCATAAGTTTTCTATACATACCGATCACAGATGAATTTCTTTTTTTGGTGTCTGCTCAACTGCGTGCTCACCAGTCGGGACAGGTTGTTAATGCATGCAAAATGCCCTACATCGCCGTGCTCTTGATTCGGTGGGTAGAGCAGGTTGACGTGCCGATCCCTCTTGTTGCTGGTGAGACGCAGTGAAAAGACCTTCGAACCATTCTCCGCCTCGAAGCTGTACACGTTGACGGAGACGCTGTTCTGCCGCTCAAATTTTCCAATTTGTTCCAGGGACATTGGGAACTCAATGCCCTGGAGATTTAGCACGGAAGCATAAGGCGGGTACGAACTTGGGCGATCGGTATGTCTTTCCGCAGGATGGAGAGCGGCTACCACTGTCCACGCGAAACACGCATTGTCCGAGCATTGCACACTAATCGTTGCCTTCTTCAAAGATAATATCCGTGGCAACTTGATGTGACACCCGGCACGCAGCGGATTGTACTTGTTGACAATGACTGTCAGGTTGAGGATTCTCGTCAATGCCCATCCGCTGTCGCGTTCCTGGAACTCTTCCAGCGACGCCAGGGTGGGTTCAACGACGCATCTCTGGTACCACTCCTGCAGATCGGATGTGTCGAAGAGTTCGCAGTTTCGGGTATTGATGCATTTACAAGCATGCTTGTCACCCGCCACAAATTCGCCGTTAAATACAGTGTTCGCTTTGAGGTTTCGACGTTTCCTCAAAGCGCTCCGCACGTGCTCCAGCACAATGGTCCCCGCATCCTGAAGGAAGTTACGCGGTTCGATATTGTTTGAATTTAGCACTGCACCGGTTAATATGCGGCTATCGAACGCAGTGTCTATTTCACGCCACAAAAGTCCTGTGCTAGAATGTCCTGCACCTTCGCGCACGAAACGTCCGCGCAACGAATGTTTCAGTCCTTCGATCCGCGCGATTCGAGCAACCAAAGATTGTTGAACACCGATCGATAATCGCGGGCGTTTTACGCGGCTGTGTTCTTCTAAAGATTCGATGCACTCGTTGCACCGTTCTTCCCACACGAGGTACTCTTCCCGGGAAATCAATCGTGCAGATTGATCCAACAATTGGCGTTCTACTTGCGCGAATTTTTCCATGGTTGTAATTCCTTGTCCTCGCAACACGTTGCAACGATTTGAGGCTTTGTGCAGTTTAGAGCGCATATTTATATCCTCATCATGATTTGGTATCTCTGTCTAACTCTTTTGGCATACCCCCTCTCTCGAATGCATTCCATGCAAAAATGGCGATCCGTCCCAACATGGTTCTCTGCAGTTTCTGCTGATGCAGCATAATTCTTTCCATGATTCATTCGTATGACTAATTGGCGCGCAAGATCATCCGACACAGTTTCTGCTGATTCCGCATAATTCTAAGATTCGACGTTCAACACGTGTCGATACTTTTATCCTTGAGGATGGGGTCAAGTTATATGCGATCATGTGATATGACCTTATATGGTGTGCAAACTCCAATTCACGCGCAAAATCTTCCGACACAATTTCTGCTGATTCTGCATAATTCTAAGATTCGACGTTCCCAAATGTATTATATTACATTCAACATGTGTCGAGATAACGTTCTCAAAGTATTATATTGTATTCACATCATAAAAAATGTAGATGATTAATAAGAGGAGGGGTAGATGGTAGAGGTGCTGTATAGCACCACTATTTAAGCCAGCTCCTCGCACGCTATTACATTAATCGCTCTGGAGCCTCTCAGTGACTTTCGACATACACACACAGTGCTTTGATAAAAAAAATGTGCAGTACCGGTGTTGCGAATTATTACGTTCCGATCATACAAGATGATTTATCGCCATGTATGAAGAACACATCTAACATGTAAGATTTAATTTTTTCATACCATATCATTGATATTTATGTGTTTTCCTGATAAACGGTATTTTTCATGATCGGACTCTTAGATCGCACCAAACATTACGTATCATGGTTAGAAGATACGCGCTAACGACTGCATCGTGTAACAAACCCCAAAACTGCCCCTTTTCTTTTTCATTAATAAACTTAATTAATTAGTTAAATACATATATTCTTATTATATTCTTATTATTCTTACGTTTATAAAGAGTGTTTAGGATTAATATTAGTATTAGCCTAGGATACTGCGAGACGCGAGTGTGACGAAGGAGAGAATTGAATGTAAAGGAGTGGGAGAATCAAACGCATGTGCGATCCTCAGTCGATCAACGGATCGACGAGAGCAAGGATCAGAAGCAATGATTGTAATTGGTGCATGACAAATGAGAGAGGGAACCGAGCGTTCCACGCGTGCGCCTGCGCATTCACCAGTCGTTCAGTAGACCGACTAGAGAACGTATCGAACGAGACGAGAATAATTGATGCGTAATAAACCAAAATCCATTCCTATTGGTGCGCTCCCAGGACCCCGAATATGTATAAATACGGGCAAGAAAGCCCAGAGAGATTCATTCCATAATCACATGTTTGACCTACATGGTCCGAAGAATCATTTAAAGCTAATAGCTGATTCCAACCTAAAACTAATGCTCCAACTTTGGAGGCCGCCTTGCTGGACACTTGGTCGAGCCGATCGTATTAAACTAAGGCCACAGTCGCCAGGTTTAACGAGAGGTTTTCTGCCTTGGAGGCCGCTTTGTAGGCCACTTAATTGATGAAGCTAAATTATTGATAATTTTTATTCTCAGGTTAGTATAATACTCCTGAGCAACGAGGGAACGAGATTATTCCAGGTGGCAATACCGCCCCTGATGAAACAAAGAAGCAATTTAACTGAATCTCAACTTAACATATTCAATCTCCTAATACATAAGCTAACTCCTAGATCCTAAGTTATTCTAACTCCTATATTGACTGAGATTCATTATCTAATATACTAACTCCTATATCGACCGAGAGTCATTACCTATATACTAACTCCTATATCGACCGAGAGTCATTACCTATATACTAACTCCTATATTGACCGAGAGTCACCATCTATAAACTAATTCCTTTCATTTGGTTAAACGCCTGTATTAGTTATTTAAGTTACATTACTCTCTAATTTATCATTCAAACGGGTTTTCTTTTGTAACGACCAAGAGTCGAAACTAATTATTTTCTTTAGTATTAAGGCGTTAAATCACGTTTGCATGTATCATTTAAAGGTATTTTTCTTGAATAAATACCATTAAGTAAAATTCTTGTTCTAGAATTTTAATTCTTTATCGCACGCCACTCGAACCAATCCCGAAATCCTGTAAGGAGCGTTATACCACGCACAAAACCGTTACAATCGTATAAATATCTGGAAATTGGCATCAGCGTGCAATCTATACCACTGGTGGAAATTGTTTTTGGCGACAATCGTGGGAATCAATTGTTGTTACATCTTCCAATATGGAAAACGCTAATGGTAAAACGCACAGACATCGAAAAACGTGCACAATTAATTGGACCCCCTTCGATGCGAATTGATGATTTAATGGTAGAATTTTGTATAATATATAATTCGCGAATTGTGAAGATGTCGCTACATAATAAGTCTTTATATTTCAAATTAGAAACTATGAAGTTTTTATTTAATCTCGAGCGTTGTATCGACCACATGTATTCGCGGCTTTCAGAAAATACGCATCTTGTCCATACGAAATTTTCAAATTTTGTCACCGTGTTACAACGATATGATGTCGCCGGTGAAACTTTAGATTCGCGTCACATCGCTAAAACTATATGCGACAGCGAATACTTCGACGGTGAATCTCTTGTCGATTGCGAACTGCTGGCATGTGCCATGAATGATATTGTCGACGCCGCACGCAGCAAATGTTAAATTGTACAATTAGTACATTATTTGTAACAATATATATCGTAAACGTATATAATGTATCAATTTTATTTACCCGTCTTCCTCCTCGCCACCTAATTTTAAGATTCAGCATTTCAAAAAAATTATTGTTTCTCTGCGCTGGGGACAAAACATTCTGCCGATACTGCATAATTCTATTTCGTTCGAGCGTTCTTCGCGCCGTGAAAATGACGTCACCTTGCACGGCCGCTCCAGAGGATTCAAGTTACACGCGATCGCGCGAGACGCTGCGAAGCTAAGATTGAAAATCATTTTGCAAAAAACTCATTAGCTTTAGAATGCATGCAATTGTACCCCTATGTAGTGTTGTCTCTTTCCCTCCCTAGAATTTTAGCTTTAAAACTGATGCTCTGTCTCATTCCCTCCCCGAAGACGCGGTGTGATCATCCGATAAAGTATTAAACAATTTCAGCTACATAATGGTTTGGAAAAAAAAATATTTGTGGTGGGCCAAGGTCTGAAAGAGATTTTTCGGGGGTCATTCCCCCTCTGAAAAATTTTTGACGGTGGGCCCGGTCTCCGCGGCGGCTCGGCCCTGAGTGATCCCCTCCATCATCGCGGCTTCCCCCACTCCACGGCTCGTGCGCACGCAACCGGTCTTCCACTCCCCGCAGGCCCCGCGCCCATGTTTCCCCCCACCGCGCTCCCCCGCGCGCCCTCCCTTCCCCCCGCCCCCGCGCTCCCCTCATTGCCCCGTGGGTTAGAACCGGCCTAACCCTACTACTTGTGTCAACTGTAAAATATATTTACCTTCCCTCAATCCATAGATTCTCCAAAAAATTTACCTGGTCCAACAATGACCATTTTGATTTTGGCTTTGCTGCTAACCCTGTACCGTACTTGATGCCCCGCTTCATTTTCCTACATGTATTGCATATGTTCCTCCATCTCTTCTTACAATCAAGTTGAAATAATTATAAAATATATTTTTACAGATTTCTAGCCACTGGAGAATCATATAGATAGTTATCATTCGCATTTCGTATATCGCCAAGTTACATAAGCATTATTGTACGCACAGTATTGGAACACTTGTACCATAAATTAGTTACACTATTTATGCCGCAGCCGAGTATTGCGAGTTTTGAAAACATAGCGAATGAGTTTCTAGTCAAATGGAATTTTCCGAATTGTGTTGGAGCTATTGACGGGAAACATATCCGAATATAATGTCCACGCAATAGCTGTTCTGTATATTTTAATTATAAGAACTTTCTTTCTATTGTATTATTATCATTGGTGGATGCAAATTATAAATTCATCGTCATTGACGTTGGTTCCTACGGAAAAGAAGGAGACAGCGGAATTTTCAATAAATCAATTATGGGCCAAGCCATTCGCGAAGGAAGAATGAAATTTCTCATGGGCAAACCTTTTCCGGGATCGAACGTGACAGCCCCTCACATAATTTTGGGCGATGAAGCATTTCGCCTCTCATAACATATGCTGAAACCATATTTCAAAGAACCTAGCAACACAAGATATGTCGAAGAAAATTTTTAATTATCGACTGTGCCGAGCCCGTAGGATGTCGGAAAATGCATTTGGAATATTGTCCCAGACATTTCGCATTTTCTACTCACCAATTGCGGTACTGCCAGAAACAACCGACAATATTATAATCGCAACATGTTGCCTCCACAACATGTTGCGTGACGAATATATAAGTGTTAGCAGTAAATAATTTGGAACCCACTGTTCGATATAATGCAATGTATATTTGATTATCACAGATTTAATCTTGATCGCAAGGATACACTGCGATTGAGATTTACTACGCTTGTGCACATGTCACGCTGCAAAACGGAAGTGGTCGAGAGAGGAAAACGATTCTAACACGATTTATACATTCTTGCCAACTTAACCTAACCTAGGAACTAGAACTTAAACACTAGATACATACAAATTTAGTTGTCCTTTTAACAATATGTAATAATCCCGCGAAGCAACATCATTTGGTGCCAAGCCAGGCAGGAACTAAGATAGTGTCATTGATTGGAGTAGGAGGATTTAGAGATGCAGAGGGATTCAACATCCGGGATAGATTTCGGACTTATTTCACTTCACCGGAGGAGGCCGTGGAATGGCAACAGGACAGTGTCGAAAGAGGCGTCAGGACGTAAAACAAAAATAAAAAAAACACATCATATTAACATTCCACCAAGTACGGCGCGCATGACGGACAGGTACATTATATTTTTTAAATTAGAACTATATATTATTCGTGTATCAAAAATTGATTAGTTTAATTGTGTATACATGGGATAGTTGGGTTAGTAACCATATGGGCAATAGAATGGACTGACTGTCCCAGATCCCGGCAGAAATAAATAGTCACAATAAGTACGCTCTGTTATCACACAATTCCTCTGTTGTCTCTTCTCGTTCTTTAAGAGCTCATCCCCCTGCTCCCATAACTTGCAGCCTCGCTCCTTCTCCTGTTGCTGTTGATAATAATGTTCAACGCCGCTTTTCCGCTTCCAGTCGGTCTCATTTCTACATCTCTCATCTAAACGTGCGTTCCCTTGCACCACACTTCCCCAACATAGTTGATCTAATTAACTTGCACAACTTTGACATCTTGGCACTCAGTGAGACGTGGCTTCGTCCTCAGGATGATTCCTCCTGTTTTTTCTTGCCTGGCTACACTCTGATCCGATCTGATCGTGATTCCGAAGTCTCCTCCCGTGGAGGAGGCGTCGCATTGTACGTCAACTCTAACCTTCGGTATGAAATCACGTGTCTGGGGGTGCCGGATTCGTATCAGTGTGATAATCGCTTGGAGGTACTTGGGATCAGCATTATAATATCGCACATCCAACTGGCTGTCTTTGTTGTATACAAGCCTCCTTCCTGCACGCCGGCGATATTAATCCCTTTCGAATCATTCTTACATGACTTCACTGTTGCCTCTACTTTTACCATATGTTTGGGCGATTTTAATGTTGATCTCACCAATGCTCTATCGCCTGGTTTCACTTACATTAATAATATACTAAGTACGCTTTCCTTAAAGCAAATAATAACCGATCCTACACGCGTAACCTCGGATAGATCCAGTCTTCTGGACCTGATTATGGTCAGCAACGAGTTAGAAATCTGTTCTTCGGGTTCTCTTGATGCCAGTGAGATTAGCGATCACTGCCTCGTTTATGCGAAACTGGATCTACCCAAACCTCGCATTGGGCAGCGTTATCTACTACGGCGTAGCCTAAAAAACATTCCGTTCGACGATTTCAGCGCAGCGGTTAGCCGCCTGAGTTGGGACGAAGTCTATAACTCTACCACGGCCGACGCTAATCTGGCATCTTTTTCTGATAATCTGATGGGCCTCTTTGACATGTACGCCCCTATTGAGTTGGTAAGGGTCACCAAGCTACCAGCCCCATGGATAACTCCTAATATTAAATTACTTATGTCACTACGGAACAAAGCTCTGACCAAGTACAAAAAGTCGCAATCTCCTTCGCACTGGGAATATTATAAGCAGCTTAGAAATTATACCTCAACCGCGCTTAAGGCAGAAAAGCAGGCCTTCTTTCGCTCTCTATCAACCCAACCTTCTAAGTTCTCCTCTAAATTCTTCTGGAACTTCCTCCGAAAAGCGGGGGCCTCCTCAGCATCCAGCTCTCAGTCTCTTTCTTCCCAATTTTCCGATCCAACTGTTATTATCGACTATTTCTTAGACTCAATCCCGTCCTCTGCTCCAGACCCTAGTTTAACTCGTAACTATACTTCCCCCTCACTCGACTTACCATCTTTCACCTTTGATCCAATCCTACCCAGCGACCTTCTTGCCGTTCTTAAGTCCACGAAACCCACGGCATCTGGTTCTTCTGACATTTCTGCGGATATGCTATACCTCTCCATGCCGGGTTGCTTGGACCCCCTCATCCATATATTAAACTTCTCTCTGTCCAGTGGATCTTTCCCGTCACGTTGGAAACACTCAATAGTTACACCCATCCCTAAAACCAAATCTCCTATCACCTTAAACTCTCTCCGCCCCATCTCTATCCTTCCTTTTCTTTCCAAAATTCTCGAGAAGCTGTGCTCTTTACAACTTCAAAAATTCCTTACGACCACTAATGCATTGCCTCTGTTTCAATCTGGTTTCAGACCAAATTTTAGCACAACAACTTCACTTCTTCATATGTCGAACCTAGTACTCAGGGCTTTTGACTCGCGTCGTATATCATGTATTGTCTCGCTCGACTTTTCAAAAGCCTTCGATACCTTAAATCACGAGTTGCTGATTAACAAAATGAGCAGCCTTAACTTTAGCGACTCAGCTCTGGACTGGTTTCATTCTTATCTCACTCGACGTACGCAGCAAGTCGCAATCTGTAACCCTTTTCCCCAATTCTCGTCGGTACGCGCAGTTACACACGGAGTTCCTCAGGGCTCGGTCTTGGGACCGTTACTATTTAACCTCTATGTGGCGGAACTACCTCTCTTGCCAGAATTTTGTACGGCGTACATGTACGCGGATGATACCCAATTTGTTCTATCTTTTGACTCGGCCCGCTGTGCCTCAGCCGTGGAGCAAATTGAATCGGACTTGATGAGGATACAGGAGTGGTCAGCGGCACACGGTTTACACTTAAACCCAGCAAAATCCTCCTTCCTTCTCGTTGGCTCTCCTACTCTCCTTCAGAACATCACATCTTTCAATATCACTATAAACCAAACCACAATCCCTACGAAATCATCACTAAAAGTGCTTGGTGTTACTTTTGACTCCGCCTGGAACTTCACCTCACACGTCTCTACGAAGCTCCTTGCTGCACGTCTTCGTCTAAAACTCCTGTATCCATTTAAGAGAATCCTTTCCACTCGTCAAAAACTCCTTGTATCACAGCTACTTGTACTTTAATTATTTGATTATGCAGATATTGTTTATTTTCCATGCATCGCTAAGTCAACACAATATGTCCAGAATTCCTGTCTTCGCTTTTCGTTTAACACCCGAAAATACGACCATATTACCCCGCTATTCTCTCAAACAGGCTGGTTAAACATGTCCCAAAAATGGATCCTTCATCTCTGCTGCCTAATATACAAACTCCTTTCCACACAAACACCTCGTTACCTTTGTGATCTAATCCCCTACAACGCTGACTTCCACTCCTCTAACTCCTGCCAGACGAGAAGACAATTCAGTCTTTCCACTCCTACTTTTCACTCCGCAAAATTCTCCGGCTCTTTTTCCTTTACTGCATCTCATTTTTATAATCTTCTTCCCGATGCTATCCGATCACTCCCCACTCTTTACGCTTTCAAAAATGCTACCAAAGCTTTCCTCCTTAATCATCCACTTATGACATAGCCCTGACCGGGATGATATGATCTACCGCTGATTCGTTCATTTAATTGTTTTATTTTTGATACTCCGCCCCCCTCTTATTCTTGTTCTCTCTTCTTTTCCGATTCTATTTTGGGTTAGGCATAATAACAGCTGCGCTGAGCCTCGCCCATTCTGGACTTTGCGTTTCTAATTCAACTGCGTTGTAACTTATATTTAAAAAGAATAAAGACGACTTCTTCTTATTATTATCATATAATTTGTCCGAAAATCATTTATGTGTCTCATGAAAGATCGATGTCAAAGTATCAAATCAGAATGAGTTTGAGAATCAGTTATATTGACGTCACAACCTAATTTTATATTGAAAAATGATTTTTGAATTTCCATTCGGAATTATTCAATTGCAAAATTACTATTCGTTTATTTTAATTAATTTTTGCTTATATTAAATAATGTTTTAGATTCTGTCCAGTATTGTATTTCCAACAATAGCCTTCAGTTTTCGTTTTGGAGAACCAACTGTAAATAATATAGTCCAACAAAATTGACACACCATGTTTTATTACGCTTATTACGTCTAAATTTAATAATGAAAATTGAGAAAAATGAACCGACTTTTATGAAAAAGTGAAATATCCGGAAATGTGTTGGCGCAATGGATGGCAAACACGTGCATATATTTGCTTCCAAACACTTTGGATCGACATATTACAATTATAAAGGAACATTTTCCATTATTTTGATGGCAGTTGTAAATGCTAATCACAAACATATTACAATAAATGGCTGTTCCTATGGAGGGAATAGTGATGGAACAGTATTTGCCAATTGTACATTTGGAAAAGCTTCGTTTACTGGTGATCCGGGCTTGCACGTGCCACCTACTAAATCTCTTTCATGCACAGACATTTCGATGCCAAATATTTTAGTAGCAGATGAAGCATTCGCGTTGAAAACAAATAAGACAAGACGCTATGCAAGTCTGAATAAACAAACTATGGACATTCGTAATGCTTTCGCAGACTGGTTCATTTCGCTTGCTGGAGAAGTTCCTTGGCAATATGAATCCATAACAAAATAATACTTTATTTTATTATCTTAAATATATATATAATATGTGGAGAGGGCGATTGAAGCAATAAACACACCTTGATTCGTCTAAAAATAAACGTTAATTTATTTTAATGAATTGAATTAGACTAGGATTGCACTAATTGCACGTGGTTGACTAACCTAAAAATAAGCGAATCAACAATTAAATGTTTATGCTCCTACTTCTCTGTCAATCCGTACTTGTGGACGAATCTCGATCTATAGCTTCACGCTAATCTCACCGTTCACAATTTCTCTACAGGTGGAGGTAAATTATTTACTCGAGTTTTAGTTAAGGGGGTAGACACGGGTAATGCAGCGCGCTGTATACCGACACAATCTGGCCCAAAACATGAGTTTGGGAAATTACGTTGTTTGTCCTTATATGAGCAGATTTTGGGCTGGGTGAGGTCTCATTCGAAAGAGGAAGCTTCAATGCAGCCCGCTCTGGTCATGGCTCAACGAGATTGTGTTGATATCTGATAATATCAGTGTCCAAATTAGAGAAAAAATCGACAAAATACACTCGCAGATTACAAGTATTTGTAGGTCACTAAAAGAGTTTTATGACTCAAACGATGACCAGAGCGGGCTGCATTGAAGCTTCCTCTTTCGAATGAGACCTCACCCAGCCCAAAATCTGCTCATATAAGGACAAACGACGTAATTTCGCAACTACATTCCCAAATACGAGTTCCGCCATATTGGCGATAATACAGAGCAAGTCACGTGACAAATTTAGTTCAACTAGTTGATACGAGATGACGCCTACTCGGGAGGACTGTAGGGATTTTGGTAACGGATGATCCAAATTGATCCCTGTTTCAGCCCACGGCGAAGAGGGTAGCCTATCCCGAAGAATAGGAATAAATATCGTGATACGAGGAAATATATTTAGTTTAATTAACAAAGAAAACCCCTCCGGCTAACCCGCCGTTGAGGAAATACTGAACTCGGTCTAGTCTTAAATCGACTCGTAGTGACAACGTATGCAAGCGAAGTGTCGTGCCTCATGGCAACGCTTGCCGTTCCCGGCGAGCTCCCCACTCCCAGGACAATCCCCTGTGGAGGGGGTAGGCGCTCCCCACAGGACTGCCAACGTGGAATCATAGCAAAACTGAAGCGTCAGCTGGTTACATATGCCACAGTAAAAGCGTGATGCAGTCAATGTATGCATTTTCGTACGATTATAGGTTAGGTTATATGCAGTCAGAGTTGGGCAAAATGTAATCTAATTACAACTTACAAATTACAATTAAAATGTAATTGTGTGATTGATTACATTCTTTTCTGTAATCGTTAATTTTTAGGTAGTTGAGGAAATTGTGGTCAACTACCTAATTTAACGATTACAGAAAATAATGTAATCAATTACACAGTTACATTATAGTCGTAATTTGTAATTAGATTACATTCTGCCCAACTTTGAATGCAGTTTACGCACACATTGACTAGGAACTGCTAGGAACTGTATACAGTTACTAAATTAACGTTTTACCGTGACACATACATACATCACTTGAAATCGCTGTTGAATTTATGTTATAATTGAGGCAGTGAGAGCAACAACGGACTAACCCACATTAAAAAAAATCCTATTTTATATGATTAGTGGAGCCTATTGGAATACGTTATTGCTCCTAACTCAATCGTGAAAAACATGTGCTCTCACTGCCTCAATTATATGACAAAATACCAGAGATGGGCATTATTCACATAACGTATCGAATAAAAGAGACTTTATCCTTATTCGTCACGAATAAAAATAAACCGAGCTACCTTTTATTTGAAGCGCTATGATTGAATTAATTTAATCACGAGGAATCCAATCGTCGGCCATAAATAATTATTTTTTTTCGAAGGCCTTTCATCCGTCGGCCATGAATTAATTTGTACTTTAGTCATACATTTATTGTATAAAATAGTAACAAAAAGTTTTTACATATAAAAGAAATTTGTTACTCTTCCTCTTCCTATTCCTCTTCCACCTCTTCTTCCTCTGCTTCCTCCTCTTCCACCTCTTTCACCTCCAAATTTCATTTTTCTAAGCTCTTTTTTGAGCTCGCTGTTCTGTAATATGAAAAATAAACATAAATCTTATGTTAATTACTGCGATAATGTCTAGACGTTTTTATACTTTCATGAGAATGGGATATTCCACGCGAAATCGGGCTCTTTTCGGAGTAACATTTCGGATGCTGCTGAAATTTGAATATGTTGTAGCCATTAGTGATATTTTAATGTGCCTCAAAGGATTTTTTAAATGTTTAAAAAACATTTTATTAAATTATTGCGAACACCAAAAATTGAGTTACCGCATTATGTTGTGTATAAAAAACAGTGAAAGCTTTCGTTCTTTAGTTTTTTACAAATACTTACCATATTCGAGAACACTGTATAAGAATAGCAGGTATAGCCGCTGCGAGTACCGCACGGCTCAGCCAGTCGAGTCGGTGTTGGGCGACGCAGCGTCAACTTTCGGCACTTTTTACAGGGCCAATTTTAAAAAGTCCATATTTTTGAAAATTTGTCCATCAAGGGGAAGGATAGAACTATATTCTCCTTTTTCAGATTTTTAAAATCGCGCCCGATGTTAAAAACCTGCATTTGTTTAAAATAATTGCACAAAAATGTTTCAAATTCTTTTTTTTAGGTACATTTTTTGAGGTACATTAAAATATCACTAAAGACTACAACATATTCAAATTTCAGCAGCATCCGAAATGTTACTCCGAAAAGAGTCCGATTTCGCGTGGAATGTCCCGAATGTAAGAAATGATTGCGCGAGATCGCCTACGTATCTACATACCTAGTTTTTATAAAAAAAGGCTAACTCCCTCCAGTTGGTGGAAGACGGGCTCCGCCTGCTGATGGACGGAATCCGTTGTCGGGACGGAGTCCGCTTTTCCCGCACATGTCTGCTGCTGGTTGACGGACTCCGTTCCCGCGACGGAGTCCGCCCGCTGTGTGAACAACTCCGTGGTTGGGACGGAGTCCGCCCGCTGTTTGAAGGACTCCGTCGTTGGGAAGGAGTCCGCCCGCTAGTTGAATGACTCCGTCCCTGCGACAGAGTCCGTTCCGTTTCTCTCTCGAGATTGCTCTCCTCTGCATTGCTTGCCATCTAAAAGCGAATCGAAGAAACAGTGAAACTATTGAACGTAATTAAAATGGATTTGAAAGTGCAGTAGAAGAGTACACGTTTATCAAGTTGGTACATTCGGGTACAATATAGGCTTTCTGTAGCCAAGATTTAGCGCAGAAGGGGAATTTTTATGTTTCTAAATACTGGAATTTCCAAGTTCGAAAGCGTTGAAATTCAAACATTTCCAAAATTTGTAATTATATGGTTATCAAGTTTCAAAATATCTGTAATTGAAGGCCCGGATGCAATAAGGGAACTAGGGCTCGAAAATGCGAAAAAGTATTGTCCAAACGCTAAGAAAAATTGAAAAATTAAATTTTGTTAAACTGGATTTAAAAAAAAAATAGTGTTGTAAAGCTCGTCACGGCACACATTTTTTCTTTCTACAGTTTCTTTATCCAATCATTAGTATTCGAGATAGAAGTTATAAACCAAATAAATTTCTTCGAGCAAAGCCAATTTCTTTTTAAATATAAATTGCGATAACTTGAGTAAATATTAACGTATTGTTAGGAGACTTGGAACATACAACTCGGAAAACTCTAGCGAAGCGAAAAATGTATGCACAAAACCCTTATGTTAAAAATGTAATAATATTTAATTAAAAAGTACATAATACTGGATATAACCCATGTTTTTCAACGTTCGTCGTTAAAAAGTATCGAGGTAATTTTGACGTACATATAACTTGCAGCGGCAAAGTTTTTCCTTAATATATAAAGAAGATTTTCACAAATTTTCACACTGAATAATAAATAATTGTAGAAGATATGACGATATATATAAATCTCGCGGGCCACCAACAGTCAGCAGCCGCGTACAATGCTCTACTTAGCAGTTCTAGCACTTGTGTTGACTGTTGGTGCCGCGCGAGATTTATACATCGCCATATCTTCTACAATTATTTATTATTTAGTGTGAAAATTGGCAAAAATTTTCTTTATATATTAAGGAAAAACTTTGCCGCTGCAAGTTATATGTACGTCAAGATTACCTCGATACTTTTTAACGACGAACGTTGAAAAACATGGGTTATGTCAGGTATTATGTACTTTTTAATTAAATATTATTACATTTTTTAACATAAGGGTTTTGTGCATACATTTTACGGCTCCACTAGAGTTTTCCGAGTTTTATGTTTGAAGTCTCATAACAATCCGATAATAATTACTCAAGTTATCGCAATTTTTGTTTAAAAAGGTATTGACTTTGGACGAAGAAATTTGTTTGGTTTATAATTTTTTCTCGAATACTTATGATTCGATAAAGAAACTGTAAAAAGAAAAAATGTGTACCGTGACGAGCTTTACAACACTATATTTTTTAAAATCCAGTTTAATAAAATTTAATTTTCCAATTTTTCTTAGCGTTTGGACAATTTTTTTCGCATTTTCGAACGCTAGTCTCCTTATTGCATCCGAGCCTTGAATTTAAAAATTTCTGACTTTTCCACTTCTGATGTTTAGAAACGGTTTACATTTCATCACTTGATTTCAGTTTCAACTAAAGGAAGCCTACATTCCACCCGAATGTATATACCTTTTCTAGACATTTCGCGGGTAAATTATAACATAACCTTCTTATTCTACGTGAAAATGAATACACGAATCTCTGAGCATGAAGCTGCGTCTCGACATTGCGAGGCTGCCACGCGAGGCACGCCTCGCGGAGTGGACAATCTGGAAACTACCTCGATCATGATCAATTTACGAGGCAGGCTCGTGCGACAATCTCGTCCTAGCTCTAGCATGATATTTGCGTCGCACGAACCATGCGATTTTTCATTTTGGGGCCGCGAAGCACCTTCCAGCACGTCGAAAAATCGACGGCTGATGCTTCGTAAAGTAATAATAATGATCGAGGTAGTCTCCAGACTCTCCACTCCGCGAGGTGTGCCACGCGAGGCAGCCTCGCAATGGCGATACGCAGCTTGAGAAACACGCGGAAACTCAAACAATCACAGCTCACACGATAGATTTTGCACAAAAAATTACAACAATACTATGACGGTAATGACTCTTTACCCGGAATATGTCTAAATACAGTCTTATTAGACCACTTTTAGAATAACCGGCACATATAGTGAAAAAGACACGAGTAATAAGCGTGAAGGTACTTACGATCTTTAGTGTTCGGCAGTCACTCGAATTTCTGACGATCGAGCCTTTGCTAGCCTCGAGGGCCTGCATTGCCAGAAAACAATTGCCGGCACGGTTCACGCACACATTACCACCACTCCTGTAAGTGATCCTACTACACAACTTGCGATTCTTTCCTGAAATCGCTGGGCAGAGCGCAAACTGTCTTTCTCACTCACTCAATATTTTGTATTTCACTTGCACCAAGGACCGAGCGATACGTCTCGGCCCGCGTAAAGGTTCAAACGCGCAAAGATGGTACGTCAAAAGTATGTGCACAGGATAATCAAAAATCCTTTCCTGTGCACATTTCTACATCAAAAAGTATTCCCGGAAGTACATACACTATGTAAATGTATCAGCATACACCAATCCTAATGAGAAAGAGAGGAACAGAACGCATATATCCGTTCTTTTCCCACTATCTTTTGTTCTGCTTCTCAGCATCTTTAACTAATGCAGCGACAACGCTAGCTGATCAGTTTTCTGCCGTTTGCACTACAGTGAAGACGCAGAAAGCAATCTGGCTTTTATTTACTGCGCAGATATTGATACATATGGAACATTCATAATTTTTTAATTGTTCCATTCCTGCGTGGTTCGTTAATGTAGTGTCGATAAGTGTGTGTGTGTGACCATTCCATTGCCATGGAATCAAAGAAGGAAGCCGCAGATGCAAGGAACAATCGCTATTTGAAGGGTGCTGTAAAAGCGAAACAGCCCAAGTTATCTTCAAAGCGTTTATCAAAAAATAAGAAGCGTCGAGAAATGTAAGTTATGTTTTATGGTACAGATGTGAATACAGTTACAGTTTGTGATGTAGTAGTAGCAGCACGGTATTTTGTTGTATATAATACAGTATTATTCATATTCTTTAAATATGTATATCAACAGCTATCTTTGACACTTTACGTACACATATTCTATACTATGCGCATCGCGACGCATGTCGTTACTTTACCCCTCTTGCCTCACTCATTCTTTTCCAATTCGTATGTTCGTCATTATTTAATTAATTACTAATGCGATGTATACCGTGTTGGAACTCATTTTCGATGCTTTGCGATTCGATGTTGAGCATATGTAGTTACAGTATTGTCTCGTTAGCGGCTCGCTGGTCGGGACCGGCGTTGAACCCATATCATGTGCAAAGATCAAATTCCGAGTGTTCGTTTCTCGCTTCTTTCTGGCCGAAGGGGGGGGGGGCGAGATGGAACGCTTTGCGTGCCCCGGAGTGACACGACGTCCGAAAGTCGGAGCGAGACAAAACATCAACGCGTCGTCTGTCTCGTACCGCCTTCGCTCAGTTTCAATGCCTTTCGCTCGCTCTCGTTCCATCTCGTTCTCGCCTTCGCCGGACAAGAGTGAGACAGAAGTGGTGGGACCAGACAATACTGTACTTGTTGAATACGAAATATGTACACATTGCTTCTTCTTTTGTGGACTTTTGACCGCAATATGTACGTCCATATGTGTACCTTTAGCGAAATTGTCTCGTTGAAAAGCCCTGTCTTCAGGCGATGTCAGATGGCGAGTCGGCTGCGTACATAGTAACCCCGATTGTTAGAATGCGTCAGTATAAGCTATATGTATATCAAAAGTGCTCAATTGTATCGCGAATTGTTAGTATTTTGCATAATGAATTGCAGAGGTACAAATCAAGCTTCAGCCATGAGTATTTTAATTTCCAACGAACAGAATTAAAATATAATCATCAAAATGATGATTTCGTTGGAAAAGCTCTAGATATCCAGGTACCTCATGGAACCTGAAAATTTTTGTGCTATTTATTCTATTTGCTTTATAGAGTGCATATTCAAAAGTTATAGCGGCAAATATTTGCGACTTTACATCATTTTGAAATATAATTAAAATAATTCTATCTTCAAAAAAATATGATAGGCGCTAAAATGTGTGTAATTCATTCTAAATAACGTGGTCGTTAATATTTTTTCTCTACAAAACGCAGTTCATATTCGCTTTCTGTATTCTGAGAAATCCCCAGTTTTTTAATTAATATGGTCACTTTCGAGAAAACGAAGCGTTTACCGCAATTTCGTCACCCTTGATTTTCGTCTTATTTTTGCCGGTATAATCACCCCTTAGAGCATTGACCACAGGTAGAGAAACACCCTGTATATTACATCTTTTTCAACCATTATGACCCACTTATATTAAATCGAATTTATTTTAACATCAACGGGGCCTCAATTCTTTATAAGACTTCCAGCTCCGCGTCCCATTCGTGAAAGAATTAGAACAACAACAGGAGAAATCCTACATAACTTAAAAAAAAAACAAAGTTTAGACCATTTATGCTGTAATTATTTTAAACAAATGCAATTTTATACAGTAGTATGTCTATGCCGATTCTAACCCAGGTCCTCTGAGGGGAGCGCGGGGGCGGGGGGGGGTGTGAGGGCGCGCGGGGGAGCGCGGCGGAGGGAAACATGGGCGCGGGGCCTGCGGGGAGAGGAAGACCGGTTGCGCGCGCACGAGCCGCGGAGTGGGGGAAGCCGCGATGATGGAGGGGATCACTCCGGGCCAAGCCGCCGCGGAGACCGGGGCCCACCGTCGGAAGGGGGAATGACCCCCAAAAATCTCTTTCAGCCCACCCCAAACATTTTTTCAAACCCCCCACCCACCCCGAATTTTTTTTCCGACACAGAGAAATAATAATTTTTGATTGGAAATTGTTTCGGAAGATCTCGGGCAATGTCGGCTTTTTACGAACCGCGTCTTCGGAGGAGGGAAAGAGACAGAGCATCATTTTAAAGCTAAATTCGGAGGAGAGAGAGAGACAACACTACATAGTGGCAGAATCGCATGCATTCTAAAAATTTTCAAAATGATTTTCATTCGCAGCGTCTCGCGCGATTGTATGTAATATGAGTCCTCCTCTAGAGCGGCCGTGCAAGGTGACGTCATTTGGCAGCGCGAAGAACGAAATAGAATTATGCAGCATCAGCAGAATGTTTTGTCCCCAACGCAGAGAAATAATAATTTTTTGAAATGTTGAATCTTAAAATTAGGTGGTGAGGAGAGAAGGGGGAGAAAGAACACGGGTGAATGAAATTGACAAATAATATGTGTTTACGAAATTTATTTAAAATTAAAAAAATATAATTTAACATTTTTTCTTCCTGCGAGCATGAGCTAGAATAACATTGATGGCGCATGCTACCAGTTCGCAATCTACATGATAATCCTCACAGTAATGTTCGCTACCGCGTATGATTTTAGCAGCACGACGCGCATCTAATGTTTCGCAGGCAACATCGCTCTGCTGTAGCATGTTAACAAAAGTTTTAAATTTTACTCTCGCATCTTCCGCAGTTTGATACATCCGCGGATACATATATTCTATACATGGCTGAAGATTAAATAAAAACGATACTGTGTCCAGTGTGTAATATAGTGTATCATCACATTGTGTAATCTTTATAATTGGTGAATCAAAGATCTGAAAAAAATCCACCGTTAAATCATCAATTCGCATCGAAGGTGATCCAGGTAATCGTGCACGTTCTTCGATGGTTTCACAGCTGTCGAATAGCAAACCCCATGTATGCCATGATAATATGAGATGATTTCCATGATTGTCGCCGAGAAGAACTTCTACATCGACTGTAGGTCCTACGTCGATTCCAATTTCCAAATATTTGCTACCCATGGATGTTAATGCATATCTTCTAACCATGATACGCGATCCTTGACGCGGACTAAGAGAACAATCAAAGCTATGAAATTGCTCGCTCGTATTAGGAACAAACATAACAATTTTGAGAAGATGTGAAAATTATGCCTTACCAATCATTATATATATTCTCCCCACGTGGAGCTACACCATCATCTCGCACAATCGGAACGAAATAATCTTCACACTCAGCGAGTATTTCATCAATGGTGCTGTACATTTTTGTTTCAGAGCACTATTTGTTCCGTCGAAAGTCACTGAGGCTACTGAGCGATTGATTGAATAGCGTCCGGGAACTGGCTTAAATAGAGGTGCAACTGCTTTCCCCACTATCACATTTTATTCTAAACCCAACAATTTTTCAAAAATGATTTTCAATCTTAGCGTCTCGCGCGATCGTGTGTAATTTGACTCCTCTGGAGCAGCCGTGCGGGATGACGTCATTTAGCAGCGCGAAGCAGGCGCGAACGAAATAAACGTCGAATCTTAAAATTAGGTGGCGAGGAGAAAGACGGGTGAATGAAATTGACAAATAATATGTGTTTAAGAAATTTATTTAAAATTAAAAAAATATAATTTAACATTTTTTCCTACGAGCATCAGCTAAAATATCATTGATGGCACATGCTACCAGTTCACAATCTACATGATAATCCTCACAGTAATATTCGCTATCACGTATTATTTTAGCAGCATGATGCGTATCTAATGTTTCACAGGCAACATCGCTCTGTTGCAACACGTTAACAAAAGTTTCAAATTTCATCTGCACATCTCTTACATTTTGATGCAACCGCGCATACACATAGTCTATACATGGTTCAAGATTTAATAAAAATGTTACTGTATCCGGTTTGAAATACAGTGGCTTATTATGTAGTGTCAGCCTTACAATCGGAGAATTATAGATTTCACAAAAATCCACCGTTAATTTATCCATTTGCATCGAAGGTGATCCAGGTGATCGTGAACGTTCTTCAATGGTCATACGACTGCTACATAGCGAACCCCATGTATCCCATGGTAACGTGAGAAACATCCCACGATTGTCGCCGAGAACCATTTCCACATCAATCGTAGGCCGTACTCTGATCCCAATTTCCAAGTATTTGCTGCCCATGGATGTTAATGCGTATCTTCTGACCATGATCCGCGATGTTCGACGCGGGCTAAGAGAACAATCAAAGCTATGAAATTGCTCACTCGTATTAGGAATAAACATATAAATTTTGAGATGTGAAAATTAAGCCTTACCAAACAACTGTATCCTCCCCGCATTGAGCCACGCCATCATCTCGCACGATCGCAAAGTAATAATTCATGCGTTCAACGTTTGCTTCGGCACTGGTACTGTACATTTTATTTTCAGAGCAGTATTTGTTCCGTCAAAAGTCACTGAGGCTACAGAGCGATTGATGGAATAGCGTTCGGGAGGCGTCTTAAATAGAGGTGCAATTGCTTCCTCCACCACACCATTTTTATTCTAAACCCAAAAATTTTCCATAATGTGTTTCAATCTTAACATCGCAGTATGTAATTTGAGCCCCATCCTCAAGGATAAAAGTCTCGACACGTGTTGAACGTCGAATCTTAAAAAAATATGAAATAAAAATATCAAATAAAAAGAAAAATGTAAAAATATAAAAATACAATATAAAAAGAAAAAATATAAAAATAGAGTATAAATAGAATACACAAATATAAAATAAAAAATAAAAATATAAAAATACAATATAAAAGAAAAAATATAATAATTTAATTTATTGCCCACTTTCGTGTTACAATTTAACGATCATATACTCTTTCCATTTCATTCCCATGATTGCGTCAGTGTAAGTCCTGTCCTTCTAATGTATTCTGCTGTGTCTTAACAATTTTTTCTATTTTACAAGTGTTTTCTAATCTATTATATATTACATAATCTTCTTTTATCACTTTCCTGTTCTTTTATCACTTTTCTGTTCTTCCCATCTTTTTCCATCTCCCTATTATCTCCTGCAGAATAGCCAAGTCTTTCCCTTCTCCTCTAATTACCTCTGTCCAATTCCTACCACTCTTTCCACTTACTTCACATGCTTGAATCACGTGTTTCACTGTTTCTTCCTCTTTCTCTTTTTCCCACATAAGTATTCCGACCTATCTCCTGGTTTCCTTGCCACCTCTCTTAATTTTCTTAGGAATTTTGACTCCTATACTTTCATCTCTCTTTCTTGTTCTTGGATGTCTTTACTCATCTGCCCTATTTTTGTCCACACTTCTTCCCCATTTAATTTCTCGTTTTCCATTTTTCATTTGACCATCCTCTCCCTTCCAAGAATTTGATTATCATTCTTTCCCTTTTCGTTACTTCATTTCCTCTCATTAGTCTTCCCCAACATTCATATCTTATCGATGCTTTATCCGAATTTATTAGCCTCTGTTCAAACTTCATTGCCCTTACTCCAATTTTAATTGCTATGTCATCTCTTCATGTTTCTTTTAACAACCAGTATGTTGGTGTTGATCTCTCCAATTTCATTAACCACCCTATGTATTTCGCCTGCAATTTTTCTATTTCCTCATACCTTCTCCATCCCCATATCTCTGCCCCATACGCCGCGGTGCTTCTAACTAGCGCATCAAGCAGTTTAATTCTTCTTTCAAAGTCATCTCTGAATAATCTTTCTCTAATCCCCCTAAAAAGTAATCATACTTTTCCTAGTTCGTTGTTCTCTCTCTCTCTCTCTCTCTCTCTCTCTCTCTCTCTCTCTCTCTCTCACTCTCTCTCACTGTATAACATAAATATTCCATTTCTCTTCCTCTCTCCATTTTTCTTCATTCCAACAGAATCTTTCCTCTTTTCTTCTTCCTCCAGCTTTCTTGCATATCATTATCTTAGACTTTTGCACATTTAGCTCCAAGCCTTTCTTCTTTATGTACCTATCTCTCGAATCTCTTTATCATATTCGTCAGACCCTATGCATTATTTACCATTAACACAACATCATCCGCGTATGAAATTGTTCAAATTTTCCTTGTACCTATTACGACTCCTCCTTCAAGTTCTTAGCTCATTTCTTTTCTCCAGGCCTCCAAACGCGACACTGAAAAGTCCTATCAGTTCCTTTTTTCACTCGTTCAGATCGACGTGAGCCAGAACGGTTTGTATCTATATTTATTTAATATATTTTTGTATGAAAGGAATGAATTTATCAAATTTTTTTTGTTTTTGCAATTTTCAATAAAAATTGGAATTTTATGTTTATTAAGAATAGGTGTTTACCCTGTGATAATTGTTGGTTGGGCTTCAAATTCTAATTATTCAATATTAGGAGCGATTGTGTCAATTTCACAGTCAGTTTCTTATGAAGTGAGTTTATTTTTAACAATTTTTTCTATAATTTTATTAAATGAAAGTTATTCATTATTAGATTTATATAAATTTCAATATTATATTAAATTTAAAATTCCATCTGCATATCATTTAACATTCCATTTTTCCATTTGTTCTTCTAATCTTCTCTTTAGAATTTCCGCGTATATCTCGTAACCCATGTCCATCAAAGTTATGCCCCTATAGTTCTTAACCATTTCCCTTTCTCCTTTTTTTTTAACACAGGACTTATTATTCCTTCTTTCCATACTTCCGGAAAGTCCCCTCTCTTCCATGTCCTGTTTATGACCTTTGTTTGATTACCTATATTTATGAAGATGATTGCGACCTCAATGTTGAATTAAGATATAATTTAAATGCAGGAGTTTAAATTTTAAGTCTGTTCGACTTTTAATATCATACATGATTTGAGTTCATATCGACGTGAGATCGGTTTCTATCTATATTTATCTAATAAATTTTTGTATGAAAGGTCTTAATTTATAATTTTTTTAATATATTCCATAAAGATTGGAATTGTATATTTCTTACGAATACGTGTTTACCATGTGATAATTGTTGGTTGGGGGGCAAATTGTTATTTTATTCAATATTAGGAGCGATTGGGCCATATAATAAAATAAAAGAAAATACAATTAAATAAGAAAAAAAATACAATACAATACAGTACAATATAAAAAACAATATAAACATAAAAGAAAAGAAAATATAATAATAAAATAAAAGAAAACACAATTAAATAAGAAATATAATAAAAAAGAATATAATAATGAAATAATAAAATAAAGGAAAATACAATTAAAGAAATATAATAAAAAGAATATAATAATTAAATAAAAGAAAATAAACTAAAATAATGAGAAAAAGAAAATACAATTAAATAATAAGTATAATATAAAAAGAAAAAAATATAAAAATAGAATATTAATAGAATATAAAAACACATTATAAAAAGAAAAATATAATAATATAATTTATTGCCCACTTTTATGTCACAATTTAACGATCGTATACTCTTTCCTTTTCATTCCGGTGATTGTGTCAGTGTAAGTTCTACCTTTCTAATGTGTCCTGATGTGTCTTAACAATTTTTTCTATTTTACAAGTATTTCCTAATCTATTTTATGTTGCATAATATTCTTTTATCTCTTTCCTGCTCTTCCCATATTTTCCATCTCCCTATTATCTCCTGTAGAATAGCCAAGTTTGTCCCTTCTCCTCTAATTACCTCTTTCCAATTGCTGCCACTCTCTCCACTTACTTCACATGCTTCAATCATGTGTTTCACTGTTTATGCCTCTTTCTTACAAAGCCTACGTATCCTTCCTTCTTTCGATAGCCAATATTTACATGCCCTTGTTTCACTACTCTGTATGAATCTTCATATCCTTTCTAATTCACCTCTCCTTTTTTCCTTTTCCCCCATAAGTATTTCGGCTTATCTCCTGGTTTCCTTGCCACCTCTCTTAATTCTCTTAGGAACATTGACTCTTTTATTTTCATCTCTCTTTCTTGGTCTTGGATGTCTTTACTATATGCTCCATTTTGGTTCACACTTCTGTCCCAAAAAAAATATAAAAATGCCATAAAAAAAATATAAAAATAAAACACAATACAATATAAAAAAATATAGATATAAATGAATATAAAAATACAATTAAAATAGAAAATAAAATACAACATAAAAATCAATATAACTATTAAATAAAATAAAATAATATAATAAAAGAAAAGAAAATACAATTAAATATAAAAAAATATAAATATAAAAGAGAAGAAAATGATATAATGATATAAAAGATAATATCATTGTATAATAAATATAATAAAAAAGAATAAAATAATCAATATTAAAGAAAATACAATACAATATAAAAAACAATATAAATATAAGTATAAAAGAGAAGAAAATAAAATAATGAAATAAAAGAAAAAATATAAAAATAGTATATAAATAGAATATAAATAGAATATAAATAGAGTGTAAAATATAAAATAAAAAAGAAAAAATATAATAATAATTTTATTTATTGCCCACTTTTATGTTTCAATTTAACAATCATATACTCTTTCCACTTCATTCCCATGATTGTATCAGTGTAAAATCGGCTCGACCATATCAATCTGAACGTGTACAGAACGTCTTCGCACCACTTTCAACGTGAATCGAACGTGTATCATACCACTTCGAACGTGAATCGTACCACTTTGAACGTGTATCGACGTCTATCGTACCTCTTCGAACGCATATCGAACGTCTATCGTACCACTTCGAACGTGTATCGAACGTGTATCGAACGTCAATCAAACCACATCGAACGTGAAACGAACGTGAATCGAACGTCTACCGTACCACTTCGAACGTGTATCGTACCTCTTCGAACGTGTATCGAACGTCAATCGTACCACATCGAACGTCAATCGTACCACATCGAACGTCAATCGTACCACATCGAACGTCAATCGTACCGCTTTGAACGTGTATTGAACGTCTACCGTACCACTTTCAACGTGTATCGAACGTCAATCGTACCACTTTCAACGTGTATCGAACGTCAATCGTACCACATCGAACGTCAATCGTACCACTTCGAACGTGTATTGGACGTGTAATGAACCACTTCTATTGTCTTAATCTAGCGTACATCACATGTAGGAGATTAGGTTGGGGGAAGGTGAAGAAAAAACATTTTTAATATACATTAAAAAAATTGATTATATTTTATTTACGCCTCTGGTGTTTAGACCACCAGTTGAATATTTTAAATACATTTTGCATGGCACAGTGTTTTACGTGTCTACCACATCGCAGAGTATTAATAGCAATAAGAAGATATTGCGGTCCATGATGTTAGTCCCGATATTAGTTCATGATGTGTTGTCGCAATATCTTCTTATTGCTATTAATACTCTGCGATGTGGTAGACACGTAAAACACTGTGCCATGCAAAATGTATTTAAAATATTCAACTGGTGGTCTAAACACCAGAGGCGTAAATAAAATATAATCAATTTTTTTAATGTATATTAAAAATGTTTTTTCTTCACCTTCCCCCAACCTAATCTCCTACATGTGATGTACGCTAGATTAACACAATAGAAGTGGTTCATTACACGTCCAATACACGTTCGAAGTGGTACGATTGACTTTCGATGTGGTACGATTGACGTTCGATACACGTTGAAAGTGGTACGATTGACGTTCGATACACGTTGAAAGTGGTACGGTAGACGTTCAATACACGTTCAAAGCGGTACGATTGACGTTCGATGTGGTACGATTGACGTTCGATGTGGTACGATTGACGTTCGATGTGGTACGATTGACGTTCGATACACGTTCGAAGAGGTACGATACACGTTCGAAGTGGTACGGTAGACGTTCGATTCACGTTCGTTTCACGTTCGATGTGGTTTGATTGACGTTCGATACACGTTCGAAGTGGTACGATACACGTCGTTACACGTTCGAAGTGGTACGATAGACGTTCGATATGCGTTCGAAGAGGTACGATAGACGTCGATACACGTTCAAAGTGGTACGATTCACGTTCGAAGTGGTATGATACACGTTCGATTCACGTTGAAAGTGGTGCGAAGACGTTCTGTACACGTTCAGATTGATATGGTCGAGCCGATTTTACACTGATACAATCATGGGAATGAAGTGGAAAGAGTATATGATTGTTAAATTGAAACATAAAAGTGGGCAATAAATAAAATTATTATTATATTTTTTCTTTTTTTGTATTTTTATACTGAATTTTTATATTTTTTCTTTTTTATTTTATATTTTACACTCTATTTATATTCTATTTATATACTATTTTTATATTTTTTCTTTTATTTCATTATTTTATTTTCTTCTCTTTTATACTTATATTTATATTGTTTTTTATATTGTATTGTATTTTCTTTAATATTGATTATTTTATTCTTTTTTTATTATATTTATTATACAATGATATTTTCTTTTATATCATTATATCATTTTCTTCTCTTTTATATTTATATTTTTTTATATTTAATTGTATTTTCTTTTCTTTTATTACATTATTTTATTTTATTTAATAGTTATATTGATTTTTATGTTGTATTTTATTTTCTATTTTAATTGTATTTTTATATTTTTTTATTCATTTATATTTATATTTTTTTATATTGTATTGTGTTTTATTTTTATATTTTTTTTATGGCATTTTTATATTTTTTTTGGGACAGAAGTGTGAACCAAAATGGAGCATATAGTAAAGACATCCAAGACCAAGAAAGAGAGATGAAAATAAAAGAGTCAATGTTCCTAAGAGAATTAAGAGAGGTGGCAAGGAAACCAGGAGATAAGCCGAAATACTTATGGGGGAAAAGGAAAAAAGGAGAGGTGAATTAGAAAGGATATGAAGATTCATACAGAGTAGTGAAACAAGGGCATGTAAATATTGGCTATCGAAAGAAGGAAGGATACGTAGGCTTTGTAAGAAAGAGGCATAAACAGTGAAACACATGATTGAAGCATGTGAAGTAAGTGGAGAGAGTGGCAGCAATTGGAAAGAGGTAATTAGAGGAGAAGGGACAAACTTGGCTATTCTACAGGAGATAATAGGGAGATGGAAAAGATGGGAAGAGCAGGAAAGAGATAAAAGAATATTATGCAACATAAAATAGATTAGGAAATACTTGTAAAATAGAAAAAATTGTTAAGACACATCAGGACACATTAGAAAGGTAGAACTTACACTGACACAATCACCGGAATGAAAAGGAAAGAGTATACGATCGTTAAATTGTGACATAAAAGTGGGCAATAAATTATATTATTATATTTTTCTTTTTATAATGTGTTTTTATATTCTATTAATATTCTATTTTTATATTTTTTTCTTTTTATATTATACTTATTATTTAATTGTATTTTCTTTTTCTCATTATTTTAGTTTATTTTCTTTTATTTAATTATTATATTCTTTTTATTATATTTCTTTAATTGTATTTTCCTTTATTTTATTATTTCATTATTATATTCTTTTTTATTATATTTCTTATTTAATTGTGTTTTCTTTTATTTTATTATTATATTTTCTTTTCTTTTATGTTTATATTGTTTTTTATATTGTACTGTATTGTATTGTATTTTTTTTCTTATTTAATTGTATTTTCTTTTATTTTATTATATGGCCCAATCGCTCCTAATATTGAATAAAATAACAATTTGCCCCCCAACCAACAATTATCACATGGTAAACACGTATTCGTAAGAAATATACAATTCCAATCTTTATGGAATATATTAAAAAAATTATAAATTAAGACCTTTCATACAAAAATTTATTAGATAAATATAGATAGAAACCGATCTCACGTCGATATGAACTCAAATCATGTATGATATTAAAAGTCGAACAGACTTAAAATTTAAACTCCTGCATTTAAATTATATCTTAATTCAACATTGAGGTCGCAATCATCTTCATAAATATAGGTAATCAAACAAAGGTCATAAACAGGACATGGAAGAGAGGGGACTTTCCGGAAGTATGGAAAGAAGGAATAATAAGTCCTGTGTTAAAAAAAAAGGAGAAAGGGAAATGGTTAAGAACTATAGGGGCATAACTTTGATGGACATGGGTTACGAGATATACGCGGAAATTCTAAAGAGAAGATTAGAAGAACAAATGGAAAAATGGAATGTTAAATGATATGCAGATGGAATTTTAAATTTAATATAATATTGAAATTTATATAAATCTAATAATGAATAACTTTCATTTAATAAAATTATAGAAAAAATTGTTAAAAATAAACTCACTTCATAAGAAACTGACTGTGAAATTGACACAATCGCTCCTAATATTGAATAATTAGAATTTGAAGCCCAACCAACAATTATCACAGGGTAAACACCTATTCTTAATAAACATAAAATTCCAATTTTTATTGAAAATTGCAAAAACAAAAAAAATTTGATAAATTCATTCCTTTCATACAAAAATATATTAAATAAATATAGATACAAACCGTTCTGGCTCACGTCGATCTGAACGAGTGAAAAAAGGAACTGATAGGACTTTTCAGTGTCGCGTTTGGAGGCCTGGAGAAAAGAAATGAGCTAAGAACTTGAAGGAGGAGTCGTAATAGGTACAAGGAAAATTTGAACAATTTCATACGCGGATGATGTTGTGTTAATGGTAAATAATGCATAGGGTCTGACGAATATGATAAAGAGATTCGAGAGATAGGTACATAAAGAAGAAAGGCTTGGAGCTAAATGTGCAAAAGTCTAAGATAATGATATGCAAGAAAGCTGGAGGAAGAAGAAAAGAGGAAAGATTCTGTTGGAATGAAGAAAAATGGAGAGAGGAAGAGAAATGGAATATTTATGTTATACAGTGAGAGAGAGTGAGAGAGAGAGAGAGAGAGAGAGAGAGAGAGAGAGAGAACAACGAACTAGGAAAAGTATGATTACTTTTTAGGGGGATTAGAGAAAGATTATTCAGAGATGACTTTGAAAGAAGAATTAAACTGCTTGATGCGCTAGTTAGAAGCACCGCGGCGTATGGGGCAGAGATATGGGGATGGAGAAGGTATGAGGAAATAGAAAAATTGCAGGCGAAATACATAGGGTGGTTAATGAAATTGGAGAGATCAACACCAACATACTGGTTGTTAAAAGAAACATGAAGAGATGACATAGCAATTAAAATTGGAGTAAGGGCAATGAAGTTTGAACAGAGGCTAATAAATTCGGATAAAGCATCGATAAGATATGAATGTTGGGGAAGACTAATGAGAGGAAATGAAGTAACGAAAAGGGAAAGAATGATAATCAAATTCTTGGAAGGGAGAGGATGGTCAAATGAAAAATGGAAAACGAGAAATTAAATGGGGAAGAAGTGTGGACAAAAATAGGGCAGATGAGTAAAGACATCCAAGAACAAGAAAGAGAGATGAAAGTATAGGAGTCAAAATTCCTAAGAAAATTAAGAGAGGTGGCAAGGAAACCAGGAGATAGGTCGGAATACTTATGTGGGAAAAAGAGAAAGAGGAAGAAACAGTGAAACACGTGATTCAAGCATGTGAAGTAAGTGGAAAGAGTGGTAGGAATTGGACAGAGGTAATTAGAGGAGAAGGGAAAGACTTGGCTATTCTGCAGGAGATAATAGGGAGATGGAAAAAGATGGGAAGAACAGAAAAGTGATAAAAGAACAGGAAAGTGATAAAAGAAGATTATGTAATATATAATAGATTAGAAAACACTTGTAAAATAGAAAAAATTGTTAAGACACAGCAGAATACATTAGAAGGACAGGACTTACACTGACGCAATCATGGGAATGAAATGGAAAGAGTATATGATCGTTAAATTGTAACACGAAAGTGGGCAATAAATTAAATTATTATATTTTTTCTTTTATATTGTATTTTTATATTTTTATTTTTTATTTTATATTTGTGTATTCTATTTATACTCTATTTTTATATTTTTTCTTTTTATATTGTATTTTTATATTTTTACATTTTTCTTTTTATTTGATATTTTTATTTCATATTTTTTTAAGATTCGACGTTCAACACGTGTCGAGACTTTTATCCTTGAGGATGGGGCTCAAATTACATACTGCGATGTTAAGATTGAAACACATTATGGAAAATTTTTGGGTTTAGAATAAAAATGGTGTGGTGGAGGAAGCAATTGCACCTCTATTTAAGACGCCTCCCGAACGCTATTCCATCAATCGCTCTGTAGCCTCAGTGACTTTTGACGGAACAAATACTGCTCTGAAAATAAAATGTACAGTACCAGTGCCGAAGCAAACGTTGAACGCATGAATTATTACTTTGCGATCGTGCGAGATGATGGCGTGGCTCAATGCGGGGAGGATACAGTTGTTTGGTAAGGCTTAATTTTCACATCTCAAAATTTATATGTTTATTCCTAATACGAGTGAGCAATTTCATAGCTTTGATTGTTCTCTTAGCCCGCGTCGAACATCGCGGATCATGGTCAGAAGATACGCATTAACATCCATGGGCAGCAAATACTTGGAAATTGGGATCAGAGTACGGCCTACGATTGATGTGGAAATGGTTCTCGGCGACAATCGTGGGATGTTTCTCACGTTACCATGGGATACATGGGGTTCGCTATGTAGCAGTCGTATGACCATTGAAGAACGTTCACGATCACCTGGATCACCTTCGATGCAAATGGATAAATTAACGGTGGATTTTTGTGAAATCTATAATTCTCCGATTGTAAGGCTGACACTACATAATAAGCCACTGTATTTCAAACCGGATACAGTAACATTTTTATTAAATCTTGAACCATGTATAGACTATGTGTATGCGCGGTTGCATCAAAATGTAAGAGATGTGCAGATGAAATTTGAAACTTTTGTTAACGTGTTGCAACAGAGCGATGTTGCCTGTGAAACATTAGATACGCATCATGCTGCTAAAATAATACGTGATAGCGAATATTACTGTGAGGATTATCATGTAGATTGTGAACTGGTAGCATGTGCCATCAATGATATTTTAGCTGATGCTCGTAGGAAAAAATGTTAAATTATATTTTTTTAATTTTAAATAAATTTCTTAAACACATATTATTTGTCAATTTCATTCACCCGTCTTTCTCCTCGCCACCTAATTTTAAGATTCGACGTTTATTTCGTTCGCGCCTGCTTCGCGCTGCTAAATGACGTCATCCCGCACGGCTGCTCCAGAGGAGTCAAATTACACACGATCGCGCGAGACGCTAAGATTGAAAATCATTTTTGAAAAATTGTTGGGTTTAGAATAAAATGTGATAGTGGGGAAAGCAGTTGCACCTCTATTTAAGCCAGTTCCCGGACGCTATTCAATCAATCGCTCAGTAGCCTCAGTGACTTTCGACGGAACAAATAGTGCTCTGAAACAAAAATGTACAGCACCATTGATGAAATACTCGCTGAGTGTGAAGATTATTTCGTTCCGATTGTGCGAGATGATGGTGTAGCTCCACGTGGGGAGAATATATATAATGATTGGTAAGGCATAATTTTCACATCTTCTCAAAATTGTTATGTTTGTTCCTAATACGAGCGAGCAATTTCATAGCTTTGATTGTTCTCTTAGTCCGCGTCAAGGATCGCGTATCATGGTTAGAAGATATGCATTAACATCCATGGGTAGCAAATATTTGGAAATTGGAATCGACGTAGGACCTACAGTCGATGTAGAAGTTCTTCTCGGCGACAATCATGGAAATCATCTCATATTATCATGGCATACATGGGGTTTGCTATTCGACAGCTGTGAAACCATCGAAGAACGTGCACGATTACCTGGATCACCTTCGATGCGAATTGATGATTTAACGGTGGATTTTTTTCAGATCTTTGATTCACCAATTATAAAGATTACACAATGTGATGATACACTATATTACACACTGGACACAGTATCGTTTTTATTTAATCTTCAGCCATGTATAGAATATATGTATCCGCGGATGTATCAAACTGCGGAAGATGCGAGAGTAAAATTTAAAACTTTTGTTAACATGCTACAGCAGAGCGATGTTGCCTGCGAAACATTAGATGCGCGTCGTGCTGCTAAAATCATACGCGGTAGCGAACATTACTGTGAGGATTATCATGTAGATTGCGAACTGGTAGCATGCGCCATCAATGTTATTCTAGCTCATGCTCGCAGGAAGAAAAAATGTTAAATTATATTTTTTTAATTTTAAATAAATTTCGTAAACACATATTATTTGTCAATTTCATTCACCCGTGTTCCTTCTCCCCCTTCTCTCCTCACCACCTAATTTTAAGATTCAACATTTCAAAAAATTATTATTTCTCTGCGTTGGGGACAAAACATTCTGCTGATGCTGCATAATTCTATTTCGTTCTTCGCGCTGCCAAATGACGTCACCTTGCACGGCCGCTCTAGAGGAGGACTCATATTACATACAATCGCGCGAGACGCTGCGAATGAAAATCATTTTGAAAATTTTTAGAATGCATGCGATTCTGCCACTATGTAGTGTTGTCTCTCTCTCTCCTCCGAATTTAGCTTTAAAATGATGCTCTGTCTCTTTCCCTCCTCCGAAGACGCGGTTCGTAAAAAGCCGACATTGCCCGAGATCTTCCGAAACAATTTCCAATTAAAAATTATTATTTCTCTGTGTCGGAAAAAAAATTCGGGGTGGGTGGGGGGTTTGAAAAAATGTTTGGGGTGGGCTGAAAGAGATTTTTGGGGGTCATTCCCCCTTCCGACGGTGGGCCCCGGTCTCCGCGGCGGCTCGGCCCGGAGTGATCCCCTCCATCATCGCGGCTTCCCCCACTCCGCGGCTCGTGCGCGCGCAACCGGTCTTCCTCTCCCCGCAGGCCCCGCGCCCATGTTTCCCTCCGCCGCGCTCCCCCGCGCGCCCTCACACCCCCCCCCCGCCCCCGCGCTCCCCTCAGACGACCTGGGTTAGAATCGGCATAGACATACTACTTTATACTAGCAGGGCACTATTTACACATTTGAAAAAATAAGGATATCGCCCTACTTGTGCTCTTTACGGACACGTTTTCAGAAACGCGGACACTTTAAAATTGGTCGCATGAAAATTAGTTGAATGTGACGCTGCGTCGTTCACTACCGGCTGGACTGGCTAAGCCGTGCGTGCTACAATATTGAACTATCTATGGCATTGTATGTCTTTCATTCCTAATCTTGCGTGGCCTTGAAAGTTATAGTATACCATATATGGTTGAATTTGTCTTGACAGTCACTTTCATCTCGGGTAAACAAATATGTAGCATTTCATTTAAAAAACTGCAGATCACCTTCGGTTCACGGAAAATATCGCGAACACCAAAAGTTGACATACCGTATTATGTTCGGTATAACAAATAGTAAAAGTTTTCCTGTTTCAGTTTTTTTCAAATACTTATCATTTGCGAGAACCCTATATAACAATATCAAGTATAGCCGCTTGGCCGCTGCTAGTACCGCACGGCTTACAATTAGCCAGTCCATATGAATCATGGGCGCTAGAGGGGCACGCGGAGGTGAGCGGAACGTCCTACGGGCAGCTGACGCGTTCCGCTCACCTCCACGTGTCCCTCAAGCGCTTATGATTCACGCGTATTTAGGTGAAATTCAAAGTCAATTTTCTCGAAAACGAAACCATTACCGCAATTTCGTCACTCTTGATTTTCGTCTTATTTTTTCCGGTATAATCATCCCTTGGAGTATTGACCACAGGTAGAGAAACACCCTGTATATCACTAAAGACTACAACATATCAAAGTTTCACAAAAATCCCAAATGTTACTCCGAAAAGTGTCCGATTTCACGTGGAATGACCCAGGATTCAAATGCGAAAAGTATTCTTTCCACACGCGTCAAGTGCACGCGAGCCTGTACACTCGCACAGCCGCGTATCGCAACGCAAGCATGTCTGTTTGCGGCTGCCATCGCTTGCGAGTAGCGGAGACGGTTGTGCAGATGCGTACGTGTGAAAAGAAAACGGGCTGAATGTGCATTTCCTTCGGTTTGCGTAGCGAGGGAATCACGTTGTCTGAGAGGAACATTTGTATCACGTTACGTTCCTCTTCGTATCACCAAGATATGTTAGAATCATGTTCAGAGTAATGCAATAATAATAATAATAATATTTTCATAAATAAAGCATCGTAACATTTGTAATGTTTCTGTAATGACTAATTACACCAAACACGGTATAATTTGGATAATACATATTGTTGGAGACAAAATGAGGAAGGGGGCCGTCGACGTCACGAGCGAGGCGATGCTCGATGTTGGAGTTCGGCCACAGGCCGATACAAAGCGTCACATGTTTACAAAGGAACTGAGTGAGCCATCTCTGGGTGTCCCCAGTTAATTACGGTAGCTCACTCGATTCCTAATTACGTCACCAAAATTCACGTGACTTCCTGGAATCCTGGCGAGGATTTCAGGAGACGAGATTTCCTCCTTCTTCTCGCTTCGAGTGCCGAACGAAAAGCACGTGTCGCGATCGCGCGGAAGTTCACTTAAAATCGACCAGTCGAGCATACGTGATCAGAGCGCTGGCGCGGTGTATAAAACGTTATTTCAAGGTTTTCATTAAATTGTTTAATTCAGTGGAAGATTCAAATCATTGTAAATATTTTGTACATAGTGGAGTGGATTTTATTAAATGGTATTTGTTTCATATTAAGTAAAAGTACGTTGAACGATCAACCGTGTGCGTCTGCATATCTCTTTGATCCGAACCGTAACATTAAGTTTTTGGTCCTTCGAGCCGGATACTCGGCTTCTGCAGTTTAGCGGGTAACAGTGAGTGAATTTTGAGGTGTTTTTTTCGCACGTGCACGACCGTTGTTCGTCCATACTCAGCTGGTTAACATGGCCGACCTGATCGAAGAACAGAAAGAGATCATCAGAAGAGTCTCCAGAGTGGTGGAGAATTTGAAAAAGCTGGGCGCAGCAAAAATGACCGAAGGTGCAGTGCGCTCGCGCTTAGATTCGCTTGAGGATATGTGGTCGGATATCAAAACGCTGCACAGGGGCATCGTCAAGGCCGCTAAAGAGAATATTGCGCTCAAGTCAGACGAGTATTTCTCTAAGAATCTGTTTGACCTCGCGGAGGAATCGTATATGGAACAGAAGGGACTTTTATTGGACATTTTAAAACCCGCTGGAAAATTACTACCGGTCAGAGGTACGAATTCAAACGCAACGGATGCTGAGGTTGAGTCGAGGTCACGCGCTGTTTTGCCTCGAATCGCTCTTCCCTCGTTCGATGGTCGTTATTGTGATTGGCCGTCCTTCCGTGACTTGGTTGTATCATTAATCGTGAAGGATTCTTCGCTCAGTGAGGTAGATAGACTTCACTATCTGAAAACATGCCTAAAGGGAGAAGCCGCGGGGCATTTGAAAAATTATACAACCACGGAGGACAACTTTACCTTGGCATGGGAGGCTTTGCAGAAGAGTTATCAAAATAAACGCAAGCTCGTCCGAGCACAGCTCACCACGCTGTCGAGTTTGGCTCCAGTGGAAAAGGAATCGTCCTCTGAGCTGAAACGACTACTCTACGATACCGTTGCTGTAGTTGGAGCCTTGGAGAAACTCGGGCGACCTGTCACGAACGCCACTGACTGGTTGGTGCACATCACCGTGGAGCGTCTGGATAAGCAGTCACGGCGAGAGTGGGAAACATCCTTAGGCACCTCCGATGAGGTGCCAACGTTCGACGACTTGACGGCTTTTGTGGACAAGCGGATTGACACCGTGGAGGCCCTTGAGGATCAACGGGGCGGTGGTGACCAAACGGGAAAGAAGAAGACCGCCGCAAAGGGAGCCAAAGTCCACCAAGTCTCCACTCAGTCTAACCCTGCAAAGGAGTGCAGCCTCTGTAAGGGCAAACATTGTGTGGCTTTCTGTCCTGTGTACCAGAAGAAAACTCCAACCGAGAAGCAGGCGGTCACCGAGTCACTGCATCTCTGTGTGAACTGCCTGGGGAAACATCAACTCGACGCTTGCCAGTCAGTCAAGAAGTGCAGGATTTGTGACGAAAAACATCATACCTCTCTTCATGATGTTCAGCGCCCAACCGAGCAGTCAACGGTTCACCACGCCGCGCTGCAAGGTTTTCATTCAGCTCGGGTGATCCTCAGCACCGCTCGGGTGAAATTACTGGATCCCAGTAGACCAGCTGTTTTCGTGCGAGCACTCATCGATCCAGCGAGTGAGGTATCCATCATTTCGGAATCTCTAGTGCAGCGACTGGCGCTCAGTCGGAGGAGTGCTCGAATACCCTTACTCGGAGTGGGCGGTGCCCGATCCCGCTGTACGAAAGGGTACACAGTCATCACTGTTGCATCCCACTGCAACAAAGAGTGCCGTCACGAAGTGTCAGCATTAATCTTGTCGGAGCTCTCTGGACACGTACCGCAGAAGTTCCCAGAAGAAAGGACGTGGCATCACCTGCAAGGACTACCACTTGCGGATCCGTGGTACCAGCGGAATGATCCAGTGGAGCTGCTCTTAGGTGTCGACGTGTACAACAAAATCCTACGCTGTGGGGTGCGGCTGGGAGGCCCTAACGCTCCCGTTGCCCAAGAGACCTGTCTGGGATGGATTCTCAACGGCGGCGTCAAGGGCAATCTGGACAACGCTGACGACTCATCGGTCACATCTTCTGTCCACCACTGCACTGTGGACAAGGATTTGGTAAGCATTCTAACCAAATTTTGGGAGCAGGAAGAAATTTCCGTAGTTGTACCACAAACGCCAGAGAATGAAGAGTGCGAGCAGCACTTCCTGCGGACATATCGACGCGATGATGAAGGTCGCTTCACAGTGAGATTGCCCTTCAAGTCAACTCCAAGCTTGGGCGACTCTCGACGTGCAGCGTTGGGGTCTCTGGAGGCCATGCAGCGCAGGTTCCGGCGATCGGCGAGTCTGCAAAGGGCGTACAAGGACTTCATGACTGAGTACGAGTCTATGGGGCACATGACTCGCGTAACGGATTCAGGCGGGGACCTCGCCAAGCACGGCGGGTTCTACTTGCCGCACCACGGGGTGTGGAAGGAGACGAGCACAACTACTAAACTCAGAGTGGTGTTCAATGGGTCGTTGAAGACCGACAACGGAAGGACACTCAACGAGTTCCTCCACACAGGGCAGAACTTGCTCCCTCCACTGGCGGAGGTGCTCCTCCGCTGGCGAAAGCACGCAGTGGCTTTCACGGCTGACGTAGCCAAAATGTATCGCCAGATTCGAGTACAGAAGGACGACTGGCGATGGCAGAAGATTCTGTGGAGCCAACATGCTGACGAGGTCCCTCAGGAGTATCATCTGTGTACAGTCACGTACGGTTTGGCATGCGCTCCGTACCTGGCGATTCGGTGCATCCACCTGTTGGCACATGAGGAAGCTGCGAGGTATCCAGGGGCGGCGAGGGTCGTCCGTCGCGACGTCTATGTGGACGATGTCCTATCTGGAGGTTCCACGCTAGACGAAGCACAGCAGCTTCAACGCGAGCTGTATGAGCTCCTCATGGCGGGCGGGTTCCCACTCCGGAAATGGGCTTCCAACTCTAGGGAGTTGCTGAACGGCATAACCATGGAGGACGCAGAGGCTACTCCGAGCTGGACGTCTTCCAGCCCACACAGCGTGTTGGGGATCGAGTGGCTGCCTTTCACTGATTGTTTTCAGATTACAGCCGTAGACAGCCCAGGAGCAGCAGCAGCCACCAAGAGAACTGTGCTGAGCAAGACGGCCCAGCTGTTCGACCCTCTGGGATGGTTGACGCCAGTGACGATCGCAGCCAAGATCCTGATCCAGGAATTGTGGCTACTGAAGAGCGATTGGGACACTCCGTTGCCACCACGGGAGGAGCATCACTGGTCGCAGTTCGTGCGGGAGCTACCGTTTCTCGCGGGCATCCAGATTCCCCGCTGGCTAGGGTGGCTGCCCTCCAGTAGCGTCGTGGAGTTGCACGGCTTCGCAGATGCTTCCGAGCGAGCCTACGCAGCGGTCATCTACCTCCGAGTGGTCGACGCATCGGGCACATCACGATCTACGCTGGTAACTGCGAAAAGCAAGGTCGCTCCATTAAAGCAGGTTTCGATACCTCGGCTGGAGCTTTGCGCCGCGTGGCTGCTGACACGCCTAGCGGAACATACACTCACCGTCCTGGAGCTGGAGAAAGTGGACGTGCATTTGTGGAGCGACTCTCTTGTGGCTCTGGGGTGGATTCGAGGGCATCCGACGCGCTGGACAACATACGTGGCCAACCGGGTCTCCTCAATCCAGCAGAAGATGCCACTTGCAGCGTGGCATCACGTCCAAGGCTCCGACAACCCGGCGGACTGCGCGTCCAGAGGTCTATCACCAAGGGATCTCGCTGATTTCGCCCTCTGGTGGACGGGACCAAGCTGGCTCAACTTCCCCGATCTATGGCCTAGAATGGAATCCAGAGTCCAGGAGCCGATCTTGGAGCAGCGAACCAGGAGTCTCCATACCCAACTACCTGGGGAGGACGAGGTGAGCCTCTATGTTTCACGGTCCTCTAATCTGCATCGTCTCTTCAGGGTAACCGCTTGGTGTTGCCGCTGGTTATCCAACAATAAGGGGAAGCGGTCAGCACACCTCACATCGGAGGAAATCCATGCGGCCCGAAAACGACTGGTCCGAATGGTGCAGCGACAGGCCTTTTCAACGGAGGTCGGCAGCCTACTGGACAAACGGAACATCCCTTCAAAGAGCCGCCTGCGGAAATTAAGCCCCTTCTTGGACGAGGAAGGGCTGTTGAGGGTAGGAGGGCGACTTCAGGGAGCCTTGCTGCCGTACGACCGGACTCACCCTCTCATTCTGCCGGATGAGTCTCCTCTGGCAAGCCTGTGGGTGAAGGCAGCCCATCTACGATGTCTTCAAGGAGGCGTCCAACTTACACTGGCAACAGTCAGACAGGAGTGCTGGATTCTGAGGGGTCGTCCGATGGTAAAATCGTGTCTGCGAAAATGCATTACTTGTTTTAGGTGGAGACATCAACCTCCTGTACAATTAATAGGGACTCTCCCCCGCGCGCGGGTCATTCCTTGCAGACCATTTATGAGAGCCGGTGTCGACTATGCCGGTCCAATTCAGGTGCGTTCCGGACGGGGCCGTGGACAGAAAAGCGTTAAAGGATACATTGCCTTATTCGTCTGCCTGTCAACAAAGGCGGTTCATCTGGAGTTGGTGTCCGATGGAAGTACTGAGACGTTTCTGGCCGCGCTCAGGAGATTCGTGGCTCGCAGGGGGATTTGTTCCGAGATATACAGCGATTGTGGTACCAATTTTGTGGGAGCCAACCGCGAGCTGCGATCCCTCCTGCGCGCTGCCCTTCTAGACGGCCGTGACCTCCTCACAACCATTGCCGCGGAAGGCATCGAGTGGAAGTTCAATCCACCTGCAGCCCCTCACTTCGGCGGTTTGTGGGAGGCAGCGGTCAAGTCTGTCAAGTACCACCTCCGACGACAGATCGGTGAGCAAACGCTTACGTTCGAGGAACTGTCCACGCTCCTAGCCGGGATCGAAGCGTGCCTGAATTCCAGACCTCTGGAGCCATTGTCGGACGACCCTGAGGATCTTCAAGCGTTGACCCCTGGTCATTTTTTAATCGGGGGCCCACTGATCGCCATTCCTGAGCCCAGCTTGGAGGAGTTGCCGATGTCCAGACTCTCCCGGTGGCAGTTAGTCCAACAAATGCAACAACATTTTTGGCGCCGGTGGTCAAAGGAGTATTTGAATACTCTACAGACGCGAGATAAATGGTGCCAGGTACAACCTGCAATTCATAAGGGGACATTGTGTCTCTTAAAACAGGAACTTCTTCCACCTACAAGGTGGCCGTTAGCCCGAATCACTTCTGTGCATCCAGGCTCGGATGGACTCATACGAGTAGTCACTGTGAGAACCGCGAACACAGAAGTGAAACGACCTATCAACAAGGTCATTCTACTGCCCACGCCGGCGCAGAAGGGTCTGGACACGGCCCACTCCTCCAGTCAACACGGCTAACCTCAAAATTTATAATTGAATTTACTCACCTTTTCTCTAATTTTTTTGTTAATGTAAAAATTGTCCGTCCTGTGTGTCTGCGATAATCGTGTCTTCTTTATTCTGCGGTTAACGACACGCGTTTAACACTCGTAACATCATTCCACTTTGTTTCACATGTATTATAGTATTAACTATCTTGTAAGCACATTCAGCGCGTTTACGACAACGCGAGCAGCCACTGTCCGCGCTTGGACGCCGGCGGCGCCCTCTCACGTCTGTGGCGGTTGAGGCCCACGATGGAATACATTTCGAGAAGCACCAAGGAATGCAATATTTCGTCAAGCTCCTTGACGAGGCGGGCGGGAAATGTTGGAGACAAAATGAGGAAGGGGGCCGTCGACGTCACGAGCGAGGCGATGCACGATTTTGGAGTTCGGCCACAGGCCGATACAAAGCGTCAC
Source organism: Andrena marginata (assembly GCA_963932335.1). Classification (NCBI taxonomy): domain Eukaryota; kingdom Metazoa; phylum Arthropoda; class Insecta; order Hymenoptera; family Andrenidae; genus Andrena; species Andrena marginata. Next base: position 15,737,447 of record OZ010664.1, read on the forward strand.
ATGTTTACAAAGGAACTGAGTGAGCCATCTCTGGGTGTCCCCAGTTAATTACGGTGGCTCACTCGATTCCTAATTACGTCACCAAAATTCACGTGACTTCCTGGAATCCTGGCGAGGATTCCAGGAGACGAGATTTCCTCCTTCTTCTCGCTTCGAGTGCCGAACGAAAATCACGTGCGCGATCGCGCGGAAGTTCACTTAAAATCGACCAGTCGAGCATACGTGACCAGAGCGCTGGCGCGGTGTATAAAACGTTATTTCAAGGTTTTCATTAAATTGTTTAATTCAGTGGAAGATTCAAATCATTGTAAATATTTTGTACATAGTGGAGTGGATTTTATTAAATGGTATTTGTTTCATATTAAGTAAAAGTACGTTGAACGATCAACCGTGTGCGTCTGCACATCTCTTTGATCCGATCCGTAACACATATTAAGTGGTAATAAGTTTCGGCCGCAGAGAAGGATAGCGAATGAAAAAGATGGATACAATCGGCAGTCCTTTTTTCACTTGCTCTCTTCTCCTACGTTCGAGACTGTCGACAAACTTCTAAAAATGTAGGATCTACAGTAAAATCACGATTAGAGTTCACAATTATGACTATGTAACATTAGTGTTAATTTCAATCACCCCTAGTTGGGGTGGTCCCCCTTGGAACCAGTGAAGCGTGTAATATGCCTCATACGCCGATCGCACAGTGGTTCCAAAGTGATTTTTTGCGGTCAAAATTCCGTATCTCCATCAATTCTCAACCAATTTTTGATTGCTTTGGCTCGTTTTGTCGGGGTTTAAATTTGCTATAATATGAAATACCTCAATTGCGACCAAAACCTGTTTTTTCTATCTTTTTTTCTTAAAAAATAAATCACGGTTTTTGACGGTCTTCGATATTTCTGAACGCTATTAGGTTCTATAATCATACATTCAATTGATATTTTAGACGGATCTGGTTGTAGTAAACGCAGTAGACATTCCAAATTTTCGGCCATTGTAAAGTTGTATTTCAAACATTCTGACGTGTCAACAAATCGCCTGTTTTATGTTTCCGCTATTCCCTAGTGCCAATTGAAGATTTTACGTAAAAAAAAATTCTTAGATAAGCAAAATCTTATCAAATTAGCCCCAAAGATTGTTCTGCTAAAGTTTTCATCCAACTTTGTCAGAAAGAAAGATAGAAAAAAAACACGTTTTGGTCGCAATTCAGGTATTTGATATTATAGCAAATTTAAGAAACGGAATTGACGGAGATTCGAATTTTTGACCGCAGAAAGACACTTTGGAACAACTGTGCGATCGTGTAACCCGATTCAAAATCGAAAATCGGTGAGGGACAACACCGATGCAAACGAGGTTCACAATTATAAGTATTTTATTTTTGTATAAATTTTTCACCAATATAATTGTGAGGATTTTCTGATTAAAATGACACCAAACACGATATGGTTTGGATAATTATATAAATATAAATGATTCGTATCCACGATAAGTAAAAGTTGTCCGATTGATGTCGTGTTTGATATCATTTTAATCAGGAGATTCTAACAAACATGTTGGTAGAAGTGTCACGAAAATGGCACCAAAAATACAAAAGTTTTAATCTTAAATTTTGATTGCGTTAGTATTGTCTCACGCGTACACGGGTATTTAAACTTGCTTTGTTCCGAGATTTTCACTTACATGGAGATTTTACTGCATATCTTCTTTTACTTTCTGCTGTATGTTTTTCTTATTTCTGTGTATGTACCACTTGTTACTGATTATTGACTCTTTACGTGCAGACAACGATTGAAGAACGCAGCGTGCCTCACGGTAATTCAAGGTACAGTGGCGGAAGCAGGTACCTCGCACCAAGCACATCCAAGCACATCTGCTGCGGATGATTTTCCTACGGACAGAACACACGAAGAAGACGTAGGAAATTTTGAAGATGTCCCAATTATCGAAGAAATTGTACAAGAACTAAATTTCGATACTGACACAGAAGAAATTGTGGAAGAAGTATATTTCGATACGGACGAAGAAGAAATTGTGGAAGAAGTATATTTCGATACGGACGAAGAAGAAATTATAGAAGAAGTAGATTTCGACAAAGACGAAGAAGTACTGAAATCGATGTCGGAAGATAATCGCTGCCCGTTAGCGATGAGATACCTTCCGTAACAGACATCAACGAAGAAACGAATGAAGATGTTGAAGCGATGCCGATTACTGGGTGGTGGAGAATGCAGAACCACAACAGTCGGAAAACCCAATTTCGGAAGGAATTGACTTCGTTGATTTTGCGCATGTTTTCGAGCAAATAAAAAATCTTCGAAAACATTCGACTACTGGCTGTGGCATCGAAGATTTTGATATAGTTAGATGTGACCAGAATAGATTAGAAAAAGTGTATTATGTAGAGTGCAAAATGTGCAAATACACAGACCGTATATCCTGTCTTCGGAAGAGTGATGCCACTATGGATATCAACAGCGCCGCTGTTTCCGCAACAATGATGGCGGGCGGCGGATATAATCAACTGGAGGACATACTGACTGCCGTGAACGTGTCCTGTATGACGAAAAGGATCTACGAGAAATGTCAGATGGAGCTAATCGATGCCCTCGAAGTGGCCGCACAACGCGAAATGGAAGATGCTGGAAATGAGGAAAAAGCATTAGCTATAGAAAGAGGCGACGTACATGCAGAATCCAATCTACCGTTTATCCCAGTTGTCGCGGATGGCAGCTGGATGAAAAGGCCCTACCGCGGAGGAGATTACAATTCTCTTTCTGGCGTAGGAGCCATCGTGGGATACCACACGAAGAAAGTTCTGTACATCAGCGTGAAGAATAAATTCTGCATGACTTACCAAATAGCAGGTACAAGGAAGGAAGAACCGCGCGAGCATCGTTGCTTCAAGAACTGGGGTCGTTATCAGAGTTCAACTGGCATGGAGAGTGTTGCTATTGTCGAAGGATTCAATTGCAGCATAGATATGCACGGTCTAATATACCATATATTAGTTGCCGATGGCGATAGCAGTGTGTACAAGAAGATATTGGACGGTAATCCATATGGAAAGTATATGGTGCAGGTACAAAAAATCGAATGCACCAATCACCTGTTACGCAATTTCAGTAAAAGAATAAACGAAATCGGAACAAAAGGCCGCACTAAGGATCTAAGAGCTGTCGTACAGAATAATGCTCTCCGCCTGCGTACTGGTATAAAAAAAGCTGCGGAATACCGGTTGCGAGAATAAATACCACTCGAGGAACGAATTCAAAATTTGAAGCAAGAGTTAAAAAATGTACCGAGCCACGTTTTCGGTGAACACAAGGAGTGTCAGAAGTTAGCATACTTCTGTAAGAAATACTCTGATCCCAACAGAATAGACTATGTTCCACGACTGAGAGAAGCTGGTATTTATGAAAGTATCGAAGAAGCGATGCAGCAACTTTTCGTCCAAACTGACAGTTTGCTGCGCGGTCTAAATAATAATGCTGTCGAAGGTTTTAATAACATAATTGCTAAATTCATCGGAGGCAAAAGGATAAACTTTGGATGAGGGGGCTCGTATCAGGGTAGAGTCTCCGCTGCAGTCGTCCAATATAACACAAAAGAGGCGTTCAGCAGATTTAGTACGGCAGTCCCCAACCATGGTAAGAAAACTGGAAGGACGTCGGAAGCGCACAGCAGAAAAAGCATGGGAGTATAAAAAAGAAGCGAAAGCATCCTCCTTTCGAAATAAAAAACAATCGTGCGACCAGGATTACGGTCCCAACGCGGCAAAACCAGATATGGAAGAAGCAGTATACTCTTCCGAGTGTAAAAGGCACGCGGATATATTCCTTCACTGGCAAACGAGGCGAGACGAGATCCAAATGGAAACTCGCGATCAGGCGAATAGGGAAAAGTGGATTGGTTATAGGAAGAAATTATTAACTGCATCCAATTTCGGCAAGTTATGCCGATTACGAAAGGCTACAGCGCGGGCAAATACTGTGAAGAGTATAATGTACCCGCAACTCCACGATTTACATTCTCTCCAATACGGAAGGGAAAGTGAGGCAAACGCCTTGAGCCAAATGCAAGAAGAATTAGGAATGCATATTCAACCGTGTGGCCTCTTCATCGACGACACTGTGCGTCACTTAGGTGCAATTCCTGACGGCTTCGTGGACCATGATAAAATCGTTGAAGTAAAGTGTCCTGTATCGGCCAAGGATTTATCACTTGATGAAGCAATAAAGCAACTTGATCATATAAGGCGTATTTACAAGGGTAATGAAATGAATAAGAATCATCATTACTATTATCAAGTGCAAGGACAATTGCACATAACGAAAAGGCAACGAGCCTATTTTTGTTTATGGACGCCGAAAGGAATGAAGGTTACAACAGTAACAAGAGATGATCGATTCTGGGCAACACAGATGGAGGAAAAACTCAGAAAATTCTATGAGGAGTGCATGTTGCCAGAAATTATAGATAGCAGATACAATCGACAACAGCCGTTTAGAGAACCTCCGTACATAAAAGAAAAAGGAGCGGGTACGAGTACAAAAGAAAGTACACAAAACGATGGATGAAAACATCGCAATAGCACCGGCGAGTGCATCCAGCGCATATGAAGAGCTGTCGAATAAGCAATTGCAATTCAAAGTCACTATTGCACCAGCGAGTGCATCCAGCGTATATGGAGAGCTGTCGAATAAGCAATTGCAAGACAAAGTCACTATTGCACCGGCGAGTGCATCGAGCGCATATGAAGAGCTGTCGAATAAGCAATTGCAAGTCAAAGTCACTATTGCACCGGCGAGTGCATCCAGCGCATATGAAGAGCTGTCGAATAAGTAATGTTCCAAAATGTAAGTAAGAAAGTATGTAGAAGATACATACGGAGAGTGAATAGGACCGTCGATGACGGGGGTGGTGGTGGGCCTTTTCACACTCTCCTAATAATAAATACCTATAGCTATTCTTTCATATCAAGTGGGAATGACATGTATAAAAGCGTAAGTATGACATATACTTTTGTTATGCAAATAATTGGATTAATTGGAAATCAACATGAATATTTCTCTCATATATGAATTTGTTTTACATATTTCCACCAACCAATATCAACGTTGAGCATCATGCTCTATGAAGCGTGAAAAGGAAGGCAGTCTTCTCCGCAAGCGTAAAGATAAGTAAATAACATACATACAATTACATTTTAACTGCATTCAGATTACAACTCGTTCTAACTTTTTATCACAGGTTGTATGATACCTAATTGGAATTGAAAGGGGTCAGTGCCATTGCAAGAAAATATTTCTTAGAAGTGTAAGTATCAGTTTTTACATTCAAGTGGTATAAATACAAAAAGTAATTTTTATTTAATTTATTTATTTTTAGAGATAAAATCAGGGTGTACATATGTACACTGGGCTCAGGAATATCGTTGCAACTACCATAAATTCAGGGTGGAGAAGGTACCTCTTCCATGACGCCGACCGGGTTAGTTGGGGCTAGTGAAAATGCGCAAGCTGGATGCACCGATGCCCGTGATTATTATGTGGTCCCCTCCTCGAAGTAACAGAAAATATAACTTTTTTTTTTTTTTTTTAACTTGGAGGAAATCCCCACGGATACCCCCGACCCCCGGGGGAGGGTCAGGGGTTATGTGGGACTCGAACCCACTAAAACCTCCAAGGTGGTCTGCCTCGTACGCGGTGTTGCGCGCTTGGCGGGGGTGGCCGCGAGATCAATCTAGCGATACGTTCGCTAACCACCCCCTGCACACGATGCAACCCCGCGCGGCTTTCCCTTTTTAGGGATCTTCCCTGGGGGAGTGAGACCTCCCCCAGCTTTGTCCTCCTGGGACGGCGGCGCGCGACGGACCACACGTCCGCGCCACCTCTTCCGGGGTCGCTGCTACTAGGGCGCGAGGTGTCCCCTGACACCCGCGCCCCGCGACCCCGCGATCGAGCTTCTACCCGGCCGCAACAATAACGATAGTCGCGACCGGGCGGGGCCGCCCATGTCGCCTCGCCATACGGAGGCGCATGACACGCGCCTCGTGCGGGCGACATTTTGAGGGCGGTCCCAATAACTTGGGCCGCCAGTTACTCGTCCCCGAGCTTCGACCGCATTCGTGGAGCGGCATGTAACCGCCACTCCCGAGGAGGGGGGCCCTTCTTGCTTGGGCCCCCTCCTCCCTTCCCCACAGCACCGCCGCGCCGCGCGCGTCCTGCCACGTCGCCGCAACCACGACGGCTCTCGCTGCTACCGATGGGGGTGGCCCTCCAGGCAACGGAGGCCACCCCATCTCTTCCCGCCGCGTCCCCCTCCCTCTCACCGAGGGGGAGCGCGGAACCTCCCTCATCCCACCTCCTCACTGCTGGGAGGCAAGGCGACGCAGCCCAGGGGGGCCCACGGGGGGACCAGGGCGGAACTATGAACTAGCCCGCCGCACGGCCTCCCCCGGCCCCGTGTTATCTGGGACGGGCCCGTCGCCGTCTGGGAGCGCCCATGCGGGAAGGGTGACCCACGCGCTCCCTGTCCCTCTCCGCCTCCTCCTTCTCGAGCATAATTTGCTCCGCGAAGAGGGACATTGCCTCCCAGCATTCCCGATCCCTCGCCATCCGACGCACGACTGCCGGAAGCGACAGATCGGGACCCAGCTGCAGCTCCAGGACCCGGCGGTCGTCCTGCCACTCCTTTCATCTGGCCAAGGTGTGATCCGCCGAGTCCTCGACGCCCGAGCCGCAGCTGCGGCACTGCGGCGTCTCCTCCCGCCCTATGCGACACAGATAATCACCGAAACACCCCACACCGGCGATCATCTGCGTCAGGCGGAAGATAAGTCTGCCCCACCTGCGCCCCACCCATTCATCCATAATGGGCAGAAGCGCCCCGACAACGCGGCCCTCCCGATGCTCGGGGAGGGACAGCCACTCGAGCCATTTGGCTCCCATGCGTTGCCGGGCCTGGCACCGCGCCACTTCTCGTCCAGCGTCTAGCAGGTCCCCAGCTTCGCGGAGATCTCGGACGGCGGAATAGACTTCCGCCTCCATCTCCGCGAGCAGATGGAACGGTGGGGACCCAGCTTGCGCGGACAGCTCGGCGTACGATACCGTGCGGTAAGCCCGCTCCAGGTCGCCGGCCCGTACAGCCGGCCATACAGCGCCATGGACCGGACGACCGTGACGTACAGTCGCCGAACTGCCTCGTGGGGACCCCCCCAGGTTGGGCATGATTCGCCCGAAGGCGAATACTTGTCGCTCCAACCGGGGCCCCAGGACTCTGATGTGGCGCGTAAACCGCCAGTAGGTGTCCAGCGTCAGGCCGAGGTACCCCATCGATCGACCGACCCTGATGCAGACGTCCCCGATCCAGAGGGACGCTCTGTTGGGGATGCCCCTCCCAACTTTGTCCGCAAGCCACACTGCCTGGGTTTTCTCCAAGGCGACTCGCAGACCGAGCGTCCCGATCGAGGCGATGACGCGCCGCAGTGCCTCCTCCGCGAGGCGAATAGCCGCGTCCTACCGTTGCCCGGAGGCCACCACCAGCGTGTCGTCGGCGTAACACACCAACGAGACACGCGGCGACGGCATCTCCACCCGCAGCACCTCGTCGTAAGCAAGGTTCCACAGCAGGGGCCCCAACACGGACCCCTGCGGAACGCCGCGGTGCACTTCAGCCGCCCCAACGCCGTCCCGGCCGACGTAAGAGACCATCCGGCCGCGGAGATAATCCCGGATCAGGCGGCGAAGGTAGAGCGGGACGCTGAAATACAGCAGCGCCCGCTCGATCGCCACCCAGGAGACGGTGTTGAACGCGTTGGCTATGTCTAACGACACAGCCACGCTCACACCGCCTCTCTCGACCGCCTGGCTCGACAGCGCCCGCACCAATCGAATAGCGTCGATGGTCGAGCGCTGCCGCCTGAAGCCGAATTGGCGGTCGGACAGATCCGGGGCCACGGTACCGAGATGGTCTCGAAGGCGGGCAGCTATGATGCGTTCAAGCAGCTTGCCCGCCTCGTCCAGCAAACATATCGGCAGGTAGGCAGAGGGCGACTCTGCGGGCATTCCAGGCTTTCGCAGTAGGACGAGCCTCGCCTCCTTCCACGCGGGGGGGAACCTCCCGGTCCTCAGAACGGCGTTGAACAGCCGTCTGAGGCCGTCTCCTAGGGCGCCCAAAGCGCAGGCCCAAACACGCCCGGGCACTCCGTCCGCTCCGGGAGCCGCGTTCTTGGCGCGCATACGCGCGACCGAAGAAGCGAGCTCCTCCTCGGTGACCTCGGGGGCGCCGGAAGTGTCGGCGCCCCTCGTCAACCACGGATCCCCGGTCTTGTCCGCGCCACCCTCCCCGGGTATCAGGGGAGGGGGAAACAGCGCGGACAGGACCTCGGTCAAGAACCGGGGATCCAGACCCTCGGTGACGGGGGGCGCCCAGGGACCGCGTTTGATCGACACGGCCCTGTAGGGGCGCCCCCAAGGGTCTCGGTTGAGGGTCTCGAGGGACTCCTCGTAGGAGCGGACTTTCGCCCGGGCGATGGCCCCACGGAGCTCACGGCGCGCCGCGGAAAACGCGGAGCGCAGCTCTTGGAGCCGGTCCTGCGTTACCCGCCGAGGATCTCCGCGGTGGGCATTAGTGTACCGGCGGCGATCTCGGCTGACCACCAGTACACCCTCCTCTGACCTCTACCCGGCGGCCTGGTCCGCGGCATGGTTGCGTCGCAGATACTCTGCAACGCGCCGCGGAACCAGAGCGCGCCGTCAACGGGGTCGTCGAGGACGTCGCCTGGCAAAGGGGGCCAGGTGACGACGGAGGATGCCAATTGGGCCGCGCCAGCGTCGAGCTGTTTGAGCGCCCATCGCGGGGGCTGCCTACCTGCTCGAGGGGCACGGGGAGGCGCGGGGGCGGAGGTAGCCAGGATCAGATACATATGATCGGATCCTGATTCGGCATCCTCCGCCACCCAGCAGCCCGACGTCATCGCTGCGGCCGCGGGGTTTACCCAGATCAAGTCGATAACCGACTCTCCCCGCGACCCGCGGTACGTCGTGACTACGTGGGGGTTCTTTAGAGAGAACCCCATCGCCTCCACCCACTCGAGCAGCGCCTCGCCCCGGGGGTCCGTCCTGGGGGCGCCCCACTCAATAGCGTGGGCGTTGAAGTCCCCCAGGAGGATGACCGGCCGAGCCATCTGGGGTGCGATGTACACCCCCAGCTCGTGCAGCCAGTCATCGAACTCCGGGACGGAGAATCTTGGCGCCATGTAGCAGCCCACCACAAGGAAGTTCCCCCATCGTGCCGCCATCCAGCCCCGCCCGTGCCGGGCGACCGAGCACGGCGGGGCTCCCCTTCCCACCTCCCACGTCATCGCCATCTGCTGATCCGGGTTCGTGGAACGAAAGCATCGGTCCGGCAACGGATACGGCTCGGCGATGACGGCCAGCCCAACCCCCCTCTCCACGCGAGCCTGCTCAAGCAGGTCGTGCGCTCGCACGGAGTGGTTGAGGTTCGTCAGCAGGATCGGAGGGCATCGGGGCATCACGTTGCTGTGTTGCCGGCCTCCCCCGGATCCTGCCTGGGCTGGACTTGCTCCCCGGCGTCGGGGTGGGGCCCAACCCCATTCTCCTCCTCGGGGGCGACTGGTCCGCCCCCGTACGACGCGGCGACAGACTGCGCCTGCAGTAGCGCCTCCTCGCGCTCCTCGTCGCCTGTCGTCTCTAGTCCCTCGGTGGGCCGCGGGGGAGAAACCACCCCAACGGCCTCGGTGAGAGCCTCGCACCTCCCTGGCTGGGTCTCGATTCTGGGGGGAGGAGGCTCTGGGCTGCCTCCACCCTTCCCCTTCTTTCTCCTCGAGATCTTAGGCCCCCCCCCCCCAGCGTCGGTGACGCAAATTTCCCGGCGGTCGAGACGTCGGGATCCTCCCGAACCTTCCTCTTGCCCGCGCCAGACGCGGCGTAAGAGGTGGAGGCCAATGGGGCGGCGTCCATGGTCCCCGCGACCCCCGAAGACGCGGGGGAGTCAGTCGCGCGCGTCGAGGACGCCGCGGCTGCGCCCCCCCCCCCCTTCCGGACCACTTAGTTGGCCCCTTGACTTTGGCCTTGGCCGGGGGCGGGGGACGGCGCGCCGGGCGGCCCATACGATGGTCGCCGGGCAGGCCCGCGCCGGTGCAGAGCGGACAACTCGGAGGGGCGACGCAGTGTCGCGCCTTGTGCCCCCCGACTCCGCACCGGTAGCAGAGGAGGCTCCTATCCGCAGGGCTCGTGCACTTGGCACGCACGTGCCCGAACCCAAGGCACCGGAAACACTGCAGCCTCCTCTGCGTCAGCGGCGACACGCGGGCCAGAAGCGCGCCGACGACGAGCGAACCCGCCTTAATCAGGCGGGCCGCCGCCGCCACGGGCGCGCGGACCCACAGCGAGAAGAGGCCGGCGGCATCCGGACGCCTCTCCCCGACGACGACATCGTCCGCGGCACATCCCCCGGACTCGGCGATCGCGTCGCGTACCGCCTCCTCGGACGCCAGCTCCGTCAGCCCATGCACCCGGAACTCGGCCGTTTTTAGGGGGCAGTGCACCTTAATGCCGGTGCCCCCCAGCAGCTCCGCCAGCTTCGCCTTGAGGGCGGCAGCCTTGGCCGAGCTCTGTGCCCTGGGGATTTCGAGAACGAGCCCCCCAGTCACGGCGCGTCTCGGTCGCATGGCAGCGATGCCGAGGTCGGCGACCTTTATGCCCGCCATCGCGCCGGCGACCCGCGGGGAGAATTCATTCTCCCCCCCAGCCGGGACGGTAATAGCCACCGCCGCCGTTCTGAGGGTGCGCGGCATCATGACCGGGGCTCTCCCGGTGACACCTGACTGTCGGGGAGCTGGGGTCCTCGCCCCCGTGCTCCCCTTTCCTTCCCCTTTGCCGCTCTTCCTCCCTGCGGCCACCTTCGCCGCCTTCTTGGCCTTGCGCCCGACCACCTGCGTCCATGTGCTCTGCTGAGCAGGCGGGATCTCAGGGGCCGGGGCGTGGGTGTCGCCGCCTTCTTCCTGGTGGCCTTCGCGGCCCTTTTACGCGCCCGGTTGGACGGCGCCGCCACAGGCGGTGGCGGAGCACCAGCCCCGCCCCCTGCGGCGGCACCAGATTGTGCGCCCCTCGCCCGGACGGGAGCGTCCGGCGGTTCCCTCCTCTTCTTTGTCCCGGCGCCGGTTGACGCCGGACCGACGGAGGCGACCCTGCTCGCCCCAGAAGACGCGGGCAGTGCGGGGGAAGAAACACCCACCGCGGGTGCGCTTGCCGGTCCACTAGAGGAACCGGTTGCGCGCTTCGCCTTCCTCCGCGCCTCTTCTTGTCCTTGCGGGACGGGGCCTCTACCCCGCCCGCCACCGGGCCCTCCTGCCCGATCGTCGCCCACTCCCGGGCCAGCGCCGTCGGCGGAGCCCTCGGCCCCGCCACCGGTCCGCCGCTCCCCAGAACTCGACCCAGGGACAGCAGGCAGCCCTCCACCCGCCTCTCCAACTCCTCCATGCGGCGTAGGATCGCGTCCCACGGCTGCTCTATGGGGGCAGCGCCGCCACCGCGGGTGGAGGGATCGTCGTCCGAAGGCGAGGACGAAGCCATCCTCCTTCTCTTCTTCCCCTCGCCCTCAGGCGGCAGGGGGCGGGGTCCCGCCGCCGACGAAGGACCGGGGGCGGCCTCCACCCGGACGCAGGAGTCCGACCAGGGGGGGACGCAGGACAGGAGGAGCTCCGCGCGGGTATTATTATTACGCCGCAACGGTATCTTTAGGAAATCGGGTATAACGTATAGGTTATATTTTCTGTCATTTCGAGGACAGAAAATCCGCTCCTCCAAATGACAGAAAATATAACCTATAAGCCATATCCGATTTCCTAAAGATACCGTTGCGGCGTAATAATAATGTTGCGGAAGGATGATGAAAAGTTCACAAATGTAGCGTAATAGAACGAAATAGCCGCTAAACATTTATTGTCATACAGCATATACATAGGTTATATTTTCTGTCACTTCAAGGAGGGGCCACATAATAATCACGCGTTCGATTCAACATCAAACACAATTTTATATATGTTTGTTCATAACAGTTTTCTGCATAGGATGTGTATTTCATGTTCTGTTTCAGTATTTTGCTAATTAAAAAATGCCTATCCTAACAAACTTAATTTTCTGGGGACATGCCCTCGTGTATTTTTCCTTTTCACTTATAATTCCTTACTGCCAACGTAGAATATTGTAGCATAAGCACATTTCAAGTAAATGTACAATGAATTTTCTACGTTTGCAGTACCAGCAGACTCTCTGTTTAAAAAGTACAACGCAACAGCTGAGAATTTCTTTCCACATTCAAAATAAAATATGGAAATAGCATACAGCTCCCTCTCGCGTGCACAGGCAGCCGCGTATCTATGGGTATTACCATTTCTGTGCAGAAAAAATCTGCTGTAATACCGACCGGCCTCGGCGGCCAGACCACGTGACGTGTCTACCCCCTTAAAAACAATGTCGTAAATTAATTAATAGCGTTACAAAGTTAATGATATACAAACATTGCGCCAATTATAACAATGACTATTTATACAAAGAAAAAAATATATTACATAATATTAAGCAGATATATTTTTATGCAAATAAATATTTTAATACGAATAAATATTTTATCAAGAGACACGGTAGTGTCTCGCGCCAAGTATATATATAGATATATATGCGCAGCGCAAGACACGGAGTGGCTCTATTACGCGACGACTCGCTATCAAGAACCCTGAGATTTCCGAATCTCAATAACGGCTGATCCAATTATATTTTGAATGGTCTTAATGGATAGCTTGGGTTTGATTTACATCAGAAAAGTGTCTTCGTTTTGTTCCTACGGGCCTTATGTGCTGAAATATTTCGATGTAAAGTTGCAATTTGCTGAATTTTGTGTTCTTAAAATTCAGCATCGTCATAGTCATCGTCCTACACTTCTAGGCAAGAGGGGAGTATGAAAGGGTGAGGAAATGTCTCTCAGGCACGTTGTTCATTGGATGCGGGCATCGGCCAATCGCGTAACAAATTGTTGTCACGTGACAGCTAGGCAGAGATATTATAACCTACCAAGTGCTAAGTGTCAAATAAATTGTTGTCACGTGACAGCTAGGCAGAGATATTATAACCTACCAAGTGCTAAGTGTCAAATAAAGTAAATTGTCGGAATTTGAAATGTCACGAGTTTTTACACTAATAGGAGACTGAATTATTGTCTCAATTAACAAGATAAGTCGCCAAAATATTTCAAATATTTCTTATGTAGAGTCGCAGACTTGGAAGTTATCCGGAGATGGTTCGACTGAGAAGCATCTCCTTTCGCACAAGTTTCTGGAAATTAGTACCATGCATGTACAAAATAATATATATATTGTAGTAAAAAATTGCACTGTATTTAAATTGCCAGATATTTGTATTTGTATATCAGCAATTTAGAGTTTTTATGTAAAGCTTATTATATTATACTATATTATAGAAATGAAGGGGACGCACAGGACTTCGATAAAAATGAAGGGGATGCACAGGCTTGGATAATAGAATTGAAGGGGACGCACAGGTTTGGATGGATAGAAATGAAGGGAATGCACAGGCTTGGAGGTTGTCCAGAGAAGATTAGATAGATAGACAGAGCATCTTGTGTCGCACAAGTTTCTGAAAATATGTCAAATAAGGTAAATCGACAAAATTTGTCTAAAGACATAGCATTAAGAATTATTAAGAAAATAGATTATGGTGGACTGCTTGCAATGTAAAGCAAGTCGCATTAGTGAAGAAAGTACGCTGAAACACACATCTCCCTTGATGCTTTTCAATCTTTTGTGAATATATAATTAAAATGTGGCTTTATATATTTACAGATAATCAAAGCAGAATTGGTGTTGCTAAACTGAATAAATATGTATAAATTGCATTAATCTTTTTCTCTCTTTTTTCTGAGTTTCTAGTATGTATATGTACATTATGTATTTTAGATTGTAAGGGAGTCATTGTAAATTATTAATACTAAGACAATTAAATGCGGACACAGACGACTACGGTTCTGATGTCAGATCCTGCTGCCCAGATCTGGCTATCAGGGTTATCATTTTTTCGGTTTCGCAGCGCCAAGTATTTTGAATAAAATATTTATTCGTATTAAAATATTTATTTGTATAAAAATACATCTGCCTAATATTATTTAATACATTTTTCCATTGTACCATTGTGATTTTTTCTTTGTATAAATAGCCATTGTGATAATTGGCGCAATTGTTGTATATCATTATTTTTGTAAAGTTAAATATAGAACATTAATAAATTTATATTAATTTACTACAATGTTTTTAAATGGGATTCTTTTTGATGGTATTAATTTACGACAATGTTTTTAAATGGGATTCTTTTTGATGGGTATTAATTTACGACAATGTTTTTAAATGGGAGTCTTTTTGATGGTATATATATACTTGGCGCACTTTTTTGTACCTTTTGTAAAAAGGTAATTTTGTGAGGATTCAAAATACTTGGCGCTGCGATCTAAAATACATAAACATATACATATACATACGAGTATTAGAAACGCTGTCAGATGTATTCTACATATATTTAATTCGAATATCATACGTAGCATATGCCCATACACACATTCACGAACGTACGCACACGAAAGAAAGAAAAAGATTATTGCAATTTATACATATTTATTCAGTTTAGCAATACCAATTCGGAGAGCAGCGCCAAGTATTTTGAATAAAATATTTATTCGTATCAAAATATTTATTTGCATAAAAATATATCTGCTTAATATTATGTAATACATTTTTTTTCTTTGTATTAATAGCCATTGTTATAATTGGTGCAAATTTTGTATATCATTAACTTTGTAAAGCTATTAATTAATTTACGACAATGTTTTTAAATGGGATTCTTTTTGATGGGATAAATAAAATGCCCGCGATAAGAGTAATAGAATGTATGAACACAGCATTTTAGCTGTGTGTATGTAGTTGTGTCATCTTAAGCGCAGTTGGAAAGCACCTGAATGTACTGGCAGCTCATTTTGATTTCACATCTTTTTTTGTATTGTATATTTTTCTATTTTTTGTGATATTATTATCTTCTATTTTTGTGATTTATTTGTTGTATATTTTCTTCTATTTTTTGTGATTTATATTATTATCTTCTATTTTTTGTGAGTTATTTGATTTTCATGTACTTGGCGTAATTTTTTTACTTTTTTGAAGTTTTTTTATGTTTAATTGACACTTCTCTTCGCACATTTTCTTTCACTCCTTGCAATCATAAACACAATATTTAATTGGATATATCCTCTATCAATGTTTTGTCCTCCGCAGACGAAAACTGTAACTTGGTCGACATGTCAGGCACTCGTCACTAACACACACGCAAAATGTGATACTGAGAAGCACTTTGTTGGTCATAATATAATCTTCTCTCTATGCCCCACCTTTCCTTGTACCCAATTCGTCGCGTGTCCTTTTGTTTTGATATTCGAACGCGTGTACCTATATACTCCAGAGATAAGGGATCCGTTTTTAATGTGAAAGGAGGACAACGTAGGCATGACCACGCGCAGTCAGCGGACTGCTACCACTTTTCTTCCTGTGTCTTTCCGCGAAGCGTATTGTTGGTGGACTTGATGGATATTACTAATAATAGTACTAATATAATTGGTACATAAAAACTGAACAGGCTGACTTATGTTCTTAGCACGACGGAATAGGGTTCGACTAAACGACCACCGTTATTTGTCGTTTACCTAACTCGTTGGATGCCTCGCTACTTATATACAGTCAATGTAAAAAGTATTCATGCAGCGACCAATTTAAAGTAAAACTTTGTATATGCATGTCAGTACTACATTTTAACAGAAAAAGATGATTAATAAATATTCTTAAATGTTTGTAGAATAAATCTTGTTTAAACAAATTTTGATTCCCATTAACATTTACAAAAAATATGAATAAAAGCAGATAAATGTGCAGAAACAGACGCGCTGTAAGTATTCGTACAGTTAAATCAAGGATTAATAAACTATGGAAATAAACTAAATATTTAATGTTTTAAGAATTTGTGGGATTGTCTTTTGATTTTATAATAGCTTCGAGCTTTCTTGTTATGGAATTTATTCAGTTGAATGTTATATCTGGTTGTACTTTACTCTAGTACAGGGAGATTCTGGAGCTACGTCCGACAATGGATGCGGCCTGGTACCCTGTGGCGAGGATAACACGCCGCAGTGCGTCACCGAATTTTATACCTTTCGACCCTCGAAGGGTTTGGAATACATACCATTAAGAAGTGAGAACTGTTCAGGATGTGACGAAACATCACGAAGCGAGCGAAGCCGACCGGAGCCGAGACGCAACGGCCCACGGCGCCCCCACCCCCCCCCACCCCCCCCCCCACCCCCCCCACCCCCCCCCCCCCCCCACCCCCCCCACAACGCAATCCGTGCTTCGGACAATTAGTTCGCAACGCGCCACTAGATCGCGTCCGCTTCTCGCAAGTGAAATTCACCGCGCAATAGGATATAAGACTCGCGGTGACCGAAGAGGATCAATCGAGTGGGGATTAAGGAGCCCCCTCACCACAAAGCACGAAGGACTGGAAATTGCCCGGATTCGCACCATTGTGGACACTACTAGTGTAACTCCTCCGTAATCCTACCGCTTCGGTGGAGTGACTGGATGTTGCCCAGGCTCCCCGAACCTGTTCCGTACCTCCGTACCGCCGACAGAGACCGACTGGACATTGCCCGGGCTCTCTGAAGCATCCCTCCAACCTTTCCGTACCGAGGGGACTGGACACTCCCTGGACCTCGACCAACCGTACCTCCAAACCGCCGACAGAGAAGCAACTGGACATTGACGGGGCTCTCTGAAGGCGCCTCCGACCTTTCCGTACCGAGGCGACTGGACACTGCCCGGACCTCGACCAACTGTACCTCCGAACCACCGACAGAGAAGCGACTGGACATTGCCCGGGCTCTCTGAAGGCGCCTCCGACCTTTCCGTATCGAGGGGACTGGACACTGCCCGGACCCTGACCGACCGTGCCTCCGAACCACCGACAGGGAAACGACTGGACGTTGCCCGGGCTCTCTGGAAGCATCTCTCCAACCTTGTCGTACCATAGTTAAAGGGACTGGACACTGTCCGAACCTCGACCGACGGCGACTCATCGTCACGAAGCCAGCGATACCTTTCGGCCAATAGCCGCGCACCCATAGATAATAGCAATAGTAATAATCACCTAGAAATAAGGCCTGTACATATTAAATAAATACGCTTAGTTAACAAAGGCTCGAATCGCTCTGAACCCTGCGACTCGACTGAACTATTCACCGAGTCTACTCGATCCCGCGTGACGCCCACGTAGAGTGGACGTCACCAGGATTTCAAAGGTTTGTTTCTTTTCTTCATCGTATCGAAGGGGAAGTGGCGCCAATGGATTCCTCGCGTTCCATCGATTAAAATCATTCCAAATATCATGCAAATCGGACTACTTTGACACAAGCAATTTGTATTCCTTATGTAAAAGTGGTCCGATTTCCACGACATTTGGCACGATTTTCATCGGAAAACCCCAAGGAATCCATCGGCGACACTTCCATATCCATACGATAAGGAATAAAGAATTACTTTATTTTTGAAACAGGTATGAATCCTCGGCCAAACGTAGCGAATTGAGGTCGACCCCCCGTAGCCGAGGGTGAAAATGTGAAATATTCATTCCAGCGTAGTAAGAAACTCTTCATTCCTCATCGCATCGATATGAAAGTGACACCAGTGAATTCTTTATGTTTTTCCGATGAAGATCATACCAAATTTCGGGTAAATCTGGCTACATATTATTAACCAAATTAGCTTAAGGTTATGGAAATGAATTTTTCATAGAATTTCCTTTATTGTGGTTCGAATTACATCGTTCTTGATGTTAGTTTCATTGGCGAAATATAAGAAATCGATGGGTGTCGTTTTCGCAAAGATCTGATGAGAAACGCGGAAATCCTGGACATTTCTCACTTCATAATGGTATTCCAAACCCGTTCGAAGGTCGAAAGCCATAAAATTCGGTGAGGCCCTACGGAGGGTGGCCCTTGCTACGGGATGACGGTTCGCATCCTTTGGCAGGCGTAGCTCTAGAATCAGCCTGTACCTATCTTTTTAAAAATAAAATAATTATTTATTCCTTATCGTATCGATATGGAAGTGTCGCGGATGGATTTCTTGGGGTTTTGCGATGAAAATCATGCCCAGTGTCGTGGAAATCGGACAACTTTTACATAAGGAATACAAGTTGCTTGTGTCAAAGTAGTGCGATTTGTATGACATTTGGTATGATTTTCATCAAAAAACATAAGGAATCCATTGGCGTCACTTATCCTTCGATACGACGAAGAAAAGAATTTTTTAATACGCTATAATGGATGTTTCACTATCGACTGCGGGGGCTTGACTTCAATTCGCTACGTTCGGCCCAGGATTCATACCTTTTTCCGGAAAAAGCCATAAAATTCGGTAAGGCCCTGCGGAGGGTTGTCCTCGCCACGTGGTACCAGGCCGCCGGGGTGACCCCACTACCCTCCGTGTAATCGGTCTGCGCAAAGTAATGCGCAAATTCGATGATTATCAGTAGTCCTTCCCGAGAGGAATACGATTTACTTTAATTATAGTACATGTGTATTTTGTAATAAAGTGTTTCTATCGTCTCCTGAATTCAATAACTGGCATCCAGATATCTAGGCTCCACAATCCAACGTCAATTCGGCTCGTGGAGAGACACAGGAAGAAAAGGAGTAGCCCGCTGTCGACGCGTGGTCCTTCCTAAAAATTCCCACAGATCCCTTATCTTTCGAGTATAAACACGAGCTCCGTGCGAGAGAAGGGGGCCTCTTCAGGAAAGCAGTCGTTTGTAAGTGATGCAAATTCGATTAGTTCTAATATAATCTGCTCCCTATGATTGAAATTTAGTCCAGCAAACTTTCACACCTCCTAACCTAACCAATCGAACATGCATCCCTCTCAAAAGAACCGGCCATAGCGTAGAAGTAAGTGCGAAATAAAAGTAACAGTGCGCTTCTCGATACCGCAGATGTACCTACCTAAGTAGCATTTCTGACGGAAAAGAATTGAGTAGTAAGGCTAGGACAGTTCTAACCCAAATTTGAGTTTCCCCCACCCCTCCCCCTCCCATGAAACTCAAAGGGTGTAGCCGGATAAGCATAGCGAAAAGTGCCCCCAAACCAAATCCATTTGAGGAATATCTATTTTACTCAATACTCGCCATTGAGTTTCTATTCTTTTTGATTTCATTCTTTTTATGCCCGCACGACGATGCGTCATTATAATAATGATTTTAGATTTTAGAATAACTTTCACTATCAATTGCTAATTGATGTGTATCGGCTGCTGTCGATTACCATTCTGCGCACAATACTGATTATTCCGGTGTTGTTCTCTCATCTCCGCGACCTGTTCTCTCGCGACCCAAACCTTTTTTTCTTCCCTATTGACAGGATTGATACGGAGATTTACTGCGCAGTTTGGAAGGATAGTAAAATTTACGATTTTATTATTTTGTGATCACCTTTATTTGGTGATCACATTTATTGAGTGTCTTTGTCTAAGCAAGTCATCATCTTTTCCTCCTTCATCGAAATTGAAATACATTTCTATGCACTCAGGGCATCTTCTTGCGTGATACACCGTATATAATTCTGTCCCACACAATTTACAATCGCGAAATGCGAGGACATTATCGATTAATACTAATATGTGATTAAAACACCGAGGTTAAGAGAAGCGATATGCCTCTGGGAGCCTCTCGTAACATTCTTGGCATATTTTCCTTTTAAATATGTCGTAACGATCTTCGTAGATTATTCCCGGCCCTTGAATGCACGCTAGCCGTAACAGTTTTAAATAAATTGTTGGGTAAGTTTCCGGCAATATTCCATCCCAGGGTCCATAAAACTCCTCATCCATATCGGTTGGACGGACCGCCAAAGAATGGAAAACAGGCATTCTTTAAAATTGGAAATAGAAAATTCGCTTTATTAATCTTATTTATTTATTAATTTAGTTTATTCCACTGATTCTTTTACTCACTTGCGTTTTATTATTACTTTTCTCACTTCTTCCCTATCACTTTTCTATCGCCACAATATCTTTACTTTGATTGTGAGATGAAATCTCATTGCGCACTAAATTTTTGAACTTGATCTCGTCCTAATTAATCTCGCGGATCTCCCCACTTTTCAAAATCATGGTTCTATATCGTTACCAATCTGATTATGGTCCCTAGTATTATTATGGTTTGGTGAGATGTAAGCCTTCTTAATCCTATCCTGGTGTACAATTCTAGTGAGACGGGGACTTATTGCCAGTTTCACGTTATTATTCTCAAGAACGCCTATAATGATGTATGGTCCGTCATACTCATTACTAAATTTGTTTCTTTTTGGTTTTAATAGCATTACTTTTTCACCTTTATGATATTGAACGGATGATGCTTTTCTATCGTAATAGTGCTTTTGTCTAAATTTCGAATTTTCTAAGTTACACCTACCTATCGCGCGAATATTTATCAATTTACTCATCAGGTTATCGACAAAATCTGGATATGTGTTAAGTGAATCATTTGGTGCCATGCTAGAAGGTTGTCTAGCCTTTTTTCCATAAATGAGTTCGTATGGAGTAAATTTCGTGCTTTCATGTACGCTAGTGTTGTAAGAAAACATTGCCTGTGGCAACCACTGATCCCATTGTTTTTCTTTTGTTATATAGTGTTTTAAATATTCGATTAGTACATGATGGCTTCTTTCTAGCGAACCATTCGATTGGGGATGAAATGCTGATGTTTTATATTGTTCGATATTGAAGACTTTGGCAAATTTCTTCATAACGGATCCGATAAACGAAGAACCTTGATCTGTTAAAATTGCCTTGGGACATCCATACTGACATATAAAATTTTTCATAAATGCTTCAGCTATTTCTTCGCTCGTGAATGACACTAACGGTATGGCTAATGAATATTTAGTTAAATCATCTTGTATCGTGAGTATGTAGCTATTTCCTGCTCGAGTATATGGTAATGGCCCTACGATGTCCATGGATACTTTATCAAACGCGTCTAATGGTGTGTCTGTTATCACCATAGGTTCCTTTGTTTTATTTCGTACTAATTTTTGTTTTTGGCAACTCATACAAGTTTTAATATATTGTTTAATATCTTTTTTCATATTTTTCCAATAATATAAACATCTGATACGCTCGTATGTTTTTGTTATTCCTTTATGACCTCCTACTGGTGATTCATGATTTTCCTTTACTATTATTACCCTATCCTGTTCCATAGGTAATTGTATGGTTCCATTACAAATAGTTATTGTAATATTGGTCTGTACAAATTTTAATTTAATTATATTTTTTATCTGTTCCCATAATGTATTATTCCTTTCTCTAGATAATGATATTTTTTTAATTCCCCGTTCTATAAGGTTATTGTATAGGTTTCCTAATGCAGTGGCATATGTCTGTATCGTCGGAATATCCGGTATTACCATTCCTAAAATTATTTGACTTTCCTCTGAAATTCTTTTCACTTCTCCTATGTTGAATGGAATTTCTGAGGTAATATTTAACATCTTTCTTTCCTTTAATTCCATTCCTGATTTCTCTACTGGACCACCTTCTGTATTAATAAATATTGCTAACGTCTCCCTTCTCATCCATAAATGATCATTTATTTCTATAACCTTACATGCAATTGGAACATCGTTTATTACCCTAGGTAATCCTTTTTATTTGATATTCTTTTTCCCTGGTTTAGTAGGTTTAACAAATTTATTTTTATTTTTAGGGATTTTAGGAAGTATTTTATAATTTCCGTTTTCTTCTCCTTTTAATATTAATGGTGATACTCGTCCCGATTCTGTTCCGCTAGATTCTAAATTTTTTTCTTTTTTAGGAGGAATGAGTCTGATGCTGCTACTGCTGCTGCCAGAAGAGTTTATCTTAGGAGGGTCACGATATACGTGGGTTTTAGGAACTTCCACTCCTTCATCTATTTCCATTATCTCGTCCCCGTTATCTATCTGTTGATTTACAATTGGTTTTGCATCTTGTCTTTGTTGATTAGCAGGTGATATTATTTCGACTTCCATTCTGGGTTCTTCCAACCCTTCTTGGCTAGTGAATGATTTAGGGGGAGGATGTACTTCTACTGATACTTGAATATTTTTATTTACTTCATAACTATCTGTAGATTGTTCAGTTCTTAAGGATTCTTTGATTAATAATTTTTCTCCTCTTGTCTGTTTTCGGACTGGTCGACCTGTCGGTGAGGTCGTCGTTGTCTGATGTTTTCGCTTTAGTTTTCGTTTAATTTGGTAGTAATCTAATATCGGATCATCGGAATCAGTTGAATCGTCTACGTCATTTGCATCACCTGGTTTTAATTTTTTCTGAGTTGGTCGGCCTAGTGGTGATGTTGTTGTTGTTGTCTGGTGTTTCCGTTTTGTTTTTCGTTTTATTTGATAATCATACATGATTGGATTGTCAGTGTCGTCTGAGTCAT
Organism: Andrena marginata; assembly: GCA_963932335.1. Lineage (NCBI taxonomy): Eukaryota > Metazoa > Arthropoda > Insecta > Hymenoptera > Andrenidae > Andrena > Andrena marginata. Next base: position 15,760,054 of record OZ010664.1, read on the forward strand.
CTGAGTCCTATGATGAAGCATCTCCCTTGGGTTGTTTTAATGGTCTTGGATTCCCAGATTCCGTATTGGTAGTCATTTGTGATCGAGTTCGTTTCTCGGTTGCTTGTAGAGGAAGAGTAGATACTGGATTCCTTGATAAGGCATCTGCATTGGTATTATATTTCCCGGGCTTGTAAATGATTTCGTAATCGTATTCGGCTAACCTAATTTTCCATCTCATCAACCTTGAAGTTGGATTTGCTGATTTGTACAGCCATTCTAAAGGTTTATGGTCCATTATTAATTTACATTTCTTGCCATAAACGTAGGGTCTAAAATGTTCCATGCCGTATACTAGTGCTAGTAATTCACGTTCGGTCGGTGCGTAACGTGTTTCGGCATTGTTTAAGACTCTGGAGGCATATGCGATCGGAAGGTCCTTTCCAACTTCTCCCTGACTGAAGACAGCTCCTATGGCGTATCCAGAAGCGTCCGTTGTAATTATAAATGGAGCATCCAAATTTGGATATTGTAGTATAGGCTCACGGCATAACGCGTCCTTTAATATTTCGAAGGCTTCCTGTTGTTTGCTTGTCCAAACGTAGTTATTATTCTTTTTTGTTAAATCTGATAATGGTTTAGCTATTTTTGAGAAATCTTTTATAAATCTACGATAATATCCAGCCAATCCAAGAAACTGTCTCACGTTCTTTATTGTTTTTGGTAATGGGAAATCTTTGACAGCTTCTAGTTTTTTTGGATCTGGTCGAACTCCATTTTCACTAATAATGTGTCCCAAATATGCTACCTCTCTCTTTAAAAATTCGCATTTATCTGGCTGTAGACTCAAATTTGCTTCCCTAAGTCGTTTCATTAACTTTTCGAATTTGACTGCATGCTCTTGAAGTGAGCGAGCATAGATTACTATGTCGTCTAAGTACACGAATAATTCTACACCCTGTAGTCCTGTAAGAACCTGATCCATCAATCATTGGAATGTGGCAGGGGCATTTTTCAATCCAAACGGCATTCGATTAAATTCATAGTGTCCATAAGGAGTGGAGAACGCTGTTTTATGTTTATCATCTGGATGCATTGGGATTTGATGGAATCCTGAAGCTAGATCAAATACTGAGAAATATTTGGCGCTACCAAGCTGATCTAATATGTCTAGTATATTTGGTAATGGATATGCATCTCCTATTGTTTCATCATTTAGTTGACGGAAATCTATTACTACTCTCCATCTCTTGTTTCCTTTACTGTCTGGTTTCTTCTCGACTATCCATACTGGAGAGTTATAAGGGGAAAATGAAGGTTTAATAATATCATTATTTAATAATTCGCATATTTGTTTGTTACTTTCCTCCTTATGCACCTGCGGGTATCGATATTGTTTAGTATTTATTGGTATTTCAGTTTTTGTAATTATTCTGTGTTTAATTATACTTGTAGCTTCTAGTCTTGTTCCAGGGAGATGAAATCTATCAGAATATTTTCTAATTAGCTTCTCTATATTTTCTTTTTCTTCAGCATTTAAATGATTAGTACGGAGTAATTCTAATACTTGTTCGACATGTTCTGGGCTTTCGAGAATTTCTGGTATCTCTACTTCCTCATAGGGTTCTATTTGTATGGGTGGTATCGCTAATGTTATATCCTTAGTGGATGTATTAATGACATAAAGATTAGCTAACCCATTATTATTGGTAACTAGAGCATTTCCCATAAGGATTTTAGGATGTAAATCTAATTTAGGTACATATCCGGTTTTAAGATCTGAGGCGAGAACTTTAACTTGCACTTGGCACCTTGATCGGTTCAGTATAACTACTTTGCAATTTTCAAATGGTAAAATATAATCTCCTACTACCACAGCTGACCTAGAATAATCTATCTTGGTTCCAATTTCTTTGAAAAAGGTCGTACCTAATAATCCATCTTGTGCGATAGGCAATGTTTCTACAACATGGATCTCTACCTCGGTATTTAGAAATTTAACCTTAATATATCCCATAGTAGGGAGAATACTATTGGCTATTCCTTTTAATTCGTACACAGAATCTGTATAAATTGGAATGTCAGGAGAAATAGATTCTCGTTTAATTACGCTTAGGTCGGCACCCGTATCTATCATCATTTGAATTGCAGGTTTGTTAAATTCTGGCCCTGATAGAGTAAGGTTTGGCGATCTACCAATTCTTAACATTTGCAAATTAAGTGCACCCTTTTTTTGTGGTGAAGCTTGTTGTGTATTATTTGAAGTATTAGACGTTTCCGGTTTAGAATTTGCAATTCTTTCACGGTTCTTATTATTATTATATATTCGCTTACGGCATTGGTCAATAGTATGACCCTTGATTTTACAATATCTACATTCTATTTGTGATGTTGGTCGCAATACTGAATTATTCTGTGGATTTTTTATTCTACATTCCTGAATAGTACGTCCCACTCGTCAGAAATGATTGCAGAATTTTGACTGCCAGGATATCTGTGATATTTGTCTCTCAGGGAGTTTACTACTACAATTCGCTATTGTGTGTCCATAACCAGAACAATTAGTACACCGCACAGAATACGAGAGGCCTTCAGCAAATCTGTTTCTCATTAAATTCTCCTGATTTTCTGCTTCGGCTTTGATCGCGGCACTAATAGTACTATCCAAATCAGCGAAGTCAACTGTTCGCATTCTCGCGTAAACCTCCGGTCTCAATCCCGTCAAAAATGTCCGAATAGCATTTATTTCCGCAGTCTGATTGTACTGCAAGACATTCTGGGGAACTTCCGTTTCATGGCACGTTTTTATCTGTTGGAGGGTTTCTGACACACGGCTACTGTAATCGACAGTTGCTTCATCTGACAGCTGAGCGATTCTGGACATATCTCCATATAATTGAATTGATGAATGCAGTGGAGCAAAGCGAGAATTAAGTACTTTAATTAGTTCGTCTATGGTATTATAATCTCCATTCAAAACAACTCGTGAGGCTTGGCCATATAATTTGTTTTTTATAATTTGTACTAATCCATACTCGGCGTTTGGTGCGACCATATTTTTCGCGTTTTTGCAACATTTTGTATATTGATACATAGAAATATTTCGTCCATCGAATGCCGGAACCGTATCTGCGGCATCTCTAATTCTAATCTGAGGGTGACGCATATTTTCCTGGTCTAAGTGCAGGTTTTGCAGTTCGGCTACCACATCGTTTAAAGGATCGTTTTGCGCCATGATTGATACTCTTATTTCGCAATTGACAAAGAAGAAAAATTCTCGTTCTTCGCTATAGGAGGGTTACTCCTTTGCCACAAAATTCGCGGTTTTGCAAATCTACTATCCCACCGCTGCCACCAAAAATTACTCCTGTAACGGTTTTGTGCGTGGTATAACGCTCCTTACAGAATTTCGGGATTGGTTCGAGTGGCGTGCGATAAAGAATTAAAATTCTAGAACAACAATTTTACTTAATGGTATTTATTCAAGAAAAATACCTTTAAATGATACATGCAAACGTGATTTAACGCCTTAATACTAAAGAAAATAATTAGGTTGCGACTCTTGGTCGTTACAAAAGAAAGCCCGTTTGAATGATAAATTAGAGAGTAATGTAACTTAAATAACTAATACAGGCGTTTAACCAAATGAAAGGAATTAGTTTATAGATGGTGACTCTCGGTCAATATAGGAGTTAGTATATAGGTAATGACTCTCGGTCGATATAGGAGTTAGTATATAGGTAATGACTCTCGGTCGATATAGGAGTTAGTATATAGATAATGACTCTCAGTCAATATAGGAGTTAGAATAACTTAGGATCTAGGAGTTAGCTTATGTATTAGGAGATTGAATATGTTAAGTTGAGATTCAGTTAAATTGCTTCTTTGTTTCATCAGGGGCGGTATTGCCACCTGGAATAATCTCGTTCCCTCGTTGCTCAGGAGTATTATACTAACCTGAGAATAAAAATTATCAATAATTTAGCTTCATCAACTAAGTGGCCTACAAAGCGGCCTCCAAGGCAGAAAACCTCTCGTTAAACCTGGCGACTATGGCCTTAGTTTAATACGATCGGCTCGACCAAGTGTCCAGCAAGGCGGCCTCCAAAGTTGGAGCATTAGTGTTGAGTGCCAATAAAAGTTAATGTGTATTGGTCCTGTATGATGGCACTGCCGTCAGCGTGGTATAGGTTTATCTCGTACAAGCGTGACCGGAAGTGCGTGTTTGTCCGTTTCTTTTCTCTCCTAGGTACTCAGGTCTTTCTTTGTTTGTTCTGTTCACTTCCGTCCGTTAGCTTAGAAGCGTGTGTCGTATTTTTGTGTGTCACTCTACTTAAATAATAAAAAGGACTATTTTATTTTCTTCTATATAAGACTCGTTTTTACTTGGCCCTTTTGTAACAATTAGTTTTAGGTTGGAATCAGCTATTAGCTTTAAATGATTCTTCGGATCATGTAAGTCAGACATGTGATTATGGAATGAATCTCTCTGGGCTTTCTTGCCCGTATTTATACATATTCGGGGTCCTGGGAGCGCACCAATAGGAATGGATTTTGGTTTATTACGCATCAATTATTCTCGTCTCGTTCGATACGTTCTCTAGTCGGTCTACTGAACGACTGGTAAATGCGCAGGCGCACGCGTGGAACGCTCAGTTCCCTCTCTCATTCGTCATGCACCAATTACAATCATTGCTTCTGATCCTTGCTCTCGTCGATCCGTTGATCGACTGAGGATCGCACATGCGTTTGATTCTCCCACTCCTTTACATTCAATTCTTTCCTTCGTCACACTCGCGTCTCGCGGTATCCTAGGCTAATACTAATATTAATCCTAAACACTCTTTATAAACGTAAGAATAATAAGAATATAATAAGAATATATGTATTTAACTAATTAATTAATTAAGTTTATTAACGAAAAAGAAAAGGGGCAGTTTTGGGGTTTGTTACAATATCACTCACACTCAGAAAAAAATGTAAAATCAGTGCGTAAAGCATAAGCAAATGTTTTTAATTGTTTCAATAAATGTATAACTTTGTAATGTTACACTATTTCTGTATCACTAACTATACCACTTCTGTATCACTTTTTATAACACTTTTACCACTCTGCGACATTTACGATTCGTTCTCCACGACTTTACTTCAGGAACTGAATACGCGGTTCATGCATCTTTCACACCATGCACATTTTCTCTTTCTCTATTCTGTTTCTTGTCTCTTTTGTTTAGACTCTCCGAATGGATTCTACAAAATGAACCCCCATTGGCATCCGATACTATTAAAATAAACTCTTCACCTCATTCACTCATGACTCGACGCATTAGGAACGCGTCATTCGTAACATAAACAGATAAGGGCAGATCGTGCGTTTCTAGAGACTGCCCTACTTTTAATTACGCTTGACACATGATGAAAACCCTATAATATGATATTATTTGCAGGAAGAGAATTCAAGAATCTACCAAGAACGGTCGAGGTGACACTTACTATGTACTGACATCACTTATACACGCAATTAGGTAAAACTTCACCCTTATCAACCGTAAAATGCTATCAGATCAATTGCATTGACTCATTTAAAAAATGTGAAAGTATTTAGAATTGCATATAACACCCATTTAATGAACAAAATATATTCGTCGTATGAGTATGCCAAACTTTGCGTACGGGAAGGTAAGAAATATCAGTTTTTGATTTTTGCGACTGCATTCCACCCTTTCGAAGAATCTGAAAAAATTAGACATTAATGACCATAGAAAGACGCCAAAGCTGTAAAAATATGAATGTTGTAATTTGAAATTTTGACTTTGAAATCGACATTTTTAATCTTTTTGTATTTTTTAAAATTCGGTTTTGTCACTGAAAATTCTGAAAAAATTCACAAACACGTACATCAATGGGTAGAATGTCTCTGAGTAGTAGGGTAAGGGGGATTCTAACGCAGGTCCTCTGAGGGGAGCGCGGGGGCGGGGGGAAGTGAGGGCGCGCGGGGGAGTGCGGCGGAGGGAAACATGGGCGCGGGGCCTGCGGGGAGTGGAAGACCGGTTGCGCGCGCACGAGCCGCGGAGTGGGGGAAGCCGCGATGATGGAGGGGATCACTCCGGGCCGAGCCGCCGCGGAGACCGGGCCCGCCGTCGAAAACTTTTCAGGGGGTAATGACCCCCGAAGAAATCTCTTTCAGCCCAACCCAAATATTTTTTCAAACCCCCCACCCACCCCGATTTTTTTTCCGACACAGAGAAATAATAATTTTTATTGGAAATTGTTTCGAACAATGTCGGACAATGTCGGCTTTTTACGAACCGCGTCTTCGGTGGAGGTAAAGAGACAGAGCATCATTTTAAAGCTAAAATTCAGAGGAGGGAAAGGGAGAGCAATACTTAGTGGTACAATCGCATGCATTCTAAAAATTTTCAAAATGATTTTCAATCGCAGCGTCTCGCGGGATCGTATGTAATATGAGTCCTCCTCTGGAGCAGCCGTGCGGGATGACGTCATTTTCACGGCGCGAAGAACGAAATAGAATTATGCAGCGTCGGCAGAATGTTTTTCTCCCCAACGCAGAGAAATAGTAATTATTGAAACGCTGAATCTTAAAATTAGGTGGCGAGGAGAAAGACGGATAAATAAAATTGTCAAATAATATGTGCTTAAAAATGATAATATATTGTTACAAATAATTAAAGAATATGAATATAATAAAAAGAATATAATAAAATAAAACTAGAATATAAAAATAGAAAAATAGAAAAATAGGAAAAAATATAAAACTATTCTAAGAAGGGGGATGGTGGCGATGAAGGCGGCGAAGGCGGCGAAGGTGACCACGTATCCCACTCGATAGGGCCATCAGCAAATAGTTCACTTAATAATAAATCTATAGGAACTTGCGCAGGGTCAGTTTGAACTGCAATATCGCAAGCCCGAAGCCCCGATATTTTATTCGTGGAAACGTTATTATAAACAATCTGTGTTTCCACGTTTCGCCAAACCACGCTCTTTGGAGTAACCTCACGATTCTGCTGAGGTCTATTCCAATACACATCATCATCATCGGAGTCTATAAACATTTGGTCTACATGTCGACGCAACCAATATTCCTCATCATTGCAGTACTCATACGTATTCATTGGGTTACGAAATACTTTTAAATAACTGTCGCCATCCTGAACAGCTTCCGCCTCATACAGTTCCACACATCGCATTTCTTCGGTTTGAACCGCAACATTTTGGCACATCACATACACTTTCGGACTGGATGGATGGAAAATTGTTGCAGCAGCGGTGATCGTAGCGGTAGCTGGACGATTCAAATTGACTGACAATGACATAATCTGAAACCGATTTTTTCTTATAATTCTCAAAGTTACTAACACAACAATTCACTAAAAAATATGATAATGGAAACTTACGGTATTATTCGACTGTATTTTCAATGCGTTGAACGATTGATGATATCCTTCAAGAGCAATTTCACTTAAAATGAAAAAATGACACTTCAAAAAATCGGACTGTTGTCAATCGCAGTTTGAAGACGACTGGTCTCGCTGCATCTCCAAGCTCTCACATCTAAACTCCTATCGTGAAATTGAGAAGTGCATAGCTTTGCAAAAAGTAAAAGTGCAACGTGACGTCATATGGCAGCGCGGAATCTTAAAATTAGGTGGCGAGGAGAAAGATGGATAAATAAAATGGAGAAATAATGTGTTTAAAAAATTTTATTTAAAATTAAAAGAATATAATTTAACATTTTTTCCTACGAGCAGCAGCTAGAATATCATTGGTACATGCTAACAGTTCGCAATCTACATGATAATCCTCACAGTAATGTTCGCTATCACATATGATTTTAGCAGCACGACGCGCATCTAATGTTTCGCAGACAACATCGCTCTGTTGTAGCACGTTAACAAAATTTTTAAAAATTTCATCTACACTTCATATGCAGTTTCATACAACCGCGGATACCCATAGGCTATACACAGCTCAAGATTAAATAAAAATGTTACTGTGTCCAGTTTGAAATACAGCGACTTATGTAGTGTCGTCTTTACAATTGGAGGCGAGAATCATAGAAAGAATTATGCAGAATCGATAGAAATTGGTGAGGTGAGAAGGAGGGAGACAGGCAAGTAAATAGATTGTAATATATGTAAAATGATTATATATTGTTCCATTAATTAAAAAATAGAAATATAAAAAGAAAAAATATAAAAATAGCATATAAATAGTGTCTCGACAGAACCATCTCTCTCTCTCTCTCTCTCTCTCTCTCTCTCTCTCTCTCTCTCTCTCTCTCTCTCTCTCTCTCTCTCTCTCTCTCACTCTATCAATCTCTTTTTTTCTCTTTCTTTCTCTTTTTCTCTTCTTCTCTTCTTCACATCAATCGCAAGACAATTTGAACATTCTCGAACAGCTGATGGACTTCCTATTTACTTTTCGCGATATCATACGTACATACATACTCTTCCACACAACACCTCATATACATTCATACACACTCACGCTCTCGTGACCGACCCGAGTGCTCAGTTACACAGAACAGTAATATCTCGAAAACATTCACCGAAAGTGTTACGTATCTATTGTATCGCCTCAATTCTTATCTCTAATTAAACCGCACTATTTTCAACATTTTTGAGTTCTCTCTATACAAATAGAATATAAAAATATGAAATAAAACTATCAAATAAAAAGAAAAATGTAAAAATATAAAAATACAATATAAAAAGAAAAAATAGAGTATAAATAGAATACACAAATATAAAATAAATAATAAAAATATAAAAATACAATATAAAAGAAAAAATATAATAATTTAATTTATTGCCCACTTTCGTGTTACAATTTAACGATCATATACTCTTTCCATTTCATTCCCATGATTGCGTCAGTGTAAGTCCTGTCCTTCTAATGTATTCTGCTGTGTCTTAACAATTTTTTCTATTTTACAAGTGTTTCCTAATCTATTATATATTACATAATCTTCTTTTATCACTTTTCTGTTCTTTTATCACTTTCCTGTTCTTCCCATCTTTTTCCATCTCCCTATTATCTCCTGCAGAATAGCCAAGTCTTTCCCTTCTCCTCTAATTACCTCTGTCCAATTCCTACCACTCTTTCCACTTACTTCACATGCTTGAATCACGTGTTTCACTGTTTCTTCCTCTTTCTTACAATGCCTACATACCCTTTCTTCTTTCATTAGCCAATATTTGCATGCCCTTGTTTCACTACCCTGTATGAATATTCCTATCGTTTCTAATTCTCCTTTTTTCTTTTTCCCACATAAGTATTCCGACCTATCTCCTGGTTTCCTTGCCACCTCTCTTAATTTTCTTAGGAATTTTGACTCCTATACTTTCATCTCTCTTTCTTGTTCTTGGATGTCTTTACTTATCTGCTCTATTTTGGTCCACACTTCTTCCCCATTTAATTTCTCGTTTTCCATTTTTCATTTGACCATCCTCTCCCTTCCAAGAATTTGATTATCATTCTTTCCCTTTTCGTTACTTCATTTCCTCTCATTAGTCTTCCCCCACATTCATATCTTATCAATGCTTTATCCGAATTTATTAGCCTCTGTTCAAACTTCATTGCCCTTACTCCAATTTTAATTGCTATGTCATCTCTTCATGTTTCTTTTGACAACCAGTATGTTGGTGTTGATCTCTCCAATTTCATTAACCACCCTATGTATTTCGCCTGCAATTTTTCTATTTCCTCATACCTTCTCCATCCCCATATCTCTGCCCCATACGCCACAGTGCTTCTAACTAGCGCATCAAGCAGTTTAATTCTTCTTTCAAAGTCATCTCTGAATAATCTTTCTCTAATCCCCCCATACTTTTCCTAGTTCGTTGTTCTCTCTCTCTCTCTCTCTCTCTCTCTCTCTCTGTCTCTCTCTCTCTCTCTCTCTCCCTCTCACTCTCTCACTGTATAACATAAATATTCAATTTCTCTTCCTCTCTCCATTTTTCTTCATTCCAACAGAATCTTTCCTCTTTTCTTCTTCCTCCAGCTTTCTTGCATATCATTATCTTAGACTTTTGTACATTTAGCTCCAAGCCTTTCTTCTTTATGTATCTCTCGAATCTCTTTATCATATTCGTCAGACCCTATGCATTATTTACCATTAACACAACATCATCCGCGTATGAAATTGTTCAAATTTTCCTTGTACCTATTACGACTCCTCCTTCAAGTTCTTTGCTCATTTCTTTTCTCCAGGCCTCCAAACGCGACACTGAAAATTCCTATCAGTTCCTTTTTTCACTCGTTCAGATCGACGTGAGCCAGAACGGTTTGTATCTATATTTATTTAATATATTTTTGTATGAAAGGAATGAATTTATCAATTTTTTTTGTTTTTGCAATATTCAATAAAAATTGGAATTTTATGTTTATTAAGAATAGGTGTTTACCCTGTGATAATTGTTGGTTGGGCTTCAAATTCTAATTATTCAATATTAGGAGCGATTGTGTCAATTTCACAGTCAGTTTCTTATGAAGTGAGTTTATTTTTAACAATTTTTTCTATAATTTTATTAAATGAAAGTTATTCATTATTAGATTTATATAAATTTCAATATTATATTAAATTTAAAATTCCATCTGCATATCATTTAACATTCCATTTTTCCATTTGTTCTTCTAATCTTCTCCTTAGCATTTCCGCGTATATCTCGTAACCCATGTCCATCAAAGTTATGCCCCTATAGTTCTTAACCATTTCCCTTTCTCCTTTTTTTTTAACACAGGACTTATTATTCCTTCTTTCCATACTTCCGGAAAGTCCCCTTTCTTCCATGTCCTGTTTATGACCTTTGTTTGATTACCTATATTTATGAAGATGATTGCGACCTCAATGTTGAATTAAGATATAATTTAAATGCAGGAGTTTAAATTTTAAGTCTGTTCGACTTTTAATATCATACATGATTTGAGTTCATATCGACGTGAGATCGGTTTCTATCTATATTTATCTAATAAATTTTTGTATGAAAGGTCTTAATTTATAATTTTTTTAATATATTCCATAAAGATTGGAATTGTATATTTCTTACGAATACGTGTTTACCATGTGATTATTGTTGGTTGGGGGGCAAATTGTAATAATTCAATATTAGGAGCGATTGGGCCATATAATAAAATAAAAGAAAATACAATTAAATAAGAAAAAAAATACAATACAATACAGTACAATATAAAAAACAATATAAACATAAAAGAAAAGAAAATATAATAATAAAATAAAAGAAAACACAATTAAATAAGAAATATAATAAAAAAGAATATAATAATGAAATAATAAAATAAAGGAAAATACAATTAAAGAAATATAATAAAAAGAATATAATAATTAAATAAAAGAAAATAAAATAAAATAATGAGAAAAAGAGAATACAATTAAATAATAAGTATAATATAAAAAGAAAAAAATATAAAAATAGAATATTAATAGAATATAAAAACACATTATAAAAAGAAAAATATAATAATATAATTTATTGCCCACTTTTATGTCACAATTTAACGATCGTATACTCTTTCCTTTTCATTCCGGTGATTGTGTCAGTGTAAGTTCTACCCTTCTAATGTGTCCTGATGTGTCTTAACAATTTTTTCTATTTTACAAGTATTTCCTAATCTATTTTATGTTGCATAATATTCTTTTATCTCTTTCCTGCTCTTCCCATCTTTTCCATCTCCCTATTATCTCCTGTAGAATAGCCAAGTTTGTCCCTTCTCCTCTAATTACCTCTTTCCAATTGCTGCCACTCTCTCCACTTACTTCACATGCTTCAATCATGTGTTTCACTGTTTATGCCTCTTTCTTACAAAGCCTACGTATCCTTCCTTCTTTCGATAGCCAATATTTACATGCCCTTGTTTCACTACTCTGTATGAATCTTCATATCCTTTCTAATTCACCTCTCCTTTTTTCCTTTTCCCCCATAAGTATTTCGGCTTATCTCCTGGTTTCCTTGCCACCTCTCTTAATTCTCTTAGGAACATTGACTCTTTTATTTTCATCTCTCTTTCTTGGTCTTGGATGTCTTTACTATATGCTCCATTTTGGTTCACACTTCTGTCCCAAAAAAAAATATAAAAATGCCATAAAAAAAATATAAAAATAAAACACAATACAATATAAAAAAATATAAATATAAATGAATATAAAAATATAAAAATACAATTGAAATAGAAAATAAAATACAACATAAAAATCAATATAACTATTAAATAAAATAAAATAATATAATAAAAGAAAAGAAAATACAATTAAATATAAAAAAATATAAATATAAAAGAGAAGAAAATGATATAATGATATAAAAGAAAATATCATTGTATAATAAATATAATATAAAAAGAATATAATAATCAATATTAAAGAAAATACAATACAATATAAAAAACAATATAAATATAAGTATAAAAGAGAAGAAAATAAAATAATGAAATAAAAGAAAAAATATAAAAATAGTATATAAATAGAATATAAATAGAATATAAATAGAGTGTAAAATATAAAATAAAAATGAAAAAATGTAAAAATTCAGTATAAAAATACAAAAAAAGAAAAAATATAATAATAATTTTATTTATTGCCCACTTTTATGTTTCAATTTAACAATCATATACTCTTTCCACTTCATTCCCATGATTGTATCAGTGTAAAATCGGCTCGACCATATCAATCTGAACGTGTACAGAACGTCTTCGCACCACTTTCAACGTGAATCGAACGTGTATCATACCACTTCGAACGTGAATCGTACCACTTTGAACGTGTATCGAACGTCTATCGTACCTCTTCGAACGCATATCGAACGTCTATCGTACCACTTCGAACGTGTATCGACGTGTATCGTACCACTTCGAACGTGTATCGAACGTCAATCAAACCACATCGAACGTGAAACGAACGTGAATCGAACGTCTACCGTACCACTTCGAACGTGTATCGTACTTCTTCGAACGTGTATCGAACGTCAATCGTACCACATCGAACGTCAATCGTACCACATCGAACGTCAATCGTACCGCTTTGAACGTGTATTGAACGTCTACCGTACCACTTTCAACGTGTATCGAACGTCAATCGTACCACTTTCAACGTGTATCGAACGTCAATCGTACCACATCGAACGTCAATCGTACCACTTCGAACGTCAATCGTACCACTTCGAACGTGTATTGGACGTGTAATGAACCTGTTTAGGACTGTATATATTGTAAATATTAGATCTAAGTGTACATTGTCTTAGTTCTTAAGAAGCGATTATCACACTGGTCTGCACTACCGAAAGTTTACGGTGTCACCATCTCTTCGATTGTCGAGGGAACAATTGGGCTCTCCCCACTCTTAGTCGCGAGCGCTAATTACGCGATCGCGGAGATCCTCGCCAGTCGGTCTCCTGGATTCGGTACTAAAACAACTTGTCTACGCCTAAGCTTGTGAATAGTTTAGCAGTTACCCGAAAATCAAAGATATTCGCAAATCTGTTACGCGCGGTTCCTAAGCGTTTATTCCTTCGCTGTGAATAAAACATTACCAGTGTCTACTAGTGCTGGTGAAAAACAAAGATTCTACTTACAATTAAATAAGCCTAAGTACGATTAAGTAAACCTACTTATTCTAAAACTAGAACTACTTAAAGCTACTTATTCTAGAACTAAAATTAAATAAAACTAAACCTAATTTAACCACGAACAGAACCACTTCTATTGTCTTAATCTAGCGTACATCACATGTAGGCGATTAGGTTGGGGGAAGGTGAAGAAAAAACATTTTTAATATACATTACAAAAATTGATTATATTTTATTTACGCCTCTGGTGTTTAGACCACCAGTTGAATATTTTAAATACATTTTGCATGGCACAGTGTTTTACGTGTCTACCACATCGCAGAGTATTAATAGCAATAAGAAGATATTGCGACAACACATCATGAACTAATATCGGGACTAACATCATGGACCGCAATATCTTCTTATTGCTATTAATACTCTGCGATGTGGTAGACACGTAAAACACTGTGCCATGCAAAATGTATTTAAAATATTCAACTGGTGGTCTAAACACCAGAGGCGTAAATAAAATATAATCAATTTTTTTAATGTATATTAAAAATGTTTTTTCTTCACCTTCCCCCAACCTAATCTCCTACATGTGATGTACGCTAGATTAAGACAATAGAAGTGGTTCATTACACGTCCAATACACGTTCGAAGTGGTACGATTGACGTTCGATGTGGTACGATTGACGTTTGATACACGTGTGAGAGTGGTACGATTGACGTTCGATACACGTTGAAAGTGGTACGGTAGACGTTCAATACACGTTCAAAGCGGTACGATTGACGTTCGATGTGGTACGATTGACGTTCGATGTGGTACGATTGACGTTCGATACACGTTCGAAGAGGTACGATACACGTTCGAAGTGGTACGGTAGACGTTCGATTCACGTTCGTTTCACGTTCGATGTGGTTTGATTGACGTTCGATACACGTTCGAAGTGGTACGATACACGTCGATACACGTTCGAAGTGGTACGATAGACGTTCGATATGCGTTCGAAGAGGTACGATAGACGTTCGATACACGTTCAAAGTGGTACGACTCACGTTCGAAGTGGTATGCTACACGTTCGATTCACGTTGAAAGTGGTGCGAAGACGTTCTGTACACGTTCAGATTGATATGGTCGAGCCGATTTTACACTGATACAATCATGGGAATGAAGTGGAAAGAGTATATGATTGTTAAATTGAAACATAAAAGTGGGCAATAAATAAAATTATTATTATATTTTTTCTTTTTTTGTATTTTTATACTGAATTTTTATATTTTTTCATTTTTATTTTATATTTTACACTCTATTTATATTCTATTTATATTCTATTTATATACTATTTTTATATTTTTTTCTTTTATTTCATTATTTTATTTTCTTCTCTTTTATACTTATATTTATATTGTTTTTTATATTGTATTGTATTTTCTTTAATATTGATTATTATATTCTTTTTTTATTATATTTATTATACAATGATATTTTCTTTTATATCATTATATCATTTTCTTCTTTTTTATATTTATATTTTTTTTATATTGAATTGTATTTTCTTTTCTTTTATTATATTATTTTATTTTATTTAATAGTTATATTGATTTTTATGTTGTATTTTATTTTCTATTTTAATTGTATTGTTGCGAGCACCCTATGGATGGAATCCATGGCCCGCTGGTGCTCACGACGAAGACAAGGGACAGCGAGAAGAAGGCGATCTGATCGATCGCCTGTCAAGCTGTGACTTGAGATACAGACGCCATTGCGAACAGACGTAGTCCCGAACACCTCTATCTGATTAATTACTGTTATTTAATTACTGTTATCCTTGTTGATGTTCACATTCTGTTATTACACATTAAACTTATATTATGTCAACGCGAAAACGTAACATTGGTGTCAGAAGTGGGATGCCCACTCGAAGTGGCATGCCCACTCGCGCATCCGCGGCCTCCGCGAAGCCTTCTCCTGCAGCGACGGACCCTTCTATACAAGAGCTGTTCACCTCCCTCCAGTTTGGCATCACGGAACAGATTCGGGAGTTACGGAGGGACAACGAGGCCCGCTGGCAGAGGGAAGACCGGCGCAGGGAAGAAAAAGAAGCCGCAGACCGACAAACCCAGGCGGTTCTCGAGGCCCGGATGACAGAAATGGAAAATCGCATCCAGGTCGTAGTCTCCTTGTTACAGGGTGCCCGCGGCTCGGTTGACAGCGGCACGAATACTCGGGGTGGGGAGACAGTCGCCAATGTACATAACGATACACATAATAATGTAAATAGCGATGTACATAATGGTGTAAATAGTGATGTAAATAGTGTTCCCCCGGCGCATGTCACCACACCCGTCGTTACGCCTGCCGCTGTCTCCTTTTCGGAACCACACGTACTCCGTTTGGGGTACGCTGTGAAACCGACAATTTTTGATGGGAAAAATTCGTGGGAAGAGTACAGGGTACAATTTGACACGATCGCGCGCGCGAATGGTTGGAATGACCAAAAAAAGGCTACAGCCTTGATTGCTGCCCTCGGGGGCACGGCAAAGTGCGTCCTTACGACGCTCTCCGCAGCTCAATGCGAGAACTTCGCGGAATTGGTTTCCGCGCTAGAATTCCGCTACGGGGCGAAAAACCTATCGAATTTGAACTATGTACTCTTCCAGAGCCATAGGCAGCGAAGAGATGAGAACATCTCCTCGCTCGCCACAAAAATAGAACGATTAGCGCAGTCCGCTTTCGCCGAGTGCCCGGCAGAAACCCGCGACAAACTTGCCGCGTCCCAATTCGTAACGGCATTGTCGAGCTCGGTTACGCAGCGGGAACTGCGACTCGGCGGTTTTACATCTTTACGGGCCGCCGTGACCAGGGCCATCGAGATCGAGGCCGTCGAGAGAATGTCTCGCAGCCCCGCGGGCGAGTCACGAGAGAAGTACTCGGAAAAACGGAAAGCTAAACCCTCCAACACGTTTGAAAGGTACACGACCAAGAAGTGGAGGTCCGAACAACCCGAGGATCGAACGGACTACACGGAGAAGACCTGCTGGCAGTGTGGAAAGACCGGACATCTCCAGAAGGACTGCTTCGGAAGGAGAAATTGAGAAGAACAACACCAAGAGAAGGAGCGAAGAGAGGCCGTTGGACGGTGATAGCTGGGCTCAACTGATTTGGGGGAAGCACCGGTCGACAACACCCAGAACCAGACTAATGCTGTCGTGTGAGCGTGCGGATCTGCTGCAACGAACAGGCGCCGGAAGTGCGCAGAGTTGCAGAGCTGTGACGAAGGGAGTTCGAGGGCGAATATCGTCACGGCATAACTGAGTACGAAGACGCGACGGAGGGAGTTCGAGGGCGAATACCGTTGCGGGATAGCTGAGTACGAAGTTGCGGCGGAGGGAGTTCGAGGGCGAATACCGTCGAGAGATCCATGAAGCGCTACGACGGAGGGAGTTCGAGGGCGAATACCGTCGCGGAGTCGGCGACCCATAAGAGAGAGCCCAGGGTGATGAGTCCGGTGTACACCTGGAGCGTTAGTTCGAAGACGAAGTCCTGGAGTGAAGAGTCAACCACCAACACTCAGGATTCGAAGAGTGAAAGGGAAGTGCCCAAAACTGCAGTCCGACTGGGAAGGACCCTACACGGTGGTGGACAGGATCAATGACGTCGTCTACAGGATCCAACGATCACGCAGGAAGAAGTGCAAGGTGGTCCACGTGCGCCGCCTTGCGAAGTACGAAGGACAACTACAAGAGGATTGAAAATGTCGCTGGACCACCACTGGACTCAAGAAAGAAGATTAGACTAAGCTAATCTGGTGGACTGGGCTGCGGAGGCTGCCTTCGTAGCCCGGCCCCCCTTTTTTTGAGTCTGTTTCAGGGAACACGATACCCCACGACGAGGGACAAGTTGTCGGGGGACTACCACCGCGGTCGGGATACGCGCTCCCGAATTCCCCGAATGTGCCACAATAGCGTGGCAGTCCGCAGCGGGGTGCGGACATACGTGAAAGCGCCCCGCTAGCCCCCTGGAGGAGACCCTGCGAGCCCCTGGCACGGCCAGGATGGAGGATCTCGCGGGGTACCCAGGAAAAAGAAGGAGAGAGGGTGGACAGCAGGAGGGAAATGGCATCCCCAATCACCAGACGGACAAGCGCTGCTTGGATCGGCTGGAGGGGATGTCGCGGAAACGGGAGCGCTGACCGGACGCACAGGACGGTCCCCTGGAACAACACCAGAGGCCAAGAAGAGGAATGGCGCCATCACGAAGCCAAGGGCTGGAGAAAAGAAAAAGAGAAGACGGCCAGGGCTGGCGAGGCGGGTGGCTGGGCTGGAGGTTGGGCCGCTTGCATGCTTGTGACTAGCTGCAACCCTCTGCTTGCGTGCTCGGCCTTCCTTTCCGGCTTTCCGACTCGTACGGCCCCAACGAGCTGCCTTCGGTTCCCGTCTAATAAGAGCGACGTTTCTTTTACAAGGAAATTCTGGAAAACTGGACTACTGGAAGAAAGTCGAGAACGAACCAGGACGAAACGCCGGAGCGGCCAGATCGCAGGGGACGACGAACGGAGCGGAACCGCCCAGGGAAGTTCCGGAACGTCGCGGGATTCCACCGTTGGAGCTCCAGAGGAACGTCGTCGCTGGACTTCCGCCGAGGGAACGCAGGGAACTAGTCGTCAGACCATAAAAAGGACCGGACCTCTCGCCAGTCTCTACCCAAGAAGAAGATGCGCCGTCAAAGAAAACGAAGCCCATACAAGAAAGAAGTACGCAAGTCCGAAAATGCAAGGAGCCATGTACCCACGCCTTGCCCAGGGTTTTTGGGGTGGTTTTTTCCCTGGGCGTGAAGGTGAATGCCGAGACGACGGACGGAAGAGGCCACGTAGCGTTCTTCCCACTCTTCCGGACCAGGGTACGGTTACAGACAGAGGAGAAGTTACAGCGGTCGGGACGACCGCTTCTCGAGAGGGGGGAGCAGTGTTGCGAGCACCCTATGGATGGAATCCATGGCCCGCTGGTGCTCGCGACGAAGACAAGAGACAGCGAGAAGAAGGCGATCTGATCGATCGCCTGTCAAGCTGTGACTTGAGATACAGACGCCATTGCGAGCAGACGTAGTCCCGAACACCTCTACCTGATTAATTACTGTTATTTAATTACTATTATCCTTGTTGATGTTCACGTTCTGTTATTACACATTAAACTTATATTATGTCAACGCGAAAACGTAACAATACAGACAATAACGATGTGTGCCATCGGAAGATTTGTGCTCGGTGTTATCGCAGCCTCCCGCAGATGTATAGAGCATCCTATGTGGAGGGGCTCAATCATATATTTACACTTCAAACTCACTACATACATTTCATATATTGTCGAATATGTTTGACACAGATATATGTGCGCAACGCCGCAGAAAAGTGTAGTGCATAGAGGAGTATTTTAATTTATCTCAACATGAGTGGTATACCATAAGAAACGGGTGTGCTGTCAATGTTGTCGCCCACTGAAGACTACTTTTTTTTTAATAATTTTTTTTGCTTTTATATTTTGTCTACATGTTTACTTTCCTTCATTTTCCACATCCTTGCCGTGTCACATTGGACATCTATCAAACGCCTGTTGTACCACTCTAATCGTGCATCGAACGTGAATCGAACCACTCTGATCGGGTATCGAACGTGAATCGAACATGAATCGTACCACTCTGAACGTGTATCGAGCGTGAATCGCACCACTTCGAACGGCTTTGTACGTGTATCGAACGGCTTTGATCGGGTATTGAATGGCTTTGAACGGGTATCGAACGGCTTCCACATAATAATTATAAATATCGTCTTAATCTAGCGTATATGCAGGAGGTTCGGGGTTGAGGAAGGCGAAGAAAAACATTTATACATTAAAAATTGATTATATTTTATTTAAGCATTTCTCTCTGGCGTTTAGACCACCAGTTGAATATTTTAAATACATTTTGCAAGGCACAGTGCTATGCGTGTCTGCCACAATGCAGAGTATTAACTACATTAAGCTTATTTAGAGATTTGATATCCTTGTAGTCAATGTCCAGCGTTTCGAAGACCACGTCCGCTCTCGTATTTTCATCGAGGAAATCCGCAAGCCAGTCGCGTTTCTGCAGCACTTTAACGTATACTATATGGGATGTGTCATCTTCATCGTTCATCGCATCAGCTACAGCTTTCGTATTTAGCTGTTTAGCCATACTGTACGGAACGTCACCATCGTCCCACCGGAGTCCATGATGTTTTGCCACCAACCATCGGATGCTTGATTTGTCGGATTTTGTAAGAAGAAATTTTGGCATAGGACTCCCAAAAATATAGTGCGAGAGAATTGTTCCCTTGCGTAGGACAGCCACTTCCTTGCGATATCTCTTCCATCGACGATGAACCCTTGCAGGTCAACGAATGTTGGTACAGCCATTATCGGTACAATTTAGAGGTTCGCTCGCTTCCAAGACAGATGGGAGAATGCAGTTTATCTCGTAAAGCATCTCAATTTTTACGAAGAAGTGGCAATTTAATTCATTTTGCGCACCACGTTTGTCAGTGGATTGTATTCAACCACCCGATCGTGCAGAATCAGGCAGTAGGCTGAAGTATTTACGGGCACATTCTATTTATACTCGAATTCTATGCGCACGTCCACGGTGCCATTCTTGATCCACTCATTTTGTCGCGAGCAATCAATCACCACGATGGGGCCAAATTGTAAAAATTCAGCCACGATGAATAATGCCTCATTGCAACTATGTCCATAATACGATATACCGAATTGTGTATACATGTGATACAAAATGGCATGCTTATTCTTGTCAAAGTCCAAGTTCATATCATGGTATGGGTAAAATTCCGAGTTGAGAAAAAGTTTTACATTGGTCAATTTACAGTTGTTGAACTTAGTAACGTCTTCGCTCATCACATTCCTTCGACCAGTCTGTAGAGCACGGATCACGCATCACGGCTTCTCCAGCTGTGCAGATGCCTTCACGGCACACGAATGCTTGGTTGTGATCTGTAAGAGAGGATACTTGTACAGATCCCACGATTGAAAACAAATGCTCAGGTTTTGTCCATTTTCCAAAGTACGTAACTAAGTAGGTAGGCTATGCCGATTCTGGATGCGATGGGCGAGGGGGTGAGGCGCGGCGGGGGGTCCCAGGCCGAGGGCGTGGGGATGTGGCGGGGTGGGGGGTACCACGGTCTTCCGCGAGATGGGCGAGGGTGTGAGGTGGGGAGGGAGGTACGGAGTTCGCGTGTGAGGGGGTGAGGCGGGGAGGGTATACCGAGTTCGTTGGTGAGGGACGCACGACGTCACAGGGGAGGGGGATTTTCAAAACTTTCAAAATGGCGTCGCGCGCGCAACCGTTGAAGGTGGGGGGTGGGGTAATGATCAACTGTTGCAGCGAAAATTCCCTAGATTTTATTTAGTGACACCACCGATCGATGAAAAATCACCACAGATTCGATATTGACGCCACCTGTTGGATGTTTAAGGTACATTGAACACGCGTCGTTGCCGCAGAATCTCCGTACACGCGCACGGATCGGTGCGCAGGCGTGAAAGGATGTAACGCGGATGATATAATTCGACACCGATTCCTATTCGAGATTAATTAATCTAAAAAGCGCAACCGTCTCGGGAAAGAATGCAACGTCTCCCTCGTATCAACAGTAGCCGACCATTCGACGCGGTATCGCGATAATTATTTGAGATCGAGTATTCTAAATAGTCCAACGGTCTCGTGAAAGAATACAACATCGCGTATAAACATCCACCATCGAAAGATTTCACAGGAAACGTGGAAGATTGATGAGTAAACCCGACATATTAATATTTTTTTTAAATTCAGTACTTTATAAAACTTAATTCTCCCACTCGACAACATCGTCATCAAATAGGACACTATCGTCGTCCGTAAAAATTACATTGTCCACGATTTCATTAAATTGATCCTCATCGGTATATATCAAATCATCGTAAACTTGCTCGGGGAGAGTTTGAACTGCGATATCGCGAGCCTGAAGCCCCGATATTGCATTCGCAAAAACAGTGTCAAAGTTAATCCGTGCGGCATCGACGCTGTTTCGCCAAACTACGCTCTGTGGAGCACCTTCGCGATTCCGCTGATATCTATTTGCGTATATACCATCATCATCATCATCGTCGTCATCATCAAAGAAAAATTAAAACGTGAGATATCGGCGCACTGATTCGGTCAGTATTAAATAAATAAAAGCTATTTTGCTAGTTATACAAATAGAATTTCCTACGTCTCAGTCGTAATTTCGACAATTTTCAAGGAAAGTAATAAATAAATTGAAAACTGCACTGCTTTTAAATCAGTAGCACGTGTTAAAACGTGTGAGCAACGAGTCGGTTGGAGACTGTCAATGATGACATTGATATCCGAAAAATTTGCAAACCGATTAGGGAAAAGAATTTTACAACACCGATGTGCAGAAACTCTTGACAAATGAAACTCTTCCGATGCGTTGTAAGATGCCCATCCGCTGTCGCGTTCCTGGAACTCTTCCAGCGATGCCAGGGTTGGTTCGACGACGCATCGTTGGTACCACTCCTGCAGATCGGATGTGCCGAAGAGTTCGCAGATTCGGGTGTTAATGCTTTTACAAGCATGCTTGTCACCCGCCACAAATTCGCCGTTAAATACAGTGTCCACTTTGAGGTTTCGACGTTTCCTCAAAGCGCCCCGCACGTGCTCCAGCACAATGGTCCCCGCATCCTGAAGGAAGTTGCGCGGTTCGATATAGTTCGAATTTAACACGACACCAGTTAACACGCGGCTATCGAACGCAGCGTCTATTTCGCGCCACAAAAGTCCCGTACTCGAATGTCCTGCACCTTCGCGCACGAAACGGCCGCGCAACGAATGTTTCAGTCCTTCGAGCCGCGCGATTCGAGCAATCAACGATTGCCGAACACCGATCGATAATCGCGGGCGTTTCACGCGGCTCTGTTCTTCCAAAGATTCAATACACTCGTTGCACCGTTCTTCCCACGCGAGATACTCTTCCCGGGAAATCAATCGTGCGGATTGATCCAGCAATTGACGTTCTACTTGCGCGAATTCTGCCATGGTCGTAAATGCAGTATGTTTTGGCCTCGCAACACGTTGCAACGATTTGAGGCTTTGTGCAGTTTACGGCACGCTTTTATATCCTCATCATGATTTGGTATCTCTGTCTAACTCTTACGGCGTACTCCCTCCCTCGAATGCATTAGTTTCTGCTGATACAGCATAATTCTTTATATGATTCACGCGTATGACGAATTAGCGCGCGAGATCATCCGACACAGTTTCTGCTGATTCTGCATAATTCTAAGATTCGACGTTCCCAAAAGTATCATATTACATTCGACACGTGTCGAAACTTTTATGCATGATTTGCTATCTCTGTCTTACTCTTTTGGCGTACCCCCTCCCTCGAATGCATTGCACGCAAAAAATGGCGATCAGTTCTATGCAGTTTCTGTCGATGCAGCATAATTCTTTCCACGATTCACACGTATGACGAATTAGTGCGCGAGATCGTAAAATTAAGTGGTGAGGAAAGGGGAAGGAAAACGAGCAAGTTACAATGATTGATACAATATACTCTTGCACATTGATGTGTACGTGTATGTGAATTTGTATAAAAGCGACGTTGGTCAGACCTGTGAACTTCATTACACCACGTTCGCTCGAGTGCTAAAGAGTATCGTTTGCGTTAACTTCTCCACCGATCAGTATAATCGTACATAGCGTATATCAAAATGTAAAAATGTAGCTTCAACGATTCATCCTACGCATCCGCCATCAATGTTGATTACCCCTATAAACGCCAGCAACAGGAACATCTTCATCAACAGTTCAATATGAGGAATGTACGCGTTATTATACACTTTTCACTTACTTCTTTCACTGTAAACGCAAGCGAACCGAGTATTAATTTCGTGTGCATGTTTCTTACAGTTCTGGATTCGCAACATCGAAACCAACAATCGTACGGATCCTGGGGCATGATTATCCGTTGACCGCAACACCGTATAAACGGCTCATGATAGGAATTCTCATTGATATGGATTCGTGCCACGTCGAGATCGCCATAGTCGACATTAAAGGTGGCGAGTTGAGCCTCTCAATGTCTACGTGGAAGCTCCTGCTGCAAAATGGGGCTGACATTCTTAAAAAATTACGCGACAACGTAACAACACCCCAGACCCACATCGAAATTGATCATTTGCGAATCGAATTCAAGCGCATGCACAATGATCAACTCGTCAAAATCACAGATAATCGTGTTATCTTATACATGACAGAAGTTACGATGCGAAAACTGGTCGCGTATGAACATTGCATCGATCATATATTCACATCGTTGACCGAAAATATGTACGCTGTAGCCAGTAAATATGCAACCTTCGTAGAAATGCTACATAGCGCTACCGCACCAATAGATTATGTAAAATTAATTTCCGAAAGCGAACACTTCGAACAGCATTCTTTGATTGATTGTGAATTGTTGGCGTTAGGATTACAGTCTATGCTGCATGATGTAAACCACGTGCCACTATAGCACGCGTATATGTTTTTTTAATAATAAATGTATGATTTTCACATCAATACTTGTAACGATTCATTTTTATAATATCCTTTCCGACATATTTCTCTGCGTTGGGAAAAAAATTTGTGCTGATGTCGCATAATTCTACTTCGTTCTTCACGCTACCAAATGACGTCACCCTGCCCGGCCGCTCCAGAGGATTCGAGTTACACGCGATCGCGCGATACGCTGCGACGCTTTAAAAAATTGTTATCTATGGAATGCATGCTATTGTACCACCAAGTATTGCTGTCTCTCTCTCTCCTCCGAATTTAGCTTTAAAGTAATGCTCTGTCTCTTTCCCTCCTGCGAATTTTAGCTTTTAAAAATATTGTTCTGTCTCTTTCCCTCGAATACGTTGCATGTAAAAAAGCCGATCTTTCCCGACATTGCCAGATAAAAAATAAATTATTACGCTTGGCATATATACCATTCATTAAAGACTAATGTTAGAGAGCCGACGTTGGGGGAGTTGGTTAGGCGGCTGACTCGTACCGCGGAGGTCTTGGGTTCGAGCCCCGTCGCCCCGAGATTCTGTTTTTTCATTTATATTAATATCTTAAAATAATATTTCCTTCCTTACCGACAGTCTGTACCACGCTCCAAAGGAGCAATTCACCCGCGGTTCTTCCTCGATGCTGTATCGGTTCGATATCGATTCGGTTATCGATTGATTCGATCGATATCCAGATCTCGCGCTTAAACCCCCCCCCCCCCCCACCCACTCCGCCATCTCTATGACGTCATCCGCGACCGCGCCGCCGCGCCCGACCGCCGCCCGCCCCCGCCCCCCGCCCACGCCCCACCCATCCCGCTGCGATGGATTTCCTGTGACCTTGAAACTCAAATTTGGATTTCAAGGTCGGGGAGGAGTGGGGAAGTGGCCTTCAAACTCAAATTTGCGTTGGAATCGGCCTAGCCTTACTACTGAGCGATAAGAAGAGGACCGGTAAGAAGCATAAGAAAGCCGTTGACTCGTCGAAACGCACGTTTCCTACGATCGTTAGGTTTCAGCGTCACCTATTAGACGCGGAACCAAGATGTCGATTATATTGGACGTGGCGAATACGCCAAACTTTGACAATTGTATCACGAAGATCGAGTTACACACGTATAATCTATAAGCCAACACGACGTTCAACAATAGCGATGAGATAAGAATCCCTATACAGCAACAAGATCTGTACACGCTTCCGTGCGAAAGTTTTCTCTACATCGAAGGTCGTGGCACGTTGACTGCGCAAGACGCGAAAGGCCCGGCTACGTCCGCGACCGCTGTTCTGGACAATAATTGCGTCGCGTTCATGTTCGATGAGATTCGATAGGAATTGAACGTTGTCGAGATCGATCCTTGTCGAAATCCAGGAATCACTACCACGTTGAAAAATTTCGTTTCGTTGTCGGCCGAGAGAAGCAAAGCGCTTGCGAATGCCGGTTGGAATTATGACATCGATTACGATAAGGATACTTTTCATTCGGGCGCTTTCAATTTCTGCGTACCCCTGAACGTGTTATTAGGATTCTGCGAGGATTACAAACGCATCGTGATGAACGCGCGGCACGAGCTGATTCTTATACGAGCGCGAGACGATTCGAACGCGATGCACTGCACCTCCGCCACTGCGATCCCGAAACTGGAGATACGCAAGGTGCAGTGGCGTATGCCCCACGTCGTTTTGGAGGAAGTGAATATCTTCCTATAAGCAACTATCGATGCTGCGTATCTTGGAAAGCGGACGACCGATCGCGATGAGTTTCCGATCGTGGAGCGTGCACGAGTGTCCGTTACTGCAAGCGACAACGAAACATACGTGGACCGTGAAAACTACGTCGCAAATCGAGAAACCCCGGTACGTGTTATTCGGCATGCAAACCGATCGAAAGAATCGTCCAAATAAACCCGCGTGGATATTCGACCCGAATAATCTCACAAACTTTCGACTCTACCTAAATTCCGAGACGTATCCGTACGACGATATGCAAATAGATTTTCCTAAGTATAAATTCGCGATCATCTACAATATGTATGCGAATTTCATCCGATCGTACTACGGTCACGGAGAACCGTTGCTGAGCGCGAGCGAATTCCTTAAATACGCGCCTATCGTGGTCATAGATTGTTCTAGGCAAAACGAATCGTTGAAGAGCGCTACCGTGGACGTGCGAATAGATTTCGAATGCAAAGAAAATGTCCCCGCTAATACTTCTGCCGTCTGTTTTTTCATACACGATCGTATAGTCGAATACGGCCCTTTAACCAACATGGTACGCAAACTAATATAGCGTGCGTGCGTGCGTGAACGATTACTACTATTCCTAATACTACTACTACTACTACTGCGGATACTGATACTATTTTAAAACGATGATGTCGATGTCAAAGTCCTCAGTTATTGTTTCGCTACTGACGCTAATACGTATACGAGTAACGATGTTCGCCGTTGTCGACGTACAAGGTTTCAAAACCGAACGCGACTTCGTCGTGAAAGAGATCGCGATTCGCACAAACAGCAACAACGACAGCAGCAGCAATATCGATGAAACACCGACGATCAGCCACTGGATCTTCGAGCCGCCATACTTCTGGAATCATCTGAATTCGTTCGAGAAATGTCAAGCGTCCTGGCTCGCGAAGCATCATCACGGGCTTCACTGGTCCGACGGCAATGTTCCATACTCCAAACTGCCAGGACTCCTCACCAGCGTACTCGCGAACATTGACTTCGTCATCGTGAAAGGTGCGGAAAAGAAAACGTGGATGCTGCAACTGCTACCTGATATAATCGTCGAAGATGTATGCGATTTGTACGAACTGACGGCGTGAAAGATCAACAACAACAGCAGCAACAATGATAACGCTCGAACTGTCGAAGACGACGGTGGCTATGACGTTGACGATGATTATTGCGGGATCATGCCTGATGTTCCTAACCTGAAGTCCATGTCTTCAACGAATGCCTCGCGATGCGCGTTTCACAACAACAATGGCGTTTGCGCGCTGGAGAACGTCCATAAAATATGGAATTATATACGTAGCGTCACCTAATGTAAGTCCTATACACGCATTGCATCTACTTTACGAATCATATGCAGAGAAACGAATGTGTATGAATTTTTTTTGTGTCTATAGCGATGAGAACCGTAGCGACGACCAGCAAAGCGGCGAAGATGAATACAATGTGCGGTAGCGGCGATGCGCGCAATGACGACGACGACAACCGATTCATTCACCGCGAGCAAGAATATTCCGCCCAATACGAATAACGTTTACGCATGTACGGATATATGAATAAACACTCACTGTTTTAATAAAAATATATTGATTAAAATATAATAAATTTCTTAGAAAAAAAACTAATAAATTTAAAAAAAAACTAATAAATTTAAAAAACCGACGTTAATTCCTGCAACACGAAAGAGAAAACACCAAATTATTATTATATACACGTTGGTATTAGCGCGCGAGGAAAAAAAAACATTTCACTTATACTTACTCATTACATAATCGTGGGAGAAACCACACCGCATTCATCTCGTTTGTTTGATATATAGCTCGCCTCTTCCTCCGAAACTCCCGAATTCGCTCTCGCGGCTCTGTGCATATTCGACCGTCTGCACGTGCATCATATTCTTGATGCTGAAACATACACACACAACTCGATTAATTACCATCGAATGGTATACGTATATCAATACGATTTGCGCGAAATAACACTTACGAGCAGATGAATGAGCGCATCTCGGTCGCCATTTCGCGCGTGGATTTCCACGCCGCGGCGACGCTGAAACAAACGTGCGATTCGATTAGAGCATTATCGAATGATATACACACCAGTATCATTTTCATAAAATGTTACTTACGAGATATCCTAACGCTTGGACGTGTCTCTCGCTCCATTCCCTCATATACATCTCATGTTGATACTGCAACAAACACACGATTAGATTTAAAACACTGTCGAAAGGTTACTAGCACAATTTCACGAAATGTCACTTACTACGGCTACCAATATACGTCGCAGCTCCCGGCGCCACGCATCTAATTGTTCGCAATATATGCGCTGAAACAAACGTATAAACTGATTAAAATGCTGTCGAATTGAACACGCACTAATTTAATTTTAATAAAAAAAAAAAAACTACACTTACGATACCGGCGCATTTCATTGACATTCATATGCGTCATGTTGGAATTTTGACCCGTGCGACGGTAGTCGACGTTCTTATATGCATCTCGGTTCGCTACGTCAGAGGACTAGCCCTGTACGTTGCAGGGTAGGGGTAGGTGTAGTGGGGGCGTCCGTTTCACGGTTTCTTCTTCAATGATTCGATACTAATTATTCCAGCTGATACTGCACTTTTATGGTTTGCACCTTCATGATTCACACCGCGAATCGTCTCTAACTCTTCTGCGACACGTGTGCACCTTGATTTTGGCGCGTACGCTATTTGAATCTACCGCGCACGACATTTGAATTTATCGCGCGCGTTTTCACATTTCATATTAATTTTCGTGCCATAACACAATCATGATCATCAACATCATTGATACAATATACTCATGCACATTGGTATGCAAGTGTACGTGAATCTGTATAAAAGTGACGTTGGTCAGTCTTGCAGACTTCATAACGCAGCGTACGTCCGAGTGTTAATAAGTATCGTTCGCGCCAATTTCTTCGTTAACCAGTATAATCCAAGTATCGTTCGCGTCAATTTCTTCGTCGATCAGTACGATCGTATAGTGTAGATCAAAATGTACAAACGCAGCTTCAACGACTCATCCTGCGCGTCCGGTAACGATGGTGGTTTCCCCAATAAACATCAACAACAGGCCAATATGAGGTACGTACGCGTTACTATACACTTTTCACTTATTTCACTCGCGTACTTCATTCACTGTAAACGTAAACGAACATAGTATTAATTCAGCGTATACGTTTCTTACAGTTCTGGATCCGCAACGTCAAAAACAGCGAAAACGTCAAAACCATCAATCGTACGGATCCTAGGGCGTGATTACCCGTTGACTACAACAGCTTATAAACGTCTAATTATTGGAATTCGTATTGGCATGGATTCGTGCCACGTCGAGATCGCCATAGCCGATAATAAAGGCTGCGAGGTGTGCTTTTCAATGTCAACGTGGAAGCTCCGACTGCAAAACGAGGCGGATATACTCCAACGATTACGTAGCAACGCAACATCGCCTCAAACCCACATCGTAATTGATCATTTGCGACTCGAATTTGCGACTTTGATATATCTAACTGCAATTGACTTAGATACGAAAAAAAAATTCTTAAAACGGTTCTCGTCGTAACGTATGTCTTGATCGCTGTAGTAGCACTTGAGAACTGATTTCAAGGAGGTTGAATTATGATCACGCATACAAAAGTATGGGGCGATAATTATTCATCGCCAACGTATTTTGCGGATCGAGACCCCCGTGACGGGTGTAAACACCCTTATCACATCAAAGCTGTAATTCGATATACTTGGTAACGCTTCGAGTGTAGGCGACGTTACACTCGTGTATAGGAGGAGGGAAAAGGTATAGTGTAAGAGGGCGAGGATAACATTCGAGACGAAAAGTCCTTGAGTTTTCCCAGTCGTCGAGTAACCACAAACTCATACTTAAGCCGATAGCAAAGTTTACGGAAACCCTACACCCTCTAGCGTCTGATTTACAGCAGATCGGTGTCAGGACCGCCCGTACTGCCTATCATAAAACACAATTGCCATTCGCTTTCCTCTACGGTCATCCGGTAGACAAATGCCACCACCCACAACGAATGCTTTACGAATAAGTAATTATCAACCGTATTGGTAAGAAAGGATATTATATATAAATGAGGTGTTACAAGTATTGATATGAAAATCATACATTTATTATTAAAACATATATGCACTCACTATAGTGGTACGTGGTTTACATCAGGCAGCATGGATTGTAATCCTAACGCTAACAATTCACAATCAATCGAAGAATACTGCTCAAAGGTCTCGCTTTCGGAAAGTAAATTCACATAATTCAGTGGTGCGGAAGCGGTACGTAGAACTTCGACGAAAGCGGCATAGTTACTGCTTACAGGGTACATATTTTCAGTTAGCTATGTAAACATATGTTCAATGCAATGTTTGTACGCGAATAGTTTACGCATCGTGGTTTCAGTCATATATATGACAGTGCGATTATCGGTGATTTTAATAAGTTGATCATCATGCATACGCGTGAATTCGAGTCGCAAATGATCAATTACGATGTGGGTTTGAGGCGATGTTGCGTTGCTACGTAATCGTTGGAGTATATCCGCCTCGTTTTGCAGTCGGAGCTTCCACGTTGACATTGAAAAGCACACCTCGCAGCCTTTATTATCGGCTATGGCGATCTCGACGTGGCACGAATCCATGCCAATACGAATTCCAATAATTAGACGTTTATAAGCTGTTGTAGTCAACGGGTAATCACGCCCTAGGATCCGTACGATTGATGGTTTTGACGTTTTCGCTGTTTTTGACGTTGCGGATCCAGAACTGTAAGAAACGTATACGCTGAATTAATACTATGTTCGTTTACGTTTACAGTGAATGAAGTACGCGAGTGAAATAAGTGAAAAGTGTATAGTAACGCGTACGTACCTCATATTGGCCTGTTGTTGATGTTTATTGGGGAAACCACCATCGTTACCGGACGCGCAGGATGAGTCGTTGAAGCTGCGTTTGTACATTTTGATCTACACTATACGATCGTACTGATCGACGAAGAAATTGACGCGAACGATACTTGGATTATACTGGTTAACGAAGAAATTGGCGCGAACGATACTTATTAACACTCGGACGTACGCTGCGTTATGAAGTCTGCAAGACTGACCAACGTCACTTTTATACAGATTCACGTACACTTGCATACCAATGTGCATGAGTATATTGTATCAATGATGTTGATGATCATGATTGTGTTATGGCACGAAAATTAATATGAAATGTGAAAACGCGCGCGATAAATTCAAATGTCGTGCGCGGTAGATTCAAATAGCGTACGCGCCAAAATCAAGGTGCACACGTGTCGCAGAAGAGTTAGAGACGATTCGCGGTGTGAATCATGAAGGTGCAAACCATAAAAGTGCAGTATCAGCTGGAATAATTAGTATCGAATCATTGAAGAAGAAACCGTGAAACGGACGCCCCCACTACACCTACCCCTACCCTGCAACGTACAGGGCTAGTCCTCTGACGTAGCGAACCGAGATGCATATAAGAACGTCGACTACCGTCGCACGGGTCAAAATTCCAACATGACGCATATGAATGTCAATGAAATGCGCCGGTATCGTATGTGTAGTTTTTTTTTTTTTATTAAAATTAAATTAGTGCGTGTTCAATTCGACAGCATTTTAATCAGTTTATACGTTTGTTTCAGCGCATATATTGCGAACAATTAGATGCGTGGCGCCGGGAGCTGCGACGTATATTGGTAGCCGTAGTAAGTGACATTTCGTGAAATTGTGCTAGTAACCTTTCGACAGTGTTTTAAATCTAATCGTGTGTTTGTTGCAGTATCAACATGAGATGTATATGAGGGAATGGAGCGAGAGACACGTCCAAGCGTTAGGATATCTCGTAAGTAACATTTTATGAAAATGATACTGGTGTGTATATCATTCGATAATGCTCTAATCGAATCGCACGTTTGTTTCAGCGTCGCCGCGGCGTGGAAATCCACGCGCGAAATGGCGACCGAGATGCGCTCATTCATCTGCTCGTAAGTGTTATTTCGCGCAAATCGTATTGATATACGTATACCATTCGATGGTAATTAATCGAGTTGTGTGTGTATGTTTCAGCATCAAGAATATGATGCACGTGCAGACGGTCGAATATGCACAGAGCCGCGAGAGCGAATTCGGGAGTTTCGGAGGAAGAGGCGAGCTATATATCAAACAAACGAGATGAATGCGGTGTGGTTTCTCCCACGATTATGTAATGAGTAAGTATAAGTGAAATGTTTTTTTTTCCTCGCGCGCTAATACCAACGTGTATATAATAATAATTTGGTGTTTTCTCTTTCGTGTTGCAGGAATTAACGTCGGTTTTTTAAATTTATTAGTTTTTTTTTAAATTTATTAGTTTTTTTTCTAAGAAATTTATTATATTTTAATCAATATATTTTTATTAAAACAGTGAGTGTTTATTCATATATCCGTACATGCGTAAACGTTATTCGTATTGGGCGGAATATTCTTGCTCGCGGTGAATGAATCGGTTGTCGTCGTCGTCATTGCGCGCATCGCCGCTACCGCACATTGTATTCATCTTCGCCGCTTTGCTGGTCGTCGCTACGGTTCTCATCGCTATAGACACAAAAAAAATTCATACACATTCGTTTCTCTGCATATGATTCGTAAAGTAGATGCAATGCGTGTATAGGACTTACATTAGGTGACGCTACGTATATAATTCCATATTTTATGGACGTTCTCCAGCGCGCAAACGCCATTGTTGTTGTGAAACGCGCATCGCGAGGCATTCGTTGAAGACATGGACTTCAGGTTAGGAACATCAGGCATGATCCCGCAATAATCATCGTCAACGTCATAGCCACCGTCGTCTTCGACAGTTCGAGAGTTATCATTGTTGCTGCTGTTGTTGTTGATCTTTCACGCCGTCAGTTCGTACAAATCGCATACATCCTCGACGATTATATCAGGTAGCAGTTGCAGCATCCACGTTTTCTTTTCCGCACCTTTCACGATGACGAAGTCAATGTTCGCGAGTACGCTGGTGAGGAGTCCTGGCAGTTTGGAGTATGGAACGTAGCCGTCGGACCAGTGAAGCCCGTGATGATGCTTCGCGAGCCAGGACGCTTGACATTTCTCGAACGAATTCAGATGATTCCAGAAGTATGGCGGCTCGAAGATCCAGTGGCTGATCGTCGGTGTTTCATCGATATTGCTGCTGCTGTCGTTGTTGCTGTTTGTGCGAATCGCGATCTCTTTCACGACGAAGTCGCGTTCGGTTTTGAAACCTTGTACGTCGACAACGGCGAACATCGTTACTCGTATACGTATTAGCGTCAGTAGCGAAACAATAACTGAGGACTTTGACATCGACATCATCGTTTTAAAATAGTATCAGTATCCGCAGTAGTAGTAGTAGTAGTATTAGGAATAGTAGTAATCGTTCACGCACGCACGCACGCTATATTAGTTTGCGTACCATGTTGGTTAAAGGGCCGTATTCGACTATACGATCGTGTATGAAAAAACAGACGGCAGAAGTATTAGCGGGGACATTTTCTTTGCATTCGAAATCTATTCGCACGTCCACGGTAGCGCTCTTCAACGATTCGTTTTGCCTAGAACAATCTATGACCACGATAGGCGCGTATTTAAGGAATTCGCTCGCGCTCAGCAACGGTTCTCCGTGACCGTAGTACGATCGGATGAAATTCGCATACATATTGTAGATGATCGCGAATTTATACTTAGGAAAATCTATTTGCATATCGTCGTACGGATACGTCTCGGAATTTAGGTAGAGTCGAAAGTTTGTGAGATTATTCGGGTCGAATATCCACGCGGGTTTATTTGGACGATTCTTTCGATCGGTTTGCATGCCGAATAACACGTACCGGGGTTTCTCGATTTGCGACGTAGTTTTCACGGTCCACGTATGTTCCGTTGTCGCTTGCAGTAACGGACACTCGTGCACGCTCCACGATCGGAAACTCATCGCGATCGGTCGTCCGCTTTCCAAGATACGCAGCATCGATAGTTGCTTATAGGAAGATATTCACTTCCTCCAAAACGACGTGGGGCATACGCCACTGCACCTTGCGTATCTCCAGTTTCGGGATCGCAGTGGCGGAGGTGCAGTGCATCGCGTTCGAATCGTCTCGCGCTCGTATAAGAATCAGCTCGTGCCGCGCGTTCATCACGATGCGTTTGTAATCCTCGCAGAATCCTAATAACACGTTCAGGGGTACGCAGAAATTGAAAGCGCCCGAATGAAAAGTATCCTTATCGTAATCGATGTCATAATTCCAACCGGCATTCGCAAGCGCTTTGCTTCTCTCGGCCGACAACGAAACGAAATTTTTCAACGTGGTAGTGATTCCTGGATATCGACAACGATCGATCTCGACATCGTTCAATTCCTATCGAATCTCATGGAACATGAACGCAATTATTGTCCAGAACAGCGGTCGCGGACGTTGCCGGGCCTTTCGCGTCTTGCGCAGTCAACGTGCCACGACCTTCGATGTAGAGAAAACTTTCGCACGGAAGCGTGTACAGATCTTGTTGCTGTATAGGGATTCTTATCTCATCGCTATTGTTGAACGTCGTGTTGGCTTATGGATTATACGTGTGTAACTCGATCTTCGTGATACAATTGTCAAAGTTTGGCGTATTCGCCACGTCCAATATAATCGATATCTTGGTTGCGCGTCTAATAGGTGACGCTGAAACCTAACGATCGTAGGAAACGTGCGTTTCGACGAGTCAACGGCTTTCTTATGCTTCTTACCGGTCCTCTTCTTATCGCTCAGTAGTAAGGCTAGGCCGCACAGTGGGCCTAAGTAACACTTCTAGCGACGAAAAATTCAAATTAATCCAATTAATAAGGGGAAGCTCCTTATATCTTTTATTTTGTAATAATAATAATAATAATAATAATAAATCGATGTTTAAAATCATGAAAAGTACGAAATTCGATATATAATTAATTTTTTCCTGTAGCATTGTAAAATAACGAGTTTTTATTACCTGCTAAATGGTATATAATTTATTTACAGTTATATACAGTTTTATTTACAGTTTCTTATTATTAATTTCTATACATTTTATTATTAAAATTAAAAAAAATCTAATCACTATCTGATTCCTGAAGAATTTCAGTCATCATCAGTATTGTGAACGGAATCATCATCTGTATTGTCATCCGTGTCATTATCAGTATTGTCATCCGAGTCAACATCCGTATTGTCGCCGGAATCACTACCAGTATTGGTATCAGAGTTATCATCAGAGTCATGATGTCTTGATGGAATTTCTGGATCAGCTAATAAATTGACGACCTCTTTGTCTAATGCCGTTTCTTTTTTCCATATGACTGACGTTGTTTTTGATATAGTAGATATGATCGGATCAGATGAAAATAATAAAATGTGAAACAAATCTTCTATTGTCTTTTCTCTAGACATTTTTCGTGTATTTAATTCCCTGTATTTTTTAAAATCTTTATTCCTAGATTCCAGGGCTTCTTCTGACAGCATTCCTATGGGTATAATGGCCTTTTTAATAATGTCTGCTCCATGAATTAATATTTTATGGATGCTGGATGGCATATAGTACCATGGGTATAAAGAAACGAAGTTTTTAGCCGTTTCCTTTGTATATTTTTTGAATGCATCGATATTAATTGGCTTGCCACAAGACAATGCTCGAAGAATAACTGAAAAACGATATATTAGATCCTCGTTAATGCAAGTAATAGACGATGTTACTTTGGGATTGAAATCTCAAATAGTTCCCTTCTAGATAGGGACATGGCAACTGAAAAAGTGTCATATATTAATTGTTTGCAGACCTTTGCAGTTAACTGTAGTTAAAAAGAAATTCATATGAACAACAGAAGTAGAGGAAACTATAATTACGGCAGATCCACGCAATCTGTGAATTGCGGGACTTTTATATTCTCAGAAAAACTAGAATCGCTGTAATATGTGTAATGAAAATGAAGTTACTGCTACTTGGAAGTTATGGAAAGAATTTTAAAACAAAATACGTTGACATGTTTACTTACCTTGCGATAATATTTCTTCCAAACTATTCAAAACTACACAAAATAAGAATATATTCGCCGATACGTACAGCAGAACCCACAAACAGATACTGACATAGGCAGAAAAAGATTGCCATTCTTGCTCCAAGTTCGTGAGGTATACGGGAAAACCCTTGTGCCAGGGCATTATTTTATGATAGGCAGGTAGTCACCGGCTACCTGAGACGCGGCAGAAATAAAAATTTTCCGATTCTAACAACATTCAATTTTCTAATTATTCGTCGCTAGGCTTGCTATTTGGCCCACTGTGGGCCGATTCCACCGCAAATTTGAGTTTGAAGGCCACTTCCCCACTCCTCCCCGACCTTGAAATCCAAATTTGAGTTTCAAGGTCACAGGAAATCCATCGCAGCGGGATGGGTGGGGCGTGGGCGGGGGGCGGGGGCGGGCGGCGGTCGGGCGCGGCGGCGCGGTCGCGGATGACGTCATAGAGATGGCGGAGTGGGTGGGGGGGGGGGGGTTTAAGCGCGAGATCTGGATATCGATCGAATCAATCGATAACCGAATCGATATCGAACCGATACAGCATCGAGGAAGAACCGCGGGTGAATTGCTCCTTTGGAGCGTGGTACAGACTGTCGGTAAGGAAGGAAATATTATTTTAAGATATTAATATAAATGAAAAAACAGAATCTCGGGGCGACGGGGCTCGAACCCAAGACCTCCGCGGTACGAGTCAGCCGCCTAACCAACTCCCCCAACGTCGGCTCTCTAACATTAGTCTTTAATGAATGGTATATATGCCAAGCGTAATAATTTATTTTTTATCTGGCAATGTCGGGAAAGATCGGCTTTTTTACATGCAACGTATTCGAGGGAAAGAGACAGAACAATATTTTTAAAAGCTAAAATTCGCAGGAGGGAAAGAGACAGAGCATTACTTTAAAGCTAAATTCGGAGGAGAGAGAGAGACAGCAATACTTGGTGGTACAATAGCATGCATTCCATAGATAACAATTTTTTTAAAGCGTCGCAGCGTATCGCGCGATCGCGTGTAACTCGAATCCTCTGGAGCGGCCGGGCAGGGTGACGTCATTTGGTAGCGTGAAGAACGAAGTAGAATTATGCGACATCAGCACAAATTTTTTTCCCAACGCAGAGAAATATGTCGGAAAGGATATTATAAAAATGAATCGTTACAAGTATTGATGTGAAAATCATACATTTATTATTAAAAAAACATATACGCGTGCTATAGTGGCACGTGGTTTACATCATGCAGCATAGACTGTAATCCTAACGCCAACAATTCACAATCAATCAAAGAATGCTGTTCGAAGTGTTCGCTTTCGGAAATTAATTTTACATAATCTATTGGTGCGGTAGCGCTATGTAGCATTTCTACGAAGGTTGCATATTTACTGGCTACAGCGTACATATTTTCGGTCAACGATGTGAATATATGATCGATGCAATGTTCATACGCGACCAGTTTTCGCATCGTAACTTCTGTCATGTATAAGATAACACGATTATCTGTGATTTTGACGAGTTGATCATTGTGCATGCGCTTGAATTCGATTCGCAAATGATCAATTTCGATGTGGGTCTGGGGTGTTGTTACGTTGTCGCGTAATTTTTTAAGAATGTCAGCCCCATTTTGCAGCAGGAGCTTCCACGTAGACATTGAGAGGCTCAACTCGCCACCTTTAATGTCGACTATGGCGATCTCGACGTGGCACGAATCCATATCAATGAGAATTCCTATCATGAGCCGTTTATACGGTGTTGCGGTCAACGGATAATCATGCCCCAGGATCCGTACGATTGTTGGTTTCGATGTTGCGAATCCAGAACTGTAAGAAACATGCACACGAAATTAATACTCGGTTCGCTTGCGTTTACAGTGAAAGAAGTAAGTGAAAAGTGTATAATAACGCGTACATTCCTCATATTGAACTGTTGATGAAGATGTTCCTGTTGCTGGCGTTTATAGGGGTAATCAACATTGATGGCGGATGCGTAGGATGAATCGTTGAAGCTACATTTTTACATTTTGATATACGCTATGTACGATTATACTGATCGGTGGAGAAGTTAACGCAAACGATACTCTTTAGCACTCGAGCGAACGTGGTGTAATGAAGTTCACAGGTCTGACCAACGTCGCTTTTATACAAATTCACATACACGTACACATCAATGTGCAAGAGTATATTGTATCAATCATTGTAACTTGCTCGTTTTCCTTCCCCTTTCCTCACCACTTAATTTTACGATCTCGCGCACTAATTCGTCATACGTGTGAATCGTGGAAAGAATTATGCTGCATCGACAGAAACTGCATAGAACTGATCGCCATTTTTTGCGTGCAATGCATTCGAGGGAGGGGGTACGCCAAAAGAGTAAGACAGAGATAGCAAATCATGCATAAAAGTTTCGACACGTGTCGAATGTAATATGATACTTTTGGGAACGTCGAATCTTAGAATTATGCAGAATCAGCAGAAACTGTGTCGGATGATCTCGCGCGCTAATTCGTCATACGCGTGAATCATATAAAGAATTATGCTGTATCAGCAGAAACTAATGCATTCGAGGGAGGGAGTACGCCGTAAGAGTTAGACAGAGATACCAAATCATGATGAGGATATAAAAGCGTGCCGTAAACTGCACAAAGCCTCAAATCGTTGCAACGTGTTGCGAGGCCAAAACATACTGCATTTACGACCATGGCAGAATTCGCGCAAGTAGAACGTCAATTGCTGGATCAATCCGCACGATTGATTTCCCGGGAAGAGTATCTCGCGTGGGAAGAACGGTGCAACGAGTGTATTGAATCTTTGGAAGAACAGAGCCGCGTGAAACGCCCGCGATTATCGATCGGTGTTCGGCAATCGTTGATTGCTCGAATCGCGCGGCTCGAAGGACTGAAACATTCGTTGCGCGGCCGTTTCGTGCGCGAAGGTGCAGGACATTCGAGTACGGGACTTTTGTGGCGCGAAATAGACGCTGCGTTCGATAGCCGCGTGTTAACTGGTGTCGTGTTAAATTCGAACTATATCGAACCGCGCAACTTCCTTCAGGATGCGGGGACCATTGTGCTGGAGCACGTGCGGGGCGCTTTGAGGAAACGTCGAAACCTCAAAGTGAACACTGTATTTAACGGCGAATTTGTGGCGGGTGACAAGCATGCTTGTAAAAGCATTAACACCCGAAACTGCGAACTCTTCGGCACATCCGATCTGCAGGAGTGGTACCAACGATGCGTCATCGAACCCACCCTGGCATCGCTGGAAGAGTTCCAGGAACGCGACAGCGGATGGGCATTGACGCGAATCCTCAACCTGACCGTCAATGTTAATAAGTACAATCCGCTGCGCGCGGGATGCCGCTACAAGTTGCCGCGGGATTTATTGCTGAAGAACGCAACAATTAGCGTGCAATCCCCGGACAACGCGTGTTTCGCGTGGGCTGTGGTCGCAGCTCTCCACCCTGCGGAACGAGATACCGCACGCCCAAGCTCATATCCGCACTATACATTGGTGCTAAATCTCCAGGGCATTGATTTTCCAATGTCCCTGGAGCAAATTGCAAAGTTTGAACGACTGAACAACATCTCCATCAACGTCTACACCTTCGAGGAGGAGAAAGGGTCGACGGTCTTTCTGCTGCGTCTCACCAGCCACAAGAGGGATCGGCACGTCAATATGCTCTACACGCCAAATCAAGAGCACGGCGATGTAGGGCACTTTGTATGGATCAAGAACTTGTCCCGGCTGGTGAGCACGCAGTTGAGCAAGCACCAAAAAAAGAAATTCATCTGTGATCGGTATGTATAGAAAACTTATGAAATATTGAAATGTCTCGCGAAACAATTAAATAACTGGACTGTGGCAAGTTGAACGACTGTGCCATCGTGCTGCCCAGCAAAGGCAAAAATTTCCTCAGCTTCGAGAACCACTGTAGGAAGGAGCGGCTTCCCTTCGTGGTGTACGCTGATCTGGAGTGCATCATTGAAAAAACAGAGGACAGCCACCGAATTGATGACAACAAATTACACACGTATCAACATCATAAAGTTCATAGTATAGCCTATTATATGCATTGCTCGTACGATACATCCCTATCGACGTATCGATGTTGCCGCGATGCGGATTGTGTTCCATGGTTTGTCGACGAACTGAAAACATTTGCAAATTTCGCCAAACCCATCTTGAGCAGTAATGTTCCCATGCCGGATTGAACCAACGAACAGTTGACGGTATTTTACAATGCAACACACTGTCATATTTGCAAAGAATCATTCAAGGCTGGTGATGTACGAGGTCGCGATCATTGTCATCTATCCGGACAGTTTAGAGGCCCGGCATATTCAGAGTGCAATTTAAATTATAAAAATGCGTTTTACATCCCCGTAGTTTTCCATAATTTATCCGGCTATGATTCACATTTCATTATCAAGGAAATAGCTACCGCTTTCGACGGTCACGTTGACGTATTGCCTATAACTAAAGAAAAGTATATTTCATTCACTAAAAATGTCGAAGATACGGCTGACTCAGACTCGCGAAATTATATTAAATAACGATTCATCGATTCGTACAAATTTCTCAATACACCAGTCTCAACAAATTAGCATCTTTTCTCAGCACAGATCAATTAAAATTTTTACGATCCCAATTTGAAACATTATCCACCGAAGATTTCAATTTATTGACGCGAAAGGGTGTCTTTCCGTACGAATACCTTGATTGCGCGAACAAGCTGCAGGATCCATGCTTACCGCCGCGCGAGTCATTCCACAGTTTGTTAACCGGTGAGACTGTATCCGAGAGCGATTACGCACACGCCGAGACAGTCTGGCAGCGTTTCGGGATTAGAACCTTGGGCGAGTACAGCGACTTGTATTTGAAAACAGATGTCTTGTTATTGGCAGATATTTTTGAAAATTTTCGCGAAAGTTGTATCAAGAGTTACGGACTAGATTCAGCACATTATTTTACTCTACCTGGTTTCACGTGGGAAGCAATGCTAAAACATACCAAGATTACATTCGAATTGCTCACCGACGTCGATATGGTTATGTTTATCGAACGCGGTATACGCGGAGGTTTAAGCCAATGTTCCGGAAGATACGCACATGCCAATAACAAGTACATGCCATCTTACAACGCATCGGAAGAGTTTCATTTGTCAAGAGTTTCTGCACATCGGTGTTGTAAAATTCTTTTCCTTGATCGGTTTGCAAATTTTTCGGATATCGATGTCTAAATATCTTTGCAAGCGCTTTGGTCACCTCAGCACCACTTTTAGTCTTGAGCGGCGCCGCCCATGCATACTTGCTCAACACATCGATGACGGTGAGTATGTAGTGGTGACCCTGGTTGAATCGCGAGTATGGACGCATTTCTACAATGTCAGCTTGCCACAGATCATCCTATCCATGCACGATGACGCGCCTCCGCGGAAAATGTCTTCGAGCTGGAGCGTGCAATTCCTCAACGAGTTGTCGCTTCTTGTGGCCATGGTTTTCTTTACTCTTGGATTTCGATAATGGTTGCATGTTTGATCGCAGAGGTGTCTTGGACACGAATGATGCAATAATTATCGGGTACGTGCATTATGTGCTTCCCGTTGGTCCGAGAAAATTCTGGACAAGTTGCTGCTCCGCAGCAAAAGCGGTTATAGCCTCTTTAACTTGAAGAATTTCATTGTCCGGCTGCGGGATAGAATTCGACACTTGCGATATCTTTTGAACACTGTTTTGCAACGTCAGCATATCTCTTTGAAACACGACCAGCTTCCTCTCTAATTCTTCCTGCTGCTCTCTCAAAAGTTTAATGCTCTTTTCCACGTATAGTTTATTGACGGCATCGGTGTCGGCCATCGGCTCAGCTACGCGTCGTATCTTGCGTGATTTTGCATCAAAGTCTGCACCGGTTACGCAAAGAGCGTTATCTCGCATGTAATTTCGAAGCAAACCGCTCCATTTGTAATAGTCCATTCTAGCTGCTCCACTCTTCTCGAGCGATACCCCAAATTTGTTGATTGTCATCTCGATGCATACTGTGCACATCATCGGTGCGCGGTTTTATATAATGAGGCTTACCTCGCGGAGTTCCTCGATAATCGATAGAATTTCGGGATCGTGAGAGTTATTATTATTATTATTATTATTAACGGGAGAACCCATTAGATACACCAATAAGAACAGTTTTGAACAAAAATAAAGAATACAATAAAGATAAAAAATAATAGAATAACAAGACATAACAAATCAAAGACGTTACAATCAACAAAAACACGCGACAACGCCTTAAGAACGACGCGGACATACAATAGATTAAGGAGATGACGGCCTCCTAAGCACAAGCGTCCTGAACGTAGTGAAGGAGTCTATAAAAATATCTATATTCTCAGGGCACTGATTTAGTTCCTCCATAGCACGGTTTATGGGGTCTATCGAGTAATACCGATAACCTGGGACACGTACCACAAAAAGGGATCTTGGGCGAAGAGACCGCTGCGGAGCATTAAGACAAATCCGACCGACTAGCTCCACACAGTTAATCTGGCCGTGGAGAACCTTATGAAGGAACAGCAAGTCCGAACAAACACGGCGGTCACTAAGTGACGAGAGCCTTGTTTTCAGCAAAGCTGGACGATAGTCATGGTCACTGAACCTCATAGGGCTACCAGTAGCCGTCATAACAAGTCTAAGGAACTTGTGCTGGACCCTTTCAATTACGTTAGAATAAAGTTTGTGCCTAGGGCTCCAAATCACCGATGCATATTCGATCTGAGGCCTCACAAGTGCCACGTAAAGCAATTTTAACGTCCTGAGTTGTCTAAAGTGTTTTCCAAAGCGTGCGATAAACCCGAGGGTTTTCATTGCTTTACACGCTATATTACGGTAGTGATTGCGAAAGTCTAGACCTGACGAAAACGATACACCAAGGTCCACGACTTCCACAACCTCGGACAAAAGAGAGTCCGCCAACCTGTATGACGAAGGAAAGCCACTGACAGCCCTATGGGTCCTTGACATAACACATTTGCTCGCGTTTAGCCCCATCCTATTGACGGAGCACCACTTCTCAAATCTAATGAGGTCGTCCTGCATGAGATCCACATCCAGAGCACCACTTATAGTGCAGAAAATTTTTAGGTCATCTGCATACAGTAGGAAATTATTGTGCAGGAAAACGTCCTTAAGGTCGTTGATAAAGAGAATAAACAGGAGAGGACCTAGGTGTGATCCCTGCGGAACACCCGAGGTCACATCAACTGGATCGGATAACCGGTCCTGCACTCTAATTAGCTGTAATCGACCTTGAAGGTAGCTATCGATCCAAGTAAGTAGCGGTCCATCAATTCCTGTTGAGGCCAGTTTATTGTGCAAGATACTGTGATCAACCGAATCGAAAGCTTTCCGGAAGTCGGTATAGACAGTGTCCACTTGGAGACCCTCGTCCAGTGCCGTAGAAACAAAGCAATGATAAACCGCCAAGTTCGTTGACGTTGATCGACCAGGAACAAATCCATGCTGCTCATCACAAATGACATTAGTGAGACTAGGGGTTAGCTGCTGCGTTACTATTTCTTCGAAGATCTTAGGCATGCACGACAATTTGCAGATCGGTCGATAGTTCCTAACATCCGAGCGGTCTCCGGCCTTAAATATCGGGGTAACCAAAGTGGTCTTCCAAGCTGCCGGGAAAATACCTTTGGCTAAGGAGGAGTTAAATATATGCCAAAGGGGCCTCGCTAGAACGAAGCGACACTCCTTTAGAAACAGAGGCGGGATATTATCGTATCCCGGGCCCTTCGATGCATCGAGCGACTCAAGCTTGGTATAGACTTGACCTATGGAAATGGAGATCTTTTTAATGTTTAAGCCACTGAGCGAAGGCAGACAGGGAGTCCAAGCAGACGCACCACGGTCGCGCTGACTATAAACAGAGCCGAAGAAATCAGCAAAGAGATTTGCAATTGACTTGTGTGACGAAGCAGAGGAGCCATCCAAATGAACCTCACTGGGAATCCCGTGCCCCACTCGCTTCGTGTTTACAAATTTCCAAAAGCTTGTTACGTTGTTACATACCTTACTCTCTATACCATCGATATAAATACGGTGCTCTCGCGATAGCACTAATTTACATCTAGAACGGAGACTAGAAAAATTAATGTAATCACTAAACGCACCTGATCGCTCAAATATTCTATGCGCCAATTTCTTATCACGGATCAAGGACTTCAAACCTGGGGAGAACCACAACGGAAATGTGGATCGAACAACAGGTCTGACCGGAATGAACACTTCGATAGCATGGTTGATATAGCCATATAGTCTCTCCAGTGCAGCATCGGGCTCAACGTCCGCTGTCTCCTTGTCCCAATCAACGGAGTTAAGGTAGTGCAACACACTGGGAAAATCCCCACGTTTGAAGTCCTTATACTCCAG
Organism: Andrena marginata; assembly: GCA_963932335.1. Lineage (NCBI taxonomy): Eukaryota > Metazoa > Arthropoda > Insecta > Hymenoptera > Andrenidae > Andrena > Andrena marginata. The sequence goes on from OZ010664.1 coordinate 15,804,495, forward strand.
GTTGCCACCCATATGGTCTGTACTGGAGGCCAATCCATTAAAGGTAAGATATAATGGTGGATGATAAGTGTCTGGTTCAATTAGGGCGTCGAAGACCCGATCAACAGTGACATTAGGACAGCTGACAAAGATAAGGTCAAGCATAACATCAAACCCGTTAAATACTGTGTTTACTTGAGTAAGGTTACAGAACCCTGAGCAGCCAAGGAGGAGGTCGATGGCAGTCGATTCATTTGACGAAATGCCCGGTTTTCTAAAACACTCTTGTCCCCCGTTATTAAACCATACAGCGTGGGGGGAGATTATAGTCCCCGTACAGACAGATGGCATCCTCGGTATACCTTTGGTATAACTCCATAACTGAATCAACATGGTCAGCATAAGTCGACGACAAGGAAGTAGGTGGTATATACACGGCGTCCAGAAGTAGGTATTTGTTAGTGGGAAGGTGGATTCTCACAAATAATTGCTCAATCGCGGTACGACTAACGGAAACAGGGCAGGATGGCAATGAATTTTTGACTGCGATGAGGACACCACCTCCTTTAGTGTGACAGCTGGTCAGTTGAGATCTATCGCACCTATAAACTGTATAATCATTCAGGCCAAGTTCGATTGACGATATAGCAGGGGTGAGCCAAGTCTCTACAAAAACAATTACGTCATACGATACAGCTGATGTGAGTACGGAATTTATGAGAAAGTCCAGTTTCGTACGCAGACCACGAACATTTTGAAAGTACACTAATGGGTTCAGATTTAGTTTTTTTCGACGAATCCTTATGAGGCCTGCCCTCGACGATCTTTGGAACACCACGAATATACCGAATTGTCATCTGCGACTGTCCCTGGTCGTGAAGGTCCCGTAGCTTATCCCTAAGCAGCGTAAGGGTCCCTCGTTGCTGCATGGTCTTGTGGTCCGTGATTTTGTACGGGCCCTTGTAACGATGCTTAGATTGCAAAATTTTTTTCGCTTCATCAGCAGACTCAAAGCGGATACAAAGTGGCCTGCAGGTTGATTTTCCGGGTTTGCCAAGGCGATGTGTGGACAGGTCATGTGTTCCTACGGGGTAAATCACGTGCAGGACCTCTCGTGCCGCGATCCCATCAGCCTTTCTCATTTGATCGGGCAAGGATTCGCAAGGCTCCGGCAGCCCGAAAATAATTATATTTTTGGACCGCAACATCCTTTCGTTCCATTCTTCGATGACGTCATCCGTCGACGGGGCCTTCTGTTCATCTGCGTTGGTAGATTTATCCTCTAGGAATTTAACCCGCTCCGACAACGAGTCTTAAATCATCCCTCATTCCTCTCAGATCCTCTCGAATACCCCGAATCTCATCACGGAGAACGGACAGTTTAGTGTCCATGAGATCACTGATAATGTCATCAGCAGTAGGTACTGCCAAGAGCGACTGTAGTCTACCGGTATGGTAGACATTGCTTGAGCCGATGAGGCGCTGGACTGGCTAACAGGCAATTGGGACTTCGGGGATCCAGCACGACAATTCAAAAGCTTCTTGCCAGACCAGCGATGACCCGTCCGCTCTAGACACGTGGATCCAGGGTGGCTGACCACGCCGCATCCTGGACAAGTGACAGGATTTGCAACCGGGGCAGAACATCCCATACATTTGACAGATCCTCCGGGCATAATGTCACGCCACAAGAAGAGTAGACGGTCAAATACAACTCCGTGAACACTTCGCTATGAACATCCACTACTTGTAGCGCGTGAGACCCAGAACTCAGCTTAGTTTATATGCCGTGAGATGTGCAATATACCAAGGCTGGCAATCACAAAATTCAAAAATCGGCAACGTGTTTTAACTGTCAACACATCCTTCCAGGAGACGTACAAAGAGACACGAGCTAACGTCCGCTTAACCAAAACAACACGTCTTGACACCACGGCGGCTGAATACTAACTGAGTTGTTACCCGCCTGACGCGACGCTTCGAGCAAACGGAATCGATCCACCAGCTAGTTGGGATCGTCCCAGTGTACGTAATCGATCTTGTTATCGTTTACCACCATGACCCGCGGCACCGTTAGACCTTTCCCTGCCCTACTAGCTGATGCACGGGGAATTAGCGGTGCACTTACATGTTTGTACTCGTATCCCTTGTTGCCCAATATGGGATTTTTAGCACCATGACCGCGTCTGTGGGCATTCGTTTCCAGCAGTATACTTTTGTATTTTTGTTTATCGGCATCGGTGTATACAGTATCGTCGGGAATTCTCTTAAAAATCAATTCGTAAAGGCCGGGTGTTCCTCTGTATTTTACACCATCTATGATTATATTATCATCCTTGTCTATATCGAAAGCCTTATCCCCAAGCATCGTTCTACTATTGCCAAAGTATACGCCGTACACATAGTCCATTGCTCCATCCTTATCACTGTCACGTCCCGGGTGAGGTCTTTGGGGAACAATGACATGAAGGAGGGAAAACTCAGGCGCGAATCTTAAATCCTTCACTCTGAGGGTTTTGCGGGAACTCAGGCGCGAATCTTAAATCCTTCACACTGAGAGGTTTGAGGGAACTCAGGCGCGAATCTTGAATCCTTCACACTGAGGGTTTTGCGGGAACTCAGGCGCGAATCTTAAATCCTTCACACTGAGGGTTTGGAAGGAACTCAGGCGCGAATCTTGAATCCAGCACGCTGAGGGTTTTGAGGGACTCAGGCGCGAATATTAAATCCGTCACGCTAAGTATTTCTGGAGGCGATCAGGCGCGAATCTTAAATCCGTCACTCTAATCGACCTGGGAAGGTAAATGTACACTTAAAGAGCACCCGTTATAGTACTCCATATTTGTTTTGGTCTCGGTAATAGGATTTTACCGTTGCAGTTGTATAAGAGACCACGTTTAGTATTTTCGTGGATTTCACGGCTCATGCAATAATATGTTTGTAAACACTAGAACCGTTTCGCGTTCACGAGCGCGAATCAGCTGTTGCGGCAGCTTGGTTTCGTTCGGACTTGTTATAACCAAGGATGCACACAATAATTCCAAACGTGATTGAAAACAAATAGGTTTATTAACTTGGCTGAAGCGTTATAGCGTTTAGTAATAATAATGCGTGGGACTTTTAGCATTAGCACATGATATTTATATAAATGGTAATTAATCGAAATATGAGAATATGAACATGAAACACATGAAATTAAGTAGAATGATTTAAGTAATAAGCGTTGTTAATACAAAATAATAAATGGTAAGCAATAGGCGTTGATATAGAAAGCAATATGAATGATAATACAAATAATATAAATGAAAGCAGTAAGCTTTAGAGCACGATAAGATAATTAATATGAAATACAAAAGCTTAAGAATAATTGGGCAAAGTATATATACACTAAGCGTTGATAATACTAAATAATATGAAAAGCAATAATAATACAAAAGATATGAAAAGCAATAACAATACAAGGATACGATGAACGTGATATGCAATGTTATGTTAATTGTAATATCTTACGGTAATAGGTGAGTGGTGATTGTTGCTCACTGATTTGAATATCGCGACACAATGAATAATCACTAAAGACTAATGACCAATGAATAATGACTCTCCGGCCTGTCAGGACCTCGTATTTATGTATTTTTACAGGAGTGATGCGGGGGTATGCGCGGTAGAGACCTTGACACAGTTTCAAAATAAGACGTAGTAGGACTTCCGGGGTTTTTACAAACGGTATGGTTATTAATAGACATATTTATGTCACGTACGCCGAATATGCGTCGCAATTAGGTTTCTGAGGTTCTTATGACTGCGAAAGGAGATACTCAACTTGTCGAATGGATTTTGGGTATTTTATAGGAAAAGGGTTAGAGTGGCTTGGACTCTGTGAGGCGTAAAGAGGGGGTTGAGACGTGGTCTCGATTTAAGAGGGTTTTGTAACGAGGGGCTTGTTTGAATTCGTTTTGGGGAAAGGATTCGTGCCTCATAGGGCGAATAGGGGACGGAGTTTTGTAACGATCATCTCGTGATGGGGACCACTAAGGTACATCATCGAGGTGGAGTTTTGTAACGATCATCTCGTGATGGGGACCACTAAGGTACATCATCGAGGTGGAGTTTTGTATCGATCATCTTGTGTTGGTGACCGCTAAGGTACAACATCAAGGTGATCAGCGATTGGGGAGATGGGGTAAGAGTTGAGTTTGAGATTTTGTTTTGTGGAGCGATTTTGGGATTCACGAATAGATTTTGGAATAGGACCGCGCGAAAAAATGGTGGGACATCACATCACTACTTAGGATTGCTTTCATGTATTTTTGTCCCAGGGGGCCGAAATGACTGCGGAACGTTTCTTGTCCCTCGGATGTTTGAAGTTGTCTAATAGATGTTACAAACGACTCATCGGGACTAGTTTCAAAAACGTCGTCATCATCATTGGTTGTGAGCGATTGCACATTGGGGAATGTACTTGTTGGTGTGGGAGGAGCCGGATAATCGTTTGATCTAACATTTTGTCGTTTCCGCTTCGATTGAACTGGTGTCGAGGTTATGGGTGAATATTCCGCCGATACGTGTTGTTTCCTCTTTGCCTTGCCCGATGTGTTCCCTTTCGGATGGATTTTTTTAGGCGTTAATGTTTCATTCCCATCAACGTCTGTGCTCATCAGCGGTAATGTGTCAGTTTCTGCTGTTGTGGTATTTTCCGCAATATGTTTCAAGGGTTCGAAAATAGGTTTAAAGTATCTCTCCAACGCGATATCTTCCTCCATCTTGCCAGTCTTCAAAGCCTGATGTTTCCGACGAATGGCTTCGCTGGTTTTTGCAATTTCCTTCGCTATTCTCTCGCGATTCTTAATCTCCAGAGTATCAATATCAATCATCGTTGTACCGCAGACGTTGCTTTCCCACCGACGTGTTGACGACAATTGACCATCTCACGGTACGGCAAACTCGTTAAATCCCTTTCTATAACGTCCATTGGACATCGCGCTATCCTTGTCTATTACCACGAAACCATACTCCCGTTGCCAACAATTACGACACAAAGCGCAGAAATCCTCGTAAGACATATCAGTGTTTACATGATCTTGCTTGTCGCATGCCACATCATCAAAGATAAAAATAGAATTCGGAAGCGATTCGCTCGGTGAGATGACGTCACTGTTATTCGAAAACGCAAAGTAGCCAATTTCATCTATCGGAGTCAATAAATTCTCCAAGTACTGGTATTTCGGCTGTTGCAACGACTTGGAGTATACGTACACGTTCTCGAAGCGTACACCGTGAGTACTTTCCAACAAGCTGACCAGCACGTTGGTCTTTCCACAATTTAATGGACCACAAATGAGGCAACGGATAGTGTTTGGTAGCATGATACCATGCCTGCGTCTTGTTTTCGAAGACATCACTCGCGATTTATCGTCAAAATTTGTCACGCGTATCGTCACAGGTTGTCGCACGAATCGCATCCTCCTCGCGAACCGTGAAAAATGATTTTGATACGTCCAAGCGCCCTATTTATAGGTCCGCGCAGAAGCAAAACGGTTCAGTATTCAAAATGCTTCTGGTCCTGTCGGATAATTGCGATATTCGAGACGTAACCTCTGAGCAGTTGAAATATATACCAAAGATTATTCTACTCCGAGAGTTTGGCAGACACATTGATCAGTTGTGGGACAAGCTCCCCGAGTATATAAAAGCCGATTCTGAGGTTCAACAGTATCGCCGGTGTCTGGAGCATTATAATCGCCCTTGGCAGCGAACGCATATCGATGGTCCAGCACCATTGATTAAAAACTGTAGCGAATGTCGCCGACGAGAGTAAAGAAAGTTCGTGGTTTGTTAAATCGGGCGATAAACGCGCTACCTATCGAATTACACATTCCGGGATACCAGTTTTGTGGTCCAGGAACTCATCTGGCAAAACGATTGGCTAGAGGGGATCGAGGTATCAATCCGTTGGACGCAGCGTGTCGCGAACACGATATTGCGTATTCGCGTAGCAACGACCTCGGCGAAAGGCACGCGGCAGATAATGTTCTCGCTGACAAAGCGCGAAAACACATCGTTGAGCGAGACTCGACTCTGGGTGAAAGAGGCGCTGCTACAGCTGTTTGGGCAGCTATGAAAGCCAAGACGAAGATCGGAATGGGGATGAAAACAAAAACCCGCAAAAGGACTCCAAAGAGAGCATCGCAAAAGCGGATTCTTCCGGTGGCAAAACGGGGTGGTATATTACCACTTCTCCCGCTGTTGTGTGTTTTCGGATCATTGACTGGCGGAGCGGCGGGGATCTCTAAGGCGGTTACGATAATAAGGCGGCGCAACATCAGCTGCAGGAAATGCAACGCCATAATTTCTCCATGGAAGGTCGCGGACTTTATCTCGCGCCATACAAGCGTGGACAGGGAATATCGAAACCCCCCAAAAAAAACGTCGAAAAGAAAATAAAAATGCCTGCGGGCGTAACTACCGATGTGCAATTGGAGGAGTTGGCAAAACGTATGCGTATTCCATTCTTTAGAGGTGTTTTTATGCGCAACGCGTTACCAGCTGGTGGAGTACGTCGAAACGAGAGCGGTATCATAAATTTGGACAATCTCGAGGGGCCGGTGACTCATTGGGTGGCGTATGCGAAGAGAGGGTGTCGAGCTATATATTTCGACAGCTTTGGGAATCTTCGACCGCCTAAGGAATTCATACAATATCTGGATAAGGATGCTGTGAAAATTGAATACAATCGTACGTCTTATCAAAAGTACGATCAGAGCAATTGCGGACAACCATGTCTACGCTTTCTACAAATGATCGGCAACGAATTTAAGGATTGACTTCCCACCACTCTGATTCAGTAATAGTCGAGCAGTTCGAACAGAATATGTCGTTAACATTCACTCTAACCGGCAAGAGTAGCACCCTCGCGGTAAACTACTTTCCACCCATAGATTTGAGCGACGATGATTACGAGCTTGGTCTAACAACCTTTGAAACTTATCACACAATACCGAACATCGACTCGAGCAACGATAAATTCTACTTTTTCTCAAACTATAGCATCAAAAACAATAGCGTCGACACCACTAATGAATACATTACGATTCCCCACGGCTCCTACGAACTAGACGCCATTGCCAAGTACCTGAAGCAGCGATTACTCGAACGGTATCCTCAAAAAAATCTCGTCGGCACCGATGACGGTGACAATGATGCGTATCCTATAGTGTTGCGTCCCAACAACAACACCAATAAAGCGAATTGTACTGCCGGTTCGCCGTAGACTTTACAAAGTCCAATAACATCGGATTGCTATTGGGATTCTCGATGAATCGGGTATTAGAACCAGGACGATGGCATGAAGCAGATGATCCAATTAATATCATGAACGTGAACATTATTCGCATAGAATGTAGCGTGACCGCTGGTCCTTATCCAGATATTGTATGAATTCCTTAGGCGGTCGAAGATTCCCAAAGCTGTCGAAATATATAGCTCGACACCCTCTCTTCGCATACGCCACCCAATGAGTCCCAGGCCCCTCGACATTGTCCAAATTTACGATACCGCTCTCGTTTCGACGTACTCCTCCGGCTGGTAACGCGTTACGCATAAAAACGCCTCTAAAGAATGGAATATGCATGCGTTTTGCCAACTCCTCCAATTGTGCATCGGTAGTTACGCCGGCGGGCATTTTTATTTTCTTTTCGGCGTTTTTTTATTTCGTTCCGATATTCCCTGTCCGCGCGTGTACGGTGCGAGATAAAGTCCCCGACCTTCCATGGAGCGATTATGACGTTGCATTTCCTGCAGCTGATGTTGCGCCGCCTTATTTTCGTTTACCGCCTTGGCGATCCCCGCCGCTCCACCAGCCAATGATCCGAGAAGACCTAGCAGCGGTAGAAGTGGTAATATACCACCCCGTTTTGCTACCGGAAGCATCCGCTTGAACGGTGCTCTCTTTGGAATCCTTTTGCAGGTTTTAGTTTTCATCCCCATTCCGATCTTCGTGTTGGCCTTCATAGCTCCCGAAACAGCTGTAGCAGCACCTCTTTCACCCAGAGTCGAGTCTCGCGCAACGATTGGTTTTCGCGCTTTGTCAGCGAGTATGTTATCTGCCGCGTGCCTTTCGCCGAGGTCGTTGCTACGGGAATACGCAATATCGTGTTCTCGACATGCTGCGTCCAACGGATTGATGCCTCGATCCCCTCTAGCCCATCGTTTTGCTAGATGAGTTCCTGGGTCGCAAAACTGGTAACCCGGAATATGTAATTCAATAGGTAGCGCGTTTATCGCCCTATTTAACAAACCACGGCCTTTCTTTACTCTCGTCGGCGACATTCGCTACAGTTTTTAATCAATGGTGCTGGACCGTCGATATGCGTTCGCTGCCAAGGGCGATTATAATGTTCCAGACACCGACGATACTGCTGAACCTCAGAATCGGCTTTTATATGCGCGGGGAGTCTGTCCCACAACTGATCAATGTGTCTACCAAACTCTCGGAGTAGAATAATCTTTGGTATATATTTCAACTGCTCAGAGGTTAGGTCTCGAATATCGCAATTATCCGACAGGATCAGAAGCATTTTGAATACTGAACCGTTTTGCTTCGGCGCGGACCTATATATAGGACGCTTCGACGTATCAAAATCATTTTTTCACGGTTCACGGAGAGGATGCGATTCGTGCGACAACCTGCGACGATACGCGTGGCAAATTTTGATGATAAATCGCGAGTGATGTCTTCGAAAACAAGACGCAGACATGGTAGCATACTGCCAAACACTATCCGCTGCGTCATTTGTGGCCCATCAAATTGTGGAAAGACCAACGTGCTGGTCAGCTTGTTGAAAAGTCCTCACGGCGTCCGCTTCGAGAACGTGTACGTGTACTCCAAGTCGTTGCAACAGCCGAAATATCAGTACTTGGAGAATTTATTGACTCCGATAGATGAAATTGGCTACTTTACGTTTTCGAAAAACAGTGACGTCATCCCACCGAGCGAATCGCTTCCGAATTCCATTTTTATCTTTGATGACGTGGCATGCGACAAGCAAGATACGATAAGGGAATACTTTGCAATGGGGCGCCACTCGAACGTTGACTGCTTCTATCTCTGTCAGATGTATGCAAAAATTCCCAAACATCTTATACGCGACAATGTGAATCTGCTGATTCTGTTTAAACAGGATGGTACCAACTTGAAACATGTGTACAACGATCACGTAAACACTGACATGAATTACGAGGATTTCTGCGCTTTGTGCCGTAACTGTTGGCAACGGGAGTATGGTTTCGTGGTAATAGACAAGGATAGCACCATGTTCAATGGACGTTATAGAAAGGGATTTAACGAGTTTGCCATACCGTGAGATGGTTAATTGTCATCAACACGTCGGTGGGAAAGCAACGTCTGCGGTACAGCGATGATTGATATCCATACTCTGGAGATTATGGATCGCGAGAGAATAGCGAAGGAAATTGCAAAAACCAGCGAAGCCATTCGCCGGAAACATCAGGCTTTGAAGACTGGCAAGATGGAGGAAGATATCGCGTTGGAGAGATACTTTAAACCTATCGTCGAACCCTTGAAACATATTGTGGAAAATACCACAACAGCAGAAGCTGACACATCACCACTGATGAGTACAGACGTTGAAGGGAATGAAACATTAACGCCTAAAAAAATCCATCCGAAAGGGAACACATCGCGCATGGCAAAGAGGAAACAACACGTGTCGGCGGAATATTCACCCATAACCTCGACACCAGTTCAATCGAAGCGGAAACGACAAAATGCTACATCAAACGATTCTCCGGCTCCACTCACACCAATAAATACATTTCCCAATGTGCAATCGCTCTCAGCCGTTGATGACGACGTTTTTGAAACTAGTTCCGATGAGTCGTTTGTAACAACTATTAGATAAATAGGTGCAATACACGCGGTGTATCTTTGTAATACGAAGACCATGACGTGTGCACTACTGCAGGTTACGGTAATGGATGACGTAACGCTGCTTATCGTATACCGTCGTGAGTAACTTGTCCTGCCTGCTGCCAGGTGGTTTGGCACGCGTCGGGCAGAACGGTAGATCGGCATGAGCGATGTGCAGATGTTGCGGATATTCCAGATCTACCTCGAGAATGTACCCCGTGGGCGAATCGACACCGATTGAAGACACGTCAAAATTTGCAGCATCTTCGACCCATTGAAATTTAGCGTATGGTAGGGGCTGACACATTGCCCATCCATACAAATTGTTCACGTCAAAGTACATCAAGTACGATGACTCTTCCAGTGCGTCGTAAGATGACATGTACTTGTTATTGGCATGTGCGTATCTTCCGGAACATTGGCTTAAACCCCCACGTATACCGCGTTCGATAAACATGACCATATCGACGCCAGTGAGCAATTCGAATGTAATTTTGGTATGTTTTAGCATTGCATGCCAGGTGAAACCAGATAGAGTATAATAATGTGCTGAATCTAGTTCGTAACTCTTGATATAACTTTCGCGACAATTTTCAAAAATATGTGCCAATAACAAGACATCAGTTTTCAAATACAAGTCGCTGTATTCGCCCAAGGTTCTAATCCCGAAACGCTGCCAGACAATCTCGGCATGTGCGTAATCGGTCTCGGATACAGTCTCACCCGTTAACGAACTGTAGAATGACTTGCGCGGCGGTAAGCATGGATCCTGCAGCTTGTTCCCGCAATCAAGGTATTCGTACGGAAATACACCCTTTCGCGTCAATAAATTGAAATCTTCGGTGGATAATGTTTCAAATTTGGATCGTAAAATTTTTAATTGATCTGTGCTGAGAAAAGATGCTAATTTGTTGAGACTGGTATTGAGAAATTTATATGAATCGATGAATCGTAATTTAATATTATTTCGCGAGTCTGATTCAGCCGTATCTTCAACATTTTTTGTGAAAGAAATATACTTTTCTTTAGTTATAGGTAATACTTCAACGTGACCTTCGAAAGCGGTAGCTATTTCCTCGATAATGAAATGTGAATCGTAGCCGGATAAATTATGGAAAACTATGGGGATGTAAAACGCATTTTTATAATTTAAATTGCACTCCGAATGTGCTGGGCCTCTAAACCGTCCGGATAGATGACAGTGATCGCGAACTCATACATCATCAGCCTTGAATTATTCTTCGCAAATATGACAGTGTGTTGCATCGTGAAATGTTGTCAACTGTTCAGGTGTTAAATCACGCATGGGAAAATTACTGCTCAAGATGGGTTTGAGGAAGTTTGCAAATTTTTTCATTTCATCGTCGAACCATGGAACACAATCCGCGTCGCGGCAACATCGATACGTCGATAGCGATGTATCATACGAGCAATGCATATAATAGGCTATACTATGTACATTGTGGTGTTGATACGTGTGTAATTTGTTGTCATCAATTCGGTGGCTGTCCTCTGTTTTCTCAATGATGCATTCGAGATCTGCATATACAACAAAGGGGAGCGGCTCCTTCCTGCAGTGGTTCTCGAAGCTGAGGAAATTATTGCCTTCGCTGGGTAGCAGGATGGCGCAATCGTTCATCTTGTCGCAGTCCACTGCATGTGCCTCCAACTTCTCGACAGATCCGAAATAGTGCATAAATCTGCAAAAACACACAAATATTTTTATTTAATTTTGTTTCGCGAGACATTACAACATTTCATAAGTTTTCTATACATACCGGTCGCAGATGATTTTTTTTCCATCGTGCCTGCTCAGCTGCTTGCTCACCAATCGAGATAAGTTCTTGATCCATACAAAGTGTCCCACATCATCGTGCTCATGATTCGGCGTGTAGAGCAGGTTGACGTGCCCATCCCTCTTTTGACTGGTGAGGTGCAGTGGAAATACCATCGACCCTTTCTTCTCCTCGAAGCTATACACGTTGACGGAGACGCTGTTCTGCCGCTCAAATTTTCCAATTTGCGTCAGGGACATTGGAAACTGAATGCCCTGGAGATTTAGCACCAATGTATAGTGCGGGTATGAGCTTGGGCGATCGGGATGTCTTTTCGCAGGATGTAGCGCGGCGACCACTGCCCACGCATTGTCCTCGGATCGCACGCTAATTGTTGCATTCTTCAACAATAATTCCCGCGGCAACTTGATATGGCATCCTGCGCGCAGCGGATTGTACTTATTGACATTGACGGTTAGGTTGAGGATTCTCGCCAATGCCCATCCGCTGTCACGTTCCTGGAACTCTTCCAACGATGCCAGGGTGGGTTCGATGACGCATCGCCGGTACCACTCCTGCAGATCGGATGTGTGGAAGAGTTCACAGTTTCGGGTGTTGATGCTTTTACAAGCATGCTTGAGGTCTGTGAAGATAGCACCCCCAAATTCGAATTTTTGGAAAAACGAAACGGCATTCGTTTGTCCATCGTTTGCCCATGTTTGCCCATAAAAAATTTTCGTTTGCCCACCCTTCAAAAAAAAATTATGGCAAAAAAAAAATTTTTTGTCAGCACCCCCATGAAAAAATTTTTATGATTTGGCAGTGGGAAACGATTGCCCATCGTTTGCCCACGTTTGCCCACCCAACAATTTTTTTTTCCCACCCTTCAAAAAAAAGTTATGAGCAAATTAAAAAAATTGACTTCATCACCCTCCACGCATACATTTGAAAGTTTTTAAAGTAGGATACGAATGTACCCGATCTGGCCACGTTTGCCCACCCTCAGATTTTATTTGCCCACCCTCCAGAATCGAATTAAAAAATAAAATCGGCGAAAAGAAGGTTGCCAGAGACACGATCGCGTTAAAGTTCGATTTTTTTCGAAAATATTATCAAATTCGTTGGTTTAACGATGTGGTCCATTAGTTTAGATGTAGGAGAGATTTGCCCACCCAATAATTTCGTATGCCTACCCTCCAGATTCGAATTAAAAAATAAAGTCCGCGAAAAGAAGGGTACCGGAGACGCGGTCGCGTTAAAGTTCGATTTTTTCCTAAAATAAAATCAAAATCTTTCTTTCAACGATGCGGTTCATTAGTTTAGATGTAGGAGAGATTTGCCCACCCAATAATTTCGTATGCCCACCCTCCAGATTCGAATTAAAAAATAAAATCGGCGAAAAGAAGGTTGCCGGAGACACGATCGCGTTAAAGTTCGATTTTTTTCGAAAATATTATCAAATTCGTTGGTTTAACGATGCAGTCTATTAGTTTAGATGTAGGAGAGATTTGCCCACCCAATAATTTCGTATGCCCACCCTCCAGATTCGAATTAAAAAATAAAGTCCGCGAAAAGAAGGGTACCGGAGACACGATCGCGTTAAAGTTCGATTTTTTTCGAAAATATTATCAAATTCGTTGGTTTACCGATGCGGTCTATTAGTTTAGATGTAGGAGAGATTTGCCCACCCAATAATTTCGTATGCCCACCCTCCAGATTCGAATTAAAAAATAAAATCGGCGAAAAGAAGGTTGCCGGAGACACGATCGCGTTAAAGTTCGATTTTTTTCGAAAATATTATCAAATTCGTTGGTTTAACGATGCAGTCTATTAGTTTAGATGTAGGAGAGATTTGCCCACCCAATAATTTCGTATGCCCACCCTCCAGATTCGAATTAAAAAATAAAGTCCGCGAAAAGAAGGGTACCGGAGACGCGGTCGCGTTAAAGTTCGATTTTTTCCTAAAATAAAATCAAAATCTTTCTTTCAACGATGCGGTTCATTAGTTTAGATGTAGGACAGATTTGCCCACCCAATAATTTCGTATGCCCACCCTCCAGATTCGAATTAAAAAATAAAATCGGCGAAAAGAAGGTTGCCGGAGACACGATCGCGTTAAAGTTCGATTTTTTTCGAAAATATTATCAAATTCGTTGGTTTAACGATGCGGTCTATTAGTTTAGATGTAGGAGAGATTTGCGCACCCAATAATTTCGTATGCCCACCCTCCAGATTCGAAATAAAAAATAAAGTCCGCGAAAAGAAGGGTACCGGAGACGCGGTCGCGTTAAAGTTCGATTTTTTTCGAAAATATTATCAAATTCGTTGGTTTAACGATGCGGTCTATTAGTTTAGATGTAGGAGAGATTTGCCCACCCAATAATTTCGTATGCCCACCCTCCAGATTCGAAATAAAAAATAAAGTCCGCGAAAAGAAGGGTACCGGACACGCGGTCGCGTTAAAGTTCGATTTTTTTCGAAAATATTATCAAATTCGTTGGTTTAACGATGCGGTCTATTAGTTTAGATGTAGGAGAGATTTGCCCACCCAATAATTTCGTATGCCCACCCTCCAGATTCGAAATAAAAAATAAAGTCCGCGAAAAGAAGGGTACCGGAGACGCGGTCGCGTTAAAGTTCGATTTTTTTTCGAAAATATTATCAAATTCGTTGGTTTAACGATGCGGTCTATTAGTTTAGATGTAGGAGAGATTTGCCCACCCAATAATTTCGTATGCCCACCCTCCAGATTCGAATTAAAAAATAAAATCGGCGAAAAGAAGGTTGCCGGAGACACGATCGCGTTAAAGTTCGATTTTTTTCGAAAATATTATCAAATTCGTTGGTTTAACGATGCAGTCTATTAGTTTAGATGTAGGAGAGATTTGCCCACCCAATAATTTCGTATGCCCACCCTCCAGATTCGAATTAAAAAATAAAGTCCGCGAAAAGAAGGGTACCGGAGACACGATCGCGTTAAAGTTCGATTTTTTTCGAAAATATTATCAAATTCGTTGGTTTAACGATGCGGTCTATTAGTTTAGATGTAGGAGAGATTTGCCCACCCAATAATTTCGTATGCCCACCCTCCAGATTCGAATTAAAAAATAAAGTCCGCGAAAAGAAGGGTACCGGAGACACGATCGCGTTAAAGTTCGATTTTTTCCTAAAATAAAATCAAAATCTTTCTTTCAACGATGCGGTTCATTAGTTTAGATGTAGGAGAGATTTGCCCACCCAATAATTTCGTATGCCCACCCTCCAGATTCGAATTAAAAAATAAAATCGGCGAAAAGAAGGTTGCCGGAGACACGATCGCGTTAAAGTTCGATTTTTTTCGAAAATATTATCAAATTCGTTGGTTTAACGATGCAGTCTATTAGTTTAGATGTAGGAGAGATTTGCCCACCCAATAATTTCGTATGCCCACCCTCCAGATTCGAATTAAAAAATAAAGTCCGCGAAAAGAAGGGTACCGGAGACGCGGTCGCGTTAAAGTTCGATTTTTTCCTAAAATAAAATCAAAATGTTTCTTTCAACGATGCGGTTCATTAGTTTAGATGTAGGAGAGATTTGCCCACCCAATAATTTCGTATGCCCACCCTCCAGATTCGAATTAAAAAATAAAATCGGCGAAAAGAAGGTTGCCGGAGACACGATCGCGTTAAAGTTCGATTTTTTTCGAAAATATTATCAAATTCGTTGGTTTAACGATGCAGTCTATTAGTTTAGATGTAGGAGAGATTTGCCCACCCAATAATTTCGTATGCCCACCCTCCAGATTCGAATTAAAAAATAAAATCGGCGAAAAGAAGGTTGCCGGAGACACGATCGCGTTAAAGTTCGATTTTTTTCGAAAATATTATCAAATTCGTTGGTTTAACGATGCAGTCTATTAGTTTAGATATAGGAGAGATTTGCCCACCCAATAATTTCGTATGCCCACCCTCCAGATTCGAATTAAAAAATAAAGTCCGCGAAAAGAAGGGTACCGGAGACACGATCGCGTTAAAGTTCGATTTTTTTCGAAAATATTATCAAATTCGTTGGTTTAACGATGCAGTCTATTAGTTTAGATGTAGGAGAGATTTGCCCACCCAATAATTTCGTATGCCCACCCTCCAGATTCGAATTAAAAAATAAAGTCCGCGAAAAGAAGGGTACCGGAGACGCGGTCGCGTTAAAGTTCGATTTTTTCCTAAAATAAAATCAAAATCTTTCTTTCAACGATGCGGTTCATTAGTTTAGATGTAGGAGAGATTTGCCCACCCAATAATTTCGTATGCCCACCCTCCAGATTCGAATTAAAAAATAAAATCGGCGAAAAGAAGGTTGCCGGAGACACGATCGCGTTAAAGTTCGATTTTTTTCGAAAATATTATCAAATTCGTTGGTTTAACGATGCAGTCTATTAGTTTAGATGTAGGAGAGATTTGCCCACCCAATAATTTCGTATGCCCACCCTCCAGATTCGAATTAAAAAATAAAATCGGCGAAAAGAAGGTTGCCGGAGACACGATCGCGTTAAAGTTCGATTTTTTTCGAAAATATTATCAAATTCGTTGGTTTAACGATGCGGTCTATTAGTTTAGATGTAGGAGAGATTTGCCCACCCAATAATTTCGTATGCCCACCCTCCAGATTCGAATTAAAAAATAAAATCGGCGAAAAGAAGGTTGCCGGAGACACGATCGCGTTAAAGTTCGATTTTTTTCGAAAATATTATCAAATTCGTTGGTTTAACGATGCAGTCTATTAGTTTAGATGTAGGAGAGATTTGCCCACCCAATAATTTCGTATGCCCACCCTCCAGATTCGAAATAAAAAATAAAGTCCGCGAAAAGAAGGGTACCGGAGACGCGGTCGCGTTAAAGTTCGATTTTTTTCGAAAATATTATCAAATTCGTTGGTTTAACGATGCGGTCTATTAGTTTAGATGTAGGAGAGATTTGCCCACCCAATAATTTCGTATGCCCACCCTCCAGATTCGAATTAAAAAATAAAATCGGCGAAAAGAAGGTTGCCGGAGACACGATCGCGTTAAAGTTCGATTTTTTTCGAAAATATTATCAAATTCGTTGGTTTAACGATGCAGTCTATTAGTTTAGATGTAGGAGAGATTTGCCCACCCAATAATTTCGTATGCCCACCCTCCAGATTCGAATTAAAAAATAAAGTCCGCGAAAAGAAGGGTACCGGAGACACGATCGCGTTAAAGTTCGATTTTTTTCGAAAATATTATCAAATTCGTTGGTTTAACGATGCGGTCTATTAGTTTAGATGTAGGAGAGATTTGCCCACCCAATAATTTCGTATACCCACCCTCCAGATTCGAATTAAAAAATAAAGTCCGCGAAAAGAAGGGTCCCGGAGACGCGGTGGCGTTAAAGTTCGATTTTCTTCGAAAATATTATCAACATCGTTCTTTCAACGATACAGTTCGTTAGTCTAAATGTGGGAGACGATTGCCCACCCAATAATTTTGTATGCCCACCCTTCAAAATCGAATTAAAAAATAAAATCCCGGGAAAGAAAGGCACCGGAGGCGCGACCCCGTTAAAGTTTGATTTTTTTCGAATATATTATGTCACGTCCCGGGTGAGGTCTTTGGGGAACAATGACATGGAGGAGGGAAATCTCAGGCGCGAATCTTAAATCCTTCACTCTGAGGGGGTTGAGGGAACTCAGGCGCGAATCTTAAATCCTTCACACTGAGGGTTTTGCGGGAACTCAGGCGCGAATCTTGAATCCTTCACACTGAGGGTTTTGCGGGAACTCAGGCGCGAATCTTAAATCCTTCACTCTGAGGGTTTTGCGGGAACTCAGGCGCGAATCTTGAATCCGTCACACTGAGGGTTTTGAGGGACTCAGGCGAGAATCTTGAATCCGTCACACTGAGGGTTTTGAGGGACTCAGGCGCGAATCTTGAATCCGTCACACTGAGGGTCTGGAAGGAACTCAGGCGCGAATCTTGAATCCAGCACGCTGAGGGTTTTGAGGGACTCAGGCGCGAATATTAAATCCGTCACGCTAAGTGTTTCTGGAGGCGATCAGGCGCGAATCTTAAATCCTTCACTCTAATCGACCTGGGAAGGTAAATGTACACTTAAAGAGCACCCGTTATAGTACTCCGTATTTGTTTTGGTTTACGAGATAGGATTTACCGTTGCATTAGTGTAAAAGAGACCTCGTTTAGTTCTTTTGTATATTGCACGGCTCATGCAGCAGTGTTTATATACACTGGGAATGCTCTCGCGAATCAGCTGTTGCGGCAGCTTGGTTTCGTTGGGAAGGTTTATGACTCGAGCACACACAATAATTAGAGACGTAGTTGAAAACAAATAAGTCTATTTGTTTTATCGGAACGTTTGTTAATGATAATGCTTGATATTCTTAGCATTAACGGATAACATTTATGTAAATGGCAGTTATTAACAATATAAGCATGTGAACATGAAATACATGAGAATAGGTCGATAATAATATATGAAATGCAATAGCGTTAACACAAGAAAATAATATGTGTAATAAGCGGTTATAAGACAAATATGAACAAAATAAGCATTAAGATGATAATAGAAAATAATAAATGAATAGCAACAAGCTTTAGAATGAGATAAATGTTATTAACATAAGGTAATGAATAAAATTTATAATATAGAAAAGTGATAAGCGTTATTTATGTGTAGAAATATAATGAGGGTGATATTCCTTAATAATAGTAATTATAATGACTTACAATGGTTGTCGTAGCACTGAATTGAACACTTTTAATATTTAGCAGTAATGATGAATACTTTGGATGACACTTCGTCAATTGTTCTGCGAAGAAAGAGGACGAGGCTTCGCAGGACCTCGTATTTATATATTTTTACAGGAGTGATGCGGGGGTACGCGCGGTAGAGACCTTGACATAGTTTCAAAATAAGACGTAGTATGACTTCCGGGGTTTTTACAAACGGTATGGTTATTAATAGACATATTTTTGTCACGTACGCCGAATATGCGTCGCAATTAGGTTTCTGGGGTTCTTATGACTGCGAAAGGAGATACTCAACTTGTCGAATGGATTTTGGGTATTTTATAGGAAAAGGGTTAGAGTGGCTTGGACTCTGTGAGTCGTAAAGAGGGGGTTGAGACGTGGTCTCGATTTAAGAGGGTTTTGTAACGAGGGGCTTGTTTGAATTCGTTTTGGGGAAAGGATTCGTGCCTCATAGGGCGAATAGGGGACGGAGTTTTGTAACGATCATCTCGTGATGGGGACCACTAAGGTACATCATCGAGGTGGAGTTTTGTAAAGATCATCTCGTGATGGGGACCACTAAGGTACATCATCGAGGTGGAGTTTTGTATCGATCATCTTGTGTTGGTGACCGCTAAGGTACAACACCAAGGTGATCAGCGATTGGGGAGATGGGGTAAGAGTTGAGTTTGAGATTTTGTTTTGTGGAACGATTTTGGGATTCATGAATAGATTTTGGAATAGGACCGCGCGAAAAATGGTGGGACGTCACACCTCCCCCCTTATATGAAGAAATGCGTAGCATTTCTTAATAATAAGGCGCGGGTGGAATTATTCTAACTCGTAAGAGAGGTCTACACGGGGCGAAAGGGCAGTAGCATCCTGGAACTGCTCTCAGTTGACCGATGTTGGAGCGGGGCAGTCATCTTTGGTGATGATTGTCTCCGGAGGCGCCTTCCTGTGGTGATGATTGATGAGATGACTTTAGGTAGAAGGGATATGATTTTCCTTCCTTCCTTCTGGACGGCATTGCTGCGTAAATGGTGGTTGCGAAAATGTTGCAGTAGCAACGATCTAAGCGGAAAATTAATTGAAGTATTCTGTTTTTATTGACTTGGAGTCAACCGGGACTCTCGCGCACACGGGTAGGGCAATCATACTGTTTTTTGTACCGTAGGCTCCTACTCAGTTTTGAAAGGCAACCATATGTTTCGTTCCCAATGTTCTTGGGTATTGCTAATTTTGCTAAAAATGATTTATACCGAGTGTATCCAGTACCCTTATGGACACTGGTATTATATGAGAACGCGGCCAAGTTACTCCATTCGTCCCAGTCACTGTATCTACCGATTAACAATTTTAAGCATTCGGTCAAGGGGGAATTGAGGAGGGGATCGGGATTTCGGAATAGGAGGGTTGGGGAGAGGATTGATATGGGATAGGAGGGGGGAGGAAGAGTACCTCCTCGTTTTCCGGAGGGCGAAATGGGGGCTGTGGGATGACAGCTGCTTGGTCCGTTGGTGTTGGCGGGGGGGAGTCGTCCAGGGTGATCACTTCCACTGCTGGTGTCGCTTCCCTGATGACGACTGTGGAGGTGACCTTCGGGAGGAGGGGTGAGGTGCTCCTTCCCTCTCTCATGGCCTTTCGGCGCAGCCACTGAATGTGGGCCAACTGCCTTTTGAGGCCACCCCCTCTGGTCTTAGGCCTGTTAGGGTTGGGGGCCCTTTTGTGTGGCATTTTATGCTAAGAGGAAAGATAGATTAATATATGTTTTGGTATGTTTTTAGGGTCAACCGGGATCCTCGCGTAATCGACCAAGACGCGCTTTGTTCGCGTGTATAATTTTCGTTTTTCCTTTCCAGGCTATTTTCAAATTTTGTGAAGGGATAACTTCCAATATTGTATGCGGACCGGAGTATTGGTCTCCAAATTTCCCTTTCTTCGGTTCTATTAACACGAAGACAGGGTCGCCCGGTTTAAAAGTCTCTTCGTTTATATGTCGATCATAATACCTTTTATATCGAAGTTTTGATTGGTTTAAATTTTCCGCAGCGGCGGTTTGTAATTCTTGCACCCTTGTACTCAAGTTCGAGAGGTATTGATTATAGGTTTCGTTTTCGAAGTCTTCGGGTACTCTTTTTCGGCTGGGTACCCGGGCTATTTTCCCGAATACTAATTCGTGTGGAGTGTAACCAGTGCCCTCGTGGACGCTGGTATTATAAGAAAACGCGGCCAAGTCGGTCCATTCGTCCCAGTCATCGTATTTATTGATATACATTTTTAGGTATTCTGTTAGAACTATATGCGATCGCTCTAAAGAGCCATTTGTCTGTGGGTGAAAGGCCGTGGTTCGAAATTGTTCGATTTTAAATTTTTGTGCAATAGTTTTCATGAATCTACTGGTGAAATTTGCTCCTTGGTCGGTGAGAATGGCTCTAGGAGCTCCGAATTGACATATAAATTTTTTTATGAACGCATCCGCGATTTTTATTGATGTCGACTGTGTAAGGGGTACGCACACGAAATATTTTGTCAATAAATCTTGGATCGTTAATATGTATGTATTTCCCTTTCTGGTAGTAGGTAACGGTCCTACTATATCTAATGCTACTTTATCAAAGGCGCGTCCAGGAGTGTCGGTAAGAATCATTGGTTGCCTGGTTTTAACACGAACGAGTTTCTTCCGCTGGCAGTCTTCGCACTTTCGAATATAATCTTCAACGGCTTTCTTCATTCCTTTCCAAAAATAATGGTGTCTAATTCGGTTATAAGTTTTAGTTACTCCTTTATGTCCAGCTAATGCAGACGCGTGATTTTCTGTAATTATGTTTTGTCTCTTTGACTCTTCGGGAATTTGAACTATTTGTAAACATATTGTGACCTCGATATCCTCTTCGTCAACGGTTTCGAGAATGTCCATAATGATATCTTGCCAGGTCAATTGATCGATATTTGTTGTTTTGGCTATGCTAAATGAATATATTACGAGTTCTTTTATTGTCATTTTAAGGGAAGATAGAGCTTCACCCCAAGTTGTCGTGGTTAGGGGAGTATTCTGCGTTTCTTTTATGACTAGCCCGATGAGAATTCGTCCCTTATTACATGTTACATGGGCCTTTCCCAAAGTGAGTTCGTTCACTTCTTCTAATGCTCCAGTTTCTATTAGTTGTTTGGCTCCATTGTCGCAAGGTTTCCCATCTGCGCTTAAGAAGAAAATAAGCGTTTCTTTTCGTAAAGACAACGGGTCGCGACTGATTATTGGTACTGTCCTAATGTCCCTATCGGGATCCGCTTCGTACGTTTCTTCTGGGGAATCGTTTAGCTCAATTAACGATGATTCTGAATCAGTAGTTGATTCGTTTGATGCGTTAGATTCTATTTCGGAATCAGAGTCTTCCAGTTCCAGTGGTATTGGAGATTGAGGAGGTGGAACGGTTTGACATGGAATATTTGATTCCTGTTCTTCTTCTTTTTGGTTTTCCTCATCTATGCCACTCATGGGTTCTGGTGCGTTTACTGGGGAGACGTCGGGTGGCATTATTACAGGTGTTGGCGTTTTGCGCACCTTTCGGTGTGGTTGGATCCTCGTGGGCTTTGCCTTTGGGCGCTTGTTAGTTTCTTTGGTAGTTCGAAGCTTTTTACTGGGCACCCACTCATCATCAGTTTCCTCTCGCGGTCGTATGGGACACGCTCTCTTTACAGGGGGATTACGAGACAACGCGTCTGCAAGTTTATTGCTTTTTCCCGGTTGATAACGAATTTCGTAGTCGTATTCCGCTAATTTTAAGCGCCACCTAACGAGACGTGACGTTGGGTCTTTTACTCTATGTAACCAGGTTAAGGGTTGGTGGTCAGTATATAAAATAAATTTCTTCCCATATAGATAGGGTCGGAAATGCCTAACGCAATACACAATGGCTAGGAGTTCCTTTTCTATGGTTGCATAGTTTATCTCTGCTTTATTCAAGAGACGAGAGGCATAAGCGATTGGTAATTCTTTTCCATCGATATTTTGGCTTAATATTCCTCCTATAGCAAATTCGGAAGCGTCAGTGGTAACATGAAATTCTAGGTCAAAATTCGGATATTGCAGGATAGGTTCTTTCTGCAATTCTAATCTTAAGTGGTCGAAAGCTGTTTCCTGGGACGGCCCCCACTCGAATATGGTGTCCTTCTTCAATAGTTGGGTTAACGGACGAGCTATTTTAGAAAAGTCTGGGATAAATTTCCTATAATATCCGGTTAGACCAAGGAATTGTTTGATTCCTTTTGGTGTACTTGGTGCCGGGTAATTTCGAACAGCTTCAATTTTTCCTGGATCCGGTTTTACCCCTTGCTCTGTGATTATGTGACCCAAATATGCGACTTCTTTGTGCAGAAATTTACACTTTGAAGGTTGAAGTTTAAGGTTCGCCTCTCTCAGGCGTTGAGCGAGTTTTTTAAATTTAATCAGGTGTTCCGTGAGGGAACTCGCATAAAGGACTATATCGTCCAAATAAACAAACATTTCCGTGCCTTGGAGTCCTGTAAGTGTGTGATCCATTAAGCGTTGGAAAGTTGCTGGTGCGTTACATAATCCAAACGGCATTCTGACAAACTCGTAATGTCCATGAGGTGTAGAAAAAGCCGTTTTAGGTGCATCTTCCGGTTTCATAAGGATTTGATGAAATCCAGAAGCTAGGTCAAATACGGAGAAGTATTTTGCTCCTCCTAATTGGTCCAGTATTTCATTAATGTTTGGAAGTGGGTATGCGTCAGGAACGGTTTTTTCGTTTAAATCCCTGAAGTCAATTACCATTCTCCACAAGAGTTCCCCATCAGGTCCCGGTTTTTTGGAGACGATCCAAATAGGTGAGTTGTAAGGTGATAATGATGGCTTTATTATTTCGTTTTCTAGTAAATTCTTTACCTGTTTGTCAATTTCTTTCTTATGTACAGGAGGGAAGCGATATTGTTTAGTATTTACAGGCACTGGGTCCGTTGTTTGGATCCCATGTTGGATAGCGTTTGTATGGCCTAACTTCTCATCTGGTAAATGGAAGAGGTCGTGGTATTTACATAAAATTCTTTGGACATGAAGTTTTTCTTCCGGATTCATATGTTCCATTGAAATTAACTTAAGCACTTGTTCCATTCGTGTTGCGGTTTCTTCAGAAATTGTTTGTATTTCCTCACCCGACGCCATAGTTAGAGACTCCTGGAATTCTAGGGGACGGGTTGTTTCGGCATAATGCCTTGGGGATGAGAGCGAGTGTACCTTCGCGGATACCTCTGAATGATGGATCGACGGATCCTGGGGAAAGAGGGGCTTGATAGGAGTGACGTATTTAGACGTCTTAGTCTCTTTCGGTCGTCTTTGTTTGGGTTCTGGGATCACAATTTCGAATTCTTCCAATTCAACAGTAGGTACAGTGATTGTTGTGTCCACTTCATTAGAATTTATAATTTGTAAGTACGCTTTGCCGTCCTGATTACGGACGAGGGCATTACCTGCATGAATTCCGGTACCTAATTCTAATCTAGGTAAATATCCTTCCTTTACATTTGAATTTGATATATTTACAAAGCAAACTGTTTTTGATCTAGCGGGTAGCGCGAGTTGAGCCTTATTTACAAATGGAATAGAGTTTCCGTGGAAGTCTAACTCTTCCTTGGAGTAGTGTATCGAGACATTCTGTTTACTAAAGAATTCCGTACCTAATATTCCTTGTGGTTTAATTGGGAAGTCGTTTTTGACTACATGAAACGTGACGTCGTCGCCCAAAAGGGTTATCCTGACTGTGCCAAGCGTGGGGACGGGGTCCGGAGAGATGCCTTTGAGTAGTAGTTGGTTTTTCGTGTCTATCTCTTGAGGTAACTTTACGGCTAGGATTTTCAATAAGTTCACCTCAGACCCAGTGTCAATCATTAATTCAGGTGTAGTCTCGAAGTCGGGGGAGGGAATCATTACGGACGGAGCTTCTTTAACGGTATTCACCCATGCGGTAGCGATTCTAGTTTGGTTAATTCCGGTTCCGCTTGTATTGTTATCGAACGCGTTGCTGCTTGGCCCGTTCCACGGTACGCGTCCGCTGTTGACCGTAGGGGCAAAGCGTTTCCCGAGTCTCGTTCCTGAGAGGTTCCAGGGTTTCCCTCATTACGATTAAACATGCGTTTTCTACATTCGGAGATTAAATGTCCTGGTTTTTTGCAGTATGCACAAATACGTAATTCCGTAGGCCTTGAGGGAGGAGGTCGGTTTTTGTCCCAGTAAGGGAGCAAAGGGTTTGGTGCTTGACTACCATATCCTGTAACGCGATTTGGGGGATTCCTCTCGAGGGGTTGCGAAGCGGTATTTTGATTATTTCGGCAGGTCCGCGCATCGTGTCCTGTTTTATTACAGATTTGGCACGTTGGTTTGGGAGCTTTTTGCTCTGAAAATCTTAGGCGGTCTCTTTCTATTTTCTTATCTACGAATACGGCTAACTCAAAAGCTTCATCGAGCGTTTCGAAATTATTTTGGAGTAGTCTATTTCGTATATATGGAGGAAGACCATCCACGAACGAATCCAACGTCAAACGATCTATATCTTCGAGGTGATTTTGTGTAAGGTCACGATAATACTCGCTGTCCTCTTCCAAAATAGCGAATCGGAGATCCTTAACGCGTGAAATATATTCCAACATGTGTTCGTTGGTTCCTTTAATAACGTTGGCAAGTTCTCCGCGATAGTGGTCCGACGTTTTCGCAGGGGAGAAGGTGCGTTTTAATTGTTTTATCAAGTCGTTTACGGAGTCGAAGACCCGATCCTCAACCGCCAAGTATGCATGATCTTGTAATTTATTCGTCAACAACCTCGCTAGTTGAGGTTCAGCATGCGAGGGAACCAGAGCCTTAGCCCTATTGCAGGCTCTCGCGAATTGCAAAATGGACATATTATGCCCGTTAAATTTTGGGACTGTTTCCACGGCGTCCTTTAATTTGATCTGGGGTGATGGACCCTGGTCCGGAATATAATTATGTTTCAATGCCTCTGGAGTCTTATTGAAGTTTAATACCGGTTTTCTATCAAAACGAGAGGAAGCCGGTGTGGCAAAATTATCCGCGACTGGCGGGGGTGCAAGAAGTTTCTTCATCATTGCTTCGATACTTTGTATTTTATCGGAAAGACCCCTAAACGTGGGTTCGGATGATCCGGCATCTATGCCCGAATACGTTTTAGTTTCGCGGGTTTCCGCAATTCTCGCGGGCAAATTGTCTATTTCGGCTCGTTTCTCGCGTAATTTTTGTAGTTGTTCCATTATTTCGGCGGTCGCGATTTCTATAGCGCTTTTGGAAGGCCCCGCGTCTTGGTCTATCACGCAGGGGTCGTCGATATCGCCGTGTTCGGACATTTTAGGTTCGGTAAGGTCTGTTATTTTAGGGTGATTTAGGAGGTTTCCTATATTTAGGCGTCCGGCCGTAGCTATTCAAAATCTATGGTATTCTCTACCCGGGTAATTAGTGTCAAATCTGTTATGATTTTTCCTTATTCGACGGTAATGTTCTGTGCACGCGCCGTGACTATTAATAGGCTGTAATTTAAACAAAAGGTTTTTGCAACGAGGGCATTCAGGAAACGTATCGTTAAGTTGGTGGTAGTGTACTTGGTATATTTCATCTACCTCCACTGGGTTTGAATTAAAACAATTTAGACAAATTTTTCCGCCTTCCGTGGTCGTTGCTACACCTCCAGAAACACAAATCAACGCGTTTGAATCTGACAAAACGTCCCGCAGCCTGCGGCTTGGGTAATATAATGTACTTTGACTTTGGCGTGAATCGCACATGTCAGTTTATCAACGTCTTATGTCGCGTCTGGCAGTTTGTTTAAATTTCGTGATAAAAATATTAGTGACTCAATTTCTGTTTGAAAGGAAGTACCACTGTGTACACTCGACACAGTTGGTTGCGGGACGCGTTTGATATATCACGCTATTGCACCTTAGGCAATTAGGGAATGTATAAGGCCTTTGGCAGTAATGAATTTGATACTCTGTCACCGTTTCTGTTGAATTTAGTCGAGAGCAATGTAGGCAAATTTCGTCGCCTTCGTCATTTGTCGCTAATTTCCCGTGAACACAGATCATCCACTGTATGGATTCCGTCAACCTTTGTAATTGGCGGCTCTGGTATGATGGTTGGCACCGACTAGGGTGTTCAATGCACATTTTAATATTGGGACCTTGTGGGTACCGCGTCAGAGAATCTATTTCCTATCAGCGGCAAACGTAGATCCCACCGCTGTCACCAAAAATATGTCACGTCCCGGGTGAGGTCTTTGGGGAACAATGACATGGAGGAGGGAAATCTCAGGCGCGAATCTTAAATCCTTCACTCTGAGGGGGTTGAGGGAACTCAGGCGCGAATCTTAAATCCTTCACACTGAGGGTTTTGCGGGAACTCAGGCGCGAATCTTGAATCCTTCACACTGAGGGTTTTGCGGGAACTCAGGCGCGAATCTTAAATCCTTCACTCTGAGGGTTTTGCGGGAACTCAGGCGCGAATCTTGAATCCGTCACACTGAGGGTTTTGAGGGACTCAGGCGAGAATCTTGAATCCGTCACACTGAGGGTTTTGAGGGACTCAGGCGCGAATCTTGAATCCGTCACACTGAGGGTCTGGAAGGAACTCAGGCGCGAATCTTGAATCCAGCACGCTGAGGGTTTTGAGGGACTCAGGCGCGAATATTAAATCCGTCACGCTAAGTGTTTCTGGAGGCGATCAGGCGCGAATCTTAAATCCTTCACTCTAATCGACCTGGGAAGGTAAATGTACACTTAAAGAGCACCCGTTATAGTACTCCGTATTTGTTTTGGTTTACGAGATAGGATTTACCGTTGCATTAGTGTAAAAGAGACCTCGTTTAGTTCTTTTGTATATTGCACGGCTCATGCAGCAGTGTTTATATACACTGGGAATGCTCTCGCGAATCAGCTGTTGCGGCAGCTTGGTTTCGTTGGGAAGGTTTATGACTCGAGCACACACAATAATTAGAGACGTAGTTGAAAACAAATAAGTCTATTTGTTTTATCGGAACGTTTGTTAATGATAATGCTTGATATTCTTAGCATTAACGGATAACATTTATGTAAATGGCAGTTATTAACAATATAAGCATGTGAACATGAAATACATGAGAATAGGTCGATAATAATATATGAAATGCAATAGCGTTAACACAAGAAAATAATATGTGTAATAAGCGGTTATAAGACAAATATGAACAAAATAAGCATTAAGATGATAATAGAAAATAATAAATGAATAGCAACAAGCTTTAGAATGAGATAAATGTTATTAACATAAGGTAATGAATAAAATTTATAATATAGAAAAGTGATAAGCGTTATTTATGTGTAGAAATATAATGAGGGTGATATTCCTTAATAATAGTAATTATAATGACTTACAATGGTTGTCGTAGCACTGAATTGAACACTTTTAATATTTAGCAGTAATGATGAATACTTTGGATGACACTTCGTCAATTGTTCTGCGAAGAAAGAGGACGAGGCTTCGCAGGACCTCGTATTTATATATTTTTACAGGAGTGATGCGGGGGTACGCGCGGTAGAGACCTTGACATAGTTTCAAAATAAGACGTAGTATGACTTCCGGGGTTTTTACAAACGGTATGGTTATTAATAGACATATTTTTGTCACGTACGCCGAATATGCGTCGCAATTAGGTTTCTGGGGTTCTTATGACTGCGAAAGGAGATACTCAACTTGTCGAATGGATTTTGGGTATTTTATAGGAAAAGGGTTAGAGTGGCTTGGACTCTGTGAGTCGTAAAGAGGGGGTTGAGACGTGGTCTCGATTTAAGAGGGTTTTGTAACGAGGGGCTTGTTTGAATTCGTTTTGGGGAAAGGATTCGTGCCTCATAGGGCGAATAGGGGACGGAGTTTTGTAACGATCATCTCGTGATGGGGACCACTAAGGTACATCATCGAGGTGGAGTTTTGTAAAGATCATCTCGTGATGGGGACCACTAAGGTACATCATCGAGGTGGAGTTTTGTATCGATCATCTTGTGTTGGTGACCGCTAAGGTACAACACCAAGGTGATCAGCGATTGGGGAGATGGGGTAAGAGTTGAGTTTGAGATTTTGTTTTGTGGAACGATTTTGGGATTCATGAATAGATTTTGGAATAGGACCGCGCGAAAAATGGTGGGACGTCACAATTATCAAAATCGATTGTTCTTACCGTGAAGATTTGAGGTATTTGGTGGTATATTATCCGAAATTTCGCACACACTATTTCCCGTCACTTTATTCGAACGACACTTCAATTTGTATCTCTCATCGAATGCTTCACACTTTTCACACATCTGCAGCATGTGCAGAATAACACCACAGGCTATCAATGCTTTTCTAATCATTTTTCACTAATCACCACATGGAATTCGCAAAACGAATAATAATATAATTTTACAGTTACTTCACAAGCCGTAAATGAACGCACGATCTTGCGAGAGCTGTGTCCGAACTCAGAAGACTGACTGATTTTCGTGGGTCGTTGGGAAGAATTCGAGAGTGTCGCAGACATCTGTTTACGTTTCAGCAATGGTACTTGGCGCCGCGGCCCTTTACGGTATCGCGTTGCATGCCGTTAGCGATAGAAAGTAACTACGCATTTATAAACATTTCTTAAAGGTGTCACCAAATACTCTAAACTATTAGGTTAAAAACAACCGGTGGAATTTGCTAACAAATTTGAAAAGCATTTCAAAATTCCAGTGGAAGAAGAAGAAAAAGAAACTTAGTGGATAGCATTAATGAAATCTAACGAAAGTAATACTAGTAATTTACGCTCACGAAAGTAATTTAAGAATTCTAGCCTTACAATAATCCAAATGAATTAAATAATATACTGCCACAATTACATTTTGATATTACATTATTCGAGGATAAATGTATAAATATGAATCCGAGACTGTGACCACTTTAAGTAGATATGTTTTATAAATAATGTTCAAAAATATTAAATAATGGCCGAGTTATTTCTTGTCCCGTGAAGCTCCTCCATCGTGACGCACGTGAACGATGTGTACAATTATGACGCCCAGGTTTATCTAACATGTAAAAGACCATGATTCCAGTGTTCATTAATAAAATATCTGCAATGTAGCATACGGATTTGAGAAGAAAAAATTTACTGTACAAATGACAGCAAGGTGAATATCACTATTCATTGTTTACCTAACAAGGCAAACTAGAGACATATATTATATACGAATGGATTATCGCATAAAAAAATGTGGTGCTACGTTTTAGATAATATCATTAAGAATATGTGTACCAGGTTTGAAATAAATCGGACAAATAGTTTTTTAGATATTTGATACACCGCTCACGCGGAGGAGCTGCCCGGGACAACAAATAACTGATCCATTTTTTAATATTTTTGTATACCCTGTAAGAGGGACAGGAGTGTACAATTTAGTACGACAGGCAATGCTTGAGGTCTAACCCCGTCTTCTTCGCTGCAGATGTTTACAACTCAGGGTTAGGCCCGAATTTTCGTCGATGTTAGAAGGGACTTGGCCTTGAGTGTTGCCAAACACATGTTTGGGGAAAGTCGAGTTGTTTCCGCCCGCGCACCTTTCCCACCGTGGTCTGGCTTTCATCCACTAGTTCCAGGCGCGCAATACCAATCGTGTAAAGAACATTTAAGAAAATGGTTACTAATAGATCTTAATAATAAGACACAAGCAAAGATTTTAAACAAAATTTTTTTAATTTTGTTGCGCAATTCTTCAGTATACACATATATATAAAATTATGTAAAAATATGATATTACAGTAATAGTAGATACAGTGCTCACCGGATTATCGAGACAAATTCGGGACCGGGGAATTCTCCATAAACCGAGGTAGGGGAAGTAGTTTGCGCCTATTAAACTGACCCTTGTCAGGACCCTCGCCCGAACCGTCTGACAAGGAGACTGAATGATGTAAACCGGGAGTGAGTGAAATAGCGCACCAGCGGGGGACCCTCGGTCGACGGCGAATTGAGATTCAGTATTGAATATGAAAATTTTCATATTACTGATTACATCTAGAAGGGAGTATTACCGATGGATTGGTGAGTTTATGTCAACGAAAATGAGTCCAAACACGAAGCCATTCGGTCTATTTTTTATTATGAAAATACAATTAGAATTCCAGTTCCCCGGTTTAAGCGGAAAAAATGGACCGAATTTCTCCATATTTGAACTCATTTTCATTGGGAAATCCCAAAAAATCCATTGGTAATACTTTCATGAACATCTATCAAATGCATGAACATTTTCTTTTTCTCTACTGGATATTTTACCTGGCCCAACGATTTTATTGCTCCCGGCAGTCAACGGGCGGTCTACCCGGGACCGAAGGCCCTCACTCGGACCGAGGAAGCAAAACTGTGGGGTGGCTCTCCCGATGATCCGGGGAAAAAAGCATGTCAATAATCCGGGGACCACTGTACTACGAATTTGGAATTTTCTTTTTTAACCGCTCCTTTTGTATTCATTTGGTTTAATCTGTGGAGCGCTCATGTAAAATTATCAATTTTGGGCATAACTTTTAATGGGGGAATATGTTCTGTCAAAGGTGCGTATCGACTTTGCGAGAATTCGTCGCGAGGCACGCCGCGCGAAGTGGAAAGTCTGGAAACTGCATACCTCGACCACGATCACTTTGCGAAGCAGCCTCGCGAGGCCAGGTAGCGCGAAGCTGCCGCGCGAGCTTGCCACGCGAGGCTGCTTTGGAAACTCAAGGATGGTTTCCATGGTAGAGGTATAGAGTTATCAGACATTCCACTCAAAATATAATAGTGGCAGTATATTATTTATTTCATTTGGATTATTGTAAGGCTAAAATTCTTAAATTCTAGTATTACTTTCGTTAGAAACATTAATGCTATCCACTATTTCTTTTTCTTCTCCTTCGACTGGAATTTTGAAATGTTTTTCAAATTTGTTAGCAAATTCCATCGATTGTTTTTAACGGAAGAGTTTAGAGTATTTGGTGACACCTTTAAG
Organism: Andrena marginata; assembly: GCA_963932335.1. NCBI lineage: Eukaryota > Metazoa > Arthropoda > Insecta > Hymenoptera > Andrenidae > Andrena > Andrena marginata. Next base: position 15,835,969 of record OZ010664.1, read on the forward strand.
AAATGTTTATAAATGCGTAGTTACTTTCTTTCGCTGACGGCATGCAACGCGATACCGTAAAGGGCCGCGGCGCCAAGTACCACTGCTGAAACGTAAACAGATGTCTGCGACACTCTCGAATTCTTCCCAACGACCCACGAAAATCAGTCAGTCTTCTGAGTTCGGACACAGCTCTCGCAAGATCGTGCGTTCATTTACGGCTTGTGAAGTAAGTGTGAGATTATATTATTATTCGTTTTGCGAATTCAATGTGGTGATTAGTGAAAAATGCCGAAAAAAGCATTGGTAGACTCTGATGTGATTCTGCACATGCTGCAGAAGTGTGAAAAGTGTAAATTATTCAGTGGGGGTTGCAAATTGAAGTGTCATACGGATAAAGTGACGGGAACAAGTGTGTGCAAAATTTTTGGATAATATACCACCAAACACCTTAAACCTTTACGGTAAGAACCATCCATTTTGATAATATATTCGAAAAAAATCGAAATTGTACTTGGTCGCTTCAACGGGTGTCGGATTTCTTGGCTACTTTTGTTAATAATTCCATTCTGGAGGCAGGGCAAATGAAATAAATGTTCGGGCAAATATCTTTTACATCTAAACTAATGGACCGCATCGTTAAACCAACGAATTTGATAATATTTTCGAAAAAAATCGAACTTTAACGCGATCGCGTCTCCGGTACCCTTGTTTTCGGCGATTTCATTTTTTAATTCAAATCTGGAGGGTGGGCATACAAAATTACTGGGTGGGCAAATCTTTTCTACACCTAAACTAACGGACTGCATCGTTGAAAGAACGATTTTGATTTTATTTTAGGAAAAAATCGAACTTTAACGCGACCGCGTCTCCGGTACACTTCTTTTCACGTTCTTTATTTTTTAATTCGAATCTGGAGGGTGGGCATACGAAATTATTGGGTGGGCAAATCTCTCCTACATCTAAACTAATGGACCGCATCGTTAAACAAACGAATTTGATAATATTTTCGAAAAAATCGAACTTTAACGCGATCGTGTCTCTGGCAACCTTCTTTTCGCCGATTTTATTTTTTAATTCGAATCTGGAGGGTGGGCATACGAAATTATTGGATGGGCAAATCTCTCCTACATCTAAACTAATAGACCGCATCGTTAAACCAACGAATTTGATAATATTTTCGAAAAAAATCGAACTTTAACGCGACCGCGTCTCCGGTACCCTTCTTTTCGCGGACTTTATTTTTTAATTCGAATCTGGAGGGTGGGCATACGAAATTATTGGATGGGCAAATCTCTCCTACATCTAAACTAATGGACCGCATCGTTAAACAAACGAATTTTATAATATTTTCGAAAAAAATCGAACTTTAACGCGACCGCGTCTCCGGTACCCTTCTTTTCGCGGACTTTATTTTTTAATTCGAATCTGGAGGGTGGGCATACGAAATTATTGGGTGGGCAAATCTCTCCTACATCTAAACTAATAGACAGCATCGTTAAACCAACGAATTTGATAATATTTTCGAAAAAAATCGAACTTTAACGCGATCGTGTCTCCGGCAACCTTCTTTTCGCCGATTTTATTTTTTAATTCGAATCTGGAGGGTGGGCATACGAAATTATTGGGTGGGCAAATCTCTCCTACATCTAAACTAATGAACGGCATCGTTGAAAGAAAGATTTTGATTTTATTTTAGGAAAAAATCGAACTTTAACGCGACCGCGTCTCCGGTACCCTTCTTTTCGCGGACTTTATTTTTTAATTCGAATCTGGAGGGTGGGCATACGAAATTATTGGGTGGGCAAATCTCTCCTACATCTAAACTAATAGACTGCATCGTTAAACCAACGAATTTGATAATATTTTCGAAAAAAATCGAACTTTAACGCGATCGTGTCTCCGGCAACCTTCTTTTCGCCGATTTTATTTTTTAATTCGAATCTGGAGGGTGGGCATACGAAATTATTGGGTGGGCAAATCTCTCCTACATCTAAACTAATGAACCGCATCGTTGAAAGAAAGATTTTGATTTTATTTTAGGAAAAAATCGAACTTTAACGCGACCGCGTCTCCGGTACCCTTCTTTTCGCGGACTTTATTTTTTAATTCGAATCTGGAGGGTGGGCATACGAAATTATTGGGTGGGCAAATCTCTCCTACATCTAAACTAATAGACCGCATCGTTAAACCAACGAAGTTGATAATATTTTCGAAAAAAATCGAACTTTAACGCGACCGCGTCTCCGGTACCCTTCTTTTCGCGGACTTTATTTTTTAATTCGAATCTGGACGGTGGGCATACTAAATTATTGGATGGGCAAATCTCTCCTACATCTAAACTAATGGACCGCATCGTTAAACAAACGAATTTTATAATATTTTCGAAAAAAATCGAACTTTAACGCGATCGTGTCTCCGGTACCCTTCTTTTCGCGGACTTTATTTTTTAATTCGAATCTGGAGGGTGGGCATACGAAATTATTGGGTGGGCAAATCTCTCCTACATCTAAACTAATAGACTGCATCGTTAAACCAACGAATTTGATAATATTTTCGAAAAAAATCGAACTTTAACGTGATCGCGTCATCTAGTACCCTTCTTTCCGCGGTTTTTATTTTTTAATTCGATTCTGGAGGGTGGGCATACGAAATTATTGGGTGGGCAAATCTCTCCTACATCTAAACTAATAGACTGCATCGTTAAACCAACGAATTTGATAATATTTTCGAAAAAAATCGAACTTTAACGCGATCGTGTCTCCGGCAACCTGCTTTTCGCCGATTTTATTTTTTAATTCGAATCTGGAGGGTGGGCATACGAAATTATTGGGTGGGCAAATCTCTCCTACATCTAAACTAATGAACCGCATCGTTGAAAGAAAGATTTTGATTTTATTTTAGGAAAAAATCGAACTTTAACGCGACCGCGTCTCCGGTACCCTTCTTTTCGCGGACTTTATTTTTTAATTCGAATCTGGAGGGTGGGCATACGAAATTATTGGGTGGGCAAATCTCTCCTACATCTAAACTAATAGACAGCATCGTTAAACCAACGAATTTGATAATATTTTCGAAAAAAATCGAACTTTAACGCGATCGTGTCTCCGGCAACCTTCTTTTCGCCGATTTTATTTTTTAATTCGAATCTGGAGGGTGGGCATACGAAATTATTGGGTGGGCAAATCTCTCCTACATCTAAACTAATGAACGGCATCGTTGAAAGAAAGATTTTGATTTTATTTTAGGAAAAAATCGAACTTTAACGCGACCGCGTCTCCGGTACCCTTCTTTTCGCGGACTTTATTTTTTAATTCGAATCTGGAGGGTGGGCATACGAAATTATTGGGTGGGCAAATCTCTCCTACATCTAAACTAATAGACTGCATCGTTAAACCAACGAATTTGATAATATTTTCGAAAAAAATCGAACTTTAACGCGATCGTGTCTCCGGCAACCTTCTTTTCGCCGATTTTATTTTTTAATTCGAATCTGGAGGGTGGGCATACGAAATTATTGGGTGGGCAAATCTCTCCTACATCTAAACTAATAGACCGCATCGTTAAACCAACGAATTTGATAATATTTTCGAAAAAAATCGAACTTTAACGCGATCGTGTCTCCGGTACCCTTCTTTTCGCGGACTTTATTTTTTAATTCGAATCTGGAGGGTGGGCATACGAAATTATTGGGTGGGCAAATCTCTCCTACATCTAAACTAATAGACTGCATCGTTAAACCAACGAATTTGATAATATTTTCGAAAAAAATCGAACTTTAACGCGATCGTGTCTCCGGCAACCTTCTTTTCGCCGATTTTATTTTTTAATTCGAATCTGGAGGGTGGGCATACGAAATTATTGGGTGGGCAAATCTCTCCTACATCTAAACTAATGAACCGCATCGTTGAAAGAAAGATTTTGATTTTATTTTAGGAAAAAATCGAACTTTAACGCGACCGCGTCTCCGGTACCCTTCTTTTCGCGGACTTTATTTTTTAATTCGAATCTGGAGGGTGGGCATACGAAATTATTGGGTGGGCAAATCTCTCCTACATCTAAACTAATGAACCGCATCGTTGAAAGAAAGATTTTGATTTTATTTTAGGAAAAAATCGAACTTTAACGCGACCGCGTCTCCGGTACCCTTCTTTTCGCGGACTTTATTTTTTATTTCGAATCTGGAGGGTGGGCATACGAAATTATTGGGTGGGCAAATCTCTCCTACACCTAAACTAACGGACCGCATCGTTGAAAGAAAGATTTTGATTTTATTTTAGGAAAAAATCGAACTTTAACGCGACCGCGTCTCCGGTACCCTTCTTTTCGCGGACTTTATTTTTTATTTCGAATCTAGAGGGTGGGCATACGAAATTATTAGGTGGGCAAATCTCTCCTACATCTAAACTAATAGACTGCATCGTTAAACCAACGAATTTGATAATATTTTCGAAAAAAATCGAACTTTAACGTGATCGCGTCATCTAGTACCCTTCTTTCCGCGGTTTTTATTTTTTAATTCGATTCTGGAGGGTGGGCAAACGAAATTATTGGGTGGGCAAACGTGGCCATATCGTGGACAGTCGGATCCTACTTTTAAAAAATTCAGAATTGTTTACGGTCGGTGCTAAAAATAATTTTTTTTATTTTGTTCATAACTTTTTTTTGAAGGGTGGGCAAACGAAAATTTTGGGTGGGCAAACGTGGGCATACGATGGACAATCATATCCGACTGTCAAATCATTAAAATTTTTTCATGGGGGTGCTGATGAAAATTTTTGTTTTCACCATATCTTTTTTTTTAAGGGTGGGCAAACGAAAATTTTGGGTGGGCAAACGTGGGCAAACGATGGACAAACGAATGCTGTCGATTTTTTCCAAAAAATCGCATTTGGGGGTGCTATCTTCACAGAGCTGCATGCTTGTCACCCACCACAAATTCACCGTTAAATACAGTGTTCACTTTGAGGTTCCGCTGTTTCCTCAAAGTACCTCGCACATGCTCCAACACGATGGTCGCCGCATCCTGAAGGAAGTTGCGCGGCTCGATATAGTTTGAATTGAGCACTGCACCAGTTAACATGCGGCTATCGAAAGCAGCGTCTATTTCACGCCACAAAAGTCCTGTGCTAGAATGTCCGGCACCTTCACGCACGAAACGTCCACGCAACGAATGTTTCAGTCCTTCGAGGTACGCGATTCGAGCAACCAACGATTGCCGAACACCGTTTGATAATCGCGGGCGTTTTACGCGGCTGTGTTCTTCTAAAGATTCGATGCACTTGTTGCACCGTTCTTCCCACGCGAGATATTCTTCCCGCGAAATCAATCGTGCAGATTGATCCAACAATTGGCGTGTTACTTGCGCGAATCCTTCCATGGTCGTAAATGCAGTGTGTCTTTTCCTCGCAACACGTTGCAACGATTTGAGGCTTTGTACAGTTTAGAGCACATATTTATATCCACCAATTTCCGCTGATACATCATAATTCTTTCTATGATTCACGCGTATGACGAATTAGCGCGCAATATCATTCGATGAAATTTCTGCTGACGTCATATAATTTTAAGATTCGACGTTCCCACAGGTATCATATTACATTCGACACGTGTCGAGACTTTTATCCTTGAGGGTGGGTTCAAATTACATGTGATTGTGCGATATGCTGCCACGTTAAAATTGTTAGGTTTAGAATGTATGTTTGCTACATATTGGTTCGGCTGATCGGTGTGGTAGGGGATTAAAATTATTATTTCTCAGCGTTGGGAAAAAATGTCTTTTGGTATGGAAAAAAAATTTTCTGCTGACGCCAATTCTATGATTCACACCTTCTTCGCGCCGTGAAAATGACGTCACCCTGCACGGCTGCTGCAGAGGATTTAAATTACACACGATCGCGCGATACGCTGCGACGCATTAAAATTGTTAGGCTTTTTTTTTTTTTTAAACTCCAAGGAACTTTACAATTGGTCCTGTAAGGACATTCGGTAAATTGATTTGGCTGTAACGTAGGTTTATATCACGTAGATACTTTCTCATTAGAAGCATCTATTCAGAAGTTACAACGTATGCTGTTGTGGGAGAAGGTCGTTTGGATGCTTTCTGTGCAGTCTTCTAGGTAGATTTACATCGTATAGGTTTTTAGCTAGGTCGCTAGGGTGACTCTTTAATCTGTTTTCGTATCTGTCACATAGGCGTGCTATTTCTTCAGTTACTGTTTTGATCTTAAGATCTTTACGTATTTCATCGTTACGCACGTACCATGGTGCATTGACTACAGTCCTAAGTATAATGGATTGTAACGCTTCCAATTTGGTTATGTGGCTTTTAGCTGCCATGCCCCATAATTCAATTCCATATGTCCATATTGGTTTAATGATTGTTTTATATATTAATAGTTTGTTGTTTATGTTTAGTTTTGAATTTTTGCTGGTAAGCCAGTACATGTCTTTCCTTAAAATACGAATTTGCTTAATCTCAGTTCGTATGTGGTGTTTCCATGTTAATCGTGAGTCTAAATGCATACCTAGGTATTTTACTACTTTAGTTTGAGGTACAATGATATTGTTTAGGGTTATTGGCGGAACAGTGCTTTTTTTTAATGTGAAAGTGATGTGTTTGCATTTATCAGCATTTACTTTAATTTTCCATACGCTTAACCACTGTTCGAGTTTTAGTAGGTGATTTTGTAGCATGGAAAATGCTGACTTAGGGTCTTCGTGAATGGCTAGAATAGCTGTATCATCTGCAAACGTGAGTAGTGTGGTTTCTTCAGTAATAGGAATATCAGCGGTATATAACGTATATAGTATAGGCCCCAAGACACTGCCCTGCGGAACTCCTGCTTCAATGTTGTATATGTCCGAATTGGCATCCTGGATTTTAACATAGAATGTTCTGTCTTCGAGATATGACTTGAGCAGCTGGTAGTAGGATATGGGAAAGTTTTGTTTAATTTTATGTAAGAGGCCCTCGTGCCACACTTTATCAAATGCTTTTTCTATGTCGAGAAAAAGGGCGGTGCAGTATTTTTTTTGCTCAAAGGCAAGTACGATTTTATTTGTCAATCTGTGAATCTGTTCTATTGTGGCATACCTGTTTCTAAAACCAAATTGATGCGGCGGGATTAAATTGTTTTCAGAGATTATCTTTTTCATTCTGGCTAGAATTATTTTCTCTAGTAGTTTTGACATTATGGGTAGTAGAGAGATTGGTCTATAGGATGATGGCAGATGAGGTTCTTTTTTAGGCTTAAGTAGCATCACAACTTGCGCTATTTTCCAATTAATGCGAAAGTACTTAGTTCTCAATATGGCATTAAAGATTATGGTAAGCATTCTTACCGCTTTTGGTGGGAGTTCTTTAATGATTTTCCCGTTGATTAGGTCAAAGCCAGGAGTCTTCTTAATTCGAACTTCCGCAATAATTTGTTTTACTTCATTTGCTGTGGTTCTTGTAATGTCTTGAGTGTGATCAAGCTCAGTCACGGTGGATGGACTTACACTTGAATTAGCTGCATAGATGTTCATATTGTTGTGTTTAAACGTATTTTGTAGGTGTTCAGCAAATGTGGTGGCTTTTTCCAGCGTACTTCTTGCCCAACTACAGTCAGCTTTTCTTATAGCAGGTAGAGGGGTAACTGGCCTTTTCAATCTTTTAGTAGCTTTCCATAGTGAATATTTTGTATCTTCATCAGGAGAAAGACTAGAGATATAGGTGTAAAATTCTTCATTACAATGATTTTGAATTAGTTGTTTCACTTCTTTAGTGATTGCGTTTAGATTCCTCTTATTGAGCGGTGTTTTTTGTTTTTGCCATGTATTTTTTAATTTGCGTTTCAGTTTAATTTTTCGTAAGATGTATTCTGGATAAGAATTAAATTTTCTTTTAGTTTCGACTTGCTTGGTAGCTGCCCAGCCGGCGTTTTGAATCATATTAGTAAAATTTATTACGGCAGACTCTATTTGCTCAGGAGTCTTTAAGGGTATATTACAGTTTATATTTTCGTCTAGGTACTTTTTAAATTGATTCCAATTCGTGCTACTATTGCACAAGTATGGTGATGTTTTTGTGAGCGTGGGTTTGTGTAGGTAATTGAGTAAGATCGGAGAATGATCAGAACTAAGATCAAAGCAAGATTGAACTTCAAAATACAGTTTGTTTAGTCCTTTGATTATCGCAAAATCCAGTAGGTCTGGAGATTTATCGTAAGCCGCCGGCCAGTATGTAGGCTCACCAGTTGTTAATGTATCTAAGGATAATGTTCGTACTGCTTGTTCCAGGATTTTACCTTGTGCTGAATTTAATTTCGAGCCCCATAGTGTGTGTTTAGCGTTGAAGTCTCCACCGACAATAAATCTGTTCCCTAAGGATTGAAGAAAGTCTGTGTATTGCAGTAATGATATTTTGTGTTTCGGGAGGCAATACGCAGCAGCTAGTGTGATATTGCCATGGGCTGTGTTGATGTTTACAGCGGTAGCTTGCATGTGTGCTTCAGTGGTAGTGCTGTGTAGAAAGTGTTTGATATCTTGTTTGATAATTATTGCTGACCCACCGCGAGCTTTACCGGATGGATGTTTCGTGTCGTAGATATTATAGAAAGGAATTTTGATGTAATTTTTCGTAGTGAGATGAGTTTCTGCAATAAGTATTACATCAATTTTGTTATCGTGTAAAAAGACTATTAACTCCTGTATTCTTTGTTGTAGCCCATTAGCGTTCCAGATTGCAATTTTTAACGTAGTATCCATTATTATTTGTTCTTGGTGTTGTTGTCAATCACGCGCGTGAGAAGTACTATCATTGTGTTAATTTGTTGTGACTGCTGGCTTAGAAGTTTAGTTTGTTCCAAAAGCATATTGGTGATTAGTTCCGTATTTTTAGCTGATTGTAGTAGTAAATTTTTTATTTCTGTCGTGTCTAGCGCTTGTTCATGATTCTGTGTAGTGGGAAATGTTTCTTTTTGAATTTCCTGAGTTCGGGTTGCTTGGGCATAGGTTTTTGTATTTATGCTATACTGCTGCCTCATGGGAATATTATTGTCGTTAGCAGTGACGGTTTGAGTGGGGAGATTTGAATTATCTGTAACTGTTTTGTGTCTAAGTCTGGGGAATATCTTTTGTTGCAATTGTTTTCTTATTATACAACCTTTGTAGCTAGCAGGATGATTTCCCTGACAGTTACAACATTTTACGTTGTCTATTTTACCTATATAGGAACAGTTCGAAGTTAGGTGTTTGCCTGCACATTTGACACACGAGGGATTTCTATTGCAGTAATTCTTAGTGTGACCATAGGCTTGACAGCGTAGGCATTGAGGGATGTCCCTTTTAGTTCTAGGAGGTTCAAAAGATACTATGGTGTTTAATAATCTATTGATTTTATATATCTCTTTATTATTTTCGTTGGGCTCAAGTTCGATAAAGAAAAGCGGTAGCGGTTGTTTTGTGTCGTGTTTTACTATGTTATTTATCTGTCTTACCTGATGGTAGAGCTTTTTTAACTCGTTGGTGATTGTGCCGGTGTTTGTTTTAGGGTGCATCCCTCTTAGTACTACCTTATAACTTTTGTCTTTCTTCAATTGATATGTATAAAAATTTGCATTCTTCTCTTTCAAGTCTAAGACAACTTTACTATAAATCTCAGTGGTATTGACTTGGATTTTGACGTGGTTATTTTTTAGTTGTTTTATAGTGAAATTGTTATTTGCTGTTTCCTTTAGGAGCTCCATGAGGGGGTCGATGATTTGTGCCTCGATGTATATCGGTGGGGGTTTTGTTTGAAGTTGAGTGGTTCCCGTTATAACGTTTTCTGACGGTTCGTCTACAATTTCTGACAATACACTGTATGGGTTTTCAACAGGAATATTTGCTAACCATTTATCGTGATTTATAACAGGGTCTATTATTATTTTACGTTTCTTATTGTTAGTTATAGTGCGTCTACTATTTGACGGTTGATCCGTTTCCATTGGATTTTCCATAGTCTTTGTGTTGTTATTGTCCTGTCGTTTGTTAATGGTGTATTTTTCACCAATTTTAGAGATTTTTATTTGTAGATTCTCCGATTGTGCCATTCGGAATTTGAACTTGCCAAACGGCAAGTTCGTCCGGTCACGCACTCACAATAGCGAATAACGAGCGCACAAGTACACACGCACACAAATAACTATATACTTCGCGTAAACACGTCCTATCAGTTTGACGGCTCAAGCGAGACTGCCTGTTAGGCTTAGAATGTATGTTTGCTACATATTGGTTCGCTAGATCGTTGATTCAAAAATTATTATTTCCCTATGTTGGAAATAAATGTTTCTATATCGCATATTGGTATGAAAAAATATTTCTGCTGACGCTGCATAATTCTATTTCGTTCTTCGCGCCGCCAAATGACGTCATCCCGCACGGCTGCTCCAGAGGACTCTAATTACGCACGTATAATTTGTACGTATCAGAAATGTCAAAACGATCGTGGGTTTGGGCGCATTGCAAAGAAAGCAATGACGGACAAGTACAATGCATGCAATGTTACAAGCAGTTTAAAACGAACAAATCAACAAGTGTATTAATAAAACATTTAGAGAATGTTCATAATCTTCAAAAGCCACAAGAATCTTCTGAATCATCCGGCATCCCTTATACTGGTAAGGATGGTATATATTGTACATTCACCGCGCAACGCATTTGGTCTGGCCTTTCTTTCCCTGTTCAGTTATAACAGTAGTCGTGATATGTTTTTAGATAATGACGAAAGGAAATTAAAACTGGACAAAATGCTAGTAGATTTAATTGTACTGGATCTACAACCATGTTCTATTGTCAAGGATAAAGGTTTTCGAGATTTAATCAATTATCTGGATCCAAAATACGGTATCCCAAGCAGAAAGACAATGAAGAAGTTCGTGGATGATGAGTACGCAACCAAAAGACGTATTATACAAGCAGAGGTTGATGCTGCTTCCGCCGTTTGCATCACTACTGATACATGGACCAGCGTGAACTTAGACAATATCATATCATTTACATACCATTATATTAATAAGGATTTTGAATTAAAAACACGTACGCTTCAAACCGAAATAATTACCGGAAGCCACTCAGCTCATGCGTTATCGCAAACATTAAATAACATATTTTGCCATTGGAATATAAACGAGAAAGTAAAATGTGCTGTAACAGATAATGCGGCAAATATGCTTGCGGCTGTAAGAAATCTAAACTCAGTTTTTCGCGTTTCCTGTTTCGCACATACTTTAAATTTAGTTGTAAAAAAATCTTTAGCAGCCATTAACGATTTAGTAACTATCCGAAAAAAATGTCGCAGTATAGTGTGTTATTTCAAATCAAGTTGCTTAGCCAAAGACGAATTACAGGAAATGCAAAATGAATTCGATATTCCGCAACATAAATTTATATTAGAAACCGACACACGTTGGAATTCAACATACAACATGTTTAATAGATTAGTAGAACAAAGGCAAGCAATAGAATCAGCATTAGAATACTTTGACATTTCTTTCGAGTCCCTCACTGACAATGAGTGGGACACATTAGCCAACATGTTACCAATATTACAGCCATTTTTCTCTATAACAATGGAATTTAGTACAGAATCGAAAGTCTCCATCTCTAATGTTATAGTAGCCATTAAGCAATTACACAAGTGCCTCGAATTAAATTGCGAAAATATTTTAGACATAAAATTAAAGGAAATGACATGTCACTATTTTAATCACATAGAAACTAATTCAGCTCATGCAATGGCGACAATTCTCGACCCACGTTTCAATGTAGTAGGATTTAGGTTCACCGAAAATGCTGAAAAAGCAAAGAAATTAATAATAGATGAAATATCTAATATAAATGTAACACATCAGTGCTGTGGTCGTCTTTTGACAATGAAGTGATTGAAAAAAATTTGATTAGTGCACAGTATTGTGGCCCGACAAACGAACTCAAAAATTACATAGCAGAATGTTATGCTGCTAGAACTTCCGATCCATTGCAATATTGAAAAAAAAAATACATCTACGTATCCGAACCTCGCGAAATTGGCGAAATCAATTTTGTGCTCTCCTGCCACATCGGTGCTTTGCGAAAGAATTTTTTCGACGGCGGGGGAAATAATCAGTCTGAAACGAAATAGATTAAAAGATACCAGATTAAATCCAATCTTGTTGCTAAAGAAGCAATAAAACCATTATTAGTCGAAATTATTAATACGACGTTGATTATTGTATAAGCAATATATACACGCAATAATTTAATTTTTTTATGAATTTTGTGCCAGTTATTAGAAACCGGTTTCTATTTTAGTTCATTTGCTTTCTGTCATTCCCTACATATTGTTGCGAGCACCCTATGGATGGAATCCATGGCCCGTTAGTGCTCACGACAAAGACAAAAGAGACAACGAGAAGAAGGCGATCTGATCGATCGCCTGTCAAGCTGTCACTTGAGATACAGACGCCATTGAGAGCAGACGCATCGAAACTTATATTGCTACATTAGAGATTGTATACGTTACTGTTGTTCTTGTACAAGTTGATGTTCTGTTACTGTTATACATTAAATTTTTATTATGTCTACTCAAAAACGTAACAATATCAACATTCGTAATATGTACACACTGCAAGCTATAAAAATGAATAACGTATAGATATAAATGTATATATGATAACTCGAACTTTAAGTCGAACTTAACCTCGACTTCATACCTGTTTCAGAAATAAAATAATTCTTTATTCTTTATCGCATCAAATTTCATGTAAATCGAACTATTTTTAACGAAGGCAGCTTCAAATGATATAATTCGATTTTTCATGGAATTTCCTTCATTATGGTCCGAAATACGTCGTTCTTGGTGTTAGTTTCATCGGCGAAACATAAGGAATCGATTGGCGTCGTTTTCGCAAAGATCTGATGAGAAATTCGGAAATCCTAGACATTTCTCAGTTTTTAATGGTATTCAAACCTCTGCGAGGGTCGAAAGCCATAAAATTTGTCCTCGCCACGGGGTACCTACCGAGGTTTCGAGCCAAGAGATTCGAGACTTCGAAGCCCATCAAGACTTCGAAGCCGACCAAGACTTTTAAGCTTCGAATCATGTTCGAAGCGCTTCGAAGTAGTCGCCTGAGAGAAGCGGCAGACAGTTGACTCCTCGAAACGCGCGTTTCCTACCAACTTTGGGCTTCGTCGTAACATACTAACATATGATTTATAGACATATATCTAACACGATGTATACCATACTGGACCTAACGAGTACACCGACTTCTGACGATCATATCACGAAGATGGAGGTGCACTCTTACAATCCGTACGCTAACACGACGTTCGATAATAACGATGAGATAACAATACCCATTCAGCAACAAGATGTGTACATGCTCTCGTGCGAGAGTCATCTATACCTCGAAGGACGCGTCTCTGTGATGGCAACCGTGATGTCGGAACAGGAGGCTAAAGCTGCTAAAGTTTTTCTAGACAACAACTGCGTCCCGTTCATGTTCGACGAGATTCGATACGAATTGAACGGAGTGGAGATCGATCGTTCCAGAAATCCTGGTGTCACCACCTCGCTGAAACATTACGCGTAGTTGTCCGTCGAGAGGAGCAAAACGCTGATTGGGACCATACCATGACATACGATCGCGACATTTTTAGTAGCAAATCGTTCAATTTCTGCTTACCCATGAACACGTTACTGAGATTCTGCGAAGATTACAGAACGTGATGAACGCGCGACACGAGTTGATCCTGATTCGCGCGCGACTTGATACAAACGCGATGTATGCCGCCGCCCTAAACTCCGCGATAATACCGAAACTGGAGATACGCAAGATACAATGGCGTATGCTGCACGTCGAGTTAAAAGACACCCAAAAACTTTGGATGCTACGTATCCTACAAAGTGATTGGCCTATCTCGATGAGTTTCCGATCGTGGGAGCTGTACGAGTATCCGTTGCTGCAAACGACTGCGAAACACACGTGGACCGTCAAAGCCTCGTCGCAGATCGAAAAACCGCGATACGTGATATTCGCAATACAGACCGATCGAAAGAATAATCTCAAGAAAAGCGCGAGCAGATTCGACCCGTGCAAATTCACAAACTTGCGATTGTTTCTGAATTCCAAGATGTATCCGTACGACGATCTGCGCGTGGATTTCGCTAAATCTATATACGCGATCCTGTACGATATGTACGCGAAATTTACCCGTTCGTACTACGGTCACGGCGAACCGTTGCTGAACACGACTGAATTCTTACAATACGCCCGTATCGCGATCATAGATTGTGCTCGACAGAACGAGTCTGTGAAGAGTGCAACGGTGGACGTGCGAATCGGCTTCGAGTGCGGAAATAACGTACCCGCTAATACCACCGCATATTGTCTACTCATACACGAGGATATAGTCCAATACAACCCTTTGACGAATGTGGTTCGAAAACTCATGATTTGAACAACAACAACAACAACAACACCGACTGCAACTATAAGTACTATACCGATGAGGTTATTCGTAAATCGTCAGTTGATACTTTGACACCGTCGCTACTACTACTACTAGTACCACCACTACCACCACTACCACCACCACTACCACCACCACTACCACCACCACTACCACTACCACTACCATATATATATATACATACACACGTACCATGTTACTTTCGATAGGTTTCCACGATATATATTTTTTTACGTGAATATTTCATATATTGGTACTTGCTTCTTCTATCCATAGTTTCTTCTTCCTATACACTTTTCACTGTACACTTCTTCCTGCACTGTTTTTTCCCCTCATTACGTTTTTTTTTCTTTTCATTTTTCATACTGTGTACAACTTCACTATCTCCCACCACCTAATTCTCACTGTACGTTTGCACATGTGTGAATGTAAACTCCTATAAAAGAGGTACCGATCGGTCTTGCGGACCACATTACTTCGCGTACGTTCGTGCCTGCACAGTCACTGTCCACAACCGTTCAGTAGACTCAGCTGTAGTGCGCCTTCAACATGTTTAACCGACATTGCAACGACACTTTCTACATGGGCGAGAACCATCTCAACCGCTGCAACGATACGGATTTCCCTACTAAACAACGGCTTT
Organism: Andrena marginata; assembly: GCA_963932335.1. NCBI lineage: Eukaryota > Metazoa > Arthropoda > Insecta > Hymenoptera > Andrenidae > Andrena > Andrena marginata. The sequence goes on from OZ010664.1 coordinate 15,851,069, forward strand.
CGAACATAAGGTACAAATATGTCTACATACTTTTCGATTTACGTGAAACCGTTCGAAGCATTAACTCTGCGCGTGTGTTTCTTACAGCGATAAATACGCAAAATCGCCCAAGAAAGCCATCATTCGAATCATGGGACGTGATTACCCCTTGACCTTGACTACCTACAAACGCATCGCAATTCGAATTCGCATCGGTCGGGATTCGTGTCGCGTTGAAATCGCCATAGTCGACAACAAATCCAACGAACTGTGCTTCCCCATGTCTACGTGGAAACTTCTGCTGCAGCAAGAACCGGGGATACTTTAGCGATTCCGTACCGACGCAACTCCATTGCCTCAAGATCCTATCGTCGTTGATCATTTGCGCATCGACTTCACGCGAATCAACGGTCAACGAATTGTTAAATTATCGGATAGCACTTCCACCTTATAAGTGACCGAACTTACGATACGTCAAATGTTTAAATACGATCGCTGTATCGATCATATGTTCTCGTGGTTGTCGGAAATTCTAAACTCCGTAAGCAGCAAATACGCGTCCTTTGTCGTCATTATACGCGCCGCTACGACACCGACCGCAAACTATGAAAAACTTATTTCCGGAAGCGAAAACTTTGAACCGCATTCTTTGTTGGATTGCGAACTATTAGCGTTAAGGCGCGGCTACACATGTGCAACAGCACGCATTTGCGCGGCGAACACGGTGCGCAGCGAAAATCACGTCCACACATCTGCAATGCGCGCCCGAATTTGAACTTGGGACCCTCCAAGAAGGTCGGTTTTTATGGCGAGACGTGCATTTCAGCCGCGCAAATGTTCGTTGAAACTGAAAAGCATGTCATCACGAGCAAGCGAATGCTCGCCACGCAGACCCCATGGCGCGGTCGAGGCCGCACCGAGTTTTATGGCTTTCGACCCTCGAAGGATTTGGAATACCATTAAAAGTGGGAAAAATCCAAGTTCCACATTTCTCATCAGATCTCTGCAAAACCGGCGCCAATCGATTCTTTATGTTTCGCCGATGAAACTTACACCAAGAACGACGTACTTCGGAGCATAACGAAGGAAATTATATGAAAAATTTATTTTCATCATCTCCATTTAACTTCGTTACAAGTAGCCTCATTTACATGAAATTTGGTATGATTTTCGTCGGAAAAACATAAGAAATCCGTCGGTGTCACTTCCATATCGATACGATAAAGGATAAAGAATTATTTTATTTCTGAAACAGGTATGAATCCTCGGTCGACCGCAGCGATTCGAGGTCAGCTCCCCGCGGTCGAGGGTGAAATATTCATTTCAAAGTATTAAGAAATTTGGTTATTTTTCATTCTTCATCATGTCGATATGGAAATGACACCAATGGATTCCTGGTGTGCTCCCGATTTAAATCATACCAAATGTCATGCAGATCGGACTACTTTTAAATAAGGAATACAAAATGCTTGTGTAATCAAAAATAAAAATTTAAAAACCAGCCTTTATTAAAATGTACTAAAAAAAGAAAAATAATTTTGTTAGCAGTAAACCATGACTTAAAACAATTGACGGGCTATTGCGGTAGGTGCGAGAAGAGGGACGACGTACACTACGAAGGATCGGGATGCTCATTTCTATCGCGATGTAAGAAATATGGACTAAATTCTTATTTTGATCCGATTCGCCCTATGATTCGAGAAATGCAAAATGTACTAGTGGGTTAAAGATAATTTTTCATGAAAAAATAAATTGAAAATATATAACAAAACTTTTCCTTTCGAACAATTAATGCTGACTATTTGATTTACATCACGATTTGTATTCTATCATTTTTACTACCTCATACATCGATATAAAATGGTAAAGGGTGCACAGCAATAGAACATGTGCTTTTAAAAAAACTGATGTCGCTGTGTAATGAATTGTAAAAAATGGCAGCCGTGTAAGCACATGAACAACCACCACCCTTCTGCTCTATATATTTCCTCTCCGCTCTGAGATAAAATTTTTCGTTTATAGTTGTTTCAATTATCACCGAATTGGAACCCCCCGTAGCTAGATTTGGACGCAGTGGTCAGACGCAGTGTAGGTACCTCCAGTCACGCCAGACGTAGGAGTCTTCGGGCGTCTGTTGTAGCAACCGCCTAGCCTACTCTAAACGCAAACACACTGCGACGAGTGTCTGTTTTCATGTTTTAACGGCGGAATCTCCTAGCCGGTGTCTGGATGCTGCGCCCAAAACACTAGATTACGTCAGCAGCAGTCAAGACGCAAATGCACTGCGTTCGATCACCACAGTCGGATAGAATCCCAAGAAATAATGAAACAAAAGTTATGGGATTATGGTAAGAGAAAATAATATGCAAGTAATTGTTGTTTTAATATAATTATGAAACACACATTGGGTACAGCGTTCCTCGAAGTGGGGGGACCGTCCCTCCGTGAATTCATCGGCGGAGAAGGAACCCTCCCCCTCTTGAGGAAGTAGAGCAGGTAAAGGCCACATCTGGCTCCCAAAAACTTTATGATCATATTGTTCCGCGAGGCGGCGATTAACAACGGTACGTGCGTGTCGGTAGTCATCGTATGTACCTCCTACCCACCGGCAGAGCAATATACGGATTAACATAGGCTAAACAAGATGTAAAATTCTTAAAGGCGGCACCACGTTCTTGATTGCCCTTTAGAAAACTGGCAAACCGAATTTTAGGCTTTGTTTAGCCTGTGTTAATCCGTATATTGCTCTGCTGGTGGGTAGTATATACGATGACCCCGATGTCAAACCCTAATTAACTAAATTAGTAGGAAGAAACAGTATCTAGAAAACACGGGTCTTGTCGACACCCATCTTGCTCGTTTATTATCAATAGCGATTGCCGTGTCATAAACCTTCGATTTGTTGGCTAGACGCGCTCGCTTCAAACGGATAATCGCTAGGTTGGGGATTTCCGCGGTCCCGCGCTGCAAATTTGTCGCTTGAGGTCAACCCTCGGAAGGAATGGCCGCGAACGACGCCACTCCGATTTGCATGAAACTTGGTAGGCATTTAGAACAGAAAAAAACAGCAATTCAGGTATTTGATATTATAGGAAATTTCATCCCCGACAAAACGAGCCAAAGAAATAAAAAATCGATTAAGAATTGACGAAAATACAAAATTTTGTCCGCAAAAAGTCACGTTTGGAACCACTGTGCAGTGATGAGGGATAGCCAGCGTTCTGTCGCGGGCAAGGAGATTCAGGGGCCAGTCACTGGGTCTGTCGCAGCTAGAAGATTCCACCTATAGTCTGACCTAGCGTGTCTGATGGCCACCCCTTAAACTTGAGTTATCGCAGCGAAACACAATACGTGTCTGTTTTTTTCTGTTCTAAAAGCCTACCAAGTTTCATGCAAATCGGAGTGGCATCGTTCGTGGCCATTCCTTCCGAGGGTTGACCTCAAGCGACAAATTTGCAGCGCGGGACCGCGGAAATCCCCAACCTAGCGATTATCCGTTTGAAGCGAGCGCGTCTAGCCAACAAATCGAAGGTTTATGACACGGCAATCGCTATTGATAATAAACGAGCAAGATGGGTGTCGACAAGACCCGTGTTTTCTAGATACTGTTTCTTCCTACTAATTTAGTTAATTAGGGTTTGACATCGGGGTCATCGTATATACTACCCACCAGCAGAGCAATATACGGATTAACACAGGCTAAACAAAGCCTAAAATTCGGTTTGCCAGTTTTCTAAAGGGCAATCAAGAACGTGGTGCCGCCTTTAAGAATTTTACATCTTGTTTAGCCTATGTTAATCCGTATATTGCTCTGCCGGTGGGTAGGAGGTACATACGATGACTACCGACACGCACGTACCGTTGTTAATCGCCGCCTCGCGGAACAATATGATCATAAAGTTTTTGGGAGCCAGATGTGGCCTTTACCTGCTCTACTTCCTCAAGAGGGGGAGGGTTCCTTCTCCGCCGATGAATTCACGGAGGGACGGTCCCCCCACTTCGAGGAACGCTGTACCCAATGTGTGTTTCATAATTATATTAAAACAACAATTACTTGCATATTATTTTCTCTTACCATAATCCCATAACTTTTGTTTCATTATTTCTTGGGATTCTATCCGACTGTGGTGATCGAACGCAGTGCATTTGCGTCTTGACTGCTGCTGACGTAATCTAGTGTTTTGGGCGCAGCATCCAGACACCGGCTAGGAGATTCCGCCGTTAAAACATGAAAACAGACACTCGTCGCAGTGTGTTTGCGTTTAGAGTAGGCTAGGCGGTTGCTACAACAGACGCCCGAAGACTCCTACGTCTGGCGTGACTGGAGGTACCTACACTGCGTCTGACCACTGCGTCCAAATCTAGCTACGGGGGGTTCCAATTCGGTGATAATTGAAACAACTATAAACGAAAAATTTTATCTCAGAGCGGAGAGGAAATATATAGAGCAGAAGGGTGGTGGTTGTTCATGTGCTTACACGGCTGCCATTTTTTACAATTCATTACACAGCGACATCAGTTTTTTTAAAAGCACATGTTCTATTGCTGTGCACCCTTTACCATTTTATATCGATGTATGAGGTAGTAAAAATGATAGAATACAAATCGTGATGTAAATCAAATAGTCAGCATTAATTGTTCGAAAGGAAAAGTTTTGTTATATATTTTCGATTTATTTTTTCATGAAAAATTATCTTTAACCCACTAGTACATTTTGCATTTCTGGATTATCCGATTCGCCCCAAGTTTCGGGGCGGTCAGATATTTCTTACTTTTCCGTTTTTGGTTTATAAATGAAAGATTTTTATGTTTAGTTTCAATTTGTATATATTCATCTTCAAGCCATCGGTCAATTGCATTACTTCTACTCGTATACCTGTTCTCCCGCAGGTGTCACAAATTCCGCGACTTTTGTTTCCGGAACCTCTACCCAAATCTTTCTTCAGTAATAAAATTGCCCGATCACCTGACCCTTCCTTTCAACAGGTAAATACAGGTAAATTTTCGATAACCAATCACAACAGTCTGTCGATTTTAACATTTTGTGGCAGCCAATAGAAGTAGTGTATACCTGTACATGACTAGCTATATAAGTCACAGAAAAGTAACTTCGGAATCTAGTCTGAACTGTGACTTCATTGAAAATGTTCCAAGCGACAAATACATAACCGCGAAATAATGTGTAACCGCCGAATGAGTGAAGCGTCAATTTTGAAGTTGATCGAATTGTATGAATCGAAACCGGAGTTATGGAATCCGAATTTGGAGTCATACCACGCCAAAAATACAAAATTTGATGCCTGGTTCTACATTGCCGACACACTAGGCATCGATGCAGATGTGGCAAGAACGAAAATGACGTCGTTGCTGTCGTCGTACCGACGTGAGAAGGCGAAGGAGAAAAGCAGTAAACGAACTGGATCAGGTGAGTGGAACAATATATTTTTCATAACACATCATCATGTGCATAAGTTCAAATGTTTATAAACAAGCAATAGTTGTTTTAAAAAAGTACATTTGAGGAGGGATTTTTCAAAAGGGCCTATTTCCACATTGAACAATTTTCCAATAACCGCCAAAAACTGCAGTACCTACGTTGATTAAATTTTTTTTTCTTTTTATTAGTACACGTACATTATATTCTTCCACCTGAAAGCGTTAATGTTTTAAATTTAGCGACATTGTTTTAATAGTTATTTCAAAAAAGCGTTCAAAGTGATTTGCTCCCAGGTCAAAATGGAAATATGGCCTTTTGAAAAATCACCACTCATTCGTTACATTTCATAGAAACACGGAGTACATTATATTGAAGTTTATATACAATGAAGAAATGACATATTTGATTAAGAAGTACATGATATATGTAATTTCTGTTGTATAGGTGTAGACCAAGTGTATGTGAGCAATGAAATTTTTAACCGACCGGGATAATCCCAGACCAAGAATCAGTACAGTCGAAGTAAGTTAATTGTTCCAAAATAAATTTTAGCAATATTCATTTTGAAAGGACAGTCGGCCTTCACTTAAAAAATATTTACTAAATTCGTCCCTAATTCGCTTCGCTGAGGTACAACAATTTCTTTGCGACCGGTTTAAATTCAAAAACGACGTTGGAGCACTTGTAGCGAGAATACATTTCTGCTGATGTATTTTGTCGCATGTAATTGTGTAAATACACAGTACTTAGTACCACGAGGACAGCCTTGTCAGGGTTCAATAACATAGGTTTTCGGAGGACACGGAATACAACAGATAAGATGCCAAAAGTATTTTCAACCACTCTCCGTGGTCTACAATGCCGATAATTATACGTTCTTTCTTTAGACCCCTTTCTGTGACTTCCGGGATAGGGTTTCATAATGTTATTTGTTAAAGCAAAAGCTTCGTCACCTAAAATAATATATAGTACCTTGCGGGTACTACCAGGAAGGGGTGCCATATCAGGTAGGCAGAGAGAGAGTGGTCTTTCAGCTTGTTGCTAATTACTGTATCTTTAAAAATTCCCGCATCGGAAATTCTACCTTGACACCCAACATCTGCAAACGTGAAGTTATATTCCGCGTCCACCATTGCAAATAAAATTATGCTGTGGTACGCCTTATAATTAAAATACTGCGACCCACTACGGACGGGAGCTTGCAGCATGACGTGTTTGCCGTCTATCGCTCCAACTGCGTTCGAGAAATTCCACTGCTCAAAAAATCCTTTAGAAATTTTTAGCCATTCTTCTGATGAATTAGGCAGTTGTAATTACACGTATTAACAATTATTTAACAATTTACATATAAGTTACGTGATTAATTTATTACTAGTACGAATGTTGCCTGTATTAATTTATCAAATATTAATTTTTACAAACAATTGAAATCGACAACAGCCCGCAACCGGGTTGCTCGAGGGACGCCGCGGTGGACGTCGAGCAGATTCCGGGTGCGAATACCCCTGAACCGCCGAAGAAACGAGCCAAAAAAGATGCTCCTAATCAATTGGCTGAAGCGCTAGATATAGTCAAGCATTATACTGCAAAAGTAAATGCTAAAGAAACTCAGGACGATTGTGATACTTTTATGGAGTTTGCAAAAATAAAATTACGAGTGTTGCCTGAGAAGCTCAGGGATGAGTGTATGTATAAATGGATGTGCGTATTGCGCGAAATACAAACGCGAAATGAATGAGAGGTCGCCTGTGAGCTATTCCACGTCAAAATGGATAGGTGAAAAATTTAGTTTCACCCATTCTCTTCAAAATTACAGCATTTGTCGATAACCTTGCAAAAACAAAGTATACTGAATTTTAAAGGCCAATGCCAAATAGTTTTCGAAATATTTAATGTTATAGTATTAAAAATTGAAACGAAATCGGCTGACGCGTCATCACTTAAACTGGAATATCTCGGTCATTTTTAAAGATAATACCTCCGTCTTGGACTCATTTTAAAGCTGAAGAAATGCTTTCTCAAGCCATATATAGAATATTTTGTTTATTCCTGCTAAACTTGACAGTAATCAATGTCAAAGTTTCAAATCGCAATTTGACATCGTTCCCACCCACGGACCGGATTGAAAAAAAATACCATTCGATTCGTTAAGCCTTCAACTAATAAAGGCGTTTTTCTAAAAAGTGGAGAGATTTGGGGAAAGATTTTGTTTCAATTTTTAATACTATAACATTAAATATTTCGAAAACTATTTGGCATATGCCTTTAAAATTCAGTATACTTTGTTTTTGCAAGGTTATCGACAAATGCTGCAATTTTGAATAGAATGGATAAAACTAAATTTTTCACCTATCCGTTTTGACGTGGAATAGCTCTTGTGTGAATGCTGCAGGAAGAATGAGAGAGAGAGAGAGAGAGAGAACGGGTAGTGACTAGTCAAATTATGAGTGTAGTTTGTAGAAGTTTGAATAAAATGATATAAATTTTAATAATAAAAGACTGTACTAAAAATTATATCTTACCTTTACATATTCCCCCAACGATTGAATTATGGCGCTGCAGACTTCAATTACACAATTAGAAATCGTCTGCTTCGAAGTCCGGAACAAATACATTAAACTTGTGAATGAATCTCCAGTAGCCAGAAACCGTAGTGTGATAGCCAGCCTCTCTTTTGCTGAGATACTACACCTCCAACGTGTATTTTGTTTAATAATTTTTGGTTCCACTAAGCGTAATAATGTTTCGAAATCACTGCTTGACATTCGGCAAAAGTTTTGAAACTGTGTAAATGATAAATCATTTAACAAGCCGGTGCCACCATTTACATGCCGCTGCTGCAATAACTTGGACACCCAACACCGACGTTTTTTAACTGGTTTGTCACTTAATTGTGCTATCATTAGCGCTACTGCAGCTACCGCCAAATTAAGATTGTCCATGTCACTGTTCATTTCACTAATATCTCGCGGATACTCTGTCGTGCTGAAAGCTCTGCTGGATCTGACTGTGGGTGACAAAATCACAGCTTATACAGGGTCATCGTTTAATCCTGCAACCCGCGCGCGCGCGAACTTGTAAAATGGCAACACCGCCTCACGGACGCATTCCACTATAACCATGCACCGTCCCAGCGTTTGGAGAGCTGCTAGCGACCGCTGGACAGCAGTGATGCCCGAGCTTCGAGAATTTTGGGCTGGTCTCTTTCAAATTAACGTTGCAAAGAACTATTCAGAATTTCCCGGCCCGGGTTGAAATATTTGGGGCCTTTTTCGTATAACTTTTGAACTATAAAAGATATCGGAATGCAATTAGCGCCGAGAAATGAGGAAAAATTATTCCCTCTTAATGATGGATAATTTAACATATTTTACGTTTACTTAATTTTTCTTTCATCAATTTTTTAACCATAATTGTTTAAAAAGCTTTTGCAAACTGTTTATTTGATAATGTATTTAACGCTGTTTTTAAAACTCGTGATGTTGATATACAATAGGCTAGTTGTTTCTGTATCCTTACTTTCATAAATTGAGAAATTAAATTTTTATTCAATTATGTGTTAGTTCTGCAAACCTCTGAATCTATTGTTCTGGTTTTCTTTTTTATGATTTTATCCTTAATGCTGTGCATACCTAGATAAGACGTAAGGGGTAACTAATGGAACGTGTCTTTGACTTTAGCGGTGTCTGAATTTTTTTTCTAGAATTTTTGTGTTTGAATGTTTTAGATACTCAACGCCACGCCTATACCGGCTTCCGTTAATGTCATTTTTTGGAACGATGTGCTATTATTGTCGCTTTTACAAGCAAGTGGCGAAAAATCTCTTCGTATAAGGGTATAGCGCTGCGGTCAACCCTGTCGTAGCTAAAATTTTTGAAATTGAGACGGGTACGAGATCAGTTGACATTATTTTCAAACCTCATTACAGTCATCTGGGGTACGAGTGGTAAGCCGATCATAAAAGCGGAGCACGCGGCTCGATTACCTGGGCCGGGAAATTCCCAATACCTAGCTCTTTGCGACGCTAAAATTTTCGAAGCTCGGGCATCACTCGGTCGCTGGCAGCTTTCCGCTGGCCCGGTGCATGGTTGTAGTGGAATGCGTCCATGAGGCGGTTTTGCCATTTTACAAGTTCGCGCGCGCGCGGGTTGCAGGATTAAACGATGACCCTGTATACATACGTTACTATACACTTTACACATACTCCATTCACTTACTTCTTTCACTGTAAACGCCAATGAACGATGCATTAATTTCGTGTACATGTTTCTAACAGTTCTGGATCCACAACGCCAAAAACGTTGAAAACACCAAAACCATCGATAGTACGGATCTTGGGGCGTGATTATCCACTAACCTCAACAGCTTATAAACGTCTAACTATTGGAATTCGCATTGGCATGGATTCGTGCCGCGTCGAGATCGCCATAGTCGACAACAAAGGTAGCGAGGTGTGCTTTTCAATGTCGACATGGAAGCTCCTACTGCAAAACGAGGCGGACATACTCCAACGATTACGCAGCAACGCAACATCGCCCCAAACCCACATCGTAATTGATCGTTTGCGACTCGAATTCACGCGTATGCATGATGATCAAATTATTAAAATCACCGATAATCGCGTTACCTTATACATGACGGAAGTTACGATGCGTAAACTGTTCGCGTATGACCATTGCATCAATCATATGTTCACGTGGTTGACTGAAAATATGTACTCTGTAAGCAGTAAATATGCTGCCTTCGTGGAAGTTCTACGTACCGCTTCCGTACCAACGAATTATGTGAAATTAATTTCCGAAAGTGAGACCTTTGAGCAGCATTCTTTGATTGATTGTCAATTGTTAGCGTTAGGATTACAATCCATGCTGCGTGATGTAAACCACGTACCACTATAGTACATGCATATATATGTTTAATAATAAATGAACAACAATTTTTAAATAAATGTATATATTTTTCAAAAACAGTGTGTGTATTTATTCATGTACATCCATCCATCCATGCGTACTTAAATTATAAAATCAGTATTTGCGTGAAACAACGTTCGTATGGGAGGGATATTCTTGCTCGCGGGTAAAGGAAGCAGTCGCCGCTGTCATTGCTCTCATCACCGTCGCCGTTGTGTTCATCGCTATAGAAAACATAAAAAATAATTCTTACATATTCATTTCTCTGCATATGACGCGTAAAGTAGATGCAATGCGTGTGTATGACTCACATTAGGTGACGCTACGTATATAATTCCATATTTTCTCGACGTTCTCCAGCGCGCAAACACCGCCGTTGTTATGGAATGCACATCGAAGGGCATTCATCGAAGACATAGATCTCAGGTTAGGAACGTCAGGGTCCACGGTGTCCGGCATGATCCCGCAATAATCATCGTCAACATCATAGCCGCCGTCGTCTTCGACAGTTCGAGCGTTGTTGTTGGTGTTGTTGTTGTTGTTAATTTTTCGCCCCGTCAGTTCGTACAAATTGGATACATCCTCAACGATTATGTCAGGTAGTAGTTGCAGCATCCACGTTTTCTTTTCTGCACCTTTCACGATGACGAAGTCAATGTTCGCGAGTACACTGGCGAGAAGCCCCGGAAGTTTAGAGTATGGTACGTAGCCGTCAGCCAAGCGAAGCCCGTGATGATGTTTCGCGAGCCAGGATGCTTGAAGATGCTCCCGCGAATTCAGATGTTCCCAGAAGTATGGCGGTTCGCAGATCCAATGGCTGATCGTCGGTGTTTTATCGTTGTTGATGTTTGCGCGAATAGCGATCTCTTTGACGACGAACTCGCGTTCGATATTGAAACCTTGCAGATCGACAATGGCGAACATTATTATTCGTTTAGGTAGCACCGTTGGCGACGGTGTCGGAACAGCAACTGAGGTCTTCGACGTTTCAAAACAGTAGCAGTATCCGCAGTAGTAGTAGTAGTATTATTAGTAGTAGTAGTAATCGTTCACATATGCACGCTATATTAGTCGTTTTATCGTTGTTGCTGTTTGCCTGAATCGCGATCTCTTTGGCGACGAACTCGCGTTCGTTATTGAAACCTTGCAGATCGACAATGGCGAACATTATTATTAATCGTTTAGGTAGCACCGTCGGCGACGGTGTCGGAACAGTAACTGAGGTCTTCGACATCGACATTTTAAAACAGTAGCAGTATCCGCAGTAGTAGTAGCAGTAGCAGTAGTAGTAGTAGTAATAGATCTCGTACGCACGTTATATTAGTTTGCGTGCCATGTAGGTTAAAGGGCCGTATTCGACTATACGATCGTGTATGAACAAACAGACGGCTGAAGTATAAGCGGGGATATTTTCTTTGCATTCGAAATCTATTCGCACGTCTACGGTAGCGCTCTTCAACGATTCGTTTTGCCTAGAACAATCTATGACTACGATAGGCGTGTATTTAAGGAATTCGTTCGCGCTCAGCAACGGTTCTCCGTGACCGTAGTACGATCGGATGAAATTCGCATACATATTGTACATGATCGCGAATTTATATTTGGGAAAATCTATTTGCATGTCATCGTACGGATACGTCTCAGAATTTAGGTAGAGTCGAAAGTTTGTGAGATTATTCGGGTCGAATATCCACGCGGGTTTATTTGGACGAATCTTTCGATCCGTTTGCATGCCGAATAACACGTATCGAGGTTTCTCGATTTGCGACGTAGTTTTCACGGTCCACGTGTGTTTCGTTGTTGCTTGCAGTAACGGATACTCGTGCACGCTCCACGATCGGAAACTCATCGCGATCGGTCGTTCGCTTTCCAAGCTCCGCAGCATCGATAGTTTATTCACTTCATCCAAAACGACGTGGGGCATACGCCACTGCACCTTGCGTATCTCCAGTTTCGCGATCGCAGTTGCGGAGGTGCAGTGCATCGCGTTCGAATTGTCTCGCGCCCGTATAAGAATTAGCTCGTGTCGCGCGTTCAACACGATGCGTTTGTAATCCTCGCAGAATCCTAATAACACGTTCAGGGGTACGCAAAAATTGAAAACGCCCGAATGAAAAGTATCCTTATCGTAATCGATGTCATAATTCCAACCGGCATTCGCAAGCGCTTTCCTTCTCTCGGCGGACAATGAAACGAAATTTTTCAAGGTGGTAGTGATTCCTGGATTTCGACAAGGATCGATCTCGACAACGTTCAATTCGTATCGAATCTCATCGAACATGAACGCGACGCAATTATTGTCGAGAACAGCGGTCGCGGACGTTGGCGGGCCTTTCGCGTCTTGCGCTGTCAACGTGTCACGACCTTCGATGTAGAGGAAACTTTCGCACGGAAGCGTGTACAGATCTTGCTGCTGTATGGGGATTCTTATCTCGTCGCTATTGTCGAACGTTGTGTTGGCGTACGGATTATACGTGTGTAACTCGATCTTCGTGATGCGATTGTCGAAGGTTGGCGTATTCGCCACGTCCGAAATAATCGACATCGTGGTTGCGTGTCTAATAAGCGACGATGAAACCTAACGATCGCAGGAAACGCGCGTTTCGACGAGTCAACGGCTTTGTTATGCTTCTTAGCGGTCCTCTTCTTATCGCTCCTCCCGTCTTTATTCTTCTTCCACTTTCACCTGTAGATAAAGGGTCTCGTAGGTGACGCGAGACAGAGACGGTAGGAGTATCAGCGGCGATTGATCATTCGTACGTGTGATCTAACACTAACATACTACACACGTGCGCATACACGTACGGTCACGCTACCTATCGCGCGGACGTCGTTGAACGTGTAAACGAATCGTTATTTCTTCTCCACGGAAATCTATAGGACGATCGTGTTGATCGACGATGCACAACGTTAGATCGTGTATTGCTCGTGCGACGATCGGCAGGTAAATGACGTGTCGCGGAGTTTCCGATATCTTATATCCTGGCGGCACGCGAGGCGAAAATTCGTGGATCGTGTGAACCTGTTTGGGTTGCTGTACGCGCCGGTAGTGACGTTGCACGTTACTCTAATCACGTTAACGTTTATAATATTTACGGGTCCGTCGGACTCGTGCCAGATTCTCGGAAATAAGACGCGATTCGGGGAAAATCCTAGCAACGAGCCCACATTGTTCGGTTTCGTAAAGTCTACAAAGAACGAACAATATAGCTCGCTTTTCATGGTGTTGTTGTTTGCTCGGAGCATTAGAGGGTACTTGTCGTTATCGTCGTTCTCGCTGTTACCGCGTCTTCGAGGATATCGATCGAGTATTCGTTGCTTCAGATACTCTGCGATAGAGTCTAATTCGTAGGAGCCGTGGGGGATCGTAATGCATTCATTAGCGGCGTCGACGATGGAGTTGTTTTCGGTGTCATAGTTCACGACGAAATAGAATTTATCGTTGCTCGAGTCGATGTTCGGTATAGTGTGAAACGTCTCCAAGTCCGCGAGTCCTAATTCGTATTGACCATCACACAAATCTATCGGCGGAAAATAGTTTACAGTGAGCACGCTGCTGCGACCCGTTAACGTGAGCGTGAACAACATATCATAGATTACACTCGCGTGACGGAGAGAGGGGAAGTGACGCGCGCGTACGAATACTCGGCAATTTATCGATATTATGAGTCTTTATTATAGAAGGTGTGAATCGTCATTACGCATGGATACATTGTAACATAATCTTAGTACATACAAACACACACGCACACCGATAGTAATATTAGTATATAGGCCATAATTCCATAGACTTTTGCTGTAAAAATTGCATGCACAAGCGACCGCAATTCATCTCGTCGAAACGTTGAAAACGATTGTGATTGTACGTGATCGTTGTACCGCGTCCGAAATAGTAGATCAATTCCGCAGGAGGTCGCAGATTCCCAAAACTATCAAAGTACTGTACTCGCGGTCCGCGTTTGGCGTACGCGACCCAGTGCGTACCGGTGCCTCGATTCTCATCCAGATTCGCGATACCGCATTCGTTGATTCGTACGCGCGTGGGAAGCGTGTCGCGCATAAACACTCCTCGAAAGAACGGGATGCTGACGCATTCACGTTCTAATTGCAGGTTCGTCATAGGTTGTTGCGTTATCGCCGCCACCGTCGCCACGCGCCTATGCGATCGGCGTTTTTTTTTTTCTTTGTTCGCAGTCGTCGTTGGCGTCTCGGGTTCAAGCCCGCGCCTCGCTTGTACGGTGTCAGATGCATCCCTCGCCCCTCCATCGCCCGATTATGACGCAAAGTCTCTTCCAGCTGTTTTCGAGAGGCTTTGGTTATACCAGCCGCTCGACCGGCCAATGCCCCGATAGTTGATAAAGCAGGCAACACGAACGGAAGAAATGGAAGAAAGCCACCGCGTTTCGCCATTCGTAGATTACGATGTCGTCGTCGTCGTTGCGGATGTTTCCTTCCAGACTTTCGCTGTTTACGTTTCGTCCCTCTCATACACATGCCGAGTTTAGTCTTAGCCTTCATCGTTGCCCACACTCCAGTCGCGGCTGCTTTTTCACCAAAGGTCGCGTCGTTCGCGAATACTCGTTCTCGCGCTCGTTCGGCTCACGCACGATCCGCCTCGTGTGGCCCCTCTAAATCCTTGCGACTAGAGTACGCGATATCGTGATCGCGGCACGCTGCGTCCAGAGGATTCACACCTTCGTAGCCACGAGCCAATCGCTTTAGCAAACGCGTTCCCGGTCCGCAGAACTGATAACCTGGAACGTGTAGTTCGAACGGCAGACGGTTTATGATGTCGTTGACGAGACCCGATCCAGTCTTCTTCTTCTGATTATTCTTCTTCCTCCTCTGATTCTTTCCTAGTCCGTGAGACCTTGCGGTCGTTGATACAACCATATACGTTAGAATAGTCACGATAGCTACTACAATAATAAACGCGTACGCGCGCGTCACCGATCACTGTGATAGTGACCTGCGCGACGCGTGCCACGAATATAAATAGTCGATTATATAATATGCGATTCGCGAAACAGTCGGACGTTATTCGCGTGACCGCGAACAGAATGCTCGAGGATGATAGGGATCCGAGTCGATCGAACAGACACGGCCCGTTATTACCGCACAGCGTACGAGGCGTGATTTGCGGTCCGTCCGGGTGCGGAAAAACGAACGTACTTCTAAGTATGCTAGAGAGTCCGAACGGTTTGCGTTTCGAGAACGTATACGTATACTCGAAATCATTGCATCAGCCAAAGTATCGATATCTCGAACAGGTGTTGTCGCCCGTCGACGGAATCGAATACTTTCCCTACTCGGACAACGCTGAGATCGTTCCACCGAGAGACGCTCGACCCGATTCGATCTTCGTGTTCGATGACGTGGCGTGCGACGAACAGAACGCGATACGTGAATACTTCTCCATGGGCCGCCACGCGAACGTGGATTGCTTTTATTTATGTCAATCGTACGCTAGAATACCGAAACATTTGAACAGGGATAACTCGAATTTTCTCATGCTGTTCAAACAAGATGGTACGAACTTGCGTCACGTGTACAACGATCACGTAAACACAGACATGACGTTTGAGTCGTTCAACGACTTGTACGCGAGATGTTGGCGTCGACGATACGATTTCGTGGTGATCGATAAGGATAGTTCCATGTACGAAGGTCGATATCAAAGAGGATTTAACGAGTTTGTCGTAGCTCGTTGACATCAGTAAACCGCGAGTCATTCATCGAGCAACACGAAATGGCCAACGAACCGCCGACGACAATGACGACAACGACGACGACTGCTATAACCTCGAGTAACGACGACGCGAAGCATTCGCAAAAACATCGCCGACGTTATCGACAAAAAGGGACGAAACATCAAAAAGGAACGAAATGTCGGAGCGCGGACGCAAAGTTGGAAATCGCCAAAGTCAGCGACGTTATACGTAAAAAGTGCTTGGCCTTGAAAATTGGTAAAATGGCTACGGAAGCGGCTGTGGAGGTGAGTACGCGTCCCATCGTCGAACCGCTGAAACGATTGATCGAAAACTCGTCCGCGTTAAAAATGCGCTCAACGTCACGATCGCGACCAGTGAAGAGGAATCATGAATACGATCAACAACAACAACAATCATCGAAGAGACTTCGACCCGTTACTCCGTTGTTAACCAAGGAAAGTCAAAATAACCTTCCAGATTCTAACGACTATGACGACGACGACGATGATGACAGCGAGGATAAGGACGACGACGCCGACAACGATAATGACAACAACAATGACAACGACAACAACACCGACGACGACGACGACGATAACAACGATGTTGACGATGATGTTGTTGATGATGTCGACGACAAAGACGATGAAAAAATTCAGGATGATGAGTCGTCAACAAAGGTTCATGATTTGGATTCGCTGTGCAACCCCGTCGACGATATCGAAGTGCATGTACGGAACGCCAAAGGACCCTTCTCGCGAGAATACCTGCGACTGTTCTTCACCGATACTAAGAAACGAATCGACAACGTGTACGGCGTATACTTGGGGTCCGACGAAGACCTAATGATCGGCGATTCCGTACTCACAATCGACAAGGACGGTGACGACGTTCGCGTCAACGGAACGCGATACGCGGGAACTCGGGGTTTGTACGAACTGCTGTTCATGCGAATACCCAGCGTTAGCACGTACACGGACGCGGATATTCACTCGTACCGACGCATCTTACTATCAACGAACGCGCATAAGCGAAACCATTCGCCGAGCAAGCGCACGCTGGGTAACAAAGGGTATAAGTATAAGAAAATCATATCCGCGATAATCGGTGGGGTGCGGACGTCGGGTATCTGACGCGTTAGGGGCATGGGTATGAATGGGGGTGCGGGCGACGCGGTCACGCGACGAGGACAAGGATTACCAATCGACGAATCGATGACGGTTACCGATAACGCGATCGATTACGTGTACTGGGACGATCCGAACGAATTGATCGATAGACTGAGGTTGCTCGTAGCATCTCGCGCGGCAGGTCACACGGGTCATGATAAGGAAATCGCATCCATCGTGGAGGAACTTCGCGAGGCCAAACATATCTTAAATTGAACAATTCGGTGATGGTCGCGTCAGTAGTGTTCGCGCACACGCATCGTTATGTCGGTGAACAAGTTTGGCATCGCGTTACGCAACAACAACAACAACAATAACAACAACAACAACGACGAAACGAGAATGGCAATGACGAGATTATTGTCCTCGGTGGACGAACGCATTACCCAAAACATCGAAACGGCTATCGCGAGCGCGCGACTGGACGCCGAGTATCAACGATCTCAACTCGAGACGCGAGTACAACGAACGATGACGGATATCGTTAACGCGCAATTGTCTCGACTAGAGGATGATTTAAATAACGCAATGGAACGACGCTTGGATCACTTGAAAGACAAACTCGAAGAGTTGACGACGTCGATAACGACCACGGATCTGTACAAACAAAAGGAACCGCGAAAAGCGAATGAGGGTTTACGACGACGACGATGATCAATGACTGCCTCAATAGCGGCTATGACTCCGAAACGTCTAATAATAACGAACGATCGCGAAAAACGTGTATCGATTGCGTTTTGCGAGCACTCGAGGAACTCATACTACGTCTAACATCCTTGGAACGTCGCGATCATCCCCCACCCACCCGCGAAGCATGAGTAAGGAGCGAGTACAATTAGTGAACGAATTACACGCTCCCGCGAGACGAAATTTTCTACGGCGTAGCGTTGTGATTTGCGGCTACGATGATTTGTGGCAGGCCGATTTGATGGAGATGCGTCCGTACGCGAAGCAAAATCGAGGATATCACTACATACTAACGATCATCGATGCGTTCAGCAAGTACGCGTGGGCCATACCCGTGAAAACAAAAAGTGGACGCGACGTGACCGCGGCGTTCACGATCGTGTTGCAGCAGAGCGATAGATGTCCGCGAAATTTACAAACGGACATGGGTAAGGAGTTTTACAACGCGGAGTTTCAACGATGTGCGAAGACTCGCGGGATCAACCACTACTCCACGTACAGCGTGATGAAAGCGTCGATCGTCGAACGTTTCAATCGCACGCTGAAAAACCTCATGTGGAAAAAATTCTCCTTGAACGCGTCCTATCGTTGTGTTGACCTGTTACCTGCGCTCGTACGCACCTACAATCATCGCAAGCACCGAACGGTCAACGCCCGACCCGTTGACGTGACCCCGGCGACGCGTTTGTCGTTCGCCGCGAATAAACCCCTCTCACCCTCCGCATCGGAAGGCGTTGGACGACGCGCGAAATTCAAAGTCGGTGACAAGGTACGCGTGAGCAAGTTCAAGACCCTCTTCGAGAAGGGGTACACTCCGAACTGGTCGACCGAGGTGTTTGAAATCATAACCGTACAACGAACGTGCCCGGTGACGTATATTCTGCGCGATTCCGCGGGAGAACCGATCTTGGGTGGATTCTACGAGTACGAACTACATTCGGTCGCGAATCCAGACGTCTATCTGGTCGAGAAGATTATTCGTAGCAAAGCAAACCACGTGTACGTTAAGTGGCTCGGATTCGTTTCGTCGCGGAACTCGTGGATAAGCAACAAGGATATTCTATGATTCCCGATCACAAACGCACTCGATGTTACTAAAATAAATTAATGAAAAATAAATACATACATACATATAAATATATATACAGTGTCCGTTTATTCAATTTTTCACATTCTCCTTCGCCTTCTCGTATATGCGTACAATTAATCTTAATAAAGTATGAAAAAAATATACATATATACATATATACCAACGCGTATAAGATACAACTTTAGCTATTCCACGCTATATACAATTTTTGACTACTCTACGCTATACATATATTCATAAATAAATAACCAAAGAAAGAAACGTATATACATATATGCATGCAAACATACTAAACAATGGAATTCTCGAGGGACTCGTCGGGATCAAGCTGGAGACGTTCGTGTGTCTTGAGCTCGGGGATTCGATAATAACCCCACGGAAGGGTTTCGACTCGATCGGCTAAAATACACCGCTTGTCGTCGAACGGACTGAGAGCGTTCTTCTCTTGACTCACGGTATACACATGGTGCTCTTTGGAGCGTATATTGTTCTGCCGAATCGATTTCTCGGTGAGATCGCGGAGACAACGAATGTAATCGTCGAATTGTACATGATTCGCGACCACGTGTCTCCGCACACCCTTCACTTTTTTAGTCTCACTCGTAGACCCCACTGCCGCGTTAAACGTTCTAGTTGCGTACATCTTAGACCTCAATCCCACGAACTCGGTCATCAAGGCGCAGTTGTTCTCATCTTTCATGAGTCCCGGCACCTTTTTGTTTTCGCGGGGCATACCGTACGGATTGTCCACCGCGTAATCACTCGTGTCGAATCGGGCGACGTCACGCTTCATCGTTTCATACGCATCCTCGCATTCCACGCTATACATTAAACTGTCGGTGTCGGTGTACAGGACCTTACACTTATCACCGAACTCCGCACGCATATACGCATAATGAAACTCGTACAGGCATTCTTTCGACGTACACTCATTTCCACGTATATCGGTTTGTCGAACTTCACTTTCAGTTTGCGCATTTCGATGGCCACCAACTGCTCGGAGAAGATCGTGCGGCTGTGAAAGTTCGGTTTTGCGATCAGCGCTTCCGCGCCGTAACAACCGTCCCACCGCGTCACCAGTCGCACATCTACGCGATTCCGCACATTCTCCATTGTTTTCCCGTACACCGCATTGTTCATTAATTTAAATAGCGTCTTTTGGAATTCGCTAGTAGCTCGCGTCCTCAAATTGGTGTTCAATCGGATGTAGTCGCGCAACCAGTGCGACTGATCGAATCGCAACACCCGATGAATTCGCGTTACGCGTAAACCGTGTCGCACGCACTGTTTCAGGTAGCGATAATGTATGACGTATCGCTCCTTATCGTCGAGCGTGGCAAGCAGCTTGGTCTGTTTTCCTTCTGGAGCGTGCTCGCGCACCGGACAGAATGGAAGGTCGGCGTGGGCGTCGTGGATCTCCTTGGGATATTCGATGTCGACCTCCAACAGGTATCCCTCGGATTCCTCGGAGTCCTCGCCGTCGGATAGGGATGATACGTCGAGCGCGGCAGCCCTCGCATCGTCCAGCCATCGAAGCCCACCTTTCGGCATAGCCTGCGACATCGCCCATCCGTACAAGTTGTTGACGTCGAAGTACACCAGATACGTCGATGCCTTCGATTCGTCGTACATCCCTGCAGGCAGGTGTTTGTTGTTGGCACGTGCGTACCTGTGCGAGCACTGACTCAGACCGCCGCGTATGCCACGCTCTACGAACAGTAGCATGTCCACGTCCGTCAAAAGTTCTAATCGTACGCCGGTGTACTTGAGCATCGCGTCCCACGTGATACTCGGTAGCGTAAAATAATGCGCGGGATCTAGATCGTAACTCGCGATACAATCGGTGCGGAAACTCTCGAACACGTCGGCGAGTAACAGTACATGTTCGTGGTTAAATTAGGTTTAGTTTTAGTTAGTTTTAGTTCTAGAATAAGTAGCTTTAAGTAGTTCGAGTTTTAGAATAAGTAGGTTTACTTAATCGTACTTAGGCTTAGTTAATTGTAAGTAGAATTTTTGTTTTTCACCAGCACTAGTAGAAACCGGTAATGTTTTATTCTCAGCGCAGTAATAAATAAGCACGTAGGAACCGCGCGTAACAGATTTGCGAATACCGTAGATTTTCTTAACTGCTGAACTATTCACAAGCTTAGGCGTATATAAACAAGGTGTTAAAGTACCGAATCCAGGAGACCGACTGGCGAGGATCTTCGCGATCGCGTAATCAGCGCTCGCGACTAAGAGTGGGGAGAACGCAATTGTTCCCTCGACAATCGACGAGATGGTGACACCGTAAACTTTCGGTAGTGCAGATCAGTGTGATCTACCGCAGTTCCGTGCGCGATAATCGCTTCTTAAGAACTAAGACAATGTACACTTAGATCTAATATTTACAATATATACAGTCCTAAACAGTACATCTATTTTCAAGTACAAATCACTGTACTCGCCCAATGTCTGTACGCGAAAAGTATTCCACACGTTCGCGGCGTGCGCGTAAGCAGGTTCCGACGCGGCGCTATCGTTCAACCGATTATAGAACGCTTCGCGGGACGGTAAACACGTATCATTCAGTTTGATGTATGACGTCACGTAGTCGTACGGGAAGACGCCCTTCCTGGTAAGGAGATTGAACTGATCATCCGACAGGGATTGAAACTCGCGTCGTAGAATCGCGAGTCGTTCTTTGCCAAGGTCCGAAGCGAGTTTCTCCAGACTAGCGGCCAAGAACTTCAACGAATCTATGAATCGAAACTTCAATCCCCTCTTCCAATCGTTGTTCTCGGCGTCGATTCCCTTGACGTGTTTCGTGAACGATATATACCGCTCTTTCGTTACCGGCAGCAGGTCGATCTGTCCTTCGAACGCGGACGCCAACTCCTTGATCACGAAATGTGCGTCGTAGCCTGATAAATTAGGAAACACTACCGGTATCGTGTACGATCGTTCAAACTGTAAGTTACACGACACGTGGGCTGCGCCTCGGTACTCGCCCGTCGAGTGACAATGGTCGCGCACTTTTTGTCCCCCTCGACGAAAGGTTGTCCACACACGTGACACACGATCGCGTCGTTAAAACTACGCCACTGTCATGTCAACTCGACAACGAGTTCATCGGTTTCGCGTTCCGCAACCACGAATACGCAATGTTCGCAAACTCACGCAGTTCTTGTACGAACCACTTCACGCACTCGGATTCGTGACGATACGCGCGATAACGACACAGAGACGCGTCGGTGGAACAATGGATGTAATATCTCACGCTGTACGCTCTATGCTGCTGGTATGTGTACGTCCGACTCCGCTCCGCAGGCTCGACATCCTCCAGCATGCATTCGAAGTCCGCGTAAATGATGAATGGCGCTTGTTCCTTATTTTTAAAGTTCTTGAACTGCAACCATTTATCCTTCAGGGACGGAAATTCGACGGCGCACTCGTTCAGACGTTGGCAGTCCACGTTGTGCTTCGTCAATTGCACGTTCGAATGAAAGAAGCTGAAACATCTGTAACGATAATAGTATTAATAATACAACATAATAATCAATAACACATCGATCGAAATATACCATATTTTACTAACCTTTCGCAAACGAATACTTGATGTCCGTGATTGCCGAGCTGCTTCGAAATCAGTCTCGACATGCTGCGAATGCAGGCGAAATGATAACGTTGAGGCTCGTTGGAGTCCTGCACCGGTAGGAGATTCACGTGTCTCTCTCGCTTGTCCTCGGTCAAACGCAGAGGCGCGCAGCTTCCGTCGGACCACCTGTACACGTTCACCGACACGTCGTTCATCCTCTTGAACTTTGTCAGCTGGTCCAACGTTACGGGTCAAGTTATATCACCCGTGCGAAACACATCCGAGTAGTGATGGTACGATGCGATCCTATCACTATTCGCAGCAACAGGGTACAAACTGGCAACGACAGCCCACAAGAAGCACGCATTATCTCTATTCTTTATGTTGACCACCGCTTTTTTCAGGACGACGGCGCGCGGAAGCGGTACGTTGCAACCGCCTCGAAGTGGATTGTGCTTATTAATATTCACTAGAATATTTAGCACGGCCTTTAAGGTCCATCCACTGTCGCGATCTTGAAACTCCTCGAGCATCACTAGCGTGGGAGCGATCACGTGCTTCGAGTACCACTCGCGAATGTTCGAAGTCATTAACAGTGCACGATTTCGCGTACCGAAACTTTTCATGTCCGTATTTTCACCCAACATAAACTCCGCGTTCAAGTTCGTATTGACGGACACGCTTTTATGCGTCGTGATAGAGTCCGTGACTCGCGAGATCACAGTTCGTCGAGCACCTTCTAAAAATCGACGCGGATCGACGGGTCTCACGTTGATAACCGCACCGGTTGAAATACGGCCTATAAACGCAGATTCCACGTCTTCCCATACGGCATTAGGTACCGTCGATCGACCCGAAACCCCGCACCCTACTCGCGAAAACTTTTCCCGCACGATTGCGCGCAATGTCTTTATTCGCGCGATCAGCGACACTAGGCGTTGTTTCGCGGACACGGACACTCCTCCGCTGCTCTGATACTCGACGATGAGCTGCAGGCACGTGGCGCAATGATCCATCCAGTCTCGGAATTCCGCAATACTGCGTAAAAGCTTAGACATCTGGGACAAAACCCTGTACGTGTCCATGAACCCCTCCATGTTCGCTTATTCACAAAGAGTTCACTTCTTTGCAAATCGTCAATTTCCCAGAGATCTTCGATTTCACCTGATTTCATGATGCGGCTTTTCCAGGTGATGCGATCATACTCGATATGTGGAAATCGATATCTCAGCGGTACAAGGACGAGCTTCGAGTTTCGCGGTAGACTCGTATGATCATCCAAATATCGTTTCAATTCCCGACACAAAAACCTACTCACTGAAATTGTTGTTGTGTCAGGACTCAATACTTCCAGTACTTTGACCATTCCGTTCTCGATGTCATGTAGAAGCGTCAATGGTGCACACACGATCGCGGTAGTGTACTCCGTACGCTTAAGATGCACGTCCTTATCTCCAACGATGCAATATAATGAACATTTGCCCGCAGTACTGTGTCGCGCGATATAACGTAACAATTGACGATGTTCGCACGACAATTGCATAAATCCATGTCGAAAGATGCTGATCCATGACGTCTCGGATAATGTGGGTGCGCTTAACACACTACGAATCTTATGTCGCTCGATCGTCAGTGATTCGTCATCTAACTGCAGCAACGTCAATAAATAGTTCACCCCACCATCGTTATCGTCGTCGTCGGAAGACGATGACCCGAGTAATGCATCTCGCGCGTCCTGTTCAGCGACTATGCACGCTTGTTTGCTTCGAACACACGTTCGCACTATTTCCACACTACTCATAAATAATGTCAAACGTTGTTGTTCCGATTCCGATACTTTTCGAGTCTCCAGTCTACCCCTAGTGTCCACCTTATGAATCTCTCCTGTACCCTCTCTACTTCCTCTCTTTCCTTCCATCCCCATACCTCCGCTCCATATCCTAACACCGTCCACACTAGCGTGTCAAACAACCACATCCTCCTACTCCATTTCTTCCCAAACTTTCTCTTTCCTATTCCCCATGCCTGCCTCATTATCACCCCCGCTTTCTTCACTCTATCCCTGACGTGTGCCTCTTGCCCTCCATTTTTTTTAAATACGTACCCTAGATATTTAAATTCCTTTACTTCTTCTATTCTCCTTCCCTTCCATCTCCATTCCATCACTCTTTCCCTCCCTCCCCCTTTCCTGAACCTTATTATCTTTGTTTTCTCCACGTTCACCTCTAACCTCTTCTTCTCCATATACTTTTCCATCCTCCTCATCATACTTTCCATTTCTTCTTCCCTCTCCGCCATTACCACCACGTCATCTGCATAAGCCAATGCGCATATCCTCCTTTGCCCCACCTCCACCCCTCCCCATTTTCCTTTCCTTAACTCCTCATCCATATCTGCCGTTAGTAGATTGAACAGGATTGGGCTTAGCGGACACCCCTGTCTCAGTCCTTTGGCCGTCCAGAAGCTTTCTCCTATTTCCCCTCCCACCTTCACCCTACTTATCGTCTCCCCGTATATTTCCCTCACCCTTTCCATTAACCCTGCCCTCACCCCTCTCTTTTCCATCGTCTCCCATAAAATCCTCCTATCTACTGAGTCAAAGGCCGCCTTAAGGTCCACGAACATCGCTATCATCTTTCCTTTCTTTTTTCCTATATGTTTCCCTACCAGATAGTTTAGAGCATAGATATTGTCCATTGTCCCTACTCCTTTCCTGAATCCCACCTGATTATTTGGTATCATCCTCTTCCCTTCTACCTCCTTCTCCAACCTCCCTGCCAGTACCGCCGCATAAATTTTATATGCCGACGGCATCAACGTCACTCCCCTGTAATCCTTTACCTCCTCTCCTCCTCCTTTTTTCACTATCGGAACTATAATCCCCTCTTTCCATCCCTGTGGCCATCCCTCGCCTTCCCATACTCTTCTGCACATCTCCCACGCTATATTCACCGCCTTCTCTCCCCCAAACTTCCACGCCTCATTCGGGATTTCGTCTCCTCCCATCGCCTTCCCCTCCTTTAGCTTCTTTATCACTCCCCTTATCTCTTCTTTACTTATTCCTTCCTCCACTTCCTTCCTTCTCTCCTCTTCCCCTCCCACCCTCACCCTATTTTCCACTCCCCCTAGTAGCCCCATGAAATACTCCTTCCATTCTTCCTTACTTATTCCTTCATTCACCCCTTTCCATGTCTTTCTTCCCCTATTAACTATCTCCCATACTTTGTTCTCCGTCTTTGCTTCCGCCACCTCCCTTATCACCCTCTCCCTCTCTTCCTCTTTCTTCTTTTCGCACATCTCTTTGTATTCCCTCCTCGCCTTCTTATACTCCTCCCTCCTATTCCTATTTCCTCTCCACTTTCTCAACTCTCTTCTCACCTCCTTCTTCTTTTCCCTGCATTCTCTATCCCACCACCCTTCCCTTCTCCTTTGTATCTCTCTCCCCCCTGCCTCTTCCCCTTTCTTCATCTCCTCCTTTATTCTTGCCTCCACCTTTCTTACTTCCTCTTGAATCTTCCCCCCCCCCCTATGATCATCCCTTCCATCCCCTTCTCATACTCTTCCTTCATTCGCTCCGACCATTTTCCCTTTCCTATCTTTCTTTCCCTCTCTTTCCTTCTTCTTCTCCCCGCCCCTCCTTCCTTCATTGTCACCACCAGTGGATGGTGATCCGATTCTACTCTGTCCCCTATCTGCATTTTTTCTACCCCCCTCCTCGTCCTGTCATCCCCAAGCACGTAATCAATCACCGTTTCCCCCGTTCCTCCCGTGTATGTGTATTCCCCCTCTTCATCCCCCTTTATATTCCCATTCAAAATCTCCCATCCCGTCTCTTCCACTATCTTTATTAATTTCCTTCCGTCCCCATTTACCTTCCCATCTTTCGACTTCCTTCCCCCTCCTTCCTCTTCCTCCCCTCCCTCTATCATTCCACCTTGCCTACCTGTTCTCGCATTGAAGTCCCCCCCTACCACCACCCCCCCTTCCTTCCTTTGTCCTTCCATCCACCCTCTAATAATTTCCAACTTCCTCTCCATGTCCCCGTTTACATACACCGCCACCACCGTCCATTCCTGCTCTCCTGCCTTCACTCTTTCTACCATTATCCCTTCCTCTTCCCCCTGTCCTCGTTCCTGCCTCCCTATCATCTCCTCCCTCACCCCTATCATCATACCTGCTTGTGTTTTGAAATTCGAGCACGTGTTTATACTTGAGAGATAAGGGATCAGTCTTTAATTTGAGGGTAGGACGAAGCAGGCGGGACTACCCGCAGTCAGCGGACTACCCCTTTTTTTCCTGTGTCTTTCCACGAGACGTATTGATGCTGGATAATACTCTGTAATTTCTAGTTCTCCAAAATTAATCAGGCTGATCAGCCAGAGCATTTCGCCAGGGTCGCGGTTTA
Source organism: Andrena marginata (assembly GCA_963932335.1). Lineage (NCBI taxonomy): Eukaryota > Metazoa > Arthropoda > Insecta > Hymenoptera > Andrenidae > Andrena > Andrena marginata. The sequence continues at coordinate 15,878,034 of OZ010664.1, forward strand.
TCACCGTATTGTCCCGCAAGTCGACGGTAGAGGACGGTTTCCTACAGTTTCGGATAATTTATGACTTAATTGGTTCCGCCTCGTAGCAGACGTGAACTCAGGGTGTCAGAAAGGGAAACAGGAATGGTATGCATTTTCTTCTTTATAGCAACTCGAAGACTTTCTGCGTCTCTTCCATTCGGACCCTTTCGAACCGATCCACGTGGTGTCTGTTTTCTATCACGAAGCAATGGGTACATTGACAGTAGAAGGACGGAGCGCGGGCTTTTGTGAAAGTTTTCGTTGCACTTTTGCAAAACACGTGTGTTCCGAAAATGTGTTGTCTTCTTTTTACCTAAAGCCTCTTGGCTTGGTGGGAGTTAACTCATAATGGAACCAGAGAAGCTACTTGGTGGTAGCGGAAGTTGCTTGGAAAAAATCCTGTCAGTCAGCTAGAAATCGCATCGCAGAAATGTTCACTGCCCAGGAATACTACCGGATGTTCTGGGTGTACGCCCGGAACGACGGGAACGCAAGTGCTGCTGCGCGAGCATTTGCGCTAGAATATCCGGATATCGAAACACCAAGCGAGGATACGTTTCGTCGGTTAGCATCGCGGCTTTTCTCGACGGGGTCCATGATGCCGCGAGGCATCATGGTGGGCAGACCCGCTGCAGCGCGAAATCCGGGCACCGTCGAGAGAATCCTCGACGCCGTTGAAGCCGACCCAACGATCAGTGTGCGCATCTTGAGCCGTCGCCTAAAGTAAGTCACAGTTCAAGATAACTGCAGCAATTATTAATTAAGAAAAAAAAATGTTATCTAATAGTGGATGTTTTTGCATTTTGTTCTAGTGTCAGCAAGACGACGATACACCGCATCCTCAGGGATCGGAGGTTGCATCCGTACAAATATGTACGGGTGCAACATTTGCACGCCGGAGATTACATCCAGCGGGTTCAATATTCCAGGTGGCTGTTGGGAGAAGTGCTAAGGAATCCGTCGTTCACCACATACATATTGTGGACGGATGAAGCAATTTTCAACAGGGAAGGTTGCTTTAATTCCCACAATATGCATGTGTGGAGCGACGAAAATCCCCTAGCGTTTCGTCCACGTGCCGCACAAGTCCGTTGGTCGATCAACCTATGGGCCGGCATTTGTGGCGAATTTATCGTTGTGCCGTACATTCTGCCAGACAGGCTGGACGGCCCAGCGTATAAATATTTTTTAGAACATGTTCTGCCGGATCTTATGGACGATATTCCATATGAGATCCGACAGAACATGTACTACCAGCATGACGGAGCTGGGCCACATTATGCCGATATTGTCCGCGCCTATTTAGGTGAAACCTTTCAGGACAGGTGGATCGGCCGCGGCGGGCGAGAGGCCCATGTTGCGTGGCCCCCACGGTCACCGGATATGAATCCGCTGGATTTTTTCTTCTGGGGCTACCTGAAGGTAATTTGATTAATGCTGTTACTCTTTACTTATTCCTGTTGTAGATAATTTTTTTTTACTTATGTTTTGTATTTGTTGTACAACAATCATTTCAGAATGAGGTGTATCGTCAGCCGGTGGACACTCCTGAGGAAGCAATAGTACTTATCCACGCAGCGGTGGAGAACATCACGCCGCAGACATTACAGGGCGTCCAAAGACAATTATTTCTCCGCGCTCAAGCCTGCGAGGACAATGACGGTCGCCATGTGGAGCAGTTCTTTAACTGACAACAATCGGCCCCTTTCGGGGCCACCAATTTTTAAAACGTAGGAACAACACATTCCATAAAAAGTAAATAAAGTGATCAGTGTTAGTAGCCGTGCAGTAAAGTGAATATTCGGTACGTTGACCTGGACGCACCTGACATTGCGACCCTTAACTTTGGGTAGTGTCGTATACCTAGGATCAGCTGTGCACTGGGCTCGTCCATCGATGACCAGGATCGGTTCAGTGACCCAGTGACACAAGTTTTCAAGTTGCAGGTGAATTTTCGTCAAGGGTGAGTTTTAGTTACTTTAATGGTGCTCATGCATTTTTAAATTTAACGCAATCTATGGCTTATTTCCGGCGACAATTCTCAAATAATTATTATTTTCGAATCTTCTAAAAAAAATGTGTATTCGTCTTTTTACGTTACACGTGATTTTCATCCATTTATCCTTTATTTATCCATTTATCCATTATTCACTTTAAATAACAAACAAACCATGACAACGTGTTCGATTTTATTTGTTACGTCTTTTTCATTTGCCATTCTACGCAATTTTCTTCGTTGCATGCCGAGTCACTTGTTCACAAGTCGCAGCGCGGCGCGTGGCCACGCTAGCGCGGGAACTCGGCCGTCAGACTCGCGCTCTGATTGGTCGGTGCTTTTTGTTAATATCTCGTTAACGAAACCTCGGAAAGCATTTTTGCAAAGGAAAAAGTTGTTTGCAATCATCCCCCGAATCACCCCATTTAAGGACCCGCAGCATTTTTGGGACACCCTGTATAAACCATTATTAATAATATATAAGTCAATATAACTCACAAGGGAAGATCCCGAACCCGGAAATTCAAAAAATTCTGAAACTTTGTAGATATGTAGTGCATTTCCTTCTGATTACAACGCAATTTTTTGTTGCTGCCCAAAATCACTCTAAGGGGGTGAAATTAACCCCTGAAAATTCGTGTATTTTCCGATTTTGTGTTATAACTCGCGAATTGTAAAGATAGAAAAAAAATCTCAAGACGAAAGTTACTTCTTTTAATTAGATCTATCCAATAGTAAAAGTCAAATCAATTGTTTAAACATTTAGAAAAAGTTATAAACAAAAATATTAATAATATTTTTTAAAATCGTTGTTTCGCGTGAAATCTGAATTGGTGGTTTAAATAATTTTGATACAGCATAATCCATTTTTTTCATAGAATTTCAACCTTTGTTGTATCGCGGAACTGCGCTCCTCGACAATCGAAGAACTTTTGGATCCCATTGTAACGTGCCTTAAGCTGCGCACCGAGCAATGTTCTTCTAACGTTTATTAGGAAATAATACGCGACGCGCAGTAAGAAAGTAAGATAATTTATATACTTTTGTCTTTAATTACACATGGGGCAAATATATTAGGTGGAAATACAGGAGAAGAAGGGAACTGTTAGATATAACTTATCCTTATTCGAAATTTTTATTTTTAACATAATTATCGAAATTTTCTCTCATTTGCTCACCAAACAAGCGAGATAATGCAGGCGTTTAATAGGCGATTTAAGTATAGTTAGATATCTTTGAAAACACTTGTGTGATTATGAATTATTCTTCATGGTGATGAAACTCTTCAAAAAAATGTTGAAAACATAAATATTGCTTACACCACGCACATCGTATGATAGCATAATTGCCGCATATAGAACGACGGGGTCGATATGTGAAATCTTGTGAAAAAGCGGAATCTACTGGATTTTCAAACTGAAATAAAAATATAAAAAGTTCGAATAAGGATCAGTTATATCTAACAGTTCCCTTCTTCTCCCCTATTTCCACCTAATATATTTGCCCCATGTGTAATTAAAGACAAAAGCATATCAATTATCTTACTTTCTTACTACGCGTCACGTATTATTTCTTAATAAATATTAGAAAAACATTCCTCGTCATGCAGCTTAAGGCACGTTACAATGGGATTCAAAAGTTCTTCGATTGTCGGGAAGCACAGTTCCGCGATACAACAATAGTTGAAATTGTATGGAAAAAATATGGATTGTTTCATAATTATTTAAACATCCAGTTCAGATTTCACATGAAAACCCGAATTTTATAAAACATTATTCATATTTTTGTTTATAACTTTTTTCTGATTGTTTAAACAATTGATAAAACCTTTTTTCTATCTCTTACAGTTCGCGAGTTATAACAGAAAATCGAAAAATAGCCGAATATTCAGGGGTTAATTTCACCCCCTTAGAATGATTTTGGGCAGCAAAAAAAATTGAGTTGTAGTCAGAAGGAAATCCCCTACATATTCACAAAGTTTCAGAATTTTTTGAATTTTCGGGTTCGGGATGTTCCCTTGCTAGTACTCGGAACCATACTTAGACGCAGTATCGCCTCTCTCGCACCAACTATGTTCTTGATACTCATCTCTAGCCCAATTGACTGCCCACAACAGTATTCGATTCCATCGCTTTATTCTTGTACACGACATATTCTACTGCTACGTGCTCGCTTTTAAGTGTTACGTGCCGACTATTTTTCAAAATTAATGATATTGACAATTGGTTCAACCATCAAGTGTTATGGGAATTTCCCTCAATCAATTGTCAGTTATCTATGAAAACTCTCAATAGTTACAGTTTAACCAGCCTAAAGCCTGTCACGCCACGGCAAACTTTCCCATGCAAGATCGACAACAATCTTCCGACGCCGTGCGATATTCTGAGAACGCTTGATATGATAGGGTTTCGGAAACTTAAGCATTGTAGTAGACCATTTATATTTGACTTTCTTCTAAATTTCCATTACACCGTCATTGACAACTGATTCAACCATTGCGAGTTATGGGAGTTTCCCTCGATCAATTGTCAATGATCTACAAACTGAATTATAATAATAACTAAATGTAAGTCGTTACGCCACTGCGTTTCTTCCTTGAGAAAATCTTTCATCAGCATCAACGTTCTTGGAACGCCGGATGCGATAGCACTCGAAAACCTAAGCACTGCGAGGCTGGGAACGTTCCGAGGCGATGACGGTTGGGCCGTGTGCATGAGGTGCAGAGTCAGCAATTTGACACTCTTTGTTTCAAGGGCCGGGTAGCTCGGGCCTACCCTGCGAACGCTCGTGGCAGTCGCCTGTTAAGTCGCATAGAGCGTGGTCGATCTGTCCGAGGGACATTACTATTCGTTAAAATAGTCTTGAGCCGGAGTTCCCGTGTTTCTTGTAGTGCGTGGAAGGACTCAGTCCCCGTAGAGACTTTAATACTTTTGCGTTTTTCTCCAGTTTAATCCTTAATTGTTTTAAAACCGTTTTATTTAATTAAACTTTAATATTCTCGCGTGTAACCAATGTTTAAACCAACATTGTGAACCTTTTTCCGACATTCGTGTGTTGTGCGACCCTCCTGCGCTTCACCATCTCGAACGCGGGACCCTCCAAGTCGTACAGAGAGAGAGAGAGAGAGAGTACTTGAAAATACGAATTAGAAATCTCTTATACAGAATTGGTGAGTGATTCGATCCATCCATGATATTGTACGGAAGCAGCAGCTGATTCAACCACCTAGTCTGTTATGGGTTTACCCTCAATTAGCTGTTACTTTCCCTTCGGCGTGTGACGCGTTTTAAAATTGTCTTGTTTCAAATAATATAAATTGCGACCAAACTAATCATTCAAATAACTCGAGTGAACGTATAAGATTAAGAAAACCGCGATTATTGATCCAACCACTTCGTGGGTTGTGGGTTTCCCCTCGATCAATTATTGTTGGTCTGTTCAAATCCTCCTAAACCAGTCTAGGATTCTACATAATTGGATTCATACAGATTTTATACATAGTTTGGTGTAACACAAATCCATGTAATTTTCCCCATTTTGTACCACCTTTTCAAAACTCCTTTTATATATATTATTTTGTAATACATGGTATATTATTCCTTAAATTGTCTAATTTTGTTTCGAACCAGTTTCCTCTAAAATACCACATCCTGATTGGACAACCTGTACGGGTTGTAGACAAAAGCCGCGCCCCAAAACAATCCTGATTTTTGCGTAATAATCACTGATTATGTTAAAATTATAACTTTTCCCTTTAAAATTCGTTAAGCGTTACTTGAGGAAATTAGACTCAACCGCTCGGTCTCTTTCAAAATTAACAACAAGACACGATTATTGATTCAACCATTTAGTGTTGTGGGATTTCCCTCAGTCAATTTTTGTTGACTTGTTACTTGTTAATTGAACAACGCCCTCACGTAACATAAGCATATGCGTATTCTTCTCGAAAGTTTACCTGCACTTATTAGCGCGAACAGACGCGCACCGATGCTGTGTATTATTCTCGGAAATCAACCTTCCATCGTTACGGTGATATGTTTTTTGCGCGCTTATCGCGCCATAACAACATGTAGGTTTCACCTTACATCTTCTAAAAGTCGTGCCGCCGTATGTTTTTTCTGATCTCCGACCGAGAGAGAGAGAGAGGGAGAGAGAGATACGAAAATATCGTAAGAACTTCTCTCTCGCACTGCTTGTTCGAACGTCGCCGCTGTCCACTTTGAATTTCACGGTTCCGAGACAGCGCGCGCATCGACGCTGCTGCGCATTATTCTGGGATTACGCGATACGAAAATGCAGGTTTCAACTTGCATCTTCTACGCGTCGTTCCTCATTATTCTCGGTTGCTTTACCGGAGATGGGGCGCACCATTGTCTTTTACAACTTACTGCGACGTTAATATCAGCTGCATTGCTCTAGAAACTTTTTCGGATTTTTACAATCGCGACCTCGAAGTGAAACAGTAAAGGACTTTTCGATATCTTCTGGCATCAGGATAATGCATGTCCCGGATTGTCCCTAAATTCAGGGACAATACGCGTTGACGTATTCCGTGCGAGAGAAGTTGGGCTTGAAGTTCGATTGGTTCCAAACTAACCAATCGGGCCTGCTTATCTCTCTTGTCTAAACACGCGCTCGAATTTCAAAACAAAAGCATGCGTCGACGTATTCCGTGCGAGAGAAGGTGGGCCTTGGGGAGGAGATATTTCTGTGAAGAGTCCGGTGTGTCTTCGCGAACCGTATTGATATTGAATATTACTTTTTAATTGGTAGTTCCCAAAAATTAATCAGACCGATCGGCCAAAGCATTTCGCTAGGGTCGCGGTTTATGACCGTATTGTCCCGCTAGTCGACGGTTGTAACGTACCGCTAACTACCGCCATAAATTTTTCCTTTTGTTTGCATTACATATTGTTAATTTCCTTTATATTATACTTAAGATCGTATACAACGCGTGCGAGAGGGTGTTCAAACAGCGCGCGAGAGAACCTAGTAACGCGCAACGCATGCGCATAGCCGCCTATTTAAACAGTGAACTCAGTGCCGCGAGTGAATAGAGCACGCGTGCGCAGATCGCACGTTCAACCGGACGCCGAATAAACCGAGCGCAGTACGCGAGTGGCGCGAACCAGAAGTTAATTCTATTTGGTGCGCGAGTTCGCACAGCGAGTGATTGGTGCGGGCCAAGTTTTCATAAACTTGTATAAATAGAGGCCCGCCAGCCGCAGAGATTCAGACTTGGTTCTGCCACCGAACCACGAAGACATTGATCGCTTTAGCTAGCCCCTCAATCTGGAAGAAGTTATCTTTATATTCCAAATCTAAAACTTCGTTTCGAGGTAGCTTTAATTAGCTCTTCAATCACAAACCTTGGCCATACTTACTAGTCCCTCCACCACATACTCCAAAGCGTGGGCCAGCTTGTAGGCACCAGAAGCCATAACCAATCAGAAGGAAGGAAGCCGATAATTCAACTTCAATCTGGGGACGCCCAAACCGGCTACCTGGCTACCATCCTAGAAAGCGTGGGCAAGCTGGTAGGCAACTGGATGCCACTACAATCCGAGAGAAGGAATCCTCTCGTAATTCTGAAATTATAATATACCGAATCGACCTAGCGTCATTCTCTGTATTACTCCGTATTACCAACTTAGGGTCGAAGCTAAATCAAACTATATTCTTTGTTACCGACTTAGTGTCTAGAAACCAATCACCGACCGATACGTCCTTACGTATTTACATTCTTCGATAAATTAATTGTCATAACTCGTGTAAAGGTTGAATTTCGTAGCAGCGGCCGGCGGCCAAATCCTAAGCACTGCTGTTATGGAGAAGCATACAACCGTTTTCCTAGCCGCGTTTTCGAGCGGCTGCGGCCGCGCGTCTGCTACAGCAGCAACCTAGGCTACTCGAGACGCAACACAATGCGATGAGTGTCTGTTTTCCGCCATGATGGCAGAATCTCCTAGCGGCGCGGCCAGTCGCAGCGGATTTTAGCTCGACTCCAAACTGAGTCGTAGCCGCGTCCGCGCTGCGGCGATCCAGCGCCACAGTGGAACAGAATCCCAAAAATAAGGAAACAAGTCAGAATTCAAAAGTTATGGGATTATATTTTTTTATATATTTCTTGTAAACTAATAATATGAGTTCCTAAAAAAGGGAAAGATATCGTGGCGGTTAATTCTGATCTGTGTGTAAACACGTGTCAAAGTTTGTATATTTTTCTTGTGGAAAATTTTGAATTGAGTCTTTTAAATTTTGATGATATAAAAGATACACAAATATTTTGGGAACCGAAATGAGTAGTATCTTTTTTGGTAAGCAATAGCAAATAATTAGTTACATACAGTTCTTTTCCATAACAAGCCCATTGAAGAAATATCAGCAATTATCGGCTTTTTAGTTACCCTCCGGGAACTTCTGAGCAAATTTCTTTTTTGTTTTATAATCAACATATATTTGGCTTTGCAATTGCGAAAACAATATTTGGCAATATTAAATATTAAGATAAATATACCTGCATACTATGCTAAGTGAAGAAATATTTGCAAACCTGTATGCATGTTATCCTATATAGGTACCAAATACTGTTCACAAAGTGTTAATACATTCCTACGAAATTATACAATATTTGGGCAACCGTCCAATCGGCTAATTGGGTGAAGGGACCAAAGATGCTAGAAAGAAAGGTTTTAAAAAGTAAAGAAAAGTTTGTACGCTCAAAATATTCTCATTGTAATTCAAACGAAGATTTTTTAAACTTTTTATCGATTTCTTCAGATACACTACTGGTGTTTTGTAAAGTAGCTTCATAAGATTCGACATGTTGATTGGAAAAAGTGGCATGTTGAATTTTTTCTCTATTCTTGGGATTGACGCTCACTGGGCGTTTGGACAAAAGCGGGATCAGAGCCAAGCGAGAATTCATTCGTAGTTTTCGATCGATAATTTCATGTTTTCCAAAGAACGGTTGAATAACATCTGTTTGCCAGATTTCTAAAGGGCAATCAAGACCGTTGTTAACCGCTGACTCGCGGAACAGTACGGTTATAAACCGGACCTTGGCGTGGCACTCTGGCCGATCAGCCACAATAAGTTTTGGCAACCAGATGTGAGGTTTTCCCCCTCGATTTCGTCAAGAGGAAGAAGGTTCCTCCTCCGCTGCCGAATTCACAGGGGGCTAGTCCCTCCTCTTTGAGGAAGGATGTTTCCAATGTGTGTATCATAATTACATTACAACAATAATTATCTTCATATTACTTTCTCTTCTTTATACGTATATTAAAATGAAAAATATAAAATAGTTGAAAGAAGGAACATTGTACTGTATGAACTCCTGGTATCGGTACATGTACATACATACATATGTGCTTCCTATTCGAGCGGGTTTTCTTCCAGTAAAAGTCAGTAAATTTGCAAGCCCAATATCTCGAAAACCAGTTCAAATAAGGTGTATACATTATAGGTTATTGAATTTGTCATGGAACGCATTATCAAGTGATCTCTAAAAAAATAGTTTCATTTAAAAAACCGAACTTGTTAATCGTATCTGTTGAAATAATAATTGACGAAAAATTGGTCTGCACTTTTAAATTTGCCCCCTCGAACCATGCAATTGCATGTAAACAATTTTTTTTATTTCCAATACGTTAGGAAATATCCAGCTGTTTACTGTTCCCCCGGACACCTGCGGATTAATGAAAAGTCGCGCTTTTATTCACAGCGAATAATCTCTTAATTCTTAAAGACGGCGAGGTACGTTCTTGATTGCCCTATGGAAATCTGGCAACCAGATGTTGTCGAAGCGGTCTTCGAAAATGCGGAATTTTCGACCATTAACGATAGGTAAATGAATTTTCGCACCGCTCTCAATTGTTACCTCAAAGAGCCCCCTTCGTTTAGGATAATTAAGGACACCACATGAAGGCAAAATACAGAACACAATATAGAGGCCCAAAACATAATAAAATTTTAAAATATAATAAAAGCGGCCGTTTTGTTAATCCGTATATTGCTGTGTCAGCAGGTGGTAGGTATAGGATACGTGGCCGCCGTCGAAGGGCGGGACAATACGATCATAAACCGCGACTCCGATGAGAGGCTCGGGCCGATCGACCTGGCTAGTTTTTCGGAAACAACTGGTTCCATTAAGCCTGAAATATACTAAAAGTTTATACCTGAGGTTCCTGTTCCCTACGCGTAGCGAGTTCAATATAGCGTTTGTAGTTTTCACTAAAAAACGAAATTGAAGAATTCTACGTACCTGTATTTCACAGTTTGGTCTGTAGTTTACGTTGACAAATTTACGCCATAATGGATCAACAACTTATAAGAAGAAGGAGTAAAAAATTACTACTTTTAAATGAATTGTTTAAACAAATTGATGTATTACGAATCTAATTGCGTTGCTGAATTCGTTTTAAAAAAATACATCAGTATTTCGTATAACAGATTATACTCTATGGTGCATACTTTCTGAGATATTGGGGCAAACGTGTTTTTCACCACCAGATACGGATTATTGCCAATAAAGAAATACGAGTCAAATACTTTTCGAAGACTATAATCTACGCGAACCTCATCGGAATCGGCAATAATTATCACGGTATTGCTTGATTTAATATAAAAAGTAATATCTATTGTTAGACAACAAGTATATGTATACACATATGCAAGTGATATGTATATGTAAAGAGAACACTTGCGAGGTCGTATAGTGAAGTACCGAGCTGCGGCGCAAATTCCTATAAAGAGATGACGACCGTTTCATCCTAAAAGAGGCCGAATTCTTTATCTTGTAATACTTGTGTTAATACCGATTTTACGACCATTCTGTTTTGCGAAGGTGGCAGCATGTCTTGCAGAGGAACACATGGATAAAAGGGGTAACCCTGTGATTGCGCGTGGTTCCGCCTGCGTCGTTTTCCCTACAAATTCGAGAGAGATCACTTATCTCTCGAGTATATGCGCGCGTTCAAATATCAAAACAAAAGCACGCGCGGCGTATTAGGTACAGGAAAGAAAAGGGCACTGAGAATTGACCCTAAAAACTGTCCTGCAGTTGCACAAGTTATTTCGTAAATGTTTTCTAATTACTTTATAGCGTGTTGGAGACTAAACAGCTAGTGTCGTAAAGCGGTAGTAAACCGTGACCCGCTAATAATCCGTTTTAGAGCTTTACGCAGATGGCTACATCATGCGACTCACTCCCGGGGAAAACACAGAAAATCACGTTTTTATAGTATACCTGTATTTTTTCACCTCTACGCCTACGATTTGAATAGGTGGGATTTTTCGCGACCAATGATATTTGGAGTGTCGTACAAAACTCCGCCTTCAAAAGGATGTATGCCCCTAAAGGGAATACTATTTAAACTGCGACTTACACTGATAGTTAGTCAGTACAGAAAACATTTTTGTACATTCCACACGCGAAGTGTTCGACAGTTTGCCGTCTCTGATAGTGCTGTGTCGGTGAATTTACAATGCCCGCCACTAAAGTAAAGTTTTCGTCTGCGGAGGACGAGGCGCTGATCCACAGTGTATCTGCTTATCCGACCCTGTACGATACTGCAGACTCAACCCATAGAGATCATGGGTTGAAAGACAACGTATGGGAAGAGATCGCCACCGCAGTAAAAAGAACAGGTAAAGTATTCTTCAATTATATTTATTTGCATTTGAAAAGTTCAATTTCATCATAAAGTCTTTTGCAATTCTTTTGAAATGGGAAAGTAGGTTGTGGTAAAAATATGGACACTCCCACTTTAGTACGTTTGTTACAACACTTATGTATCCATATAATATTCTGCATGCAAATGATAACGATCTCGATACTTCTCCAATAGCAATTAACTCCCTAAAAAAATATATTATCTAATTATTTCAGCTGAGGAATGCAAAACGCGTTGGAAGAATATTCGCGACTGGTTCATGAAGAAAAAACTTAACAATAAGTGCGGTACAGGCTCGGCAGCCAAGCCGAAAAAACAATGGCCATTGCTGAAGCTGTTAGATTTTCTAAATAATGTCACGTCTGAGAGAAGGCAAGTATTTTTTACACACAAGATGAGTTCTAAAATACATTTTAAAAATATTTTTTGAAGTGAAACTTCCTTACGCGCGGTACCTATTTCTTACCCGGTGCGTACATATGCAGATTTTGTGCAAGTTTCACTTCTTTAGTGTGTAGTGTAAAATACACGGTCTTTTTTTATTGTAGCACACAGAGCAATATTGAACTGCCTGGCGAGGTTCAAAATGATAGCGGGAGTAGCGGTACCGACAATCCAGCGCCCGTAGAGATAATAGAAACCGCTGCTTGCTGGGACGGTGTACCAACACCAGAAACACCGCCAGATGACACGATCGCTCCTTCCCAAAAAAGAAGATGCGGCACTACGTCTAGTACAGCGCCGAAAAGGCGCTGAAACAACCACCACGATTTTCTGGACGCCCTAAACAAAAGGTCTCACGAAAGAGAGGAACTGATACAGCAGGCTATGGAAGATGAGGAGGACGAGACCATGATTTTTTTTAAGAGTATGGAGGTAATGGGGAGGAAATTGCCGCGGAAACTGCTTGCAGAAGCAAAGCTTTCAGTGCTCAATATAATGCTTGATCTCGAAAGTAGAGCAGCAGAATCTCCGTGAGCGTGTGCCTATCATTGCGTCACTCCGAATCGCGCAGAAGATGGTCACCGTCAGTGTTGGCAAGCTGGTCATTCATGTACTTCAATATTGCGAATCGCAGCATAATTTATTCTATAATAATACAATAATTAAGTGGAATTAGTCAACGAACCTCGTTAGTCAACTAGCCCCGGTCTCCCCTACGGGAGAATATGCAGCGAGCGAAGCGAAAGCGTACAATGCATGTGCACAGCAGTATTCGGGGCGTGATTATTAAAAGACCATAGGTACTCTGTACCTACAGTAAAAATATACAAGTGTAATAAAATTATGGGACGAAAAAATAAAATATGCATGTGGAAAATTAACTTGCCTCAATGTCAGGAGCAACTTATCTTCGGGTGAAATTGGTTTCTTCACTCTTGTATACTATTTTTCCTCCAAATCCTTTCCAGTAAGATTTAAAAGGAAAGAACCTGTTCTTTATTTAGCCCAAAAAATTGTCTATAGGTTTCCTCGTTATCCACTAAATGATTTGTTATCAAGATACGAGAATAACCCTCGGTCCTTCGAGTCTGGTACATCGTATTCATTTCACTTCTTTTTCTTGTTTCGAATTATAGCTGGCAGATGATTGTCGTCGTCTTCTTCTTCTTCATCTTCTTTTTCGTGCAATACATGGGAAGCAAAATGCAGTTCAGTTCATTTTAATAATTTAAATCATTTTCACACCACAGAACCTTCTCGTTTGGAATTGTCGTTGTCAATTGTCATGACCCCGCAAAATAAAGACCACTACGAATTTACTTTGGGACTATGCTTCTGGCTACAGTAGCTCACAATCAGTGCGTTTTGGAGGATGATTTTTTAGAGATACTTTCAGTTAGAAGGCAAAATTACAAGTGTTACAGAAAATGGGACACATGTATGTACATGCATGTGTAGACACCTGATTTGACACAAATCCAGTACGAGAAAGCAGTATCATGGTGAGGTCTGCGTCATCGTCCCTAGAGATTAAAGACGGCTGACTTATCTCTTGAATATAAGTAAACACGCGTTGAAACCTCAAATCAGAAGCACGCGCTGACGTATGCGCTGCGAGCGAGGGTAAACCATAAGAAAGAGATTACATTGTGACCAATCGGTCCTGCATTTGCTTGAAACGGCAAATTTCCATCTGTGCATCGTAATATCTTCTGGAGGTGGATGCTGATTTCTTGCACGGGACGTGGGCCGAATCAGGTGTCCACATATACATGTACATACATATGTCACGTTTTCTCTGGTTATTTCGCATTTATGAAATAGAAAAGCAAGTTTGGACTGGTGTGCGTACTCCAAGTCCCGATACACCAAAATAGCTTAAGGTGGAATCAGACGGCACTAAGAGGATCGCCGAGGATCGCCGAGGATCACCGAGGATCACCGAGGGGCTCGCCAAGGCTCGCGGAGAATCGGCCAGGCTCGCCGATCCTAGTGCCGTATGATTCCACCTTTATACCTACCCAATGGATGCCATAAATGCAGTCACTTTATTGCCCTTAGCTTAAGACCTCTCCCAACCTTTGCTAGAACGACACTCGTAATTGTGACTTCAAAGCAGACACATCTCTGTGAATTCGTAAGCTACGACCGTTCCTACAGTGTTCAATATTTCGTGCCGTATTGACGTGACAGTGCGATGTGATCTGTATAGTATAGCGATTTAAAATCTCATAATGAATCGCAAATTGCTGCTGCGTGCATTGCTGCAGGAAGAAGAAGACGACGATATTCTTCTGAGAGCATATTTGGAATCAAAGAAAAGAAGTGAAATGAATACGATGTTCCAGACTCGAAGGACCGAGGGTTATTCTCGTATCTTGATAGCAAACCATTTAGCCGAAAACGAGGAAACCTATAGACAATTTTTTAGGCTAAATAAAGAACAGGTTCATTTCATCTTGAATCTTATTGGAAAGGATTTGGAGAAAAACTCGTATACAAGAGTGAAGAAACCAATTTCACCCGAAGATAAGTTGCTCCTGACATTGAGGCAGGTTAATTTTCCACAAGCATATTTTATTTTTTCGTCCCATAATTTTATTACACTTGTATATGTTTACTGTAGGTACAAAGTACCTATGGTCTCTTAATAATCACGCCCCGACTACTGCTTTGCACATGCATTGTACGCCCTCGCTCCACTCGAACGTACGGGAGAATTCCCGTACATTCTCTCTTCGCTTCCGTACATTCGATTCTCCCTGTTCCGCCCTTTTTGATCTGCTCTTTCTCTCTTTCTCCTTTTGCTTTTACCCTATCACGCACTCGGTCCTCGCCTACGCCGTCACACTCGCACGCGCTATCATTTGCTACCGGTTCTCTCTCAGTGCCGCTCGTGGTTGCTTCATTGCACAGACGCATTTTTTTTTTGTACGTGGGGAAATCTTCATAGACACCTCGACCTCGCGGGGAATAAAATCCCACGGTGACCATCCTCTATACGATTCGGTGGGACCTCGTGAACATCACGGCTATTGTATTTTACTAATACCACACGCACAAACACATGTATCTTGCAGTGACCCCATTTCGAGATCCCATGGCGAACCCATACTTTTTAAAATCTCAAAGTCAGAATATTCAGTATAGTACCGGAATCATTTCTGTGCCTTTTTGCGCTGCACTATATACGTAACTGTACTGCCGCATCTTGTTACCCACGAAGAAGGAATATTGTCATTTGGGTGTATTTCTACTACAGCTTCTCAGCTGACTCTAACATCCATCTATGTTCCTAGAATGTCGCTATACTCACACCTTTTTGCATTTTGAACCTCTTTAGTTCGTTTCATATTACTGTGGCTACCATAAAAAAATAATTTTTTCAAATTCATCGTATTTTAGAACTCATTTTGTGTGTAAAAAATATTTACCTTCCCTCAAACCATACATTCACCATTTTCACCCATTTTGATTTTGGCTTAGCTGCCGAACCTGTATCGTATTTGATGTCCCGCTTCATTTTCATAAATGTATCACATATGTTTCTCCATCTCTTCTTACAATCGCCAGCTGATATAATTAGAAAATATATTTTTTACAGGTTCCTAGCCACTGGAGAATCGTATAAATCATTATCCTTTTCATTTAGAATATCACCAAGCTATATAAACGTTATTGTACGCACAGTATTGCAAGAACTGTGCGATAAACTAGTTAAAATATTTATGCCGCAGCCGAGTGTTGCGGATTTTGAAAAAATATCCAATGACTTTCTCGTGAAGTGGAATTTCCCGAACTGTGTTGGAGCCATTGATGGGAAACACATAAGAATAAAATGTCCACGCAATAGCGGGTCTCTTTATTTTAATTACAAGCACTTCTTCTCAATAGTGTTATTAGCATTGGTAGATGCTAATTATAAATTCATTATTGTTGACGTTGGCTCGTACGGGAAAGAAGGAGACAGCGGAATATTTAGAAAATCAATTATGGGTCAAGCCATCAATGGGAAAAAATTGAACTTTCCCATGGATAAACCATTTCCCGGAACGAACGTGACAGCCCCTCACGTAATTGTGGGCGATGAGGCATTTCGCTTGACGAAACGAATGTTAAAACCTTACCCGAAAAACCAAGCGACGGAAGATAGGACAATGAAAATTTTTAATTATCAGCTGTGCCGAGCCCGTAGGGTCTCGGAAAATGCGTTTGGTATATTGTCCCAAACATTTAGAATTTTCCATGCACCAGTTGCAATATCATTACCGCAACATGTTGCGGGATGAATACATTAATAATAATCACGCCAAACAACAGAATTTCGAAGCAAGAATGGCAAGCGACAACATGATGCCATTGGTTGGAGCAGGAGGGTATGGTCGTGCAGAGGGGTTCAATGTCCGCAATATTTTTCGTACATACTTTAATTCACCGGAGAGGGCCGTGGAATGGCAATACAACCGTGTGGATAGAGGCGTTACAATATAAATAACAATAAAAAATGCCACATTTCAAACATTTCACCAAGTACGGCGCGCATGACGGACAGGTACATTTTATTTTATAAATTATAACTATATATTATTTGTGTATCAAAAATTGATTAATTTAATTGTTTATACATTGGATATTACGGTTAGTTAACATATAATTTGTCTGTAATCATTTACGTGTCCCATGAAAGATCGATGTCAATGTATCAATTCAGAATGAGTTTGACAACCAGTTATATTAACGTCACAACCAAATTGTATATTGAAAAATGATTTTTGATTTTCCTTTCGTAATTATTGAATTGCAAAATTACTAATCGTTTATTTTAATTAATTTTTGCTTATTTTAAATAATGTTTTAGATTCTGTCCACTATTATCTTTCCGAGCAATAGCCTTCGGTTTTCGTCTTGGAGAGACAACTGTAAATAATATTGTCCAACAAATTTACTACACGATCCATAATACGCTTATACCGTCAAAATTTTATAATGAAAAATGACAAAAAAACGAACCGACTTTTACAAAAAGTGAAATATCCCGAAATGTGTTGGCGTTTTTGCAACAACGTATCGCTGTAATACACTGCTCCGTCATGCGTTTATTATGTATACCAATATTAATTTAAGATATTATTAAAACTGTGTTGAGTTTATCGTCACTCAACAGATTCAGAAAAATTCTTTGTACTAATATTCATATTCTCGTTACTAATGATAATTGGTGTTTACACTGAAGCGTATGAGATAATAAAGCACTTGCATTCCTTTGGCACGAATTTTTATCAATCATTTGCTTAGCTGTCAATCTTTCTAGCCTTTAAATTGTTGTATATAGTAATATTAAAAAAAATGGAAATAGTTATAAGGAACGATCTACAGCGCCACCGTGAAGCGAGTGGGTTTTTGTGATACGAGCGGTGAGAGAGAAGTCATGGCGTAGCGACACGTGCGTGAGTGACTAGGGATGGGATCAAGTTCAATATGTACTGATGAATCCGAGTCAATTCCAATACAAAAGTTTCACTTCATGGGATTTGAATACTACTCATAAGAGCTGGCGTTTCATTCTATATACTTCCAAAGTACTTGGGTTATAGAAGCCGGTTTCGAACCTCAGAAAAAGTAGCGGCAGAGTTCAGAATGTACTTCTAAGTACTGTGGCGGTCACGCCACAGCGTCACCAGGGTGCACCACCGGTGCCCCAGCAGCAGGCGCGCTCTAGCAACAGCCAACAGCAGCAGGCGCGCTCTAGCGAGAGACGAAAACAGCAGCTGAGGCCTCGCGAAGTCTACGGCGCGGAAGCGCGATCTTCAATTGTTTCATCGTGACAATCGTCCATTATTACGCGTACGACCATATAGTCGGCCCATTTCTTCCTCTGTAATTTCTCCTACATTTTAGAGGGTGAAAATACATTCAGTTATTGGTTTCAAGTGTGCTTTATTTTAATATACATTCGGCGACCCAACATATCGCGAGATCGCGACCGCGATAATTATCGATCCGAATATTGGTGACCCCGACGTGATCGCAAAAACGCAATTGCAACGTGATCGCGAAACGTGATTGCTATCGCGCATTTCACGTTTTTTTTTAACTCTAAAGCAACCGTGTGACCATTGTTCGCGTAAAAACGTATTCCCCATCGTGATATTAAAAACTTTTTTTTCACGACGGTGCACGATGCCGCTGACCCACTCTCCCCACGCGCTCAACACGCCGACCAACGAGGGAGATGATGGTTCAGAGCTATTGCTTTTGAACCCTCCGAGCCAGGGGGCATCGGGACTGACCCCGCAAACCAGCGGCCACGTGCAGACGCCGCAGCACAGCGGCCACGTGCAATTCCCGCAGTTCAGCGGCCACGTGCCATTACCGCAGCAAAGCGGCAAGCCGGGTGTGTTGCAGCAGGGCTCCCAAGTAGAGGCGATTCAGCAGTGCACAGTCCCACGTTTCTGGAAGGAAAGTCCCGAGCTCTGGTTTTTCCAGGTCGAATCGATTTTCCAGACCCACCAGGTTCGTTCAGATGACCGGAGATACCACCTCGTTGTCGGCGCACTCGACGCTGAAGCGTTGCAAGACGTTGCCGACATCCTCAGGAATCCGCCCACCCGGGATAAGTACAATTTCCTGAAAGCCCACATCATGAATCGTCTGGCTGAGACTAAAGATCGCCAGCTGCAACGGGCTTTGAATGAGCTCGAGTTAGGAGACAAGAAACCTTCGCAGCTCCTGTGACGAATGCGTTCGTTGGTTGGTAACAGTGCCTCTGAGGACGTCCTACGGATCAAGTGGCTCGACTTGCTACCGGTGAACACCCAACGTCTCCTGAAGATTTTCAGGGCCACCAGGCTCGACGAGTTAGCGAGGGCAGCGGACGAGCTCATGGAGGGGCCCCAAGTCTCGGGTTCATCCGTCATGGCCACTTCGATTACCGCTCAAGAGGCGACTCCACTTCGCCCAGCCCCGGAGGTCTTACGGGTTGAGCAGCCTTTTCCCAGCAGTGACCTGTCCGACATAAGGAAGTCCTTAGAGCAGATCATTACCCTCAACCGAGAGCTGGTTACATTGACCAAGGGGTTACACAACAAATTTCCAAAAGGAGGGTCAAAGAACAACTCTCGCGCCCGATCGCGTGGTCGATCGCCCTCTCCAGCGGAGGGAGGCCTATGCTATTACCACAAGAAGTACGGCACGGAAGCATTCCGCTGTCTTCTTCCATGCAGCCTTGGGACAGTTAGTGCGCCAGCAGAGAACACTCCAAAAAACTAGTCTCCTCGTCGGCAGCTAAGGCAAGCGTCGACGCAAATAATAACGCAGTGCCCTCCCGGGAATGTCGACTACACCTATTTGACAGAAATACTAGCCTAAAATACCTGATTGACTCAGGGTCTACATTATCGTTAGTACCCAAGCGGTATTGTTCCGGCAGACTCTCACCTACAGATTTCGATCTGAGTGCAGCAAATGGGTCCACTATAAAGACGTACGGGCAGAAGGTCCTCTCGCTTAACCTCGCGCTTCGCCGGGAATTCAAATGGGTCTTCATCATCGCGGATGTCCGCCAGGCTATTATAGGCGCGGATTTCCTCTCGCACTATGGTCTTCTGATAGACTTGAAGGGCCGGTGCTTGGCAGACCCCCTCACCAGAATTGATGCGCAAGGCATCCTGCATCCTGCTGCTGTTCATACAGTCTCAGCTGCGTCACGTGTGATCCAGCCCGAGGGTCCTGACGGCACCGGATATGCAGAGCTCCTTCGGACATACGAGGACCTTACTCAACCGAAGACAGGGTACTTCCAGATACTGTCAGTCCGGTCGCTCACCACATTGTCACGACTGGCCCACCGGCATTTGCACGCCCACGACGTCTGACTGGCGACAAGCTAGTAGCGGCTAAGCGACACATCGAGCTCCTGTTGTACCACGGTGTCATCCGGCCCTCTGGCAGCTCTTGGTCGAGCCCGCTGCACCTCGTGAAGAAGAAGAAGAAGAAGAAGAAGGTGATTGAGAAAGACAAGAACGAGAAGATTATATGGGATTGGCGTGTAACCGGTGACTACCGCGGCGTTAACGCCCTTACCGAGCCGGACCGCTACCCAATACCTTGCCCGGAGGATCTCCTCCAGAGTCTTCACGAAGCTGAGGTCTTTTCCACCATCGACCTTGAGCGCGCATACCACCAGATTCCAATGGCGCCCGAGGATGTCTGCAAGACAGCATTGACGACGCCTTTTGGGCTTTTCGAATTCTTGGGTATGCCTCCTGGACTCAGGAACAGTGGCCAGACCCTGCAACGCCATATGGATAATATCCTCAGGGGTTTAAGCTTCGTCAGGTGCTACATTGACGACCTCATAGTTGTCTCTAAGTCTCATGAGGAACACGCAAAGCACCTCGAGGTTGTGTTTGACATCTTGCGGCAACATAACCTGACCATCAACCGCGAGAAGTGCCACTTCGGCAAGGACGAGGTCACCTACCTAGGATACATGGTGAATAGGTACGGCTATCGACCTCCTGTGGACAAGATGGAAGCCATTTCTACATATCCGAAGCCTGACACTGTCTCCGATCTACGTCGTTTCATCGGCATGCTGAATTATTACCGCTGTTGTATACCACATGCTGCCGAGATGCAGGCGCCCTTGTGCGTCTATCTGAAGGATGCCAAGAAGAAAGACAAGCGGAAGATTCTGTGGACTCCCCTGACCGAGGAGTGTTTCCAGGCCTGCAGAGATAGCATCGTGGCAGCCGCTCGGACTGCGTTCCTCTCACCGTCAGCACAGCTGTCCCTAACCACCGATGCCTCCGACGTCGCACTGGGCGCGGCTCTCGAGCAGAGGGTGGACGGAAACTGGGTGCCACTTGGATTTTTCTCGCGAAAGCTGACCAGCACAGAAACACGCTACAGTACATATGATCGTGAGTTACTGGCAGTTTTCGCAGCAATTAAATATTTCAAGCACATACTTGAGGGCCGCCCATTCATCGTTCGGACGGACCACCGTCCATTGGTGTACGCCTTTGCTCAGCGGCTGGACAAAGCCTCTCCCAGGCAGCAGCGACACTTGGACTTCATCTCCCAGTATACTACGGAGATCGTACATGTGAAGGGCGAGGATAACCTTGTCGCGGACGCGCTGTCCCGCGTGTGTGCAGTGGATATGCCCACCGTTCTGGATGCGGTTACCATACAAGCTGCCCAGGAACAGGATGCTGAGATGCAAGCAGCACGCAAGGATACGTCCCTCTCTCTGCAGTCCCTGTCCATTGGCGCGGAGACCCTTTGGTGTGACATCACGGATGGTGTTGTGCGACCGTACCTTCCCCAGAGCCTCCGTAGGCGGGCTTTCGATGTGGTCCATGGCTTGGCCCACCCCAGTGGCCGAGTTACGTCCCGAAGGCTGAGGGAAAAGTTTGTCTGGCCAAAAATCAGACAGGATGCGCTCCGCTGGGCGCGCGAGTGTGTCCCATGCCAGCGTGCTAAAATACACAGGCACAACAGGGTCATCCCGAATAACATTGAGGTCCCGGACAGCCGCTTTAATCACGTCCATTTGGACATAATTACCATGCCGCTGGTTGGAGATTTGCGCTACTGCCTCACGGTCACTGATCGTTTCTCGAGATGGCCGATTGCTGTCCCACTCAAGGACATCCAGGCGAGCACCGTGGCTGCTGCTTTCTACGAGCACTGGATCTGCACCCACGGCACGCCGCTCACGATCACTACGGACCAGGGGACCCAGTTCGAGTCCGCTCTTTTCACCGCCCTGGCGCAGAGAATTGGAGCACGAAGGATCCACACGACGCCTTACCACCCCCAGGCCAACGGGATGGTCGAGAGGTGGCATCGGACACTTAAGGCCGCGCTGATGTGCAGTCCGCTCATCCCCTGGCCTCAGCTTCTGCCGACCGTCCTTCTAGGATTGCGCACGGCATACAAGGAGGACCTTAGAGCTTCCCCCGCGGAAATGCTGTATGGTACAGCCCTCCGCGTTCCGGGGGAGTTTTTTGTGACAAGGGACGCACCAGCAATCGCGCAGGGTTTCGCCGAGAAGCTCACCCAGCACATGCGGAGCGTGCGGCCGGTGCCCACAAGTCACCACTCCAAAAACCACGCCTTTGTTTTTAAGGGCCTTTCGACATGTTCCCACGTCTTCAGGCGCGTCGATGCGGTGCGGCGCCCTCTCGAGCCGCCTTATACTGGCCCATACGAGGTGGTCAAGCGGGTCAACGACCGGGTTTTCGTCATCAGGGTTGGTGCGGAGGAAAAGTCCGTGTCCGTGGACTCTTTAAAGCCGGCCCACATTGCCCAAGATGGCACCGTGGCTCAGCCGCCATGTCAACACTCGTCGCCATTATCAGGGAGGCAATCGCCGCCGTCAACCGAGCCACCACCGCCATCTTCTCAACCGTTGGTTCAACCGAAGTCGCCTACTGAAAAAAGGGTCATTTTCTCGATCCCTTCTCCTCCCTCGAAGGCCTCTGGGGGGGGGGGAGTGGATGTGGCGGTCACGCCACAGCGTCACCAGGGTGCACCACCGGTGCCCCAGCAGCAGGCGCGCTCTAGCAACAGCCAACAGCAGCAGGCGCGCTCTAGCGAGAGACGAAAACAGCAGCTGAGGCCTCGCGAAGTCTACGGCGCGGAAGCGCGATCTTCAATTGTTTCATCGTGACAATCGTCCATTATTACGCGTACGACCATATAGTCGGCCCATTTCTTCCTCTGTAATTTCTCCTACATTTTAGAGGGTGAAAATACATTCAGTTATTGGTTTCAAGTGTGCTTTATTTTAATATACATTCGGCGACCCAACATATCGCGAGATCGCGACCGCGATAATTATCGATCCGAATAGTACTTCGACGTTTGAAAGAATCGAATCTCGTAAAAGTAGTATTTGATCCCTGAAAGATAAAAATCTACATAGCTGAGATTTACCAATATCGTACCACTTAATATATTTTTCGTTGTATTTCGTATTTGGTACTAGATTGAACGCAAATTAATATTAGATATTGAAGCTTGATGTTTTAGGCATAGTTTTTAGTTACAAAATTCTACATAACCTGTACATATAACATATAACTTAAGTTTTCAAATCGTACTGGTACGATTGCAATTGTACGATTTTAGGAAACATGATTGATCAGTTTATTTATACATATCTATTTAAACTTCATAATAAATGTAATATGTACATAAAATGAGTGTGAAATATTCTACAATAAACCCGCTTTTAGAAAAATAGAAAAATGCAGGATAAAACTGCATTGTTTGATTATTATCAGCTAAAATATAATGGTAATATGTCATCAATCATACTTGATTCTTTTAAATGTTTATATTTATAGCACGCATAAACTAGGGTGTAAGCTTGAAGGTTTTATTTCTGTTTCTCATTTTGCATTTACTTTATGTTTTTATCATTACATGTCGGTTCTACTCACTAATTATTGAGAAATTGATGAGGTACGATTTATGTGACCAGATAGTTTGATGACCGGATAGTTTCGAACAGTTCACGATTCACGAGTGGTTTGAAAAAGAAAAACAATACTTTTAAGGAAACATTCTCAACAAATCGCTAAAAAAATAGGTGATGTTTAGGATTTTTTTGTAAAAAAGTATACAACTTACAGTAAAAAAAAACTTTATGGGTTTTACTTATTCGTTATTCAAGGATAGGAAAAAAATTTAATTTTCCAGTAATCGTTCGATTTCTACGTGGCGCTCCTTGCTCTGCTATAATAAAAAGCAGCGTCGTCGGTAGGCAGTATAACTCGACGTAGGATTGTCGCAAATACAGGAACCAAAGATACTCTTATATGTTATATTAATCGCTATCGTATCAGCCTATTAGAAGGTACAGAACGTAAAATGACGATGTTTGGTGCACGTTTGAACACAAAAATGCTAAAAAAAAAGGAGTAATTTTAGGCCTAAAAATGTTAATAACGAAAACCTATGACACCTAAAATTTATGATCGAAGGCTGATACGATAGTGAATTTAATTATAAAGAAAATATCAGTATTATCAATAACAATTAATTTACTTGACAAATACACAAAACACTGTTAACATTTGTAATTATTGAGGAATAATATTTGATCGAAAATTTTTGGCTTCAATCTATTTCGTTTTTTACTAATGACATTTCCTGCCTTCGAAAATAATCTTTCTGATGGGACGGACGTCCCCATGGTGCATAAGTAATCACGAGCTACGTTCGTTAAAATGGGGTACAGAATACTACCCTAGTAGCACATAATATGGGTTAAATATTTTTTCCAAATATTATAATAAAAAAATATTTTTTTAGCCACACTTTTTAATATGAAAAAAATGTTGATTCCAAATATTATATACACATACTGAAAATGTGAAATAAAGGTTTAGAAAATAAAATATTCGGAAAAAAAAGTTTTCTTTCTACCATTCAATAAATATTTACTTTATATTTGAAAAAGAATGTTTTTTTTCATAATATAAAATGAATATTTCCCGAACATTAAAAAATGTTTTGTTTCAAACAGTAAATAAATATTTATTTTATATTTGAAAAAAGAATTTTTTTTTCATAATATAAAATGAATATTTCCAGCATATTTGGAAAATATATTTGCTTCTTAATCTAGAATAAATATTGTATGTATGTTTAAATATCAAAAAGATATTGAACCTCTTTTTAATATTGGATGTATATGCATTCAATATTTTGTGCTACTAGGGTATTTACAGACCAAAATAATAAAGGATCATTTTTACGATTCACGTACTGTGATTTTAAATAATTGTGTATCTCTATAGTAATAGCGGATGAACTAGATACGTGCTCGTTTATATTGGCAATTTTGGTATCAAAGGATGACCATAATGAAATATGGGCATCATTTTTGTTCGAATCCTTTAAGTCTTGGGAAATATCCGTACTTGTTGATATATCGTCATTCAAAACGCACTTAGCTGCTTCCTCGATTAAAGCATCGCGTGCACAAGCAATATTTTCATTTGTAGAAAAACTTGTAGTTTTTAAACGAGGATCTAATAAAGTAGCTATTGCATAAAAATTATTATTTTCAACATCACTTAGATAATATTCCATATAATAAATCAACTTTTGACGCAAAATCTGATCTAAACCAATATCATCGGTACTATCGGTAGTAACGTATAAAAGAGTACTTAGTTGCTTTTTTAGTGGTATTATTTTTGATAAATTTATATTTTTTTCGCTACTAATTTCTTTTATAACTAAAAAAAATATATGCAATATGGGCAGTATTAAACCCAGAGTATTCCATTCATGATCACTTAATAATTCAAAATTATGTGTTAATGTGGCTAACGCTAATACTACAGCACGTTTTTGCTCTAATAATCTATCAAACATTTCATATGTTGAATTCCAACGGGTTTCAACTTCAATTATTAATTTGTGATTTGGGATCTTAATCAGGTTTTGCGTTTCCGCTAATTTATCTTGTGCTAGGCTGCTGTGTTTAAAATACGTAATTACTCGACGACATTTCTCGCGAATCCGGACAATATCCGGAATCTCCATCATAGATTTTTTTACTATGAGGTTCCAGGTATGTGCAAAACATAGTATGTTGGTCGTTTTAGGTTCTAGCTGTTTAATTGCTAATTTCATATTTGCTGCGTTGTCTGTAACAACGCTTATAACTTTATTTTCTATTTTCCAATTATTAAATATACCTTTTAAATTATTTGGAATTGCGGCACCGGTACGACTTCCTTCAATTTTTACAGTTTCCAACACATATGTTTTTAGTTGGTAAATGTCATTAATAAAATGACACGTAACAGTTAAGAAACTGTCTATGTTTACGCTAGTGTAACAAACCCCAAAACTGCCCCTTTTCTTTTTCGTTAATAAACTTAATTAATTAGTTAAATACATATATTCTTATTATATTCTTATTATTCTTACGTTTACAAAGAGTGTTTAGGATTAATATTAGTATTAGCCTAGGATACCGCGAAACGCGAGTGTGACGAAGGAGAGAATTGAATGTAAAGGAGTGGGAGAATCAAACGCATGTGCGATCCTCAGTCGATCAACGGATCGACGAGAGCAAGGATCAGAAGCAATGATTGTAATTGGTGCATGACAAATGAGAGAGGGAACCGAGCGTTCCACGCGTGCGCCTGCGCATTCACCAGTCGCTCAGTAGACCGACTAGAGAACGTATCGAACGAGACGAGAATAATTGATGCGTAATAAACCAAAATCCATTCCTATTGGTGCGCTCCCAGGACCCCGAATATGTAAAAATACGGGCAAGAAAGCCCAGAGAGATTTATTCCATAATCACATGTCTGACCTACATGGTCCGAAGAATCATTTAAAGCTAATAGCTGATTCCAACCTAAAACTAATGCTCCAACTTTGGAGGCCGCCTTGCTGGACACTTGGTCGAGCCGATCGTATTAAACTAAGGCCATAGTCGCCAGGTTTAACGAGAGGTTTTCTGCCTTGGAGGCCGCTTTGTAGGCCACTTAGTTGATGAAGCTAAATTATTGATAATTTTTATTCTCAGGTTAGTATAATACTCCTGAGCAACGAGGGAACGAGATTATTCCAGGTGGCAATACCGCCCCTGATGAAACAAAGAAGCAATTTAACTGAATCTCAACTTAACATATTCAATCTCCTAATACATAAGCTAACTCCTAGATCCTAAGTTATTCTAACTCCTATATTGACTGAGAGTCATTATCAATACATATACTAACTCCTATATCGACCGAGAGTCATTACCTATATACTAACTCCTATATCGACCGAGAGTCATTACCTATATACTAACTCCTATATTGACCGAGAGTCACCATCTATAAACTAATTCCTTTCATTTGGTTAAACGCCTGTATTAGTTATTTAAGTTACATTACTCTCTAATTTATCATTCAAACGGGCTTTCTTGACTGCGCGTAGTCCCGCCTGCTTCGTCCTACTTTCAAATTAAAGACGGATCCCTTATCTTTCGAGTATAAACACGCGCTCGAATTTTAAAACAAAAGCATGCGTCGACGTATTCGGTGCGAGAGACGGTGGGCTTGAAGTCCGATTGGTCCCAAACTAACCAATCGGGCCTGCTTATCTTTCGTGTCTAAACACGCGCTTGAATTTTAAAACAAAAGCATGCGTCGACGTATTCGGTGCGAGAGACGGTGGGCTTGAAGTCCGATTGGTCCCAAACTAACCAATCGGGCCTGCTTATCTTTCGTGTCTAAACACGCGCTCGAATTTCAAAACAAAAGAATGCGTCCACGTATTCCGTGCGAGAGAAGGTGGGCCTTGGGGAGGAGATATTGCTGTGTAGAGGGCCTCTTCGGGACAGTGGCCGTTTGGGAGGGATGCAGGGCAGATTGGTTAGATTAGGGCCAATCGGACTTGAAGCCCACCGTCTCTCGCACCGAATACGTCGACGCGTGCTTTTATTTTGAAATTCGAGCGCGTGTTTATACTCGAGAGATAAGGGATCCGTCTTTAATTTGAAGGTAGGACGAAGCAGGCGGGACTACGCGCAGTCAGCGAACTACATGCTCTCTTTCTTCCCGTGTCTCTTCGCGAGCTGTATTAATGTTGAATAATACTTTTTAATTGTTAGTTCCCAAAAATTAATCAGGCTGATGGGCCAGAGCATTTCGCTAGGGTCGCGGTTTATGACCGTATTGTCCCGCGAGTCGGCGGTAGAGAACGATTTCCTACAGTTTTGGGTAATTTATGGCTTAACTGGTTCCGCCTTGTAGCAAACGTGAACTTAGGGCATCGGAAAACGGAAACAGGAATGGTATGCCTTTTCTCCGTTTTAACAATTCGAAGATTTTCTGTTTCTCGTCTCTTCGGACCCTTTCGAACCGAAACACGTGGTGTCTGCTGTCTATCTCTAAGCAATGGGTACATTGGCAGTAAAAGGACGGAGCGCGGGCTCTTGTGAAAGTGTAGGATGGTTCATTCGTTGCACTTCTGCAAAACACGTGTGTTTCTAAAATGTGCTGGCTTCTTTTTATCTTAAGCCTCTTGTCCTGGTGGGAGTAAACTCATAATGGAACGAGAGAAACTACTTGGGGGTAGAGGAAGTTGCTTGGGAAAAAATCCTCTCAGTCAACTAGTAAGCTCGTCCCAGAAATGTACTCAGCTGAAGATTATTACGCGATGTTCTGGGTGTACGCCCGGAACAACGGAGACGCAAGTGCTACTGTGCGAGCGTTGGCACTGGAATACCCGCGCATCCAAACCCCAAGCAAGGGTACGATTCGGCGTTTGGCGTCAAAATTATACTCGACGGGGTTGATCATGACGCGAGGCAGTGATATGGGTAATCGGCCCGGTTCGGGGCCACCAATTTTTATAACGTAGGAACCACACGTTCCATGAAAAATAAATTAAGTGATCAGTGTTAGTAACAGTGCAGTGAAGTGAATATTCGGTACATTAACCCGGACGCACTTGACGTTGCGACCCTTACCTTCGGGTGGTGTCTTGCGAATACCTGCGATCAGCTGAGCACTGGGCGCTACCCTACCATAAATCTTTTCGTCCACCGATGACCAGGATCGGTACAGTGACCCAGTGACATAGGTTTCCGAAAAGGAAGGAAAGGAATGTCCGAATGGGTGGGTTTTATTTAATTTATTGGTGATTATTAGGTGTAGAAATAAATTCTTTCCGATTTTGGGGTACAATAACTGTTTGATTTAAAAAATATGAAAGCGACTCAATCATCGAAATAATTTCCCCCATTATTAATTACCTTTTGCCATTTTTCTGGCAGCTTACGAATATCACCGCGGTAGCTTTGTACTGATTATGTAAATCCAGTTGGAGAGAATTTATTCATACACCTAATATTATTTTTTAAATTTAGTTGTGTTGGCCGTTATTAAATTACGGATTTTTACCTCAATAACGAATTACGATCACTTGTCGTACATTTTCTGTTACATTACCTTTTCGTTTATGCGTTATTTGAAAACGAAATTTACGAATTTCTTGTCATCTCGCTTCAAATAATTATTATTTAAGATTCTGCTTTAAGAAAAAAATGTGTGACGCAGTTTCCTTCGATTCATGCCACTTGCTTGTTCGTACGTTCGTAGTACAAGCGCAGCCGCCTACCGTGTAGCCAACGCTACCGCGGGAGCTCGGGCGGAAAGCGCGCGCTCTGATTGGTCGGTTTTTTTTGTTAATATCTCGTTAACGAAGCTTCGGACAATATTTTCGCTAAGGAAAAAGTTGTTTCAAATCACCCCCTGAATCACCCCTTGCAAGGAACTCCGACATTTTTGGGACACCCTGTATACCTTCATAAGGGCATACGTTTTCTAAAACAGTATTATCATTACTGTCAGTTTTCTTGGAGATATTATGAAGCTTCGCATGCTTAATTAAATTTGTAGTACATTTGTCATATTTCAGCTTTTTATTACATGTGCTACACACCACAACACCATTTTCTGGGTTAGAATAATAATCCCAAACCCAAGAACGTTTAGGCATGTTTAACGTGGATCACTACACGACGATAGACGATGCGTGAGGGTTACTGATAGTGATTAGTGATTATAAATTATTATTATCGTTACAAATTAGAATTATACAGATCACACGACATATGATTGATTGGTTGGACGCTAATGAACGAGTGACGATTGACGATGTACAACGACGCCGTTATTCAGGATTTAATGTAGCATGTATTTGTTAATAAAACTATCCAATCATGTAAATAGTTTCTCCATTTATAATGTAACAAATTATTTGATTGGTTCCTCGCTCATTCAGAACGAGCGTTTTACATGTTAGCATTGTTTTAATAACGAAGCAGCCGAAGAGAGAGATATATATGATTATATATATATACAATGTGCGTATCTAATTGTAAGTAGAAGTCGTTGGAAAGATTTTGTTCGTAGTTTCAAGTTTCAACCGCTTCACTTGATAATTTAAATTTAGCACGTCTGAACTCTAAGCCTTTGCTATATGGAGATTGTTACAATAGTAAAGATACAGTGATTCATTCAGACGATAATAAGAAAAGAAGCAATCGATTCTTTAATCATAGATTTTAATAACCACTGATCTAGAGCCATTATCCATTATAGAAGATACCTACTGGTTTTGCTACATTGTTAAAATATGTGGACGCAAAATATAATCTAAGTTATAAGCGTTGTTACAGACAACACAGCAAATATGAAATTAGCAATTAAACAGCTAGAACCTAGAACGACCAACATACTATGTTTTGCACATACCTTGAACCTCATAGTAAAAAGATCTATGATTGTGATTTCAGATATTGTCCGGATTCGCGAGAAATGTCGTCGAGTAATTACGTATTTTAAACACAGCAGCCTAGCACAAGATAAATTAGCGGAAACGCAAAACCTGATTAAGATCCCAAATCACAAATTAATAATTGAAGTTGAAACCCGTTGGAATTCAACATATGAAATGTTTGATAGATTATTAGAGCAAAAACGTGCTGTAGTATTAGCGTTAGCCACATTAACACATAATTTTGAATTATTAAGTGATCATGAATGGAATACTCTGGGTTTAATACTGCCCATATTACATATATTTTTTTCAGTTACAAAAGAAATTAGTAGCGAAAGAAATATAAATTTATCAAAAATAATACCACTAAAAAAACAACTAAGTACTCTTTTATACGTTACTACCGATAGTACCGATGATATTGGTTTAGATCAGATTTTGCATCAAAAGTTGATTTATTATATTGTTGCGAGCACCCTATGGATGGAATCCATGGCCCGTTGGTGTTCACGACAAAGACAAAAGAGACAGCGAGAAGAAGGCGATCTGATCGATCGCCTGTCAAGCTGTCACTTGAGATACAGACGCCATCGAGAGCAGACGCATCGAAACTTATATTACTACATTAGAGATTGTATTCGTTACTGTTGTTCTTGTACAAGTTGATGTTCTGTTACTGTTATACATTAAATCTTTATTATGTCTACACAAAAACGTAACAATATGGAATATTATCTAAGTGATGTTGAAAATAATAATTTTTATGCAATAGCTACTTTATTAGATCCTCGTTTAAAAACTACAAGTTTTTCTACAAATGAAAATATTGCTTGTGCACGCGATGCTTTAATCGAGGAAGCAGCTAAGTGCGTTTTGAATGACGATGTATCAACAAGTACGGATATTTCCCAAGACTTAAATGATTCGGACAAAAATGACGCCCATATTTCATTATGGTCATCCTTTGATACCGAAGTTGCCAATATAGGTAAACGAGAACGTGTCTAGTTCATCCGCTATTACTACATTGGTTATTATTATATTGGTCTGTAAATAGTATTCAGTACCTCATTTTAACGAAACTAGCTCGTGATTACCTGTGCACCATGGGAATCTCCGTCCCATCAAAAAGAATATTTTCGAAGGCACGAAATGTCGTTATAGTAAAAACGAAATAGGTTGAAGCTATAATAAATTGTCAATCAAATATTATTCCTCAATCCTTACAAATGTTAAGAGTATTTTGTGTATTTGCCAAATAAATTAATTGTTAATGATAATAAAGTTAACTAAATGTAATGTGGAATACTTGTACATAGATAATTTTCACCGAAAACAAATCACACACTCGCACCGAATAGAAAACTCCTGGTTAAAGTAGGTAATTATAAAGGATTCGAATCTATTGATCAGGGTTCGATTATACTTGCAAGTACCGCTGACGTTTCTCAAAGTACTTATAGAGAGTTCAAACCTATCCCGCCAAGGTTCGAGTCTACTTGAAAGTAGTGTTTTTTTCCGAAGTACTTGTGAACTGTTCGAAACTATACAGTCAGTTTCGAACCTACTTCCAATATACTTGATCCCATCACTACGTAGGTCCGCCCGTTGTAGAGTTCCGCTTCATTCTAAGTATTAACCTTATGTAGTACCTAGCCTGTAAATATATTGCATGAATCTAAACCATAAAGTTCGAGGACGTTGGTTTTAGTTATCTCTCACAAACATAACATAAATGATATTTTGATATAACGTTAAATTACTTACATTACTTATAACATTATATTTAATGATTTAACTAACCATTCCTGCTCTTAACTGAACAGTTTAAAAAATGTCAGTGGCGTCCCTTTAGTTCTAAGTGCCTCATACTTGTATGATGAAAGAATAAATAAATTTAATTGGCAATAATAAAGAAATAAGTATAATTGAAGAATACTTTACCTGTTCTGTTTAATTTAATTGACACTTCTCTCCGTACATTTTCTTTCACTCCTTGCAATCATAAAGGACACTATACTTAATTGGATATATCTTCTATCAATGTTTTATCCTCCGCAGACGAAAACTGTAACTTCTTCGACATTTCAGACACTCGTCAGACACTCGTCACTAACACATACGCAAAATGTGACACTGAGAAGCACTTTATTGGTCATACTATAATCTCGTCCCTATGACCCACCTTTCCTTGCACCCAATACGTTGCGGGTCCTTCTGTTTTGATATTCGAGCGCGTGTACCTATATACTCGAGAGATAAGGGATCCGTCTTTAATTTGAAATGAGGACGACGTAGGCGTCACCACGCGCAGTCAGCGGACTGCTACCCCTTTTTTCCTGTGTCCTTCCGCGAGGCATATTGATGGTGGACTTGGTGGATAATACTTCTTAATTGGTAAATAAAAACTGAATAGGCTGACTTATCTCCCTAGCACGGCGGAATTGGGTTCCACTAAACGACCACCATTGTTTGTCATTTACCTAACTCGTTGGAGGCCTCGGTACTTGCAGTCGGTGTAGAAAGTATTCGTACACCCTTTAAAATCGCATAACTTTTTTCAAATTAATCCAAACAACTTGAGTTTTTTTGAGAAGCTAGAAGGATTAGTTTGCTAAGTGACGTGTTTCGTAGTTTTGAAAAAAATGCAATTTGTCGGAATAGCAAACAAAATAGTAAAGGCTGTTTTCTCAACTTTTTTTTGTGAGCCTGTAATGAAAATTCAAAAAACCCGTTTGTAGATTTCAGTAAGTTATATACGTGCCTAAAATTTAAAAAAAAAGTTGAGAAAACAGCCTTTACTATTTTGTTTGCTATTCCGACAAATTGCATTTTTTAGTTTATAAACAAATTTTTATTCCCCTTAACATTAACAAAAATATGAATAAAAGGAGATAAACGTGCAGAAATAGACGCGCAGTAAGTATTCGTACAGTTAAATAAAGGATCAATAAACTATGGAAATAAACTAAATATTTACTGTTTTAATAATTTGTGGGATTGCCTTTTGATTTTGTAATAGCTTCGAGCCTTCTTGTTGTAGAATTTTTTTAGTTGGATGTTATGGCAGGTTGTATTTTACTCTACTACTACATACAGTGTGATTCTCCAGCGGCGCCTGTCCTTTGAGGACAACCCGTCGCAGTGCTTCACCGAATTTTATGGCTTTCGACCCTCGAAAGGGTTCGAATATCATTAGAAAGTCAGAAATGTCCAAGATTTCCGCATTTCCCATCAGATCTTTGCAAAAACGACGTCAATGGATTCCTTATATTTCGCGGATGAAACTGACACCACGAATGACGTAATTCGGACCATGTGAAGGAAATTCCATGAAAAATTCATTTATATCATTTCAAGTTGTCTTCGTTAATAATAATCCGATTTACACGAAATTTCGTATAATTTTCATCGGAAAAAACATAAGGAATTCATTGGTGTCACTTCCATATCGATACGATAGAGAATAAAAAGTTATTTTATTTCCGAAAAAGGTATGAATCCTTGACCGTAGACCTTTTCAAGTGCGTTCCTCGACCCAAAGTGGGACCCTGAACACTGCGCGGCCGGAGTCTCGCCGCTGCGGCGAGCCACTGGCCGGTGTCTAGCCGCCGAGGCGGGCCACTGGCCGGTGTCTGGCCGCCGAGGCGGGCCACCGACCGCGTCCGCCGGCCGCCTCCGCCGGCCGCTGCTAGGAAATTCAACCTTAACGAGTTATATCGGCGGGACGCTGATTTTCCCCCTCCACCACGCGCCCGACCGAGATAACGAGACCGTGCCGCCTCAACGGTCTTGCCCTCCACCACTCGTCCGCGGGTGCCGAGAATAGGCGCGAGAGGCTTACAGGACGAATTCCTTTTCTCGCTGCCGAAATCCGCGGACGAGGACATATAGGCCGGGGGCATAGCCTATTGAGCAAAGTCTACCACGAGCGATACGAGCGAACGGTACAGAACTCTCCCAGTGATCTCTTGTATCCCCAAGGTGTATTACTGTGTACTTTTGGTTTCCCCAACCTCCACGGCGCCTAGAGAAACGCAAAAGAGAATTCGCCGATCTCTAGACGCAGGTCGATACCTTCCGTCGGTCTTAGGGTCAGACTTCGTCTGCCCCGGAGGACGTCCTACAGTCTCCGTTTCTCCCGCGGGATTTACCCACTGGGCGAATGGAATAAAGACTTCCCGGTCCGGGCCTTTGGTGGAGACCACAGCCAGGGCACCAGTACGACCAGTACCCCCCACTCCCTCGTCAACCGCCGATATGTACCGTGAGCGCGCCGCGCTCCGACATCGATTCACCGACGACACGCGTTGCGTGCGCGCTGCGCGCCGCCACCGTCCAGACTCCGAGAAGCACCGTATCTCGCGCCGCGACCGCCACGCTCCGTCCTCGCGCCGCCGTGGACTAATCTCTAGTCCCCGCGATAGTTTAAGGTTTAGCCTAAACTCCGTACACACTGTTAGCCAGCACAGATCTGGCCGGGCCGCCCTGTATTCTAGTCTTAAGAATAAATATCCGTTTACCAGTTCACCTTGCCTCTTTCTCTCGGTCACCTACCCGTTAGTTAACCTCTACGGAGCGGGGTTACATTTGGCGCCCGAACAGGGACTCGAGAGTCGTTACCAAGCGAATGACCAAGGTGGGCTGGGTATCCGGGCTACCGAAGGCCAAACTCGTGGCGTGGACCAAGAAGCACGGGATCGACCACACGGGAGATCTAGACACCTTGCAACCTCAGGCAGCAGCCCACGTAAGAGCCACCGCCATGGACCAGGACAACCTCGATCCCCTCGAGGTCACAATTAACATCGACCCTCCAAGTGAAGAAGAAACTACATCGGCTCAGAACGAGGCACCCCTGATGAGTTTCTCCCCAGCACCCAGAAGAGAACCTCCGACGGGAGCAACCGCCTCCACCGACACCTACCATATAATGGAACGGGTGAGGCGGTGGGGCGGCCATTGCGACGGCGGTAAAGGAGCGGACGACTTCCTTGACCAGCTCGATGACCTACGGGATAGTTACGAGGTCACTCCGGACCAGATGATGCGCTGCCTCCTCGGGATATTAAAAGGCTCCACACTACAGTGGTTCCGGAACGAAAAGGCCGACCTCCCCACGTGGGATGCATTTATAGAAACCTTTCGACAAATCTACCTGCCGAGGCGACGCCAGCACGAGCTGGAAATGGCCGTTCATCAGCGACGCCAACGCCCGGGCGAAAACGTTCGCGAATTCGCCACCGCCCTCCGGACGTTTATGCGCCGCCACGGGAAAATGTCCGCCGCCACACAGCTAGATTGGCTGTACTCCAACCTACGCACGGAGTACCGTCACTACATCAAGCGGGCGGACTTCAGCTGGCTCTCCGGGCTCCTCGGTTTGGCCGCCGATTACGAGGCGCTGCGCGAAGAGGAACCCAGCAGCGCCCCAGTCTAGCCGGACAGTTGATTGCCGTTGAGCTTCGGAGGTCTGAAAAGAACCGCTCTGCCGAACTAGAAGCTTTCGCTTATCGCGACAGGTGTTGGGAGGCGTTTTAACCACTGCGAAGGGGTGACGGGACTGGAAAAACTCCTCCTTCACCATTTAAGGATCATTAGGAGAGTCTAGCCGGACACGCCGAAACCTAGCCTCGCCTAAGTAGGTAGCCGGTACAACCGGGACCAGTGCTGCTGGAACTGCGGCCAGCGCGGCCACCTTCGCCGGGACTGCCGCCGACCAGGGCGGCGATTCTGCAGCCGCTGCGGGACCGAAGGCCGGCTCAGCCGAGAATGCGACTGCGCCCCGGCGACGGGAAACGACCCAACCCCAACGGCCTCAGCACCCCAGCAACCGATAGCCGCCCGTATTTGCCCGTAAATTTCTACGGCAGGCAGTTCCAGGCCTTGCTGGACACGAGAGCCTCCCTTTCGTACATCAACCGGGAGGTAGCGGAATGGTGCAGGCAAAACGGCTGTTTCTCTCGGTCACCTACCCGTTAGTTAACCTCTACGGAGCGGGGTTACACTCACATTACTGGGTATCATATTATATGTTCATTTCGACCTAGCGTCAAAACTATTTTTGAATAAATTTTTGTTACTAATTGTTAAAAGAAGGACTCTCGTATCTTGAAATTCATTTCTTAATCGCATGCCACCCGAACCAAATCCCACAAATTCACAGGTAAACCGCTCTACTTGTGAATCTCCTGTAAAGAACGGCAACATCTTGTTCGAGAACGTTACAGGTAGTTAATTTTGGTGACAGCAGTGGGATACAATTTGCTTTGATACCGCGAAGGTCTGGCAAAGGAGATCCCCATAAAAAAACTTCAAAAAAGTAAAAAAATTACGCTAAGTACATGAAAATCAAATAACTCACAAAAAATAGAAGATAATAATATAAATCACAAAAAAATAGAAGAAAATATACAACAAATAAATCACAAAAATAGAAGATAATAATATCACAAAAAATAGAAAAATATACAATACAAAAAAAGATGTGAAATCAAAATGAGCTGCCAGTACATACAGGTGCTTTCCAACTGCGCTTAAGATGACACATTATTACAAAAATTGCGCCAATTATAACAATGGCTATTGTATTTAAAAAGTAGTTTGTACAATGACGGACGACGATCCCTGCCGAATAATCGCGAGAGTCGACGAACGAAGAACGAAACATGTGTTAGTTTCGTTTTGGCTGAAGGTGTGCGTGTAACGCGTATATACGTATTATACTGACGAAAAATTCCTTGAACAAGAAGAATCAGAAGAAAAATCTTAAAATTTAAAACTTTCGACTGATCCATGAGACGATATTATGATATCTCTGTCATACGTGGACCGATTTTATTGAAATTGGTCCTATTCGAAAGCTTATATGCGGTTTACATAAGAAAAATGCCTTTAAATTTTGGAAATATTGCAGGCGTGATGAGATATTAATGATATAAGTTTCAGGTTAGGTTGGATTAGCCGGGCGACGAGTAAATGATAGCGGTAGCCACAGTCGACATATACAGGGTGTCTTTCATGTACTTGGCGTCGAGACGCTACCGCGTCTCTAGATATATAATATATATGTAACGTACTATAAATATTCACAAAATATATTTCCACGGGAAAAATTGTTAACCCATTCGACAAAAAGCCGAAATAGTATTTTCATACTACATGAATACTACGACCCCCATATATACTGTTGTTACAAAAGCGATTTCCACATCCGCGGCGTCCCCTTATTAGCTTCACGGCTTAAAACTGAACAATTCAATGAGCCCGCGGCAGAATGTGTCCGTATCTATGCGAAAAGCGGGCTCCTTAAAAAACAAAAGAGCAGCGGAGGAGCTCGCCTCATCGTTGCACGTGTGAGGAAGCTCATTCTCGATCGTGACTGCCCACCGGCACCATGGATAATAATGTAAGTATTTTTTATATTATATTCATATATATATAATCATATCAGAGTTATCATAATTCATAATATACTCTAGCCCGGTTATCTGTATTCGCTAGTTTTATTCGTGAGATATTCGTGAGATTTATTTTTATTATTCGTTAGTTTTATTTGTGATTCGTGAGATTTGTTCGTCACTTAAAATCTGATTACACGCGGCGTATGATAGAGATATGATAGAAGAAAGTCATATTGTTCAATTGCAAATTGGTAATAGGAAATTCGGATTATACATTACAAAATATGTTTCTTCTCATTACTTCACGAGCCTTTCTATTATTATTCAATAAAAAAACCTGTAACGTATTATAACATTATTTTGTGAACGATTCACAATTGTAACTAGTAGTAAAACAAGAAGATATTGCAGACGTTAACTTATAACGCCAACGATTAGAAATAACAAGAAGATATTGCAGATGTTAACTTATAACGCCAACGATTAGAAATATATCAAACATATCTCGTAAACGAACATGTAAAGTACAACATTTTGAAAGTCTTTGGTAGACACTTTGCCTATGTTAACTATCAGTGTAAGTAGACCGTAACTGTATAGCAAGTAATACAACAAGAAGATATTAGATACGTTGAAGCATATTCTATATAACTTGTAACGTCAGCGATTAGAAGTATGAAACACATCCGAGTTGAAATATGCTTCTATGTTTCCAATATGTTCTTGTTGTATTACCTGCCATACAGATACGGTCTACTCCCACTGACACTTAATGTAGGCAAAGTACCTACCAAAGACTTACAAATTGTTGTACTTTGCATGTTCGTTTACGTTCAACTCAGATATGTTTGACATATTGCTAATCGTTGGCGTTATATGTTATATATAAAATATGCTTTAACGTGTACAATATCTTCTTCTTTTACTACTAGTTACCAATGCGAATCATTCACAAAATAATGTTAATACGTTACAGTTTTTTGTATTGAATAATAATAATGGAAAGGCTTGTGAAGTAATGAGAAAAAAGAAACATATTTTGTAATGTAATGTAATTTTTATAATTTCACATCCTACATCTCAGTTTTCATATTTTTATATTTCCTAATTCCTAATTTCCAATTTGCAATGGAACAATACGTACCCTTGCGCTACATGTATGACTTTCTTCTATCATACGCAGCTTTCATGAAGTTTTAATCTTTTTTACTAATTAATTGTTTATTCATTTTTTTAGGAAAATTTAAGGGACGACGCCTTGTTGGACGGTAAATAATACAAATTTATTTATATACCTACATTTAATCTAAAAATTTATTTTTCCAGTCATTTAATGATGAAATTAATTTATTTTTATTTAGACATTGATGCCGAACTGGCAGAATTAAATATGGTGGAGCCGCTACTGCCCATGGCTCCGCCGCCACCACCACCACCACCAGCGAGCCCGGCCACGGCCGATAGTAGTAAGTACATACACATTTTAACCCTCAGTTGTCACACTGGGTCAAATTGACCCTGCAATTTTTTAAGCAAAACACTTTTTGTCGGAAATCTTATTGCTTCAAATTTTTTTTTAAGCATGATGACACTTTAAATGTCAACTTTTAACGATGGGCATATATTCTACAATGTTCAAACTTTATCTCAGAATTTTTTAGACTTAATTAAACAAATAGTTTTTAAATAACAACTGATTGAAAATTGGCAGGGTCAAATTGACCCATTGTGACAACGACGTTCGAAAAAGTAGGTGTGACAACCGAGGGTTAAGAAGTTATATGTTTTTAGAATCCTTTTTTAAATACTAAATTTAAATACTAATAAATTTATTGTTGTTTATTACTACTAATTACAGGATCGTACGTGGCTCGGCACAGTAAAGGCGGTTGGAGGGTGAGGGCGCAAAAAGATAGATCAGCGGCAATCGAAATGATGAAGCAGCAAGCCCTCACCCTCAGGACATTAATTGCGGAGCAATATGGCCGTCGCCGGGGCCGTGGCTGGGAGCGCGGCCGTGGCTGGGAGCGCGGCCGTGGTATGGAGCGGGGCCGTGGTATGGAGCGGGGCCATGGTATGTAGCGGAGCCGTGGTATGGAGCGGGGTCGGGGCCGTGGCGGCGGCCAATAAAAAAAAATATTTTGTATTTTATTTTAAAAAAAATATTTTGTATTTTATTTTAAAAAAAATATTTTGTATTTTATTTTAAAAAAAATATTTTGTATTTTATTTTAAAAAAAATATTTTGTATTTTATTTTAAAAAAAATATTTTTTATTTTATTTTAAAAAAAATATTTTTTATTTTATTTTAAAAAAAATATTTTTTATTTTATTTTAAAAAAAATATTTTGTATTTTATTTTAAAAAAAATATTTTGTATTTTATTTTAAAAAAAATATTTTGTATTTTATTTTAAAACAAATAATTAAAAAAAAATATATTGTTTATTTTATAAATAAAATGTGGTTATTTTATTTGCTCATGTAACAGGATTACTTTCTCTATCAGCTGTTGAAATAATTCTCTTCGTCTGCATCGTTCACTGAAAAATAGGACACATTTATTAATTATTTATAAATTATCACACATGCTCATATGTTAAGATCATTGAATATGCAAAACCCTACCTGAAAATTTGTGCGTATATAGTCAGACATAGATCACTCTGCATCATCTTCTGCTTCGATTATCTGTAAATATATATATAAAGCCACATTTTAGTTATACAACTTAACGTAGAACTTACTTATGTAGAAATACAGGGTCATCGTTTAATCCTGCAACCCGCGCGCGCGCGAACTTGTAAAATGGCAACACCGCCTCATGGACGCATTCCACTACAACCATGCACCGGGCCAGCGGAAAGCTGCCAGCGACCGAGTGATGCCCGAGCTTCGAAAATTTTAGCGTCGCAAAGAGCTAGGTATTGGGAATTTCCCGGCCCAGGTAATCGAGCCGCGTGCTCCGCTTTTATGATCGGCTTACCACTCGTACCCCAGATTACTGTAATGAGGTTTGAAAATAATGTCAACTGATCTCGTACCCGTCTCAATTTCAAAAATTTTAGCTACGACAGGGTTGACCGCAGCGCTATACCCTTATACGGAGAGATTTTTCGCCACTTGCTTGTAAAAGCGACAATAATGGCACATCGTTCCAAAAAATGACATTAACGGAAGCCGGTATAGGCGTGGCGTTGAGTATCTAAAACATTCAAACACAAAAATTCTAGAAAAAAAATTCAGAGACCGCTAAAGTCAAAGACACGTTCCATTAGTTACCCCTTACGTCTTATCTAGGTATGCACCGCATTAAGGATAAAATCATAAAGAAGAAAACCAGAACAATAGATTCTGAGGTCTGCAGAACTAACACATAATTGAATAAAAATTTAATTTCTCAATTTATGAAAGTAAAGATACAGAAACAACTAGCCTATTGTTTATCAACATCACGAGTTTTAAAAACAGCGTTAAATACATTATCAAATAAACAGTTTGCAAAAGCTTTTTAAACAATTATGGTTAAAAAATTGATAAAAGAAAAATTAAGTAAACGTAAAATATGTTAAATTATCCATCATTAAGAGGGAATAATTTTTCCTCATTTCTCGGCGCTAATTGCATTCCGATATCTTTTATAGTTCAAAAGTTATACGAAAAAGGCCCCAAATATTTCAACCCGGGCCAGGAAATTCTGAATAGTTCTTTGCAACGTTAATTTGAAAGAGACCAGCCCAAAATTCTCGAAGCTCGGGCATCACTGCTGTCCAGCGATCGCTAGCAGCTCTCCAAACGCTGGGACGGTGCATGGTTGTAGTGGAATGCGTCCGTGAGGCGCTGTTGCCATTTTCCAAGTTCGCGCGCGCGCGGGTTGCAGGATTAAACGATGACCCTGTAGAGTGGCCTTCTGCTACAGTGAGTGTAGAGACTACATAAT
This sequence comes from Andrena marginata, assembly GCA_963932335.1. NCBI lineage: Eukaryota > Metazoa > Arthropoda > Insecta > Hymenoptera > Andrenidae > Andrena > Andrena marginata. Next base: position 15,919,833 of record OZ010664.1, read on the forward strand.
GTGTCCGAAGGAGGTGAGAGTGTATGGCAGAAAGTCTTGTTGCAGGAAATTTAAATGCTAATGGTAATAATTCAGCGAAAATGAACGAACAGATCCAAAATTTTTAACGTACAATTTATTGGTGTTGGAATAAAATTAATTTAGTATGTTTATTGGTGAATTGAAATATTGTTAATGGGAATCTGAAAAATTAATGACTTAATGAGTAGCGTGGCAACTACTGTGGATTTTATTATTAATTAAAGTATTACGAATGTCTTTCACAAAAGATTGAAAAGCATCAACGGAGATGTGTTTTCAGTGTACTTTCTTCACTAATGTGACTTGCTTTACATTGCAAGCAGTCCACCATAATCTATTTTCTTAATAATTCTTAATGCTATGTCTTTAGACACATTTTGTCGATTTACCTTATTTGACAAAGTTTCAGAACCTTGTGCGAAACAAGATGCTCTGTCTATCTATCATCTAATCTTCTCCGGACAACCTCCACGCCTGTGCATTCCCTTCATTTCTCTCCATCCAAGCCTGTGCGTCCCCTTCAATTCTACTATACTATCCAAGCCTGTGCGTGTCCTACATTTTTATCGAAGTCCTGTGCGTCCCCTTCATTTCTATAATAGAATAATTAATATAAGCTTTACTTAAAAACTCTAAATAAATTGCTGGTATATAAATACAAATATCTGGCAATTTAAATTCAATGCAATTTTTTACTACAATATATTATTTCGTACAAGCATGGTACAAATTTCTAGAAACTTATGCGAAAGAAGGTGCTTCTCTGTCGAACCTTCTCCGGATAACTTCCAAGTCTGCGACTCTACATAAGAAATCTATTAAATAAATTTGGCGACTTACCTTGTTAATTGAGACAATAATTCAGTCGCCTATTTAGTGTAAAAACTCGTGACATTTCAAATTTGGACAACTTACCTTATTTGACACTTGCAGGTTATGATGGAATGACACTTGGTAGGTTATAAAATTCAAAATAGTATACATAGGTATACAGGGTGTCCCAAAAATGCTGCGGGTCCTTAAAGGGGGTGATTCGGGGGGTGATAGCAAACAACTTTTTCCTTTGCGAAAATGTTCTCCGAGGTTTCGTTAACGAGATATTAACAAAAAGCACCGACCAATCAGAGCCCGAGATTGGCGGCCGAGTTCCCGCGCTAGCGTGGCCGCGCGCCGCGCTGCGACTGCGAACAAGCAACTCGGCATGCATCGAAGGAAATTGCACAGAATGGCAAATGAAAAAGACGTAACAAATAAACTCGAACATGTTGTCATGGTTTGTTCGTCATTTAAAGTGAATAATGAATAAAGGATAAATGGATGAAAATCGCGTGCAACCTAAAAAGACGAATACGCAGTTTTTTTTTAGAAGATTCGAAAATAATAATTATTTGAAGTGGGAGGATAAGGAATACGTAAATTTTCTTGTGTTAATAACGTAGCCACGAAAAGGTAATGTAACAGGAAATTAACGAAAAATAATAGTAGTTCGTTATTGTGATAAAAATCCGTAATTCAATAACGGCCAGCACTGTTGGTGATAACGAATAAGTCTGTTTAAAAAGCCCGAATAAATATTTTCGTACGGGAATTTTGAGAATTAACGCCGGAAATAAGCCATCGTTTGCGTTAAATTTAAAAATGAATGATCACCAATAAAGTAACTAAAACTCACCCTTGTTGGAAATTCACCTGCAGCTTGAAAATCTGTGTCACAGGGTCACTGAACCGATCCTGGTCATCGATGGACGAGCTCAGTGCACAGCTGGTCCCAGGTATACGACACTACCGAAAGTTAAGGGTCGCAATGTCAGGTGCGTCCAGGTCAACGTACCGAATATTCACTTCACTGCACGGCTACTAACATTGATCACTTAATTTATTTTTCATGGAACGTGTTGTTCCTACGTTATAAAAATTGGTGGAAATGAATTTTTACTTGGCGTTCGGAGCCGTGGGTATTTCCGCGCAAATTCTCACGCTGCAGCACTTGCGTCCTCGTTGTTCGGGGGGTGCAACCAGAACATCGCGTAATACTCTTGAGCAGAGAACATTTCTGCGACGTGATTGCTTGCTGACTGACAAGATTTTTACGAAGCGACTTCTTCTACCCTCAAATAGTTTCTCTCGTTCCATTATGAGTTGACCCCCCACCAGACCAAGAGGCTTCAGGTAGAAAGAAGCCAGCACATTTTCGAAACACACGTGCTTCGCAGAAGTGCAACGAACGGACTATCGTGCACTTTTACAAAACTCCGCGTTCCGTCCTTTTACTGCTAATGTACCCATTGCTTCGAGGTAGGCAGCAGACACCACGTGCATCCCTCCCAAACGGCCACTGTCCTAAAGAGGTCCTCTTCACAGCAGTATCTCCTCCCCAAGGCTTCACTCGCATGGAATTCCTCGACGCAGAGCATTTCGCTAGGGTCGCGGTTTATGACCGTACTGTCCCACTAGTCGACGGTAGACAACGGTTTCCTACAGTTTTGGGTAATTTATGGCTTAGTTGGTTCCGCCTCGTAGCAGACGTGAACTCAGAGTATCGGAAAATGGAAACTGGAAACAGGATTTTTTTCTTTATAGCAACTCGAAGACTTTCTGTTTCTCTTCTCTTCCGTCCCTTTCGAACCGAAACACGTGGTGTCTGCTGCCTACCTCGAAGCAATGAGTACATTGGCAGTAAAAGGACGGAACGCGGACTTTTGTAAAAGTGCACGATAGTCCGTTCGTTGCACTTCTGCGAAGCACGTGTGTTTCGAAAATATGCTGGCTTCTTTTTACCTGAAGCCTCTTGGCCTGGTGGAGGTCAACTCATAATGGCACGAGAGAAACTATTTGAGGGTAGAAGAAGTCGCTTGGAAAAAATCTTGTCAGTCAGCAAGCAATCACGTCGCAGAAATGTTCTCTGCTTAAGAGTATTACGCGATGTTCTGGTTGCACCCCCCGAACAAGGAGGACGCAAGTGCTGCAACGTGAGAATTTGTGCGGAAATACCCACGGCTCCGAACGCCAAGTAAAAATTCATTTCCACCAATTTTTATAACGTAGGAACAACACGTTCCATGAAAAATAAATTAAGTGATCAGTGTTAGTAGCCGTGCAGTGAAGTAAATATTCGGTACATTAACACGGACGCACTTGACGTTGCGACCTTTAACTTTGGATGGCGTCGTGTACCTGAGATCAGCTGTGCATTCGGCGCGTCTGTCGATGACCAGGATCGGTTCAGTGACCTAGTGACACAGATTTTCAAGCTGCAGGTGAATTTCCGAAAGGGTGAGTTTTAGGTACATTATTGGCGACTATTATTTTTTAAATTTAACGCAGGTTATGGCTAATTTCCGGTGATAATTCTCCAAATTTCCGTACGTAAATTTTTTTCGCAGTTTTTAAACGGAGTTATTCATTATCAACAACAGTGTTGGACGTTATTGAACTATGGATTTTTATCACAATATCGAACTACGATCACTTTTCGCTCGTTCCCTGTTGCATTACCTTTTCGTTTGTACGTTATTAAAAAAGGAAATTTACGTGTTCCTTATCCTCTCACTCCAAGTAATTATTATTTTGGATTCTTCTAAAAAAAAACTTTGTATTTGTCTTTTTACGTTACGCATGATTTTCATCCATTTATCCTTTATTCATTTTTCACTTTAAATGACAAACAAACCATGACAAAATGTTCGATTTTATTTGTTACGTCTTTTTCATTTGCCATTCTCTGCAATTTCCTTCGATGCATGCCGAGTTGCTTGTTCGTAGTCGCAGCGCGGCGCGCGGCCACGCTACCGCGGGAACTCGGCCTCCAATCTCGGGCTCTGATTGGTCGGTGCTTTTTGTTAATATCTCGTTAACGAAACCTCGGAGAACATTTTCGCAAAGGAAAAAGTTGTTTCCAATCACCCCCTGAATCACCCCCTTCAAGGAACCGCAGCATTTTTGGGACACCCTGTATACAATGACGGACGACGATCCTGGCCGAATAATCCCGAGAGTCGACGAACGAAACATACACTAGTTTCTTTTGGCTGAAGGTGTGCGTGTAACGCGTATACGTATTATGTTTGACGAAAAATATATATACGTATTATGTTGACGAAAAATTTCTTGACGAAAGAGAAGAAGAAGAAAATCTTACCGTTTTCGACAGATCCATGAGACGATATTACGATATCTCTATCATGCGTGGACCGATTTTATTGAAATTGGTCTCATTCGAAAGCTTATATGCGGTTTACATAAGAAAAATGCCTTTAAATTTAAGAAATAGTGTAGGCGTGATGAGATATTAATGAAATAAGTTTCAGGTTAGGTTGGATTAGCCCGGCGACGAGTAAATGATAAGCAGTAGCGACAGTCGCCATATATAGGGTGTCCTTTTCTTTCCTGTACTTTCTTTCCTGTACTTGGCGTCGAGACGCTACCGCTTCTCTAGATACACTCTCCTAGCGAAGAATAAGACTCCTTCTTTCTTACTAACAAGGGACGTTCGGCAACCCGGAAATTCAGAAAGTTATGAAACTCGGTGTGCAAGTAGAGTAGTTCATCCGTAACACAACGCTATTTTTCGTTGGTGCCAAAAAGCTTTTTTAGGGGTGAAATCACCCCTTGAAGAAAATGCAGAATTTTCTTTTCCGTGGAATATCTCGAGAACGGTGACAGATATCGAAAAGAAGTTTAAACAAAAGTTGCATCCTTCTTTTATATCTACAAAACCGCGTAAAAATTATTTTCGAAAAATCCATATTTTTCAAGTTACCCCCACCACCAACTCTTAAAATTAAGTTTTTGTATTTTGTAAATATACGCTAACATACCTCTGGATAATCCCTTTTCATACATATAAATAGTTTATGTGTTATACTTTTTTTGTAAACAAATAAAACCTCTATTACCGAATTTGAAGTCCATTTTGGCAGTTTCCATTAATAACATGGTTTCTTAAAGCCATATTTAAATTCGTATTTATGTAAGGTTCAGACAGCTTTCAATTATTTAAGCAAGGCAGTACATACGTAAAATTGCATCCAAGGTAAAACTAATTAAAACTAATCAATGACGTGCATGAATCATTATGATATCAGCACATTCGTACATGCATTACTTCAAGTGTAATCTTATTAGGCTGTTTTGGAAGCCACGCGATAAATAAATAATGCGTGAAGATTTACAGTGATTTTGGAAAATATATATGTTATCATTGAAATTACGCAGAATCGCATTCATGCCGATAACCTTGTCGAACCTTCCGATTTGCATGATGCATATGTATATGAATTTTAAATGATTTATAAATCAATTTTACTTACCTGTCCCACTAATAACATATATATATATGTTATTAGTGGGACAGGTAAGTAAAATTGATATATATATAATATTACAGTTAAATATTATAATATTACATTAAAGATATTAATATTAAATTTAATTATAACATTATAGGAGTTTTCATGAACGAAGTGGTTGAATAAAGCAATATTTTAACATTTGCAGTCTCTTTTTGTACATGCTGTATTGTGTGATTATACATTGGAAGAAATATACTAGCAGAAAACGATAAATATATTGAAAATTACGGTTCGTAATTGGTACAATAATGATATTCTTCATAGAAGTGATTAAAACAAAAATACTTGCCACACCATGCACATCGCATAAAAGCCGGCTCCCCACAAATACTACATTTGGGTATAAGCTTTTCATTTCTGAAGTAACAGAAATCTACAGGATTTTGAAATTCGCTGGGATGCGTTTCTAGATATCCGCTTTTAAACCAAGCATATTGAAAAAGGTTTTTGAATCTAGGCGAAGAAAACTGGTTGTGGGTTAGGGACTGCAATTTAATTATTTTATTACGTAAGTGCAAATTGACATCTCTCTCTTGGAGAATCACATTATCCGAAAATGTCCGCACGAAATTTTTCCAAATCCGGAATCCAAACACATTTAAAGGCTGAACGATGCCTGTTGTTTTTTTTGGAATCATTGAAAAAGTTACTTCCTTGTCTTGTGGAATCAACTGCTGTAATTCATTTGGGCAGTGTCCCGTCCACGAGTCGAGTAGGAGCATGCTTCTACGGCCAGTATTCGGTAGATACACTTCGGTAAACCAAGTTTTAAAATGTTCAGACGTGAGTTTTCCTGACTTTGAAGCTCCGATGTAAATATTAACCGGGCGGAATAGAGTTCTTTGCACTATCGGACCAAGTGTTCCTGTAGATTCCTTTAAAACTATGTATAGTGGTGAAAGAAGACGTCCGCTTGCTGATATAATAGGCATTATAGTGTAGCTATGTGTTGTAGCAGATACCGATTGAATCGTCGCTTCTACCGGTTTCACTCCTAATTTCGCCAATGTTCGCCCAGAATGTATTTCAAGGTTGAAGCCAGTCTGGTCTGCATTATAAATTTCTTCAACTCCGACAGCTGGGATGTTAGACTTTACGCGAGAAACAAACGATTCTGCGATATTTCTGATATTGTCAATATCTTCAAACGTAAATTGTGTCCTGAATGTTGTTATCTTGCGGGACACAATTCTATGCGCAGTCTTAAAGTTCCAAATCCACCATTTACCTGCCACGAATTGGGGTAGGTCCACTTGGTTTTTTGCCTCCAAGGCCCACAATCTTAAATTCATGTCATGAACAATGGATCTTCTGTCACAAGCTTCTTCAAACTTTTGCAGTACATATTCCCCAATAAATGCAAGTTTGTCTGCATTTGTTCCACCTCTCTCTACACTCGCCTCTCACCTGTATAGCTGCTGCAAAGATTTAACCATGCGATAATTTTTCTGTACACTGGCAAGCGTTCGACGTGCCTTTTTTGCGCTTTTCCAAAACGTTACAGCTTTTCTCTTATAACTTAAGTCAACTTGTCCACCTTTATCATCAACAGTACATTCTGCAGGTTCAAAACTGTCTTCTTCTTCTTCTGCAGGCATAATGTACTCTACAACTTGTGCACCATGTGGTTCTGATGGATCGGCATAATCGAGCACATAATCATGTTCAATTAATGGTAGGGAATGTATGTTTTGAAACTTTTTTATAATGTCCCGAATTTCATTGTGCAGTTCCGTTTCTACCGGGATTATAGGTGTCTGTGTTATACTTGCAATTTGAAACGTAGTAACTAACATGTGTATTACGTTAGCAACATTAATCACTTTTCTCAATTGGATGGTAACTGACTGCTGCCAAAAATGTAACTGCCGTTGGCTACATCCTCGGGAATATTTATATCACTCAAAGACGCGAGGACAAAATTATGTTTACCGAAAACTCGGAAAATCTAATGGTTCGACAAGGTTATCGGCCTCAATGTGATTCTGCGTCATTTCAATGATAACATATATATATTGCAAAGTCATTGTGAATCTTCACGCATTATTTATTTATCGCGTGGTTTCCAAAATAGCCTAATAAGATTACACTTAAAGTAATGCATGTACGAATGTGCTGTTATCATACTGATTCATGCACGTCACTGATTAGTTTTAATGAGTTTTACCTTGGATGAAATTTTACGTACGTACTGCCTTGCTTAGATAATTGAAAGCTGTCTGAACCTTACATAAATACGAATTTAATTATGGCTTTAAGAAACCATGTTATTAATGGAAACTGCCAAAATGGACTTCAAAGTCGGTAATAGAGGTTTTATTTGTTTGCAAAAAAATATATCACATAAACTATTTATATGTATGAAAAGGGATTATCCACAGGTATGTCAGCGTATATTTACAAAATACAAAAACTTAATTTTAAGAGTTGGTGGTGGGGGTAACTTGAAAAATATGGATTTTTCGAAAATAATTTTTACGCGGTTTTGTAGATATAAAAGAAGGATGCAACTTTTGTTTAAACTTCTTTTCGATATCTCTCACCGTTCTCGAGATATTCCACGGAAAAGAAAATTCTGCATTTTCTTCAAGGGGTGATTTCACCCCTAAAAAATGCTTTTTGGCACCAACGAAAAATAGGGTTGTGTTACGGATGAACTACTCTACTTGCACACCGAGTTTCATAATTTTCTGAATTTCCGGGTTGCCGAACGTCCCTTGTAAGTCAGGCGCGTTAAAACGAAGCTAAATCATGGCTACAGGCGGAGTAGGGTCAAACACCCCTAATGTAGACGCAGTTGTAGAGGAACTACAACGCCTACAATTAAGTCAGGAAAATGCGCGCCAACCGCATACTAGAATTCGCGATGCCGCAGACACGGTTCCGGCTTTCGACGGGCGAAACATTACTATACATCAATTCTCAAAATGCTGTAGAAACGCGAAAAATATGATCGCGCCAAACGCCGAATACGGTTTAGTACAGTTAATCAAATGTAAATTGTCCGGCCAAGCCTCTCGAGTCATACTTAACGGCGATTATAACACAATAGAAGAAGTAATTAAGGTCCTCAGCTCTCGTTTCGCCCCACTACATTCCTCAATCCAGTTATATGGAGAAATGTAAAAAATCGCTCAGTTACCGAATCAAGCCACTGTAGATTATAGCAGTCGAGTCTCCGGGATCCTCCTACAATTGAGATATTGTAATGAAATAGAGGTTCCCTTACACGTCGCGCAGTACAATCAATCCGCGGAAACAAATTCAATTAAAGCTTTCTTAACCGGGTTAAAACCTGAAATTTACGCATGAATGCGAACGGTTGAATTCACTGACCTCGATACCGCCATTAGCGCCGCTATAAAAGCCGAGGCAGAGTGTCAGGAAAACATAATGAGAAATAAATTCGCAGAAGGACTCTCGCACTCCGCGCAGTGCACAAATTGTTTCGGGTACGGACACTCAGCTACTGACAAGGAAACATACCGAACCCGAAAATTCTGATTTGAATGAAATTCCGTAGGATTGTAGAGCATGTCGGAGTATGTAAAAAAAAGATTCTTTTTCTGCGGAAAAATACTCTGAGGGGGTGAAATCAGCCCCCAAATTGTCTGCGATTTTTCGTTTTTCGAGTATAACTTTGTAACGGTGCGAGGTAGAAGAAAACCGTAAATGGACAAAATGTTCAGTGTTTGATGCCGTATAACGCGCTGCAAAATAAATGTTTGTAAAATAATGAAAATTTTAATTTATTTATAAATTGTTGGACGTACAAACATTTCTTTTGCAGCGCGTTATACGGCATCAAACACTGAACATTTTGTCCATTCACGGTTTTTTTCTACCTCGCACCGTTACAAAGTTATACTCGAAAAACGAAAAATCGCAGACAATTTGGGGGCTGATTTCACCCCCTCAGAGTGTTTTTCCACAGAAAAAAATCGTTTCTTACATACTCCGACATGCTCTACAATCGTACGGAGGTTCATTAAAATCAGAATTTTCGGGTTCGATATGTTTCCTTGTGAGTGTCGCAGTAAATTCCCAGCAGGGCAAATAGCTCAAATTACTTGGCGATCTAAATATTGCAATCATTGTCGGAAAGTAGGACACACGGTTCAGGAATGCCGGAAGATAAACACCGCGCCGCAATCAACACCAAATAATTCTGGGTCATCAACAACGCCGCGTAATCCCGCGGAGCGTCAATCACAACAAGTAGAATGTAGATACTGTAAGAACAAGGGACACACTATTCAGGAATGTCGAAAGAAAATGTAGAATGACAAACGAAGGTCCACTGAAACTCCGAAAACCGAACAGCAAACGCCAAATCCCCCTAAAATCCTGTACGCAATCAATCCGTGCTAAAATTACCACTATCAGAAACATGGAGAGCCCCCAGTTTAGCTTTATCCAGTCCAGAATTAACACCAGATAGGGTAATAATGATGATCGATACTGGAGCTGATTTGAGCGTGATCAAAGAAAGAAGCCGTTTCGGCCAGCACACCGATTTTTACCGACGTAACCTACGACCTAACAGGAATTACGGAAGGTTCTCTAGCCACTATAGAATACTTTAAAACCAAAATATTAGATACAGTAGCAGAAATTCACGTAATCCAAACTTTACCTACAGCTCAGGACGGAATTTTAGGCTCAAATTTTTTCCACGGGAGCGGAGCTGTTATAGATTACACTGTCCAACACGATTTTTGGTCTGCAAATTCCACTCGGTGACTCTTGTAGAGTTTTGCGCCCTGAACACGAATCCGTAAACAAAATTGCTCTATCACCCTCAGTTTTTGAAAAACATGAGCTTTTGTAAAAACACGCGATTTTGGGCAAAAGTGAGGTATTACGCGAAAACTAAAAACGCTAGAAAGTTCAACTTAGTCTCAAAAGATAGAGGAGAGTTTACTGAATATATCAGTGTATATAGTTATTAAATTTTAATGTTCTGAATGGTTGTAAATGACCATCAAAGTTTGAAAAAGTGTCGATGCGCATGGTTTCCACGCAATATTTTTGCATTTTTACGAAAAATTGTTTACCTAGCCCGAAAACGCTACCCAGCATCGGATTCTGTAGACATTTCTGGAGAGGAAACCATGCAGGAAAATTGTCGCAACTATTTTTAACTCGAACTAGTCGGGAAAATATCTATCGGCAACGCGTTCACGGTGTTTTGCCGCCTGGCGGCCATTGCTCGCCTGACGCGACTCGTCAGGGCTGTCGCTACGCGTAATCGACGCCGATGGTACCGTTCAGTGGGCACCGACATTTTATATGGATCATCCTTATTTTTTTTCGTGTATTCGTAGACACTGTTCTCGGATTTAAATAAACTTTTCTCAATCAACCTCTGTTATAAACAATTTCGATATTCAATGCATGAATACCTACATATGACTTGTTAATATGGAACCGTATAAAACAAACACAATTATTTATGAAATTACAAGATTTATATTATTATGGTTTTACCAGATTTAGAACACTTTGCCAGATATTGTAACATTTGAAACTCATTAAACAGTATTTGAAGGCAACACGAAACATATTTAAATATCATTTAGGCATCTTTTTTTAATAAATTCATTATTCAATATTTCTGAAACAGAGTTTGAGATACGAAAGTAATATAATTTTCTGAGGTTTAGTGAAGAGAGAGAAGTAAGAGTTCGTAGCTATCGCAGGAACTCTTTCGATATATAAACATCGCCTGGCGCCTCTGCCTAACGCGCGATACAATCAGAGAAAAAATAAATATCTTGCAATGCTCTGGTTTCTTATGCATCGTCTAAAGGCAGCCACACACGGTCCAGTCGGCCTGACAGGTCTGCCTGCGCAGGCAGACCTGTGCAAGTCGGCCTGACGCCCGTACTGCCTCCACACGCTCCGTCCGGCCTGACAGGCTGGCCGGATGGTACATCCACACGCTCCGGCCATTTCAGAAAAAAATAATTATTTATTCTTTATCGTATCGATATGGAAGTGATGCCGATGGATTCCTTATATTTTTCCGATGAAAATCATACCAAATTTCATGTAAATCGGACTATTATTAACGAAATTAGTCTCAGGTTATGGGAATGGATTCTTCATGAAATTTCCTTCATTATTTTCCGAATTACGTCATTCTTGGTGTCACTTTCATCGGCAAAACATAAGGAATGAATTGGCTTCGTTTTCGCAAAGATCTGATGAGAAATGCGGAAGTCAAAAATTTTTCTGACGTTCCTTTGGTCGAAGGTCCCGAGGTCCCTTCCTCGGTACAATATGGCAGGCAAACCTTTGGTCTCCACCACTCTAAACAGTCTCTGCCCTTCAATCTTTAGCTGTCGCGAGCCACGAGTCTCTGTCTAAACTAGCGACGATAGCGAGAAATATAGCTTGGTAATATGGAGAATGGGGAGTCTCAAGTGGCGTTCGGCCTTCAGGCCGACCGAATCGTTTTTCGATTTTGCTCCGGCCGGCCTGAACAGTCCTTATTGCGCTGGAAAAATAAACTTTCTACTACCGAAAACTACTGAATGTATACTACAGGGTGATTCTCCAGCGACGCCTGTCAACGAAATGCCGCCTGGTACCCCGTGGCGAGGACAGGATTCTCCATTGCTTCACCGAATTTGATGGCTCTCGATTTTCGAAAGTGTTGGAATCCATTAAAAAATCAGAAATGTTCAGGATTTCCGCATTTCTCATCATATCATTGCGAAAACGACGCCTATCGATTCCTTATGTTTCGCCAATGAAACTAACAACAATAACTACATAATTCGGAAAATAATGGAAGAAATTCCATGAAAAATCGAATTATATAATTTCCAGCTGAATTTGTTAAAAATAGTCTGATTTACATGAAATTTTGCATGAATTTCATCGGAAAAACATAAGGAATCCATCGGTATCACTTCCATATCGATACGATAAAGAATAACGAATTTCTTAATACGCTGAAATGAATAAATCCGTTGAATAAATAAATACTAATGTTTAACTAAACTGCAGATTTCGTCACAATTTCTAATAGTACTATTTGGTTTTTCCTTATGTTGTGTACCAATAAATTAGATACTCGTTCAGAAACTTAAACGATAACTTTATTTAACAAAAGAAGAAAGAAATATTTCTAATTCTGGTACAAGGAGTTTATCGGAGAATACAAGTATACGACCTCTTACTGCTTGAACGCTGTGAAACTGACTGCACTCAAAATGCGACTCCTCAAGGGTCCTACAGGCAGGCACCCCTTGCGGAAAAATCCAACAAATGACTCGCGCCCCCATCGGTTTGCTTAGGAGAGGGTAACGGCGATCGGAGTTATTCCCACGCTTTCTAATACCTTTCTGCAGAAAGACAGGGTGAAATGCTGGAAAGCGTGCTTCCTGATAGAAACCAGACGAATCTCCAACACCTCCCCTTATAAAATTTGGGTACGCGAGTACACAATGTACGAAGATACAATTTTAAATGAGATATTGATGAAACGACTTACAATTAAATCTAATATGTAATACTTAGCAATAATCGTAAGTTCAGTGTAGAAGTAATATTAATACTAAATTTCTTAACAAGAAATACGACAGTGTGATACGATTTGGAATGTTATGATAAGCTTTCTAAGCTAAAAATACTTTTTCAAAAATACTTAACTAACTACAGTTACAAAAAAAAATAATAAGCAATGCATAAGTACTGATACATGAGTATAACATAATATAATGTTTTAAAGTGTAAAATGTAACAGATCACAAGGGTGTAGTACTCTTCCTAATTATCGGGGTGCGAATTTTTGTTGTATGGGGGTAATCCGGTGAAGAAGCCGCTTCATGTTCCATGAAATTTCCCTCCATGAATTCCAAATCAGGTTCCGTGATTAATCTTTGATCCTTGCCCCGAGTGTTATATGAAACCAAGTCCCTCGATATCTCTCGATACTCACTTCGAATATCGGAATCGAAGGTGCAGTTGACGAAGTTTTTAATAACAGGATGTGTTACTTCTCTATTGCTAGAACTTTTCAAATAACGGAGTAGTCGCAAGAAAAATTTGATACATCCCAGAAAACGACAACAATTCATACAAAATATTGCCATTATAAGTCCAATTAGAATGTAGAGCCCTTTGACGAACCAGCTTACATGTACCTCTGGAACTGGTTCTTTGAGTTTCTTTGATAATATTTCATCAAAGTTTTTTAATCTTTTGTCTGTATATTGCAGATCAATAAGATCTATATTCGTTAATTTAACAGATTTTAATGGTATTGATTCAGGTGTGTTTTGATCAAATGGAGTAATACAGCAATCATTTTCAATAATATTGATTGCAGGAATATAATAAGTAATATTCTTTTCCGCATATCGTGTTGTCTCCAGTAAATAATTATTACTATAGCCCTTACATTGAGCATCCAATTGCAATATTCCCGTTTGATATAAAGTGATATCTTGCATATACTCCTTGTTATCTTTGCAGAAAATAGTGACCGTGGACGGCTTTTGCAGGACATACACCCAACAATTTTTCCCAATGTATTTAAATGCTTCAATTGAAGCTTTGATGTTTCTTGTATTACAATCCTCAGGAATTCGTGTTGTAAATGCTAACATCAATTGAATTTCACATATCTCTTCATCTGTGGTCTTGCTGATATGCACATTTGTGCACACGTACATCTGATCTTGATACTCCTCACAATTCGACAACACTTGCAAGAATGAAAAGTAGGTTTTGCTTTGAGATAGGAGTAGATATGGATATTTAGGTTCTATATAAGAGAAAGTAGATGTATTGTCATGTTGGATTGGGGGCGGAATTAATTCATATAAATGGAAATGCATTCGTTTGCTTAATGGAAACTTTAAGACAAATACTATATTGTCCGTTAATAATAATAATTGTAACTTAAGTAACTTATAAATTGTTGGTATATTTTTGTAAGATGGTTCTACTATTAGATTATAATCACCTGTATACTTAAGTAATTGTTCACACAAAGTCTTCGGAGATAATATCTCAGGTGAGATCAGATTTTGATTGCCCAAACCGATTGCCTCTATATATTTATTATATTCATTTAAAACCTTTGTAATTATAGATGTCAATACAGTCGTTTGTTGAGTAATCAACGATTGTAATGATAACGATCTTAAATATATGTTTGTCTCGTTGGTAAATTTATTTGCTAACTTAATGTTTTCGTTTATTTGATTTTCGTTTAATTCAAGCGTATGTAATGAGCTATTTAATGTAGTTATGGTACTGAAAATTATCTGAACCTGTGATTTCAGTAACCTCTTCATCTGATAGCTATCATTTGACAAAATATTTATACTGTTTGCATAAAAATGCGCATCATTAGCATCCGATGTTCCAAACAATAAATTCGATAGATACGAAATTCCATTTATTAAGCTACGTTGCTTCCTATTATTAGATTTTTGACCCATTAAATTGTATAACATTTCATGTTTATTATCTACACTATGTATGTCTTCAGCTATTAATTTTAATATTTGTTGGCAATGAACATTACTGCCTATGATATCTTTTGAAAAGATATGACAGAGATTTTGCAATTTCAAGTAATTTACTGTCACTGTTTCTCGTGCCTCATTTAAATATGTTATATTAAGAAATATTAATAACGTTAATTCGGTATTAGATATTTGTGCATCACCTTTCTTATTATAAAATATTCCACTAGAGTGGTTCACAGGAGTGTTCGTAAAATATAAACTAATTATCGGAATAGGAAATAGAAGGATTTGCAAGATTGACAGGTTCATCTGAAACATAATGTTTCAGAATATTAGTATGATACTTTCGAAGTTTATTCCCTATTTTAATTTCTACAGTGCCATTTGAAAATACACGAGTTATTTTGAAAGGACCTTTGAAATTGGGTAATAACTTTTTACTCAATCCAGGTTTCGTTTGATTTTGATACAAACTAGATCTCCAATATGAAATTCTGTAGGATTGATTTTTTTATCATAATGTTGTTTACTCTTGAATTTAGAAGTTATTAAATTTTCTCTAGCTATTTTAAAAGAAGTATTCATACGATAAATAAGTGACTGAAGATAATCGTCATATGTGTAACGGAATTCAGGTTCCTTTGTTATGGAGGAAGGTAAATATGGCTTCCTACCAAAGAAAAGTTCATGAGGAGTATAATTGGTTGATTTTTGAACTGAAGTGTTATAGCTAAATATTGCGAATTGAATATATTCATCCCAGTCGGTCTGGTTAGGTTTTACCCCTCAAAAACTTCAATGAAGTAAAAAAATTACGCCAAGTACATGAAATCACAAAAATAGAAGATAATAATAATTACAAAATTAAAAAAAGATGTGAAATCAGAATGAACTGCCAGTACATAAAGATGCTTTCCAACTGCGCTTTAGCTGACACAACTACATATGCACAGCTAAAATTCCATTACTCATAATGGCTATTTATACAAAGAAAACATGTAAATCACAAAACATAGAAGATAATAATAATTACAAAATTAAGAAAAGATGTGTGACGTCCCACTATTTTTCGCGCGTTTCTATTCCAAATTCCTTTCGTAAATCTATCTCAAAATCACTCCACAAAACAAAATCTCAAACTCAACTCTTACCCCATCTCCCCAATCGCTGATCACCTTGGTGTTGTACCTTAGCGGTCACCAACACAAGATGATCGATACAAAACTCCACCTCGATGATGTACCTTAGTGGTCCCCATCACGAGATGATCGATACAAAACTCCACCTCGATGATGTACCTTAGTGGTCCCCATCACGAGAGGATCGTTACAAAACTCCGTCCCCTATTCGCCCTATGAGGCACGAATCCTTTCCCCAAAACGAATTCAAACAAGCCCCTCGTTACAAAACCCTCTTAAATCGAGACCACGTCTCAACCCCCTCTTTACGACTCACAGAGTCCAAGCCACTCTAACCCTTTTCCTATAAAATACCCAAAATCCATTCGACAAGTTGAGTATCTCCTTTCGCAGTCATAAGAACCCCAGAAACCTAATTGCGACGCATATTCGGCGTACGTGACAAAAATATGTCTATTAATAACCATACCGTTTGTAAAAACCCCGGAAGTCATACTACGTCTTATTTTGAAACTATGTCAAGGTCTCTACCGCGCGTACCCCCGCATCACTCCTGTAAAAATATATAAATACGAGGTCCTGCGAAGCCTCGTCCTCTTTCTTCGCAGAACAATTGACGAAGTGTCATCCAAAGTATTCATCATTACTGCTAAATATTAAAAGTGTTCAATTCAGTGCTACGACAACCATTGTAAGTCATTATAATTACTATTATTAAGGAATATCACCCTCATTATATTTCTACACATAAATAACGCTTATCACTTTTCTATATTATAAATTTTATTCATTACCTTATGTTAATAACATTTATCTCATTCTAAAGCTTGTTGCTATTCATTTATTGTTTTCTATTATCATCTTAATGCTTATTTTGTTCATATTTGTCTTATAACCGCTTATTACACATATTATTTTCTTGTGTTAACGCTATTGCATTTCATATATTATTATCGACCTATTCTCATGTATTTCATGTTCACATGCTTATATTGTTAATAACTGCCATTTACATAAATGTTATCCGTTAATGCTAAGAATATCAAGCATTATCATTAACAAACGTTCCGATAAAACAAATAGACTTATTTGTTTTCAACTACGTCTCTAATTATTGTGTGTGCTCGAGTCATAAACCTTCCCAACGAAACCAAGCTGCCGCAACAGCTGATTCGCGAGAGCATTCCCAGTGTATATAAACACTGCTGCATGAGCCGTGCAATATACAAAAGAACTAAACGAGGTCTCTTTTACACTAATGCAACGGTAAATCCTATCTCGTAAACCAAAACAGATACGGAGTACTATAACGGGTGCTCTTTAAGTGTACATTTACCTTCCCAGGTCGATTAGAGTGAAGGATTTAAGATTCGCGCCTGATCGCCTCCAGAAACACTTAGCGTGACGGATTTAATATTCGCGCCTGAGTCCCTCAAAACCCTCAGCGTGCTGGATTCAAGATTCGCGCCTGAGTTCCTTCCAGACCCTCAGTGTGACGGATTCAAGATTCGCGCCTGAGTCCCTCAAAACCCTCAGTGTGACGGATTCAAGATTCGCGCCTGAGTCCCTCAAAACCCTCAGTGTGACGGATTCAAGATTCGCGCCTGAGTTCCCGCAAAACCCTCAGAGTGAAGGATTTAAGATTCGCGCCTGAGTTCCCGCAAAACCCTCAGTGTGAAGGATTCAAGATTCGCGCCTGAGTTCCCGCAAAACCCTCAGTGTGAAGGATTTAAGATTCGCGCCTGAGATTTCCCTCCTCCATGTCACTGTTCCCCAAAGACCTCACCCGGGACGTGACATATTTTTGGTGACAGCGGTGGGATCTACGTTTGCCGCTGATAGGAAATAGATTCTCTGACGCGGTACCCACAAGGTCCCAATATTAAAATGTGCATTGAACACCCTAGTCGGTGCCAACCATCATACCGGAGCCGCAGATTACAAAGTTTGACGGCATATTTGAATGCGCTGACTTGCATTTCGGGAGGCGTAGCCACAACCACTGACGGCAGCGAGATTTGCCTAAAGTGCTCTAGCCTAGCGCCCGCAGATACTGTAGAAGTATATTGGACCCATTATTACTATACGTATAGAACCCCAGTCTATTGCCCTCGATGCAGAAACTCATTAATTCCAGAACGCCCAATAAGAAACTGCATCGAGTGCTTTGAAAGTTACCTGCTCTCGAATAAGAGCTACAGACGGTTTGATAATTATCAACAATGAGTATAGTAGAGCCTAATTTTAAATAACGGCTGCCGGACGCCGAAAAGGTCAAACCACTTAAGAAAATAGAATCGAACGAATTTAACATGTCCGCGTACGAGAAAACCGAGGACTCTTGCGTAATGGATCGAGACGCGGGCCCTCCCACTAAAACTGTAGAAGCTGCGGCCTACGAATTAATGGAACGGGTGCAATTATTACGGCAAAACCAAGCCGAAATAGAAAGCTTGCACGCGAAAATCGTTGTAAATAAAGAACCCAATACGCATTCGGGCGTAGACACCGGATCGTTCGACCCCACGTTTAAAGGTCTTTATGATAAAATAAAAAATATCGAAGCAATGATGGAGAAACTTCTTGCACCCCCGCTAGATACAAATAATTTTGCCACACCGGGCTCCTCCCGTTTCGATAGGAAACCAGTATTAAATTATAATAATGTTCCGGACCAGGATCCATCGCCCCAGATCAAATTAAAGGACGTTATAGAAACAGTCCCAAATTTTAACGGTTACAACATATCCGTTTTGCAATTCGCGAGAGCCTGCAATAGGGCTAAGGCTCTGATTCCCTCGCAAGCCGAACCCCAGCTAGCAAGGTTGTTGACAAATAAGCTGCAAGATCATGCGTACTTGGCGGTTGAGGATCGGGTCTTTGACTCCGTAAATGATTTAATAAAACGACTGAGACGTATATTCTCCCCTGCGAAAACATCAGAACACTATCGTGGGGAACTCGCAAACGTTATCAAAGGATCCAACGAGCACATATTAGAATACATTTCACGCGTCAAATATCTCCGGTCCGCCATTCTAGAAGAAGATAGTGAATACTACCGCGGCTTCGCGCGAAATCACCCTCAGGATCTGGATCGCCTAGCCCTAGATTCATTTGTCGATGGTCTTCCACCTCACATAAGGACGAGACTACAACTACACCACTTTGAAACGCTCGACGAAGCGTTCAATCTAGCTGTCCTTGTGGACAAAGAAATTGACAGGGACCGTCTCCGATTCTCCGAACAAAAGGCTCCTAAATTAGTATGCCAACTTTGCAATAAGACAGGGCACGATGCAAGGTCCTGTTGGAACAATCAAAATTCAGCCTCCCAACTTCCCGAAGTACACCCTCTAAACCGCGCTGCGGAATACGGGTACCAGGCACCCACTTACGATTCAACCCAAGACATCAGGGCTACCATAAAAATCAGTACCGTTCAAATAAATTCAGTTAACGAAGCCCCGTCTGTAATAATGGACTCACCAGGCTTCGGGAAAATAGTCGAATTAATGATCAACACCGGTACTGAGGTAAACGTACTAAAACTTCAGGCCGTAAAACGATTTCAGGACATAGATCCGACGCAGCGAGTGCTATTACAAAGCATCTCTCCGAACCCTACCCCCACGCTTGGCACAGTCAGGATAACCCTTTTGGGCGACGACGTCACGTTTCATATAGTCAAAAACGACTTCCCAATCAAAACTCAAGGAATACTAGGGTCAAGATTCCTAGAGGAGAAAAATGTAACAATAAACTACTCCACGAAACAGTTGGACCTCAATGGGATTTCCATCCCATTCGTAAACAAAAATCCAGTCGTGTTACCGGCGAGGACAAAATCCTCCTTTTTCGTACATACAGCTAATCCGGACCTAAAGGACCAGCTGAAAATTATAAACTCCAACGAGATTGACACTCCAATTACCATGCCTGCCATTGAATTAGAAAATTTGGACAGAATAATTCCAGAACCCAAAATAGTACGACCAAAAGAGACTAAGACGTCTAAATGCGTCACTCCTATCCCAGCCCTAATAAAAACCAAGCCCCTCTTGGCCCTGGATCCATCGATCCACTATTTCGAGACACCCGCGCCGGTGTACTCATTCTTACCCCCTGCGCTATACGCCAAATCAACCCTTCCCCTAAAATCCCAAGAGTCTCTTGCGGCTACGTTGGAACCAAATATAATGGAAAAATCTGAAAATTTCCCACGAAAGGCAGGACAACCACTTCAGTCAATCTCCAAAGAATCCACGAATCCCGGGAAGAGCAATAAGGTCGCTGACGCTGCACCTCGTACACCAAAAAGAATTAAAAACTTCCTTGGTCTGACTGGATATTACAGAGGGTTTATCCCAGAATTTCCTAAAACTGCTTGCCCGTTAACCCAACTATTGAAAAAGGACACACCATTTGACTGGGGACTGACCCAGCAAACAGCTTTCGACTACTTCAAACCGGTATTGCAGAAGGAAATCATCCTGCAATGCCCGAATTTTGAACTGAAATTTCACGTCACTATAGACGCCTTAACCCATACTTCCCCTGCAGTGGAGGCATATTCCAAACGACCACGCGAAGAATCTGACGATGACTTGGAAGACAAGTCCAAACATAAACCAAGCGACCCCAAGAGGCCTCGGTTCTACTATTCACCAACCCATGTGGCACCGAGTGGAAACAACCGCGTCGACCCTGCAATTCCCACATCCAACGCTCACCTAAGAAGGAAATACAAAAGGATTCAAATGCACAGGAAGATGCGCCAGAAAACATCATCTGCAGAAATTCCACTACATTCTTCCCCAGAAAACATACGTGAACGACTACCTACAACAGAAGCAGACAACACGTATAAATTACCCATGCAGAGCTTATTCATAAAATATTTTGTGTGCGTGCTTCTCAGCCTACTAACATTAATTAAGACCGCTGATGTATATATTAAAAGATTCAGCTATCACTTCGGAACTCTTAGAGCCATCCTCACCGACCAAACGGCAATTACTCGCAATTTCACGAAAGCAGTACCACGGGAATGTAAAATGCAACAATTCCGAATCAAAGACTTTCGCCCACCGTCTAACGGCCTTTTAGAGAGATTGCAAAACGTTGTGACCGAATGCTTAAAATTGTTAATCGGTAGATACAGTGACTGGGACGAATGGAGTAACTTGGCCGCGTTCTCATATAATACCAGTGTCCATAAGGGTACTGGATACACTCGGTATAAATCATTTTTAGCAAAATTAGCAATACCCAAGAACATTGGGAATGAAACATATGGTTGCCTTTCAAAACTGAGTAGGAGCCTACGGTACAAAAAACAGTATGATTGCCCTACCCGTGTGCGCGAGAGTCCCGGTTGACTCCAAGTCAATAAAAACAGAATACTTTAATTAATTTTCCGCTTAGATCGTTGCTACTGCAACATTTTCGCAACCACCATTTACGCAGCAATGCCGTCCAGAAGGAAGGAAGGAAAATCATATCCCTTCTACCTAAAGTCATCTCATCAATCATCACCACAGGAAGGCGCCTCCGGAGACAATCATCACCAAAGATGACTGCCCCGCTCCAACATCGGTCAACTGAGAGCAGTTCCAGGATGCTACTGCCCTTTCGCCCCGTGTAGACCTCTCTTACGAGTTAGAATAATTCCACCCGCGCCTTATTATTAAGAAATGCTACGCATTTCTTCATATAAGGGGGGAGGTGTGACGTCCCACTATTTTTCGCGCGTTTCTATTCCAAATTCCTTTCGTAAATCTATCTCAAAATCACTCCACAAAACAAAATCTCAAACTCAACTCTTACCCCATCTCCCCAATCGCTGATCACCTTGGTGTTGTACCTTAGCGGTCACCAACACAAGATGATCGATACAAAACTCCACCTCGATGATGTACCTTAGTGGTCCCCATCACGAGATGATCGATACAAAACTCCACCTCGATGATGTACCTTAGTGGTCCCCATCACGAGAGGATCGTTACAAAACTCCGTCCCCTATTCGCCCTATGAGGCACGAATCCTTTCCCCAAAACGAATTCAAACAAGCCCCTCGTTACAAAACCCTCTTAAATCGAGACCACGTCTCAACCCCCTCTTTACGACTCACAGAGTCCAAGCCACTCTAACCCTTTTCCTATAAAATACCCAAAATCCATTCGACAAGTTGAGTATCTCCTTTCGCAGTCATAAGAACCCCAGAAACCTAATTGCGACGCATATTCGGCGTACGTGACAAAAATATGTCTATTAATAACCATACCGTTTGTAAAAACCCCGGAAGTCATACTACGTCTTATTTTGAAACTATGTCAAGGTCTCTACCGCGCGTACCCCCGCATCACTCCTGTAAAAATATATAAATACGAGGTCCTGCGAAGCCTCGTCCTCTTTCTTCGCAGAACAATTGACGAAGTGTCATCCAAAGTATTCATCATTACTGCTAAATATTAAAAGTGTTCAATTCAGTGCTACGATAACCATTGTAAGTCATTATAATTACTATTATTAAGGAATATCACCCTCATTATATTTCTACACATAAATAACGCTTATCACTTTTCTATATTATAAATTTTATTCATTACCTTATGTTAATAACATTTATCTCATTCTAAAGCTTGTTGCTATTCATTTATTGTTTTCTATTATCATCTTAATGCTTATTTTGTTCATATTTGTCTTATAACCGCTTATTACACATATTATTTTCTTGTGTTAACGCTATTGCATTTCATATATTATTATCGACCTATTCTCATGTATTTCATGTTCACATGCTTATATTGTTAATAACTGCCATTTACATAAATGTTATCCGTTAATGCTAAGAATATCAAGCATTATCATTAACAAACGTTCCGATAAAACAAATAGACTTATTTGTTTTCAACTACGTCTCTAATTATTATGTGTGCTCGAGTCATAAACCTTCCCAACGAAACCAAGCTGCCGCAACAGCTGATTCGCGAGAGCATTCCCAGTGTATATAAACACTGCTGCATGAGCCGTGCAATATACAAAAGAACTAAACGAGGTCTCTTTTACACTAATGCAACGGTAAATCCTATCTCGTAAACCAAAACAGATACGGAGTACTATAACGGGTGCTCTTTAAGTGTACATTTACCTTCCCAGGTCGATTAGAGTGAAGGATTTAAGATTCGCGCCTGATCGCCTCCAGAAACACTTAGCGTGACGGATTTAATATTCGCGCCTGAGTCCCTCAAAACCCTCAGCGTGCTGGATTCAAGATTCGCGCCTGAGTTCCTTCCAGACCCTCAGTGTGACGGATTCAAGATTCGCGCCTGAGTCCCTCAAAACCCTCAGTGTGACGGATTCAAGATTCGCGCCTGAGTCCCTCAAAACCCTGAGTGTGACGGATTCAAGATTCGCGCCTGAGTTCCCGCAAAACCCTCAGAGTGAAGGATTTAAGATTCGCGCCTGAGTTCCCGCAAAACCCTCAGTGTGAAGGATTCAAGATTCGCGCCTGAGTTCCCGCAAAACCCTCAGTGTGAAGGATTTAAGATTCGCGCCTGAGATTTCCCTCCTCCATGTCACTGTTCCCCAAAGACCTCACCCGGGACGTGACAGATGTGAAATCAAAATGAGCTGCCAGTACATAAAGATGCAGTCCAACTACGCTTTAGATGACACAACTACATATGTACAGCTAAGATTCCATTACTCATAATGGCTATTTATACAAAGAAAAAATGTATTAAATAATATTAAGCAAATATATTTTTACACAAATAAATATTTTAATACGAATAAATATTTGATTCAAAATACTTGGCGCTGCACAACCGAAAAAATGTTAATTGCCTTAGTATTAATTAATAATTTACAACAACTCCATTACAATATAAAATACATATACATAGACATATTAGAAACGCTGTCATATTTATTCTACATATATGTAATTCTAATACCATACGTAGCATATGCACACGCACACGTACACGCGCACACACACACACACACACACACACACACACACACACACACACACACACACACACACACACACACACACACACACACACACACATGCACGTACAAGAAAGAAAGAAAAGATAATCCAATTTATACATATTTATTGAGTTTAGCAACACCAATTCGGGGCGCAGCGCCAAGTATTTTGAATCAAATATTTATTCGTATTAAAATATTTATTTGTGTAAAAATATATTTGCTTAATATTATTTAATACATTTTTTCTTTGTATAAATAGCCATTATGAGTAATGGAATCTTAGCTGTACATATGTAGTTGTGTCATCTAAAGCGTAGTTGGACTGCATCTTTATGTACTGGCAGCTCATTTTGATTTCACATCTTTTCTTAATTTTGTAATTATTATTATCTTCTATGTTTTGTGATTTACATGTTTTCTTTGTATAAATAGCCATTATGAGTAATGGAATTTTAGCTGTGCATATGTAGTTGTGTCAGCTAAAGCGCAGTTGGAAAGCATCTTTATGTACTGGCAGTTCATTCTGATTTCACATCTTTTTTTAATTTTGTAATTATTATTATCTTCTATTTTTGTGATTTCATGTACTTGGCGTAATTTTTTTACTTCATTGAAGTTTTTGAGGGGATCTCACTTCTTTTTTCAAAGATTAATTGTACTATTATTTGCAAATTCATATTCATACACACGTATTAATTGTTTATTTATCCTGAATGCATGGAAAATCTTCCAGACGATTAGATCGAAACATTTGCATCAAATGTTGACGCATTAACGCATGATTGTACATTACTTTGTCTGGTAATTTATTGATGAATAATAATGAAACAGCAAATGCACTCGCAACAACTCCGCAATCCCGACTGTTAGGTTGAGCTTGTAGGGGAAGGTGGGACAAGATGGGGTAGTTAAGGTTTGATGATGAATAAAACAGGTTTTCATAATCAACTAATCATTTTTTTTTGTTTGAATCATTCTTTGGTAACAAGTCTTTCAGTTTAACTATGCACCAACCTAATCTCTATACAGGTTTTAATAGAAAATTTCAGAAAAAGTCCTTTCTCCCGATTGTTCGGTTGAATTTGTACATGTGGACATTTAATAAATTCTTCGTCGATTTTTCCGCCATGTTTGGTCAAAAAAGGTTATAACTTCTTAAGGTAAATTTTAATTTGTGCAAAATCTGTATGTGATCCTGATGAAATGAGGATGTTATAATTGCGGTGTTTCCACGTTTTCTTGATATATGAGTCTTTTGCTCTGTGATTGGCACGAGAATCGATTATTTTGGTCTAATTATTAGAAAAGAAGTATCATTTTCCTCGGTCCGTCTTACGTATGTAGTTTAAAACCATCCTGGAACAATAAGAAACTTTGATTTTTATATCTAGGTTTGTGAGGGGCATGATGGGTAACTGTCACTTTCATTACCCTGTCATACCCCTTCTCGTCTGACTATAATAATCATACATATGAACACTGCCCGAAACATTATTTACAAAAGCATAAAATAACACACGTACCTTATAGCCAGCTAAATTCTGCCTCAGAAACATATAATACATGGACTGGGGATCTTCTATATTATTATTAAATCACTGTCACAGGTCCTAAAAATAAGGAAAAAGTAAGAAAATCCCAATTAATGATAAATTCTGATCTATCTTCGTCACACGTCCACGTGTTTACGGCGCACTGCAGCCTATCGAGTGATGTTTAGAACATAAGGCGCGTATGCAGCCAGTAAAGCTTACGCGGAATACTCGGAAAAGCGCAAAGCAGCTCAGCGAGTTTACTTTACTTATTTTTTGATTAAGGATAACTTCTACGTAAGTTTAACATCTACGAAAAGAAACCATGTGCCCTGCATTGCCGATCTATATGAATTATATGTATAGTACTTTGTGTACAGTCATGGTGCGCGAAGCAGCTTATGGCGCTGAACGTATTTAACATTGAACTGTATTAACAACCACAATTAACACCTTTCGAAGAAAAATATGTATGCATTTTTAGCATTTCGTGGCCAAGCTTGTTTTTCTACTCGTAAATCATCAACGGATACCGACGTTGTGCCCTTACCCCTTACCATACTAGTGTAATGACCATCGGAAATACTTTTACCGTGGTGGAAAATCGCTGCCTTAAGTTTGTAATAGTGATCTACCATTTGTTTTTTAGTAGTAGGTATTGCTTTGATGTAGAAATTTTCTACTTTCGTTGTTCCATTACTATCGTGATCGAACAAATGTAATTTTGCAATAAGAATTTGTTTGGAAGCAGTTATATCGACTTTCTTCATTGTGTTTGAATTTGCATTATCACAATTATTGCACGGATCTTTCAGATTTTTCCATCCTGTGAAATTGTGTTTTATTATATCTTGAAATTCAAATGATTTTTTTTTTACCATCTTGGGCAGTGCAAGATGTACCACACAATTTGTACTAATAGTAGTACTTGTGTAATTACACGCTAAACATCTTAATACCGTTGTAATTTCGTGTTGTACTGCATTCTTAATCAGAATCTCACGATCACAAAGAGAGGTAATAAACTCAGCTGCATCATGTAGCTGATTGTGAACGTATTTTTCTCCTGCGAATTGCCGTAATGATATTGTGTTTGGATTTTGATCCGATTTATATTGGTCCATGAAGACTTTTATAATATGATCAGCTTTTTCAGTCGTAAATAATTTTTCTCTTATGGATGAACAATATAACATACATTGGATTGTGGCATTCGCATAACAAGACACACCATCAGAATTGGGGAGACCTCTTACGTAGTATTGAATGGTATCCGCGATGTGATCATTAGTATTTTGACATTCGGATACATTATAATTAGGTACCGCCCAAACAGCATCACAAACTTTGAGGATGCGTTTTTTAGAAATTGAAATAGTCATAAGATCAGGTCTATATTTTTTTCGCAATCTATTGTACTCTATTATAGCCGATTCTTGTGCCTTTACGGAAGATGGATCATAATTGATAAGATGCAATCCTTGTAATGTGGTCACCCGTGAAAGAGCAACGTAAATTTGTCCGCAAATAAATATTGAATTACCTGCTTCTACGACAGCATTCTGCAAGCTTAGTCCCTGACTTTTGTGAATAGTTATACCATAGCTGAGGCAAATCGGAAATTGTTTTCTAATAACGAACGCTCTATCCATTACTTCAAATTTAACACTTACCCGTTCTATCATATGTTCTTGCCCCGTGGGTAATATAATTTTCAATTTTTCAACGTCATTATCAACACCTCGTGTAACTGAAACAAGTTTAGCAATGGTACCGTTGACAAGACCTAATGTAACATCAATATTTCTTCTAATCATGATTTGCACTCCTGTTTTAACAATTACGACTCTTGCAAGTCCCGCCGTTCGGGAGCTATCCTCGTCATTATTGTTTAGTACCTTTGACACCTTTTTTTTCAAATACGGTGCACAATTCGTTGTATCATGAGCAATCAAATGTATTTCTTCGGATGGAAATCGACTCAGCATTGCAGCGTTCAAAACATCACACTGAACACATGTGGGAAGTAAACACACCGTATTAGATCCTACATTAAGCATGTAATCACTTAATTCCTTTAATCGGTCATTACAATTTGTCGCTTTGAAATTTAATTTCCTCGTTTCTAAAAGCTTTGTATCCGAAGCGGTCACTACTCCAGTGCGAATTCTCGACAAGATCTCTTTGTAAATATTATCACCCTGCTGTCGCATGTTTATTCTCAATTCGTCATAGCTAAACAAGGCAGACCATAAATTATAAGAACCTAATCCTCCAACATTTTTCTCCATACTCTTATTAGATAATTGTATAAAAGCAGGTTCTTCGTGAACAGGAGGAAGTTGTAATAAGTCACCAAATAACAGAATAGGTATTTTTCCGAACCAAGCATCATCTGAATCTGCAGTATCAAATTTTTCTGTAAGTCGTAGATGTATGTACAGGAAAGTTACGTTAGAAACCATCGATATTTCATCGATAATTACTAAAGCAACATTTTTTAATTGATCTCGTACAATTTGAAGGGCTGCATCGCTAAGTTGCCTATACTGGGCTGTATGTCCATGTTCTACAGGTAATTGAAATAATCGGTGTATGGTAAGACCTTCGATATTAAAAGCTGCGATTCCAGTAGGAGCAGTTACTGCTGTGTCTTTTCCGATACTCTGCTTGATCCACTGTCTGATAGTTTTTATTAAAAAACTTTTCCCAGTGCCACCTTCTCCACTGACATAAAGTCTAAGAATGTTATCGTTAGACGTCAAGGACTTAGTAACTTTATCAAATATCCGCTTCTGATCATGGTTCAATTCCGAAATCATTTCTTGAAGATCACCACAGTCCAATTTTTTTTCCGTGTCTTTAAAGTCTTTCATGGCACCAACAGTTTCAATGGGGACACACTCTAAGGGGTGATCGCCTTGATCATTTTCTTCTTGTTCTACAGTATTCAACACGTTCTTTTCAATTTCTTCCTTTATATGATCACGCGCTTCTCGAATATCCGTTATTCGTTCGTGATACTGAACTGCATCTGTCAATTGTGATGATTCTAGCGACAAAAAAGATTCCGCATATGTGTTAAATCCATTTTTCAATTCGTCGGTGTTTCTCCAAGGTTGGAATAATAATAATAATGAGAAATAATAATTCTCAGGTTGGGTTTGAACATTGTACTTATAATGATTGATAAGATATCCTCTTTGCCTTTTTTTCAAAAACAAAGATGCACGGATTTCATAGTATTCAGTTTTTTCAGACGGTCTAATTTTAGTAACGTCATACCACATAGCAAAATCGTACAGATGCATAGATTCTAATTCCTTGGGTCTGTTAGGATAGTGATCATCTATGAGGGATGGACAAAATATGTCTGTGGATTCACCTTCCAGATCCTCAATCTCTTTGCGAGTTTTCAATTTCCTACTTCTCAGTATATTTACATCTAACCATCTAATAGTAGTACTGGAGTCAGTGCCATACAATGATAATCCTAAAAGAGTATCAGCGCATTCAGGCGCTCCACATTCTCTATGATTTAGCATGCGCATTCCAAGGTTGCACAGCAGACTAGCTAATGACTTAGTAGAAGTGATTGCTGCCAAAGTGTCCGTAGCGTAACTTTTTTCCGGCTTTGACACGTACTTAGTACAGTAACATGTTACCAACCCTGTCTTTTCTCCAATATATTGTATATCCATGTTACCTCTCCAAACCGTGAGAACGGGAGCATTATAATCATTGATGCGTACTTCCTGTGTTGAACGTGGAAGATCATAGAGTCTACCTTTTGCTTTCAATTGTTTTCTAGCACCTATAGAAACAGCTACATCCCTTATTACCAAAGTATCTGTAACTGGACGTGGAAATGAAAATCTACATACTTTACGGAAGGAATTTTTAGTTTTTTTTGTTGCGTAGACAATAGCTATTGCATTTATGCATTTGATGTGCAATTACACGACTATATAATTCTGGCGACACATGCGGTGAGGGCAATCTGCAAGTGACGTATTTCCTAATGAATCGTGCTACATCTTCCTTCGAAGATTTATCGATTATAGGAGCATCTTCAATCCAAATTAAAAGATGAAAATGTTGTGATCCTCTGCTTTGATATTCTCTGCGCCAAAAGTAATGTGTCACCTTGCCAATCGGATTGTCGGGCGAACAAATGAAATCCAGCATAGCGTGGAATGCATTATCTATAAATCGAGCAGTTGAAACAGAATCAGAAGCAATGAGTTCGTTCGGGGACATTTTAGCCACCGATGGGCCGTTTACTTCACGAAGATATTCTATTAAATCTGTCCATAGCCACTCACTTGGACTAAGCGTGAGGAACCATGTAGCTGGTCCATAATGGTGTATCATACAGTTCAAATCGTTTCTCGGTTTGCGCCAATACTGTGCTGTATTACGTAATCTGGAAAAAATAGTGTTCAAGTTCGTTTGTAGCTGATCTTTAGAGAGTTGCTCTAGAAAACCAGCAGCTGTGTATTTTTCACGTGGATTTACGACGTTCATTTTGTGAAAAATTCCAGCGTTCAATTGCCGCATATTGGTATCGTGTAATAAATGAAAAATATATTGCATGTTCAATCGAAATTGCGAATGCTTGGACATCAGTTTGGACTTAATGAATTCATGATCAGTCAAACGTACCAATCTTTCTTCATGCTGTCCATTCACCCCATAAGGATATAAATCTGGGAAACATTTCACATCTAAGTGTTCAGCACGATGGCCCAACGGAATGTCATGAACTTTAAGCATTTGATAGAGTGCGGTAGCAGATTCATTAACCCTTTTGTCATACATTGGATAAATCGTAAACTGATCATAATATGCATCAGATTGTGACATTTGCGTCAATAATGCACGTTTGATATTTTCATCGATATTAAGTATTTTACCGTCAACGTCCTCGATAACAACTTCTTCTTGAAATTCTGTATCTGGTAATTTGGCATTTAGCAATAAATCGTACGATTGTGGTAAAACAATTTCTGAGTACAGAGGATTATTGGCTTTCAACCATACTAAGGCATTCCATACTTTCTTCAAGTCAACTAACTTTTCCCAAACTATTTTAGATTTTGTTGGAATGCCTCGCACCAATATGTATAATTCATGATTTTGATTTAAAGGTTCAGTCGAAGGACAGATTTTTTTTAAATTTTCTTGTAACGGCAAAGGAAGGTGAAATGTTCTCCCCTTTACTTTTGGAAACATATGTTTATGTGGCATATTTTTACGCATTACTGTATCCATTCTCACAATCGTTTGAAACGGTTTAGCTCTTTGAATGAGAATTCGTTCGTAATCGTTCAACACTGCTATTTCTGGAATTGAACGTACATCAAGCTGATTTAAAATACATTTTGGTGGTATGGAATCGTTGCGAATTTTATCGTGACAATATCGGCAAATAAAATGCATGTCACCAACTTTGTATCCAATATGATTTAACAATGTTTGCATTACATTTCCCTTATATGTTCTTTTAGAAATATCAAACTTAAGAACCTCTCTTTTAAAACAGAGTTTCTCGCAGGAAACACACGGAATGCGTGGTGTGTCCATAGACCGCTTTGTGAAAGCTCTAAATGCTAAATAATATCGAGATATAATCTCTTCTTCGTTCAGGCTTATGTCAGTATTATTTTTTTGTAACGCTTCAGCTTCTTTCCGAGCTTGCAGTGTTATTCGTTCAAGTGTTTCAAGGTCATTATCGTTTAAGGCTTTGTCTAAATTATGTAATTGGTCTTTATAAATGCTCGCTATTTTGTATATCATTCTCTTTAAATGTCGTAAATCCGGAAAGTGAGGTGCCAAAATCTCAATGGGTAAAAAATTGGACTTACATACTTTAGGGTTTATGTAACAACCATGAGAATGACCAAGTTTTTCAGCATGCGTTTTATTAGAACAGCTACTGATATGGTTGTTCAACTTATGTACCTTTTTTAATGAGCATTCTAACAATCGTTTGAAGAAATCCTGTAAATTATTCAGAATTTCAACATCTTTTGTTTTACAAAGATAACTACAATGCCACGCTTGTGTCTTCTTCTTCGATTGCAATACAGGTAGAACGTTTATAGCTTTCCCTTCCGAATTCAGTATGATTGATTCAGAACCAGTGAAAGTATGGTACGAACTTTCCGCATAATATGATTCTGAAGAAGATGTATGTCCGGATTGTCCACACAAAGCATTAATCCTGTCATCAACTTCTAAACATTCTGCTGCGCGCGTTAAGGAAACTTCCACTTTTTCTTTACAATCTTTTAACAGTTTCCTGATTTTCAAAATGTACTTTTGCCGAATATGAAAACACCATTTTATTATACGCTCAGCTTCCAATCTACTTGCTTCTCCGGACGGCATGCTAATAATTTTTGAAAGTTTTCTGATATAAGTTTCTTTATTATTTTTGGTTGCTATATTGTTGTTTGTTACAGCAATATAACGATACTTTTTTATTATTTGCAAAACAGCACGACGTTTTGCTACTTTATTATAATCATCTCCTTTACGTATTTCATGATAATACACCTTCCGCTTTTTGGACATAACTTCTTTATTTAGCTGATAAAATTTTTTTCGCTTTCCGCATATCACTTCTTTATTTGCGTCATACTGCATTTTTTTATTTGTTAATATACCTTCTTTGTGTGCGATATAATATTCATAATTAGAAAGTTTTTTGTCTTTCTCGCCTTTTTTACAATCTTTGCCTTTTTTCATATTCCACTCCTCTTTCTTTGCTTTATAAACAGCTTTTCTTTTTAAACTAATTTCCTCTTTATTCCTTTTATAATAATCAGACACGTATTTCGTCCTATTTCTTGGTAGATATACTTTTTTACACTCTTTGCCTTGTTTCGTGTTACACTCCCCTTTCTTTTTTTTATTGACAGCTTTTTTTAAATTAATTTCCTCTTTATGTTTATTATAATAATCAGACATGTATTTCGTCCTATTTCTTGGTAGATATACATTGCTGATTTTTGGCTTCGCAACTAATGGGGAATCTGTCTGAATTACATTTTTTGTATATATGGTGCCTTCTTTGTCAATATCACTAAGTACTACATTTTGAAGTGGGGATATTTTATTATCTGTTTCGGTAGTAATGTAACTTTTACCGATTTTAAATGCAGGATCCTTTCCACAAGAAGGATTTTTATTAATTGTACTACCAATTGCAGATTCACATTCTTGCACAGAACGTGTTAATTGTTGATTCTGATTGCTTGGAAAATGTTCAATACTATTAGATTGAAACATTTGGAGCAAATGTTGTCGCATCAACGCATGTTTGTACGTTACTTTGTCTGGTAATATATTGAATAATAACGAGACAGCAAATGCAATCGCAAAAACTCCGCAATCCCGAGTGTTAGGTTGAGTTTGTACACGTGGAAATTCAATAAATTCTTCGTCAATTGTACCGTCATGTTTGTTCAAAAAAGGGTATAACTTCTCAAGAAAAATTTTATGATGATTATGCAATTT